>OZ037940.1:5008823-6484612 GCA_964035585.1 Polytrichum formosum | reverse complement strand
ATACTTGTTGTTGTTAGTGCCTGTTGATGATGTATACTTAGTGTCCGGCTCGTGCAGTCTCTCCTCTCTCAACATCTCAATCTGAGCCTGCATGTCGTCCCCGATCATCTATGACCCTCTTTCGTTTCTTCTCTGTCGTAGGGGGCGGTGATGTGCTCGACGGCTGCATTTCAACGGGTTGGAAACGACGACAGCGGACGATCCACGCACACTTTGGGAGAGATTCACAGGCGGCGTACATTGCTCCTCGTGATTCTCATAGCACTCCATATCGCCCTCTTCCTCTTCCTCTTCCGATGATAAATCCATGCTCTCGCGGTGAGATCTTCCTCTTTGACTTGGCGAGGTGTAAGGCGAATCCCACGCAAATTTGAACTTGGATTTTTTTCTTGACGACAAGGGTGCAGATAACCTAGTTAGCTTCCTACTATATTTCTCCTCGTCCACAAAATATCCCTTGGGCAAGAAATCATTCTTGTCCAAGGAATTGGACAGTTGTGCGATATCAGCCCACAGCTTGGACTCGTCCGAGGTCCCCACAGTAAAGACATTGAGACCCAACATCTGCAGATCAATCACGACAAAATGCTTATTGAAAACTCACATTTGTTGACGCGAATGAGAACGAGGAGTCAAATCAAGTCACTAAAGAAATGACAAATGCAACATTAGGTTGAGTCAACCTAAATAGATCTTACCATTGCGGCGCATGTGAACTTCGCTCCAGCAAACAATGACATGACACCCATCCCGCCAACACAAAATCTTCTTAGTATATTCAAGTAGAACTCCATTCTAAGCTCCGTGTTGTGTATCCTATACTTCAACTCATTGTACGCCCTGGGCTTGTTGAAGACGTCCGTATCTGGAGCACGATATGATTGTCTTGGAGTATGGATTGAATTGCTAGTATTACTCTGTAGAAATATAAGATACACTTTCTCTACCGCCTTCACTAGTAGAAAACATGGTAAAAAAGAACCGCAATCGTTTTCCCATTGCGGTTCTTTTGACCACCCTGATCTGCAGTCACTAAACGACTGTAGATTTGTTTTTTTAGTTTACCAACTAAATTTTTAAATTTTTTGGGGCGTGTAATACACCGTTGGAAAGGTATTTTGAAGACCTTTCCAACGGTATATTACAAGCCCCAAAATTCTTAAAATTTCAGTCGATAAACCAAAAAAACAAATCTGCAGTCATTAAGTGACTGCAGATCAGGGTGGTCAAAAGAACCGCAATGGGAAAATGACTGCGGTTCTTTTTTACCATGTTTTCTACTAGTGCTTGCTCTTACTGGCGGAGTAGTCCCCCATGCGCTCATGCTTAGCGGACCAATAGTCTGCAAAATCAATCCGATACTTCTTCAAGACCTCGTGGCTCTGTACAAAATTTTGAACCTGTACGTGCTCCACCATATCCGAGCAAATAAATAGCCACGCCGGGATATCTTCAAGCATTGGTTGTCTTTTCTGCTTGAAGGATGTCATTACTGCGTAGAAGTATGGCATCATTGGTGTACAAACCCCTTTGTTGAGCACCACTGGTGTGAATCGGAAATCGATGATTCCAAACTTTATATCATCTATGGTGCTATCCTTCCATACTCCTCTCGGCCAATCTGCGTGCTTGTTGGTTGTGATATCATATGGCCTGTAGTGTGCGACTGACTGTGGCTTCACAAAATTGGTCCTTCGCTCTAGAAAGACTTTGAAAAATTGAGCTGCGTAAGGTGAGATCTCTACGGCTGTCTTGTTCTTCGATTTGACTTGCTTGGCATCCTTCCAGTAGTCGTCGCCAGGTTGTTCAAGCAATACATTCATTGTCGCACTTGTAATGGAGCGCATCCTCTTAAACTCCCTCCACTTCTCATCATTGATCTCATTGAATGCATTCAACAAACCCAGTGTCGGGTCCACGATGTGGAGCTCCTTCTTCACCAAATATTTTCGTTTACGCCGTTCAACCCACTCTTTCGCAGTGTAGCAGCTCTCCAACACAGATGAAATCGTTCTTATTGTCACTTTCGGGTATTTTAGATTTCGTTTCCCTGTGTCTTGGTTTAAAATGTGTTTGGCGAGCTTGGTGAGGTCTTCATATGACAAATTTCCTAACCACCTGAAGAATTCGTGTGACAAGTTTCTGTTCTCCGGTTTCCAACCTGCCTTCTCATTGAATTTCAACAGTCTGTCCGGGTCGACGAGTTCTCCGTGGGCAGAGCTAGAAATGACCTCATTCCACAAGTTGAAGACATCATCCGGAGCTGTTATAATCTTCAGCTCATTTGTAAGTTTGAGATTCTCTTCAGCGCCCTTTCCTTTTGATGTTTTTTGCGATTTTACTACATCCAACAACGCAAAGCGGGCATTCATTGTTTTCGTGAATTCCTGAGGACAACAAAATCAGACTATTAGTGTTCATTTAGGTTGACACAACCTAAATAGTGGCACCCTTTAGCATTGGCTACACTGCATGACTAAGGCAAATTGAATGTTTCAGCAAAAACTAAACAAATGTGCTCACCTTAAATTTCGCTGCGTTTCTCTTCATTTCCGCATTACGCCTAGCATTCGAAAGCGTTCCAACTGGTGCAGCCTCTTTCGGATTTTGTGGTCTTCCCATCTTCTCCCATACGGTTCTTGCGCCAAGAATATTTGTTGACCATGATGGTTTCATGGCTACAAAATGGTTGACCTTGTTGTAGTAAGCCGATATGGTCCGTAACATTTCGTTGTTGTCAGACCAAACAATGTAGCAATCCCATTCGAGGAAATGCTTTAGAATGGATTCACCAACATCCATTTCTACCATCATCTTACTAGCGCTCACGCTGTGTTGCCCGTTCACTATATAGAACTCGCCATCTTTTATCCCTGCCCAATCACTTCTCTCCGGCTTTCGCGTTTGGTTTACCGGCATCACACATAACGATTGCTTCGTAGACTTGTCAGGCATGTGTACAAGATAATGGAGCATGTCACTTACCAACCGCTTCTCAAAACTTCGAATGTTAACATCAGCCGGAGCCGGGATGAGTTGATGTATTGATATTTTTTTTTCACTTCAATATCGAAGATGTACGCATCAGTACAGGTCGCGCCAATAGTTCTTGTAGGCTTCTGTCGATGCCTTGTAGTCCACTTCGCGATTTGGATCGTATGCTTGCGGGACTTCAGTTACTGTAGATACAAAGCTCATTTCCTTGTTCCCTGATTCAGTCATATCTTTATTGGGTACATTTCTTGCAGAGGACAATGCAAGATTACTTCTCTTTGCCGCAGTTGGAGGCGGTGCTGTCTGTTTCTTCTTGAACTACTCACCCAAGACTCCATCAACGCTGTGTCGAGTAAAATTTGTTGCAGGAAGAATTGCGTCCAGCCGTATCCGCGAGAGAAGATTAAAGCCTTCCGAGAACGCATGTACCAACAGTCAACATTCAAGTTCAGAGCCCATTTGAAGACCGATGTGCACAGATCTATTCATTATGACTCACATGGGAGAAAGATGGTGACGGTTGAAGAGATCAGTGTCTGTATGCGAGCATGGATGCTTATTGCCGGTATCCCAGAGGCGACATTCTACCGCTACCAAAGATATGCAAAGGATAAGCGCGAAGCAAGGGATCATGGAAATATGGGATTGCTTAAGCCAAGGCAACACACAGAACAAGCGGTTGCTATTCTTAAATGCATCCTTCACAAGGAAGTGGATCATATGCCACACAAGACTAGGACTACAAAGTCGGGAGAGAAGGTTGTGTCCATGATTCTCCCAGCCACCTTTCAGTGGAAGGATCAGATGAATAAAATAAATGAAACCAATGCCGCTTTTGGTTTGAAGGAGGTCTCACCGTCAAACTTAAGCAAGATTAGATCTTCTAAGTTTTCACAGTACGAAGTGAAGAAACCAGGAGATAATTTTTCTCGGTGTGGCACTTGTGATAAGCTACAAGAGCTCAGGAAGGGTGCTCTGCCTGGGTCTCTAGGTACTCAAAAATGGTCTAGGAAGTTGGACAAGCATCTTGGCATTGCCCGTGCTCATAGGGAGTTGTACTATGTGAACCGTTACATGTCATATACTTGTCCGCATGAGTGCCTTACAATCATGCACGACAAGATGGATCATGTAAAAACTACCTCTCCTGTCTTCTCCCACAAGACCAAAGAACTTGATGGCTTAGTGAAGTTGCATGTTTCTGTTACATGCATGATTGCGCATGGTCATGGCGACATTCGTTATGCGCATTATGGCTTGGATATCTTCCCCCATGATTCGAATTACACAATTGGTTCAATGGCAAAATTATTGCGGGATCTAGAGGAGCCACCAAAGTCTTCTTTTCGGCAGTTGTTTATGCGATCAGGGTCAACAACTTTGTTTCAGAGTATTCTAAAGGGTGCAGAGATGTGTGTAGCGTCGCTACCCCCACCACCAGAATCTGCAATACCAGCGACGCCACTGCCACCTATTCTTAATGTGCAGATGGACAATGCTACTGGGGACAACAAGAATAGATATGTTTTTTGTTTTTGGTCTCTACTTGTGGCAAACAAGATTTTTCGTGAAGTGTATGTGAACTTTATGATTGTGGGACACACGCATGACGATATTGATGCATTGTTTGGAAGGTGGAGCATGCTATTGAGGAAGGAGAACTTTCCAACAATCCCTGCGCTCATGAAGTCTTTCATGGATGTGAAATCCATTCCTACTATTCCTCACTTGATTGAAGAGGTGTCTGATTTCAAGGGTTTCATAGCAGGGTCCCTTGTGGATGGTGATGAAATTTTGGTAGGACACACGAAGCCACAACAAGTAAAGTTCTACCTGGATTCAAATGGAATTCCAGTCATGAAATACAAACTATTGTGCACTGACGTGGAATGGTTAGGAGAAGATGATAGAGGCATCAAGCTTTGGAAGGAAGACTCTGAGGGACATAGTATGTGGCCCCGTGGAGTACCGTTGCCAATTGCACCTAAAGCAATGAGAGGTAAAGAAGATATCGAAAAAGGCATATCTAGGTTTGTGAAGTATTGGGAGAATTTGTGCAATGCTGACGTTACTGGAGAATATCGGAGGCGCTATGAGCATTTGGTGTTGTATTGGCGTGACGTGAAATTAGCGCTACAAGAACCACTCACTGCCTCGCTTGTTTTGAAAGACGGGTTTTGGCCAAAATCTCGTGTTTAAGCGACTCGGGCAGATAAGTTAGCAAAAGATGGCGAAGATCGTGAAGAGTTTGGAGAGGATGATGCCTATGTTGGGCCTTTGAGGGGTCGCCCACAACCATCCTTTAGGGTGGGCCGTGATCTCTTTGAAGGCTACTTTGTTGCCGTTCGTCCGGCAGATGGTGACCCTCGGCCAGTGTGGATTGCTCGGGCATTGTCCGATCCAAACTGTAACCCTGAGAAACCGAATTGCATTCTCATTCAATATTTCCGTCCTACATCAAGGAACCAAGATGTGCAAGACTTCTACATTGGATGGGATAGTGAAAAAAGTTTACGCTGGAAGGTTGATTTAGCTGATCCGCCTATTTGGGAAGAAACAAATGCTCTCATGACAGCGTGAAAGTCTCAAATTCGAAAGGATATTCGCCAATGCTTCATCAAGATCCCAGCTGCCCAGATTGAAATCATCAACCTTAGCCTCGCTTCGTATACTTGATATGTTGGATATATCTACACATATATTTATTATAGTGTTTTGACTTCGTATAGTAAATACACAGTTGTTTTTATTTGGCTTAAATGCAAATATTTTATATTGGGTAAATATATTTGGAGTGTAGTTTTGTATGTTAGCATAGCTCATATTTTTCTCTCAAGCAATCAAATAAATTCAATTGGAACCGATCCTAGACCGCCTGGATGAGATGTATCTCACCCACACAACCAACCCTTGTGTTCAAGACTTGGTGTTTAATGGATGAAATGATTATCAATTTATTATTGTTGCAGCGGACTTCGTGGAATTGTAAATTTCCCATATCAACATACTCTCATTTTAATGGAAACTACATGTCTGAAGTATAATCTAGTATTTATCAACCTAACTTGACTTTTACGTTGACAAATGGATAATATTATTTTGAGAGGATCCCACTCTCTCAAAATTTTGAATATTGTGTTCCAAGGTCTCCTAATTAATCATTCTGGAAGTCTTTGATTAATTTTGTAGCAAACTCAAACCTAGTCCTCAGAGGAACAAGAAGGGGCCATATTTCTCCCCAACCTAAGCAGAAGTCCCTCTCCAAAGCATGGCGAGTATCTAGGCAAACTGAGGATGATAGGTTTGTTGATGTAGGTACTTGATTGCAAAGCATCAAAAGCGTTGCGAATGAAAATGGTCTACTCACTCCAATGCCGTGCAATGTGAGCATGTATATCAAGTGTCCAACCATGCAAACCAAATCAAGTTGGATATCTCGTCTGATAATAGCAACATCAACCTTGGGGTGGAGGATCTTCCCTACTATGTTATATGGATACTCAAAAATAGCATTATAGTTAAAGAAGTTATCCCAAAATTGCTTCCAGCAAGTATTCAACCACGCATTTGTCAGCCCAGAGAGATCAACTACAGTCTCATGAAAACCCAAGGTATAGACGGAATCCACTGTAGGCTTGTAGAAGTACTCTCTTGTGTTTAAAATCCAGTCCCAATGTCTTATGAAAGCTTGAAGTTCTTTACCTTGTCTAACCTACATATTTGTCACGGACGTGCTATACCGGACTTCATCCACACCCCATGGGTTCCCCGTTAGACCTACACCGACCCAACAACATAAAAGCTTCTCAAGAGCTTTCCTGAAGAGTGGTGGTTAAGCATCTTTAGTTGCTATTAGTTTTGAGTAACTTCTAGAAGGTTCTACATATTTCTACTAGTTTTCTAGAACCTTTCACTAGTTTTCGGAAGCTTCCACATGCTTCCGGAAGGTTCCATACGGATCCAATTGTTTGTTTCCAGAAGCTTTCATAAGCTTCCGGAAGGTTCCGCTTGACCTTCTTAGATTCCGGAAGCTCCCATAAGCTTCCGGAAGGTCCCATGGGTACTTCCCAAGGTCTCTAAGACCTTATTCCAGAAGTTTCCTTTAGCCTAGTATAAATAGAGAGTCGATGGCCATTGCTCCTCATTCTCTTCAACACCAGTTATATATACTCTCCCAATTATCAATGTACTTTAAGTTTCTCTCTTCGAGTGTCATTCTGAGTCTTGTGTAAGAAATCCCCTCACTTCTGGTCTATTTTGGTCTCCCTTTGAGGTATCCCCTCAATCTAGTCCTTTGGTCTATCATAGAGTTGCCGTCCACAACAACATTTTACCAACAAAATAGATTAGAAAATGAAAAATAAAGAACATTGTTATGAAAAAATGGGATTAAAAAATATTATTTTGAAAAATTGGGATAAACCATTATCTCAATGGGTGTAGCTCTTTTGCTACCCAAAGCATTCTGAATTATTTGAAATATTTGTAATGAAATGTAGAGTCGTTGGTATGCAAGAAGAGCTTTATCCACATTTTATCTTTGCTGAAGTAGTTCATTCTCCTCTTCATGACCATCTATACCATGATAGGACATTATTTTAATCTGTTGGAGTGTAAATGTAGGGAATGTTTCATTATTTATGAAGTTTTCAATCTGTGCATTAGTTGGAAGTTCAGTCTGGCTAAAATTTGGACCACCATAAGTCTCAGCAAAGGCCTTTGCATACTATTTTTCATGACCAGGTATGCATATTTCAATTGCTGCCTCCAATAAATCCCAATCCATCCAGAATCGCCTTGCTTGAAGTTCAAACTCAATTTTGAAATTTTGTCCGTAGCACGGGGGGATCACTCTATAGGATTTTTATGCACCACGTGCGGCGGAGGGGTATTCGTTTAGGGGCTATTTACCTCCAAGTCACAAATTAAAAGCTCCCTATAATTACTTAATTGTCTAAAATGGTCTATCTTTTTGCACCCTACCATTACTTATAATGCCCATGTCATTGCAATTTTTTGTAGTCTACATTCTTTTTAATTAGAAAAAATTAATTTAAAAATGTATGCAATGCAAAAGTGGTAGGAAAAAGCATGGCAACAAAAAGGTATAAAGAATACATACCAATGCAAAAACTAAGTACAAAACTTAAAGTGGAAACACAACAAGAAGGCTTAGGATGGAAACACAACAAGAGTGAGTTGGAATAAATTATTTTTGGTATTCAACAAGATTCACTTGAAGTATAGAATCAACTAACAATGGAGAATGAAGTCTGAGGAGCTCCGGATTCGAGTGGACAAGTAAGGGCGTGCCAGTATGATGCATAGGAACAAGTAAAATATTCTTAATAGGTCCCAATTTGCAATGTAGAAGTGAATTGACAATAAAACAGAACTACGTATAAGAGGGTTAAACTAGAACGAGTCAAACATATTAGAAACCATAGACTAAAGTAGATAGTTTCTCATTTAGGAGAAACCATGGTGAAAACATATGAGCAAAGTTTACGCAGAAAAACAAACTTCCACAATTTTGTGTAGCATCAAAGCTACATGAATCTAGATGGAAGAAAAAAGTTGCGACGAATACAGAAAACTAATACAGAAAACCACGGGGAGGTCACTGGCGAAAATCGTAGAAACAACGTGCGATAAAAAATAGGGTCTAATATATTCATTGTAGGTAAATTTTGCAAAAAATGTACATATAATATAGGGGGTTTTAAAATAGTGAAACATGTTTACATGTAAAATACCATCACATATAATGGCCTCTTTTATCTAGTTAGTACATGTAAAATAGTGTGGAAACAATTACTAGGGGTAGCGGGTCTAGGGTAGGGTTTGTGCTAGTGGATGAAAAGAGGTAATTTTCTGTTGAAAATGCTTGGATGGATGACTTTGTAGGTTGGCTTGCTTGAATGTTACTGAGCCAACGGTTCCAATGTGGAGTTAATGGTCTCTACCCACGTGCCGGGAAGGAAAAAAATGCAGTATAAGTAAAATAGGGTATTTTTAAATGATTCCCCCCAAAATTATAATTACTGATAGGGTGTATTAAAATACAAGCATTTACCTTTATTTTGAAAAATACCATACCTTATAATCTTTTCTACAAGGTAAATAGCCCCCCGATAAATAAGTCATGAGCGCACGTGTATGCATTGATTAAAGAGGGAGTGACCTCCCCGTGCAGAAAACACACGTTCAGAAATCTTTCTCAGATGTTTTGTCACATTGAGGAAACAAAGAAAGAAAGATATAAGAGGTTGTGGGACCTGACAACAATGGATTGCGGAAGGGGGACAACGACAATTCAACCAATTACCAATTATTAATTTTGCGAATGTTTGACTTCGTCCACTACATCGAGATTAATTGACCTAAGGGCATAAAAAGAGAGACAAAGAGAACCTGCAATGAATGACCTAAACCAATGAATGGCAACAACGAGACGCCAGAGAAAATATGTCAGCAACACCTTTAGAAAGTGCAAGAATCTACCTACAAGATGTTGAGATTGCACGATGAGAGAGAGCTTGGAGCGATCAAAGATGGAAGTTGGATTGAAGGCAATGTCACAATGATCTCGCAAAAAGATTGCAAAATAAAGAAAACTGAACAGTTGGACGAATATGGCAGGGGCAACATGCACATCACAAAGACTCCATCATTGAATAAAACTTGTGCTATGAAGAAGCGGTGGTGGAAATGAACATACCTATTGGAGATGCCAATGTCGGAATAGAGAAGTCACCGAAAAATGAGAAGCCATATGAAAAATGAAAAATGAGAGGCCACCAAGAGAAGGGAGAGAAGCCACCGAGAAGTGTCGGGAAGAGAGTTAGGGTTAAACTTACAATTTCATTCATTTTTGGATAAATGATGAGTCATTTTTCATCCATCCCTCGTGAGGCATGCGTACAAAATTGATTCTACTAAACATACATCCTAGGAACTTTATTTTTAGCCCCTATATTATTTTTACAAAAAAGGAATGGCCCATATTTAATACCTATCTATCTTACTTGTAATGGGATTGTCTACTTTTAATGGACCCTTATATCAAACGAATTTAATCCTCCCTATATTATGCCGCACGTCGTTTTTAAAATGCACTAAGTGACCCCCCCCCGTGGTCCGTAGACCACGTGGACCCAAATCTTGGGAACCAATATGCTCCGGAATATGCCCCGCGTGCATATCCGGAATATGTGATATCCATCCATGAAGGCGCTCGTATTCTCGGAAATATCGTGCTGGAACGTGAGAAGGGCGGAATCGTCCTTGCTCGTTAATTAGTCGCACTGTGTGAAGGTTCCAAATACCGATCTATTCATTTACAATTTCTTGTAAAACCGGGATGTAGATATCTTGGAAGGAACATCGATGATAAGGATCATCGGGAATAAAGTACCCTTGCTCTACCATTTCTTGAATGGCATTCTTATGATACCAAATGACTTTCTCCCAAAGTAACCTCCACCAATGTTCAATTCTTTGGTTGTGCACAGATGAGCCCACAAGAAATGGATTAAGAATCCCAAGTTGTACCTCTTAATCAAATCATGTTCTACTACAAAGTCAGACCTCACTCGCAAAGGAGGGCCAAATTTTTGTACAGCTGCAGAGAAGGGTTCAAAAAGAGTCTCTTGGGTCTTGTTTGATGCAACACGTGCATATAGCACATAATGTGAAGCTCCGTCGATGCAACCATGAATTCGGAGTCCAAACATGGACAATTTATCATATGCTACACACAGGAGAATGAATATGTTACAAAAAAGAATAGCACATGGTGATAAGTTAAGTATGTACAACTCAATTGTAAATAAACCCTATTAGATACAAGCTTTCTTAACATACTAGATTCTTGTAACAACTACACATTTTGATACTTAATTTTTCAATGAATCTCTGAGTAGGAGACAACAATTAAAACATTTTGTCAACATAATTTAAGAAAAATCTTCATTCTATTACTAAAAATAAAATAAAGTAGGCAAAAAAACTCACAATCGATATGCCACAAAGCCATGGGAATTGTATCATTATATTGTCGACGAAAAACTGGCAATGCTCTCCTCCGTCTATTGTAATCAGCCTCTGCAAAGAATGAACAAAACTGGTTAAAATTGTAAAACTAGCACATAATGTTACATGTAATAGAAGAAAAATGGAATTTTGAAAGGACCTGATATCGCTTGCAAGGCTCTAGCCACACTTCGTCTAGGTGCCCTGATTTGCAAACGTGAAAGAGCAGCCTTCACATGCCAAATGCCCCAGTTTGCCCCATGCTCTGTAATTGGAAGAGCACCCTGAATTGTGGCGGACATCTTAGCTGTAGTGAAGCGATGATAGACACAGAACTCATATCCTATAGCCTTCGTCATCATTCGTTTCAGCTGCCGTGGATCGAAAATATTCAACGACTCTACTATTCGCTTAAATGAAGTCCCTTCTTTGAGCATGTTCTCTACATAGTACTCCACCAAATCCGCCCTTGGCTGCTCAACATTCTCGTCAGCCATCTCTTTGAAGCTTCTGCATCATCAATCAATTTCATGAATGAAAGGCGATTCAATTGTGTCCTTCTACAACTTCAAGTTTAGGGCTTAGGAAAGAGATAGGAAGGATTTCACCTGGATCACAAATTGTGTTCCTCTACTCCAAGAAAACCACATATTTGCAATAAATCAGTTCGTTAAACTAACCTTAATCTGCACAATGAGGGTAGCATATAAGAGATCAACATTTCGCAAGGAATGGACGACCAAGCTAGGGCGTAAAGAAAAAATTGTTAAAGGAAAGTATACTTGGTTTAAAGTGATCAGAAGTCCTACTAATGCAATTTGAATAGCTGGAAACTCCTGATTCTGCATTCCAAGCCATTGCAAATACACCTTATCAAACGATTATTTCCATATGAAAGTTACAAGTTTCCAACGAAAACAAGTTAATATGCCAAGGAAAAATGTTTTGAAACTATCACTTCTGTGACGCCATCCGTTACAAGTTGATCATTAACTGATATCCTCAACTCGTTGCCTAGCTGAGCTGCAAGTTGACGTTCATAAAGACCAATCTACTATTTCAAGAAACACTTATGTATCAAGGACAAGGGATGCAAGATCAAACCTGCAACAAATGGTCGGGAACCAGAATTCTTAGTTGCCGTGCAGCATGAGGTCTCAAAGCTTGGAGCAGCTCTTTGAGTAAGCACACCACTTTAGCAGGATCAAGGCTTGAAGAAATGGGATAAGTACGGATAATCCGGAAGATACCACCATCTTTTAACACAACTTTTGGAATGCATTCAATTTCGCCATATTTGCTACAAACTGAAGACTCTCATGTCGACTTCATAAAGAATGAAAAGGTGCCAAAAAACTTTATACAACCCTAATTCGGGTCGAGAAGATGAGGCTGAAGCAAATCAGCATATATCGAGGCATCAAAACGAATGCTTGTGGTGATTCTCCCGGCGCATGGGCTAATAACTAAAGCACACAATGATGAGAGAAAATCATGACAGACACAACAATGAGCAACGGCAACATAAGAAAGCACCTGCGGCTAGACGCAGAGTGTCGCGATGTGAGTTCCAGCGGCTCCTCGGACGAATGATAAAGGAACATTGGATGATAAAATCCGACGGGTAGATTGTAATTTTTGGAAGGTTCAAGGAGCATAGGTGCCCAACGAGTGTGGGTGACCCAGCCTTTTGAACAAAATACAGGACGTGTCCCTTTTGGTACACCCTAGTGGTAACTTTTCTAATGACACTCTTAGCAATAAATTTGTCATCCCAATTTACTTTTAGTTCATCCACTTTTGGTACGTTTGGCATTCTAATATGTTTGTAATGAAGTGTTGTCGTGGATGATTGAAAGTTGGATGAAAAATGACTTAGTAAGTGACAGTAATTGCAACATTGTAAATCTATAATATCAAAAAATAAGTAAATTATAAGAAATGACAAATAAGGTTAGGTTTAGTACATATAGTGGTGGTGACACTACATGGGTGGTTAGAATTATTACTGAGCAAGACAAATAGAGTCGGTGACACTACATACAATATTTAGTGTAGTTACAAATGAACTTTGTTGAGTTTGAGAAATAACTACAATACAGTAAAAAGGATATTTAGTGTTTGATACACTAAATACGAATGCATGCACTAAATGCCAATAACCTTATGAAAGTAAGTAACATTAAATGTAAATTCAAACACTAAATATCAACTATGGTAATATGTGGAAGTTACATGTTTGAATTTAGTGTTAGTAAGGATATGAAAAAAATGTTGTCGACTTCGGCAAATGAGAGATCAACGAGCAGGAGGGTGGGGCGCCATCCCTAAAATTGCAAGTCTAGTGAAATCCATTCTTCACATAAAGGGAGGTGACAGTAGGAAAGGTAGCATCACATTTATGTCTAACATTAATTGTCAACGAATTGAAAATTAGTGTTGAGTAGGGTAGGGTGGTAACAACATTAAATATAATCAAACACTAAATATCATATTTAGTGTAGTTGAAGTTCAACATCCAAGAAAATTACCAATCAATTTAGAGAAAATTATGGAATACACCTCAAATAATATAAAGAAGAATCGAAAGATCACAACACATAACTGGTTGGACTTGGAAACACTGAGATCTTGACCGATTATGCCCAAAAATCTCTCCGGACACACGTGTTGGCCATGTACACAACCACCTGCTCTATTGTCTCGCTCTTCAAGTTTTTCTGCCTCCATTCCTCGGGAAAAAATCGAGAAAAATCAGATTCCATTACACAAATCCTCCATTATGTACCTTGTTACAACTAGGCTTACACGGAACTCGGCTATATAACTTTTGCATCTCTAAGGTGGACGTGCCTAATTCGATTGCTTCTCTAAAATGGACACCTATATTTGGATAGTATGTGATTTGGTGTGGCTCCAAGAACGGAGACCAGAAAGACATTTGTTTAAAAGAGATTGGACTGCATGCTCCAAAGTTGATAGCCGTTCTAGACTCAATAATCAACATAATTGGGGTAGGGGAGGGGAGGGAGAGGGAGGAGGCTGTATAATCATCTAATGAGTACAAGACTCTTCACTTTTGTAATGAATAAGATACTCATATGAGCTCTGAGAATGACGAAGAAAGTGGATGGGGCCTTGATTTGGATTTGCTAACCATGTTGTACAAATCCAATGTTTCATATCCTAAGAAAGGCGGGCTACGTTGCTTTGTCTAATTAGTGTGGGTTACCAATTGGAGTTACGCATTGCTATAACATTTTATGGGAAGTGTTTTTTTTAACCCAAATAACATAAGGAGATAGTATGCACACCAAAGAATATGATATAACTTAGTGGGTAAAAAATGATAATGTCAGTAAAACGTTATAACAACACATAACTCCAAATGGTAACCCACACTATTTAGACAAACAGTGTGATCGGGAAAAGTAATTATTTAAGCTTAAGACCCATCTACCTTACCACTATCGTGAAACTTGGAATGACAATCTTTATGATTCACAACTGCTGATTGCTTGAGACAACTCTCCAGCCGATCCAACGGTGTAAAATGTCTTTGGAGTTCAACCTGCCTACAACTTTGGGGCACGTTTTTACTTTTTATCTCTGCATGTTTTTGCTTTTTACCTTTGCACGTTTTTACTGGATCCTTTACAGGCATGCCGCGAAACCCAATCCCACGTTGACATGGATATACCCGACCCACTCACATACCCGGCCAACCAGGTTACGGCGAACTATAGGACGTGGATGAAAATCGTCGCGCACGTGTCGGTCACGTAGTGACCCACCTGCCTCTGCTTCCGCTACAGTACCGCTTTCCTTTGTCTTCCTCTCCAAGTGCTCCCGCCGACCATCCTCGATGTCAATAATGACAAATTTAGGGACTCATCAGATTGATCAGATTCCGTTGCGCAAATCCTCCATTACCTTCTTACAATCCCTGCAAATTCTTACTCGACAATTCCTGCCTCAGTGTTTGCTGAATCCCACCATGTTGCGGGGCTCTTCTTCTTCTTCTTCAATGATGATTTCTGGTCCTCCAGGGCTTTTGTTGGCTGTTTGTCTGCTTCTGGTTTTGCTGGTGCCTGGGACTGAAGCCACAGCAAGCACGGGAAGTGGAAATGTGGGAGTAGGCATGCCAAGTGAGGAGCAGCAGCAAATGCTGTGGGGTGGGGCAGCGGCGGTCATCAGTAGCTTGCGTTCCATTTCCTTGGCTTTGCAATCGCTCTTCGACCGCGTCTCCGCACAGAGGCTGTCGCGTGGCGATCACTCTGGTATGTAATTCGACCATTTCGGACGGCCCCCGGTCTCTTTAGAAAATTTCTGCGCCACTGCGCCTTGATTTTTGACCATCGAGGGAGTCTTTTCTCTTTTTGCTTTTTTTTTGCAATTTGTTTCTACGGAATTTTCGAGAAATGCGTGCCTGTAGTGAGGAATCATCACCTGAGATCGAAGGGTCATGAATTATCAGGAGATAGTCCTTGGGATTCGAATTTAGGGTTACAGAATCTATCCTTTGTATTTATACTTCACTGTGGCTCTGAGCAAAACCACCGATTAGTTTATAAGTTCTAGGTTTCATTTGAATAATCTGTACAATGAAGACACATGACGTCTTTTCTTATGGTTCCGACGAATTATCACCTGAGAGCTGCGTGATCGAAGCATCATCATCCACTATCAGGGGAGAGTCCTTGGGATTCGATTTTAGGGTTATGCAGTCTACCCTCGCATTCATATACCTCACTGTGGGATTTAGGCATTCGAGGGAGTCTATTCTTTTCTTGTTATGATTTTTGGAATTGAATCTTCGAGAAACGTGTGTATGTAATAAGGAATCATCAACTGAGAGCTGCATGGATCAAGACATCGTCGATTATTAGGGGAGACGTTGGTTTTCAATTTTGTTTTCCACTGTTAGGTTGCTGGAATGTTACAGCGCCTTGGGGAAACCATTGAATGAAGCATAAGTTTGTTGAAAAACTTGTGCAAGTGTTGGAGCTCGTTTATGAAGCACATAGACTGGACATCAGTGTATAGCATCATCGATGCTGACTGTTTAACCATTTTTGTATTGAATACGTTATGTGATGGTTGGGTTGATAGAAGAGTGCTGCCCATGTGACAGTAATAATACCGACTTTCTGCGCACTTTTCAGGTGCAGAAAGAGCTAGAAATATTGCTTCTACCTTGGGAAACGGCTTGCAATGGTGGACTGGATTGGGGTCCCTCAGCTGGGACTATGTGACAAATTATTTCTTCTCCCAAACAGCCTCCAGAGGAATGGGTATCTCCGAGGCGATGAATCATCTCAGTGACCTTTCTAGCATTGTGGGAGAGGTTACACAGCTTCGATCCGATGGCGAACGCCTTCAATGGATCAGCAACAACTATACACGAATTTTTGGGGTTGCCAAGACCGTCCTGCGCAACTTGCTGTCGGTATTTGATCATGACGTGAGTATTATTGCTTCTTCTCTCCCCTGCTTGATCACTACTCCTTGTTGTTGAATAGTGGATTTGACCTCAATTATCGTCCCTTCTGTTGGTGCAATCCTGGGAGTGGAGACAAACAATTTTTGAATTCTGGTGGAAAATATGTCTAAGAGTAATTGCCTCCCACAAATCTTCTCCCATGTTTTGGCCTTAACATTCTCTCCCGGTGCCACTTAATAGCTACAAACGAAATAGAACCAAAGAAAATAAACTACAACTACAACCATCTCAACCACTCTCAACAACATTTATAGTAGTTGGGCAAGTAAGAGTAGTAGTGGTTGTGCTTGTCATCAATGCACCTTAAGCCTTCAAAATTAGAGCCAAAGGAAGCAAATTACAACCATCAACCACCAAGAACGTGCTTCTTATAATGTGAAAGGGCACTTGGTCCGCTGCATAACCCTGTACTTAGTCTTCTTGCACTTATTTTATGCATCTGAGTAGATAATCTTGGAGCATTCATGCTGGAAATTTGAAATACTTGAATCATCAACTCTTGGGAGTACATTTCATCAGAGGCTGTCAATTGATCAGACCATTTCTTTGCTTGTAACACAGGGTTGTAACATCAGATGCACAAATTTCAGAATTTTTTTGTCTCTGATTCTGGGTGAGTTGAACACAATGGACTATTAATCTACTGTGTGTGGTGTGCACAAACATTTTTGTCAGGGAGCTATGCGCAATTGTGTTCTGGCGATTCAGCGGGAGGTGTTGGAGGGAGATCTGTTGCGGGACGCTCTACGATTGGGTCCCACTGATTTGGATGGCCTTGTGCGCATGGTCAAAGATGTCTTACAACGATATTTTGCTCCTGGTAGACCTGGGCAACAGGAAGATGACTTGTAGATTTGCACTATTGTTTAGACAGTTCAATTTGAACAAGGTGGATGTATGTATATATTTTCTTCAAGTTGCTACAATTAAAATTTACTGTACTTTATACCAGATTTGAGGCAGGTTCAAAGTCATAGCATGAACTATGTAGTTTATTCATGCACAATAGGTTTCGCCATCACTTGCCTGGTTTTGATGGGTGTAAGATTACTTCACTTACAGGTTTTTAGAGACACTGGTGTCACAGCGACATCAGAATGGTGTTGCACTGTCATACACCTTGCAACTATTTCAGGATGAGCAAGCAGCATAGAGTGTTTAGATGCAGACGTTTTTGACCTGGGGCGGACTTGCAATCAGCCCACACAACTGGTTTCCTTGCTACATACTTGAATTCAATGTGTGAGCTGATTTTGTAACACTACAAAAGTGAACATTGTTCATTACAAAATGCTGGCTCCGACGAACCATGCGAGTACTTTAGAGCTATGGTATGGAGATTATACCTTCTTGAATTCGGTGGGCATTTGTGCAATGGTCACTTCCTCCTCATTTTTGACATTCACATGGTAGGGTCCATTACCTTTTCATTTAATCTCTAAGCTATGTTTGAATCAAGACTCTTCACTTCATGGGTAGGTTTGACCACACTGGAGGCAATGAAAATCTTTTTCACTTGGCCTGTGGTGTGCAGCTGTACAGAGGACCTTCATAGCTGCTGGTGTAATGGCAATAAGTTTCTTGGCATAAACTTTGGTCACACCAATGTTTTGAGCTGTAAAACAATGATTCATTCTAGATTAGTGTGGCGGGTTCTCATGCTTTCAGCAGCCTCCTCTAACTCGCTGCACAACAGAAAGACGGTGATCTCAAAAAATACAAACATTGCACCCTGCATAAACACTGCCTATGGGCAAAATCTTCCTCTGCTGCTAATTCCCCATCATCTCCGGCAACTTCATCATCAACCATGTTTTAACCACTGTCTTGTGAGCAAGGCTGGAAGCCTCTTTCCCCAGGTTGTGCTGTCACTGCTGAGGTAGACAGGTCTCATGTGGACACTTCCAGATCCACAAGCATTTATAGCCGTTGGCTTTGAGTGGGAATTGTCTCTTCTAGTTAGCATCACAAAGATTGTCATTCCAAATTTAAGAATCAAAGTTGAGATGCAAAAATTGTCAGAGGTGAAAGTGAAGATTCTCTTTCTTCTTCATTGGTCACAAAGGTCTCCCTATTTATGTTCACCATTGAACCTAGAATGGCGTCTAAATTTTGAGCACATTAGAGTTATCCGTTAACTCAACCGGAGTTTTCGTAGGGAGTTGGTTGTTTCGCATGCATAACTTTCTATGTTTGGTAAGTTTTGGGTGCATGCTTGGAATCAATGTGGAGGTTTGAACGAAGGACATTCCATATTGGTTCATTGGGTACCAAACTCATTTTGGCATACCATTGTAGAGTTATGGATAGCTTGAAAAGTGCGTGAATTGGGAATTCATTACTATTCCATAAGAGATTCAGAATGTAGTGAATGAGCATTTCCACAACTACCCAGTCCGTGGGCTTGATTGGGATTTTCTTTAGTTAGTACCTTCATCTTACAGATGACCACTTTAGAGACATGACACAACCAATATTGGCATTAAACTTGGTTTTCATTGACAACTGACCCATGTAGAATCTGCTATTGAGGTCGTCCACTTACACAACATTGAACAATGAAAGAAAATTTCCCCTATAACACTAGATTGGAAATCGGAGAATCTTTGATTCCAAAGCCTAGATCAACACCTTCCTCAACTCCAATTTCAACGATTTCAAATTCTTTGGTCATGATTCGCAATCGCTAACATGCTGAAGCTTCCAATGCTTGAATCCATTGGCTGGAGGTGTGCACATTAGCCTCATCTACCTTAAGCTCTTTTTTTGCATGTTGTCTTGTCTTTGGTTGGGGCTTTTTTGCCCAGACCTAACATTAAAATGAGTTATACAATCATAATGAAATCTTAAAGTTTGTACCTCTAACTTCATTTTGAAAAAACAACAAATACATTTTGTACTTCCAATTAAAAATGGTGTATTGCACCGATCCAAGGAATGCAACAGATATGGAATGAATAGTCTAAACTATGATTATAGTTGGCAGGAACAAATAAAGTTATAAAATGGTAGATGTTAAAATACATAAAGCATATTCAAAAGGCTCTCATGCATTTAAGGGTTATAGATGATCTTAAACATGCTGAATATTGTTCAAACAACAAGGGTGAAGGGCCAAATATAGATGGTATCTATATGAGGGAGTTGTGCCTAATCTGGTTACTTGTCTAAATTGAACATCTATATTTGAGTGGCTAGCTAATATATGTTGACATTCCGAAGTCTTTCTACTGTGTTCAATGAATATAATTTTTTTCCTAGCCTCTTTGAGGTTTGAGTGTTTGCAAATTTTTTGTTGGCCTTTAAGTTCATGGATTATATTCTTTCGTCATTTTGCACACTTCATAATTGAATCATTCTCTAACTCGCTTCTCTTATTTGTCTCGCACATGTGTCTATATTGTTTGGCCTATTTTTATTTGTTTGTTTCTTTCATTGCCTTCATGACTCCAACAATCAACATTCACACATTCACAAACCTACTTGCAACCATCTCGTGAAACTAACACACTATCACACACTTGCTTGCAAACCACCTCTCCCAGAGTTTTCCTACACTCATGTACCCACAATGCACACTACTTTCAAAAAATTATCACATTATATAATAGTAATTAATGTTTTATTGTGGTTGTTATTTGGATGCATAAAGAAAGTTTCCATTTTGTGATGTGGTTATAGTTGTCTATAATGTCCCTGGTTGCATAAATATGACAATGCTCCTCATGGATGTTTTTTCCCGGGGAACACGGGCAACCTATGAAAAAAATCCCCCCTTCGTCAAAAAATGCTTTAAATGTTTTTTGGGGGCCATCCCATGGTAATGGGATACTACTCCACGGACATAGAGCACCCTAAACATGAGCAAGCTCACATGAAGTTGCTCGTGAAAGAGCAAGAGCAAGGCCTGCTCATGCTCATGTTCGTAATAAGAGCTTCATAAACTAATAAGAAAAATACATGTTTAAAATTTTTGGATGATGCGCTCAACATGGGTTAATTGTACTAAGCTCAGCAAATCAACATAAATGTAACACCTTACATAACCATTTAATGATTACAAAATTATCACATTGATTGTGGATAAGAACTTCATTTAACCTCCACAAATTATTGAGCTTAGTATGGTTAACACATTTGAGCATGTGTCCAATTGTTATCAAACACATCTTTTGAGAAAGACATGTGTCTAAAAGAGATTGGATGTTGGGCTTAAATATTTTAACAATATTAAATTCCACATTCAGATAATAAATGGAGGGCCCTATATGAGAGTATTTAATGAGCAAAAGAATCATTAGGTTGATTATGGATAAGATATTCATGTAGTAAGGTTTTTGACAAGAGGTAGTTATTTCATGTTTTATATTTACTTCATACCCCAATAATCCAAAATGTGTTTATTTCAATGGCCTTGTCAATACAAAATGATTATGAACATGTATACAAGAAATGCGTATAATCTTTCTAAAACGAAACTCAACCTCAAATGATTACATCTTGCTCATAAATATGTATTGTTTAGCATTTTGTTTCTCTTTATGTAGCTATTGCAATTGCCTATCACCTCCAAAAGCTTGAATATTTTGTTTATTGATAATTGCAAACATTACAACAATCAATAATATACATTATTTCAACCTCTTTTAATATTCTTAACAAGTGAATTGGATTTCATCCTAATGGCGTCTTACAACATTTTTTGTGATATCCCTCACAAAATCAATGGAAATGATATAATATAACACATCTTAAATTATTGCCGTTGGGGTGGAGAATTTTCAAGGCTTTAAGCCTTTATAAACACATCCTTACCACATGAGCCAAAGAATATTTTAAGCCATGGTGCCTAATGGACTTCATGGATGTCGGGCCTAGGGCAAGCGGTCCCTAAAGCGACATCCTTGGAATTTCTAGTTTGGTTTATTTGGGTTTCTTAAATTTTTGTAAAATATTAGAATAATTAACCTAGGTTAAAAAATGGGTTAGCAACATGGCCATCAAGATATATTTTTAAAATAAAAAATTATGACCCCTATAAATCACCAAAGTGTATTACAACGTTGCAGTTTTTGGTTTCACATAAGGGGGGGGGTCCTACTAATGTTGGCTTGTTAGGTGAAAACCACCTTTAAATTAGCTTTATAGCACATAAGAACCTTCTTTAAATGATAGAATCAGTCATCTTTTGCGAGACAATTCTTGCACCGCCCCATAAGCAACGCATTCTAGATTATCCATTATGATTGGCGAAAGTTGGTGCAACTTATTCTTAGACCCATTCCTCGTCCTTTTTTACACCACGACTATGATTGGCCAAAGTGGTGCTATTTTGTACTTAGTGTTGCATATAAATGCACCAAATATTATATTTGATGTCATACGGTATTTTTGTCACTATGGTAACTTTTCTAATCACACTTCTTATCAATAAGTATACAAGTTTTGTCATCCCAGCTTACTTTTTAGTTCATCCAAATGCCAATAAATGAAACAAAGTTTGGTATTTTATGCATCCTAACATTTTTGTGATGAAATATTGTCATGGATGAGTGAAATCTGGATGAAAAATCACTTAGTAAGCAACAATAATTGCAACATTGTGAATCTATAATGCCCAAATTTTCTTTCAAGGGAAGACAATAATGTTAGGTTTACATCTAGTGTTAGTGACACTATACGAGAAATTTTACAATTAGTATTGAGCAAGACAAATAGAATTGGTGACACTAAATACAATATCTAGTGTAATGGCTTGTAATTTTGACTTATTGAATGCACCGTCACACTCACTTCTTGACACTTTAAGGATGAAATATAGGACATGTCACTTTAAGAGTGGTATAATTTTAGGTACCCATACCTTAAGTGACCTCGAAATCTTATTGACTTTAAGGTGAGTTTCCATGTAGGCTACTCGCCCATTAGATTCTAGATAATAGTATGTTGGGTATTCTCATGTAGATAAAGAAAAGCAACCAACCAACCACGTTCTGGTGGCCTACTAGAATGCGGAGGGCCGCGGCCTTGGGCCGCTAGACTTCCATGCGCCCACTAAACACTTGAAATAGCAACAATCGGTTGACAGATATGAACATTATATACTTTAAATAGTTGTATGTTGGTTGGCACTTACAATAACCACCCCACCAGATTCCATCTACATTTGTCCTTATTCCCACTAGAATATGGTGGGCGAGTGGCCTCAGTGGAAACTCACCGTTAGGTCTCTCTTGCACCAGACCCGAAAAACATTGCTTATACAGATACATGGCAGGAGACCTCCGTAGCTGCCGGTGTAATGGCAGTAAGTTTCTTGCTTACAAATTTTGATCACACCAATATTTAAAACTGTGAAACAATCATTTATTCTAGATTAGTGTGGCGGGCTCTCATGCTTTCAGCAGATTCCTCTAACTCTCTGCGCAACAGAAAGACAGTAATCTCAAAAAGTACAAACATTGCACCTTCATAAACACTGCCCATGGGCAAAATCTTCTGTGTCTGGCTTGCACCCTCTGCTGCTAATTCCCCTCCTCCACCTTTGGCAACTTCATCATCGGCCATGGTTTGGGCAGGCAACCACACTGTCTTGTGAGCAAGGCTGGAAGCTTTTCCCCCACGTTGTGCTGTCACTACCACCGCCCTTGCACCTGCAATTCCAACACACCGGAGCAGATTTAGACACTTCATCGTATGTGATCATACCAGTTCACCATGGTGTACATGTGGTGAAAGTTGAGGTGCGGATTGGACATGAGATGCTCAGGGGTCTTGATGTGAGATGGATCTGTTTGAAATGAGGCATTATAAGCAGAGAAGAAAACAATCTCCTATAGACTATCAGTTCATATAACCATGTGAGCCATGGGGAAGAAGCACTAAGGTAGACATCCCTTATTCGGTTGCTTCTCTTGATCAGACACCTTAATGGGAACTTTCGAGAACAAACATAAGGTATGCGGGTGTTATTCTGTTACAATTTTGAAACGGACCCCCATATTTTGATTGGTGTTTGGTTAGGTGAGGATCAAAGAACAAACACCATGAAGACACATGTTTAGAAGAGAATGGACTACGTCTTCAAATTAATTTTAACTACTTCACACTCAATAGTGAACATAATCGGGAGGACCTATGTATTCGGTTAAGTTACCAACAAACATGCACTTTGAATAACCATAACTAAATCAGGGGATGTCTGATTTTTGCTGATGCTTCATCCTAGATTGCTACTGTAACATAAGTTCCATGATTGAATCTAATTGGTAGAAGTTGGAGAACATGAAAAACAAACCAAATAACACTCACTTATTGTACCTTATGGGAGGTTAACTCAATTACCTGCATCTCTCGCCATGGTTATGAGTGTGTCTACACTGCTAAATGACCCGGGACCTGCACTGGCAAGGAAGAGGACTGGACTATGTGCTCAAAATATGCTAGCCATTCTAGGCCCAATAGTCAACATGAATCAGGGGGACCTATACAACCACTTAATGGGCACAAGAATCTTCACTTTGATAATGAATAAGATATTTGTACGAGCTCCAGAGATTATGAGGCAAATGGCTATGGGCACGATTTGAATTTGCTAGTCATCTTGCAGTCATTGCGTGTTGCATATCCTACAAGAAGTGGGTGCAGAGAAAAAAAGTATCCTAATAACACACGTCTACCTTAGGGGCTAATTCAATTACCTGCGTCTCTCGCTGTAGTGATGAGTGCGTCCACGCTGCTAAATGACCCGGGACCGGCGCTGGCGAGGAAGAGGTCGCCCGGACCCACCGGCGGGCACGTCATGTCACCCAAGCAGTGTGCGTCCAAGCCCAAGTGGTATAATCGCATTGCAAACGCCCGCATCATAAGACCCTCCCGCCCAACTCCGTGCAGCACGATACGGTTTCCTTTCGCCCGAACCACTTCCTCCGTCAGCTCGCTCGAGACATCGGTGGTGGCACCTCCAAGCCGCGATTCCGTGCTGAACACCTGCTGGAGCTCTCCCAACACATGTGCAGCCATAGATGCCGTAGTTCCCAAAGCCGCCATGGCGGCCGTGGCCCGAAATAACCGGGGAGGAAAAACCTGTATAATAAGTAGGGGTCATTTGTAAAATAAGGCTTTGACAATTTATGATAAATTCATAATAAAGTATGATGTAAGTGCTATAACAAAAGCATCAAATGTAAACATAAGGTGTGATAAGGTATAATAAGTCATATTCTTAATTAATAAGGTTTTTGAAAACTCTTGTCATATTCTAAGACCCATACATGATGAATTTCCTTATTCTTCTCTTACTAATATCCATTGCAGACGGGAAATACGGAGGTTAACTATGTCGAATAAGATACCATTGGATTCATCTTCTTGAGTACTTTGCAACTAGACCAAATTCATTGAGCGAATAAGATTTGTGAAAGAAAAATAAGCATAATAAATGTAATAGATTGGTTATTTATAAAGTGCATGTTGCTGCCCCGGGCCCAGAAATTACCAAGTCACTCGACTCGATCGCAGACTTGGCAGCTTGTGAGGTGCTTGCAATGCTGAATTGCTTTAGAAAAAGGCAAACTCAACATTCAACATCGTTGCCGTCTAGGGCAGTTTAGGCAATCTCTTCAATCCTGGGTTGTTGGCCCTGCACAGAATGCATTTGGAAAGTTGGAAGACATCAGCCTTGATATGAAGGAGCTTATCTCACTGGTGTTGCAAAAGAAATTTTCCAGAAATGCTTGAACACGAAAGATCATTCAAACCTTCTGGAAAGTTTCTCGTGTTTGCAATGCTGAATTGCTTCAGGAACAGACAAACCTAATATTCAAAATCATTGCCATCTAGTCCATCCCCCTTGAGAAGAATTTCTCCAAATCCAGGATTGTCGGAATACTCTCCATCTCTCCAAATACTGCATTTTCAGAAACCGGAAGACCTTACCCTGACATAAAGGAATTACATGCCGGAACGTTCAAACACAACAGATTGATCAACAGATAGACTTGAAACTAACTTCCAGGAATTGCTGGAGCTCAGATCCTAACACTCGCGCTGTCATAGAAACCATGGCCCAAGAAATTACCGAATCACTATCAGAATCACTTGCAGACCTGGTGGTGTTAGCAATGCTGCATTACTTCAGAAAAAAACAAGTACAATTTAGGCAATTTCTTCCAATTCAGGGGTTCGTGACCTGCACACATGAATGCACTTGGAAATTTAGGAGACCTATTTACCCTAACATAACGAAGGAATCACACCAGCGTTGCAAGAGGGTTTTGACAAGGAATTTTCGAACACAACAGATTGGTGCACAGATAGTCCAAGCTAACCGCCAGAAATCATTGCAACAGATGAACACCAATTGCTTCAGAGAAAGGCTAACCCAACATTCAACATCATTGCCATCTAGTGCCCTTTAGAAAATTTCTTTAAATCTAGGATATCTCTGCACATAATGCATTTCTAAAAATCGAAAGACCTACTTACCCTGACATGAAGGAACCACCCAACAGATTGGTCAAGCTAATTGCCAGAAATCATTGCAACACAAGCCCTCATAACCAGGTGACCATCAATGCTGAAAAGCTTCAGAAAAGAGGCAAACCCTAAATTCATCAACATCTTTACTTTCTAGTGCCCTTTAGAATCCAGGATATCCCTGTACATTATAATGCATTTCGAAAATTGAAAGACCACCCAAGAGATTTTTTGAAGGAAGTTTGATCACAACAGATTAGATGACTACATAGTCAAGCTAACTCCAGAAATCATTGCAACACAAGCCCTCAAACCAGATGAACGTCAATTTGCTGCTGATGAATTACACTAGTATGCATTTCATTGAATATGCCCAGATAGCAAAAACCTCGCAAATTGCAATACCTTGCGTGTTGTGTTGGTAACTTCAGATCGGTGTGTGAGAGATGACCTTACTCGTGTGAAAAACTAACAGGAAAATGCACCAATTGTCTCCACAAGAATGGTATTCTTTTGTGGAGGAGTATGTGTGCAATTGGAAGATTTGAAGATGTGTTCCAAGTGGCACGAGGAATCAATGTGATATGTGATGGGTAAGGCGTTGAATAGTGTTCCTTTTCCAACTTTCCGGGATGCATATTGTGTGGTTAGCATTTTTGTTGAATCTTCGACCTAAGAAAAATGAAAATTAAATCTCACACTTGACTTTGATGACCACTACAAATAAAGGCATCCATGAGCACCCACATGTTTTTTGCACCTAAATCTTCAATTGTTTTTAGGCAATCAATTGATTTGAAAAGTGCACTAAGTGATGAATGACTCAATTTTAGATTGGGTCAGTTTTGACATGTCAAGTAGCTTCAAATAGAAACATGTAGCTTAAACACAGGTTTCTATGCATTTAAAGACCCAAAATAGGGCTCTCGGACATTCAAGGGGCAACCATTGATGGTCTAAAGTCGATGGGCGGAATTGAAAGGGGTCAAAACAAGAGGACAAGTAGTTTTCAAGGAAGATAGATCTACTTTGGATCACATCCTTATATAATGTACTTCAATTGGACAAGAAGTATTTGGAAGCCTATGTCTTTAGTCTTGTTTTCTTAATTTCAAAAAAGCTTTGGGCATGGTTCCATGTGATAAGCTTTGGGAAAGTCTCCAACGATTAGGTGTACCACTTCATTTACAACAAACTATAAAAGCCATATACCGTACCCGGCCGTCAGGGTCAACATCTCATGCCGAATAATTAATTAAAGTGGAGAAAGCGGGTCCGGCATGGTAAAAATAAATTAATAAAAAATTCAACAATTTCAAAAAATATTTGTAAAAGATTCAGCGCTTTAATACAAGGCTAGTTCACAACAATGAAAGATTTCTTACTTTTTTCACCCTTTTGTGGCGGCCTTGGTGTGTTTAACCTAATTGAATGCCCTAATCTCAATTAGTGGTCCTTTGTATGTGTTACTTTTGGATCCTAAAACGCCACTGCAACCTCTGGGTTTGCCATGATTTTGGCCACAAGCTCTTCAGGGATTAATTCAATTTGCTCTGCAAACAACAAAAAATTCGGGCTCATAATGTCCGGTTTTAAAAATATTTTTTTTTTCACGAACTAGTTATGATGCTACGGTATGCAATATTTTGGGATTTTACTACATGAAGTTGGCTCAATTTTGTAATATTCGGCATGCTCTTCAATGAATAACTTTTCTTTTCAACTCTCTTCTCCAATAATTTCCGATTTTTTCAACTTCTATTTTTTTCTTTAATTTTTGGCGACCCTGACGGCCGGGTACGGTATACCACAGTCTATGCAAAAGTACGAACTAACAATGACACACATGGTGAAGTAATGTCCGACATTGGTGCTAAACAAAAATGTCCCTTTCTCCCCACGCTATTGGGCTTGTACATTGATGAACTTGAAACATATTTGGACGAGATTGAGGGGGATTGTCCTTGTCTATTTAACATGGTGGTTGCCATTCTTCTTTATACTGACAATGTGTATTCCCGTATTATATGGCCCTGATTATAATCACTTATAGTCCAATCTCGAGTGATATAAATTATTTTAATGTAGGAAACTCTTGTTGCCTTTCTAACAAGGAATCCAAAAATGTAATTATATGTAAGAGATGAATATTCCTTAAAGCATATAATTGCATTAAAAACCTAATTATATGAGTTTTTTTAATACATGTACGATAGGCCAAACTCCCAACATTTTGGGCTTTTTAATAAATTTTTTTAAAAATGATCATAAATAAAACATTGCCAATGATTTTTATTTTTAATTGGAGACAACTACTCGTGTGGATCTTTTAAAATTATGCATAGGCATAAGTTTAAAAAATAGGTGTTTCAATTCTCTATATATGGGTGCAAGCATGGTAAAGTGGACCAAAATAGTGCTCCAGTATACTAAAACCATAATTTTTTTGGTCAATGGCCTAAAAGTAATAGCAAAGTGTTGTTTAAACTGGATTTTTTTTCATGATGACCTCTATTGTTGTGTTCAATAATCAAATGTAGAATATCAAGTTGAGATCTTCAAAACTTATCATTAAAAGCAATGCTCAAAAGCAAATGGATGAATCTAGTTTTGATCGTAGATTTCGTGACCTTAAATATTTTAAAGTTGGAATTTTTTTTCACATTCTTTGAATTCATTATACACTTCAGGGCATCATCACAAAAGTTTGTAGAAAAACATCAATTTAATGTAATTTTATTGTATTGTAAACAAATTTTAGACAATTGCTTGTTCAATATCACCTACTTGCACACCACTTGCACCATCTTCTAAAATATATAGACTTTTCTTGGAATTGTTTTTGTCATCATAAATTGCTTGGCTTTGTAGATCAATATGTTTTTGTCAATTTCTATGATTTTTTTCTTCACAAAATTCAAAGTTAGTGAATAGTTTTTGGATCACTTTCACTTAACACTAGGTAGGGATTAGGAGTTGTCCACTTTACCATGCTTGCCCCCATATGTTGTTGAATGTTTTATGATAAATATGCAACCCAACTTTTTCTAAATCTCATTTTATTTTATTTCGTCTTCACCCAAATTTCTGGTCCTTTTATTTTTGTATAATTTGATATAATTTTACAAAAGACGTCTTCTAAGATATTTTATTGCCGATGCCCCCTGCGTATAATATGGGATTTGCGTACCCGGGTGTGTATTCTGCTCTCAACATCAGGGTCAAGCTTGCAAAGACTTTTGAACAAGCTATATGATCATTGCACTCCTTCTAGCCTTGAAGTCAATTTATCGAAGACCAAAATCATGATCCTTGGCCACAACAAAGGGAAATTAAACCAACTTAGAGGCATTTAAATAACTAGACAAGACCAAATTGAGATAACCCATGAATAATACATACCTTGGGATTGATTTCTATTCACATGGTTACTTTGAGCCATGGAGTACTAGTTGGAGAATTGTAGGTATAAGAGCCTTGATGGGCACCTTAAGGAAAGAAGCAATAGTTGGAGTCACATGTTGCCAACTCAAATTCCATCTATTCAAGGCTTTGGTGCTTCCAACTTTTTACATAAGGCACTAAAATTTGGGAGGACAACTTGCAAAACTCTCATTGGAAGGTTTTCAAGAAGGCATGACGATACATTTGAGGTCTCACGTCAAAGTGCGTTCTTTGACAACCTCACATATTTTGTTGGCCGAATTTGGACAACTTCCCATAGAATTAAATGCTCTTAAGCTAAGTATGGGTTTTCAACAGCTTGCCCATCTACCATCCTCTTGGTTAGTCAATCAAGGAGCCTCACTTTCCCAACACCTTGCTGAACAAGGAATCAAGGATTTGACACCTGGCACAAATCGATAACCATGTGGAAGGCATTGGGTCTATCATTGGGAAACCCATGACAACTCAACAACATCCAAAAATCACATTTGATGATATCAAGGAGGCTTTTCTTGCTAAAGAGTGGAACTCTTTCCATCTCTCAAGGAAGAAACTAGATTACCTTCACCTCAAGAGTTTTCTCATACACAAATGTGAATTGTACTTAAAGCAACCATTGACACCACCACAACGTGAGATCATTGTTACTTATTACATCTCGAATCATAACCTTGCCATTGAAACTAGATGGTGGTCGACCAACCCTATCTCTAGAGATGATAGAGATCATGTCACTTTTTCTTTTATAATGTAGTTGAAAATGAGGCACACTTTGTGCCCACTATATAACCCCATCACTATTTGAAAATGTGGATTCTCAAGTCTTTCTTTCAATTGGACCATCAAGTCGACATTAGCCTCTATCTCACTGAGGCTATTGCACTCTACCACTCTAGGGAACTAGGAAATTACTCGGTTTGACACCATCCTAATGTACTTCTACTAGTCTCTTCTTGGACTTTGAAATCGATTTCATTTCTTTGGGGATTTTGAGCTCAAAATATAGACATTACTCTAGGTTTGATGAATTAAAAAATTAAGAGGATCTTGATGTAATCATTTAAAGAGACAATCTTCACTTTGACCTCTTCTAACTTTTACATCTCAACTCCAAATCTGAAACCTGAAATGACAATCTCTGTGATTCACAATTGCTAGCTGGAGAGAAACATATTCCAAGCAGATCCAATGGTCAAAATAGTTTGTGGAGTTGGGAGTGTCCAAAATAGGGCCACACACATACATAATTACTTGGAGACTATCATGATTTTTTATTGTCTTGAAGCAAACGGATTTCCATTGGATTGAAAAATATATATACCAGCAGTACACCAAGGAGATGGAGATTCGGATGCTTGTATTTGAGAAACTGATGAGGCCACTATTGAGAGTAACTTGACCTTGCAGAATGCTATACAATATGAGCACCTTGGTTATAACAGGGCATGTATACAGGATTCTAGGGTTTGGGTTTTAGGTTTGACATGGGTTCCAATTTCACTGACACGGGATTGGAAACGATCGTCTCTTCTTGATGCATAGACTTCCTGAAACCATCTTGAAGCCATCTTGACATCCGAAGCCATTTGAACTTATGTGCAAACGATACGTCTGAAGAACTTCATCACAAAATTACTCAAAATTAGGGTTTAGGGTTCAGGGTTTAAGTCGCTGCAGCTGAAGGATTGCTGAAAGAATGTCAGAGAGTTCCTTCCGGCTGCATTAAGATCAACGTAGGCTTGACCTGCTTCTTCGACATTTAAGTTCAAATTTCTGGGTTTGGTTTGATGCAGAATGTAGCTCGCTCCAAAGCCGCAAACTCATGTCAGATCACCAACGATGACCCGAACCACCTGAAAATTTCCTAACACGCTGAATCAATGATGATTCGCCACCGACAGTTTGTTGAATTTCTGCGCAGTGCAATGTGTAATTAATTAGGATGATGTAGGCTTGACCTCATTGGTTGCATCCACCTTGGAATTTGCCAGGTTTTTGGATTTCATCGAGGTAGAGGTGAAGCCACAGAACGCCATCAACGCGGACCCCAACGACGTGATCACCGATTCTGCGGGCACCATCGCGAGCTGGATGGCGTTCGGCTGGGGTGTGGACGGCTGCATACTTGAATTCTTGATACTCATTCCTCGCAGCAGCTGCGACACGGGACTACTGGTGGTGCAGATTGCACTAGTACTAATCCCCCTACTGGCCATCGTCCTGGCCCGGCCCATATTCGGCCCCGCCCGGGGCGAGGTGATCGGACTTGGATTATATTTGTTGCCGACCGACTCCTGGTGCTTAGCATGGTAGAGCTGGCAGATGTGCGAGTGCACCTCGTGCACCTCCTCGGGCTCCGTGACCTTCGCCTTCGAGTCGATCTCCGGGACTCGCACCAAGCCCATGAACAACAACCGCGCGGTCCGGATCACGCCTGCGCTGCGGATGTGGAACTTCCCATCTCTCATCTCGATCGTCACCACGACTTCGAGTTTCCCCGATGGATGCTCGATCATCACTTTCCGCTCGTGCTGGTCTTTGTTTTTGTTGTCCCCGTGATCAGTTGGTACCAGGGGGAACTCCTGTATGACAATAATAATAATAAGCAAGGGGCGCTCAATTTCAATAAAATAAGGCTAGACTCACAAATTATAAATAATTAGCTCATAGAAAACATGAAGATGTATAATAAGGTTGTCGAAATGTATGATAACATGGAGTCTTATTCACTAAGGTTCTTCGAATCCCTTGCTACACCCTACTACTATCCATGCATTCAAGAAATCTCATTCAAGTAAAATTTGGGCAAGTTACCGCAACGTCGTGTGCAACCGTTCCCTCGAGGATGCTGCAGGCGCTGATGCTGATGCCGCCCGTGACGGCCATCGATGCGTGGGGGGCAGTGGGCACAAAGTATCTCGCGGTGATGTTGCCCCCCTTTTTGGGCGGGGCAACGATTGCGAACTTGGGGATCACCCGGCCCGCGACATCACCAAGCCCCATCATCTTCCCTGCAATACAGCGGATATCCTCTAGCCGCTTGAAGAAGGCCGCATCGTCCTCGAGCTCCTCCTTTGTTTCATGCCCCGTCTTCCCCATTTCCGTTGCTCGCGCGATGACGATCGGCATCGCACAGTCGATGCACGTGACCTCCACCCCGTTGATTGTGTCGCGGACGTTGCCGGTGGGCAGGAGCCGGCCGTTTGTCTTGGAGCCGACAACATCCAGGAAGTTGAGTTTGATCGGAGCGCCGGTCCCCGGAACGCCGCTGATCGCGGTGTCTCCCTCGTACGTGACCTGCAATTGATATATAAATGTAGAAAAAACATCGTCATGTTTGAAACCATCATCGAGACTTTTGTTATGCAGAGAATCTGACATGTTTAGGGGACGATTACACGAGACATCAAAGTAGGTTCCAAGTCAGATAATTTCCACTCACGAAGTATTGGACATTATGCATGTTTTCTAGTGAACACATGAATTGGTAGCTAGTATAGATTACGTGGAAGATACTAATTTGTGGTCTGATTATATATCTATACACTGTTGATTGTAACATGGATTGTCAACCTAGAGAACATAAATTTAATTTAATTTTTTAGATAATAATTTTTTAATTACCACAATATAAATCATCGTCTATGGGGAGCACAAGAATGATAATAAAGTAGCCACTAGAATCGATGGACTCAAACATGTATCGTCCACCTCACTTCCAAAGTCTCATCATGTTCTCTTCAATGTGTACACTTCCACATAGACTAATAAGAAGGAAAATTAAAATAGTCCAAATTCCAATCTGAAGTCACTTTGTGCAACACAAGTTCAGCCACTCACTACTCTCTCGTCGACCCATATGGACGAATTCATTCAAGGACAAAGTTAGTCGCGGCCATTATGAAAGGGCATGGAAGAAACCGAATTGAACTCCGCCGGGTGATAAACGAATTACCTGTCCGCCGGGAGTTTGCACGACAGCCTCGACTAAACTGCCATTGTTCAGCGCTCGGATCTTCACCATGGTTTCGTCTTGGCCCACGTTGTTAATCAAGCCCATCTCGATGGCCGCGGGGCCGACCCCCGCGAGGATGTTGCCACACGAGGGGTCCCAGTCCACGCTGGCATTCGTCACAGACACCTGGGCAAACTGGTAATCCACGTCCACCCCGGACTCCTTGGACTCCGAAATGATGGCCACTTTGCTCGTGGTGGACGTGCCGCCCCCGAGCCCATCAATCTGGTGCGAATCGGGTGACCCCATCACGGCCAGCAACAGCTTGTTCAGCGTGTCCCTGGCGGGGGGAAGATGGTCTTTGAGGAAGTATAAGCCTCGGGACGTGCCGCCCCGCATGAAGAAACAAGGGATCATCTTCTGCACCATGGTGACTCCACAATTGGAGACCCAGACCGCGGCTTTTGATAAATTTGTGTGCGAGCGGTTTGCCGGCTACCAAAAATTTATCCAATGGTGTCTGAAATGTCGAGAAAGATGTTTGTTTGTGGAATCTTTCTGCAAGAACAAACAGCTGAATCATTTTAACACTTCATAATCAAGGTGTGAAGACACAGCTAGTTATTGAAGTCAAGATAGTCAATATTGGCTCCACAGTAGACATAGTACGTATGAGCGCGTATACATAATATCAGCTTGACCAGTTTCTATGCACTCAAGTGGTCCATTTTTTAAGTGGGTGAGAAACAGGTGATATCATCCAAAAAATGGGTGATGTCACCCATTTAATGGAGGGGTACTTCTATGTGGGGTGCCGGTTTATTGTGATTTCCTACTTTCTCACCAAATTTGGTGAGTGATAAGATATCACACTTTATGAAGGTGATTGGAAATGAAGGTCATCATCAATTAACTTTTGATATTTGACTTGCACGTGAATTTCTGTATATTTATTGAATGAATTCAAATTTATGTGTTCTTGGTGTCCATAGGTTGGTACCCATGTCATCTATGGAAATATATAAATATTTATATATTTTACTTTCAGTTGAAATTATGATTGTACATTGTTTATAAGTGATTTTTGATACATTTGAGTAGTTTTTGATTTTTTTTCATTAAACCCGACACTTACTATCACACTGCATTTTATATATGTATTTTTTGTTATTAAGATCCAAATTCTTAAAAACATCATGAGATACACGTTCCCATGAGTTCACTTTAGTTCACGATGAACACTCCGACGATATAACATACAATCATCTTCTATCTTCTATCTCTTTTTCCTTTTCATTTCTTCTCACAACTAGGGTTTGAGTGTACAAAGAGTGCATGATGCAAAAGCAAGGAACCCTAGGAGTACCCCTCAAAAGAAAGAACTTGAAGAACAATATGGCCTCTAGTACTCAAGGGTGTACCCAGGTGACCGGTCGATCCGGTCACCGGAGCTCTCTAACTGGCACATGTCCTTCTCTTGACCGTTAGGACGGCCCATCCTTTGGCGCCCGTCCTTGCACAACGTACAATGCGGGACACCCATCCATGTAGGGTACCGGTCCTTGGGTGAGGGGGATGGGCACATGGCACCACCCTTTTCCCACCTGCCCACCCATTTATTTTTCAAAAAATGGACCGGGACCGGTACATGGAACCTCGCCCTAAGTCTGTAGGGTCAGTATATAACATAGAGCGTTGTATGTCTGGTTCAACATGGTTATAACCAAGTCAACCTTTCCGAAAGATCATCATCGCTCAAACAATAACCTCAATAGACTTAAGAGTTTAGTCATAAACGTGGTTAATTTGCTTGACAATCTTCTCCACAGTACATTCAAAATTTCTAGGACGTTTCCTTAGGTTATTTGAAAGAACTTACTCTTCAGTACATTGGGTAGTTGCAGGGATCTATCAGTCGCGTGTGACTGACAGGAATCAAGCAAAATACAGCAGACTTACTCCAATGTACGTACTAGGTACTGGTAAGATAGAGTTTCCTGCAGTTTCACTCCTGCACTTTGCACACAGCTGGTACGCACAAACTTCCTGCCTGTGATTGATTAATTAACCTGCACCACCCAACCACAGTGATCAATGACGCCAACTTGAGGGTGCATTCAATAATGTGCCTTATTTACAAATCAACTATTTAAACAAATAGGTTAATTCCTAGTAAGGTATGGGCCGGTTAATCCTATCCTGTGTAGGGGTTGCACACATATTGAAAAAATTAATCAGATTAGTAGTGATTCATATACTTGTTTTCAAATTTCAGGCTCCTTCATGAATGTTATTGAAACCAGTACGAAGAAATCTTGGTATGAATCAGGTTGACATAAAGATGAGGTCAATATCCTGGATGCATTCAGGTGAGTTGAGAACTGTACTAAGAAAAATTAGATTTCAGAATCTCAAGCTATGAACGGGGAAATCCGACCGCTAGTTACAGATGGAGCAGTTGAGTTTGAGAAATAACCGATTCAAGTTCCAGACTTTAGGTAAATTGCCGATCATTTTAGACAAATCTATAGAGTATACCATATCAAATCAATAATGGAAAACCGAAGGATGACAACACGTAACCGGGTGGACTTAGAAACCCTTGGAACTCAACCGATTTCACCCAAAATCTCCCCGGACACTGATCTCAAGGACTTTTCCAGGTGTCAACTCCGAAACGGTGCGAAACCCAGTATATGCAATATCTACACCACAGTGATCTTCTTTCTAGCATAGACTTAACATACTTATATATAGCACAAAGGCCGTAATGAAAGTTCATCACCTCTGTCCAATATGTAGGACTGCTAGTAGATGGTTTATCTACGACTGTCCTGGATATTAATACAGAAGTGATGAACTTGATCAGGGCCCCTGGTCTGAAAAACAGCGAGCTAAATACAAAGTTATTAAAATCTCGGTATAGAACTAGTCTTACCAGCTGGGATTACAGCAATCTGATCTGTGGTAAAGTGCAGTGGCCGCAGCCGCAATAAGGTTTCTCGAGGATGTTCCAGCCTTTATATGCCGTTGTAGACTGTCCAATGAACTGCTCGATAGTAACAAACTAAACAAACAACAACAACAACAACAACAACAACAACAACAACAACATGAGTTTAGCTGAAACTTGTCATATATATCTGAGGGTGGATACGTAACGTCAGCACGCAAAATCAGCTGGGCTGTGTTGATATGACACCTTACCAACTGAACTCAAATAATTAGAATACTGGCGCACCAGGAAGGTACAGCTAAAATACCTTGCATACAGTACTGATTACGACAGTTACAGTGTCGAACTTGAACTGCTCTTCTACCCCAGAATTTTAACAAATTTGCATGAAGTATTGTAAATTCGTTCAAATAGTGATGACTATGTTAGGATGGTAAGACTGTTTCAATAGTACAGGTTGTTGGATATATTGTACAGAGACTGCTTGGAGAGTTGATGAACTGCAAGACTCTGATCTACAGGCTAGGCTAGGGCATATGATGATGATATTTCTTCACACCTGCAGCTTTTGATGATATTCTACACTCACTACCTACCTCCATGGAATAATTTACATTATATATCGGAGACTTAGATATTAATCCTGCGTTTTCCCAGCACACATCTTACATGTGTGCACACGCATGTAAGATGTGTTTGGCTCACATTCGAATTCTTCCCAGCCAACGATCTAGATGACTTACAAAACTCAAAGAGCCAGGGATCAGGAGTATTCCTTTGCACCCATGCCACCGTGTCTAGTGATGCATATAAAGGAACATGAAACTTGCAAGGCTTAGTCCCCTGCCAAGCAAATTTCGGAAAAAAGCAACACTCATATTCCACCCTAAGAATATTTCTGCCGTCGTAGCATGAAACCCTCCATTAAACCCAAGATCACAAGAAAACATGGGTCTAAATTACACGGTCCAAAATGACCAAAATGAGTTGGAGTTATTTCGACCTGCGACTCACTAAGGGACACATTCGTGTCAAAATGACCATATTTGTCCCTTACGAGCCGATCTAAATGCACTACTAGGAAACATGGTCCTTGAACGCAGTCATTAGCACATGAACCCACTCAAGAGTCGAGTGCAATCTATGACAATGTGTTCTAGGACCATGATTTCTACTAGTGACGACATAATTTGTCAGTTTGGTCATTTTGGACTGTGTCATTTAGACCCACGACTTGCAACAGAAGCGCGCACACACAAAAATGAAAATGGTAAGACCTGAGCACCTACTGTATCATAAATAGTGCTTTATAAGAACCCAAAACATACCTCTTGTAGTCGACTGTCAAATCTCTTCTTGCCTGTCTTGGTGGTGATGATGACGATGAATATCCAGAGCTTGCTGCAATATCAATGTTGACCCGGGCTTCAAATGAAAGGTTAAGCTTCTCAGAATTATCTGCAAGCTATTTTCTCACCTGGCCGACATCTGATGAAAACATTGACCCCGCAATCGAATTCCGTCCAAACATGTAACCTCGTCTAGTCGACTGCCAGATCTCTTCTTGCCCTGTCTTAGTGGCTGACGTCGATGAATCCAGCTCCAGTAGTTCCAATGTCGCCCCGGCCGGCCAGGCTTCAAAGGTGCATTATTATAAGCTGGCACTGAATTCGGTTGAAGCCAAGAAGAAGCCGGCCGACATGTGATGATTCAAAACTTGGACTCGACCGGAGTATTTCTTCATCGAGGTTCATCAACTAGACTCCTAAGTTACGCACCGTCTTCAACCTTAGAGATTCGATCGAAAGCACCTTCGAGTCATCATCTTCGGACCACTGGATGGCATGGCCCAGTCCTTCCCGCTACTTCCTACGCCGTAGTACTTACTGGACCAGATACATCGGTCGCGCCTTCGAAAAATACTAACGTTTGCGCTCCGCCAACACCAACTTGCAGCCGGATGCACGTTTACCACTGCAGTGATCTTTCCAACAACTCTTGAATCATTCTTTTCAAAATAAATCAGAAACAAAAACTTGCAGACGTCACGTCGCCGCTGCAGTTGCGATAAGGGCCACTTCACACACGAGCGAAGAGCCGTGACCATGGAATTGTGAGAGCCCAAAAGAAAGTGTCCAAAGGCCGTCCCAAGACATCCCCAAAATAATGTAGTGTGGTCACGGATCCTCCAGTGTAGTGTGAAGCCATATGTGACCGGGCCCTCAACCAATGCTATTTCAATGAATTTCTATTCATGTGGGTCTCACACATGATAAAATAGAAAAAAATCAACGGTTGTGATCATTCAGAGTGCCAGGATCTCCCTGTTTTGTGTTAGGCCTACCTCCAATAGGTGACTTCCGAAAACAGCCCAAGTGACCATGAAACATGATTCCATTCGATGCCAAGTAGGAATCCATGTGGACTTTACATCCATCTTGCATTCACAAACTCCGTTGGTCCTTCAAGCGTAGTGTGAAGCGAACTTGGACCGGCTCCGCCTTTTCCACCACTGAGAGCACTTGAAGTGAAATGGTCACGGGCTCTCAGTCTCGTGTGTGAAGCCGCCGTAAGGTGGACTCTGGATCACTAATATCACGACAATGTCGTGGGCACCAGTGCTACTGTTCCCACGTTTTAAATGCTGCATATGTCGCTCTTCGTTTCACTACAGTCTAACCTCTATAAATGTTAACCCTCGGGAGTGGATCAAAGTTAACATTTATAGAGGTGTTAACAGTTAACAATTATAAAATTACTTTTTTGAGCAATATACAAATCTTAACATTTATAAATATAAGCAATTGTGAAGAGTCCTTGTGAGAGAATACCATTCATAAAATTGCAAACCCAATCAAAACTTTATTCAATATGAAGTTTACAAATCACGGGTGAAATATGAATCAATGGTTCTTTGGTGAGATTCATCTGCATGCACAACTTACAAATATTTCTCAATCTGCACCAACAAACCCACATACTTGGACACATCACATGAACGTGATTCCATGTACCTTCTAATGGTACCAAAACTAGATTGCAAGTCACTATAAGATGGAATGGGTTCCACCTCACACTCCTCTCCCTCACAATCATCATCTGAGACATTAGAAGTCCCACCAATAGAGCCTAAAACATCCCATACATCCTCTTCGGTGACCTCATATGGATTGTTCAAATCAAAGTCTAATTCGTATTGCACATACTCTTGTGCCTCCATTCTTGAACTTCCATCACTAGAACTATTAGTAGCCAAACTTAGTCTTTCCAAAAGACTAGTTAACTCTTGCAATTCCACTTGAGGATTTGGAATGGAAACTCCATTCAAATCAGGTAGTAGGAGCATACCGGTATGTCTCCAACAATGATTAATCACATTAGATGTGATTTTCAACCTCCACGCACATTCTAGCATTTTCACCGCTTCATAAACATCAATCTTTGGGTCCTCATTGCTCATTAGTTTGTCCAACTTGTGCTCAATCAACAACTTGCGATATTGAGCCTTGAAAGAGTTTATCACACCTGCATCCATAGGCTGGAAATAACTTGTTGTATTTGGAGGCAAAAACTCCACGGTTGTAATCTGCAACTCTGACCTGATGTTATTGTACTGGTGACCTGTAAAATTGTCAACCAATAACAACACCCTTCGTTTCCCTGCTAGGCTCATCCTCCTCTCAAAGTCCAAGAGAAACTTCTCAAAAAGAGCAATGGTCATCCAAGCCTTTTTATTATGGAACCAAAGAATTCCAAGGTTATTTGGATTTGCAATGTTTCTTTTTGTAAAAGCTCTAGGACGTTGATATTTGTAAATGACAAAAGGAGGGAGTTTTACACTACCATCAACATTGCAGGTTAGTGCAATTGTGAGCCTTTCCTTTTGCATCTTCTTCCCAGCCTTTCCTTTTGCCTCACATTTTCATCCACATGGACAACAATCCTAAACTTTCATACTTCAGGGCTTCACTTGGGCAAACATGTAGCTATGTGAAGAAAAACCTTGCTCGAAAGTCACCAAATTAGGGTTTTTATCTTTCCATCATGTTTCCTTTCGACAACCTTTACATAGATTGTGATTTGTTTGGCACAATTTCAGAGCACAAACAGAGGACTAACCAAGCCCACAAAAAACCGCACCACCACGCTACCATTTTGCACAGAAGGGTACTGCATCTAGGTCCTTCGCAAGGCCATTCGACGAACAAAGTTGTTGTTGCATGAAAACACGCCAACAAAAAGGGTGACATTTTTGGCTACTTTAGGTGCTTTGAAGAGTTTCAGATCTGGTATAAATGATGCATCATCTGAAATAGGAAGTCCATTCACCAACACTTCCCTCAGCTCCAAATCACCACTGAAGCGCATCCTCGTAATCATCCTAAACCCTAAACACATGTGAATTGAGGAAAATTGAGAGAGAGAGGAATGTAACTGGATGTGTAGTTTTTATCATCCATATTATGGTTGTATTTCATTCGTTAACATTTATAGAGTCAAATTTACAAAGAAGGGAGTACCATTTTGTTAACAGTTAACACATTTAACATTTATAGTGTGCAATATGTGGGGAGTAGAAGAAAGTTAACATTTAGAAAGGGTTAACACTTATAGGTGTAACATTTATAGAGGTTAGACTGTATTCCACATGATATAATAGTAGGAAAATACTCAATACGCACATGTACAAGTAGTTTGTTTGTTTGTTTTTTGTTTTTTTTGGTGAGGCAGAAGGCCATAACATTATTCAGACCCATGACAGTGTTCTGTGGGACTGATAGTATTCCAAGGAATATTCTCCACATTCAGATTGAATGTGAAAAATACCAGGAATATTCTCTATAATATTGTCAGTCCCACAGAACATTATCATGGGTCTGAATAATGTTATGGCCATCCAAGCTAACGCCAAATGCATTAAAAAGCAAGAAAACGCGCCAACCACGAGGGGAGGCAAGTCCCTCGGAAGTGAAACACTGCCACGTGAAAAGTAATATCAACAAAACCTCACCACAGACAACCCCCCAAACCCACCCGCCCAAGGACAACCCCCACCTCACCTGCCAAGGACAACCCCCAAACCACCAAAATGCCCACCAAAAAGCAGTACCACCTAACTACATTGCCGCTTCCAGTTCCAAGCGATATTCAAATTGTTCCTCGTAAAAAGGACATTCCTAGCACATGTACAAGTTAAGGATGTACCTTAGTTTAGAACGAACGTTCAATGCATTATTGATCTACATGGATAATAATGACTATGCAATTCAGTTGACTTTCCAAATCCATTTTCTCTCGGCCCATGCATATTACCTTGGATCTAAACTAGCATGTCACATAAACCTATATTAACTTTGTTAATCAATTTGTATAGCAACCACAATATTAAAATAAGAATCCATGTACTTTCTAGTTGTGGTAACAAAATGGTCAATTTAACAGTGTGGGATGTCGATAAGTTAGTGTGGGGCAACCAAAATGCACATATCCGTGTACATTGATGCGTGCAATTAGGTTGACCTCACAAATAGGTGGAATCTTTACCCATGTAGACTATCTTGGGTCAAAAATGCAAATCACAAGAACTTGTAGTTTTATTTATTCCTTTGCATACCAACCATATATAGTAGAAGGATATTTTACGCAGTTTTTAGTGTGGTAATAAATAGTTAGAATACTGTGCAATGTCTATAAATTAGTGTACGTGGGTCAACGTAATTGCATGTGATGTTGGTGTACATAGTGGCTAGGGTGAACCAGCACCTACACTCGTACCCTTTGGGGATGAAGGCCTCGCGGATGACATTCAAAAGTTCATCCTTCTTTATGGGAAAGCTCCCCCCTTAGAAAGCCTATCTTTATGGCATGGGAAATATAGGACCTACACGAGTTGGCATCCAAAGCCCGTATTAGATTAACTACAAGTCATGCATGAATCAACAATTAATATTGTCCCCTTTAATTTAGATAAAGATGGAGCATTCTATGACGTCTTACTTTTATTTCAAAATATTTATAAGTGATGAAGGTTTGAGAGCCCTATATTTAGGGCAAGAGCACCCTATGACATCACATCTTCATCGTACATCTAACGGCCATAAATGATGAGACAAATGTTCACTATCTATACATATATCTTGATTAGGGTTTAGGGTTTCAAACATATATAAGAGCTCACCTCTCATTCTTATACTCGTCTACAACGAGTTTTCACAAGAGGTATGCAACGAAACTGTTTCTTCTAATCTTATATTTTCTTGCATTTGCAATAAAGATGGAGCATTCTATGATGTCTTACTTTGATTTCAAATTACTTCTAAGTGGTGAAGGTTTCAGAGCCCTATATTTATGACAAAAACAAGATATGAACATCACAAATTCATCGTACATAACGGCCATAAATGATGCGAGAAATGTTCTCTATCTATACATCTATCTTGATTAGGGTTTAGAGTTTCAAACATATATAAGAGCCCGCCTCTCATTCTTATACTCGTCTACATCAAGTAGACTCATGATGCGATTCATGAACGCAATGCTATCAAGTAAGTCTTACATTTATTTCCTCTCAGATTTTAATTATTCCTATGACATCAAATTTTTATTTTGTTAACGATTATGATTATGGATTGTACCTATGATTATGAATTATGAATTATGATCATGTTTAGGATTGTGGATTGTGACTATGTTTATGGTTGGGAATTATGAATTTGTCAGATTAATATTATTCCGTCAGGTATAGTATACGAAATCAGAGTTATTGTAGGAGTTTGACAGATTATTGTTGATCTGTCAGGTATAGCATATAAAATTTCTTTAATATTTTATATTGGTCATGTAGATTTATTTGGCGAGATGAAAATATTCCTATTTTTCTTTGTGTATGGCACATTTTGAAAAATTGGAAGAAAGCTACGATAACCAAAATCAAAGACGTTGTAATTCGAAATGCAACTTTTAATCTTTGCCGAGTATTTATGTATGCCCAATTACAACATGAAGAAGAATCACAGTCGCTTTATAATCGCATCATCGCATGTGCGAAACAAGCTTGGGAACGCGGAGGTGTCATGCTTCAAGAGTTTACCGCATATTTTTCTATGCATTATTTTCCTATTATAGGTAATGTTCAATTATTATGATTTAAATGTTCATTACTAAAATATATGTTATGTTTTTTGATCAAATTATAATATATATTATAATGTATGTTGAATACTAACATTTATTATCAAACGGTCTTCTTGTAGATCTTTGGACAATAGGTACGCGAAGGGTACCACATTCAAACATGGATACTCAATCTAGTATTGAGTCTTACCATGGTGCATTGAAAAGATGGTTAAATGCAGATGTGCGGGGACTACGGGGTCGGAGAGTAGATTGGCTACTATGGCGCCTTTCGAATCCGATCTCCAATCATTACATTTATTTGATGGAGCGAAAATTCAACAATTTTGTTGTAAACAAAGCCGTCGAAGACATATTTCGAAAGAGTATTATCAAGGCTAGAGACATTTTGTCTACTCACATTATTCCACCGACACATCCAGGCGGAAGTTGGAAGGTCAAATCTCTTGATACCAATTTTTTTTATGAGGTTGATCGACCATATTCTAAATTCGCATGTTGTTCATGCCCGTGGAGATTACGCGGAAACTTTTGTAAGCATCAATGTGTCATTATATTACAAAATACCGATATTTCTGAAAATCTTCTTCTAGAGTATTGTGGAACATATTACGGACAAAAAGAGGAGGTTTGATGGCTATGTTTGAAGCCTCCGTTCCCGAAGATTTTTTTTAAATGATGAAAATGAAGAAGTTGATGATGATGAAGTAGTTTCACTTGATGCCGATGTTTTGGAAGACGAAGTTGCAGATATGAATATGTCCCAACCACTTACACAGGAGGGTACCCTACGCCAAGTTGATGACGTACTTGCTGCAATCAAATCCAAGTACGAAGAAGGAGGTCAACAACTCGCTCAACACACTCATGCGATACTTATCCGAATTTTGACGGACATTCATAAAATACGAATTCAAGGAGAAGCGGGTGATTTGCACCCGAATATGGTGTTCCAACGAATAGATGATGACGCACCAAATACGGTGCAAAGAATGAAGGATTTTCATGAGTCTTATATGACTTCATGCAAAAAACGAAAGTTTCAATGATATTTTTGTTTTTAATAGAAAATTATTTGAAAATTTTATTTTTTCAATTTTATTTTGTGTGTATTTTCAAGAGATGTGTTCTCTTATTAATAATAATAAAATAGTGGATTTTTGGTAAATTTAGGATTTGATTTGTCTATTTTTTGAAGATTTGAAGATTTGAAGATTAGTTTTGACGATCACTTATTATGGTTCTGATTTCATATGTTATACATGACAGAACAATAATATTCTGACATTCAATCAATCACATCTGATCTCATATGCTATACCTGATAAATTCACAATAATCTGACAATCTCTTACATTAAATCTGATTTCATATACTATACTTGACATAATAACATTGATCTGACAAACTTATCATACAAGTGGTACATACAACTCCATAGTATTGAAAGTTTGAGACCATGACTAGCCCTAAAATCCATAGAATTTGGTTTCAAAGTTTTTGGTGATAATATCAAGGTGTTCTATTCAAAAGTATGACATTATGTCATATAATTTTTGTCCGATTCATTGTAAGTATGACGATCAAAATGGAAAACCTCAATTTCTTCGGAACACCCCCGGAAGTTGCAATGTTCATGGCTCTTTCGGCGGGCATATTATATTGAGGATTTTAAGTGACGTCTTCATTTTCAATTTGGGGTTGTGATTTCAAGGGTTGTTTAAAGCAAAATATATTTTCAAGAGCCGAATTGCTCTCGAACGGCATTGAAGACTACATTCTTGAACATTGGCCATGCACCTAGATAGTCTTTAGTACTTAGCAATCAAACTTATCCTTAAACAATATGGGTATTCATAAAAAGCTTTTGTCTTTCATAACAAAATATATAAAAAATTGAAACCGCAAAATTGTTTGAATCGAACCCAAAAAATAGCATACCGAATTCTAAATCCTAAACCCTATAACTACATTAGCCACTACTTGCATCATTATCACTATTGTAAATCTCCTCCATCAATTCGGGATTTCGAGCCGCGTAGCTTGCATAAGCTTGTGCAATGCGTTGTTCTCGTTCGGGAGCCTTCGCTTCATAGTGAATGTGGTGTGCATTCACTATGGATGCTATATAGTTCTCACGATCCATCTCCAATCTACATATAAAAGCAAAAAAAATTAGATACAAAATATTTTTTGTGCAAATCAAATCATACCTAAACTCTAAACAAAAAATAATTAAAAACTTACAATCTCGTGTGCTCCATTTTTTTGTTCCACCGAAGAAGCTCGTCCACAAATTCTTCGCGCGAATCTTCGCGTTCTTTCCACGTCACCTTTCCCCAAGCTTGCTTCAAAGGCTTGACACCAGTAATACCTTTCGTCAATCTCAAGTATTCCGCAAATTCAGTCCCCGTGATAAGCTTGTTGAAGCGCACTGGAGAAATGTGATGGCCCCATTCTTGGATGCCCAAGAATCGATCCAAAACCGGATCCAACATCGATGCCAAAACGGGCTTCTCCTTGTTTTTGTGAACAACCTCCAACGAGTTCAAGATTTCCCAAGCCTTCGTTGCTTCTTTAAACAATTTTCTCTCGTGTTGGTTAAGTTCATTTTGTTTTCTTGCCATTTCATCGCTCAAGACTAAAGCATTATATTTCTTGTAGTTCTGGATGCGTGATTTACCAATAATTTTTTTAGGACGCCCTGGATTATCCCAAGCTACATGTAACTTATGCAAAAACATATGCTTACGGAAATGATTCTTTACCCCATACCCTTTAGATTTGCAATCCTCAACCAAACACAAATACTTGTCTTCTTGTGTTGAAAATGTCCAATGCTCCCCACCGACTGCAAGTGGGAGGTTGTTGGAATTCTCCACTAGGTTGGCAGGAGTAGATGAAGCCATCTGAAAACACAAACATAGAAATGAATTTTGTATGATTGAAATGAAATACGATGATCATTTTCATAGTTAGTGACATGAAATGAAAAACTTGACATCAATCTCACTACTGTATACTAATATTGAATTCTATACGTGACACGATAGTCAAAAACTTGACACAAATTTTATCATATTATGCTGATTTTTAATGCAATACGTGACAGTATTTGAAAAACCTGACACAAAAAAAATCCTTCACATTCCGGACAAGTGCAAAAAAATGAAAGCATAGAGATGCCATGAGTCTTGCAACCCTAAATCAAGCAATGAGTCGCAGCAAGTACTACAAAAAAAACACTTTACTTACATTTCACCAAGTACAAACATTCAATTTGGAAAGGGTTAAGAGAGCTACAATTCGATCATTGTAGAGGAAATGTTAGAAGCTACCCCATTTTAATCAAGAAAAACCGCAGGATGTGAACATGTAACCGGTTGGACTTGCAAACACTAGGATCTCAGCCGGTTATGCCCAAAAATCTCTCCAATCACTGATGTTGGCATCTTCCTGATGAAAAGCCTTCCAATCTCCTACTCAATCCGGAACATCATATGCTAGTCTCAACATGAAGAATCTACATCTTAACCCACTGCCTCTAGCTCCTCCCTCACTACCTCAAAGTGATGAAGTGGGGTGCAATCACAGAATGAATACTTGGGTGTATGGTGATCTAAGACAACCTGAACGCCAAAAAAACATGCCTATTCAATTTCCCTTGAATTGCAAACTGCAACAGTTGTGTTGCCATCATCAAAGATTTCTACGGCATGTTGATCAATGAGATAGTGTCTACCTAAATTAAAAATGTAACAAAATGCCTCTGCACTACATCACTGGGCATATTCCATCCTCGAGAAAGACAAAGAAATAACTCCCCACTCTCTCTCTCTCTCTAAACTGCTCAATGGTTGTTGGAGAATCCTACAAAAGTACCATTTATATGTAATCTACAAAGACGTCCACTCTGGGAAGTGTCTCTCCTCATCTGTGTAACCTACCTCGATCTGGTCTACATCCTCCAATTCTGTGACAACTTTGCAGTCCACAACAACATCATCACCTGCTTGTTGATGCTTACCCTAACCCCAAAACCCGAATAAATTTCACTCCAACCTCGATCAGGAACATCACCATCATCAGATTTCTCAAAATTTCGGTATATACTTACTCAGATACAAATCTCTCTTTGTCTCTCCCCTCAGAAATCGGTCATGTGACGCTCATACTGCGACTGCCGCCTCCTATCCTCCTTGCAACAAGGCAAGTGTGGAAGAAGAAACCCTAACCCCAAACCCTTGATTCATGCATAGCTTATAGCTAATCTAATACGGGCTTTGGTAGCCGACTACATGTAGGTCCTATATTTCCCATGCCATAAAGATAGGCTTTCTAAGGGGGGAGCTTTCCCATAAAGAAGGATGAACTTTTGAATGTCATCCGCGAGGCCTTCATCCCCAAAGGGTACGAGCGTAGGTGCTAGTTCACCCTAGCCGTACATAGTTACCTTACTTTATCAACAGGATTATGTTCATGCAACCTAAGAATAATATAGTTCATAGATTCACAAATCCGTGACTCTCTCAGCCTGAATCTCGACCAAGTTGAGCAGAGTGTGACACAATCTCACGGTCCACCTAATTTCAAAGAGACTAATCAACGAGTGGGTTGTTTCCCGACGATGACGAGGCGAGGGAAGGAATATTAGCCCACTCTATAAATAAATACATAATGGAACCTTGAAGCTCTCAATACATTTATGGCTCTAGCGAAAGTCAGCAAATATGTCAAGAATAGGCACTCTTTTTGGGTCCAGGTTTTGTTCAAAGGGTTCGATCAAACGTGAGGGACGGGGGGCAGGGCTGATTTTTCACAAAGTTTTTACCCGTCCACGTCCAAAAACCTCGAATTGAAAGGCAAAAAAAATTGCAACCCATCCCAAAACCGGTAATTTCAAAACCAACCCGTCCAAGGAAAGGTTAAAGAAAAAACAACCCGTTCCAAAACCGGTAATTTCTAAACCAACCCGTCCATGAAAAGGTTAAAGAAACAAACAAATTGATAAAGATAAACCGAAAGATGTCGGCATGTGATTGGTTGCACTTGGAAACAATAGTATCTTCCTTCAATTATGTCAGTGTTCTGGCTTTATCTATTTTAGCTGCCACCTGCCCCATTTCGTCCACATAGTTCAGAGAAAGTTCTGATTCTCTGAGGCCCAGGTTCCCCCTCCAGCAGTGTTCAAGCTCGGCACTTCCCCCTCCAGCATTGTTCAAGCTCGGCACTTCCCCCTCCAACAGGTATTCAAGCTCTTCTTCTGGGTTGTCAGTATCTTCTCTCTGTACATTTTCTCTGTATCTTCAACCAAGTTACGAGATTGTGTTAGAACAGTGATCAGGGAGATTTTTGGGCAACATAATCGGTTGAGATCCTAGTGATTGCAAGTCCAACCAGTTTAGGGTTGACAGCCTCCGGTTTTCCTTCTTTAAATTTGGGTATATTCTATAAATCCCTCTAAAATGATCAGTACATTTCCTGCAATTTTGAACTTCAATAGGTTTTTTCTCAAACTCAACCGGTTCATTTGTAACTAACTGCCGATTCTCCGCGATCATTGTTCCAGAAGGTCCAAGATGAAAGGTGTTATGGGCTTGTAGAGTTTGAGTTTTTGAATTCAGTTTTGATTTAGACTGAGTTGTTTCAGTGTCGTTCTAATCTACTTCTTTCACCGATATCTATGTATGTTTGTATGTGCTAAATAATTTTGATTGTGTCCTTCATAGTCCCAATGATCCAAACTTCAAATGTTTGCTTTCTTCGGATGAAAATTTAGTCTTCAATATAATTTCCTCCCATTGCAATCAAAGTTGCATGTTGAGTTGGGTTACACTGGACAGGGATTGTTTCCTCTTAAACCACTTGTCACCAATGTATGAATGAGGGAGCTGACTTGTTGGAGGTGGAGCTTGGAGCTTGGAGGGTGGAGCAACCCTGAGGAGAAGGTACATTCGCTAACTTTTTTGTTTTTATTTTTTCCCAAGTGTTAGTCAAGTAATGTATAGAAGAATTTGAAATGAACATAGAATCTAGGTTGGTGTTAAGTCACATAATTAAGGTTTTATATTTCATATGAGTGGTGATTGAAGTGTTTTTAATATGTATTGTTGTTATGTCTTTGCCAATGTCTGGTGTACCCAGACAAAGGAGAGATGCACGGCAACAAAGCATTCTCCATATGTTTAGGGTTCTAAATTTTGCGGTTGATGAATTAATGTATGCAGGTGAATCAAACACTTCAAGATTGGTATTTTGATTGGGTATTAGTGGTTTGATTGCATTATGCTTATATTCACATGTCATATATGACATAATGTAATTGATATTTGTACCATTTATTTTTTTGGAATAAAATTTTTAAAATGTTATTTTTAGAACCCGTCCAAAGTGAATTTGACACGTCCCAAAACCGGTTCATTTTCTAAGAACCCGTCCACTGCAAATGTTTTTTTTATGAACATGTCCCTAGACATGTTAGGGACCTTGTGAAAAATCACCACTGATAGGGGGTGATAAAGGTGTTTTAAGGACCACTTCACACACGAGATTGAGAGCACGTGACCATTACACTTCAAGCACTCTCATTGGTGGAAAAGGCGGAGCCGGTCAAGGTTTGCTTCACACTACGCTTGAAGGACCAACGGAGTATGCGAATGCAAGATGGATGTAAAGTCTACATGGATTTCTACATGGCATCAAATGGATTGCGTTTCATGGTCACTGGGACTACTTTCAAATACCACCTCTTGGAGGTAAGCCTAACACAAAACCAAAAGACCATGGCACTCCGAATGCTCACAATCCTTGATTTATTCTATTTTATCATGTGCGAGGACCTGCATAAATGGAAATTTATTGAAATAGCATTTGGTTGAGGTCCCGGTCAGATATGGCTTCACACTACACTTGAGGATCCATGACCACACTACATTATTTTGGGGATGTCTTGGGACGGCATTTGGACACTTTCTTTTGGGCTCTCACAATTTCTTGGTCACGGCTCTTGGCTCGTGTGTGAAGTGGCCCTAATGTTGCACAAACAATGTAAAGATTCAATGGAGTTGGATGCTTTGCCGGGATTGAACTTGTGGCTTTGTCAGTTGGTGGGTTGTTAGTGGGCGCACGGTTTGTAGTAGTTGGGGAGGTGTTGTCCCTCAATGGTGTTGGTTTGGGGGTTGCTCGCAATTGGTGGGTTGGTGGGGTGTCCGCGGTGGTTGGCTTCCCTTTCTTTTGGTTATGAACTTATTTTATGTGGTGGTGTGGCACGCTTAAGGGGCTATGCCTCCCCTTGAAGTGGGTATTTCTTCCTTTTTTATGTTTAATTCACGCTTGGCAATTTCCCATTTGGCCTTCAACCTATAAAATTTAGTAATTTGAGTATGAATAGTAGATAATCTACCACAATTTGCATCACATTCGGTAGCGTGTGGCATGTGCTCTACTTATTTTACTACAACTTAAACACATTATGATGGCCCACTATGATTTTGACATGACACGATTATTTTGGTCAATGTATCACTTCTTGACCCACGCCATTTTTGAGCCTACAATATCATATATGTTGAGAACTAGGAATATGGAGTCAATGTTTTTATATGAACATGGATTCCTTTGGTCAGAAAATATCATATCAACATAATACCAAAACAATCAAAATGATAAAATGTTATCACTAAGGTAAGTGCGCCAATGACCGAACGGAACCCAAGGACCGCACACCCTCCACACACCCACCGCACAAATTTCATTCATGAGAACTCCCGAGGGAACTTCGGTACCATCACTGTTAGGTGTTTTATTACAAGTACCGCACGGTGTGCGGTGAAATGCTCAGTAAGCTTTTGAGATCCACATGTGTATGTCTGGATTCAATTTGTGATAGCTTTCACAAATCATAATATCTTTTAATTTTATTTTTTGTAGGAGAATCCCCACTTCACAATTAACAATCCTTCAAAATTTTAAACGATTTAAGCTTGTAAATTATTATTTACAAGGATTTGAAGATTGACCGTGCGGTCATTGGCACACTTACCTTATATGTTTATCATTTTATATTTGAGTATTGACCATTTATCAATTTATGAGCCACCATGATTTATACCTCAAGCACAAAATTCAACGAGCCACGGTATTTTCTAAACTTGCTAACTTTCAACCCACATTTAATAGGTGTAGCTGTGTAAGTGAGTTTTGTGTTGTAAAATATATCATGTGGGGTGCACATATTTGATAGATATTTTAGTTTAATCTTAGATAGAAAACCAATTGACCAACGCCAAGAATGAATTAACTAAAGAAAATAACACACCCACGTAGACGGGAGGCGGGGCACATATGTGATAGATTTTCCTACACCCAAGTAGACATCTAGGTGTATAAATGTTTGTCATGCTTTCTACACTATTCCACACGATCGACTACATTGATTATCCCATTTAGTAAGGGTGGGCTAACCATACGTGTGGGAAATTAGTGAAAGTGATACTAAATGTCTTCTTGCTACAAAATTAGACTTGCCACCATAAGATGTAGGGTTTGAGGAGCCCAAAGTGTCAAAGTGCCAGGGCTCTCGATGTAAGTTTTCTTCAGTTTCTTAGTGTTAGGAGATGCCTCGGGATTGAAGAAGACTAATTGAGAAGAAGAAGAAGAAGAAGAAGAAGCCTCTTCACACTCACCAAAACAATTACGCACTTTACAAACACCTTAGAGCATGTACTACACTAACTATGATATTTAGTATCACCAATTGGGTGCAAGCATAGTAAAGTGGACCAAAAAAGTGCTCCGGTATATGAAAGCCATGATTTTCTTGGTCAAACGCCTATAAGTAGTAGCAAAATGTTGTTTAAAATAGATTATTTTCATGATGACCTCTATTGTTAAGTTAGGTACTCAAATATAGAATATCAATATGAGATCTTCAAAACCTATCATCAAAAGTGACGCGTAAAAGCAACTGACTAAATATAGTTTTGAACGTAAATTTCATGACCTTAAATATTTTGAACTTAGAATTTCTTTTCATATTCCTTGAATTCATTATAAACTTGAGGTCATCGTAATTTTTTTTTCAAAAATTCATCAATTTAATGTAATGTAATTGTATTTTAAACAAGTTTTTGACAATTATCTTTTCAATGACACCCACTTGCACCACCACTTGCACCGTCTTCTAAAATACATATACGTTGTTTGAAATTGTTTTTTGTGAACATAAATTGCTTGGCTTTGTAGATTCATATGTTTTCTAAATGTTTATGAATTTTTATTTCATAAAATTCAAAGGTAGTATATTGTTTTGGATCACTTTCACTTAAACCTGAGCAAGGATCAAGAGCTGTTCACTTTACCGTGCTTGCACCCAATTGTAATTGTCTTACTCCATGCCAATTGTAAGTTGTAGTATAGTGTCACCAACACTAAATGTTAACCCAACATTATTTGTCATTCCTTGTTAAAAATTCGCGTGGATTTGGTCCAAAACGACCCTAAACTACTGGATGATGGTGGAGAGATACCCAAATCTCAAGGATGAGGTTGGCAATTCGATTCCCGGCTGTGAAATCTCCTCTCTACTTGACAGAAACTTGCCAGGTGGTCAACTGCCTCCTGTGCTTTGGCACTGGCCTGTTGGCATTTTGTCTCAAAAAATAAAAACAACAAATAAAATAAAATTAAAAAATAGGGTGGATTATATATTTAAATGTGTTGCAATTACTGTCACTTACCGAGTGATTTCTCATCCAAATTTCAATCATCCATGACAATATTTCTTCACATGTTGCTGACAAGAGAAGGTAGGGTTTTTGGCCAATGGATGAACTCATGCACATCTATGACAATATTTCTTCACTTATTCACAAGAAGTGCCATCCAAAAAGTTACCATAGTGACATTAAAAACCATATGACACTAAATGTCATATTTAGTGTAGTTTTCTTGAAACGTTTGATATACGAACATGTATTCATGAATGTAGTATCGCTCAATAAAATTTTAAGCCCTCACTAATTTTGAAATTTGGCAAAAAGAGTGTGTGTTTTGGGAATTAGTACCACACACACTAAATGGGATGATCCGTGAGAAGTGTAGCAAACTACAGTAATCTCCCATTTAATTATGCACCCATTTTAAGTACACAATTTTTTTTGACAAAAATCAGGGTTCATACTTTATTGTTTGAACATGTCACGCAAAGTCATTTGTCGCGAATGCATGATTTTTTTACGCTTAACATTTAATGTCAGTTTGTTAATGTTTCATTGAAACGTCTTAGACAATTGTCATAGTCCATCATACATATGTCCATCTTCCATTTGAACATCGGAGCAAAGCAATCGGTTGTCAATATCAAGGACAATGTTGTGTAGAGCTTCAAAGCCTTTAATGCCAATCTTCTAGCTTGGTATATTGGCCAACAGAGGCACGAAATGTTTTCAATTTAGCATCATCAGACATTAGCGCTGTTTGTTGCAATATGTTCTCCCAATTGTCCTAGACTTTCCAGATGATGCCTTCACTAACTTTATACTCCCACCCCAACACCCACTTGCTTAGTGCGTTCATCTTGCTCTACTTTGCAATAATTTCACATCATTGGGCTTCAGTCAAGCGGGTTGCTTCAAGTTTCATCCGTTTCCCGTTGCGATGCATTGAATTAGAGGATCTAGAAAGCTATATGAGTAAAGTGCGCACCAACAGCTCCAGTTCAAAGTGCGTACTTAAGCGGGAGATTACCGTATTCCACAATTCGCATCGCATTCGGTAGTCATAACGTTACTCAGCTGATGAGTTGTATTTAGTTGTCCTAACTTCAAATTCAATTTAAAGCATTCTCCTGGCACTGGCTTTGTTGGCCTTCTGTCTCAATAAAATAAAATAATAAAATAATAAATCAACTTAAAGCACTGGGATTATGGCATCCAGAGGTTTTATTCTCGAATCTACTACAGAGCCCGTGAACACAGCTCATCAACTAAGTCAATTGTTATGGTAGCGTGAGGCATTGTTTTATTCGAAAATAGAATCAATTTGCCCGGTTGCTCCGTGCCGGGATTCTGGTTCCTAATTATGTTGCAAGTCTACATGAATAGTTAAGTACCTAGATACAACATTCCTGAATTGCTAGAATTCGGCGGGGAGAATTTATACACAGTAGCTGGTATCAAATGTCTTTTTGCCTGCTGTCATTCCACAGTTCATTAGTGTCCCCACATGGCCTAATTATGCCTGTGTGAGTATGCTATTCCCCCTTAAGTCACAAGGAGCACGTGCCGAGACTCGGGAGGAATTGCTTCACATGTGAGCCAAGAGCCGTGACCTTGTAATGGTGAGGACCCTTGACTCTCATCCAAAGGCCGTACCATGGGTGTTGGGAAAGCCGTTTTTATGTAGTCACGGGCCCTCAAGCATAGTGTGAAGTGAGAATGGACCATGTTGCGGGACCATTGCATATTTTGTTGGCGGAAAAGAGGGGAGGATTTGGTTAAATATAATATGTCTCAAACTCTATCAATTTAAGAGAATTACTTGGTGGTGTTTGTTTATCATGGAATTTGCTTTGGAATTTGCCTTGCAATCTGTCTTGAAATTTGTCGTGTTGGAAAAAATATTTAAAAAGATCATGGTCTCCCGGAATTTGCGTCAGGCCCACCTCTTGGAGGTGGGCTTGACGCAAATTCCGGGAGACCATGAAACCTTATCCATAGTCCGCCATGTAGGACGACGTGTAGACTTTTCATCCATGAAGTCTTCTTTAGGCCTTTAGGCTTTCACCTTTGTGTGTGAAGTGAACTTGGACGGTCTCTGCCCTTTCGACCAATTAGAGCTCTTAGATTGCAATGGTCACGGGCCTTCAATCTTGTGTGTGAAGTGGCCCTTATGAGCATACGTCTCCACCATAAAAATTAAAATTAAAATTAAAAATGATCCTACAAATAGGTTTGTAGGCTAGTAGATCCTTCTCAAATGTCTTCGACTAGAGTAACATACCCAATACTAAGAAAATGTGGGCACCATGGGACTAAGTAATATAACCATGGGATGTTGGGAGCTTAGTCTAAATATGAGTCTCCTTGCACAAGTCTTGTGCATCCCATGGTTATATTCTCAAGGTCCATAGATTGAATGCGCACCACTCAATAATGTTACAAAGGGGATGTTACACTATACTAAATATTATATTTAGTGTCATATGGTATTTTATGTCACTTTCGTGACCTTTCTTATGGTACTTTTTATGAATGAGTTTACAAGTATTTGTCATGATCCCAACTTAGTTTTAGTTCATCCAAATGTCAATCAATGAAGCAATGTTTGGTATATTATGCATCCCAACATTATGTAGTGAAATATTGCCATTGATGATTGGAATTTGGATGACAAATCGCTTAGTAAGTGACAGTTTTTGTAACATTATAATGCCCTAAATTTTTACAAGAAATGCCCTAATCTATAATGCCCTAAATTCTATACAAGATAATGGCAGATAATGTTGGGTTCATATTTAGTGTTGGTGACACGAATATGGGTGGTTTGCAATTAGTATTGAGTGAGACAAATAGAATTGGTGACACTAAATAAATAATTAGGGTAGTGACCATGGACAATGATTACTGATTTTTAAACTCTTTCATTAGTTGAGAAATGAGTGGCAGTCTCATTTTGTTTTACACATGTCACAAATATTGAAATTCGGGGGGTGCACTCCTCATATTTTGCATACAGGTGTGCTTAGGACCTGTTTATCAAGGGGCTATTTACCTTGCAAAAAATATATAAGCTATGGTAGTCTCAAAAATAAAAATAAATGCTTGTATTTTAATACACCCTATCAATCATTATAATTTTTTTGGAAAATCATTTAAAAATATTTTATTTTACTTTTATTTTATTTTTTCTTTATACCCCAAGTAACCAATTTTTTAAACTCCACATGGGATATGTTGGTTCAGTAATGTTTAAGCTAGCTAGCCTGTGAAGTCCTCCATCCAAGCTTTTTCAATAGAAAATTACTTCTTTTCATCCATTAGCACAAATCCTACCCTAGATCTGTTGTCGTGAACCAAACTCTTACATGATGTAAAAAAAAAAAATTATTATTATTTTTCATATATTTTCATAAATAATAAAGTAATAGAGAAGGTTTGGAGAAATCGTGATTTTTTTCACGACCTTCGTTGATTTTGAAGACCTTATGTCATTAGAATTAGTTTTTATTTGATTTCAAATTAGTTGTTGTTGAAAAAAAAAAGATTGTTTCACCTTTGTTGATTTTTATGATTTATGTTTGAAAAATATGCATAGATATGGTTAAAGGGGGATGATGTGGATCACCCAATGATTACAAGTATACAGGTGTCCATTAGGCCCATTATAGGCGGATGTGTTCCCCGTTTGGCTTGGATAAAGAAGGCGGTCTTCTTCTTCTTAAGGCACTCTCTTCAATTTTAAGACTTAGAGTTTTAGTTTTCTGGACCTTTGAGGAGTTGCCATATATTTTGTATAGCATGGATTTCAATAAAATTTTGTCAATATGTTTATTTTGCTTTAGTGATTCCAATGATATGTAGACTACTCCATTTGAAGTTGTTATAAAAAATAATGGATTTTAGAGTGAAGGCCATTTTATTATCATCGGAATCCAAAAGTAGGTGTTTTGAACGCATGTGAAAATGTGACACATTATTTTGTTCTTAGATTTTAGGAGTACTTGAATCATATTTTAAGCTTTTTAAAAAGCTATTAAACTCTCAGTTTGAACATAGGATATAAAAGTTATGATCATAGAAGCGTGAAGGTGTAGATTTGTCATTGAATTTAGGAAGTCCGTATTTGAGAAGCCATAGAAAATGGACAGAGTTGAATTTTTAAGTTTAACATTTTAGGTAGCATAAATAATAGAGTTGGGTTTCTAAATAGTCATGACTCACATTATTTGGAGTTTTTATAAAATAAAAATATGGCTTCTTAAGCGGAGAGGTATATAGCTGCTATAAAAACTAAAGCCTCAACTTTGGCATGCCATATCTATGAAACCGTAAACCATTTTGTTTTAAAAAATTATTGTATATGTGTCTTTATGTTGGCTTTCCAAAAAGCTATTGTACATATTATTTGGATTAGTTATACACATATGACATTCATTTAAATGCTAACAACAACTTTGAAGGGTTTAAACATGTATACAATTTGTTTTTTTTGCATTGTGTATTTAAATTTGGCATTTTCAAATGGCACAAGCAACCATGTGCATTATGATTTTCTCCATACCTTGGACATAGATTAGTTGCAGCTAGAAACCCCGTGTTTTCCCATAGCAAAATCCTCTCGCCACAACACAGCTACCCTTAGTAATTGTTTCCATGGTATTTTACATGTACTAACTAGATAAAAGAGGCTAATATATGTGATGGTATTTTATATGTAATCATGTTTCATTATTTTTAAAATCCCTATTTTATATATACAGTTTTTGCAAAATTTATTTACAATGAATATATTGAACCCTATTTTTTATCGCACGTTGTTTCTACGATTTTCGCTAGTGCCCCCCCCCCCCGAGTATTGAAAGTGATCATGCCAAAAAAACGGATAAGAAAGTGATATGGAAGTGATGTGGCAATGACATGGAATCCTCCATGTTTAGAAGTGGACAATGTGTGGTGATCACATGGACTTTTGTTGTCTCAACGAAAAGTGAAGGTGACCATGTCAAAAGAATGTGTGTGTGTGTGTGTGTGATGAACCTTGTTTATTTTAGAACTATAGTACATTTACAAGGCCTCTCCCCTAATCTATTCGAAGTACTTCAGAACAATTGGTACATTGATATGTGGAATTAGGTTGCCCCGCAGTAATTTATCTACATTTGATATTATTTTGAATTCTTACTAGCATAGTAACAAAATATTTATGTGGTTTCTATATGGATGAATAAACATAAGTTATAGGCCACGGGGGGGTCACTCCATTGTCGAGTGAATACCACGTGCGAGACAATTTTGCTACCCTATATTATATGCCATAGAATTTTTTTTAAATTATGATTTTTTTTCTACATATACATAACCATTGATAACATCTTTTGTATATTTTTTTGAAATTTTTAGTCATCTTCATTTTTTGTAGTAATTTTTTTCGTTCAATTCTGCATCATTCTAGTTAGAAACGGTATGTTTTATTAAAAAAACAGATCATCAAATTTGGTTACCATTTTTTACTATGTAATAGATACCGTGTATATCTACACAAGAAAAAAATTTGATAAAATTTTGACCCATTTTGGTGATGTTTTTAGGAAAAAGTAGATTTTTTTGTCTCGCACGTGGTATTCACTCGACAATGGAGTGACCCCCCCGTGTTATAGGCTCAACATAATTGAGGGGGGATCTATATGACCATTTCATGAGCGCAAGAATCTTCACTTTGATATTGACTAAGACATTTATATAAGCTCCAAAAATTATGAGGTAAGTTGTTATGGCTTCAATTTGAAACTGCTAACCATCTTGTATTTATCGCATGTTTTATGTCCTAGGAGAAGTGGGCTAATCATACAAAGTTCTTATTTTCCTTAGACCCAAATGATCCACCTTGAATTATTAATTGTTTTACCTTGAAAGAACTTGATGACGTGACTTGTTGCTGGTAGTGGTATGTATAAGGTATATTGCCCTATTATAGAGAACTACATCTCAAGCAATTTTAATTATGTATGTACATCGGCATTTGACCTGGAATGTTTTTCCTATGTAGAGGGACTCCATAAAACTTGACATAGATTTTTTGACTAAAATTTATTATGTTTAAATCAATTATGAAAATTTTAAGTATTTTCCTAGAGTGTGCTATGAGAGATTTAAATAGGTCTCATTTTAGAATTGAACAACTCCTACCATATAATCAAATCTTATTACCTTTAAGTTTGTCTTCACATGCTTATCATGTGTCTTGGAACCAACACTTGATGAGCTAATTACACACTAACTTGGCTCTAAATACTCTCACAATGTGTCTTGAATCTGACACCCTAGCAACCAATCACAACAAAGGAATAGGAAATAATTATATTGTCCTTGAATCCATGCTTATTTTGTCATTATAAGAGGGATTGTATTCTTATTTTCAGTACTTGCCTCTCCCATGTACGTAGGTGCTTCTAAATTTCCTTAATGGGGATGAGCTCCACCTACATAACTCCAACACCTCCATTTGTCATTAATTTACTGCATTGGGAACTTGGGGAAGCCTAGAACCTTATTTTTGGAATTTGTTTTGTAGAGCTCATCAAAAGGGCACCTTTTGAGTAATAGGAAAACATACCTTATCACATGTCTACACAACAGGATGAGTGTGAGTGGTTTGGACTAGTGTAACTTACACTAGCTTGAACATGTGCCTCCTGGCCCGTTGCACCTGTGCATATGAATTAATATCTTGGATAGAACCAACCCCATACACTTAAGCAACCACGCAACCATATGCCCATACCCGTGCGGACCCGTCAAATACACGTATGCTCATAAGCCCCTCATGATCCGCCACCATGTCCCCATAGAGCACTTTCAAAAAGCAAATCAATTTTTTTTTGATGTAATGAAAAAATCACTCTTTGTCTTATTACCCTATCATTTCGCCACCCTGGCTCCATGCCCCATCACCTCCATGTAGTTCCCCCCAACCATGCCCACTTTTTACACTTGTAATCCTGCACCTTTCCAAATTTGTTTCTTCTTCCTTTTGTCACATGTTTGTTTTGATAGAGAGTTTTTGGCATGTAACCGTTTTCTAGCGAACGTTGATTGAACATGTGTCCATCTTTTGCAGGCCACCATCACCACGAGCTCCATTGTACTTAGATTGTCTTCATTCCTCATGCACCATTATGGAATACTATTGGTGGATGCCAAAGGACCAACGTGGCCGTGGCCAACAACCAAGATGTCGTGGCCAAATTCTATGCGACCAATCACTTGAGGTGTTCATTGCGCATGCATAAAGTACTTGATGTTTTCTGTACAAAAATGCAATGTCATTTTCATCTTCCATATCATTCTTGGAGTGTGGATTGGCAAGAACACAATGAGTGAGCTACAATTTAGTCAACTTCCGTGTCTATTCCACCTTAGGCATCTTATTAGAATATGGTTCGCCCTTGTGCTCTACATACATGATAGCCATCACATGCCGTAGAGAACTATCTATTTCATCTTTACTAGGGCCATAATGGAACTATCTATTTCATCTTTACTAGGGCCATAATGTAGTTGCACGTGAGATTCAAGACGGTCTCAACCAATGCACGATTGACATGTGACAAAATGAGGGGCAATTATATAATAGAGAGCCCTCTGCAGTAATGTTGGGAGAAGATCAAAATGATCATGAACTTGTGAGAGGGCATTATCATTTTCACATGTCACAAGACAGAGCTAACATTTCTTAACAATTGTGTATGTCTTAGGTAAAGTACAAGAAGTGATCATATGAACTGTAACTTAGTTTGACATTTTGAGTTCATCTCAAACCCCCCAATAGGTCAATAAATTAAATTCCAATAACGTAATCCTTTGACAAATCGAGTTCTGGATTGTCGGGAGAATTTCAATCACTACTCTTGCATGAACATTTTGTAGTTTATTAGAGGTGTCAAGCATGCATTGCCTAAAAGATGATGAATTCTATCGTGATTAATATCAAATATGTTATAGCAGAAAGCCAATCCCTATTGGTTCTTGCAAAAACTGAGAATAACATCAAATGAAACCTTTGATGAATACATTGAGCCTTCTCTTTTGCTCAAAAAGTCTTCATTTATGCATTTGGGCAATGAGAAAAGCGCTTGACTATGCAAGTGTGTGAAATAGATTCAAGGAATTTTTTGGGATTCTTTGATGATCAATTGAGCATCCAAGGATTATTTCTAACACACTTATGGACCGCCAATCTTACCATATTGCAGAGTCATTGATTATGTCCATTCTTTGTCTCCTAAGACCCTTTGTAGTTGCAATTCAAGAATTCACATACTGTACTTATCATCATAGGTTTTCAAATAGCTTTCAGGTATCGTGTTTGAAGCATATCATCGTCATATTTCCATAAAAATGGTCAAGCTGTTGAGTTGCAATTTAATATCGATCATGTTGTTCCCTCTGTTTATGGCACATTTTTGTTCAAAATATAGACTTCGGTCCAAATACAGCTACATAAAATGAATTTCATGGCAAACTTTCGTGAGGTCCTCAACTTAGCTCACGTGAACATGTGGAGCTCCATGAGAATGGACAACACGGAGCCCATTGTGAGGTTCTTTCTTCGTGAACTCACAAGGTCTTGCCTGGGACTTGAAAAAGCTCCATGACCATAATGGGTAGGCCAATGCCCAAGGTCAAAGGGGGGAACATGCAACAATTTCTCAAGATCCTTGGTTCCAAGTTCCAACCTCTGGGTTGATGTCCCCAAGTATGAGGGGTATGTCATGGATCGTAGTCAATGATCGGGGAGATCCGGCAGCTAGTTGTAAATCAGCCGAGTGAAATTGCAAAATTACCGATTTTTTTGGGAGATTTCGGCCGTATAACCGAGTTAAATATGAAGAGTATAGGAAATCAACCGACCAATATGAGATAATGTAGGAAATTTAACCCCTCAGGCTCAAAAAATGGCGGAAATGAGTTGGGTCTCCCGAGGGTATAGGCGGATATTGGCTGGTCTCCCGAGGGTATGGGCGGATATTGAATGAGGGAGGTTCTCAGCCGTGTAGGTCACAAGGTCTCTTTGAAACGCCTCTATGTTTCTGTCTAGGTTTCGAGCCTTGCGACGCTCACTTGCTCTTCGTTGCCCGCTGCTTCTCTCTCCAGCTTCTCTTCTCAGCTCTGAACTATTCTCTCCCTTTCTCTTCTTGCAGTTCCGCTCGCTCATAGATTACGGTTCCGCTCGCCCCACCATCCTCACACGCTGCTTCGAGATCTGCTTCGAGATTTGTTCGGAGGTTTCTGAAGGTGAGTTTGGTGTCTGAATCTTTTTAACATATCCGACTTTAGGGTTTTGGGACAGAGGTTGCAACAAATTTTATAGAACAAAGTTAATGGCACGCACTCGCGGTTCTTAAGCTTCTTTCGATTTTGTGCCACTCTGAAACACTTGCCATTGTGTATGGCTAGACATTTTGATTAATTCCTGTGTGATGTAAAATGGGAGTGCCCTCATCAATGATGTCCTGGACTTATCCAAAATCGAGGCAGGCAAAATGGAGATCGAATCTGTTTCTTACAACATCCGCAAGGAGGTTGACAGTGTGTTCTCTCTCTTTGATGAGAAAGTACAACAAAATAATCTTGAGGTTTCTATGCTTGTGCATGAAACAATACCAACCTGTGTAGTTGGAGATCCTGGAAGATTTTGCCAGGTAATGGTTCATCTTTAGAGGTTACCGTCACATAGTTCTGCCAGTATCTGCAGTTCTTCATTAGTCATCGTTTTGAGAGTTCAAACAGAGGATTTTGAGGTACTGGAGTTTTAGGGTGAGCCTCACAATTTTACCTGTATTGTGTGCAGATTCTTGTCAATCTGGTTGGCAATGCGATGAAGGTATACTACCTAACTTGTTTCCTCCATAACACTATATTCGTTAAATTGAGACTTTCTCTAGTCTCAAATTAATATATGGATCCAACAACATGAAGGCGTCCGAAACTATATTGTGAACAATGTCAAAAATATTATATGTTCTAACATCCCAAACCTATAATGTTAGGACATGAGCACATATGGTAGACCACTTGACAACAACAAAAACACATTGGGTAGAGCACTCCAAACACAATTCACCCAAAAAACATATAACCTACTTTCTATTATTAGCATGGTCCATAAAATATAGGGTTTCCAACATACAAAGTGCATGTAATAAATGCATATTTCTTCAAACAATATAGTATTGGGGCGTTCGACCCAAACAATATAACATTGGGACGTTCAACCCAAACAATATAACATTGGGGCGTTCAACCCAAACCCTACTCCAATTTTGATGAGCACACATATGTGTAATATATATTGCTAGAATTATATCTGAAACTATTCGACCCAAACTCTACCCCAATTTTGATGAGCACACATATGTTGAATATATATTGCACGAATTATATTTGAAACTATAATCATGCTAACATAATCCTACGGAACTTCTCATTCAACGTGGGTTTCTTCTTGTGCGATCCGAGCAAGGTTGTCTTTTGCGAAGGTTATATACTTCTGAGGGATGGACACCGATCCGCTTTGATTTTTCCGTGGTCTCCACGCTATGAATATGGAATCTGTATCAACCCAAGATGGACCATGCTCAGAATCCACCTTCCACCGAAAGTTATGGTTGGTATCCCAGCCTGTATAATGCCGAACCACATCTTCATTTCTTGCTGTGGGTTTGTAATACTCCACTTGTATTTGTCGAAAATGTGCGCTGGAAGTTGTAAAGTTTGGTTTAGACAATGCTCTTGCCACCCACACCGGCTTCGCATATGTCTCATCCCCAGGACGTAAAATAAGCATGTAACCTTCATCACAATCAACCGCAATGCGAAAAGATGGTGGAGGACGTTCTCTAGCGGGCCCAACATAATGGTCGTCCGTATCGAATTCTTCACGAACCTCTCCGTTTTCCAACATGCACGCATCCGAAGCTTGTACATCGACACGAGTTTGTGGCCAAAACCCGTGCCTCAACGTATCAGGGCTATCTTGGTGGAGGTCTGCTAAGGCGGCACGAACACGTGTCCAATAATGTATCCAACTCCCGTAACGATGCCATGCTGATCCACCAACATCCGATACCTTCAAACTCTCCCAATATTGTATGAAGCCAGATATTCCCTTCAAAATATCCTCCAAATTCTTCATGGCTATTGGCTTGCAAGGCTTGGGCTCTCCAGCCGGTAACATCGTCTTCCCATCCGCATCCAAACGCCATACAAGGAGACCCTCCGGTGGACTCCAGTCTTGTGACGTGCACAACAATTTGTATTGCATAGCGGGTTTACCATCATTGCGCATGTAGAAGCGGAATTGTTGTGCCTTGGTATGCCCGATCAATCGGTGAGCCCCACTTCGAATATAAGGTAATATAAAGGCTTTAAAGTCTGGCACCTCCTCGATCATATGGGGGATGACGGGAACGTTTTCCAAATCCATGTATGACTTCATCAACAATGGGATTGTTGGAAAATCCTCCTCTCGCAATTTCATGCTCCACCGCCCAAACGATGCATCAATGTCATCGTGTGTGTGGCCTACCAAAAGGAAAGACACAAAAACCTCCTTGAAAATGCCTTTCGCAACCAACAATGACCAATATGCAAATACATATCTACTTTTATTGTCCTTTGCACAATTATCCAATTGCACACGCAAAGTGGGGGGCAACTTCTTCGCTACCACAGGTTCACTGGGCGGATCTGGCAACGAATGCAAACACACATCTTTTCCATCCAACACCGCCTCATACAAAGGAGTTGAACCCGTGTCTTCAAATAACAATCCCGAAGAATAGGCCGGCGGTTTCTCCAGATCACGTAGAAGCCTTGCAAATGACCCTATAGTGTGGTTTGAATCCGCTGGATATAAATCAAGAGCATAATGAGCGTACTTGACATCACCGTGTCCATGCGCAATCATTCCTGCGATGGCAACTCAATGCAATTAATATCTGAATAGAAATAAACCATTTCAAGTGAATCCATGTTGTCAAGTACATCATGGTAAAATAAACAATACAACAATTACGGTAACTGACGACAATTTTCGGTCTTCACCTGTAACCGATACATGCAGCTTGAAAAATCCATCCGAGGCCTTAATCCGATTTGCAAAACATGGGGAGGCTGTTTTGGCATGGTCCATTTTGTCATGGATGACCGTAAGAACCTCCAAGGGCCTGGATATTGACAACGCTCTATTTGTGTAGTAATCATTCCGGTGTGCCTCTTGCATGTTTACATGCTTGAAATAGTTCAATTGATGCGCAACATATGATTCTGTTCCCATCGTGTGTGCATCCCGAAGGCGCTTCAACTTCTCACAATTTGAGCACCGAGCAAATTTGTCCCCTCGTCGTTTAGTAATGTATTCGTTAAATTTTGCTTTCTTGATTGCGCTCAATTTTGACAATGAAATTGGATCCAACCCAACCTTCTCGCCAACAGCATTTACGTCGAGCAATATATCTTTCCATTTTGTGCCTGTGGGAAGAACTTTCTCCACAACCTTCTCACCGGTTGTGAGTGTGCGTGTTTTGTGCGGCATTGCATCAGCAAGGGGGACAATGATAGTCGCTAGAGTGGCCGTTGCTTGCCTTGTTGCTTCTCGTGGTTTCTTCAAACCCACGTTCCCGTGGTGTCGGGACCGGCGGCCTTCCTTAGCATAAGTCGCTTGTCTATAAAAGTCCGCTTTTGACACCCCGTGAATGGTGTACCATGCCTTACAACACACATCTATGCTTTCAATGGTGATGACCTTGCGCCCCGTACCATTCTCATGTATAGCCCTATGGACATCAAGTTTTTTTGTGGATCTTAGACGAAAATCTCCAAGCCACATTTCTTCGCGGATGGCTTTCAATTTATCCCTCGAAAACAATTGGCAGCAACGATGCACACAACAATCCTTTGTGGCAACTTCACGAATGGACTCCTCACCAAGCAACCTTTGACGTTTACAATCGGTTGCCGACGGAGTAGGACGTGCCAATGTCTCGTACTTTCTTAGACCCTTGCGTGGCCGCATGTTGGATTGCAGTTCCTTTTCGAGTTCCATGTGACGTTGCTCATGGTCACGCAAGCTCACTCCATCAATCGTGACATTCCTCAATGGCCACCTGCGGAGGGAGAACCTATGAGTGGGATCCACCTCGGAATGAACGAGTGACTCCAATATGACAATGCCAACGTCCTCGGTGCCAAGGGGGTGTTCATCAATGCAATCTTGTGGATGGGTGTTACGACAAATCCCCTCTGCCACAGCAACCCCACTTTCATTTAGAAGTAAGACATCCTCATTCACCCATGAAGCTCTCGAAAGCCCTGCACACTCCACAATGGGAGTGTGCGGCACGGAAGGTGTAGGTATAGCCAGTTGTTCTTCATCGGAACTCCCATCCATGATAGCCTCCCCAACAATGTCTAGCTCGTCCTCAGATGCAGACGGAGAAGTGCCCATGTCTTCAAATGATGAATACCCTCTGTCAGTATACCCATCCATTGTACCTACACAAATGAACACAAAACCTTGTAAAAATTTGACAAAAGCAATAGGGTTAAATACAGGCATTGGTTTGGGTCGAGCGACCCAAACCTTTAGAGGCATTGGTTTGGGTCGAGCGACCCAAACCCTTAGAGGCATTGGTTTGGGTCGAGCGACCCAAACCCTTAGAGGCACTGGTTTGGGTCGAGCGACCCAAACCCTCACAGCCATTGGTTTGGGTCGAGCGACCCAAACCCTTAGAGGCACTGGTTTGGGTCGAGCGACCCAAACCCTCACAGCCATTGGTTTGAGTCGAGCGACCCAAACCCTTAGAGGCACTGGTTTGGGTCGAGCGACCCAAACCCTCACAGCCATTGGTTTGGGTCGAGCGACCCAAACCCTCACAGCCATTGGTTTGGGTCGAGCGACCCAAACCCTTCAGCTGGTTTCGGTCGAGCGACCCAAACCCTCCGTGATTTACGCCTACAATTGCGGAAATAATCCATATCCGCCTCCCTGTACACTATCTGTAGTAAATCACACCGTGCATGGCTGTTGAAATTGGGTACTCAGCAAAGGACGTTTAGACAAACCTTGCAATGCAGCAGTACTTGAGAGACCTTTCTACCGTTTCACAATGGGGAGATGAGGAAAAAGGACCGAAGTTTAGGGGGCTTGGAACTTTATACTGCCTGCCTCCGCCTTGGCCTGCCCCTTTGGATCCCTTTCCCGCCCGAACCTAAACCCTAATCCTTTGTTCAAACCTTCTGACGGACATTCCCGCCTCTTGTTGTAAATAGATCTTCCATATTTAGAGGGCCTCTTCGTGGCCCCAAGCATGAAATGACCTTGGAGAACTAACCGCCTAATTCCGCTATTAAATAACTAAACAAAATATGAAGTCAGTGTTTGATTAATTGTAGTGTTCTTACAACCCTACCATGGTCAACATTAATTTTCAATTCGTTTCATTCCTTACTAACACTCAGTTCATACATGTATACGGTATTCCACAAATTATTAGAACTGATATTTATTGTTTGAGATTGCATTTAATGCTTCTTACTTTCTTATGGTTATTGATATTTTGTGTATGTGGTTGTGTTTAATGTATCAAACAGTAAATATCATTCTTTTTGAAGTTGTGTATTCCATCTATAGTTTTAATTGATTTGGCTTGCGAATAAAATGTAGCCAACTTTATAATTTTGTTTAAACAAGTGTTTGATGAAAAACCTAATCATATATTGTTCTATCTAGTCAATGAAAGTTGATATGAACATGTCCATAAAATCATGGTTGTGTGTCCTAGTGTCACTACACTAAATAAGATATATATTAGTGTTAGCTACATTATATACAAATGCATCTACGACATACCAATACCATTATGAAAGTAATTAACATTAAATGTAAACCGAAGCACTCAATGTTAAATATAAACGTAATATGTTTGAATATGGTGTTAGTAGAAAATAAAATAAAAAACAAAGATCTTAGAAGATCTCCAATATGAGATGACATGAAAGGTGGCAACCATCGGCAGGAAAATGGTGTATGCTTTTGGAAACCTATGTAGAAGGCATAAATGTGAATCCCATCACACATGAACCTTTCAACTTCCATCTTTCAATGGTAACTGAACCTATCATGATGCCCACTTCAATTGCAAGCTAGACATACAAGTTTGAATTGTATGTCCCAACAATAATTTAACACAACATGAAAACTAACCAACATTCAGTTTCATAATAATATAGTGTTTGTTGTGATATCTAGTATATACATTTATACTTAAAACCACGTGCGTCTTGGCCCCCTCATTTGACCTATGCGCCATTCATTTATGCCTTCGGGTTCAACAAGTCATGTTCATTAACCCTACCCTAAACCCTAAACCCTAAAACCCTAAACCCTCGTAGTTGTTAAGGGTTGCTTTCATATAGAACACCATGTACTGTACTTTGTGCCTCATTTCCTAATATGATATCTTGTTTAATATATGTGGAGGGATCATCCAACAACAGAGTGATTGCTTAAATGGCTTCATATAATGCCGAACTCCACATATTTGTACAAATATGACTTCATATTTGTGTAAATGGTGCTTCTCTCATTTACTATCACTATATTTGTTCATTTTGGACTTTCTCTTGTCTCAACTTTGTATAATATGACCTTTTAATGTGGTTTGATATGAACACCCGCTTCGAAATATGTGCATCTTATAAATATGTACTATTCTAAATAAGTATGTTAATGTTTGATGCTATAAATTGAACAACATTTTTGTTGCTTTGGGCAAACAATAATGATATTAAGGTGTCAAGACTTAATATTGCATAGTTCCATATGCGCTAACCATTACAATACATAACTCTAAACCATTCATTGTGTAAACGGTTACCATACTTGTAATTTTCGATCTTGTGATTGCCTATGAGGATTGCAATATAGTTATCAAATACTCCTCTTAGAATAGTATGTATCACCCTCAACCCATTCCATATGTGTAGATTACCACAATTATAACACAAATTACGGATTCGTTCTATGATATTAGCAAATCCAATGAGGGACCATTAAATTAAAAACCATTTTAATTAGAGTTGGCAAATGTGTTCATTTTGTGGAGTACCTTATGTATAATGCTTTTTGAGTATCCTAATTCATGGTACAATCCACCATCTCAAGCTAGAGCCATGTCCTCTACCAACAACCATCGTATATAATTGCAATACATAACTCTAAACCATTCAATGTGTAAATGGTTGCCATAATTATATTATACCATCATGGACTTCCCTATGACGATTGCAATATAATTATCAAATACTCCTCTTAGTATGCAGTCCACCCTCAATAAATGTTACACCTATAAGTGTTAACCCTCTTTAAAATTAATGTTAACTCTCTTCTACTCCCCACATATTGCACACTATAAATGTTAAACGTGTTAACTATTAACAAAATGGTACTCCCGTCTTTGTAACTTTGACTCTATAAATGTAAACTATTGAAATACAACCATACTATTCCATTTTATAATGACTTGCGATCTAGTTTTGGTGTCATTCGAAGGTACATGCAATCACGTTTTTGTTTTGTGTCCAAATATGTGGGTTTATGGTGTAGATTGAGAAATATTTGCAAGTTGGGCATGCATATGAATCTCACCAAAGAACCATAATTGATCCATACTTCACCCGTGATTTGTGAACTTGATATTCAATAAAGTTTTGTTGGTTTTGCAATTGTATGAATAGTATTCTCCCACAAGGACTCTTCACAATTGCTTATATTTATTAATGTCAAGATTTTTATTACTCAAAAAGTAATTTCATAATTGTTAATTGTTAACTTTGATCCACTCCCGAGGGTTAACATTTATAGAGGGTAGATTATAGTATGTATCATTATCGATTCATTCCATATGTGTAGATTACTAAAATTATAAAACTAATACAGTTTCAATGTTTGATTCTAGCAAATCTTACGGGGGACCATTAAAATAAAAACCATCATTATTCGAGTTGGCGGAGGTGTTACATTTGTGCAGTACCTTAGGCTATAACCATTATTGAGTGTCCTCAATAATGGTTTGGGATAGGTGGCTAAAGGACACCCACTTGCGAGGCTTATGGACCGTCGATGGGCCAGAGGCGCTCCAATGGCCCAGATTGGGTATGCGTTTGGGGCATGGAGCGCCGCCGCTCCACGTGGCGGCCATGCGTCCATCGAACACGAAAGGCCGGACCCATTCCCGAATGGGTCCCACCCTTTCGTGTCTTTTTCCCCTCCCACATTCTCTAACCCCTTCCCTCCGCTCCTTCTTTCTCTCTCTCACCTCCGCGCCAAGCTTCCACCCTTTCCCCGACGCATCTTCCCTCTCCCCTTCTCCTTTCTCTCCTTCTCTCCTTGTAGCGCCGCCCTCGCTAAGCGGCGCTTTTCCTCATTGTTGTTCTCTCTGATTCTTCTCCTCTTCTCCTATACCTCCCTCTGGTCCATTGAGAGTGAAGCATTGAGTGTATTGTGTGCACATTGAGTGTATTGAGTGCGCATTGAGTGTATTGTGTGCATTAAGAGTGTAGCATGCGGTTTGTAGTTTTGTTTTTGTATCAAAGCGTTTGCTTTGAATCAACAGAATGTCTTTGTGTTTGTGAATTGAGTGCATTATTTCTGGTGTGTGAGTTTCAGGTGTTTGAGTTTCAGGGTTACATTGTTTGTGAGCAATCAGTGTATATTCGCATAGCTTGTTTGTGAGTGATTGTTCAAGCTTTATTGTGAAAGCTTGATTGTGAAAGCTTGATTGTGATTGATTGTGAAGAGTGAGAAGTTTGTTCCTGAGTGTTTGTGAGAACTACATCAGTTGTCCAGTTCCTTTTTAGTTTTGGAGAAATTATAGTTGTTCAGAGCGTTTTCAGTTTTCCAGATTCAAGCCTTTCTACAATCAGCAAGTAAGACCAGCTTGTTGGAACAGCTTCCAACAGCAGGTTCTTCATTAGGTTGCAAAGAAAGGTATTTTCTTAACCCAACTCATTTAGTGTTTCGCAGCATCTACAATGCATAAGCATTGTATATGCTGCGCAAACACATTGTAGAGAACTCATTATTCATAACAGTTTGGAGAGACGACTCAAACCTCACTCTCAAACTCTTAAGCCCACTCTAAATATAGTATATGTTGCATAATTAACAATGTTAATGGTTTCGGTCGGTCGACCGAAACCAGCTGCAGGGTTTGGGTCGAGCGACCCAAACCCTGCAGCTGGTTTCGTTCGACCGACCCAAACTACCTGCAGCTGGTTTGGGTCGGACGACCCAAACCCTTGAGCTGGTTTCGGTCGAACGACCAAAACCAGCAGCGCAGTTTGGGTCGGTCGGCCCAAACTCTGCAGCTAGTTTCGGTCGATCGACCGAAACCAGCAGCACTGTTTGGGCTGAACAATCCACACTAATCTGCAGGTTTCGGTCGAGCGACCGAAACCAGCTGCAGAGTTTGGGTCGAGCGACTCAAACTATTGACAATTTTAGACCCATAAAAGCAAACTCCAGAAGAGTATGGGTCGCTCGACCCAAACCTCATGACGAGTTTGGGTGGAACGACCCAAAGTCCCAATCACATGCTACATGATAATATATAAAAGGACTAGATGCCATAGATAACTTATATATAAGGACACAAAGTTTGGGTCGAGCGACCCAAACTATGCGTGTTTTTCTGCTATCTATAACAAAATATTTTAATCTTACAGAAGACAACTCATACATCTAAAAAACAACGAAATATCTAACCTCTATCACATTACACGATATCTTTGAGTGAGTAATTGTTACTAAAAACACAAATGTGCTCAAAAGAGGGTTAATAGTTTGGGTCGCCCGACCGAAACTAACATATCTACCTCTCCTTGCAGATGCCTCCCAAGAAAAGACCTGGAGAACGATGGTTGGAGCTGGCACCATTCGAGATAGTCGAGGAGTACGAGACACCGACGGATGAGTCCTACGTGCCAAAGGAGGACATTCTCGTCGCATGGTCTTTTTCTGTGGTCAAGGCAGCCCAATTCAAAATTTTGCTCGCCCTCAAAGTCGGCACAGAAGAGTCTTTCACATGGGCTCTTGTGACAGGATGGGAGGTTTCATCGGTCCAGGCTCTAGGAGGACATGTGGACATCATCCTGGAGAATTCATCCCAACAAACCGCGCATGTATTCATGAAGGACGTCGCCCAGCCGTTTGATCCTACGTACTTGAGGGAGCAGTGCGCGGAGCCGGAGGTCATCAAACCGGAGGCCATCTTCGTGGATGGAGCCACTTCAATCACCAAGATTGCCACGAGATTCACAAAGCTGAAGCAGGCAATCAACGCGATCAACAAGGAGGCGCAAAGCAAGTCAAAACCTGCTGTCGCGACGAGGCGCAAATCAACTGTCGAAGAGGGCGCAGGGTCGTCAAGACCTCAAACATTGAGGAAGCCCCGTCCGGTACCCGCTGACTCCAGGAGAACAACTCCTACAGCAACCCCGGCGGATAGCGAGGCACCAACGCCATCCCAAAGCCGGCAGACTACACCGTCCAAGAGACAAAGAGAGTCGTCCTCTGCCATGACAGAGGAGCCTGTTTCGCCTGAGCTGAAAATGCCTAAGGCCGGAGAAGAGGTGGAGCCGGAGGAGATCACGAAGATCAATGAGACCTTCGAGACAAAGTGCTTACAGTATTTTTTTATGGGCAGGGAGTTCATGTTTAAGGTGAACATCTCCCAATGCCACCTTGCTCCCCCGGAGATGTGCGTTCGTGCGAAGGAAGACGCATATGTGGAATGGCTTCTCACCAAGATGCTTGGAGACCAGTTCAAGTTCGACAAGCAGACTCTTGTTCTCATGCCTCAGGGGCACAAGAAAATGCCCACACCAGATATGTGGGACACCATAGCAAAAGGCGATTTTTGGCTGATTGACGGTCAGCACAGTGTCGAGGCAGCTAAGAAACTGCAGACCAAGACCAATTGGGATGACCCCAATCGGCTAAAGGAGAAAGTGAAGGTATGGGACGCGCTAGTCGTCTGGTCTGACGACGAAACGCGGCTCAGCGACATATCCCGCTATTTCAACAAAACGAATAAGTTGCGGCCATACCAGGCATCGTGGATTCGCAACATCATGGCCTCGCGGGAGGTGTGGGAGTTCTACGGAAGACCTCAAAGAGAAAGGGAGAATGCGAAAGCCAAGAATCCCAAGTGGGAGGTGAGATTTCCTAGGCACCCCATAGTTTGGGTCGAGCGACCGAAACTGCTACATAGTTTCGGTCGCTCGACCCAAACTTCTGGATTTGTTCTTCATATTTCTGCTTCATATTTCCTCTGTAAGTGGACAGTCCATACTCTTAACTAATACAGATTCTGTGCTCTTATGCAGCAATTCAAGTACCACATGATCAACAAGTTCTCTTCGATCGACAATTCAAGCCGCAAGCAGAAGAAGTACAAAGAGCTGAGAGGAGAGATCTACTTGATCACATCAGCCGACGCGGTTTGGCAGAAATGGAAGACCCTGTTCGAGAGGCACGAGACCGGGGATCTTATCGATCCCGACACGCTCGAGAAGTACAACAAGGTCCCCAAATTCAAACCGCTGAGACCTCTTCTGAGAGAGTTCTTCAGAAGTCTGCAGGGTCTTATGGAGTCCGAGATCGAGAAGGCGGCAACCCACATGTTGCACAACAAGAAGACTGCAAAAAGACTTTGGGACCATCCGAAAATCGTCTTCACCAAACCGAAGTCCTTTGTTCCTTCGTGCTACACATTGAAGGAGTGGGCAGAATATAGGAAGAAGAAGACGACAATCGTCGAGGAGCTGCACAAGCTAGTTCCCGAAAAACTAATATTCAAGGAGGACGAGATGAACGAGGTGAACTGGAGAGCGTTCAAGGCTGAATACAACTTCACCAGTGCATCAATGGCGGCTCTGATGAGGGAGGCGGGAGAAGACTTTCTGAAGTCAAAAATGGTGAAGAACAACAAGAACCTGCCTCTTCCCGCCCACACCATGCTTGCCTTCTCCAACTTCATAAAGGAGAAGAGGATTGTTAGTTTCGAAGGAGACGCGTTTTTCAACCCTGTCTCCTTCAAGCCACTCAAAATCCAGGGGTGGCCGGGCGTTGAATCCAGGAAGCAAATACGAGTAAACGCTGCGGAACGGTTCCCCTTTGGCCTAATAGACTTCCGCAATATTCCTGGCCATGAGTTTGAGGGCACAATGAGCACACCCTTCTACGGGGAGTTCATGCCTAAGTTCTTGGACTATGCCAGCCCCAGGCTCAGGGAGGTTGATGTCTGGTTGTGGATAGTAGAGGACAGGCGAGCAGAGCAGGTGTTTGAACTTGTTCAGAAGTTGCAGCCTGACTACGCGGTGTCCAAGTCGCACTACGTTCCTGCACCGGCGGAGGGGGTGTACACAACACTCAAGGACAAGAAAACTAAAGTCCTGAGCTTGTTGTGTTTGTACTTTGTTTTCAAAGCAAACCTGTTGAAGGACCCCAGCCACCCCCTAACCCGAATGGAGAAACTGTTCCAAGTTCGGGACGGCATGGGTGCAAGCAAGTCATTGTACGACGAGGCGAAGTATGCAATGTACCCTGCGGACGAGTTGCGGATGGAATTCTATCTGCGAATAATGAGGGCTCTGACGAGGAGAGGGGACGCTATATTCAACATCTTCGGCGGCACCAAACCCATCTTCGCTGGCATGGTGAGCTCTCTCGCACTATTTGATGAGCTAGTTTGGGTCGAGCGACCCAAACTATGAGCACTCCTAGTTTCGGTCGCTCGACCCAAACTATAAGCACTCCATGCTTTCCTGTTTGCATTGATATTTTGAGCTTTCGATAATATTGTATGCCATCTAACATATCAAGTGTGGTTATGCAGATGCTGGGCCTGAATGTCTACAGCTATGTGGACGCCTCTGACCTGCAATTCTACAAGAACCAGAGATCATTGGCCAAGAAGATGGACATATTGGACTGGATTCCTGGGAGCTACGCCGAGGAGACTGTGGAAGGGGGTGAGAGCCCACAGGATAGGGCTAGGCGTGTCAACCCAGCCGAGTTGGCCATGATGGTTCCTTATGCAGCACCAGAGCCTCTGGTCCAAGTGCATCCAGGTCAGTCTTCTCGAGGGCCTCGTGACGAGGAGGGGGAGGAGGAGGGGGAGGAGGAGGGGGAGGAGGAGGAAGAGGGAGAAGAGCCTAGGCAGGAAGGCGAGGTTGAAGAAGGGGCAACGGGCTTCACTCAAGAATCTGAAGCCCCTCAACGAAAGAAGGCAATGCGGGTTGCAACTCCGCAGAGTAAGTTGGTGCCCGTCCTCACAGTGGACGATGCGCGCGACATGTACTCGAGGGATGCGACTGAGGTTTTCAGGGAGAGGAGGAAGATCAAGGGCAAGAAACTCTATAGCGACTATGCTGTAGAGGAGACAATTGCCATCAGCAGCGAGGACGAGGACGACATGGAGCTCGCGAAACGGCTCAGGTCGGACCCTCCCTCTCCCGGTGCCTTCGCAGGGATGGTGAGGGTGAAGCCCGAGGTTCTCACCGTCCAAGAGGCGAACGAGAAGATGTTGAGGGAGGAAGAGCAGCGCATCCGCTTGCAAAGGGCCGCTGCCGAAGAACCCTCGGTGCGGAACGAAGTTGCAGAGCTGAGGGCGATGTTGTTGGAGCAACAACGTCAACGAGCGATGGCGCAACCACCGCCTAGCATTGACATGATCACGCAAGTGATCCAAGGCATGTGGGCGCAGGGCATGATGATGGCCCCCCCGGGCTCGTTTCCACACTTGCCCCCCAACTTCCCTCCTCAGAGCATACCTCCACCGTCGGGTTCGCAAGGGTCATTCAGCTTCCAGCACATGGTTGGACCCCACGTGCATCCTTATGCACCGGTCCAACAAGTAGATGACCCCAACCTCTGGCGCCAGGCCGGGTCTTCTAGACCCCTTACCCCCCCACCACTACGGCCGCCACTGGTCCTACCACCCCCTCATCAGCAGGACGACCCGCACATGTTTGGGTCGTCCGACCCAAACCCAGCCCCCCTCGCAATGCAACAAGGCCCACCTCAGGATGGGGGGGAGTTTGGGTCGGACGACCGAAACCCCGTGGCCGCTCAGTCCTCAGTGGACCAGCATGGGTCTGACAAAGACTCACCCATGCCAGATGTTGAAGGTCCCCAAGGGCCTGGTGATACCTCTACACCTATCCCAATCGATGAACCTATGCATGATGCACATGCGGAGGTTGGGTTAGGTGAAGGGCCTGACACTGAACGCTTGCAGGAGAGGGGTGCTGACAACGTCGGAGAAGGCGTTGGCGAGAGAGGAGGACCGGCGGTGGCGGTGGAGCCTTCCATGGCGTCCAGGCATGACCAGGGCGAGGTAATACACTGAGACCTCCCCAGTTTCGGTCGCCCGACCCAAACTCCTGGTCCTTTGTCTTGTTGCCCTTGGTCATGTCTTCCTTAGCTAGGAGGAACTGCCCCCACCCAGGTCCACCCCGCTGTCGAATCCCTTCACCCCCGTTCCTTTTCTGCCACGCTCGCAACCGTCGCCCCGGCCCCCGCGATTTTATTCGGAACATGGAGGCGCGCACACAATTTTGTAGATTGTCTTAGGATAGTTTGAGCGGCTCGTTCAACGCGGCTTCGCCCCCCCCCCCACTGGGGATTTTGTACATAGAGCATTGTAACAATAAAATTATCTTTTGTGCCATTATGATTGTATTCGTGTTCAAATGCATATTGTGTCCTCTTGCCCCCCTTCCCCCCCTTTGGATTTGTATGGCCACCTATGTATAGTGGTTCTTGTATTTTGCACATAAATATATATACGTATTTTTCTCTAATTGGACATAGAATGACATAGTCTTCCCCCGCCTTATCTCGCTCGTCTTCACAGGGATCGGAGCTTAGCGTCGCGGCTCCCCGCCGGTCCTCTCCAAGAAGCGAGGAGGGTAGCGCGATGGCCCCACCCCCTTTACCCGCGCGGCCTTTGCAACCTAAGACCCGTTTCGTCGTACTAGACCTCAACGGGGTCTTGGTGCAATGCGTGTATTGTCCAAGGGTCCCCACGGTCCCCTACTGCAAGCCCGAAGACGCGAATTACGATGGGCCGCCCACGTACATCAAGAGCAAGCTCGTCCACCTGCGGCCGGGTCTTCGGCGCTTCCTACAGACCATCCAAAGAAAATGGTGGGTGGTCGTGTGGAGCTCCATGACGGCCGAGAACACCAATGCGGTCGTGGAGTTCATTTTCAAGGGCATCGAGCCCCCCTGCTTAGTCCTAGCACAGGACGCATGTAAAACATTGTACACACCGGACCGCAAGACTGTAAAGAAACCGAACAACCCCGCGTCCCCCCAATACCTCAAGATCCTTAGACTAGCTTTGTGGGACCAGCGGCCGTCTTTGATAGGCGTCCCCTACGACGTCCGTCCCACCCGCGAGAACACTCTCATGGTGGACGACAGCGCTGCCAAAAACGTTTTGAACCCTACGGCCAGCTTCATAGTCTGCCCTACGTGGACGATCGAGAAAGTCCGGGACAAATTTTTGTTAGACCTTGGTAAATACCTGCTAGAGCTCACGGGTAGTGGAATGGGGGTACAGGACTATCTTAGGCATAATCCCTTCGGCGAGAGGCGCTTGGAACCTCAAGACCATTTGTACAATGAGTTGGTCACTCACGCGAAATATAACAAGCTCCTTTGACTTGTCTATTATGTTTGTATGTATGTATGTGCGTGCGTTCACAAACTTTTGTGTAAATTATATGCTTCACATGTATCTCGATTTTCACACGTTCTATCTCTCCCTCTTCCCTTGGGTTTTGTTTTGTCCCCATTTTGGCGCCAGCCCTTGGAGCCCTCTATTGATGTCGTCAGTGAGTCGAACTTGGAAAGCTTCATCTACGAGACCGTTTACGACGCCGCGTCTACCATCGACTACTCAAAGGAGCCTCTCGATGCCGGTGTCGTCGATAGCCCCCCGCCCAAGCAAATCTTCCGACAATCGCCGTCCCCGTCACCGCTCAAGGGCGTCGATCGCGACTCTGTCCGTCCGTCTCCCACTAAACCAACTGGGGGTATTACACCTCAACGGCGGCTATGTATGGACGCGCGACCTACGAAGAGCGCATCCCTACCTACTCCCTCGCGGGACGCCTTGCCTTCACCCGCGAATTCGGACGCAAATGCCCGTCGTGCCAAGGTAAGGCCCCCCTTCCCATTGGTGTACCATACGTTACAATCGTTCTATCCTTAAGCGATTTGTGCGACATGTTTAGGTCTTTCTACCCAAACTAACACATGTTCGCGTGTTTTCTAAAATCGGTGGCAGGTACCTAAACCTCCGCGGTCGCTCGAGGCCATTGCGCTGGAGCGAGAGTACGCCATGATGAAGAACTCCAGACAATCTACTTCATCGGTTTCGAATTCCTCCTCCTATAGTTCGGGCGGTCGACGGAACCCTACATGTATTATGGTAGACTCGCATCCAAAGCACGGCTACAGTCGCGGAAATGAGATTTTCCGGAACATTGCGGCGATGCGAGCAAAAGAAGCGGCGGCAAAAGAGAAAGATGCAGTCTCCAAGTCTAGATAGCCATCGTATTTGTAGCGTTGCACGTGGACGGGATAATCTTAGACGATACTATCCAATGCATTTGTGGCATTGGCATGCTATTCAACTTACATGCCATATGTTGTATATTCTATTTGCAATAATATGAGTGTTATAAGATTTCCCTTCAATACGGTCTATGGTTTGGGTTCCCCTACCCAAACTATCACAAATATCAATTACCATATTTTGCATGCAATATTACATTTTACTTGCAATACGGTCTATGGTTTGGGTTCCCCTACCCAAACTATCACAAATATCAATTACCATATTTTGCATGCAATATTACATTTTACTTGCAATACGGTCTATGGTTTGGGTTCCCCTACCCAAACCATCACAAATATGAGTTATTAATGGAATTCTTGGTATGAACACCCGCTTGAAAGTGTTGGCAACCAATATGTGTTCCATTTTATCCTTGTTCTTATGTTTGTAAAAGTCTCAAAATACCCGAAAAGTCTCAATTTAACGAATATAGTGTTCCATGCTCTTCCTGTTGTTACAGCCCTCGCATCATGTCAACTCTGCATAGGGACTCTAAGGTTTGGCACAAAATCATGATATTCCACGTGAATTCAAATCCGGGTAAGTTTTTACTAAAATATCTATGGCTGATGCTTCGCAGTTCACAAAGGAGGGCAACATTCTTGTGTGTGTGCGAGTCATGGACCCCTACCTTGCGCATAGACCAGACATACCTATCATTGTGGATCACAAAGGGGTGAGTCCCAGAGAAATACAGTTATCTCAGGTTCTACTCAATGCATCCCCTGTTCAAGCATTGAATATATTGGGCAGTGCTTCTGCGAATCATGAGGGTAGCTTAAGAAGAGGCAATACGGCTCCAAGATTGAGTATACATCCTGGGGATGAGTACAATACTAGAGAAACACTTGATACATGAAGTTATGGAAACTGAAGACGATTTCGGGAAGGAATTGCAAACCTCCAAAGAACTTCACAATCATAGTCTCTGTTGAAGATACAAGTAAAGGTTTCTGCCACAAGCCGGTGATTGCATACATACTACAGTTAAGTGTGCTTATTGTTTTCTCTTTGCCAGATCGTTTCTAAACATGTGCACTTCGTTATTGGCTTCTTTAGGTATAGGCATTCCACTCCACCACCAGCATCGGTTGTTTCAACCCTTTTCGCAAGCTGACAGCAGCATCTCAAGGGAGTATGGTGGCACCGGCATTGGCTTGTCCATTTGTCAGGTAAAAAGTTCCCCTCTCTGAATCTGAACGTTTATACCAAGTGTTGTGTTCAACGGATCAAGTTGTGATACAAAACCTTAAAGATGAAATGTAGGTGTCAAATTTCTCAGTTCTCTCTGAAGAATTGTCTGTCTGTGACCAATTATTAGACCTTGAGTTTATATTAGTTTCTGGTGATGTACCATGACACCCACTTTGCAGAAATCAGTGAAGCTGATGAATGGACAACTTACCGTGAGGAGCAAACCAGGAACAGGAAGTGTGTTTGAGTTCACATTACCTGTATCTGTACCAGAACAAATGCAAGAAAACAATCTAGCTTGTTGCGGAAAAATTGAAATGCAGCCTGAAGACAAGAAGCTGAATGGCATGCAGGTTGTCCACTTGGTTGCAGAAATGATGATTTACATGATTTTTGATGTTGCATTTCATATTTTTTCTTGAAAGTTATATTTTGCAATTTTTTTTTGAATTTTTTTTATCAAATCTTACTTCATCGAAATTGATGAAGGGGAATCCTTGGCCTTCAATTGGGAAGGGTTAGGCCAGGTTCAAATCCTGCCAAGGATGATTTTGATTTTTTTACTGCAGCTGATTTTGAATTTTTACTGCTGCTGATTTTAATTTTTTTACAGCAGCTGATTCAAAATTGTGTATGCCAGTTTTTTAGCTGATTGGTTTAGAAACATTAAGGAAATATAACCGAAATGATTTTTTTTCAAAGGTTATGAACTGGATGGTTTACATAAATTGCAGTCACAACCGAATGACCATCAAAAATTACCGAATGCATGTTGACAAACCAGGAAAATTACCTACTTTGCCTGAAATCTTCCCGAACTGTGATCGTAGTTGCCCCAAACAACACCCTCCTCATTGATGACACCCTCCATGCGCCATCAGTACTGCGCACATGAGCAGGGATCAACCGCTCCGCCTGGTAGAGTGAATGAAACTCATCCCCGCTAAGTGCAGGATGTCCTCCCTCCGCCGGCGAGGGTGGCGAAGTGGACCCTCCGCCGTAGCCCGCAAGCCACGGGTTCGCTGCTCTCCGCCAAGCAGTTTTCTTACTGTGTCGCTCCACTTACTGCAGCAACTACACTGTTGGAGGAATTTTCACTTGCAAAAATTACTGGGAGGAGGTAAACGAAGAAGACGGTGGGGAGGCAGAGGCAGGCGCAGCAAGGTGCGTCCCATCCGCCTAGCTAAGAAGGCAGGGCGAGGCCAGTGTGAACGCGCCCCCGTTGACCAACCGCGGGGGGGCACTTGGACCTCCGCCAAGTGGATGGGGAAGCGCTCCAACGCCATGTGCACGCGACCATCGTCTTCCTCGACACTTGGACCAACAATAGAAAGGACAACATCTTAGAGAATGAGCTAGCTCCCTACATTAGGAGGCTTATGCGGCATTGATCTAGAACTATCCCAAATTTTGCCCTCTCCAACGTAATTGCCAAATGATTACTAAACCCCCTGTGGTGTTTAATATATAAGACCCTCCTTGGTTCACAAAACTCAATAAATGAATCCAAACACCCTCCATGTTTGTGATTATGTACTTAGCTTATTCATGTTAATATCTAATGTTTCCTTATTCCTAAATGGATCTATGTTTCATAGTTGCCTCCCCAAAGTGCAATCCATGTTACTAATGGCATGTCCACATCTTTGGCTTCGCACATCTCCTCCTCATGCAGTGCGACCGACATACAATTGCCATCACTCTATCAATTCTCATTCCCAATAGATCTCTCATAAACCTATTAGTCAATTTTGTCTCACTTCTCAAAGGACCAAGGTCAATTAATCATTTTTGAATTTCCATTTCACATCCTCCGGATTAGGACATGTATATGAATTGGGCCACATGAAGGGCCTTTTACCACAAATGCAAGTTATGTAGTGATATTCATCATATTCTCAAGCCTCATATGTGGTCGTGATTCAAATGCATGACCTCTATTTAATTACGCTTTGCTTGTCAAACAAACACCGAAAGTCATTATTGTGCACAAAAAAATAAAAATGGGGCACATTACTTCGAGACACAACTTACACACCCTTGGTACCATTTATGGCATTTAGTGTCACCTACGCTATTTACGAAGGGCCTAAACTATATGCCTAGAGGTCTCAAAGTGTCACGACTGCTAATTGCCAATATGATACTATGTGTCAACTTAAGTAATTTTTTCAAAGTGAATATGTACTTACATTATGACATTTAGCGTAGCACATTGGGATACTTGAAATGATAGTTTTGGTGTTTTAGTATGCAAGGGGAAGATACTATTGAGCATACTAATGGCAAGTGCCATTTTTGTACATTGCAGTTAACTTGTAGATCATTATGTAACATAGGCATGCACCTCATAACACTATTCAACATTCTCATGCGAAGATATTAATAAGCACACTTGAACGCCAAGTGTCACGCTAACTGTGAAGTTGTTGGTCATTCAGTGTAACCTAGTATACACCTCAAAATAGGGTAAGTGACACTATTATACATGTGACACTAAATGCCATAAATGGTGTAGTGAGCTAGGGTTTGGAAATCAATGTGGGGGTATGTATTCATAAGTTAACAAATGCATGACATCGCATCCCTTTACAATAAATATAATTTTGAACTCAATGAAATTGATATGGTGGACATCCATGCAAATTAATTGCGCTAGGACTAGAACTAGTGTTGTCTTCAAAATTTATGTGGACCACACCAATTCTTAATGTGTGGACAAGCATGACTTAAAACCATGGCCTTAACCCGGATCCTAGGGAATTTATGAAGGTAAGCTTTGCCTAAGGCCAAAATAATACTCGGATGGGTGATCTTTCCTAGCACTTGATGTCTGGTACCCCTTGCCATCTACGATCCACCCAATCATACTGGGGGTATCCGGGTGAACTGGATATTTTCAACCAACCATGTAGGATCCATGGACTTCTTCTTAGGGGAGATAGGTGTTGGCGGCTTGTCCACGCATGTTCATCTAATTTCCTAATGCCCGTTTCAGGATTACATATAGATTTAGACAAACTCGAAAATGAAGCAACACCATAATTCACGTCGGTGGCAACATTAGAGTTGTTTTTTTTCCCCTTGTAGACATCAATTATAGTGATCAATGAAGCTCCAAAATCTAGTTCCAACATACCCTGGATATGTTTCTTTTCCAAACGGGATCCTTATTTCACCATTTCACTAGACCTTTTTTTACATGTTATACTTTCATTAGATTATTTGGTAAGGCAACGTCAAGGAGGTACAGTAATCTCCTGCTTAAGTACGCACCCATTTAAGTACACATCCCAGTTAAGTGCACAATTTTTTTGACAAAAATTAGGTCTCTTACTTTATTGTTTGAACATGTCATGCATAGTCATTTGCCGTGAATGCATGAAATTTTTATGCTTGACATTCATTGTCAATTTGTTAACATTTTGCTAAGACGTCTCAAACGATCATCACAATTCATCATAAATTTGTTTAGCTTCTGTTTGAACATTAGAGCAAAGCAATTGGTCGTCGATGTCAAGGACAATGGAGCTTTAAAGCCTTTGAAGTCTATAGCACTTTCAGATTCAGCAAATGTCTCGATAGGTTGGATTTCGTCATCGATAGGTGGTTCTTCTTCAATACGCATCATTTCCATAACTTTCTGGATGGCACCTTCACTGACTTCATACTCCCACCCCAAGACTTGCTTGCTTGGCGCATTCAGCTTGCTCAACTTTGCAATGATTTCACATCGTTGGGCTTCGGTCGAGCGGGTTGCCTCAAGTTTCATCCATGTCCCGTTGCGATTCATCGATTCAGAGGGTCTAGAAAGCGATATGAGTAAAGTACGCACCTACCAACTAAGTGCACACCAACGGCTCCGGCTCCGGTTCAAAGTGCGTACTTAAGCGGGAGATTATTGTACAAGACTCCACGTCCCATGAACATGATATGACCAGGCCCATAGTGCACAAAACCTCTTAAACGTCTAACTTGTGTCCAATATGAGGGCGGTCTCTTGGGAAAGCCTAATAGGCCTTCCAAGACATGTCACATCGTAAGTTGAGTGTGTGTATGAAGTATTTTTGACACAATGACCACATTTATTGTGCCAAGCCTCGAGACAAGTCATGACATTCACTTGGCGTGTGTGTGTGTTTGAAAAGAGACCTTTATTGCATAGGGAAAAAGATTGATTCCTCCGGTTATGTTTGTAATTCCAATACATTAAATATTGTATTTAGTGTCATATGGTATCTTATTGTTGCGATAACTTTTCCAAATTTGACACTTCCTATGATTAAGTTTGCAAATATTGTCATCCCAACTTACTTTTAGTTCATCCAAACACCAATTACTGAAACAAAGTTTTAATATGTTATGCATCCTAACATGATCTGTAATGAATGTTGCCATGGATGATTGAAATTTGGATGAAAAATTACTTGGTAAGTGACATTGCTTGCAACATTGTAAATTCATAATGCCCAATTTTTTTACAAGGAATGACTGATAGTGTTAGGTTTACATTTAGTGTTGGTGACACTACATGGGCAGTTTAGAATTAGTATTGAGGAAGACAAATAGGATTGGTGACACTAAATGCAATATTTAATGTAGTGATCCCCTATGTCATCCATAGCCCTGTCCTCCACAACATGTTTGGATACAAGATGAATCAAATGTTCTATGTGTTCTTGAGTAAATTTCATTGAATGCATGACTCATGTAATAGCACACCTTATAAAATACTCCGAATGCGAATTATGTGAACTTATTTAACCATGTATGTACCTTGTGGCCTCCAGTTCAACAAAGCCCATATTACTACACTGTTTTTTGCATTTAGTGTTAGCAACAGTAATTACGAACCACAACACTAAATGCCAGTGACGCCCTTAATGTTGCATACACTAAATGCCAACCTATACACTAATTGTGAACTAATGTAAAATTTGGCCATGTTCAGATTTTTACATCTCCACAATTAGTGTTATAATATTTTTTATGTTTTGTGTTTTGTTGCCGCATGGTTGCACCACCACCATCTCTACCACCACTACATTACCAAATCCTTGATCGGCCACTATGTTTGCATAGGAAATTATCCCTTGAATACAAGAAGTACATACAAACTGAATGTTGTGGTTCTACGACTGATCAGACCTGTGAAGCAAATGTTGCGAAGCAAGTGAATGCTGTGAATGCTCTAGCAAGGTGCGGACGCGAGGTGAGCTGCAAGGTCTGGAAGGATGAGGGAGGTGGGCGAGCTGTGCCTACAAAACCAGAGTTTTAGGTAACGTAGCCAAGGTAGAGAAGGTGGCAGCGCAGGGAACACTATTTGTCAAGTGGTTGGTAGATAGTGTTGCAGGTAAATGAATAGTAACAACATTAAATGTAACACAACACTAAATGCAAAAAACAGTGTAGTGTTTAGGAATGGCTTGAGTATACCTTGATAGAGATGGACATTTACCTAGTATGCTTGAGCTTCTAAGCTTTATGAACTACCTGTGTTCATAGGAAAAAAGCACACACGCAACATGTGTCCATCATGCTCTTTAAAGGATCTTCAACATTCTTTGCTAAAGTACAGCTATAGACAAAGACATCTAAAGTAATCTAAACACCATTTTCAAACAAGTGATGTGAAAGGCACCTATTGCCTCAAGGCTCACATTCATTACTTGCGGCCTTTTGCTACAAAGAAAAGAATCCAAATCCGAGTTCAACTCAATGGATTTTTCATACTATTATACTAGACACACAATTTACATGAGCCATCTTCCACTACTAGGATTGTGGGGCCTAGGACACACTTCCTAGTTGACATGAGAGGTCATTGTTGCGGCATGACCCCATTCACATGTGTCCAGTCCACTCTATGACAATTATAGATTGGACTCGACACATGTAAATGAGGTCATGTCGCAATGACCACTTGTGTCAAATGAGAAGTGTATTTTAGAACCATGTTTTCTTAGTGTTCAGTACCAGTGTGTTGTTGTCGTGGTTGTTTTTCCTCCCTTTCCTCAAAAATTCAAGATGGTGCAAATAATTGGAATGACATGACCACATATGGATGAAATTGCAATCTTTCCATCAAAAGTTGAACACATTCTTCTAGGCTTTTGATATTTCATCCAATTTATGATTTTTGGAAGCTTATAACAATTTCATCCATGAAAATACATATTACATTATATATTTATTTGTAGATAGCAAATATTCATGTTATTCCTAACATTAGGTTTGAACCTCACTGACTTTTCAAATTCATTGATTCAAAGTTGTTTGGAAGGGTGGAACAATGTCATGTTGAATTCTTCATAGGGCAAAGTTTGCTGCCGAATCTTCATCTAAAACAAAGAACATAAATAACATATGACAAATTAAATTTTTGGTGAACAAAATTTCCATATTATGGATGAATATGCCTTCTTTTGGTTGAATACATGTGTTTCCATCCATAATATACTTTGGATTACAATTCACAAAGAGGCAGAGGGGGGGGGTTTGAGTAAAGGCATGTATGTCCCAAGTTTGAAATGTTAGGTCATTCTAATTGGATCTAAATAGACATAAATAGTCCTATCTAGTGTTTGTATGCATTTCACCCTCTCCAATGATACTTGGAGTAACAATTTTACCCCATATGCTCTTTTATGAAGGGAATCTTTGGTTTTGTTGCTTTAAAAGCAATCCCCACCTAAGCTCCCTTGTAGAATAAGGTAGATGCTATTAAAACCGACATTTGGTGAACCCAAAATATGCACAATAAATCCATATGGATTTTGAGGATGTCGAGGGAACGGTTGTCATCTCAACATCAAGCTCATGTACACTTGGTTATGGGTCACCTCATGGCTGCACAACAAAGGTACTTCTCTTTCTAACCTTTGTAAACAAGGTCATTGATGCTCAAATACGGACAATAAATTCATATTGGTTTTGAGAATGTCTACCATCTCAACATCATCCTCATGTACTCTTGGTTATGGGTCACTTTATGGTTGGACGGTAGGTGCACTTCTCTATGTACTTGTAAAACAAGGTACATATCATGCGAAAAGCAACACTTGACACTAAATCTTGCACAATAAATCCATATTGATTTTGAAAATTTCTACCACCTTAACCCCTAAGTTCCCATACCCAATTTCCCTCAAATCTGCCTAGAAAATGTGACCTCAATTTTAGCAACTGTAACTGAAGGTCTAAAGTTTGTTCGACAAATCAAATCGTATAGATATTTGCAAGTTAGAGGTGACTACTCACAATTCAATTTTCAAACGTTGAAGTTCTATTATGTAGGAGATTATAATAGGAATACCAATAGTGGTCTCAAGGGGCAACAATTTAGAAATTAAATTAGGGTTGGTTTTTTGATCGAACCTCCACTTGAGTCATCTCCAAATGACAAATGCTACCCTCATTCAAAAGAGAGGTAATATACCTATTGAAACCAGCTTACAAATCTTGAAACCATTATTTTGTGATTTTTTGGGAAGCTTTGCAATTTGAGGCAATGGTTCCACAACTGCGCACCTTCCACATGAATTTACACCCACCAACACATGTCCAATTAAAACTTTCAAATGGTAGATTTTTAGGATATGATGCATTTGAGTGTCCTCGGGGGGGGGGACACTTAGGAAAATTAGTAAACATGGTGCGTTAAAATATAGGGTGTGTTTTATTCATGAGCAATAAAATTTAGAAAATTATTGGATATAACTATGGACTATTTAAATTGAAAATCCATATCATAAATAATATTGGGGTATACTAAGTATTGAAATTTATCAAGATTTTAGATATAATATAGCATAGGGATTTTGATAGAATGATAGTTTGTTTCTGAAGTTCTTCCTTCCACTTGTGTGCAACAGACTAAAGTGTTGATTTTGGAAAACAACAATGTTGTTTAGACTCTGTTTTCTCAGCAATAGATTGCAGCCAACTTCGTTCACCCTAAACCTTGGATCCTAAAGTTCTAAATTTGTTGGTCTGCTTGTGACTGCAGTGCACAGACTTGTGTTTCTAAACACAAACATTGTTGTAGTTCATGCTAGTAATTCAAGTTCATAGTTCATTGATTCTCATGGTGGTGATGATTGTTTGCATTGTTATTGATTTGTGGTGATGCTTGTTCATGCTAGTTCTCATTGCATGTCAAATGAATTTTGTAATGAACATAGGCAATCCTTAAACACAAATTAGGGTGAGCTAATTTTTTATAATGAACATAGGGTTGAAAAAAAAAATCTTATGTGAGTTATAACTATAGTAAGGCATCATAATAATACACCATATTAGGGAATTATATAATTAAACGGTGTGTTCAAATCTAACATCTAGACATAATACCCCTACATTAAATACCCCTTTAACGCACGTGTTCACACAAAGTATAGTGAAGTGTCCCCCCCGAGTGAGTGTCATGCAAATTTTTAGATCAATTGGAAATCATTTGCGCATAGGGATCAACAAAAAAACATGTTTGCAATATATTGCCCCTAAACCGCGGAGGTGACAAATGTCAAGTTTTGGTTTGTGGACCAATTTCTTTTGTAAACCAGTTGAGAGCACACTCCCATATTTTGAATTAATCCAAAAATAGCTAACTTTGTTGAATCAAAACTATCCATATGGCAGAACATAGCAAACTTGAACATGAACAAGAGGAGTAGTTGAAACATTCAAGAAACCATCTAAATTAGTGTCAAAGGGGTTAGAGCGAACTGCTCACGACCAGATTATGGTCGCATAGGACATCAAGCTCATGTACTCTTGGTTATGGGTCACCTTATGTTTGACCAGCAAGGGCACTTCTCTTTCTCCTCTTGTAAAATATGATATATGGTGCTAAAACCAACACCCTACCCTAAAATCTTGCAAAGTAAATCCACATTGATTTTGAGAATGTTTACCACCTTAACATCAAGCTCATATAACACTATATTCGTTAATCGGAGACTTTTTGATGATTTTGAGACTATTCAAGAACGTGCTTTTCGAATTTGGTCTAGTAATGAGAACATAAAAATCCCATATTGATAATTTTGGGAACAATTATTCGACATAAATGCATCAAATGAGCAAAAATGTAAAGCATACATGAAAACAAATGCGTATGATATGAGAAATTGTTGCCAATGGAAGGGATGATGCGGAGAATGATTGGAAATTGAATCTATTAAATGGGTTTGAAATTCAAATATAATGGAAATACCATTAAAGTCTTCAAATAGAATAAATGACCATACTCTACGTTCTACCCCTACATGCATTTAGGAACCACGTGGACGTTTCTAGTCACACTTGTACGTCACACTATTTTTTTTTAGCGGCCGTGTCCTTGTTTTTTGCGGCCTCCATGGCTTTGAAAATCTCCGGCCCGCGGCTGTAGCCATTTTTGTAGACTTGCCCGGAATATGTGTCGTTCTTCCATATATTTGGACGTGCTCCCGAATTGTATGAAGTGGTATTGTAAGTGGAATACGAGTGCGTTTGCGAGAGGGAATGCCTTGCACTTCTCCGGAGGGCCAAACAACGATCGGACTCGGAAGATGCGGCCTTGAGGGCGTGCCTATCCAAGGAAGAAGTCGAGGAAGGCCGGCCACCAAGCGAGCGGGGAGCCGCCTGCGAAACAACGCCATGGGAAAATAAGAATAAGAATGGAGTGGGGAAAATAGTGAGGGAGGTTTGGGATGGGCGTTCGTAAAGTTCTCGTCACGCGGATGCAAGATAAGGAAAACAACGGTGAACAAGGGGGGGACGAAGAAGGGCACCTTGGATTTGGGGACGTCGGCGCGGGGCAAGATGGGCACTGCGGGGGCGTCGAGGGGAGCATCCGGAGACGATTGAGAAGGGGGATTGTTGGATGACGGTGGGGAATGAGGGCATGGAGGGCCCACGATGGCGGATGGCTTTGCGGCAGGAGGAGCGGAGACAGCAGGGGAGGGGTTGCACCGGGGAGCTTCCATGCGGAGACGACGGCTCGGGCCACGACGAGCGACGCCGTCGACGCTCGAGGGCGACAAACGCCCTAGCCGAACGAGCGTTCGCTTCTCCTTGGAGAGGGGAGAGGGCGACGGGGCGTACGCGCGGGAGGCAACTCTTGGGGGCGGGCTGTTCACAACGCCGTCGTCGATGCCGACGTCCAGGGAGTAATCCACGGCCGAGGCTGCGTCCACCGCCGAGAAATGGTAGAGGGAGGGGATCTGGAAATCCGACACGCCGCGGGAGGGGGAGCCAAGGGACGAGGGGGGACGGGGAGTGCCGTTGAGAACACGGGTGTCACATAGGGGGGCAGACTATGGGCAACAAATAAAAGACATCCAAACATGGAAGAAAGCATTAGATAAGTGAAACACAAGGACACAAACACGTGCAAGGAGAAAATTCAAATCAATTTACTGAATTTAGCGAGCCGAAGGATGCTCTTATATACACTATCGCGGGGGCTGAGTGCCGCGTTGCCGATGGGATTGGACCTAACAAAATCCGGGACACTCCCGGTGTGGAGCACAAGCCTTCTAAGGTAAGGTGCTAGCCTATCTACCAAAAATGTGTCCTTCCTATCGCCGGTCCAAGGGTCGGGGAAGACGACGTTGCCGGGGGGGTTGAGAACGCTCTTGGTGGGGCTGTCGTCGATGAGGAGGGTGTTCTCCGGAGTTGGCCACCACCCGTGGGGGACCCCCTCGAGCGGGGGGACGCCTCGCCAAAGTCTAGACCTGAGGACCTTGAGGAATTGTTGCCCTCCGCCTCGACCGCCGAACTTGGGAACCGGCAGTCCCTTCTCGTCAAGCAGCTCATCGCATGCCTCTTGGCCGAGGACGAGGCAAGGGCTGGGTAGGTCACGGAAGAGGAAGTCGACGATGGGCTCCGTGTTCTCGACGACCATAGAGCTCCACACGACGACGTGAGCCAAGTCGAGCACCTCACGAAGGAAGTCTCGCAAGCCGGGACGGGCGCGGACAGCCTTGCGGTTAATGAGGGTGTCAAGCTCGCCGTCGTAGTCCCTCTCGTCGGGATGACGGAAGGGACGCGTGGGGACCCTGGGGATGTGTTGGGTGTGACACAACACCCCGTTGAGGTCAAAAACTATGAACGGTTTGTTTCGGGTCTCAAGTCCTCTGGCCGAGGGGTTGCGATCTATCTCCGGGGGGTCCTGTGATTAACAATTCGACTAGTTTAATGCTATGATAAAGTAATGAGATTATCAAGAACATGAAGTGAAACATGAAGATGCATTATGAGGGAAGGACGAAGAGCGATAATAACAGCGCAATGAAAATGTGGAAGGGTGTATTCACGAACGAGCGTTCGTGAATGAAGGCCGACAGTGGCATGGCGCATCATTTACGAACGCTCGTTCGTGAGCGCGGCTTGATGAACATTCACGAGCGGTCGTTCGTGAAGGTGGAAACGGGGTCGCACCCTTTTACGAACGTCCGTTCGTGAACGAATGTGTATTACAAGGATCGAAATGAACGCACATGAACATACAATACAAAAGGAATGCGAGACGAAACAAATTTTGGGAGGCATGGATGCAAATCTCTTTTGCATATGTATTAATTCGATGAATATGTACAATTTCTCAGGTGATAATTCATCACATGTTCCTAAGGCAACATTATGCCGTGTTCTACAAAATTTATCGACCTAAGGGAGCACGCAAAAAAGGCTCCAGCAGGTCTTGGATGTCGATGGAGAGAACGCGCCAAAACACAACGCATGCGGTTAGAAGGGTTACGAACGAGCGTTCGTAAAAGCATGTGGCATTCTCAGAATAGAGTTACCTCGTCATCGGGGGGAGGGGCACCGGCACTGGACCGAGGAGCCGCTCCCTCCTCAGCGATTAACGAACGCTCGTTCGTAACCTCCACCGCCGCAGACGCCTCCGTCTCCATGACATCGTCCGCTCGCTCCGCCTGGGACGCCTGGGTCTGTTGAATGGGCTCCACTTCGTGGTTGTCGCCCCCCAGGTCGAGTGCCTCCATATTTACATCCTCCATGTACGCGGAGGGCTGACGGTCAGGGCTGTCCTCGACCTCCATTCTTTGGACCCCTGCCGTGTCACTCGGGCTCGCCTGCGTGTCCCTCACAATGACCATGTCAGTGTGTTGCGCAGTGTCATCGCCCTCCCTACCTACTCCCCTCTGGACGACCGCGAAAGACGCTGTGTCCGTCTGTGAAGGCAGTCCTACCCTTGACGGGGGAGGGGTGAGGACTGCCGGACCTGCAGATTCACGAACGAGCGTTCGTAAATCTTCGTCCTCTTGGATGGCCGCCGCGACGGCATCGTGGGTGATGGTGGTGGCCGGCGGGAGTGGAGGAGTCCCCACCGGCGTCGGGTGGGGTGGAGCCGGGAATGACGGTCCTCCAGCATAAGGGAGATGTGGGGGGTATTGGCCGGATGGGTACCCAGGAGGGAAGGGGTACGCTGGCTGTGGAGGAGCCGCAAAGCTCTGCATCCTGCTCAGCATCTCCAGGATTGCGTCCGTCTTGGCGTTGGAGGCCCTTATCTCCTCCTGAATGACGGACATCTTCCTGGCATTTTCTGCTGCAGCGGCCGCCATGTCCTCCTTCATCTTCTGCTCGAGCTTGGCGTTGAGCTCGGCGACAGAGAGAGCCTCCTCCTTGACCCGCTTGTTCTTGTCGAACTCCACCCCCAGCTCGACCATGATCTCCATGTCCCCCTCGTCCTCGTCGGAGACCTCGATGACTGCTCCCTCGGGCAACTCCACGTACGGGGTCTTTTTCATCCTCCGTCGCGTGTTGCGGAAGTGGTCCAACGATGGACGGGAGCGCTGGTCCAGCACATCCAGGTTCTCCATTTTGGGCACCTGCAGCCTTGGTCTTGGGGATACCGACGTTGAACACCCGCCAGGCGTGCCGAAGGGGTCCGCGCCAGAGACGCGCGCGGGGAGGACGTCTTGTGCTGCCCCCGCCGACGATCCCGTATAACCACCGGGAGTGCCCTGCGCGTCGGATGGATTACCCGACGGGCCCATTATTTGAAGCGGGGGGATGTCGAAGGACCGGATGATGGAGTCCACGTTGACGGATGGGGCCGGCTCATCCTCTTCTACCTCCATCACGGGCACGCCCTCGTTGGCGGACACGCTGACGTCCGTCCTCGTGGCGGTTATGTCGCCCAAATCCATGGTCGACGCCTTCGACCTGTGGACCTTGTAGTCCTCCTCGTCTATGGCGTCAACGTAACTGTTGACGCACAGGCCCAACATCTGAGACACAGAAGGAAATCGGTTAGCCATATACGAACGTGCGTTCGTAAACATCAACCCTATGAGCCGAGCAGTATACATTACAACAAAAATAGTTGAATTTCAAAGATGCCTCAGAAAATGGCATTTACGAACGAGCGTTCGTAAATGAGATCTTACCATTGCAGCGTACATGAATTTGCTGCCTCCACACACGTTGTAGACCGTCTCACCATTCGTGGCCAGGGCTTGGAGGACGGAGATGTAGAACTCCATCCTGAGCTCCAAGGCGGGGAAGACCGTGTACAGCGTCTCCTGGAAGAGATCTTTGGGAGGGGGGTGTGGAATGCTGTAGATCTTCTTGAAGGTGTTGTTGGCCTTGATAGGCGCGCGCCCATGCCTTGCCGTATTCAAGGTCAAGAAGATGAGGCTCACCGCTCCCACCTGCTTGTTGCCCCTGGCCTCGTTGATGGCCACGATCCCTTCCGTCTTCGCAGGGACATACGTGCTGTGGAAGATGCTGTACTCGAACTTGATGGTGTCCTCGTACAGCTCCGTGACGACGGAGGCCTTCTCCTGTTCCACAATCCATAGCCACACGTGTGGCTCCCTCATGGCCGGAGATCTGTACTCCATGAATTTGGCCATGAAGGGGTTGTAGAACGGCACCCCCTTCGCACCCTGCCTTGCGGCACCCGGGATACCCCTGAAATCGATGAGTGCGAAGGGGCACCCCCTTCGGTCCTCCCTCACCTCAGCCCTGCTGATGGTTCCGTCCCACTTGGAGAACGAGGTCCTCTCCAGCCCCGTTGTCACCACGCAAAATCTTGCCACCCCCTCAAATGTGGCGTTCCTCTTCCTCTCCAAGAAGGAGATGTACCGCTGCAGTTCCACAGGTTCCGTCTCTGTTTTCTTTGTTCTTTTATTTCCCTTTAGCTTCAAGACAGCGACGTGCTCCTTTACCAAACTGCGCATCGATGCGCCGTTTATGTTGTACTGCACCTTGAAACCCTTCCAATTTGCCCAATTGACGTCGCCGTCGGCATGGAAGAGTTGCATCTCCGGCAAGAGCCCACTCAACTCCCGGATCGCAGCAGTCTTGAGCTTCCTGTGGTCGCACCACTCCTTGATGGAGTACGTGCCGGGCTTGTGCTTTGGTCTCTTCAAAAAAATCTTGGGATACGGGATGGTCCTTCCCACTGTATTCCCAAGAAGGTGGACCGCACATCGCTGCAGCTCCGACTCTGTGAGTCCTTGCAATGCCCTGAAAAATTCCCTCAATAGTGGAGGGGCTTCCGCGCTCTTGTCGACGTTGTATTTCTCTTCAGTGTCGGGGTTGACCAGATCGCCCGAGCTGTGAGCGTCGAAAAAGTGGGTCCACAAATCCCAGGTGTTGTTGTTGCAGCAAATCAGGCGGAGCTCGCCCTTGAGCTCCAGGACTGATTTCGTGGTGGTGGACTTCATGTCGATGGAGGAGAATTTGTCCACCATCGCGTCATAAAACGCCTGCAATACACGAACAAGGATCAGTGTTGTAAATTAAATACGAACGCACGTTCGTAATTTCACGAAAATGCAATTGATGCCTAATTGCGAGTTGGGAGAAACTAATTGCAGCCCACACTTTACGAACGCTCGTTCGTAAACTCACCTTCCACTGTGGAGACTGGCTTTTGGCGTTCTCCCTCTCTTTTGGCGGACACCCGTGGGCGACCCATACGTCTCTCGCAGCCACTATGTTTGCCGCCCAGGACGCCTCAAAAGCCTTGATCTTGTTTCCGGAATTCAGGTATGTCGATATTTTCCGGAGCTTGTCCCAGTCGTCCGACCACACCAAGAACGCCTTCCAGTACCGCAGCTCCGCCTTGAGCTCGTGTTGGAAGTTATCGTCCTTGAGAATGATTTGCGACGCCTCCAAGCTGTGCTGACCATCGATAATCCAGAACTCGCCATTCTGGATTCGGGGCCAATCCCTCTCCGTGGGACGAGAAGTTAAACCCTTGGGCATGACGCAGACAGTCTGCCTATCCCACTTCACGTTGTTCATGAGATTGTTGATCTGCCACTTCACGCCCTCGCTCTCGCGAGACCTAACCACCCACTTGTTGGGGGATTTCTCGCACTTGAAGCAGTCCACGTTGAAGGTGAAGTGGCGCCCCATGGGCCAACAATCCTTCGAGTAGTTGTTGAACTCTCTCAGGATACGGGTCGCCTTCGTCGCGTCCGGGTTCTCTCCTTTCTTCAAAGGGGTGGGCATAACTGGCGGCGAGCTAACCTCAGCGGCTTCGGTCACTCCCGACCTCTCCAAGTCGTCCCTCGACCTTTTGGATGGCGTGGATTGTCTGCTTGGCCCCTCCGGCAACCTGCTCGCGGAAGGCACTGGCCTGGGTGCGCTCCTGGAACCTCCTGCCCCCGATGCAGATGGTTTTCTCGGACTTTTCTTTTTCTTGTTGGCTTCCGCGACCGCACTGTTGTACTTGGAGATGTTCAATGCCAGTGCAGTCAATTTCCTGGCAGTCCAAAATTGGCTGAGGATGTACTTTGAGAATAGATCCTCCAGGTTGAAGTGTTTTGCATCTGGTGCAACATTCAAGCACGCGTAGACGTAAGAGAAGGAGTACTTCAAGTAATGCAACAGGAGATTGATGTGGTCTTTCTTGTTCTTCATGTCCAAGATAACATAATCTCCCTGGGCCTCTATGGATTCTATCTCCCACGTCTTCATCTGCACCCACTGTTCTGGCTGGTCTGGCCTTGTTTCCAGCTCGTAGGTGAAACGGAGCGCGAAAAGACCGTCTTCCATTTTTGTTGGTATTGCCGTCCACTCCCCCATGAAATCCTCTTTTGGGACATAATTCGCGTTACCGTTTGAGTCCGCAACGGAATCTGGGAGGCGATCAATGGGCACGGCGAACAGGTCAATTGCGCTTCTGGTCGATCTGGCCATCTGCACCATAACAAAACAGTTAGGATCGTTTTACGAACGTTCGTTCGTAACATTACCGATTGGCATGTGGGTAGGATCTGACTAAGATCTGTGGAGTATTTATGATCGTCATAAATTGTATTCAATCAAGTGTTCCAGCAGATTTTTAGGAGATTTACGAACGAGCGTTCGTAAATGATTGTGATTTTCAAGGCGGTTAATTAAGTTTACTACTTTACGAACGCTCGTTCGTAAAGTATTGTACTTGTATTTGTTTGCTCATGTATGCGTCTTACGTGATGCATATTATCGAAGGTTATTTGGAAATGCAGCATGTTGATGTTATTTGTTATTTGTTAATGTTCGCATTTTAGGTATATATTTACGAACGAGCGTTCGTAAATATTGAGCCCCCAGTTTGTATAAATGTTTACGAACGTACGTTCGTGAAAATGAGGCACTGGATTTTGGGTACGGTTGTTTACGAACGCACGTTCGTATACATGAGGCACTGGTTTTTGGGTACATATGTTTACGAACGCACGTTCGTAAATATGAGGCACTGGGTTTTGGATACGGTTGTTTACGAACGTGCGTTCGTAAACAGGGGTTGTGTTGAACGCCGTCTACCCATTTACGAACGCTCGTTCGTAAATGGGTCATCTTTTGTGTTTATTGGAAATATTGTGTATAAATATACGTATACGTATACGTATATATACGTATATATATATATGTGTACGGATACGTGTACCAATTGCTGCTCGATTGGGCTGAGCAATGCTTGCATTCGTGCCTGCAACGCATGGTCAGAATAATGAAACTGCAGAAATGAATAGATTCAAACAAAATTGAGTTTCAGAATGTGATGAGGAATTCAGAATGAGGATCATAGCTTAACTTGCATACAGAACAGGCCAAAGCTCATCATGCATATAACAAAACACATGTATCTCAACAATGATCAAACTCAAAATGTGAGGGAAGAGTTCAAAAGGATTACTGTACTCACATTGAAATGTTCTACACCAAAAACCTGATCTTCCACCCTTACTGGAAAACCCTGAGAACCTCACAAATGTATACTTTGAAATGCACCCTTGCACCTTCCTCACACTTAAGCCCTCGCAAATTATATACAAACCCTAGCAACTACTCTGATGTACATGCAACTCCCAACCTTGCAACTCTGAAGTTTGTGACTCAAGCTTGCTGCTCCAAACCTTGCAACTCTCAACCTTGTACTTCTTGCGCTTTACACTCAAGCTTGCTACTTGAAACCTGCAACTCTCAACCTTGTACTGCGCTTTACACTCTCAAGCTTGCTACTTGAAACCTGCAACTCTCAAGCTTGTAACTCTTCCGCTTTACACTCTCAAGCTTGCTACTCAAAACCCTGCAACTCTCAACCTTGTAACTCTTTCGCTTTACAGTCTGAAGCTTGCTACGCAAAACCTTGCAACTCTCAAGCTTGTAACATAAGCACTTTGCCCTAAACTCTTGAAACTCGCGCCAACAAAACTAATATCTCTCAACACACGCACACACAATACTATTAAAAGACGAGAGGAAAAAATGCAAGAGCTTCGCTCCACATCTGCTCGGCGCTCCGCTCCTCTCTCTCTGCTCCAAATGACAATGAGGAGGAGAGCTGAGGGGGCGCGGGGAGGTAGCCGCCGCCGCTAGGGTTTTCCCGCCGTTGACACGTGGCCTCCCCCCACTGGGGGGGCCGGGATGAGAGGGTGATGGGGGATGGGGGGATGGGGAGGTGGGGGATGGGGGGATGGGATGGGGATGAGGGGATGGGGGGATGGGATGGGGGATGGGATGGGGGGATGGGGGGGATGGGATGGGGGGATGGGGGGGATGGGATGCGATGGGAGGTGGGCATGGGGACGGGGACATTGGGGGATGGGATGGGATTGGATGTATAAGAAAGGCATGACATAATCATGCTTTGTAATATGTATATGTAGTGGATGCGTTTATCACCTTAACCATAAGAACTTAGTATAAATACATGAATTTTGATTGGTGCATCCCCCTAGTACATCTACATTCGGATTCCTTGTAAACATCTTTTAAATAGGGAACCGATAATAAAATCGTAGTGAACAATGCACGTCATTTAGTAGGGATTCGAAGAAGAATTCAACCCCAAGGATGTTGATATGGTCTTTTGAAATATAGTGTTTTCATGAATGAGACATCTTTCATGTTGTTCGATGGTTCCTCAAATAATTACTAGGTTCAAAAAGAACCCAATTTGAGATTGGCAGGAGGCGGTGTCCTTTTCTTACAAGAGGTGGATGAAAATTCAATTTCCAAAAGGTCGTCAATTCATTTAATTAGGTGCCAACTTGAACTAGCACATTTGAGCCATGTGGTCGAATGTTTGGCTAGCATCAAATGTGAACTACACATAAATTAACAAGTTATGCCCCCTTCCCACTTGACTTTAGCTAAGACTAAAAGTATTTCCCAGGAAACGGGTAAAGATCCCTCCCTTATAGCGGAGGCATACGGCTATCCCAATGCACCTACAAGAACTTGCTTTGGAGACTTTCAAGTAGGTTTTCTCTAATTACCTTTCACACATCTTCATTGTTTTATCTACCAAGCAAGGATTGTTGGGCAGTTTTTGTCCCATCCCCAAATGCCTTGCCACTCACCTAACTGACCAATGGTTTTTGTTAACGGAGCTCCTTGTGCCCTCATAGCTAAGACTAAAAAAACCAATGACAAGGATGGGAGGCACCACTTTTAAACGTCCTAGATTATTGCCTCATGTTTAGGTACCGATGGGAGGGTTGGTGCTTGAGGCTTAAGACCTCCACTTTTAAGCCATGCCACATCATTTGCAAACTAGGCTCGGCAATACATAATGTCGATGCTGTGAAGGCCGGGTTGTTAGAACCAACTTTTAGTGTTACCTAAAGTCAGGTGGGAAGGGGGCATTAGTGCGATATGGGTTTTTGATAGGTCAATGTTGTTTGTGTGTGTACTAATCTATTGTATTAACTACTAGACATGCACAACTTCCACAAACCCTAAACACTAACCCCAAACCCTAAACCCTACATCCCTAAATCTTCAATAGTGTTAAGTGCAAATTGATTGATCACACAATCCATGACCTTATTATAACATGCATATGTTAAGACTAGTTTAAATCAACACTTTTAGCTATGCACATACTTCTCGTGGGATGCAAAACACACAATTATAAGTGTGGCTCCACCTAGGTATGGTTTCAATCCATATGCTTACTCTATCTTATGCACGATTCCAAAGTAATTAAACCTTTCCACACATGCCGGATTAATTCACTCTTTCCACAGCTAGGGTGGGATCTGAAATAAAACCCACATTTAATCTAGGTATGGTTTGAATTCATATCCTTAATCTACCTTACAAGCCATTATAATAATGGATAAACCTGCCTTTTATTGGTGTTCACGCACTTTGTGAGCGTATTACGGGCATGTTTTGATGTGAATCATATGATTATACCTACAAGTTTAAGGGCCTCCACAATCAATTTTTACCCACTCTTACCTCATTGTCTCTATATATATATCTCACTTAGACCTTGGTAATATATAATAGGTAACAATATTAATTGACAAAAAACTTGTACTTCACACCTTGGTTGCAGATCATTTATTCTATCTTAACCATCATCATATTTAGATTACATTAACTATTACAATACATATATATATACACCTATATATATACACATGTATATACACACACACACACATATATACATATATATTTACACACACACACACACATATATATATATATACACATTTATATATACACATATATATACATATAAAAATTATAATTTTTTTTCGGCAGACCTTGGTAACAAGTAAGGTGTATAACCAATGTACATATTTTGAATATGTTGCGTGCATGCCATTCATGTTCCATACATAGGGTCATGTATGTTCCGCATGGATAGAATGGCATATTGTTAGGTCAAAGTAGGCGGCGGGAATCCGCTTTTTAAATAGCATCCAAGGGCCCTTGAACCACTCCAGAGAAGTACTTAAAGCTCTTCCCCCCCATAACAGAGCTCTTTTTTGCGGCAGACGCCAAGTGTGCGCCCTAGAGACCCCACGGAGCGTGCTCACGCCATTCTCCTGCGCATCAAGCGTACACTCCCCAGGTACAAGACAACGTACAGTCACCGCATATACCGCCGTTAATACCGGAGCTTTACGAACGCACGTTCGTAAAGATGGAGCACGCTTTAGTGGGTGGATCATAGGATGGCCGACAGTATTTACGAACGTGCGTTCGTAAATACACCTGGGATTATGTCTGCGCAAACAGCGACATCCAGACATTCATGCAGACAAACAATAGGTCAGAGATACGAACGCACGTTCGTAAAGCTTAAGTCCACGCATTTGTAATTGGATCAGACATAGGAGGGTCCTCTGTTTACGAACGTGCGTTCGTAAATACACCTGGGATTATGTCTGCGCAAACAGCGACATCCAGACATTCATGCAGACAAACAATAGGTCAGAGATACGAACGCACGTTCGTAAAGCTTAAGTCCACGCATTTGTAATTGGATCAGACATAGGAGGGTCCTCTGTTTACGAACGTGCGTTCGTAAATCCACCATGGATGATGTCTGCGCATACAGCGACATCCCTCCAGGCATTTATGCAAACAAACAATACGGCAGAGATACGAACGCACGTTCGTAAAGCTGGAGCACGCACTGGAGGTTGATCAGACACATGATGGTCTTGAGTTTACGAACGGACGTTCGTAAAGACCACCGAGGATTACGGTATGCGCATCCAGTGACATCCCTCCTACACATTTATGCACTGACAATATGGCAGAGATATACGAACGCCCGTTCGTAAATATGCCATCAAAGGATTTACGAACGGACGTTCGTATGTCGCACACGCATTTGTCACTAGTTCAGACAATGATGGTCGGGAGTTTACGAACGTCCGTTCGTAAATGCACCTGCGTGTGGTCCACACCAACACCATGTCCAGATACGTATGGCGATGCATATGCTGAATATATCATTGATATGCGAAATGGATTTCGTAAATATGCCACTCAGGAGTTTGCGAACGGACGTTCGGATGTTGTACACGCATGTGTACCAGTATAGCATGTGGAGATAGTATACATATGGCTATGCCTAGGCACTCTATGTCAGTGATATACGAACGGGCGTTCGTAAATACTTCAATGGCATATTTACGAACTCCCTTTCGAACGATGGCCTTGAGTTTACGAACGTGCGTTCGTAAATACCACCTGAGAGTATGTTCTGCGCAGCACTACATCCCTCTAGATACATTTATAAAAATACACCTAATGGTAGATATATACGAACGGGGGTTCGAAAATATGCTATTGTAGGTTGGACGACTTGACGTTGTTTTGTCGCACACTTATCCATTTCGTCCAATACACAGGATGGCATTTCTTTTATGAATGAACGGCCTGAAACACCACAATGGCGATGGTCCATGTTGTAGTTGACAGAGTATGGCCAGGAACATACAGCTGTTCGTATTTAGACACTCCAATAGTAGCATGGGTTGTTTGCGAAGTTCGGGCCATGTATTTGCAGATATTGTGCGCTCTTGTATGCTTGGCATCCGTTCTTGTATGCGTGGCATCCGTTCTTGTATGCGTGACATCCGTTGTGTGGTTGGTCATGACATGGTTGTTTGTTTAGGTGTGATGGCAGTGGATGATGGAGATAGTGCATTTGAGTTTTCGACGAATGCATCGTCCTCCGATATTGAATGTGACCTCTCGTCCCCGTCTGCGGACACTAATGACGGGACGAACGGGGTGGGCGTGTCTGTGTATACCTCCTCCCATGAATCTTTCGAATTCCACGAACAATCTCCACATTCTGGGGATGACCATGATGACATTCCTCTATGTGCTGGTTTCGGGAGGGAGGAATGGGTGGGCCTAGATGTTGTTCTACTAAACGAGCTTGGTGTCCCGGTGGCAGATGGCATATGTAGAAACTCCGATCCCCGTGAATGTGTTGATGTCAACCCCCTTGGTTTCGATGATGTGGGCGTGTGCATCTTGAATTCCTTGGCACCGTGTGAGGTCCCGTTGACGTGGAGATTTTCCTTGCGTCGATGGCCCCTTCGTAGGGTTCTCCATGAAGAAGTAAGCTTGTGGGATCATGGACGGCGGCACAAGCAAACGCAGTTAGCTTTGTTGGGCACAATTCGTCCTCGCAAAGGCCTACGTAAATACGATTCAAGTCGCGTGTCTCGCGGAGATACGGAGAGACGGCGGGATCGCATCTTGGGAGACGATTCTATCCGTCTCGTTTCTGGAAAGGATTGTTGCACGATGAAATGTTGCCAATTTTTTCCACGCGAAAAAATTCGGTCTCTTCGTCAAGAGATGTGGCTTGCGGATTTTCGTATGCGGTCGGCAAAGAAACTCGAGGTCCACAGAAATTTGCACATTGATACCCATGGCCGTAAGGTCGTGACCCTTGAGAATGTGGACGTTTGTTGCACAGCGTGGTATATCATCCATGCGGTCTCCAAGGCTGACTTCTATAGGTTTCGGAAGTATTCTTTGTTGGGTCGCCGATCTCGATTTCATGGCAACTCTGGCACAAAGAAACCTAGGGAGGCGACACTCCAAGCATCCGCGACCCTCTCCACCATCATAGTGCCATTGGCCGATGCAATGCCCCACAAGACGAGGACATTGTCATCAGGTGAGAAAGTTGTTCAAATGGTGTTGCCCACGGGCACGAAATGGAAGAACATCTTAACGGACATCAACGAAGTGGGTCGCATCGCGGGATGTGGGCCCATTTCGTTGTCCAAGTTGAGTGTAATTAAAAACCAACAGTTTGCGGAATACATTTTGAAGAGACCTGGGGACAAGTTCGCTAGGTGTACGGCGTGTGAGAAATACAAAGGTCTTCGAGACGCCCACCCTATAGGCACTGAATCCCATACTAGACACCAGAGAAAATACATTGAGCATGTCAACAACCAGGAGGCACATCGTCAAGATTACTACAAGAACCGTGCACTATCCATAATGAGGCCCGCGGAGGTTCTAACAGTGATTCATGATAAAATGGACCATGCGAAGACCGCATGTCCTTGTTATGCACGCAAAATAAAGGCCACGGATGGTCTCTTCAAGTTGCCTGTAGCTGTCACAGGTTCGTATAGAATTCCACATGTGTGTTGAAAGGATCTCCGATTTGCATTGGGTTTGTTTTCCAAATGACCAACTCCATCCATCCGGTGTGTAGTTATTTCATATTTTTGTTGTTCACGCATCGTTTGTTTTTCTTAGGTATGATCGCCCATGGACATGTGGATGTCAAATATGCCCATTATGGTTTGGATTTTTACCCTGGCGATGCCAACCACACGGTCGGTTCATTTGCAAAACTATTGCGCGATCTCGAAAAGCCACCGGTACACTCTTCCCGTGCCCTTTTCGATGGTTGTGGAACGACACCCCTTTATGAGGCAGTGCTACAAGGGAAGGAGGTTTGTATGTCTTCATTGCCGGAACCACCCGGAGAACCCATTATTGCAAAACCCTTGCCTCCAACTCTCCACGTTCAACTTGATAATTGTGCTAAAGACAACAAATGCCGATACGTGTTTTGTTTTTGGTCGATGCTCGTGACAAAAGGCATCTTCAAAGAGGTGTTTGTGTCTTTCTTGATGGTGGGGCACACGCACGACGATATTGATGCCTCATTTGGCCGTTGGAGCATGAAGTTGCATGAAGAGGATTTTCCCACCATACCACTTCTCATGAAATCATACATGGATTTGGACAATGTGCCGGTGATCCCGCACATGATTGAAGAAATACCAAATTTCAAGGCCTTCATCAAGCCATACATGTTGAAGGGAGTGGACCGTCTGGTGGGACATACCAAAGCACAACAATTCCGCTTCTATATGAGGGATGATGGTGTCCCCGCCATGCAGTTCAAGCTTTTGTGCACATCTCTAAATTGGGGCCCGGAGGATGGTATACTCGTGTGGCGTCAAGACAAGGATGGGAAATGTTTGCTTCCGGATGGGGAACCAAAGCCTTGCAAACCCGATCCCATGAGGAATGGGCCGGAAATCATAAAAGGCATATCCGGGTTCATTGAGTATTGGAAAGAGTTGTGTGAAGAAGACATCACCAGACGTGTTAGGGATACTCATGAGCCGTTGATCGCGTATTGGGATCGCATACGCTCAGCCTTGATGACCGTTGGTGTCGACACCCGTACGACTTTGACACAAGGATTTTGGCCACAAAGTCGTTTGACAGTTGTGGAGTCCGATGCTATGTTCTTTAGCAATGGAGACGTCCGTGAAGAGTTTGCAATGGACGAGCATTACGTTGGCCCTGCGCGCAATCGTCCGGCTCCGTCGTTTCGTGTGGGTGTTGATTGCCACGAGGGTTATATGGTCCTCGTACGAGCAGGAGATGAGGAGCACCCCAAACCAATTTGGTTGGTGAAAGCATTGTCTTCACCCAATTTTGTTAGAACTAGCCCCAACTTTCGTCAAATTGAAGTGGAATATTGCCGTCCGAGCACCAAAGACCAGAACGTGCTCCGCACCTATTTAGGTTGGGACACCAAAAAGGGTTTCAAGTGGACAGTGGACTCCGCGTACGGACCGGTTTGGATAAACACGGATACCATCCTTTGTGCTTGGAAGCCGCGCAAAGGTTCTAAATCGGAAACAATGACCATCCCCCAAAAACATATAGATTTTGCCAAAGACAACTTGGTACGTATTGCAGCTGCGGAAAATGATGCCGATAATGGATATGAAGCGGAAGATGGAGATGGGGAAACATAACGTAGGTTGGAATTAATGTGGAAAATAGGGGCACTTTGTAGACTTGGTTTTATTGCGGATAGTATCAAATTTATACATACGTTTGGGATGTGCCATCCAATTCCATAAGACCCTTATATATGGGATGCGCATCCTAAACTTTATAAGGACATAAAAGCATTTGTTTTTGGGATTCGATTGTTATTTTCCACTTATAGTTCATGTTTTGATTATGATTTAAAGACTTACTATTTTGAGTGTTGTGCATATTCTTTGCATGCGAAGTTGCAAACCGTCATGTTCCCGATGTTCCCGATGTTCCCAATGTTCCGCATGCTCATAATATTGGCATCCCAAACTATGGGCGTATTTCATTTTGAGACTTTCAAAAGTCTCCAATTAACGAATATAGTGTTATATACTCTTGGTTATGGGTCACCTTATGACTGCACGGCCCACTGTCCGGGAGACATTTGGACATAATCAATCAAAATCCTAGTGTTTCCATGCGCAACCGGTTAGATGTTGTGATCTTTCAGCGCTTCTTTATGGATTAAAGAAATATTCTTTATATCCATAAAAAATGGTCGGTAAGTTTCCTGAAGTCTTGAACTTCAACCGGTTATTTCTCAAACTAGATTGGTTCATCTATAACTACATAGCAGTTGGTTCTCCCCGTTCATTGGCATGGCCCAAAAGGCATATCTGTTATTTCTGTTCATGGTCCTGAATCTTATAAAGTTTTTTTCTTGAGACAGAAGGCCGACATGCCAATGCCAAAGCACAAGAGACAGCTGACCACTTGGCAAGTTTCTGTCAAGTAGAGATGAGATTTCAGAGCCGGGAATTGAACCGCCAACCTCTTCCTTGAGATTTGGGTACCTCTCCACCATCATTCAGTAATTTAGGGTCGTCTTGGACAATGAATCTTATAAAGTTGGTGGTTGGTTGCAGGAAACCAATGCACGTGACCAGGGTGTTGCACTTGATATTTTCTCTCAATAATAATAATAATAATAATAATATTAATAAACTTCTACAAGGAATGACAAATAATGTTGGGGTTAACATTTAGTGTCGGTGACATTACACCACGGTTTACAACTACACTATTGTGTCTAATTAGTGTGGGCCACACTAATTCCCAATAAAACACACTAATTTCAAATTATAATTTAGAGTGGCCCACACTAATTTCAAAGGTGAAAATTTTGTGTGGGCGTTGTCGTTTCCACAGTTGGATAAAACTTCATAATTCCATCCCGGGAAGCACCTAACACATCCCACGGAGGTTGTTTGCGGAGAACCCTAACACACACGGATGGATGACAGTACGAATTACATCCAAAGTGATGCAAACACTTGAAATTTAGTGTGGGCCACACTAATTTCCAACCCACGTGAATTTCCCACCCACACTAATTAGACACAATAGTGTAGTATTGAGCAAGACAACTGGAATTGGTGACACTAAATATCATATTTATTAGTGTAGCCAGGTGGCCATGAGCTTCATGTGTTCCATAAATAAATAAACAAAAGTTCAAGTGGAGGTCATTTTCAACTTACTTATGTCTTACTTGCCCCTTACTTCACTTCACTTGTTTTTTCCTTTGTTGTGACTTGCATTCATCCATCACGCAGCCACTAAGTTAAGCTGCTGAGAAGAAGAAGAAGAAGAAGCCGTACTTCAGCCGGATTGTTGAGCAAACAAGAAATGTGTGACTAGTTCAGGTGCTCCGGTAGGCAAGTCTTAAACGGACATCGTGGTCTCTATGCATGTCCCACTTCTTTGTAGCATATGAAACATGCCAACTAGGCCGAGATGATTCGTAAATCCAAATTGTACCCATAGCCACTTTCACCATAAGATATGTTGCTCGTATGAATATTCTATTCGATGTCAAAGCGAAGATTCTTTGAGTTAATAAATGATCATGTAGGATGATCATGTTGACTATCGTAATGGTTAACAAGTTTGGTCTAGAATAGTTGAACAAAATTCCAGCATGTAGTCCAATGATCTCTTTTCAACACATGATTTTATGGTGTTTGTTCTTAAATATGCATCCAAACCATATTACACCACTTACATATATTAGGTGTCCGTGTAAGATCATATACCGAATGATTGGGAACATTTGTCTCACTTGATAAATTGAAGAAACTGCTACATTGACATCTTTGATGGCTAGGGCTAGACACCCGCCTCCTTGAGTTGGGCTCCCCACCAACAATTTCAAGATGAAAACATCGTCAATCATATTAAAGCATGCATTTCTGTTTTTGAAGGGATTTAAACCCAAAATGAACATCACATACCATGAATTAGTAGAAGAGTGGAACCTACTTGAGATAATTTAATCACAAATCAGTGGGAGTTCAGTTAGGTCATTACTACACTAAATATTGTATTTAATGTCACCAATTTTATTTGTCTTGCTAAGTACGTATAATTGTAAACTGCATGTGTAGTGTCACCAACACTAAATGTGAACCTAACATTATTTGTCATTCCTTGCAAGGAAATTTGGACATTACAGAGAATTACAATGGGTTATAATTATTGTCACTTAAGTACTGAGTGATCTTTCCATCCGAACTTCAATCGTTCATTACAATATTTCATCATAGAAATGTTAGGATTGCAGAGTACTATGTCCGGGAAGAACCGGCGGTTAGTTACAGATGAGCCGGTTGAGTTTGAGAAATAACCGGTTGAAGTTGGAGACTTCAGGAGAATTACCGATCATTTTAGAGAAATCTATAGCATATACCTCGAATGAATAAAGAAAAACCGGAAGATGTCAACATGCACTAGTAGAAAACATCGCGAAAAAGAACCGCAGTCGTTTTCCTATTGCGGTTCTTTTGACCACCTTGATCTGCAGTCACTAAACGACTACAAATTTGTTTTTTTTGGTTTACCAACTGAAATTTTAGGAATTTGGGGGCTTTTAGTATACCGTTGGGAAGGTCTTGAAAATACCTTTCCAACGGTGTATTACATGCCCCAAAAATTTTAAAATTGCAGTTGCAAAACAAAAAAGAAAAATATGCAATCGTTTAGTGACTGTAGATCAAGGTGGTCAAAAGAACCACAATGGGAAAACGACTACGGTTCTTTTTCGCAATGTTTTCTACTAGTGATGTAACCGACTGGATTTAGAATCACTAGGTGCTTGACCGACTATGCCCAAAAACGTCCTGGGCACTGGTAGAGTATACCAAAAGTCCATGAACATTACCAAAAGTAACGGTAGGATGACCGTATTTGCAAAGAAATTAGAAAAACCACCACAATCACATAAAATACCATATGACACTGAATGCAATATTTAATGTAGACCCCCATTCAATGTGTATGTTTGACAAATTTCATTTGACATTCAACTTCAAATCCAAAGTGTCACATGACGTTTTCAAAAACAAAAATGAATGTCAATTGAAATAAACATTTTATTTTAAAATGTCACCTCAATTTTGGGTTACACAATATTTTAGAAAAAATAATATTTTGAATAATCAAAATACAATCTTGATTTGTATCAAAAAAAACTATCAATCAAGCGTAAGTGTCCTTCGGTCTCGCATGTTTCTCCAGATGTTGAAGATGGTAGCCCGATCCATTGCATCCACTTCAAGCCCACAAAGAGAGACCCGCATAAGAGCATCAAGGGTCTTCAAGTTCAGCCTATCATGCAAGTGGCTTTTGATTGCATTTTGTTTGGAAAATCCTCTCTCACAAATAGCTATACTTGATAGAATGAGTATAATTTTTTGCCAAAGTTGCATAAGTTTAGGCCAATTTCTATGTCATTCCAAATTGCTACCACATATGCGCCAAGCCTCAAATATCATTTTGTTCTCACACTCATGTTGAAGTGTTTCCGTAAATTTCAGGAGTTCTCCCTTACACATGTCACTTTCTTCTTTAGTGTATTGAAACTTCAACAATATCCTTTCGAGCCACAATTCAATATTTGTGATTCGGTCATTATCATCGCTTGGATAATTATGAGGGATGAAAAGTTTGGCTGCATTGAATATTGGAAGGTCTAGGAAACGATCATTCAAAGCATGAACAACTCTTTGCACATAAGATGCACTCGATAATATGCATTGTTGTAGGTCATTGGGCCCATCGGTTGCCAATGCATGAATAATACAATCTCATGTATTGTTTTCATAACTCAACTAAAGATTTCCTGGAGATTCCCTCAAGAATTTTTCCAAATTCTTGCTTGTACGATCAAACATAGGTCCATTCCCGGATAGAAAATGACGTGATAAAATTGAAATAGTGATATCGATGGATGCGCTAATAGTTGTGACATCAATTACCATATTGAAATTTGATATTCAATTTATTCAACTTGTGTAAAACATCTACAAGCAAGTTCAAATAAAAATGGAATTTAAAAGAGCACATGATCTCATACCAATGCGGCTCTTCATCTCTCAATAATTACAATACCGTTGGCATGCACTGTAGTAAGCGGGTCACGACATTACCTCGAGAAAATCACCGTACTACATGAAATTTATAAAATCACTACATAATTTTCTTCAAATACATCCTTCAACAACTGTTTCAGCTCGTTGCGTTGATTTGTACTACGGCCTACCCACTCATAAACTTTGTCAGCAAAACGATCCAACATTTGAAACTCTGGAAAAACTCTAGTTGCATCTCCTGCGGCTAAAGCTTCACAATGTGCAATACAATGCACATTTATGAGAGTTGAAACCTTTGCACGCATTCTAGCCGCTAGTCCGGTACGGTGTCCTGTCATACTAGAAGCCCCATCAGATGCATTTTCTCCAATAGTCCAGTGATAACCTCATACATAGATTTGATGTACCATATGCACTATGCAAAGTCTACCTCAAATCCCGGGGAGTGCACTTAATGCTAAGACTAGGAATACACGTGAGTGCGTTTTAATAGCATACCCCCCTATGTACTTGACCTTGAAATAGTTTTTAAATTAAGATTTTTTAGGTGCTAAATCATTACGTATATATCTATCATTTGGTGTAAATTTCAGGACCAAAAGTTTTTAAAATCTTATTAAAAAAATTATAGAAGTTTGAACTGAAATGTGTTGTTTTTCGCTTCAAAAATCAATTTAAAAATGTTTACAAGTGAGTATTTTTTTGAAATTTATACAACAAGAACTTTAGATTGTGTTTAACAACTTCATATTATTTTAACAAATTTTAAATGATTTTTTAGTACATACATAGGGGGGTCGAAAGTACGCACTCACGTGATTCCTAGTCTTAGCATTAAGTGCACTCCCCGGGCCTCAAATCATCCCAATATCAACCTGGGACGTCTCAAAATTAACCCACTTTTTAACCAGCCAAAGCATCACTCTTCGAGATCTATTGGGGCAAATTGTTCATTCACATACCCGTACAAAACAATCGTGGGAATACATCCGCAATAGACCAAGAACAATGGTCTTGTCAGCCTTGTACTTAGCCTCCACCACCTCTTGATCACTGTCTCAGCTATAGAGCCTTCCCGGTTACAAAGGAAATTACAAAAACCAAACTAAACTTAAGTATGTAAGTAAGTGTAGGAAATTCTCCTACTGTTATGGGTTATGTTTTCCGGATACTTGAACTGCAATTTATAGTACTTAAGTTGCCTAGTAATACATGTCATTTCAATTTCTAGCGTGTCAATTGACATGTGTTTTTTTTCTTCACAAGTCACAATACATGTCAACTTCTAAATTGTGCGTGTCAATTGACGTGCATTATTTTTTTGTGCAAGTTTTTGCGTGTCAAAAGTGAAAAACTTGCAAAAACTTTGTCAAACATACACACTGCCCCCATTCCCTGGCCCTGTGTTTGACTGACCAAACTTCCCAAATGTGGAGCGAGTGTGTAAACGTGACAAAAATGGCAGGCTGCTAGCAGTACTCCTCACCAACCATTCTGCCATCAAATATTTGATTTTCAGCATCCTAAACTTAGTACAAAACTAGAACGAGCTGAGAAACAAAACGTCAAGGTACCGCTATGCGAGTTTGTCTTATTAGTGTCAGTAGCGATTTGGAGTTCTTCTTTTTTTTCTTTTTTTTCTTTTTTCTTTTTTGAGACAGAAGGTCAACAGACCAACGCCAAAGCACAGGAGGTAGTTGGCCACCTGGCAAGTTTTCCGTCATGTAGAGAGGAGATTTCACAGCTGGGATTCGAACCGCCAACCTCTTCCTTGAGATTTGGGTATCCCTCCACCATCATCCGGTAGTTTAGGGTCATCTCGGACCAGCGATTTGGAGTTATGCACGGCTATAACATATTACCGAGTGTACCATTTCTTACCCAAATAATAACATAAGTGCACTAAATATGGTTATTTAGTGTCATATGGTATTTTATGTCACTACAGTAACTTTTTGGATGACACTTTTCATGATTAAGCGAACAAATATTGTCATGGATGATGGATGAGTTCAATCATTGGCCAACAACCATACCTTCTCTTGTCAGCAACTTGTGATGAAACATTGTCATCGATGCTTAAAAATTGGATGAAATGTCACTTGGTAAGTGACAGTAATTGCAACACTGTAAATCTATAATCCCCCCCTTCAAATTTACAAGGAATGACAAATGATGTTGGGGTTAACATATAGGGTTGGTGACACCACACCGCGGTTCATGATTAGTATCGAGGAAGACGATCAAAATTAGTGACACTAAATATCATATTTAGTGCAGTTCATAACATTACTCATCACTTAGTGATTGTTCACTGTGCCCTTGGAATAATAATAGTTGCCAAATGGTCGGAAAACTGTGTAGGGACAAACTCAAATTCCAACTAAGCTCCCAACATCCGACTGTTATATTCTGAGGGCCCACATTGCTAAATAATGTTATGTTAGTAATGCACATCAAAGAATACAAAATAACTTAGATGATAAAAATGATAGTGTCGGCAAAAAGTTATAGCAACACGTAACACCGAACAGTAACCCACACTAATAGGACAATTTAGTGTAGTTAGCCTAAATTAATCATGAATCGTAACCATTCACATTCCGGCTGTGACTACCTTAGCTTAGTTTCAGACCTTTGCCAAGTTTCTCTGCTGCAAGTCACACTGCAAGTTGTTGAGGGCCACTTCACACACGAGACTGAAAGCCAGTGACCACTACACTTCAAGCACTCTCATTGGTGGAAAAGGTGGACCCGGACCAAGTTCGCTTCACACTACGCTCGAGGGACCAACGGAGTATGTGAATGCAAGATGGATGTAAAGTCTACATGGATTCCTACATGGCATCCAATGGATCATGTTAGTTGGTCACTTGGACTATTTTCAAAAACCATCTCTTGGAGGTAGGCCTAACACAAAACCGGGAGACCATGGCACTCCGAACGCTCACAACTGTTGGTTTATTCTATTTTATCATGTGTGAGGACCTCCATGAATAGCAATTCATTGAGATAACATTTGGTTGAGGGCCCAAACACATATGACTTCACACTACACTTGAGGGCCCGTGACCACACAACATGATTTTGGAAGTGTCTTGGGACAGCATTTGGACACTTTCTTTTGAGCTCTCACAATTTCCTGGTCATGGCTCTTGGCTCATGTGTGAAGTGGCCCTCAGGCTTTTGCGTGTAGAAAGAGAGAGGAGTACTACCTTTAGCCGACATGTGAAGAAAAATCAGGCTTAAGTTAGTCCTTCTGAATCAACTTAAAATCCTCCTCCGGAGGTTGTTGGTTGTGTTGATGGTTCAGAAAACTTCAACGGCGTATATCGTGTTCCTCCAGATGAATCTATGTTGAGCTGAGCGCGAACTTGAAGCTGTTGTTATATTAACTACTCAAATGCGGCATAGGCCATGAAAGAATCATAGCTGCTGGTCCGGCAGGCATTCTTCTTCTTCAAGTGACATGGGTTGATCAATCGCTAGCCTCGATCCATCTTTTGTTTCTTTACTGCTCACAAGTCGAGAGTACTGGACCTGTGCGCTGCTTGAATCCGAAAGAGTCATTAACTTAGGCAGCTTGGTGTTTCGGGTAGTGCTTTTTTATCGACCTTTTTTTCGCAAATTTCTTGGATGTAAGTTCAACTTGAAGTAGCGAAGAAGTTGTGAATTAGCTGTCCGGGGCAGCCACAATGGGGCGGCAGACGATGAAACAGCCCCTCCTGCAACCAGTTTACCCAAAATGTCCCGGATGCAAAGTGGCTCATCTTTCAGCAGATGGCGCGCCTCCATCCTACAAGGAACTCACTTTCGTGGCCGTCGTCATGCTCTGCAATGGTGCAAACCTCTCTCTCTCTCTCTCTCTCTCTTTGACAGAGTTTTTTGGTCTGATTTTTAGGCTTTTGGGGTTTTTGAGCCCGGGGTGCAGATTCAACTCTCCTCTAAGTTAGCATAGTGCTTTCTAAGTTACATACATCACTTCTAATGTGACTTGTAATGAATTCATCGAGTGTTCTTGAATGACAAAGAGGAGCTTGACATGCTTGGATGGGAGAGGGCGATGAGTCGAGGAATCCATTAATAGGAAGACTGTGTCTGAAAAGGTTTTCATTATCAGAATTATTCAGTTCGATGAAAGTTTTCTTTCTTGAGCAGGGGCCACCATCTAGATCTCCTTGATATTTGTTTTCGCTTCTACTAAGGAAGTTCATAGAGTCTTTTGGAGTCTTAAAATGCTGCGAAAAGCAGCTACACAAAATGCCTTCTGAATATGGTTTAGCAGCTCCAAACCAAGTTCTAAAGACGGTGACCTCTGCGAGTTCTACAGATCGTTGCCACCCCGGGTATTTGGGGTTTCTTGAAGTGAAAGATTTGGGTTCTGTTGATGTAACTGAACATTGTTGTTTGGGGAGTATGGGTAACTTCCTGCAGCCAACATGATGAGAGGCTAGAGCTAGCTAACCCACAAATTTGGTGGACAATGGTTTGACGTGTTTGTGTTTGTGTTTGTGTTGATCATGTTGCAGCACTTCCCATTTCATTCATGTACCCTTTCCTTTACTTCATGGTATGCTCATGTCCAAGTTGCTGATACCATTCATTTCTCGTTACCTGAGCCGTATCCTGATCACTGCAAGTGTTTATTTATTTAATCCTGCACATTTGCTGGTTCCTATATATGAGTCTTTAAGTTTTTGTTTACTTTTGGTGCCAAATACTGCAGCAACTTCAGAGCAGTTGTTATGAATGAGTTTGAGTTGGTCATATGATGTATAAAATGGTGTCATGTAATGAATGCATCTGCAGGTGAGAGATATGCATGTCGCCAAACGTGATGCGGACATCGGATTCTACGCGGGCTATATAGGTGAGTTCATGTTTATAAGGTACACGCGCCTTAGATGGATACGTCGTTTCTCTCTGCAGCCATTTCTTGTAGGATATGAAACACGCTCGCAATTAGTGTGAGACGATTAGCAAATCCAAATCGTGCCTGTAGCTATTTGCCTCAGCAGGTTTGGAGCTCACATGAATATCTTATTCATCATGAAAGCGAAGATTCTTGTGCTCATGAAGCGGTCATATAGGCCCCCCAAATCATGTTGACTAGTGAGGCTGGAATGGTTAAGCATATTTTGAGCACGTAATGCAGTCTCTATTATACCAATGCTAGTTCTTGGATCCACACCTAACCACTACCACTCAAATATAGGGTGTCCAGAATCCAGATTATTGTTGTGTGGGATTTATTTTGGCACATCTACTGTAAATAGGTGAATGACTGTCCTTTGCTTCATTGTATTCGTGATGAATCGAGGTCGCTTTGAGTGATTAAGAGTCTTTGTTAGAGGGTGCTGACTCTTATTTCAATCGTGAAAAGGAAAGACAAAAGAAAAAAGAAAACGAGTTCGTCCTGTCGGATGTTTTACTTTTTTCTAGGTTTGTTGCTTTAAATATGCTAATCTGTTCAGCATTATTATTTCAGGGTCGGCATTCATGATTGGGAGGTTTTTGACGTCAATGTACTGGGGGATCATTGCCGATAAGCATGGTCGGAAGCCAGTGATGGTAGCCGGGGTTGTCTCCGTGTAAGTGCTCACCTTGGATTTTAATCCATAATCTCAAAAGTTTAGAGTTACAACGCAGATTCTGGAAGGTAAACCTCATAGGCAATAGAATATTCCCTAATATGATATAACCGCTTGAAGCTGATTATGTTTATTTGTTGATGTGCAGAATTATCTTCAACATTGTGTTTGGGTTCAGCACCAATTTCTGGTCCGCCTTCATCGCCAGGCTCCTCCTGGGTGGATTCAATGGTATTCTTGGACCGGTGAAGGCATATGCATCTGAGATTTGCAGCGATGAGCATCAAGCTCTGGGTGTCTCCGTCGTAAGTTTTTTTATGTATATTTTTATATTAATAAATTATTATTATTATTATTTTAATATTTAAAATTTAAATAATATTTGATTGAGACAAAGGAAACAAGTTTATACATTTTCCATTGCCAATTCCGTTGTACGTAGGTTCACCAACTTCACTGAGTAAGCCATCCCCCAATATCCACATGTTCATACGCTCTAATTTGAATCCATGTCTACAGAATGTTTACCCAGTTTTGAATTTTCCTGTTTTTGGTTTTGTAAGGGGGCCAGGAAATATGTATAAGAATTTTCATCTCATCATATCATGTCTGTCTTTGGGAATTGTTTTATGGTGACTTTAGGTCGGCACAACTTTGGGCTTGGGCATGGTGGTGGGCCCGGCTCTTGGTGGCTATCTTTCTCAGGTATATTTGGCGAGTCTGCTGTTGACCATGTAATTTTAGTTTATGAACTGAAAATCGAAATACCTGACATTCATGTTTTGAATATTGTCTCTCTACCTGACGGAAAAACTTGCCAGGTGGTCAACTGCCTCCTGTGCTTTGGCGCTGGCCTGTCGGCCTTCTGTCTCAAAAAAAAAAAACATGTTTTGAATATTGAATCATCATTGTTTTGTAGATCCTGTATCTTACATTTCTCAGCTCTGTGATGTCAATCAAGCAGATGGAGAAACTTTACAAGAAATTAAGTATAAGTTGTTGTGGATACTGATTTATCTGTGTTGTTAATATCCATGCAGCCAGCTTTGAAGTACCCTGCCCTCTTCCCTCCAGGTTCACTCTTTGAGAGGTAGGTGAAGTAATGCAAACTCTTGACTTTAATTCCACATTTTTCTAACTTGATGACTGAGAGTCTAGTAGATGCAGCTTCATTTCTATCAAACTGTTGTCCTCGTTCGTACTTCATATTCGGCGAAAAGTAAAAGAGATTTACATTTCTATTAAATTCTTCTAACTTTTGGCATGGAATTAGCTTGACTTCACTTGCACCAATCAAATGTGTCATTCATGTTGTCTTGCTAAATAATTTACTGCTTGTGGTGGTGCTGCTGTAGGTACCCATATTTGCTGCCATGTGCATTTGTCTCCACGCTCGCTGTTCTGGGCCTGTTTATCACACTTCTTTACTTACCAGTGAGTGATTAATCCAAAACATCAATTTTTTTTTACCATGACCCATAATGAACTAACCATCTCATCTGCGCTATGTAAATACAACCATCTTGAATTATTATTTATTGAGTGAATGTATTCAATAATCTGCCATGTGTGTTTTTATTTAATAGTCTTGATAATGACCATTGTTTTATTGTTGTTTAATGGTGCAGGAGACATTGCACATCCATGATGACGATCAACTTTCAGATGGCGAAAACTATTCCTCCGACAATGCCAAGCTCATGGCAGCAGAGGCAGATGAAGAATTGGCTGCACCCATCTTCGAGCATGCTCCAGCAGCTGAATTAGCGGAAAAAAAAGATAAAGACTCTATGTTCACCATCCTCAAGAATCGGCCTCTCGTGTCTGCAGTCTTGGTCTACTGCACATGGTCCATGCACAATATGGCCTACACTGAGGTATTAAGCTTCATGCCATGGTGAATTCATCACTAACTTGGTATGTCACGGGTGCTAAATTCGGTTTCTTTCTACTCTTGTTCTCCAACTTCTACAGATTAGGTTTACATCACAATGAAACTTTTGTTGCATCAATTCTACAATGAAGCATCAATGAAAATTTGGATTGAAAATCAGACCTTCCTTGATTTTAGTTATGGTGTAGATTCGAAGTGCAGGTTTATTGATTCTTTAACTGAATACAACATAAGTTATCCTAATTGTGTTCATTATTGAATGTGAGATAGTTATTAAAATTTGAAGATGTTGTGGTCCAATGTCTTCTAAACATGTGTCTTTATAGCATTTGTTCTTTGATCCTCACTGAACCACGCATCACTCAAATATAGGTGTCTGATTATGAAAAGTGAATGAATAAACACATGCGTGAATAAACACAAAATGTGGGGTTCTTATGTGCTGCTCCATCAGATGGAACAACCGCATCCTATGTGACGTTCAAGGGCAATCTAAATTCATTCCATAATGTCACTCACTCTCTAATATCCCGAAACCCTAGGGAACGGATGTGCGTAGTTCAAATCTCACTCCTTATTGTCACCTTTCTCTCCCTTATATCTTGAATTTTGTCATTAATGCAAACCACCAAAGAAGTCAACCCACACCCTTGCATTGCGCCATGTGTCAATATGTGGAGTGTCACCTTCTTATTCTCATTCTTCTTCTTCTTCTTCGAATGCCACTTGTTGAATGTTGGTGCATGCATCCGCCACATCGCATGTGAAGGCGAAGCGGAGTGGACCACACCACACCATTTAATATGTTGCACTTTGTGTTATTCCATAGTGTCACATGCTACACTAATTCACTAGTATCACGCATCCATGTTAACACTACAAAACTCCATAATATCACGTGCACTTTGGTTGCCACAGGTGTGATGCTACGGAGTTTAGAGTGTAGCTTGTTTTGGTGGAATATATATGATCCGATTCTGTGTTTTGTTCCTAATCAGGCGCAAAGTACAACGATACCACCCTAACAGGTGTAGCAAAAATAATACATAAAAATAGTTAATTCTTATGTTTCCTGATTGGGTCGGTGTTCGGAGATAGGTTCCAGGAAATCGAAATCAATCTGACAATCCTGTTCACATCAATTAATTATGTATTATGGCTCCTGACATGTGCAGATCTTCGCATTGTGGGCTGTGAGCCCCAAAATTACTGGAGGTCTGAGTTTCACGACAACCAATGTTGGCAACATTCTTGCAATTTCAGGTATTGCGAAGTGGCATCAACTTGCTCATGTTGGGCACGCCCAAATTCATTTGATGATTGAATAATCATGTTCGTTTTATATTGATAGTCAGTAAGTTTGATTCATGTTGTTGAAATGGAGATAATTTAAAAGAAAATTCCTTTGTTTTAATTACACAGATTTGTTGTTTTTGTTGTTGACTTGGCAGGTGTGGGTTGTCTGCTCTTCCAACTTTTGGCCTTCCCTCCCATTGCCAAATACTTGGGTCCTATTCTCACCACACGGTGGTCTGCGGTAAGCCACCATCAACCTTTGTGGGAATTCTTTTGGAAATGATTTCATCTGTCATAGTGGCTTCAAATGTTTATTTAACCTCCATTTCATCATCCATTAATTACAAGATAATCCATTCTGAATTCAATACTTGAGACATTTGGATTACCGGCCAAGCTTAATATTAGAGAATGCTTTGAAAAAGACCCGTTTGACTTCATAGAATTCCTTGAAAGAATTATTCTTGACCTCATTGACAATCACAAAATTGTGAAGACATTTTTTTGGCTCCACAAACTTAGCCTGTATAGAATCATTTTCAAGTCAACATTTTGGCTTTATCAATATTCACAACTTGAAAGTGTCTGCAACTGTTGTTGACTTTTATATCTTGAATGAATAAGCTAAAGTTTTTGATTTTTTTTCTTCCTCCTGCAGATGTTAGCGTTGCCGCTGCTTGCAACATATCCAGCACTTGCACACCTCAATGGAAGCCTTTTATGGTTCCTCCTTGCCCTCGTGTCAGTCTCCAAAAGTGCACTTGGAGTAAGTATAACGGTGGTAACCCTCCAAATTCATAACATGTCTTTCACCATGTTATTGATTTCGCCATGCCAACTTACAAACAAAATTACTCTAAACTAAACACTACAATGGTTGAGAAGAACAATCTCTTAAAATTTGTTTCCTGTTGGATGTGTAGGTTGCCACTCTTAGTGGATCATTCTTGCTTATCAACAACTCAGTGGTGAGAATATATAAATCCTCATAAACTCTCAACTACAGCCTTCATGTTGAATGCTAGGAGTTTTTTCTTTATACACTTTACATGCTGCAATTGTCCTCTATCTCAAAATGCAAGTGTCCAAAGTTTAATTCGGAGCAAGTTTTGATACATAATATTTTTCAACTTTCAATACATTGTCAGCACTAAACTGACATTTGCTCAATGATTTGTTATATTTTCTTTTAGAAAATATAAAAACAAAAAAATCACAATTGCAACCTTATATTGGTAGGCATCAACTCCGTATTGATGTAGTTTGATGTGATTAAATCAATGTGAAATCAATGTAGATATGTGAAACTATAGGGTTGTGATGTATTGATCTCATACATTTGATTTGAGCTCAATAATCTATCCATATTGCTCATAAATCTTGCTTTGTGTGGAAATTAGACACCAAGGCAACGGGGGAGGGCAAACGGGTTGTCCGTGAGTGCAGTCTCATTTTTTAAAGCCGTGGGACCTGGTGCTGGCGGTGCCATGTAAGTGCTTCCGACTCTACGCTTAAATCTATGTTTTTTAGGGCTCATTCACCATGTTTTGTCCATACACTTACTGCATGTTCTCATACATGCTAAATTGTCCAAAGTTTCTTGTGCAAAAGTTATCACAAATAGCACCTATGGTGATTTTGGGTTGGCATTTGAAGCATTCATGTCACGCTTTAGATCAAATTCTTGGTGTTTGCTTTCATGATCTTTCCAAATGTGACTTGAGCCTTAATTGACAACAATGTGCGTACATGATGAACCTTGGTGTAGATTTGCATGGGCGCAAAGCCGAGTATCCTCAGTTCTTCCCGGGAACCAAATGGTGTTTTTCATCTTGGCAACGGTCGTGGTCGTGGACATAATCTTGACGTATGAGCCATTCTTGCCACTAAGCGTGGACAAACCCAAGCACGAGGGGGATGACGAGGTCGTGGCTGATGTAAAGTAGATCATGCAAACGTTTAAGGACATAAGTTGCGTAGGAAAATGACACTAATTTTTGTTTGCATTCATTCTTCAAGAGAGATATTATCAACACAGAGTTCCTTTGAGGATTGTGCACTCAAAGTAGATTTTAGTGGGCCCTAAAAGGGGGACCTACTCGTAATATGGTCAAATTTGATACATAGCCTATCCCATTATAGAGCATAAAGAAGCGGTCACCCTAGCTCCATGACATTATTTACACAAAAAGGTGATAGAAAGTGAGTGTACCAACATTAAAGTGAAAAATGAAAGAGGTTGCAATTGCCACTTGTACATATGCAGCGTGAGTTGCTTTGCTTGTTTTGTCTTTGCATTGTGCCAATCTACATCTTATTAACCAAAAGAAGGCCAAAATAATTGACGTCTATTGGAGAGGGTGTGTGTGTGGAGGGGGGGGGTTTGGGAGCCAACCAAATGAGACCATGAAGGAGGGATTTAGCAAACAAAGCCCACCTCTGCAATTTGGCTAGCCAAAGGCACTTAAATATAATGCTCCAATTGCCCCAATAAATACACATACGTAAAGTGGTGGTCTACATTTGTGGGTGGCCATAGATTGAAAAAAATGAAATTATCTAACCAAATTTTTGTTGTTCAAGTCTATTGCACTGTGGGAATTATTGTGCTTTAGTAGAACATATATTTTTATCCACAAAAGTTATATCCAAATGATAAATAAATATGAAGGTGCACAAATGATTATCCATTTGAAATTGAACCTTCATGATATTTCACATGTAATTAGTACATAAACACACACATACCAGTGACATTCTCTAAGCTTACATGAGAGGATCGCACATCAATGACTCACTCCTTTTACAACCGACAAAGGTTCACAGTTGAAATTATCATATTCAGGGCCACTTGAACTACAGTTTAATTGTTTTTCACAATCAAAAGTGGAAAACAGACTCACTCGATTGGAAGGTTAGTCTTCCCGTTTATCTTAGTTGCAAATGCTACAAGAAGGTCCATTCATAATGGTGATCCCATTCAACGAAAAAGGACTTTGATATCCTTGAAAATGTTGTACATATGACATATAAGTATATTTGAACCCCGGGGGGTTGACTGTTCATACCACCTACAAACTAGCGCAAGTGTACAAAGAGACGTTATTTGAGGCATTAGCATGCATTAGGGAGAGGTATTATTTTTCTCTAGTGTGTACATGTAGAAAGGCTATTAAGAATTTTGGAGTTTAGGTAGATGTACAAAAGGGGGCTCTAAAGTTTAGAAATCAAATTGACAATCGATGTGCTAGTACCATCCAATCTACCGTATTCATCCATTATTGTCATATGGCAATTGTCCCCAACGACTTGTATATGTAATGAAGGCTTGTTTATTTCATAATTTGTATTATGTCTGTGTAGTGGAGGCATTTATCCCAATAAATTGAAAAAACTTCGTATAGTACATGAGCCCATTTTCTAGCCTACCATTAGTACGTATACAAGTATTTTTCTCCATAAAATTCTCATATGTAGGAGGTTTTATTTTATAAGTCACCAACGCACGTCATTTGGGCTTCCATGACATGTCCACCCACCTAGGATTTGAACAACCCACTTGTCCAAAAATAATAAGGATGTGCACTTGTGAGGAAGAAAACATCACGCGACAACATCAAAAGCAACAACACAACAACCACAACATTGAATGTTTGTATTCCATGTTCACCAACCAGCAAATTTGTGTAGATTTGTGATCTAGTGTACGTCATATTGATAGTTGGAATTGTCCGAAATTCATGCATAAATCCAAATATTAATATTGAAGTCCTAGTTACATGTAAGCTTATGGACAATATTGTCCACATTGCCTTCAAGTACATATCCTACATTGATTTAGTTTATTAAAAGAACCTAACAAAGTTAAATAACCATGGTCCCTCTTGAGTAACAATGACTTCCACCACAACTCATAACAATGAGTTGAGCAACAATGAAGTTTCCAGCTATACTCAATTAGTCGGAAGGTAAGCCTTTCCAGGTTGCAAAGCTTTCCCAGGCTGTCCACACGATTCTTCTTGGAATTGAGACCCACTTTATTTGAAAGCTTATCAAAGGCGCTGAACACGGGATTGTATAACAAACCATCAAATTCACATATTTCACATTGATGCAATGATATCAAACTACATCAACATTAAATTAATGCCTACTAATCATATGGTTGCGATTTTTGATATTTTGTTTCTATGTTATGATTGTAAGACCGAGCAGGTTGGATTATGTGTTGAATCAATGTTGAATGAAGCATTAGCTAAGTGTGGAGTTAACACTGACAAGAGATTAAAACCTAAATGATGGCACGTCCCACCACTAACTCAACATCAAATGCTAGTCACTTTCATTTTGAGATGTTGTTTCAGAGAATTGTGAGACAAGTGACTAGCAGTCTCAAAGGTTGATTTGTTCCTTCAACAATCATTCATGTAGCAAGTTGCTTGGATTGAGCTCTTGATAAGCAATGGGGTTTTCTGAGAAGTTTGTTTTAGAGTAGACCATCACAAACCTCTAAATATTCATATTAACACCGAGTTCACATCGATTCAATCACATCAAACTACATCAACGTTGAATCAATGCTGACCAAAAATAGGGTTGCAATTTTAACTTTTCGTTTCTTCAGTTTATAATTGCAAAACCTATGAGGTGAATCATGAGTCGAATCAATCATGTTAAATGAATCATGAGCTAAAAGTTGAGTTAGCACTGAAAGAGATTAAACCCTGAAGGGTATGTGTCAACACTGACTCAAACATCAAGCACATTTTGAGATGCCCATCAGTCATTCCTTCAAATATTGGTGCTCAGGTTAATGGTGCAGGAACCTGGTGTTCAAGGCAACAGTGCCGGAAGGGATGGGGAAGACTCGGCTCGATGCATGGTTGGCAGGACAATTGCCACTTATCAGCAGGGCACATGTCCAGAGCAACATCAAGCAGGCATTAACACTTGTAAACGGCCAGACTATGAGTCTATGACCAATATTTTGAGCACATAGTTCAATCTCTTTTGAACGCATGTCTTTTTGGTGTCCATTCTCATATCCGCACTTAATCACATGTCACACAAATATAGGTGTCCAAATTATTGCTATGTCGGAATTAGGCACGTCTACCTTATCGATTACCGGACATTGTGTAGATCTATGTATAATTACTGGCATAGCTTGTAAGTGGTTAGGTGCACACTAGACAATGTCAGATGTCTTAATTCATTGATGGATGTTGATATGTCGTTTGCAGTTGACTTCATATCGGTTTGAGGAATACAAATTATCTTCTGCATTATTTATAGAAGTGTTTGTTGGCAATTTAGGTTTCATTGGTTGGCATGTAGGGATCATAATTTACCTCTCCATAACTTGTAAGGTAGACAGTGCTAAGACCAACATCCCACCCAAAACCAATGCCCTAAAATCTCACACAATAAGTATATATTGATTCTCAGAATGTCCACCACCTCAACATCAGGCCCTCTTAATGATTTTTGATAATCTATCGAAAAAACTTTGAACCCTTATAAGTTTTATATACGATTTTTTTTAAAAAGCGCACTTTAGTGCGTTGGAACCCCTTTTCATTTGCTAACAAGAAACACTTAAAATTTTATCAATCTAGAAATAATAGCTTTACTCAACACTTCAAGTGACAGTTTCAGCACCCTCTACCTTAAGGTGATTAGGTGTCCACTAGACAATCTCGGATGTTCTGATTCATTGATGGATGTTGATATTCGATTTGCAGCTTAATTAATATTAGTTTGCGTAACTCTTAATAGTAACATGCACTGATTTTTTTGGGGGGAAGGAGATAATAATGTGGTTGAGGTGGGGAGTTAGAACTACAACATGAGTAATTGTTTTTATTGTGCATGCACTCACTAGTAGGTGCGGTCACATGTCAATATAGCTCTCTGATCAGATAGCAACAACCACCCACCAAAAAAAATTAATTATGAAGATTGGTGTCATTTTCATGACACCGTCCATGAACGCACCCTTCGCAATCATGCGCCATGACTGTGTACGTGAAGTTGTCATTCGAAAGTGTTCTACTAGCCCCCCTTTTCCTACACACCGTTTACGGTATTTGGTGTAACGTACTATCTGGAGTTACATTGCGCTATAACTTTCTATAATAAATTTCATTTTTTGCCAAAAATTATCAAATTGGTCGTTTGAACACTATAGAACATGAACATCTTTACTTGGTTAAATATTAAGAATAAAATGCTATAGCAATGCGTAACTTCAAATAGGTAAGTGACAGCCAATACCATAAACAGTGTAGTGCTTTGTGGCCCCTCCCCCACAAATTCAACTAGTTCATCTGCAACTAATGTAGCGGTCGGTTCTCCCCTCACGACAATCATAGAAACCCAAAATGAATGATTTGAGGCACTATGACAGTCACCCACCAGATACTTATGTACATAGCTAACACTTGATTAAATAGACCTCGTTGTCAAAGGCAGAAGAGAATGTGCAACGTAGGGCTGGTTTACACCATGGACCATGACGTCGGACCATGGAAGATGGCTTTTTTCCATGGTCTGACTTCGTGGTGCAACTTTCATGGTCCGACTTCTTAAAAAATTAATTTAGAAAGCCTTGGGCCCCTCACTAGGTCGAATCGAATGTGGACGAAGAGGAATGACCATGGACCAAAAAGTGAATGCGCTAATTTTATTAATATATGCCCAAAAAAGGCAGTTTTGTAAAAAAATCAAGTTTGACCATTCTTTTGGTTTCACTTGTTTTCTCTTGGCTTCATATTATCTTGTTTTTGCTTGTTTCACCTTGAATTTCAACAAGTATGGTTGCAATGGAGGGAGAGGAGAAGGAGCTTCATTTTGCTCTTAGAATTATACATGTTTTTATACATGCTTGTGAAGCATTGCTTTTGCAAGGAGAATGGGAGAAGTTTGCAATTTTGAGTTTGGTTTATGATAGTATGGGGCATAAAGAAAGTAGCATATGGAATCAAAAACGGATGTACGGATTTGTGAACTACTTGCTGTTGGGGTTGTGGACGGAGAAAGAATTTAGGAAACGAATTCGAGTTAAATAGAATACATTCTGATTTTTGTGTGAGAGGTTGGGTCCGTATTTGAAGAATGAGGATACCCGTTTTAGGGCGATTGTGCCAGTGCAAGAAAGGATAGCCCTGTCATTGCATAGGTTGAGTAGTGGCGATGGACTGCAAAACATAGGAGATTTGTATGGAGTTTATAAGAGTACATTGTCAAAAATAGTGAGGAAATTTTGTAGAGATGTTAGGAAACATTTGCAACCAATTTTTGTACAAACTCCAAATGAATTGCAATTTAAAATTTTAGCTTCAAGATTTGAGCAACTGCATGGTATATCTTACATCATAGGGGTAAAAGATTAATCACATATTCATGTTTTGGCTCCGGTAGTCTGCGGAGAAGACTATTACTATAGGAAGTCATTTCATTCAACAATTTTATAAGGAATTATTAGATTAGATCATATTTTTTGGATTATGAATTTAGATGGGCAAGAAATCTTCACGATAGGGATTTTTTCAAGTTACAAGGATCGTACAAGCATGTAAATAATAATAAAATTAGCCACATGAACTTGTTGGAGATGTCGCATATCCGGTGAGGCCTTGGATATATTGTTCATTTGAGTTCCATTATCCGGGAAGAAGACAAATTGGAATTTTATCCAATCTTCAACCAAAATGTATGCAAAAGGTATTTGGTATTTTGGAGGGCAGATGGAGGTTAATGGTAAAGCGGTTTGAGTTATATTTGAGGATAATGTCAAATATTGTAGCGACATGGATAGTCTTATATAATTTATGTATTGCAAACAAGAAAAGATTGAAGAGGAATTGATTGTAAAAGCAGAAAATAAATTAACTCAAAAAATTAGTGAGGGAGAAATACGAAAGAATAGTGAACTACAAGGAGAAAGAATTGGAATAGCTTAAGTGAAAAAAAATCTAGCTAGGAAAGATGTTTCAATGGCAGACAAAGTAATTGATATACAAATATATTTTTTTAATGACAAAAAAATAAAATAATAAATGACCTTCTCCGTGAAGCCACAGTGATGTACAATTTGATGGCAAAAAAATTATGACAATATAAAATACAAAATAAATCCGGCATATCATATAGAGATAATGATAGTAGGATTGATATAGTAGAATAGAAAATAAAATTTATCTAGGAGAGCAGCAAACTTTTTGTCCATGTTCTTCAGGAAATTTATAGATTTTTAAAATAATGCAAAAAACTCGAGAAATTATCAACAACTTGTTCTAATAGACTTTCAAACATCTTTTGAGTTTTTCTTTTTTATTATTGTGATTTAGCTGTTGTTGGTGTTGTAAATGTAGTTGTTTGATATGATATAGATGTAGATGACATAGCATCTTCTTGCAGTGATTATCCCTCATTTGCTAGAAACTAATTATGTGCATTTGCCCTGCTTCCATGTCATTCATCCATTTGCTAAAACCACTTATATTTTTGATTTTGATGAGATCTTGAAACTTCATTAGTTCTCTTGTCAAACTTGTGTTATTTGAAAATATATTTGTATTTTTTTTATAAAACAACCAAAAACCATTAAAATCTTTCATTGCAGCTACTTATTGAATCTACAATTTGATCCAAATTAAGATTATTACATACAAAAGATAAAAGATAAATGTAAAAACAGAGTTGAAATGTAAAAATAAAGTTGCAACGTAAAACACTATATTCGTTAAATTGAGACTTTTCGGGTATTTTGAGACTTTTACAAACATAAGAACAAGGATAAAATGGAACACATATTGGTTGCCAACACTTTCAAGCGGGTGTTCATACCAAGAATTCCATTAATAACTCATATTTGTGATGGTTTGGGTAGGGGAACCCAAACCATAGACCGTATTGCAAGTAAAATGTAATATTGCATGCAAAATATGGTAATTGATATTTGTGATAGTTTGGGTAGGGGAACCCAAACCATAGACCGTATTGCAAGTAAAATGTAATATTGCATGCAAAATATGGTAATTGATATTTGTGATAGTTTGGGTAGGGGAACCCAAACCATAGACCGTATTGAAGGGAAATCTTATAACACTCATATTATTGCAAATAGAATATACAACATATGGCATGTAAGTTGAATAGCATGCCAATGCCACAAATGCATTGGATAGTATCGTCTAAGATTATCCCGTCCACGTGCAACGCTACAAATACGATGGCTATCTAGACTTGGAGACTGCATCTTTCTCTTTTGCCGCCGCTTCTTTTGCTCGCATCGCCGCAATGTTCCGGAAAATCTCATTTCCGCGACTGTAGCCGTGCTTTGGATGCGAGTCTACCATAATACATGTAGGGTTCCGTCGACCGCCCGAACTATAGGAGGAGGAATTCGAAACCGATGAAGTAGATTGTCTGGAGTTCCTCATCATGGCGTACTCTCGCTCCAGCGCAATGGCCTCGAGCGACCGCGGAGGTTTAGGTACCTGCCACCGATTTTAGAAAACACGCGAACATGTGTTAGTTTGGGTAGAAAGACCTAAACATGTCGTACAAATCGCTTAAGGATAGAACGATTGTAACGTATGGTACACCAATGGGAAGGGGGGCCTTACCTTGGCATGACGGGCATTTGCGTCCGAATTCGCGGGTGAAGGCAAGGCGTCCCGCGAGGGAGTAGGTAGGGATGCGCTCTTCGTAGGTCGCGCGTCCATACATAGCCGCCGTTGAGGTGTAATACCCCCAGTTGGTTTAGTGGGAGACGGACGGATAGAGTCGCGATCGACGCCCTTGAGCGGTGACGGGGACGGCGATTGTCGGAAGATTTGCTTGGGCGGGGGGCTATCGACGACACCGGCATCGAGAGGCTCCTTTGAGTAGTCGATGGTAGACGCGGCGTCGTAAACGGTCTCGTAGATGAAGCTTTCCAAGTTCGACTCACTGACGACATCAATAGAGGGCTCCAAGGGCTGGCGCCAAAATGGGGACAAAACAAAACCCAAGGGAAGAGGGAGAGATAGAGCGTGTGAAAATCGAGATACATGTGAAGCATATAATTTACACAAAAGTTTGTGAACGCACGCACATACATACATACAAACATAATAGACAAGTCAAAGGAGCTTGTTATATTTCGCGTGAGTGACCAACTCATTGTACAAATGGTCTTGAGGTTCCAAGCGCCTCTCGCCGAAGGGATTATGCCTAAGATAGTCCTGTACCTCCATTCCACTACCCGTGAGCTCTAGCAGGTATTTACCAAGGTCTAACAAAAATTTGTCCCGGACTTTCTCGATCGTCCACGTAGGGCAGACTATGAAGCTGGCCGTAGGGTTCAAAACATTTTTGGCAGCGCTGTCGTCCACCATGAGAGTGTTCTCGCGGGTGGGACGGACGTCGTAGGGGACGCCTATCAAAGACGGCCGCTGGTCCCACAAAGCTAGTCTAAGGATCTTGAGGTATTGGGGGGACGCGGGGTTGTTCGGTTTCTTTACAGTCTTGCGGTCCGGTGTGTACAATGTTTTACATGCATCCTGTGCTAGGACTAAGCAGGGGGGCTCGATGCCCTTGAAAATGAACTCCACGACCGCATTGGTGTTCTCGGCCGTCATGGAGCTCCACACGACCACCCACCATTTTCTTTGGATGGTCTGTAGGAAGCGCCGAAGACCCGGCCGCAGGTGGACGAGCTTGCTCTTGATGTACGTGGGCGGCCCATCGTAATTCGCGTCTTCGGGCTTGCAGTAGGGGACCGTGGGGACCCTTGGACAATACACGCATTGCACCAAGACCCCGTTGAGGTCTAGTACGACGAAACGGGTCTTAGGTTGCAAAGGCCGCGCGGGTAAAGGGGGTGGGGCCATCGCGCTACCCTCCTCGCTTCTTGGAGAGGACCGGCGGGGAGCCGCGACGCTAAGCTCCGATCCCTGTGAAGACGAGCGAGATAAGGCGGGGGAAGACTATGTCATTCTATGTCCAATTAGAGAAAAATACGTATATATATTTATGTGCAAAATACAAGAACCACTATACATAGGTGGCCATACAAATCCAAAGGGGGGGAAGGGGGGCAAGAGGACACAATATGCATTTGAACACGAATACAATCATAATGGCACAAAAGATAATTTTATTGTTACAATGCTCTATGTACAAAATCCCCAGTGGGGGGGGGGGCGAAGCCGCGTTGAACGAGCCGCTCAAACTATCCTAAGACAATCTACAAAATTGTGTGCGCGCCTCCATGTTCCGAATAAAATCGCGGGGGCCGGGGCGACGGTTGCGAGCGTGGCAGAAAAGGAACGGGGGTGAAGGGATTCGACAGCGGGGTGGACCTGGGTGGGGGCAGTTCCTCCTAGCTAAGGAAGACATGACCAAGGGCAACAAGACAAAGGACCAGGAGTTTGGGTCGGGCGACCGAAACTGGGGAGGTCTCAGTGTATTACCTCGCCCTGGTCATGCCTGGACGCCATGGAAGGCTCCACCGCCACCGCCGGTCCTCCTCTCTCGCCAACGCCTTCTCCGACGTTGTCAGCACCCCTCTCCTGCAAGCGTTCAGTGTCAGGCCCTTCACCTAACCCAACCTCCGCATGTGCATCATGCATAGGTTCATCGATTGGGATAGGTGTAGAGGTATCACCAGGCCCTTGGGGACCTTCAACATCTGGCATGGGTGAGTCTTTGTCAGACCCATGCTGGTCCACTGAGGACTGAGCGGCCACGGGGTTTCGGTCGTCCGACCCAAACTCCCCCCCATCCTGAGGTGGGCCTTGTTGCATTGCGAGGGGGGCTGGGTTTGGGTCGGACGACCCAAACATGTGCGGGTCGTCCTGCTGATGAGGGGGTGGCAGGACCAGTGGCGGCCGTAGTGGTGGGGGGGTAAGGGGTCTAGAAGACCCGGCCTGGCGCCAGAGGTTGGGGTCATCTACTTGTTGGACCGGTGCATAAGGATGCACGTGGGGTCCAACCATGTGTTGGAAGCTGAATGACCCTTGCGAACCCGACGGTGGAGGTATGCTCTAAGGAGGGAAGTTGGGGGGCAAGTGTGGAAACGAGCCCGGGGGGGCCATCATCATGCCCTGCGCCCACATGCCTTGGATCACTTGCGTGATCATGTCAATGCTAGGCGGTGGTTGCGCCATCGCTCGTTGACGTTGTTGCTCCAACAACATCGCCCTCAGCTCTGCAACTTCGTTCCGCACCGAGGGTTCTTCGGCAGCGGCCCTTTGCAAGCGGATGCGCTGCTCTTCCTCCCTCAACATCTTCTCGTTCGCCTCTTGGACGGTGAGAACCTCGGGCTTCACCCTCACCATCCCTGCGAAGGCACCGGGAGAGGGAGGGTCCGACCTGAGCCGTTTCGCGAGCTCCATGTCGTCCTCGTCCTCGCTGCTGATGGCAATTGTCTCCTCTACAGCATAGTCGCTATAGAGTTTCTTGCCCTTGATCTTCCTCCTCTCCCTGAAAACCTCAGTCGCATCCCTCGAGTACATGTCGCGCGCATCGTCCACTGTGAGGACGGGCACCAACTTACTCTGCGGAGTTGCAACCCGCATTGCCTTCTTTCGTTGAGGGGCTTCAGATTCTTGAGTGAAGCCCGTTGCCCCTTCTTCAACCTCGCCTTCCTGCCTAGGCTCTTCTCCCTCTTCCTCCTCCTCCCCCTCCTCCTCCCCCTCCTCCTCCCCCTCCTCGTCACGAGGCCCTCGAGAAGACTGACCTGGATGCACTTGGACCAGAGGCTCTGGTGCTGCATAAGGAACCATCATGGCCAACTCGGCTGGGTTGACACGCCTAGCCCTATCCTGTGGGCTCTCACCCCCTTCCACAGTCTCCTCGGCGTAGCTCCCAGGAATCCAGTCCAATATGTCCATCTTCTTGGCCAATGATCTCTGGTTCTTGTAGAATTGCAGGTCAGAGGCGTCCACATAGCTGTAGACATTCAGGCCCAGCATCTGCATAACCACACTTGATATGTTAGATGGCATACAATATTATCGAAAGCTCAAAATATCAATGCAAACAGGAAAGCATGGAGTGCTTATAGTTTGGGTCGAGCGACCGAAACTAGGAGTGCTCATAGTTTGGGTCGCTCGACCCAAACTAGCTCATCAAATAGTGCGAGAGAGCTCACCATGCCAGCGAAGATGGGTTTGGTGCCGCCGAAGATGTTGAATATAGCGTCCCCTCTCCTCGTCAGAGCCCTCATTATTCGCAGATAGAATTCCATCCGCAACTCGTCCGCAGGGTACATTGCATACTTCGCCTCGTCGTACAATGACTTGCTTGCACCCATGCCGTCCCGAACTTGGAACAGTTTCTCCATTCGGGTTAGGGGGTGGCTGGGGTCCTTCAACAGGTTTGCTTTGAAAACAAAGTACAAACACAACAAGCTCAGGACTTTAGTTTTCTTGTCCTTGAGTGTTGTGTACACCCCCTCCGCCGGTGCAGGAACGTAGTGCGACTTGGACACCGCGTAGTCAGGCTGCAACTTCTGAACAAGTTCAAACACCTGCTCTGCTCGCCTGTCCTCTACTATCCACAACCAGACATCAACCTCCCTGAGCCTGGGGCTGGCATAGTCCAAGAACTTAGGCATGAACTCCCCGTAGAAGGGTGTGCTCATTGTGCCCTCAAACTCATGGCCAGGAATATTGCGGAAGTCTATTAGGCCAAAGGGGAACCGTTCCGCAGCGTTTACTCGTATTTGCTTCCTGGATTCAACGCCCGGCCACCCCTGGATTTTGAGTGGCTTGAAGGAGACAGGGTTGAAAAACGCGTCTCCTTCGAAACTAACAATCCTCTTCTCCTTTATGAAGTTGGAGAAGGCAAGCATGGTGTGGGCGGGAAGAGGCAGGTTCTTGTTGTTCTTCACCATTTTTGACTTCAGAAAGTCTTCTCCCGCCTCCCTCATCAGAGCCGCCATTGATGCACTGGTGAAGTTGTATTCAGCCTTGAACGCTCTCCAGTTCACCTCGTTCATCTCGTCCTCCTTGAATATTAGTTTTTCGGGAACTAGCTTGTGCAGCTCCTCGACGATTGTCGTCTTCTTCTTCCTATATTCTGCCCACTCCTTCAATGTGTAGCACGAAGGAACAAAGGACTTCGGTTTGGTGAAGACGATTTTCGGATGGTCCCAAAGTCTTTTTGCAGTCTTCTTGTTGTGCAACATGTGGGTTGCCGCCTTCTCGATCTCGGACTCCATAAGACCCTGCAGACTTCTGAAGAACTCTCTCAGAAGAGGTCTCAGCGGTTTGAATTTGGGGACCTTGTTGTACTTCTCGAGCGTGTCGGGATCGATAAGATCCCCGGTCTCGTGCCTCTCGAACAGGGTCTTCCATTTCTGCCAAACCGCGTCGGCTGATGTGATCAAGTAGATCTCTCCTCTCAGCTCTTTGTACTTCTTCTGCTTGCGGCTTGAATTGTCGATCGAAGAGAACTTGTTGATCATGTGGTACTTGAATTGCTGCATAAGAGCACAGAATCTGTATTAGTTAAGAGTATGGACTGTCCACTTACAGAGGAAATATGAAGCAGAAATATGAAGAACAAATCCAGAAGTTTGGGTCGAGCGACCGAAACTATGTAGCAGTTTCGGTCGCTCGACCCAAACTATGGGGTGCCTAGGAAATCTCACCTCCCACTTGGGATTCTTGGCTTTCGCATTCTCCCTTTCTCTTTGAGGTCTTCCGTAGAACTCCCACACCTCCCGCGAGGCCATGATGTTGCGAATCCACGATGCCTGGTATGGCCGCAACTTATTCGTTTTGTTGAAATAGCGGGATATGTCGCTGAGCCGCGTTTCGTCGTCAGACCAGACGACTAGCGCGTCCCATACCTTCACTTTCTCCTTTAGCCGATTGGGGTCATCCCAATTGGTCTTGGTCTGCAGTTTCTTAGCTGCCTCGACACTGTGCTGACCGTCAATCAGCCAAAAATCGCCTTTTGCTATGGTGTCCCACATATCTGGTGTGGGCATTTTCTTGTGCCCCTGAGGCATGAGAACAAGAGTCTGCTTGTCGAACTTGAACTGGTCTCCAAGCATCTTGGTGAGAAGCCATTCCACATATGCGTCTTCCTTCGCACGAACGCACATCTCCGGGGGAGCAAGGTGGCATTGGGAGATGTTCACCTTAAACATGAACTCCCTGCCCATAAAAAAGTACTGTAAGCACTTTGTCTCGAAGGTCTCATTGATCTTCGTGATCTCCTCCGGCTCCACCTCTTCTCCGGCCTTAGGCATTTTCAGCTCAGGCGAAACAGGCTCCTCTGTCATGGCAGAGGACGACTCTCTTTGTCTCTTGGACGGTGTAGTCTGCCGGCTTTGGGATGGCGTTGGTGCCTCGCTATCCGCCGGGGTTGCTGTAGGAGTTGTTCTCCTGGAGTTAGCGGGTACCGGACGGGGCTTCCTCAATGTTTGAGGTCTTGACGACCCTGCGCCCTCTTCGACAGTTGATTTGCGCCTCGTCGCGACAGCAGGTTTTGACTTGCTTTGCGCCTCCTTGTTCATCGCGTTGATTGCCTGCTTCAGCTTTGTGAATCTCGTGGCAATCTTGGTGATTGAAGTGGCTCCATCCACGAAGATGGCCTCCGGTTTGATGACCTCCGGCTCCGCGCACTGCTCCCTCAAGTACGCAGGATCAAACGGCTGGGCGACGTCCTTCATGAATACATGCGCGGTTTGTTGGGATGAATTCTCCAGGATGATGTCCACATGTCCTCCTAGAGCCTGGACCGATGAAACCTCCCATCCTGTCACAAGAGCCCATGTGAAAGACTCTTCTGTGCCGACTTTGAGGGCGAGCAAAATTTTGAATTGGGCTGCCTTGACCACAGAAAAAGACCATGCGACGAGAATGTCCTCCTTTGGCACGTAGGACTCATCCGTCGGTGTCTCGTACTCCTCGACTATCTCGAATGGTGCCAGCTCCAACCATCGTTCTCCAGGTCTTTTCTTGGGAGGCATCTGCAAGGAGAGGTAGATATGTTAGTTTCGGTCGGGCGACCCAAACTATTAACCCTCTTTTGAGCACATTTGTGTTTTTAGTAACAATTACTCACTCAAAGATATCGTGGAATGTGATAGAGGTTAGATATTTCGTTGTTTTTTAGATGTATGAGTTGTCTTCTGTAAGATTAAAATATTTTGTTATAGATAGCAGAAAAACACGCATAGTTTGGGTCGCTCGACCCAAACTTTGTGTCCTTACATATAAGTTATCTATGGCATCTAGTCCTTTTATATATTATCATGTAGCATGTGATTGGGACTTTGGGTCGTTCCACCCAAACTCGTCATGAGGTTTGGGTCGAGCGACCCATACTCTTCTGGAGTTTGCTTTTATGGGTCTAAAATTGTCAATAGTTTGAGTCGCTCGACCCAAACTCTGCAGCTGGTTTCGGTCGCTCGACCGAAACCTGCAGATTAGTGTGGATTGTTCAGCCCAAACAGTGCTGCTGGTTTCGGTCGATCGACCGAAACTAGCTGCAGAGTTTGGGCCGAGCGACCCAAACTGCGCTGCCGGTTTTGGTCGTTCGACCGAAACCAGCTCAAGGGTTTGGGTCGTCCGACCCAAACCAGCTGCAGGTAGTTTGGGTCGGTCGAACGAAACCAGCTGCAGGGTTTGGGTCGCTCGACCCAAACCCTGCAGCTGGTTTCGGTCGACCGACCGAAACCATTAACATTGTTAATTATGCAACATATACTATATTTAGAGTGGGCTTAAGAGTTTTGAGAGTGAGGTTTGAGTCGTCTCTCCAAACTGTTATGAATAATGAGTTCTCTACAATGTGTTTGCGCAGCATATACAATGCTTATGCATTGTAGATGCTGCGAAACACTAAATGAATTGGGTTAAGAAAATACCTTTCTTTGCAACCTAATGAAGAACCTGCTGTTGGAAGCTGTTCCAACAAGCTGGTCTTACTTGCTGATTGTAGAAAGGCTTGAATCTGGAAAACTGAAAACGCTCTGAACAACTATAATTTCTCCAAAACTAAAAAGGAACTGGACAACTGATGTAGTTCTCACAAACACTCAGGAACAAACTTCTCACTTTTCACAATCAATCACAATCAAGCTTTCACAATCAAGCTTTCACAATAAAGCTTGAACAATCACTCACAAACAAGCTATGCGAATATACACTGATTGCTCACAAACAATGTAACCCTGAAACTCAAACACCTGAAACTCACACACCAGAAATAATGCACTCAATTCACAAACACAAAGACATTCTGTTGATTCAAAGCAAACGCTTTGATACAAAAACAAAACTACAAACCGCATGCTACACTCTTAATGCACACAATACACTCAATGCGCACTCAATACACTCAATGTGCACACAATACACTCAATGCTTCACTCTCAATGGACCAGAGGGAGGTATAGGAGAAGAGGAGAAGAATCAGAGAGAACAACAATGAGGAAAAGCGCCGCTTAGCGAGGGCGGCGCTACAAGGAGAGAAGGAGGAAAGGAGAAGGGGAGAGGGAAGATGCGTCGGGGAAAGGGTGGAAGCTTGGCGCGGAGGTGAGAGAGAGAAAGAAGGAGCGGAGGGAAGGGGTTAGAGAATGTGGGAGGGGAAAAAAACACGAAAGGGTGGGACCCATTCGGGAATGGATCCAGCCTTTCGTGTTCGATGGACGCATGGCCGCCACGTGGAGCGGCGGCGCTCCATGCCCCAAACGCATACCCAATCCGGGCCATTGGAGCGCCTCTGGCCCATCGACGGTCCATAAGCCTCGCAAGTGGGTGTCCTTTAGCCACCTATCCCAAACCATTATTGAGGACACTCAATAATGGTTATAGCCTAAGGTACTGCACAAATGTAACACCTCCGCCAACTCGAATAATGATGGTTTTTATTTTAATGGTCCCCCGTAAGATTTGCTAGAATCAAACATTGAAACTGTATTAGTTTTATAATTTTAGTAATCTACACATATGGAATGAATCGATAATGATACATACTATAATCTACCCTCTATAAATGTTAACCCTCGGGAGTGGATCAAAGTTAACAATTAACAATTATGAAATTACTTTTTGAGTAATAAAAATCTTGACATTAATAAATATAAGCAATTGTGAAGAGTCCTTGTGGGAGAATACTATTCATACAATTGCAAAACCAACAAAACTTTATTGAATATCAAGTTCACAAATCACGGGTGAAGTATGGATCAATTATGGTTCTTTGGTGAGATTCATATGCATGCCCAACTTGCAAATATTTCTCAATCTACACCATAAACCCACATATTTGGACACAAAACAAAAACGTGATTGCATGTACCTTCGAATGACACCAAAACTAGATCGCAAGTCATTATAAAATGGAATAGTATGGTTGTATTTCAATAGTTTACATTTATAGAGTCAAAGTTACAAAGACGGGAGTACCATTTTGTTAATAGTTAACACGTTTAACATTTATAGTGTGCAATATGTGGGGAGTAGAAGAGAGTTAACATTAATTTTAAAGAGGGTTAACACTTATAGGTGTAACATTTATTGAGGGTGGACTGCATACTAAGAGGAGTATTTGATAATTATATTGCAATCGTCATATGGAAGTCCATGATGGTATAATATAATTATGGCAACCATTTACACATTGAATGGTTTAGAGTTATGTATTGCAATTATCTACGATGGTTGTTGGTAGAGGACAGGGCTCTAGCTTGAGATGGTGGATTGTACCATGAATTAGGATACTCAAAAAACATTATACATAAGGTACTCCACAAAATGAACACATTTGCCAACTCTAATTAAAATGGTTTTTAATTTAATGGTCCCTCATTGGATTTGCTAATATCATAGAACGAATCCGTAATTTGTGTTATAATTGTGGTAATCTACACATATGGAATGGGTTGAGGGTGATACATACTATTCTAAGAGGAGTATTTGATAACTATATTGCAATCCTCATAGGCAATCACAAGATCGAAAATTACAAGTATGGTAACCGTTTACACAATGAATGGTTTAGAGTTATGTATTGTAATGGTTAGCGCATATGGAACTATGCAATATTAAGTCTTGACACCTTAATATCATTATTGTTTGCCCAAAGCAACAAAGATGTTGTTCAATTTATAGCATCAAACATTAACATACTTATTTAGAATAGTACATATTTATAAGATGCACATATTTTGAAGCGGGTGTTCATATCAAACCACATTAAAAGGTCATATTATACAAAGTTGAGACAAGAGAAAGTCCAAAATGAACAAATATAGTGATAGTAAATGAGAGAAGCACCATTTACACAAATATGAAGTCATATTTGTACAAATATGTGGAGTTCGGCATTATATGAAGCCATTTAAGCAATCACTCTGTTGTTGGATGATCCCTCCACATATATTAAACAAGATATCATATTAGGAAATGAGGCACAAAGTACAGTACATGGTGTTCTATATGAAAGCAACCCTTAACAACTACGAGGGTTTAGGGTTTAGGGTTTTAGGGTTTAGGGTTTAGGGTAGGGTTAATGAACATGACTTGTTGAACCCGAAGGCATAAATGAATGGCGCATAGGTCAAATGAGGGGGCCAAGACGCACGTGGTTTTAAGTACAAATGTATATACTAGATATCACAACAAACACTATATTATTATGAAACTGAATGTTGGTTAGTTTTCATGCTGTGTTAAATTATTGTTGGGACATACAATTCAAACTTGTATGTCTAGCTTGCAATTGAAGTGGGCATCATGATAGGTTCAGTTACCATTGAAAGATGGAAGTTGAAAGGTTCATGTGTGATAGGATTCACATTTATGCCTTCTATATAGGTTTCCAAAAGCATACACCATTTTCCTGCCGATGGTTGCCACCTTTCATGTCATCTCAAATTGGAGATCTTCTAAGATCTTTGTTTTTTATTTTATTTTCTACTAACACCATATTCAAACATATTACGTTTATATTTAACATTGAGTGCTTCGGTTTACATTTAATGTTAATTACTTTCATAATGGTATTGGTATGTCGTAGATGCATTTGTATATAGTGTAGCTAACACTAATATATATCTTATTTAGTGTAGTGACACTAGGACACACAACCATGATTTTGTGGACATGTTCATATCAACTTTCATTGACTAGATAGAACAATATATGATTAGGTTTTTCATCAAACACTTGTTTAAACAAAATTATAAAGTTGGCTACATTTTATTCGCAAGCCAAATCAATTAAAACTATAGATGGAATACACAACTTCAAAAAGAATGATATTTACTGTTTGATACATTAAACACAACCACATACACAAAATATCAATAACCATAAGAAAGTAAGAAGCATTAAATGCAATCTCAAACAATAAATATCAGTTCTAATAATATGTGGAATACCGTATACATGTATGAACTGAGTGTTAGTAAGGAATGAAACGAATTGAAAATTAATGTTGACCATGGTAGGGTTGTAAGAACACTACAATTAATCAAACACTGACTTCATATTTTGTTTAGTTATTTAATAGCGGAATTAGGCGGTTAGTTCTCCAAGGTCATTTCATGCTTGGGGCCACGAAGAGGCCCTCTAAATATGGAAGATCTATTTACAACAAGAGGCGGGAATGTCCGTCAGAAGGTTTGAACAAAGGATTAGGGTTTAGGTTCGGGCGGGAAAGGGATCCAAAGGGGCAGGCCAAGGCGGAGGCAGGCAGTATAAAGTTCCAAGCCCCCTAAACTTCGGTCCTTTTTCCTCATCTCCCCATTGTGAAACGGTAGAAAGGTCTCTCAAGTACTGCTGCATTGCAAGGTTTGTCTAAACGTCCTTTGCTGAGTACCCAATTTCAACAGCCATGCACGGTGTGATTTACTACAGATAGTGTACAGGGAGGCGGATATGGATTATTTCCGCAATTGTAGGCGTAAATCACGGAGGGTTTGGGTCGCTCGACCGAAACCAGCTGAAGGGTTTGGGTCGCTCGACCCAAACCAGTGCCTCTAAGGGTTTGGGTCGCTCGACCCAAACCAATGGCTGTGAGGGTTTGGGTCGCTCGACCCAAACCAATGCCTCTAAGGGTTTGGGTCGCTCGACCCAAACCAGTGCCTCTAAGGGTTTGGGTCGCTCGACCCAAACCAGTGCCTCTAAGGGTTTGGGTCGCTCGACCCAAACCAATGGCTGTGAGGGTTTGGGTCGCTCGACCCAAACCAATGCCTCTAAAGGTTTGGGTCGCTCGACCCAAACCAATGCCTCTAAAGGTTTGGGTCGCTCGACCCAAACCAATGCCTCTAAGGGTTTGGGTCGCTCGACCCAAACCAATGCCTCTAAAGGTTTGGGTCGCTCGACCCAAACCAATGCCTGTATTTAACCCTATTGTTTTTGTCAAATTTTTACAAGGTTTTGTGTTCATTTGTGTAGGTACAATGGATGGGTATACTGACAGAGGGTATTCATCATTTGAAGACATGGGCACTTCTCCGTCTGCATCTGAGGACGAGCTAGACATTGTTGGGGAGGCTATCATGGATGGGAGTTCCGATGAAGAACAACTGGCTATACCTACACCTTCCGTGCCGCACACTCCCATTGTGGAGTGTGCAGGGCTTTCGAGAGCTTCATGGGTGAATGAGGATGTCTTACTTCTAAATGAAAGTGGGGTTGCTGTGGCGGAGGGGATTTGTCGTAACACCCATCCACAAGATTGCATTGATGAACACCCCCTTGGCACCGAGGACGTTGGCATTGTCATATTGGAGTCACTCGTTCATTCCGAGGTGGATCCCACTCATAGGTTCTCCCTCCGCAGGTGGCCATTGAGGAATGTCACGATTGATGGAGTGAGCTTGCGTGACCATGAGCAACGTCACATGGAACTCGAAAAGGAACTGCAATCCAACATGCGGCCACGCAAGGGTCTAAGAAAGTACGAGACATTGGCACGTCCTACTCCGTCGGCAACCGATTGTAAACGTCAAAGGTTGCTTGGTGAGGAGTCCATTCGTGAAGTTGCCACAAAGGATTGTTGTGTGCATCGTTGCTGCCAATTGTTTTCGAGGGATAAATTGAAAGCCATCCGCGAAGAAATGTGGCTTGGAGATTTTCGTCTAAGATCCACAAAAAAACTTGATGTTCATAGGGCTATACATGAGAATGGTACGGGGCGCAAGGTCATCACCATTGAAAGCATAGATGTGTGTTGTAAGGCATGGTACACCATTCACGGGGTGTCAAAAGCGGACTTTTATAGACAAGCGACTTATGCTAAGGAAGGCCGCCGGTCCCGACACCACGGGAACGTGGGTTTGAAGAAACCACGAGAAGCAACAAGGCAAGCAACGGCCACTCTAGCGACTATCATTGTCCCCCTTGCTGATGCAATGCCGCACAAAACACGCACACTCACAACCGGTGAGAAGGTTGTGGAGAAAGTTCTTCCCACAGGCACAAAATGGAAAGATATATTGCTCGACGTAAATGTTGTTGGCGAGAAGGTTGGGTTGGATCCAATTTCATTGTCAAAATTGAGCGCAATCAAGAAAGCAAAATTTAACGAATACATTACTAAACGACGAGGGGACAAATTTGCTCGGTGCTCAAATTGTGAGAAGTTGAAGCGCCTTCGGGATGCACACACGATGGGAACAGAATCATATGTTGCGCATCAATTGAACTATTTCAAGCATGTAAACATGCAAGAGGCACACCGGAATGATTACTACACAAATAGAGCGTTGTCAATATCCAGGCCCTTGGAGGTTCTTACGGTCATCCATGACAAAATGGACCATGCCAAAACAGCCTCCCCATGTTTTGCAAATCGGATTAAGGCCACGGATGGATTTTTCAAGCTGCATGTATCGGTTACAGGTGAAGACCGAAAATTGTCGTCAGTTACCGTAATTGTTGTATTGTTTATTTTACCATGATGTACTTGACAACATGGATTCACTTGAAATGGTTTATTTCTATTCAGATATTAATTGCATTGAGTTGCCATCGCAGGAATGATTGCGCATGGACACGGTGATGTCAAGTACGCTCATTATGCTCTTGATTTATATCCAGCGGATTCAAACCACACTATAGGGTCATTTGCAAGGCTTCTACGTGATCTGGAGAAACCGCCGGCCTATTCTTCGGGATTGTTATTTGAAGACACGGGTTCAACTCCTTTGTATGAGGCGGTGTTGGATGGAAAAGATGTGTGTTTGCATTCGTTGCCAGATCCGCCCAGTGAACCTGTGGTAGCGAAGAAGTTGCCCCCCACTTTGCGTGTGCAATTGGATAATTGTGCAAAGGACAATAAAAGTAGATATGTATTTGCATATTGGTCATTGTTGGTTGCGAAAGGCATTTTCAAGGAGGTTTTTGTGTCTTTCCTTTTGGTAGGCCACACACACGATGACATTGATGCATCGTTTGGGCGGTGGAGCATGAAATTGCGAGAGGAGGATTTTCCAACAATCCCATTGTTGATGACGTCATACATGGATTTGGAAAACGTTCCCGTCATCCCCCATATGATCGAAGAGGTGCCAGACTTTAAAGCCTTTATATTACCTTATATTCGAAGTGGGGCTCACCGATTGATCGGGCATACCAAGGCACAACAATTCCGCTTCTACATGCGCAATGATGGTAAACCCGCTATGCAATACAAATTGTTGTGCACGTCACAAGACTGGAGTCCACCGGAGGGTCTCCTTGTATGGCGTTTGGATGCGGATGGGAAGACGATGTTACCGGCTGGAGAGCCCAAGCCTTGCAAGCCAATAGCCATGAAGAATTTGGAGGATATTTTGAAGGGAATATCTGGCTTCATACAATATTGGGAGAGTTTGAAGGTATCGGATGTTGGTGGATCAGCATGGCATCGTTACGGGAGTTGGATACATTATTGGACACGTGTTCGTGCCGCCTTAGCAGACCTCCACCAAGATAGCCCTGATACGTTGAGGCACGGGTTTTGGCCACAAACTCGTGTCGATGTACAAGCTTCGGATGCGTGCATGTTGGAAAACGGAGAGGTTCGTGAAGAATTCGATACGGACGACCATTATGTTGGGGCCCGCTAGAGAACGTCCTCCACCATCTTTTCGCATTGCGGTTGATTGTGATGAAGGTTACATGCTTATTTTACGTCCTGGGGATGAGACATATGCGAAGCCGGTGTGGGTGGCAAGAGCATTGTCTAAACCAAACTTTACAACTTCCAGCGCACATTTTCGACAAATACAAGTGGAGTATTACAAACCCACAGCAAGAAATGAAGATGTGGTTCGGCATTATACAGGCTGGGATACCAACCATAACTTTCGGTGGAAGGTGGATTCTGAGCATGGTCCATCTTGGGTTGATACAGATTCCATATTCATAGCGTGGAGACCACGGAAAAATCAAAGCGGATCGGTGTCCATCCCTCAGAAGTATATAACCTTCGCAAAAGACAACCTTGCTCGGATCGCACAAGAAGAAACCCACGTTGAATGAGAAGTTCCGTAGGATTATGTTAGCATGATTATAGTTTCAAATATAATTCGTGCAATATATATTCAACATATGTGTGCTCATCAAAATTGGGGTAGAGTTTGGGTCGAATAGTTTCAGATATAATTCTAGCAATATATATTACACATATGTGTGCTCATCAAAATTGGAGTAGGGTTTGGGTTGAACGCCCCAATGTTATATTGTTTGGGTTGAACGTCCCAATGTTATATTGTTTGGGTCGAACGCCCCAATACTATATTGTTTGAAGAAATATGCATTTATTACATGCACTTTGTATGTTGGAAACCCTATATTTTATGGACCATGCTAATAATAGAAAGTAGGTTATATGTTTTTTGGGTGAATTGTGTTTGGAGTGCTCTACCCAATGTGTTTTTGTTGTTGTCAAGTGGTCTACCATATGTGCTCATGTCCTAACATTATAGGTTTGGGATGTTAGAACATATAATATTTTTGACATTGTTCACAATATAGTTTCGGACGCCTTCATGTTGTTGGATCCATATATTAATTTGAGACTAGAGAAAGTCTCAATTTAACGAATATAGTGTTGTAAGTAGATAGTTGCTCTATAAAAATATAGTTGTTCTATGAATACATAATATATACAATTGTTATAGGTAAGGACGAAATAGATGGACATGAGTTTGTGGTTATACGGAGGGGACAGAAGAATTTTGAGCCAAACTGATGCGGGTTTGAAACCCCTCATGCTCGAGACGACATAGATAGTATATGAATCTCAAAGCCATCGCGGGAGCAGTCGACGTTGTTTTGGGAGGAAGGGGGGACATAAAGACTATATGGCTAAGGCCAAGGTCTTCTACGGCCACATCATATAGCCCACACATGTCCACATATGACCTCATACAATCTTATTCAACATCATACAACCTAACATTTTGTAAAAAAAATTACTCATATTTTTAAAAATTCATGTATGTAAAAAAATCTTGTTTATTAGTTGTTTTTGCAAATTCCTCATCCATCTTGCCTCGAATAGCAATCAGGTGATGTACCTTAAATTTCTTCTTCTTCTTCCTCTCGGTTTCCTTCATTTTCTTCTCTTCCTCTTTTGTTATTCGCCTTCTTTTCTTTTCAAGTACATGTTGTTGTTGTTATTGTTGTTGTTGCCACTTCTTCAAATCCTTGAAAGATGCCAACTCCATGAGGCTTCTTCAATTGTCGTCCTTGTAAAAAATTAAACATGGGTATAAGTGGTAGAGGACGAAATGCACTAGAAAAAAAGGTACAGATTAGAACTGGTATGCAACATTTGTAAAATCGACAATTGGTTGCTTTTGAAAATTAGAGTTGTCATTTCTTGCATTCATTGTGAATTCTGTGACCACTTTTCTTGTGATTCTATATAGGACTCCTCATCAGTAGTATATCCCTCCATGATTGTAAAACAAATTCATGCATTACTATACAAATTGTGCGACAACGTGTTCACAAGAGAAATGAAAGCTTGTTGAAAATAACAGCCTTATATATTGGTTTTAGATAATTTAATGTTTTACTGGTTTAGTGTAATTTAACTTTTTGTTGGATTTTTGGATTTAGGCATTATACTAGTTTTGAATTATAATGTTTAATTTGTTTTTTGAATTATAATATTATTATGTCAAAAAAGATAGCCGCCATTTCATCTACAACCCCAAAAAAATTCATTAAAAAATATTATAACAACATCTTTCTACCATGGGCCCCTGCCTTTTCCAATCATACAACCTCTCTTGCCTCTCTCACCGCAAAATCCAGCAGACCATGTTAGTGGATTATTTAGGCCTTAAAATATGTCTTTTGGGAACCTCAACCTCCATGGTCACTATGCCATTGTTCCCTTGGTGTAAACCAAAGTGGTGTCGAGACGAGTTCAACAGCCAATCAGCGCTCTTACAACACCCTGGGACGACTTTATGGTCCATGGTGTAAGCATTATAATATCATTGTTGTTCACAACAACTTGACGAAATAACTCAAATTGTAGGTAGTTTAGCTGCCGAATATAATAGTAGCAATATAATATCACTGGAGTTCACAACAAAGAACATAACATTATTAAGCAACTTGTGCATTTGTTCATGTGGGTCCTGAGAATATAACCATGGGATACCATAGCTAATGCAGATTCAGTCTGCATCTTTGTGAATTCTTGTAAATTAATTTTGGACAATACATATTTACAATGTTGCAATTTGTTGTTACATATTAGTGATTGTTCATCCAAATTCAACCATCCATGACAATTGTCGTGAACCAATTTTGTAAGAAGTGTCATTAGAAAAGATATCATAGTGACATAAAATACCATATGACACTATATATAATATTTAGTGTAGTACATTGTTTATGATATTTAGTGCCACTTGCTATTTGAACTTATGTTGTATTGTAACTTTTTATTATGAATCTAGTTTTTTTTACCAATAAAGGTCAAACTAGTGTTTGCACACTATAGAACATTAACATCTTTACTTAGCAAAACTTACATCAACAATAAAATGTTATAGCAATGCGAAACTCCAAACAATATGTGACACCAAAAACCATATCTATTATATATGGAGGGGCAGTATTTTTTGTATGTGACCGGAAGATGGTTCCAGTAGTGGAAAAAACCTGCCCCTCCCATGCATGCGGGCAGTGAACGGGACAAACTGACCTGTAGTTATAGATGAACCGTTGAGTTTGAGAAATAACCTTTTGAAGTTCAAGACTTTCAAAAAAATTACTAATCTTTTAAGAGGAATCTATAGAATATACCTCAAATTAATGAAGAAAAACTAGAAGATCACAACATGTGTTTTGTTGGCCTTGAAAACACCACTAGGATCTCGACCGATTATGCATGCCCAAAAATCTACATGGACACTAGATGTGGGGCATGTGGATAACTTAAATGAAGGAAAGTTTCTATACTGATAAATTGAGACTTGACTAGAATTATTAGCCAAAGCTACAATGTTTTGAAACTTAGTGTTGAGTAACAGTCAAAACTTACTACTACACCGTTTATGGTATTTAGTGTCACTTTGTATTTGGGATTACACAACATTATAACTTGTTATGATAGGTTTCGTTTTGTATCTACAAAGATTAAATAGGTTGTATGGACATTATATAACATAAATGACTTTTACTTGGTAAAAATTTATAAAAGGTTGTAGTATTGTGTAACTTTGAATAGTAAGTGACACTAAATACCATGAATGGTGTAGCCTAATTAGTATTCAATCTCATCACAAAGTTTTGGGTGTAAGGGTTCACAACACATAAGATAGAGGCACCCAATTCCAACACCAACTTTTCTCCAAGGTGGGCAACTATTCAACAAGAACACTACACTAAATATGATATTTAGTGTGACTTACTATTTGGAATTACACAATGCTATAATAGTCTGATGTGCATCTTATTTTTTACCAACCATGGTCGGATTGGTTGTTTGGACACTTTAGAACATTAACATCTTTACTTGGTTAGAAAAGTACATTAATAGTAAAAAAAATATAGGAACATGTAACTCCAAACAATATGTATCATTACAAGGACTACAAATGCAACTCATTGGTTGTTGAAGACAAGATGTTAATGATCACCACTGTCCATTTTGAGGGGGCCTATGTCACTTGGAAGGGTAGAGTGAGGTTCGTGAGGTTTGTGGATCAACCTAACACAAGCAACATCAACAAATTGAATAGCGACATTGGAGTGCTTTTAGAATTTTCTTCACCGGAACTTTATTCTCAAGAAGAGATCAAAGTGCCTTGGACAATCATTGATGGAAAATGAGAAATCCAATGTATATTTTAAAATTCATTGTATTTTTTAAATACTTAATACATTTTTGTTGAATGATATAGTCATCAAGCAATTATCAAGCGCAAGGCCAATACTAGTATTTAAGCAATGTAGTTCGATCAGGCAGTTCAATTGGAGGTGGGTCCAAGATGACCCTAAACTACCGGATGATAGTGGACAGGTTTCCTAAACCAAATGGAGTGGTTGGCGGTTTGATTTCCAACCATGAAATCTTCTCTCCACTTGACGAAAAACTACACTAAATATGGTATTTAGTGTCATAGGTATTTTATGTCACTATGCTAACTTTTTGGATGACACTTCTCATGAACAAGTGAACAAATATTATCATGGATGTTGGATGAGTTCATTCATTGGTTAAAACCCTACCATCTCTTTCAACAACTTGTGATGAAACAATGTCATGGATGGTTGAAATTTGGATGAAAAATCACTTGGTAAGTGATAGTAATTGCAACACTGTAAATCTATAATTCCCCAAAAAAATTTACAAGGAATTACAAATAATATTGGGGTTAACATTTCGTGTTGGTGACACTACACCGCGGTTTACGATTAATATCAAGGAAGATGATCAAAATTGATGACACTAAATATCATGCAGTTCATAATATTATTCAACACTTAATGCTTCGTTCAATGGGCCCTTGGAATATTAATAGCAACCGGATGCTCAAACAACTGTGCAAGGAGACTCAAATTTCAACTAAGCTTCCCAAATCCGACTGTTATATTCCGAGGATCCACATCTGTCACCAAAAATCCTCCACCCTTCGATTTCGTCCTAGCCCGAGTGGAAAAGTTTATAATGACATGTAGAGACTTCTCTCTTTGTAACCCAATATATAATTCCAATCTACCCTTAGAATATACACAACTTGATTAACACCACACTCTGTAGTTTTACATTCCTTAATGTCGGGCAAGGTTATATCCTTAGCCTTTTCTAATGTCCACCCGGCCGCTTTGGCCACGCATGCCTTCAAAGATATCCCTCTTGTGAATCGAGTCCTTGCCGTCGACTCCACACTACTACATGAGTTCTCGCTTATTGATTCCGTGCTATCACATGTCATCGTGGTTGATTCCGTATTGGTACATGACACTTCGCTTGTGGATTCCATGAGCACATAGGCTTTAAATACAAGTATTAAAAAATACTTATATACTTATCCTTGCCCTTCCTTCTCTAAGTTCTTCTTGAGGTAAATCTCTATCAATGTCTTCCTACTAAACTTCAGAATAGTATAACTCCCACCCAACTTATGTTCTTCAAGTGAAATTTGGTACACTTGTTAAGTACCTTATCAAAAATCTCCACACCAAATTTTGGCACAAACAAAGTTCATATGCAAAAGTTATGCATGAAATTCTAACTCTAACTACTTAGTATGAATGCTGTGATAAAGCATCCGGTCATTAAAACTCTAATAACTTCCAACTCCTACGTCCAATCAATCTAAAATTTTGACACAAGATAGATATATAAGTTCAAAAGGTAGTGTCAAATTTTGGTATCCATATCTATAACCCTCTAAGAGATACATATTTTCAAACCTTGCTGCTTTGTTCCTAGACACCCTCCCCTTCAACTTTTAATAATTCTTTCATCCCAATGACTGAAGCTCTCAAATTTTTACCACAACTCCCATACTTTATAATAAACAATCCTTCAAATTTTCATACCCATTGAACACTCTGATCATCCATAATTGACAAATCTTTCACTATAAAGTTCTGCTCAAGTTCATAACTAATAAAACACTACAAGTAATGCACCTAGTACAATCTAGTCACTCTAAATGCCACAAGTTTAAACAAGTTTGAACTCTCTCATTTCAATATGAATCTCAATGCAACAAGTTGAAGTTTACAATCAAACTCCAAATTCCTTAAACCCAATCTACTTCTAACAAGAGGTCAATCCCTCTTCAAGGCTAAATAGCCTTGGCTCTTCACCTAAGAACTAAGCACACACATGTGCTCCTATCTTGCTTCTCACACACCCACACTTATAACCCGTGGGGTGCTTAAGGAGCACGAAGGAAAGAGAGAGTGAGTGAGGGAAGAATGAGGAATTATATAGTAAGTTGAGAGGGAGAGAGGGCATGAGGTAAGGATAGGGTGAGAGGATTAGAGCCTCCAATCACAACCCCTTAACCTTCTCCTTCTAAGTAGGGACTCATCCCATTCACAAGGCTCTCGATAAGCCTTCGAAATCTCCTCCTACTTTGTAGGCTCTCATCTTATCTCCTAAGCCTTCCTCCCTCAAATGATCAACAAAGATCCTAATTCAAACATTTAACTAACCTTGGTTTTCTACCTACCACACTTTATCAAGGTATGTCCTCATACTACTTAAGTCCACTCCACACAAGCCTAATGCTTCAAACTTAGTTTTCTTCAAGCTTCACTCTTTTTATATTTTTGTGAATAATCATAAATCACAAAACACTACTTGTAATGTTTTACAATTGTTAACAACACATGTGGGCATCAATTTGGGCTCACAACATCGCTAAGTAATGTTATGTTAGTAATGTACACTATAGAATACGATATAACTTACATGATAAAAAAATTTATCGGCAAAAAATTATAGCAATATGTAACTCCGAACAGTAACCATGGATGTACAAATGGACGTGACGTGGCCTAAACGCGTCACGTCGCGTCACGTCCAGGGTGTGACGCCAAACGGACGTTACTGTAGTAAAAAAAATTACTAATGGGATTTTTTTTTCGGATAAGTAATTATTTCGACATCAATACAGGCAGTCGTCTACCATGGTCGACTGCTATATAGGCAGTCGACCACTTAATCGACTGCTAACTTAGCAGTCGACTACAATGGTCGACTGCTAATGTAGCAGTCGACTAAGTGATCGACTGCTATATAGGCAGTCGACCACTTAATCGACTGCTAACTTAGCAGTCGACTACAATGGTCGACTGCAAATGTAGCAGTCGACCATGGTAGTCGACTGCCAATGTAGCAGTCGACTACCACCGTCGACTGCTATATAGGCAGTCGATTACCATGGTCGACTGCCATATAGGCAGTCGATTACCATGGTCGACTGCCATATAGGCAGTCGATTACCTTGGTCGACTGCCAATGTAGCAGTCGACTACCACCGTCGACTGCCTGTATAGCAGTCGACCATGGAAGTCGACTGCTACATTGGCAGTCGACCATGGTTGATAGTCGACTGCTATGTTGCCGTCGACGAAGATAATCGACTGCAGTTGTAGCAGTCGATCATTGCCGTCGACTGATACTATTAACAGACAAATGCAGTCAACATCATATGTTTGTTGGGTTAAATTTTAATGGTTTGGGTATAGTGGAATATGGATGGATGGAAGTAGTTTAGGAAAAATGTGATTAAAGCCAACAATGATATGTAGAAGGAAAAAAAACCGCGTTGTATTAAAACAAGTATATCGTAAAGATATAAAAAATATACAAGGTTGTCTATATCAATGATACACGCATACTACCTTAACCCCTACGATGTTGCCTAAAGAACTAAACAGACTAAACACTATCCTTAACCTCAGTTCTCCAGCAGTCTATCGGCTCATCCCACCCCACAAACGGCATCTGCATCCGTAGTTTGGCGATGGTCAATGAAATGCGGTTCGACACGTTCTCGCATGTCAATGCACTCAAAGTGACATCCCAAATTTTCCTTCCTTCATTGGCAAAGAGAATTCGGTCATCACCATCGTTGCAAAGTTGTCGAGCAATCATGCCGACCGCATAACACTCAGCCTCCGCGGTGTAATATACATCGGGATCATGGTGTCTCATGTTTTGGATGTAAAACAGTTCCGGCGCCACCCAAAACTTCTCCTTCCTCAAATTTTCCTTCGCTTCTACGGTTTCCGCATGCCATAGCGATAGGACATCCTCACCCGAATGCGTTGCACATCCCCAATTGCACACCCCAATCTTGAGGCTCCCGTCCGATTCCCAATGCAACATAATGTTGTCAATGGATAGATCGTTGTGTTGCACATTTGCAGCGTGCAAAGCCTCCATGATCCATAACAATGCCCAAGCCAACTTTACCCTCTTCGCCCGGAACTTTTGGACTTGGTCATAGAGTTGCCATTCGGTTGCGTCCATTGTCAAAATGTTGGCATTTGGGCGGTGGGCTCTATCCCGAATGAACATCTCTCGTAGAGTGCCCCCGTTCCACCATAGTGTATAGCCCGCATTGGACACACTGTTGATTAACCAAAACTTGATGAAACCTGGATGCGTGCTCTTTAAAACGCATGCCTCCGCACTTACTTGGATACGAGCTTTTTGCCTATCCGACGTCTTTGGGGTCTTTTCAGCCCACGTAATCTCCGGTGGGAGACGATCGTCGCCCTCGATCCTCACCTCCCCGTAACCCCCCACCTTCTTTATGCTCTTCAAACTCACGACATTTGCCGTATCGGGAATCCACAATAGTTGGCATGGGCCCGACACCCTTAGCCACTTCTCCAATTTCTCCGCCTTCCAAGGAATTATTTTGGAGGCCGTCTTGGACAATCCTTTGGCCACGGGATCCCACCACAAAAATATTTCCCGGATTCTTACAGCTCGAGGGCTCAACACCTCGCCTGTTTCGCCCTCCGGGAACATGTTCTCAACCAATTGCTTGAGGTTGAAAATACCATTTTGGGCCTTATTCTTCACCCATGAATCGAACCCCGCAAGATTCCTATCACCGCTAAACTCGGGGCCATCCACTTCCTGTCGAATAGCAACCTCCATGTCCCTTTTAATTATCTCAACCCTTTTGTGTTTCGGCTGCTCCAAAAAATGGAATTTGATGCCGGCCTCCCCATTCCTCAAATACCAGTCAACTATGGCTTGGTGGACCTTTGCCGTTATCGCATCCGAGAATTTTACCCTTGGTTTCCCGCTCCTACTCGACGACCCTGAGGCCGCGGAAGCCCCTCCTTGGCTGCTCGTAGGGGCACCGGCATTTGGGCGGACGGGAACGGTAGTATCTGAACGGGGGGTAATATTGGCTCCCGTTCCAGAAGCACTTCCTGATCCCACATCGGAATGTCGTTGCCGCTTAGGGGGCCGTTTGTGCACCCTGCCGGGTGCATCCGGCTCGTCCTCCGGCATCCTCCAACTTCGATCCTCCATCGTGTTTAAAAACACGCTATTATTGTGTTCACAAACACAACTCAAATGTGTTCACAAACACGGCCGTATTCAAACCGCTCCACCGCAAAAAATCGGATCCAAAATTGGCAAGAGTTTGCACCCTAAACCAATCTTCCAACCGCCCCCTAGGCCCTCTCAAAACATTAGGCAAAGGATGCTAGGCATGCTTAGTCCCAATGTCCCGCTTGAGGAGGGGTGGTTGAAAAATGATGTCAATGAGGCCTCCCCACTTATATATATAGGTTGGGTGGGCCTCACACCGACGGTACGACCGGACGCCGCGCCCTTGGATCCTGACCGTTGGACCGTGCATCATCCAACGGCCAGGATGGATGCGACGATTGGTCGACTGCTATACGGCAGTCGACCATCCAGTCGACTGCCAGATAGCAGTCGACTCTGGATAAGGCAGTCGACAATTAGCAGTCGACCGCGGCGTCCACTGCTATGTGGCAGTCGACGTGTGGGCCGACTGCATTTAGCAGTCGACTGCGGGGGTCGACTGCCATGTCGACTGCTAGTTTGCAGTCGACCCTGGAAGTCGACTGCCACGTCGACTGCCAAGCAGCAGTCGACCCCCGATGTCGACTGCGAATGGCAGTCGACCGCCATGTCGACTGCTAGTTTGCAGTCGACCCCGGAAGTCGACTGCCACGTCGACTGCCAAGCAGCAGTCGACCCCCGATGTCGACTGCGAATGGCAGTCGACGTGGCGGTCGACTGCCATGTCGACTGCTAGTTTGCAGTCGACCCTGGAAGTCGACTGCCACGTCGACTGCCAAGCAGCAGTCGACCCCCTATGTCGATTTCGAATGGCAGTCGACGGGCAGTCGACCGCCATGTCGACTGCTAGTTTGCAGTCGACCCCGGAAGTCGACTGCCACGTCGACTGCCAAGCAGCAGTCGACCCCCGAAGTCCGTTGCGAATGGCAGACATTGGACCTCCCCCCCTCCAAACATAAACAAATTGCTTTTGCAATGGATCCTATAGCAGATTACTCTAAACACTTTTAATATCATAGCATCTTTTATATTTAGTGCACGTTCAAGCGTCGGGACTATAAAGGGTTCACCGCTCATTAGCATTCATCATTCCCCCTCGCTCTAGTTGGCCTTGATTGTCTTTTGGCATTCGTTGCAAGTGGAGAGAGGTAGTAGGTTATATTGGGATGGGCACGCGAAACGAATGGAAGCCTTGGTTTGTGCCCAAGGAGTGGACTCCAACGTCCAAGAAGGTCGAGTGCAAATTTTGCGCGTTGGAATTAGTTTATAGGAAGGACCGCATGGTTGCCCATTTGGGATACCAAAAAAATGACGGCAAGATGCGGGGGGTGGCATTGTGTCAACGTCAAGGGCCGATTGTAAAGTCTTTATTTTCGAGGTGCGGCGGATCGTGGCCGCCAATTCCGGATGACTTTGTGGACGAGTGCGTTGAGGACGGGGAGAAGCTGTGGTCGGGTCCCAACAACAAGCGTCATGCGGTGCATTGTCGAACGTGAATGGAAGCCAAACCGCTCCACCATCGCCCGCACCGTCAGTGGCAAGGGAGTTGGTGTCCGGGACGACTCCCGAACCCCACCGACGTTCCCAACGGCAAATGGGACTAAAAGAAGGGATGCAAAATTCGACAAAACGAGACTTGGATACAAAATGGTCGCAAGCCTTTTATGAGGCTAATATCCCCATTAGTATTGTCCGCCATCCCGCGTTCATCCAGGCCGTTAAGGCAACCGCCGAGGCTAGAATTATGTACAAATCCCCAACATACTATGCAATGCGCAAGAGTTTACTTGACGATGCACGGTTCAATACACAAAAAATCGTGGAGTTGAAGACAACATCATCCATCCACAAATATGGGTGCACTATTTGTTCGGACGGATGGGAGAATGTTGTCCACCGCCCTTTGATGAACGTCATGCAAATTTGTCCGGCGGGCGACGTGTTCCTTGGTTCCATCGACACCACCGGTAGCACAAAGGATGCCGCCTACGTGGCTACCGAGGTCAAACGCTACATCGTTGGAGTGGACCCCACAAAGGTTGATCAAGTTTGCTTCGATAATGCGGCGGCCATGAAAACCGCGGCGAGCAATATTAGTCGGGAATGGCCATACATATATTGGCAAGGGTGTGCGGCGCATTGTTTGAACTTGTTGTTGAAGGATTGGGGTAAACAACGATGGGCGAAGGACGTCGTAGACAAGGCGAAGGACATTGTCAAATACATCCGGGCCCACCAATGTCCGACGGCGGTCTTCCTCACCTATTCGCCCAATTTGGGCTTGAAGATGCCCGGGTCCACACGATTCGCCACCAACTTCCTCATGATTGACCGGCTTCTAAAGGTGAGACATGCTTTGGAACAAACGGTTATTCATCCCGATTGGACCGCCTACGTGAACAAATTAAATAGAGGAGGCGATGATCGAAGGAGAAGTGCAATGGAGGCACGTCAAATCAAAACAACGGTTAATGACGACAATTTTTGGACAAGTTGCGATAATTACCGCCACATGTCGGAGAAGGTGTTGAAAGCATTGAGAGTGTTTAATGGCGTTGAACCGGCAATGGGCAAGGCTTAGTTGACCATGAAGAACTTGGAGAAACATGTGCTTAGCCTAAGGAATCCTCCTTTCAACCTAGCACACAACCTCGCTACCTTGGCCGAAGAATATTTCTACAGCCGGTGGCGTATGATGACCACGGACCTACACCATGCCGGTGCAATCTTGAATCCTTATTTATTGGACGACAACGTCGTCCACGAAGACGCGGCCGTTAAATCCGGATTTTTGGACGCCATGAGGAGGTTGACCACGGGCAAGGACGATCATTACGGTCGGGTTGTGGCCGAATTTCAAGCATTCAAAGAGCGTAGGGGCGCGTTCGCCAATATGCCCCTAGCCATGGAAACCAACATCCCACCCCACGAGTGGTGGGACCTCGTGGGCGAAGGTGGCACCCACTTGGCCCCTTTGGCAAAGCGAATATTGGCCCAAGTGTGCTCCTCTTCGTCTTGCGAAAGGAATTGGAGTAGTTATTCGTTTGTGCACAACAAGACTAGAAACCGGTTGAGTTCGGCGAGGGCGAAAATTTGGTGTACATTTATACCAATTCACGGTTGGCACGGGAGAGTGTTGATCGGGACTCGGCCGCATGGTATCTAGTGAACATGATGTCCGAAGACTCCGACTATTCGGCCGACGAGTATATAAATGGTGACCCCCCCGCGGGACCCGGCGGGGATTCCTCGGGGCCTTCGGACAACGAGAGCGATGGGGAACATGGTGGAGGGAATTTGGGCCTTGACAACCACAATGATCCGTTTGCATACGATGGACTTGACGCCGAGGACGATGGTGATCTTCACATGTGGGCCAACATAGCCGGTCGGGAGTTTCTCTCCACTACGCATGTGCGTCCCGCTACGCCGACAACTACAATACCCGATGTACCGGTAGACATTCAACCCGTAGTGGATGAAGATGTAGTGGCCGAACCACATGTGGATGAAGCTCTTGAAGCGGCTCCGAACCGGATGGACAAGGACGAAGTCCCACCACATGCTTCCCCCATTCATCCACCGACGGATGTTGTGCCCACTCCTATTGTGCCGACAACATATGCACAACCCATGCAAACTACACCACCCTTTCCCGAGCCCCACGGAGAGGGCACGTCCAATGTTGTCCTTAACACTAGTCCATTGCGAGGTATTGGGCAATGCCCGGCCGTTGCGCGAGCACCGGAATCCGACTCGGATGACACATTGGCGCAACACATTGCGCGTCGGGCCCCAACAATACCACGCATGGGCTCCCGGTTGGTTGGTGCCACCATCGGCATGCGCGCCCCATGCCCCACACCGGCTAGGCCACCCCCTAATATTGCATTGACAAACTTTGGTCGGACCACGAGAGGTCAAAAAAGAAAACGACAAAGGGATGTGCGAGAATGGAGGACTACCGGGGCCACCCCACTTGCACGTCCACAAACTGACGGCGTTATGGATGCAACGGGTTCAAGACCAATGGTATCGATTAGAATGCCAAGGGCTGGCACACGGCTTAGTCGAATTCCCGGCCCGGCAATTGATGGCCACGAGTCCGACGCCCGAACAGATGACAATGCCAGCACGGACGATGAATCCGGCGTAGGCGAAGCTCCCGATGATAGTGATTACCAAGCACCGCCCCCAAGGGTAGCTGTGGGAGGGCCACGCAGGACAAGGAATTCTATTCCTCAAGACAACGATAATGCCCCTTCATGAATGAATATTTATAGTAATGTCAAATGTCCTATGGTGTTCAATGGGTTTAGTTGTATTTTTTTGTAATAACTATTTTTGGGTATGTTTGTTGAAAAAATAATGTGAATTTCAAATTTGTATATTGGATGTTGACTAGAAATTGAGCCTGCATGTATGATGTAGGGTTTAGGAAATGAATGTCCAATGTGCACTAAGGTTAGGACTCAGGAGTAGGACACATGGAAATGATTTGTAATGCCAATAGGCCCTATGTAGTGTTGCATTTTTTATTCTATAGGTCGGAGGCGGCATTATAAAATAATTTTAAGAATATTTAAGACTACTTTTATGTTTTTATTATTGAAAATCATCGAAGACATCAATCCGTGAGGTCCTTTATGGCAAATCATTGTCGAAAACATTCCCCTCTTCTAGGATTAGGTCATCGAGCTCTTCTCCGCCCAAATATTGATCCAAGAATGATGACATTGTAAATGCAGACCACCATTCACGACTTGTCCGATGTGCCATGTGGGGCGTTATGTATTCCAATATTTGCCAATTTGTGTGGCAAATTGGCAATGCTCAAGGCTCAAACATTGCCATTGAGTTTGAATGTACTAATGCTATATGGTAATATGGAACAATTGTCAAAGTTGAGCGTGTCTATATTTGCCCTATTGCCATGGATTGGCTATAGTCGTGAACTTATAATAAAAAAAATTTAAAAATGCCGTAGAAATTTGTCGAGGATTTTAAAATGCATTTTAAATGTGTATTTTAAGATAAAGTAAAAATAAATGCACCTCTAGCCCTATGTCATGTGGGAGGATGAAATGAATGTCCAATGTGCACTAAGGTTAGGAGTAGGACATATGGAATTGATTTGTAATGCCAATAGGCCCTATGTCATGGGCGAGGATGGAATTAATGTCCACACACACACACATATATATATATATTGCAAATACCCCCAAATATATATATATATATATATATATATATATATATATATATATTGCACATACATCCATATATATAGCGCATACATATAGAACATACGGTATACCGGGAACCCACATATATATTGCACATACACATACATATTGCAATTTGCACGTACACCCATACATGTTAGACATACATATTGCACACGGGTGTAGCTAATAAGGAAGTTATCATTTGTTTAAATAGCGATCCACTTTTATTTCACATTACGGATCATATCTTTTACATAGTGCGATTATATCCACTAGGCCTAAACACATATACAATGTGTTTGCTAGGATTAAATCGGCGAACTATATAGAACATGAACCGCTACATCTACATAGAAAAATTATAATGTCAATAGTCGCTCCGAAGGACAAATCCAAAAGTTGGTGCATCGACGATATTCGGCAGAACGTTTGTCGACTTGAAGCCAATATTCTCCATTCTCCACAAGCATATCCCGCAAGTATTCAAGTTCCATTATGAAAACATCGTTGAGCCGAGCATGCTGAACTTGCCATCGAATTGGGATGGCAATGCGTTGCGTATGGCTGAACATGAAGAGGTTCAGTCGGAACGCTCGCAACAATTCGGCGAGCTCCGAAGTCCCTCTCACGCCCCTAAATCGATGCCCCATTGGTATGTCTACGTCCCAAATCGACATACGCAACGCATTGTAGACTTCTCCCATACCAAAATGTTCCCGCCAAGCTTTGTTAACTCCCATGTATTTAAAAATACATATGAGAGTTAAAAAATTCGCCCTCACTTCACACCCCCGCCCATACTCTCCTCGGTGATATGGCTCCAAAATAGGCTCTAGGACCTTCGGCAATATGTGCTCCCCCACAATTTCCGCGGTCAATCCGGGTAAAATGGTCGACGGTGCCATGTTTGGCACAACCCTGAAATAGCAGCTTCTCCGCTCCTTCTCCCTTTGTTCTCCGTTTGCAAAGCTTGCTAAAACAGGCTATGGCCAATGGAGAACTTGGGAATGAGGGAAATGGGAGGTTGGATTGCTATATATATGCATCCTTTGTCATGATTGTATGCATTTAATGCATGATTTGACTAAGCTAACGCTCTTCCCAAACCCTAACGCCTAATTTCGACTGCTGGGCAGCAGTCGATTGCCATATTCGACTGCTGGGCAGCAGTCGATTGCCATATTCGACTGCTGGGCAGCAGTCGACTGTGGATGGTCGACTGCTACACAGCAGTCGACTGATAAAATCGACTGCTGGAAGGCAGTCGACTGTGGATGAATGACTGCCTTCCAGCAGTCGACCATCTTAGTCGACTGCTAGGAAGCAGTCGATTTTATCAGTCGACTGCTGTGTAGCAGTCGACCAGCCACAGTCGACTGCTGGGCATTTATCAATCGACTGCTGCCCAGCAGTCGATTTACATAGTCGACTGCTATGAAGCAGTCGATTTGCATAGTCGACTGTTGTGTAGCAGTCGACCATCCACAATCGACTGCTGTGCAGCAGTCGACTATGCAAATCGACTGCTACACAGCAGTCGACTGCCTTGCAGCTTAATTTAGACAACTAATTAGACACACCCGTAACCCAACCTGCCAAATCATTGGATGCCACCCGAGGGCCCACACTACGATATCCCTATAAAATCAAGTGTGCTACCCACCATGAGGCCACCTTGCCTCGTAGTGATTTTGAGGACCTTGTATGCGTCGCGTACATTGCCCAAGATCAACTACGGTGTGGGCAATCCATAGGATTGCGATGGCTGGGAGTGGCAAGATACGGGATGCGGGTGGTTCGTCAAGAAGTATGTATTACAATCCCCGACACGCATGGGGCTTGCGGGACGAACCGGACGAATTTACACCCGAGGTGGTTGCAGAGAACACTCGAAATGAGGACGATTTGCGCAGTGTTTTACGTCCGATTCAAGGGTTCACTGAATTCTATTGGGTTCGACTGCCTAAGAGACAAGTTGATCGTCACCACCGCGGATACTTGGACGCCCAAGAAAGGCCCGCATGCCGCATCGGTTACAAGGAAAAACTTTTCCCATGGCACTTGTTTCAGGACCTTAGCGACGTTCTCACGAAGGGGAAAAATCAATTGTATTTTCGAAAAAACTATGGGACCTTGTGGAGGTTCTACCAAACCATAAAACACTCGGTGCATGACGCAATTCATTGGGGGTTCAACCGGTGCACCGCGCACCAAAAGGAATACCGGGTGTATAGAGAGTACACACTTAGGTCGTCAATGTAAGATTTGCCCACGAATATGGTGAGAGCGTAGTATCAAGTTTGTACTTGCAACACTATATTCGTTAAATTGAGACTTTCTCTAGTCTCAAATTAATATATGGATCAAACAACATGAAGATGCCCGAAACTATATTGTCAACAATCTCAAATATATTATATGTTCTAATTTTCCAAAATGTATGATGTCCCGACATGAGCACATTGGGTAGAGCACTTGATACCAACTTCATCAACAAAAACATACTCAAATCAAATTGGGTAGAGCACTCCAAACCAAATTCACCCAACAAATCACATAGAACCATGGCTATTATTAGCATGTTTAATAATATATAGACATTGCGACGTACATAGCATAGGGTTTAGGGTGCATATTTAATCGACCCGACAATCTAGTCCCAAACTTAATCATAAAAAGAAATTCACATTTGTTATGAAATATAGTATATGGATATTCATCCAACCCCAAATAATATAGCATTCGTAAGTTCTACCCAAATTCTACCCCTACTTTTAGAAGTACACATATGACTAATATATATTGCTAGAATTACATATGAAACTATAATCAATGCTAAAACAATCCTACCAACTTCTCATTCAACGGGGGTTGTTTCTTGTGCGATCCGAGCAAGGTTGTCTTTTGCAAAAGTTATGTACTTTTGAGGGATGGACACTGATCCACTATGATTTTTCCGTGGTTTCCATGCTATGAATATGGAATCTGTATCTACCCAAGATGGACCATGCTCTGAATCCACCTTCCACCGAAAATTATGGTTTGTATCCCAGCCTGTATAATGCCGAATCACATCTTCATTCCGTGCCGTCGGTCGGTAGTACTCCACCTGAATTTGTCGAAAATGCGGGCTTGAAGTTGCGAAATTTGGTTTGGACAAAGCTCTTGCCACCCATACAGGCTTCGCATATGTCTCATCACCAGGACGTAGAATGAGCATATAACCTTCATGACAATCCACCGCAATGCGGAAAGAAGGTGGGGGACGTTGACTAGCAGGCCCAACGTAATGGTCGTCCACATCAAACTCCTCACGAACCTCTCCATTTTCCAAAAGTCTAACCTCGGAAGCTTGTACATCGACACGAGTTTGAGGCCAAAATCCGTGCCTCAAAGTAAGGGGGCTATCTTGGTGAAGGTCTGCCAAAGCGGCACGAACACGTGTCCAATACTGTATCCAACTCCCATAACGATGCCAACATGATCCACCAACGTCCGCTATCTTCAAACTCTCCCAATATTGTATGAAGCCTGATATACCTTTCAAAATATCCTCCAAATTCTTCATGGGTATTGGCTTGCAAGGCCTAGGCTCTCCATCCGGTAACATCGTCTTTCCATCCGCATCCACGCGCCACACAAGGAGACCCTCCGGCGGGCTCCAATCTTGTGTCGTGCACAACAACTTGTATTGCATGGCGGGTACACCATCGTTACGCATGTAGAAGCGGAATTGTTGTGCCTTCGTATGCCCGATCAATCGGTGAGCTCCACTTCGAATATAAGGTTCTATAAATGCCTTGAAGTCTGGCACCTCCTCAATCATATGGGGGATGACGAGAACGTTCTCCAAATCCATGTATGACTTCATCAATAACGGGATTGTTGGAAAATCCTCCTCCCTCAACTTCATGCTCCACCGCCCAAAAGATGCATCAATATCATCGTGCGTGTGGCCTACCAATAGGAAGGACACAAAAACCTCCTTGAAAATGCCTTTCGCAACCAACAACGACCAATATGCAAATACATATCTACTTTTATTGTCCTTGGCACAATTGTCCAATTGGACACGCAAAGTGGGGGGCAACTTCTTCGCAATCACGGGTTCACTGGGTGGTTCTGGCAACGAATACAAGCATACATCTTTTCCATCCAACACCGCTTCATATAAAGGTGTTGAACCCGACGTATTGTCAAATAACAATCCTGAAGAATAGGCCGGCGGTTTCTCCAAATCACGTAAAAGCCTTGCGAATGACCCTATCGTGTGGTTTGAATCCGCTGGATACAAATCAAGAGCATAATGAGCAAACTTGACATCACCATGTCCATGTGCAATCATTCCTGCAATGCCAACCCAGTGTGATTAGTATCTATGCATAAATAAACCAATTTGCGTGAATCCATGTTCTGAAGCACATCACGTAATAAAACGCCACAACATTTAGGGTATGCGATGACATTGTTTCCAAATTCACCTGTAACCGATACAGGCAGCTTAAAAAATCCATCCGTGGCCTTGATTCGATTTGCAAAACATGGGGAGGCTGTTTTGGCATGGTCCATTTTGTCATGGATGACCGTAAGAACCTCCAAGGGCCTGGAGATGGACAAAGCTCTATTTGTGTAGTAATCATTACGGTGTGCCTCTTGCATGTTTACATGCTTGAAATAGTTCAATTGATGTGCCGCATAAGACTCGGTACCCATCGTGTGTGCATCCCGAAGGCGCTTCAACTTCTCGCAAGTAGAGCACCGTGCAAATTTGTCCCCTCGTCTTTTTGTAATGTATTCGCTAAAGTTTGCTTTCTTGATTGCACTCAATTTTGACAATGAAATTGGCTCCAAACCGACCTTCTCGCCAACAGCATTCACATCCAACAATATGTCTTTCCATTTTGTGCCTGTGGGAAGAACTTTCTCCACAACCTTTTCCCCGGTTGTGAGTGTGCGTGTTTTGTGTGGCATTGCATCGGCAAGCGGGACGATGATGGTCGCCAGAGTGGCCGTTGCTTGCCTTGTTGCTTCCCTGGGTTTCTTTGAGCCCACGTTCCCATGGTGACGAGACCGTCGGCCTTCCTTGGCATAAGCAGCTTGTCTATAAAAGTCCGCTTTTGACACACCGTGAATGGTGTACCATGCCTTACAACACACGTCTATGCTTTCAATGGTGATGACCTTGCGACCCGTCCCATTCACATGTATCGCCCTATGGACATCAAGTTTTTTGGTGGATCTTAGACGGAAATCTCCAAGCCACATTTCTTCGCGGATGGCCTTCAATTTATCCCTTGGAAACAATTGGCAACAACGATGCACACAACAATCCTTTGTGGCAACTTCTCTAATGGACTCCTCGCCGAGCAACCTTTGGCGTTTACAATCAGTTGCAGAGGGAGTAGGACGTGCCAATGTCTCGTACTTTCGTAAGCCTTTGCGGGGCCGAATGTTTACTTGGAGCTCCATTTGGTTTTGCATGTATTGTCGCTCATGGTCACGCAAGCTAACTCCATCAATCGTGACATTCCTCAATGGCCACCTGCGGAGGGAGAACCTATGAGTGGGATCCACCTCGGAATGAATGAGTGACTCCAATATGACAACCCCAACGTCCTCTGTGCCAAGTGGGTTCTCATCAATGCAATCTTGTGGATGGGTGTTACGACAAATACCATCCGCCACAGCAACTCCACTATCATTAACGAGCACCACCTCCAAATTCACCCACGAAGCCCTTGAAAGTCCCGTACATTCAACAATGGTTTCGTGCGCTACGGAAGGCGAAGGTAAATCCAAATGATCTTCGTCTGCACTGTCATCCATAGTAGCCTCCCCGACGATGTCTAGCTCATCCTCAGATGCAGATGGCCAAGTGGCCATGTCTTCAGATGACCAATCCCCTCTTTCACTAAACCCATCCATTGTGCCTACACACATGAACATTGAACCTTGTCAAAAAAAGCACAAAAATTGTAGGTTCCAATCAAAGAATTCAATACCATCTTATATAATCAAAATGACTGCTATGCCATTGGGTTTGTAAAGGTTTGGGTTGTCCAGCGGACACACTGTCATCCAGAGCCCATCCACACTGTGGGGATGGGTTTGGGTCGAGCGACCCAAACCTTGTGGCAGGATGGGATCATGGTCATCCATAGCCCATCCACAATGTGGGGATGGGCTTGGGTCGAGCGACCCAAACCTTTTGGCGGGATGGGGTCGTGGTCACCCAGAGCCCATTCACAATGTGGGGATGGGTTTGGGTCGAGCGACCCAAACCTTGTGGCGGGATGGGTTCATTGTCACCCAGAGCCCATTCACAATGTTGGGATGGGTTTGGGTCGAGCGACCCAAACCTTGTGGCGGGATGGGTTCATTGTCACCCAGAGCCCATTCACAATGTTGGGATGGGTTTGGTTCTATCAGGGTCAAACTAAAAACCACCCACACTAGGGCAGGGGTTTGGGTCGACCGACCCAAACTTTATAAGGGTCATACTAAAAACCGCCAACACTAGTGTAGGGGTTTGGGTCGACCGACCCAAACCTCCTCAAGGTCATACTAAATCCGCCCACAATGGGGTATGGGTTTGGGTCGACCGACCCAAACTCACCGCAAAATCCGGCGTATAGTGCGGCGGAAATTGCGAAGTGGGTTTGGTTTGAGCTCATTGCGAAGTTCACAGTGGGGTTGCATGCTGTGGATAGGTGCTCATGAACGGCAAACCTTGAAGTACAGCTCCGGCTGAGAGTTCTCCCTACGATTTCAGGAGTGGGAGAAGAGCAAAAAGAACCGACTTTTGGGGGGTGCGCCCCTTTATACTATCCACCTCCGCTTCCCCAACTTCCTCATTGGATGCCTTTCCCGCCTAGTTCTCCTGCAGAGATTATTTTCAAACTTCCTGACAGAATTCCCCGCTTTTTGTTGATTATAAAAATTGCGAATTTAACCTGGCTCTTGGATACGCCAAACGTCATCTGACTTAGTGTGTGTTGAGAATGTCTATTGAAAGTAATGTGGATATTTAATCCGTTTTTTATTGTTTGATGTGGATATGACAATTTACTTATATTGACATATTATATGTGTCGTGAATAAATGTCCATTGACAATATTTGAAATGTTGAGTATCGTTGTGATTATATTATGTGAATATGACATGCACCATTGGGAGGAAGGGTGGCCGCCACATGAATTTTTATAAATATAATAAGGGAAGGGGCATCTGATAAGTGATTTACAAAAACCATCCCCTACGCGTTCATTTTCATGTATCCAGAATATTACCCTACATAAACTCAAACAATATAGTATATTTCAAACAATATATTGACAAACGATATACCAACATTATGAAACTTCATATAGTAAAACTCAATAAATACAATACTTAATGTAGTTATTAAAACTCTCACATGTGGAATTGTATATTGAAAACAATGAAGAGATGTGATGTCAAATTTGAACTATTTGGCCGACTTTCAATTTGCGCTAATACAAATGAGAAAAGCTTTAAAAGGACATATGTCATTTGTAAGGTGTGCACACAATGTTGCTTCATTCCAAGCATGCAAATGTGGCAATGTTTAATCTATGTTAGGACAAGTTATGAATGGGATCCTAACCAAGAGTGGCATTTTTTTGTTCACTCTTTCAAATAATGTTTCAATCTAATATCCTCAATTACACTTCAACTCTAACAATGTTTGCAAGCAAAACTTGCAAAGTTGGAAATGTACGTCCTCATAACATCCACAACATGAAAGGTTCCTTGAATTAGTATAGATTCTTGAATTGTCTCAAATAATATAATATGAACATGCTCAAGATCGTATCTGCCCCTGGACTCTTCTTGCTATTAAGATAAGGTTACAATTGAATTTTGGATAACCTAATGTTGAGCACTATGTCACATGTTCATGTTAGTGACTTCATTTCTACACCACCATACAACCACCTTCCATGTTTGGCAATGAAAATGATGTGATGTCTATATACATTTGTGTCTAAAACTATGATCAGCAACGCCCCATCATTTGACCTACGTGCTGCTCATTTATGGCTTAAACCCTAAACCCTAAACCCTAAACCCTGAATTTTGTACATGTTCATTGATGCCTACATATACAAACAACAACTACTATATTATGTGCCATTATGTAATATATGTCGTTTCAAACATGTGGAGGAAACATGAAACATCAAAGTTTTTGCTTGCTTGGCTGCATATTATGATGTTCACCTTGGGTTAAGGTGGATACATTTGTATTCATCTTGCTTCTCCTGTAGACTTTAGGGGTCAACTCCCAAGTAAATATATAAATGTTTCATGATATAAATCAATCAACCGATTCGGTGCTTTTGGCAAACAAAAATTGGTAATAAATGACAATACATTAACTTGTAGTGAATTAGTGTAATGGTACTTGTTAGGGGATGCACGGTAAGCTAGAGCCATGCCCTCTAGCAACATACATCATATAAATCTCAATACATATTATTCATATTCATTTATTGCACCATGTAAAGGGATACCATATCCATTTTAAAAGACCGTGTAATTGCAACATAATTTTTAAATACCCCTCTTAGACTATCATGTATCATTGTTGTCTGATTCCATATGTCTAGATGGCGGAAGCTATACACATAATGGATTCATTTTACAATGTTTTGTCACTGGAGACAATTGGAGTTGCATATCATGTGCTTCAGTTGCCCTAAATCCTTAGTAACTTGTCTGTTAAAATCATTTTACTTTAGTTTAATCTTGTGATATATTATGAACCATGGTTTATTGTGCACTACATGATTCATCAAAGTGAATATGTAAGGGTTGACTATAAGCTCAAGCATGTTAGCAATTCCATATAAGGACCATGCAGAACAAAACCATTAAAATTGGAGTTGGGGATGGTACTCAACAAATATTACATACTAGTTGAAAGTCAAATGAATTATTTTATTTCTCTAAAGTGGTCAAACAACTTAACCCTTAAACGTCGGAGAGGCCCTATCAGGGCCTCGTTGACCCTAAACTATTTGACCATAAGATAACGTCAAAACATGTCGGAATTGCAAATTTTTTTTCCCCAAAATGTTTAACTCAAACTTCCATATCCAAATATAATATATGCCGATCGCAGTAAAAGAATTACATGGAGGTCTGAACTTCGGTAAACATAGGCTGATGGGAGAGGACCTCTCACCCCCCCTTGGACGTTTAAGGGTTAAGACCCAACGAGTTTAATTTGTTCGCAAAATTAGGCTATGGTTTAGGGTGAATTGATAATTTTAAGCAATACCTTAGGCTATGTAGCTGATTGAGAAAATTAATTGGTGCTAAGGAATAGCGGGTTAGGGTTTGGGAATTAGGGCTGGCCCGTAATCCCATTTGCGTGTGTGCTCTAAACACGTGGGTGCCCTAATCCCGTATTGTAGGGCCTTTTCCCGAGGGGTACAAATCTCGAAATGTCGCCCTCTTTCGCCCCTTTTCTCGTTCTCCGCGCCAAGCTTTGCTTCGCTAAGCGCCGCCTCCACGAACCGCCGCCTCCACGAACCGCCGCCTTCGTGAAGCGCCGCTCCCGCGCTTTCTCTTGCGTTCTCTCTTCCTTTCTCGCATCTTCTGATTCTTCTCCTCACTCTCCTTTCTCTTGCTTTCTCCGATTCTCCTTTCTCTTGCTCTCTAGGTTTATGAGTGTAGTGTGAGTTGTTTCTGATTTGAAAAAGCTTGCTCTCTTTTTCCAACTTGAGATTGAGAGAGTTTAGGGTTGCATTGTGTGACAACATTGAGTGGTATAGAGTGTTTGCTCATTTCGTTTTGGTCTATGTTGTTGAGTATCCCTCACACTCCACTATGGTGAGTGTTTGCGATAGAGGTTTCTGTTAGTAACATTCAGAGTGTTAGAAATCATTGAGAAACGGCATTGAGTGGGTTTTGCGAGGTTCATACCTTTCTGATATTCAGGTGTAGTGTTCTTTTAGAGTATTTGTGACATTGAGCTTGCAATACCCACCTGCAAGAACAGATTGTTCTACAGCTTGTACGCAAAGGTAATTTTTCAATGACTCAATGTGTTTCAGTTGCATTAGGGTCTTGAAGCATACACAATGCATAAGCATTGTGTATGTTGCGTGCACACAAAAAGGAAGCTCTCCTGAAACAAAATAGTTTCGAGAGGCGACCGAAACAGTAAGTCTTATCCAAAACCACGGAAGCATTTTTTGCCTAGATTTGCTTCACTTTCTTAAAAAAACAATCTTTTTGTTCTCTCACTTGTTTGGGTCGATCTACCCAAACATAACACCTTGTTTGGGTCGGTCGACCCAAACCATACACATTCCTTAATAACAGATACTACATTTCAAGACTTGCTCTTCAAAGCTGTAGTCAACAATTGATTGATATTGAAATCCACAAATAATCCAGTGGGGTTTGGGTCGATCGACCTAAACCATATACACAAAAACACCCCAAGGTTTGGGTCGATCGACCCAAACCATCCAAACAAAAAACCCAAGGTTTGGGTCGACCGACCCAAACCAAAGAAACAAAAATGCCGTAAAGTTTTGGGTCGATCGACCCAAACATGGCGTTAAAAAACCCCTCCCCAATAATCCATCCATACTGGTGCCCAAAATAAAACATAATTTGGATATTCCTTATAATACAAGGATATGGATAATGTACACTCATAAGAACAAGGAATAACGATACGGCCAATCATCCGAAATTTTCCCCTTTGATCATTATATCCACCTTCATTAAACTCTAATGACCCGGTCATATCTTAAGCAGAAGAGAAAATTAATTACCAAATTTTCAGAATTCAGCTGGCTTGTGTTTGGGTCGATCGACCCAAACCTGTCCATAGCTGACATTGACATATTTAGCCTCTTGAAAATTCGATAACATGCCTATCTCTACATGAAAGAGTTTGGGTCGTCCGACCGAAACTAACAGTTCCCATCCTTTCCTTGCAGATGGCCCCCAAAAAAAGACCTGGAGAGAGGTGGTTCATGCAAGCACCAGATGTGTTATGCGAGGAGTACGAAACACCTCCAGACGACTCCTATGTGCCCAAGGACGGGATTGTGCTTGCATGGTCACTTCAGGTGGTCAAGGCGTCGCAATACAAAATCCTGTTCGTGGTAAAAGTTGGGACATTTGAGCAGAATACTTGGGCGACTCTGACGGGGTGGGAGGTGGCGTCAGTCCAGGCTCTTGGGGAGCACGTGGACGTCATCCTAGAGAACTCAGCGGTGCAGAACGTCCACATGTTCATGCACCAGTTCTCCGAGCCGTTTGACACCATCTACGCCAAAGAGTCATGTGCCGAACCAGAGGTGGTGAAACCAGAGGCGATATTCATTGATGGGAATTGTACGAACACGAAGGTTGCAAGCAGGTTCACTAAACTAAAGCAGGCAATCACCGTGATCAACAAGGCCCAACAAAAACCACAGCAAGTGGTGAGACGGAAGGCCACCACTGAGGAAGGTGCAGGGTCGTCCAGACCTCAAGCACTGAGGAAGCCACGAGCGGTCCCGGGTGACTCAAGAAGGAGCACTCCCTCGGAAACACCGGCTGACAGCCAGACGCCAACGCCGTCGACCAGCCGGCAGACTACACCGTCGAGGAGGCAGTCATCGGTGATGACTGACGAGGTAGTTCCCCAAGAGCTGCGGATGCCCAAACCTGGGCAAGAGGTGGATACAGGGGAGATTCAAAGAATCGTCGACAACTTCACGACGAAATGCTCCCACTGCTTCTTCATGGGCAGGGATTTCAAGTTCGACGTGAACATTGCCCAGTGCCACCTTGCGCCTCCAGAGAAATGTGTCCGAGCCAAGGAGGACGCCTACGTAGACTGGATGGTCGCCCAGATCGTCGGCGGGCAGTTCAAGGACGACAGGCAGACGATTGTGGTCATGCCTCAAGGGCTGAAGAGAATGCCGACGTCTGATATGTGGCCGGCAATTTCAAAAGGAGATTTTTGGCTGATTGACGGCCAGCACAGTGTGGAGGCGTCGAAAAAAATCCAGCTGATGACTGAGTGGGACGACCCCAACAAGCAGAAGGAGAAGCTGAAGGTGTGGAAAGCACTGGTGGTATGGTCTGACAACGAGACCATACTCAGCGACATCTCCCGGTTCTTCAACATGGGGAACAAGAAGAGGGCGTACCAGGCATCGTGGATCAGGAACATCATGGCCTCGAGGGAGGTGTGGGAGTTCTATGGCAGGCCTCCCAAGGAAAGGGAGAATGCAAAAGATAAGAACCCCAAATGGGAGGTGAGTATGGTTTGGGTCGATCGACCCAAACTCTGCCATTGTGTTATGTCTTCGCCATATTTATAGTTTGGGTCGATCGACCTAAACCCTTGTAATGTTTTATCGTCTTTGTCAATTTTGTAGTTTGGATCGATCGACCCAAACTGTTGTTGCAGTTGTTGTTTCATGACATGTTGTCTAACATGTGTTGTCTGCTTCGTGTGCAGGACTTCAAATATCAAATGATCAATAAATTCTCCTCCATAGACAACGCCAGCCACAAGCAGAAAAAATACAACGAGTTGCGAGGAGAAATTTATTTGATCACAGCATCCGAAGCCGTTTGGAAGAAGTGGAAGAGGGTGTTCGAAAAGCATGAGACGGGGGATCTCATCGATCCCGACACAGGAATGCTTTTCAACGCAACCGCGCGCTTCAAGCAAATGAAGCCTCTGGTGAGAGAGTTCTTCCGTTCTCTCCAAGGGCTTTCGGAGACGGAGATGGGAAAGGCGGCTTCCCATATCCTGCACGTGCAGCCGTCGGCAAAGAGGTGCTGGGTGCACCCGAAGATCGTCTTCACCAAGCCAAAGAGCTTCGTTCCTTCATGCTACACCATGAAGGAATGGACGGAGAACAGGAAAAAGAAGACAATAATTGTGCAGGAGCTGCACAAGTTGGTGCCCGAGCGGAATATTTTCGTGGACGGCGAGGTCCACGAGGCGCACTGGAGAGCATTCAAAGAAGAATACAAGTTCACCAGTGCGTCGATGGCGGCTTTGATGAGGGAAGCTGGAGAAGACTTCCTCAAATCCAAGTTGGTGAAGGGCGGGAAGAAGCGGGAGCTCCCTGAGCACACGGCGCGGGCCTTCTCCAACTTCGTGAAGGAGAAAAGGATCGTTAGTTTTGAGGGGGACGCACATTTCAATCCCGTCACCCTCGAGCCGTTGAAAATCCAGGGCTGGCCTGGAGTTGAGCCTAGGAAGGCTATCCGGACAAGAGCGAGGGACCACTTTCCCTTTGCCATGATAGACTTCAGGAACATTCCGGGGAGCTCATTCGAGGACACCATGAGCACCCTGTTCCACGAGCCTTTCATGGCAAAGTTCGTGGATTATGCCAGCCCCAAGCTCAGGGAGGTCGACATATGGCTGTGGATAGTGGAGGACAGGAGGGCGGAGCAGGTATACGAGATTGTGCGGAAACTGCAGCCGGAGTATGCGGTTTCGAAATCTCACTACATTGCAGCATCAGCGGAGGGGGCGTACAGTACGATGAAGGACAAAAAAACCAGGGTCGTCAACGTGCTGTGTTTGTACTTCGTGTACAAGGCGGAGTTTATCAAGGTGCCGAACCACCCTATAACCCGGATGGAAAAGATATTCCAGGTTCCAGAAGGGTTGGGTGCCAGCAAAACCTTGTACGACGAGGCCAAGTACGCCAATTATCCTTCGGATGAGCTGCGGATGGAGTTCTACCTGAGGATCCTGAGGACACTGACGAGAAGAGGGGACTGCATCTTCAACGTCTTCGGGGGGTCCAAGCCAGTCTATGCAGCCATGGTAAGTGTCAGCATGTAGCTCCTGTGCAGTTTGGGTCGACCGACCCAAACTGAGAGTTGATTTGGCTATAGTTTGGGTCGATCGACCCAAACTAAGAGTTGTTTCAGTTTGGGTCGGTCGACCCAAACTAAGAGCTGGTTTAGTTTGGGTCGGTCGACCCAAAGTAGACATTGTATTAGCCATTTGTATCCCTTCGTTTTCGTCGCCTTCTCTTCTTTTGCTATCTTAGTATTGGCGCACCTGAAAAACTGATGATGTGGGAATGTGCAGATGTTGGGGTTGAACGTCTACTCCTACGTAGAAGACACGGATGTTCCATTTTACAAGACCCAGAAATCGCTGGCGAAGAAGATGGACATCCTCGACTGGATACCAGGGGGCTACGGGGAGGAGATTGTTCAAGGCGGTGAAAGCCCGATCGATAGGGCGAGGCGCGTGAACCCTGAGGAGGTCACCATGAGGGCTCCGGTTGTAGAACCCGAACCTCTGGTGCTATTACATCCGGGCGAATCGTCTCGGGGGCCGGGCGAGGAGGTGGAAGAGGAGGAGGAGGAGGAAGAAGAAGAAGCAGAGAAGGCAGAGGGGGAGGTGGAAGAAGGGGCAACCGGATTCACGCAAGAATCCCAGGCGCCCCAACGGAAGAAGGCCATGCGGGTGGCCACTCCGCAAAGCAGAATGGTGCCCGTGCTCACGGTGGATGATGCGCGGGACATGTACTCCCGGGACGGAACCTCCACGTTCAGGGAGAAGAGGAGGATGAAGGGGAAGAAGCTTTATGGCGACTACGCAGTGGACGAGACAATCGCCATAAGCAGCGAGGACGAGGACGACATGGAGCTCGCCAAACGGCTCAGGTCGGATCCTCCCTCCCCGAGAGCGTTCGCTGGCATGGTCATGGTGAAACCCGAAGTCCTGACTGTGGAGGAAGCCAACGAGAAGATGCGGCGGGACGAGGAGCAGCGCCTCCGCCTTCAGAAGGCTGCAGCTGAAGAACCTTCAATGCGGAACGAGGTCGCAGAGTTGAGGGCCCTCCTATTGGATCAGGAGCGGCAAAGGGCGTTGGCCCAGCCTCCCTCTAGCGCAGACCTGATCTCTCAGGTCATACAGGGGATGTGGGCGCAAGGCTTGGTGGTCGCTCCCCCAGGAGCATTTCCACACCTGCCCCCCGGGTTCCCACCTCAGAACATCCCACAGCAGCCTGTGCCGCAGTCGTCGTTCAGTTTTCAGCACATGATGGGGTCCCACGTCCGACCTTACGCCCCAGTGCAGCAAATCGACGACCCCAGCCTCTGGAGCGTGGGCGGATCCTCCAGGCCTTTGACGCCCCCACCATTGCGGCCTCCCGTCGACATGCCCCCCCTCACCAGCAGGACGACCCCCACATGTTTGGGTCGTCCGACCCAAACCCGCCAGAGCCTGTGGTGCGCCAGGACGAACCCCACGATGCAGGAGGGTTTGGGTCGGTCGACCCAAACCTCGACAATGCGCAGTCCCCTGTTGCCCAGCATGGTTGCGAAGACGCAACCATGGTAGACGTTGAAGGCCCGCAAGGGCCTGGTGATACATCTAACCCTACCCCAATCGATGAACACATGCATGATTCGCATGCGGAGGTTGGGTTAGGACAAGGGCCTCATGCTGAGCCTTTGCAGGAGCAGGTCGCTGACGTCGTCGGAGAAGGCGGGGCTGTGAGAGGCGGGGCAGCGGAGATGGCGGAAGCGTCCACAGCATCCAGACATGACCAGGACGAGGTAATGTACTGAGACCTCTAGTTTGGGTCGTTCGACCCAAACTTCCTGGCCATTGTCTTGTTGCCGTGGTCGTGTCCCCCTAGCTAGGAGGAACTGCCCCACCCCCCACCGCACCCCCCTACCTCCCCCCCGCTCTCGTTCCTTTCATCCCCCTACATGGCCCCCCTCCGCGTGCGACGATTCTCGATCTCTGGCGGACGCAATCAAATTTTGTAGATTTACATTTAGGATAGTGTGAACGACTCGTTCAACGCGGCTCCCCTCATTCAAATTGTACATAGAGATTTTTATAACAAATAAAATCATTCTTTTTGGTGCCCATACGCTTGCTCTTGTGTTCCGAATGTATGTTGTGAGTTTTCCCCATTGTATGGTGTCGTTGCCACAGCTACTTCAATTGTTTCTTGTCTTTTACACAAACAATTTCCGGTATGCTTGAAAATGGACATAGCATGACATAGCCTTCGCCGCCTTCTCTCGCTCGTCTCCACAGGGATCGGAGCGTAGCGTTGCGGCTCCCCGTCGATCCTCTCCCCGAAGCGTGGACGACAGCGCGGCGGCCTCCCCGATTTTACCCGCGCCGGCCTTGCAGCCTAAGACCCGGTTCCTGGTGCTAGACCTCAACGGGGTCCTTGTCCAATGCGTGCATTGCCCAAGGGCCCCCACGGTGTCTTTCTCCAAGCCCGAGGACACGAACTACGATGGCCCCCCCACGTACATCAAAAGCAAGCTCGTGTACCTCCGGCCGTGGCTTCGGCGCTTCCTACAGGTCGCCCTAAAGAAATGGTGGGTGATCGTGTGGAGCTCCATGAAGTCCGAAAACACCCAGGCGGTCGTGGAATTCATCTTCAAGGGCCTCGAACCCCCGTGCTTGGTCCTAGGACAGGAGTCGTGTAGGACTTTGACCACCCCCGAAGGCAGGGTTGTCAGGAAGCCCAACAACCCCGCCGTGAGCCAATACCTGAAGGTCTTGAAGCCAATCGTGTGGGACGTCCGTCCCTCAATGGTCGGCTGTCCCTACGACGTCCGCCCCACCCGCGACAACACCCTCATGGTGGACGACAGCGCGTCCAAAAACATTTTGAACCCGACCTCCAACTTCATAGTGTGCCCTACGTGGACGGTCGGGAAGGTCCAAGACCGCTTTTTGTTAGACCTCCTTAAATACTTGCAGGCGCTCGCGGGGAGCGGACTCCCCGTGCCCAACTTCGTATCTCGTAATCCAATAGGCGAGAGATACTTGGATCCGAGGGACTATTTGTACAGGGATTTGTACGCTCACGCGAAATATAATAAACTCATTTGAGATAGTACTTGGTGTGACATTTGTGTGTGTGTATATATGCCTTAAATGTATATGGATTTTCACATGCTCCCTTCCCCCCCCCCTTTCCCTTGGGTTTTGTTTGGTTCTTTTGTTTGGCATCAGCGCTTGGAGCCCTCTATTGACATCGTCAGTGAGTCAAACTTGGGAAGCTTCTTCTACGAGACCGTTTACGATGCCGCGTCCACCATCGACTACTCCAAGGAGCCTCTAGATGCCGGGGTCGTCGATAGCCCCCCGCCCAAGCAAATCTTCCGACAATCGCCGTCTCCGTCCCCGCTCAAGGGCATAGATCGCTACTGCGTCCGGGCGTCACCCTCGCGGGAAGGCGGGAGTGTTACACCTCAACGGCGGCTATGTATGGACGCTCGGCCTACAAAGAGTGGACCCCTCCCTATCCCTTTGCGGGACGCCTTGCCCCTCCTCGCCAACTCGGACGCGAGTGCCCGTCGTGCCAAGGTAAGCCCCCCTCCCCATAAATGCACCATGCGTTACAATCATTCTATCCTTAAAAGACCGTGCGACATGTTTGGGCCTTTCTCCTCAAACTAACACATGTTTGCCGGTTCTTAATTGGTTGCAGGTTGCGTCCGGCCTCAAACCTCCACGGTCCAATGCGTCCATTGAGCTGGAGCGCGAGTACGCCATGCGCCGATATGCCGGACAGTCTACGTCGTCGTATTCGAATTCCTCGTCTTATAATTCGGGCGGTCGACGGAATCCAAAATGTGTTATGGTGGGCCCGCATCCAAAACTCGGCTACAGTCGCGGGCCAGAGATTCTCAGAAATGTTGAGGCGATGCGAGCTAAACAAGCGGCGGCAAAAGAAAAAGATGCGGTCTCCAAGCCTAGATAGGCCATCGTAGGCGTAGACATTGCATGTAGGCGGGATGATTTTAGGCCGCACTATCCAATTGATTTGTGCCATTAGTATGCTATTCAATTTCTCATGCCATACATTGTATATTCTACTTGCAATAATATAAGTTGCAATAATATAAGTGTTATGGGATTACCCCTTCAATATGGTCTAAGGTTTGGATTGCCCTACCTAAACCATCACAAATATGAGTTCTCATATCTTGTATGCAATATTATATTGGTTAACATATTTCCCCTTCAATATGGTCTATGGTTTGGAAACCCCTACCTAAACCATATCCATACAAGCTCTCATGTTTTGTGTGCAATAATATGAATGTTTTAAGATTTCCCCTTCAATTTGGTCTAAGGTTTGGATTGCCCACCGTAAACCATCACAAATATGAGTTATTAATGGGGTTCTTGGTATGAACACCTCTTCAAAGTGTTCGCATCTTACAACTTTCTCCAATATGTGTTCCATTTATCCTTGTTCTTATTTCTGTGAATGTCTCAAAATGCCCAAAAAGTCTCAATTTAACGAATATAGTGTTTTGCACGTATACTTACGTATGTTGGTAAGTTGGAAATGCGCAATATATGAATTCCCAGCAATATTGCGGTGATGTTTTCCGCTTGGTGTGAACTTATAATCATGCCACATGGAATCATTGTCACAGTTATTTGCATCGATACGTGTTTGATTCAAGTGCAAATGCATGTAGATGCAAAGTCCATGGTTTAATTGGATGTTTGTGGCAACCGATTGTGTGGGCAAACATAAGAAATGATCATTGTGCGACACTTGTTTATTACTCCCAAAATTGATAGTGAACAATAATTCACTTATAAACATTTCCAAAATCATGGTTTTTCCCGCATTGTGTACAATTGAGTATCAAATAATGCCTCCTAGTCCAACGCCTATCTCACAAACACTAGCCAACATTCCTAATCCGGCTCCGAATCACTATCCAATGCAATGGGGGGTCCGCGGCTTGAGCTTGCACCGTTCAGATTTGGTGGCCGTAGTGTCCGGCGCCTCGCCTCACGCCTGCTCTCGGTGATGGCCCATAGTTCTTGCGCCGCAGTTTCCCGGTCAGCTTGTGCACGAGCGCGCGCGCGGTCTCCAATGTGCAACCCCCTCGCGGCATTCGGATGGCGCAGGACGTCTTGCATGGTGGGGCTAGAGGCCCCGTCACGGATGTCCAAAAGGCCGTTGACGTATTTCCACTCATTCATCCGGATTTGGACGTCCACCTCATTGAAGCTACCCTCTTGTGTAACGGCCTCCTGCCTCTCCAGATCGGCCTCAAAACTTGTTGTGTCCAACACGTGTTCCACATCCCAAGTTGTTTCCTCGCCCGGGACCGGTTCCCGTGGTAATACCCCCACTGTCACATTGCCGTTGGAGTCATACACGTATCCGTGGGGGTGAGGACCTGGGACGTATTCACCCGTCTCTCCGGCATGCCCACCCACAACACGGTACAAAAATGCCCTCAAACCTACGGCCTGAGGAGAGGAGCCGGGGTAAAACTCATGAGCAACCCTTGTGTACATTTCAGGCGTGAAGTTTGTCGGGTAGCCTCGCAGGTCCTTCAAATACCTCCGTGCACGCCAGCTATAAGCAGGAGGATCGCCATATTCTGCGGGCGGCACACCATGGATTATTGTGTATTCAAAATCGGGAGGCATTCCCCATTGCACTCTGAATTGCTCGTACAACCTTCGATGCAGAGGGGCTTGGCACGTAGGACAACGGCGTGTTTGCAACATGTGTGGCAACAAACAATTCGGGTGGACCATGTGACCGCACGACCCAACGATCCATGCGCCTTCGGGTCCCCAAGGATTGGAACAAATGGGCACATGCTCCCGTCCTTGATCCAATCGGGGACGCATGGCCACAACAAGGCTGGTCTGGCCGGGGGTATCACGATGCGGGATGATACTGTGGTATCCCATTGGAATTCATCCTCGGGCCTCTTGGTCCACGCAATACTGGGGTAATGGTCGTCATCGACCGGGAGGTTCTCAGGATACATGAAATCCAATGGCGGCCACGAGGTAAAAAGAAGCCGTCGTTCGGGCCACTGTTCGCCGTGGTCCCTATAGTGTGTCAGCTCGTCCATCAATGCCCTCTCACGCGTGGCGAACATGATAGTGGCTGTGACCATGCCCATGTAGTCGTCCTCCAACAACCGGTTCCTCCTAATGACCCGGTCGTAATCAACCCTCATTGCCTCCAAGTTTGTTGTGGGCGACGGCTCCCGCCCTTGTCCATCACTACCAGACATTGCTTGCGGCAGTTGTGGCGCATCAGCCCTCGCAAGTTCAAGGTCGGTCAAACGTGCAATCTCGGCCTTCAACCCTTGGACCTCCTCGGCGTGTGCACGTCGGACCATCTCCAATTCCCGTTCGTGGTCAGATTTGCATTTTGCCAACTCCGCCCTCAACGCCTCCACAACGTCGTTGTCGGCAACTACCAGTGGTGGGGATGGCACCGCCGATGCCATCTCCACATCAACGGGCGAAGATGGAGGACAAACCAACCGGGAACCATGTGGCGGTGTCACGTGGACCCTTTGTCGCCGGCTAGGTGGTTCAACCGGCAACCCTATGACAATGTTGTGCTCGTCCATGTTTGACTCGGCGGCCGGTGGAGTCCCCACAATTTGATGATCTGGTCCCGCAAGGAAATCAAAATAAGATCGGACCCTCAAAGGATTCATTGGAGTTTGCCATGCCAATGGAATCGGACGGCCAGCGTTCCGTCCTAGCACGGCACTTGGTATGACCGTGACCCGGCGTGCCTGCCTCAAGTCCGGGCTCGTGCGGGGTATGGTGGACCAGTCGATATCCACTCCCAAAATTACCTCCGCGTAGACCATTTGGCATAACCACATTAGCATATGCCCGCGATCAAATTCCCTCGGTGCACCCCACAAGAAATCCCACACCTCCTTGCACCGTTCTCCAAATATTTGATGGCTCACCTCCCTCCATATGCCATAGCGTTGTCTAGACATCCGTTCAGCATTCGCGCTAGGAACGAACATCCTCGTCAAATGGGTCCACTCTACGTACCTTCGGACCGTGCTATACAACCACATGCCCCTCTCATTTTGCCAGCCGGGATTGGCGAGAATGTTCGGGTCCCGCGCCACCTCCAAATTGATTGGTTGCGGCCTGCCCCTCGGCGCATTGCCGCGTCTTCTAGCGCCTGCCGACCCCGGTCTCGCTTGCGGAGTCCCCCCCGGATCCAAATCCCCGCCACGTGGAGGTTCCGGCGGCAAGTTATCTTCGTCTGCCATCGTTGCCCCTAACCCCTAGCTTTGTATGCCTACTATAAATTAAACCTAATATGGTAGCACTTCCAAAATAAGCGCCACCACCCACAATTTTTTCCCCAATCCACTAAAACCAAATTAAGGCCGTTCAAAGTTCAAACTACATAATTAGATTTAAACCACTTTCAAAATAAGTGTTCACATATAACAATTTCCGGTATGGTTCAAACTAACCGCAATGGGGTACAATGTAGACCGTATGTAGGTGGGTTGCAATACACACGTTAGGCAATAACAGTATATCGTATGCACCGTATACGTATTTCAGTACGTATGTCCACCTGTAGCCCTCCAGCTCACCTCTATCTCCAAATGGCAAGGGTTGATTAACAACCTAGGCCCAAATGGAGGGAGGTGGGAGTGAGGGAATGAGGGAAGTGGGGTCCATATATACCCCAAGGAGGCGTCCTTTCGATTAGACGCCCCCTGGACCAACCCATGGACGCCACGTGCCCATGGGTGTCTCTACGCGACTGCTCGTGAGCAGTCGCACCCCTTCGTCGACTGCTGATAGCAGTCGACCATAGGGTGCGACTGCTCACCAGCAGTCGTCCGCACTTTGTCGACTGCTATTAGCAGTCGACTTGGGTTGTCGACTGCAGTTGGGCAGTCGACTGTCTTCGTCGACTGCTAATAGCAGTCGACTTGAAGGGCAGACGACTGCTTGTAAGCAGTCGCATCCCTTCGTCGACTGCTATTAGCAGTCGACGAAGGGGTGCGACTGCCCACCAGCAGTCGTCCGGACTTTGTCGACTGCTATTAGCAGTCGACTTGGATTGTCGACTGCAATTGGGCAGTCGACAGTCCAAGTCGACTGCTAATAGCAGTCGACTTGAAGGGCAGACGACTGCTCACAAGCAGTCGCCCGCCTGTCGTCGACTGCTAATAGCAGTCGACTTGAAGGGCAGACGACTGCTCACAAGCAGTCGCCCGCCTGTCGTCGACTGCTAATAGCAGTCGAATTTCCATGTCGACTGCCCAAGAGCCGTCGACAAGCCAAGTCGACTGCTATTAGCAGTCGACTGCTCTTGAGCAGTCGACATGGAAATTCGACTGCCGTCAGCAGTCGACACACCTATACGACTGCCCTTTAGCAGTCGATTCAGTGTGTCGACTGCCTAGTAGCAGTCGCTGTAACTCGTCGACTGCCCACTAGCAGTCGACACTGTTGACGACAGTTTACCCTGTGTGACGACAGGGTAAACTGTTTTACCCCCCCCAAACGGACGTGACGTTTTCAGGTCTGCCGTCACGTCGCTGTCACAGGACGTGACGCGACGTGACGCGACGTGACGTGTAATCCCTGACAGTAACCCACACTAATAGGACAATTTAGTGTACTTATCCTCAGTTATATTGGAATCAATAGAAGATAAGATTGCACAAACATAGACACCTATACAAAGGCATGTGAACAATGTTTTGGAGCGAGATGGTCTCATGCTCTCCTTGCTTTGCTTTTTATTGTTTTTTTTGGTCTTCATTGGTTCACACAAACAATATAAGATAAGCCTTATCCCTCTTCGGACTATCATGGTACTATATTTTAACCTTATTCTTTCTCATGCCTCTTCCATTATATTTTTATTGACTACAAGCAAATTAATGCTCTACCCTCTACACTCTCATTTTGCGAGTAGTCAAAGGCTTCTAAACCCATTGCCTTTATTAATGTTTGATGTCTATCCTTTGCAAGTGATTTGGTTAGCACGTCCGCTATCACATCCTCTATTGGACAATACTTCTAATATATCTCTTGGTTTTCTAGTTTTTCTCTAAGGAAGCGATGTTGTACATCGATATATTTGGTGCGAGAATGGTGTGTGAGATTCTTTGCAAGTGCTATACATCCTTGATTGTCACACATGATGGATGTTGGTTTTTTTTGCACATATCTCACATCCGCCAAAAATTACCTAAGCCAAACCACTTCCTTAGCACAATAGCTAGTAACCATATACTTGCTTCTGTTGTAGACAATGTAATGGTTAGTTGTTTCTTGCATTTCCACGAAATGACTCCAACGCCAACAAAAAATACGTACCCCGTAGAGGATCGCCGGTCGTTTGCATCTCCCGCCAATCCGCATCACAAAAACCTCTCAAGACAATATCCTTGCCTTTGAGGCATAATTTGAGGTCCAAAGTGCCTTTCAAATACCTCATGATGCATTTCACGGCCATCCAATGCGGTGGACCGGCCTCCGACATGAATTGGCTCACCGTATTAAACGCAAATACAATATCGGCCCTCATGACCACCATTGCATACATGAGAGATCCTACTCCGGCTTTGTATGGAGCACCTTCTATTTTCCTTTGCACATTCACAAATTCCTCATCCAAAAGTTTTAACGATTTTAAATTCACATCGAACAAAGTTCTGACCGGTTTGTATTCTTCCATGTTAAACCGCTTGAGGACTTTTTTGATGTAGCTCCTTTGGTTCATGATGATGGTATGGGCTTCTCTATTTCTCTCAAATTCTACTCCTATACAATAATACAATTCTCTGAAATCGCTCATCTCAAATTCCTTCTCGAGCTCCGATTTGAGCCACTTCAATTGGATTACATTGTTTGCCAATATGATCAAATCATTCACGTAGAGGATTGTCACTAACAAATAATCATCCGTTTGTTTGACGTACAACGAATGATCCGTTTAGCTCCTACAAAACCCTTGTTAATGGAAAATGAGTTGATACAATGACATCACACCCTCGGCGATTGCTTGAGCCTGTACAAAGTTTTTTTAAATTTGTATACAAGGTCTTCTTTCCCCTCTTGTATGAAATCCGCCGGTTGATCCATATAAATCTCTACCTCTAATATTTCATTCAAAAATGCCATTTTTACATCTATTTGGTGGATCTCCCAATCCATGGCCGTTCCTAATGCGAGAATGTATCTAATGATGATAAACTTGGCCATGGGAGCAAAGGTCTCATTAAAATCCATTCCGGTCATTTGAAAATATTCTTTTGCTCCCATTTGCTCACATTTTTTGTTCTCAACGATTTGCACAAATTAAAATGATCATCCAATAATGTCACATTGGCCCGTTCTTCGCCGTGTTGGGGTAGAATGTGATTCTTCTACCACTCTCTGGACGGACGCCGCTCCCTCTTAGGATATCTTCCATCCTTGGCGAATCTCTCAATGTGGCCGTCATTTGCCGCGGGAATTTCAATTGCCTCCTCATTTGCAACCAAGTGATCTCCCACTTGTTTTTTGCGCTCCTCACCATCATCACACGAAAATGATTTAGAAGTTTCGTCCACAACAACCGCCTCAGAGCCTTCATCTCTATTTTTTTATGATATTTTTAATTTGTAAATACATTAGCCTATAGGCCTTAGTTTCCTCACAATAATCCCAAAAAAAATATTTTATATTATTTGCATTAAGTTTATTTTTTTTCATCAGGCATCATTGTGAAGGCAATGCATCCAAACACACGCATGTATACAATGCAAGGCCGCCTTCCGCTCCACGCTTTTCAGGCATAATGAAATCCAATTCCCTTGTTAGACAACGAATTCGTGTGTAAACCACATTAGCCACCGCTTCCGCCCAAAACGATTTGTCGAGATTTTGAGCATAAAGCACGTTCCTTACCATCTTTACGATAGTACGATTCATATGCTCTGTCATTTCATTTGGTTGAGGCATATACGGGGTATACGTTTGCTTCTCGATACCATGATCCTTTAAACATTTATTGAATGCCTTGGAAATGAATTTCCCGCCGTTGTCCGACCAAACGTTGTGATTTTGTGCTCCGATTGTGTCCCTACAAATGCCTTGAACTTCTTAAATTTCTCAAAGCAATCTCCTTTGGATTTCAACGCATACAACCACGTTTTCCTTGTAAAATTATCAATGAAAGTTATAAAATACCTTGCACCGCCCATGGATGTGGTCCTTATTGGGCCACACATGCCGGAATTCATGATTTCCAAAGGCTTGGTCGATCGCATCCCTCCTCGTCGGAAACGCAGTCCTATATTTGCTTTCGATACATGCTTCACAAAGCAACGAGGATGTGGGACAAGAAAATTTATCAAGGTTCATACCACTCACCATATTTTGGAGGGTATGAACATTTTTCACGTTTAAATGGCCAAGGCGGCGGTGCCAAAGCTCGAGTGCGTCATTTCCCGTTGGAAATCACACCAAGTTGGTCGCTTCCGCTTCGTGCACCTTTTCAAAATTGATTTCGTACAAGTTATGTTCGCGTGGTACAATAGCAATGGCTTTACCATCGCAAGATTTAACAATGCATTCATTTAGGTTAAACTAGACCTTTAAACCGTTCAACACAAGTTTGCTCACTGAGAACAAATCGGCATATAATTTAAGCACATAAAGCACATTTTTTATACGAATTTGGTTGACTTTATTTTTTAAGACTGTTTCCATGATGATTGATCCCATTCCAATAACTTGGACAACGCTATTATCACCCAAATGCATATTACATGAAATGATTACCTCATACATATCAAATGCGGCCCTATACGAAGTCATGTGCTTGGAGGCTCCCAATTCTCCTCCCCTGACTTTTGGGCCTTACCCAGGCTGCATCTCAATCTAGCGCGAGCATAACCCTGGATCCGCAGCAGCTCCGACCTCAAGCCTTATCCAACCTGCATTTTAATCTGGTTCAAGTATTAACCCTGAATTTGCCGCAGGTTAGCTCCCAAGCTTCACATTGTTTCGCCTCAGATTTGTCTCACACATTAACCCTGAATTTGCCGCTCAAGCCGTGCACCCAGTTGCAATTGAGTTGTCTTCGAAGCCGAACTCAAGTCGGTTCAAGCTGGATTTCGAACCTGATCCAGTCTGCACTCCGATTTCGCTCTGAAGCATCCACCCTGAAATTGCCGCAGGTCAGCTTCTACGCCTCACACGATCTTGCTTTAAATCTGGCTCAAACATTGACCCTGAATTCGCAGCTCAAGCCATGCACCCAGCTGCAGCTGAGTTGTCTTCGAAGCCTAACTCGATTCGCCTCAACTGAACCTTTCGGGCCTTACCTAGCCTGCATTTCCATCTAGCTCGAGCATAACCCTGGATCTGCAGCAGGCTGGCTTCAAGCCCTACCCAACCTGCACTCCTCCTCCTCCGAGAGGGTCTCTGGCTTCCCCTCCTGTCTGGCTTCGAGCCACCTTGTCTCTGTCCCCCCCGAACTTGCCTCGCCCCCTGGACCTTATCCCGCCCAGCTGCTAATCCGAGGTTGGGGGGATTTCCCCCTCCCTTAAACAATCACATTCAAAGCCTAAAACGAACACTAACGCATCCCTAATTGTTGCAACCAGCATAACCCAAACCCAAAACAATCAATTAATCAAATTTCTAATTTCCTACAGTAATAATCAATTCGACCCCCTAACAATACTTAAATCCAACCCTGAAATCCACCCTTAACAAGGCATTCAACTAGATCAATCGTCACTAATTTTTGTGTTTTCGTTGGTTTTAAACTGTTACAAGAATTGTGAGCACTAATTTGGGCTCACAAGTTGGTAACTTCTAAAGAAGTGGGGGAATTAGTGGTAGAGTGTTATTTTCGGTTTATGGACGCATTTGACACTTGGTTTTTAGCTAGGATAGCCTACATGTTAGGTTGTAGAGCAACAACAATCCATGGGTACTTCAATATCTCACAATTTTTGTATATATGTGCGTCAAAGCTTTTTTTGGGGGGGGTTTGAATTATCTAATATTTTTCCTTTTTCTAATGAATATTTTTCCTACTTCTACTTTGCCCCATTATCTTGGGCCCTTTGGTAGTTTTAACTCATATTTTTTCATATAAACTTAACCCTATGTTAATTCAAAAGTTGCCTCTTCTATGTTGTTTAAAATCACCATATGTGTGATGTTTTAAGGCAATCTTTATCAACATGCTTAGTAATATAAGGCAACCCAAGACATCAATCTTATCGAACCTTAAGGTTTTCAAACCCACCTTTGGGTGCAAAATGGTTCCAAAATGAACTCTTCTAGTCTAATGTAAAGGATTAATACAATGGGTCATGCACTGTGATACCCAAAAAGTCAATGTTTAGTACAAATTTGCATATTACTGACCACTTTAGCCACACCTATATAACTACTTAAGGAGGTCACATATATGCTATTTGAAAATTCATCATGATTTGAGGCTCATCACCTTAATTTCATTCTCATGGCATTGGATTCGTGCAAGATTTAATATTTAACTGAACATTCTCTTGGAATAATTGCACATCAAGAGATAAATTATTCCAACCCTCTTGGGAGTAACTACAGAAGGCTCCTCTACATTAGCACCAAAAAATCGTAATTTGAAAACAAAACCCCTAAATGCACATGGGCATTTTGGGGTGAAAAATGGTGAATTTATTGACTCTTGAGTTTAGGCAATTGTTGAGGAGATTGACACATGTTTGGTGAAATTTATTTATACAGCTGTGAGATGTTTGTAATCTTTAAATTCACACATTTTTGTGGCCATACACATGTCATATTTAGGTAGATTATAACTGTTTATGAAAGGTGGCATGAAACGGGCATCATTGACAACTTTTTTTTGGAGTGAAAAATGTGACAAATTCCTTATCAAATTAATGACTCTTAGAAAAAGCTACAAGGATTCTCTTCATTATCTCAATACCAATGCAGTACAACAAGCAAATCAACAATTCATTTGAATGTGATTTTTTCCCAATGCTTGCAATGCCCTAACCTAATGTTGTCTCCAATGAGCCCAAAACTTCAAGTAAATGGATGGATGTTGAAAAAAACAAATATTGAAAATCCCAATAATGTATGTTCCTCAAATGCCACTCTATACTACCACACAAAATTTCAAGTATGTCAAATGAGGTTCTAATAGGTGCAACCTCCAAAAATTACCCAACCTAGATTGCCATCCATTTGGTGAGGTGTTGCCATCCTTTTGATGAGGTGTTGCCACATGATTTCTTGACCTCTTGAGTACTTAATGCCCCTCGGGCACACTACGTAACTGGACATGACAACCCCCTTCCCATAAATGATAGTGATGTCCTGCGCTAGACATTGGTTCGGTGACTATATCACTAAAATAAATAAATAAATATATATATATATATGAGATATTGCCTAAAAAAAAGGGGAGAGAAAATTATTGGATAATAGTGTAGTACCTCTAATTCATCCAACATAAAACCTTGAAGTAATATACAATTAGTATTGAGCAAGACAAATAATATTGGTGACACTATGTACATTATTTAGTGTAGTGTTTATTTGCATTTTCAGCCCCCCCCCATAAGTGGGTGTCACACAACTTTATCCCTTGAGATTTCGGTGGGGTTTTTCCACATCAACCAAAAGACCACCCCTACTTTCATCCAATCTCTGCAGACCACTTCATCCATGCGGCTTTATTCACTAGGATGTAGTCTATCACTTGCAGACTTTGTCATCCTGTTCGTCAGCTCAGGAATTTTATTTGCTTCTGCCATCTCCCCACAGCGCAAACTTCATCCATCATGCACTCACTTTCATCCAATGTTACGTAAGAGCCCCCTACTTCATCCATCATGCATTCACTTTCATCCAATGTTATGTAAGAGCCCCCTACTTCATCCATCCTATATTTATGAATTACATCTGTGAAGTTAAACTTTTGCATCCATGTGAAAGGATTAACATGGTAAACTACAGTCTACTACATGTATTGCATGGGAGGGCTGGGGATTCGTGGCACTCACTAAGGAACATTCATCTAAGATATCGTGGATGAAGTGGCTCCAATAAAAAAAGCCCCCCTATGGGGTTGAGGGCCGATTCATTCGAATGTGACATCACTAGACTAATTCGGGGCCTTTGACTCTATTTCCGGAATCAAATTACCTAAAAATAGTCGTTTAGATGATTCCTGTGTTTTTTTCATCCGCATGGATGATTTTACTTGAGTGCCACGAATCCCTGGCCACATGGGAGGGGCAGGGTATTTTTCCACGGCTACCACTATCTCCCGGTCAGGAAAAAAAAATCCCCCCTGCTCCTTCATGTATAATAAATTCCCTAGACAACTCATTGGTTTTTTTTCTTCGAAAGTTTTTTCGAGACAAAATGTTTTATTACCATATGCGACTTTGGACCAAAATCATTTGTGCCATTTTGGATGGATTCATCATACAAACCACAAGTTTCTATGAAACTTAAGGTCTTGTATGGCCCCATATGCATTTAGGGGCTAGGTACTTTCCTACAACAAATCATACCATGCATTGACTTGTAGACCAATTCAATAGCATATGCAAGTGGAGAAACCTAAGGTTGAGGCATCTATAGTTGACCATGTCCATTTAACCGCTCACTAGACTACCTCTAATTCCAGTGTGGATGAGATTTATTAAGGTTCATGCAAACGGAGTTGAGGTTTACGTGGTGGCAACTTCATGTTCACTAAGAAATCAAAATAGATGGCGGGTGAGTATGAATATTATCAGCTACTAACTACGATTGTTTGCCAAAATTTGCAATAATGTGAGTAGTTGACATGTGGTTTCCAACTTTGAACGTGTGTATTATTATGCAAACTCCTTTATTTTATTGGTTATAGATGCGTCAACCTTACCCTCATAATAGTTTTGAAATTTGTCGTAGCCAAGCATTAGCATTTAGATGGGCAATTATGGATTAACCCATAAATTGACCATGTGTTTACCCTAACTTTACCACTTCGAAATTTGTAACAATTTTCATGTTCATGATTTCAAAAATAAATTCGTTCTCCTTAGAGACTTGGGATATGTTTGTCTTCGCAAGAAGAATAATTCCCCACAATTACTCCTCCTAAACAGATGCAAACTCTCTTATTTTATCGGTTATAGATGCCTCTACCTTAGCATAGGTCCTTAATGATAACTGACTTAGGTTGTACAAGTAGTGTAGTCTTTTGTGGCTGGGGATTCGTGGCACTCACTAAGGAACATCCATCCAAGATATCGTGGATGAAGTGGCTCCAATAAAAAAAGCCCCCCTATGGGGTTGAGGGCTGATTCATTCGAATGTGACATCACTAGACTAATTCGGGGCCTTTGACTCTATTTCCGGAATCAAATTGCCTAAAAATAGTCATTTAGATGATTCCTGCATTTTTTTCATCCGCATGGATGATTTTACTTGAGTGCCACGAATCCCCGGCCGTCTTTTGTATGGAGATACAAGGCCCACCAAACCTGAATACCGTAAGTAATACAAGAATATATTCCGGTTAGATAGGTTCTATCATATAATCAATGACACCATACATACCAAATTTTCTAACCTTGACTCTTGCGTGTGCAAGTGGGGAAACCTAACACAGGTGCTAGGATAATTGACTTGGGTGCACAAATATCTCGTGTCTGGTGATACCCACCACACAAAACAATAATTCGGCTAGTATTATAATACAAATTTCCAGCTGCATAAGATCTTTTGTATAATTATTCGCTCAGGCGGTAGGATAGACGAATGGATGAGCTGCATGGACGAGTTCCTGTCGTGGAGAACAAGTAATCATGGATGAATGGAGGGAGGATGGGTGGATGGATGATGGGGCGAGGACATCGTCAGCCAAGGCTCGAGCTCTGTGTATTATATATGGCCACCTCACCTTCTCCTTGTGCCAAAATGAGTTCTCTTCCTTTTCTTGTCTCGCGGATCAGAGTGCATGCCGATTGACTCAAGGATCCGATAGCCAAGGTCAAGAGCAAGGATTTTAGTTGCCAATATGAGTAGATGGAGAAGCTAGAGGTGGAGAGACACACAGAGAAAGGCGGCATGTACATGGAGATGAGATCGAGGAGTGGAGTTGGCAGTAGGCGAGTTTGAAGAGATTAGAGAAGGGACTAAAGATCACGAGATGAAATAGATTACGGCATTAATATGTATCAAAGCAAGGAGACCAAACGGTAGCATCCACGTCGACACTCTGTTTCCATCGCCGTTGTTGGTTCTCCTTACAAAATGCTTACCAGCTTCATTAAGGTTGTCGCTTTGCTCATCATTGAGTTACTAGTTTGCATATTAGGATTGATTGCATTCATCTAACTTAGAATCCGGGATCTTGTTCATGTTGTGCTTTTGTCTATCATTTGGAGATTTGTGGCTTGTCGTGGTCTAAATTTCGCCATTTTCCTTCAAGCACATGTGTGGATGTTGTTTTTGAGTGTGTCAGCATAGACATGTGGTCTTGAGCAGCTGTGGAAAGCACCGATCTCCTAAGTGTCCTCCTGTGGCACTCTTTCAAGTGGGAACGGATTTAAATAGCAGTTTGTTGTTTGAGTGCAGCAAAATTGAAACATGGCGAGGAAATTCATGTAGTTTTTATCATCAGCGGAGAGGTATGGCTTCATATTTATAGTTTCAACTTTTGAGAAGATTCACTCAAGACTATCCTCTAGCCATTTGATGTGTATCTGTTGGTCATGGAGTGCACTGTTCACCATTTGTCGTCGTCTATCAATTGTTTTTTATTATTTTTCCTAGAGGCCGGACGTTTCACTTGGTGAATGGAACCTCTTCTCGCAAATTTGGAAACGACTTTGAGATAGATATAATTGCGGACTCCGTAAGAGCAAGCATGAATGAAGAGCGTCTTTAGGTGGGTTGTATCCTAGGTAACATTATACAATTATCCAAGGCGTATAAGGGAATCGGACTCATCTTAATCAGACTCTTCTTAAACGAGGATCGAAGAACAACCACCATAACGATACATGTTGTTTAAAAGAGATTGGATCATGTTTTCGGATCGTAGTCATTACTGCACAGTCAATAGGGAATATAGTTGGGAGGACCTATGTTTCTGTTAAGGAATTAACAAACATTCACTTCTAATAACCATAACTAAATCATATGAGGTTTGGTTTTCAATCCAATATTTGCTTATCCTCATCAAAGATTTGTTAGTGTGAATCTAATCAATCGAAGTTGGAAAACATGAAAAATGAACCAAATAACACCCACATACCTTAAGGGGAAGGGAGGGTTGCTTTCGGGACAACCCAAGGGTCATTGGTTGGTTGGTGAGGTTAAGAATTGAGTTTGTTGGTTAAGTAGTAGGATTTGTCTTCAACATTATTCTATAGAAACTCAGAAAGTAGACTTGTTATGTATCTTCAATGATGCATCTTACTAATTGCTCTGAACAAAATCACATGATTGTCTTTGTGAGCTCTTTTGAATAGCAAAGTTCAAACATCTCAACAACAGAAAGGAATCGAAGAGGTTATTTCAAATTTGTCATGTCATGTGAGCTCGTAGTATATCACAATTCTTTGAATGGTCTTTCTATCATTCAATTTCAAATAGATCGAATGAAGAGAGGAGGCCACGTTTACGTCAAGAGCCCTCAAATAAATCCACCCGCATGGTACTGATCTTCTAGTTAAGCTTAACCCTTGAAGGACATAGGGTCTCAACGTACATCCAAATACACAAATTATACGAGCCTCATCAAGTTCACCACCTGCCATTTGCAGTTATGAGAGCTCCTCGAACACCATATAACTACATACATTGCAGATATTGGACAAACAAAGTGTTCGCCTTTAGAGGGCCTCACAAGGGCCCTAGAGCAATGTTCGAGGAGATTTTAAAGCATGATCAGTGAAAATCCTAGCGTTTCCAAGTTCAATTGGTTATATGTTGTAATCTATTGGTTTTTCTTTATTGATTAGAGGTGCATTCTATAGATTCCTTTAAATGATCGGTAAATGTTTTGAAGTTTTGAACTTTGATAGGTTATTTCTCACACTCAGTCAGTTAATCTATAACTAGCAGCTGGTTCTCCCGGGCGATTGTTCCAAATCCAAGCGGTTACATGTTGATGTCTTTCGGTTTTCCTTTATCAATTTATTTTCATTTAAATATAGATTCTCCTAAAATGATTGGCGATTTGCATAAAGTCTTGACCATGAACTGGGTATTTTCAAACTCCACTGGCCCATCTGTAACTAGTGTTCAGATCAGCGTTCCAGATTGATGTCTTCAATGCCCTTCACACGCGATTTGGCCCTTTCAAATAGACCTCTCTCAAAACAATCCTTCAAAACATTACCCCAAGTCGAAAATGAAGACATCACTTGAAGTCCTCAGTATAATCTGCCCGTCAAGCACTGTTCGTACGAAAATTGATCAGTCAAATTTCATTCAATGCAGGTTGAGTCCGCTTGAGCCTTCCTCGGAGAAATGTTATTGGGCTGCGTGGCTGGAGCGGATACAAGATCTTACTCTGCTTTGGGCGTCGGAATGCGTGGTGATCCGGGGTTTGCTTGGTGGATTTTTTGTTGGGGTTGGAGGAGGATTTGTGTGTTGGGTTTTATCGGAGACCGGCTGCAGATAGGAGCAGTATTTGGGCGACATTGATGTATTGGGCCGACGAACGTAGGTTCTGTTGAGGAGGAGCATGAGGTTTGAAAGAGTGAGGAGGGTGGATTTGTTCTGGATGGTTTGTTACCAGGAGAGGAATTAAGTTGCGGGGATCATCGTCGCCGGTGGGTTGCGGATTCTTCGGGAGCAGTGTTGGGGATCGACCGTATCACAGGTGCGTTTGGTGTTCGGTTATTCCTTCACGAGGTTTCTGCAGCGCAGTGTTAGGTCATTGCTGTCGTGGACGCTAGGATGTGACTTCTAAAACTCTATATGGGGTGATTGTTTTGTCTATGTGGTGGTCGCCTTCGGGGTGCATAAATGTTTTCACCCTGGATTATATTGGAATTTGGAGATGACCCATTCCTTAGTATACCAACCATTTACTCAAGACACAACAGTATGGGGGTCTTTTGAACTCATAGCACGCTACCATCTTCATCGTGCTGGCGAGGCTGGGTGGGTCCAGAATATTTAGCGCCCCTAGTATACTGGCCGTCACTTGTCTTCTTGAGATTCTCACGAATTTGTAGCTACATCCACATGATCCACTGTCAGGAAGTTGAGAGTCTGTGGATGTGATCGGTGAGTTTGAACTTTGTCAAGCTCGAAGTTTAGAATCAAGAGTTCTGAGTGGTTAGCATTTTGCAAAGGCAGCTCGCCGAGTTTTCTAGTTCGCTACAGTAGTTGCTCTGGTATTTGTGAACTCATCTTACTCAATGTTTGTGTATTTCCTCTCATCCTGCACAACTCGAGCTCCCGAACGCATCTTCAAAACTTATCACTAATTCCAATACCAAACTCTGGACGAAATCCTCATCCCTTTTGGGCATTGTGATTTTGTGCAAAGTGATTTTGCGTTCCGATGAATTTGATTGAATTCACCTAAACTACGTGAGCGATCGGAATTTCAAAGGTGGGTTACCCTCTAATTCTTCGCAGCCCAAGTAACTTCCAGATGCATCTTTCAAAACTGGACATTGTCTCTAACATCAGTTGTAGACTAATATCCTCGCCCCTTTTGTGCATTATGAATTTGATTAATTCCACCTAAACTGCGTAAGCGATCAGAATTTCATTTCTATACTCTTGGATTGACGTCTTGGATTTGAACTAGCCCTTCAACTTAAGGGCTGAAATTTGAGAGCCCTTCAAACTGAACCTCATATGAGGGATTCGTTCTTGAACACTGGGTCAGATCTCCCCATTCGTAGCCCTAGAGTTCGCAACCCTGTGCCAATATCTAGGCCAAAGGTAGATGGGACCACTGGCGAAAGTGGGACATCTACCAAAATCCTAGATATGAGGATTAAGGTGATCAGTGATCGGGGAGATTTTTGGGCATAATCAGTTGAAATCCTATTGTTTGCAAGTCCAACCGGTTACATGTTGACATCCTCCGGTTTTCCTTTATTAGATTGGGGTATATTCTACAAATTCCTCGAAAATGATCGGTAATTTTCTTGCAGTCTTGAACTTCAACCGGTTATTTCTCAAACTCAACCGGTTCATCTGTAACTAACTGTCGGTTCTCCCCTATCATTGAAGGCAATGACCTGCAGGGCCCTGTACATGCATACGTCAATCATGTACTTTATGATAGCACTAACTCTATTGATACTACTGTGCCTCGAAAGTTTGTTGATTATCTTTTGATAATTGTGACAAAATACGTTAGGTGACCTCGAGCACCCCCCTTTCCACCTGCACACTCATCAAGAGCTAGCTGCAGATCATATTGCTTCAAATTGATCATGTTTGTTGGTGCATGTCCATTTATGGGTGTGGTCAAACTCGGGGTTTGAACGAAATGCATACTAGTTGCATACTTGAATGAGCCTGCATGCATAATTTACTGACATTTAATTTGCCCCCAAAGATGATTCAAAAAACAAGCACTGACATGGTATGGCTATTAGTGTTTGCCTGTACACATGGTCTATCTAGTCAACTACCATGATGCCATTGGATGAGCAACATGTGGGTGTGGTTATCCAAGTGAACTTAGAAGTATGATTGGTAGATGTTGTTCTTGAGTGGAGACATTTGTTTTTGATGAGCATGAAGTCTATTTATTTCACAACCATATGTTGTAAAGGGGGTGTTGATTAGTTGTTTGGGTTGGTTATTTGCAATTATCAGAATGGACATGGATTGTTAGTGTTAAGATTTCTTTATACATATATCTTGTTGTGCAAGGTTACTCGTATGGAAGTTTTGGGAATCTTGATGTGTTATTTTGTGAGTGTTTGGTTCTTCGGTGTTCCACTTGCGATGGGTTAGTTGAAGGATAGACTTTTGAATTTGATTGATTGCTTCAAGGGCAGAGGGGTAGATGATGCTTAGGATCCATTGCGCAAAGTTGGAAGTTCACTTCCTATGTATACACCTCTCTAAGTTGGTGGAGCTTTATGTAAGCATCCACCAACTTAGAGTAAATGGTTGGTTGGTATATGCTTGTTTGATGTCTTTTGAAGGATTAAGAACGACAACACTACTCCAATGAATATCATCTTCTTACGACTCATCAAATCCTAGATTTTAGGCACGCATGAAGATTGAAGTTTTCTCCACAAAGGAATCAAGAAGAGAACTATCTTATGACTATTAAAAGGTGGAAGAATGGTATTGTTGAATTGCATCAATCACCACTTGGACAAAGTTGAAAATCTTTATGGGAGGGTTTCTTACTTAATTTGAGAGGGCCTTGAAGATGCACACGGTTTTGCTCATTTGTATGGTCCACTTGACGCAGAGTTTGTTTGTGACTTGTTTCTTGAAAGATTTGAAGTTTTGTCATGAATCGATTCAATACATGGACTCATTGTTGGGGCTTAGTTGAAGCAATTACAAGCTTCTTAAAGAGATCTCATTGGTGGCATCAAGATTCAAAATTGTCATCTATTTATTTTGTTGGTTTGTCTAATATATTGTGTATAAAACTTGGTTAGTTTCCACTTCGTAGCTGGATGGAACCTAAAATTCAAGAACTTTCTAGGTGTTTCAGGGAGTTGACCAAGAAAATACTAGGTTGGACCTCTTTTAGGGCATAAAACCATGAGTTGTAACATTGATTAGCAAGATGCATTAGATGGTCGCATTGGTATAACTTTTATTTATTGGGAATGGCAATTTTTACCATGTGCATTCTTGTATCATATTACTAGCATAATACATATTTGTTATTCACTTGTTAAGAATTATAGCAAAGTGTAAGTCCAAATGACATTAAATAATGCTTTTGGTGTAGTTTTGAAGTTGAGAAACTACTTTCACATTCATTCTTGATATTATAATAACCATTTATTTGTTGAGATTGTACATGATTCCGTCCCAAAATTAGAGTTTGGATTTTCCTTTAGGATGATCAACTTTCGCATTGTTTTCTCTAGAGTAATTTGCTTATTATTGTTGTTATTCATTTTATAACTTTGTTAAAAATATGATTTTTGTTGTTGTTGTGCTAGATCAAGACATTCATTGTGTAGTTACAAGGTTATGGTGTGCAAAACAAGCGACTAAACAAAGGTCCACATGTTTGGGTAAATAACAAGTGTTCCATCATGGCCAAGATCTCGCAACAAGTTTTGATTTGGGGTTTCATAAGTATTGTCTCCTTGAAGTTTTGGAAATATGTGCGAAAACGACAAGAACAAAGTAAGCTCCGAGGTATTTTGGAATGGCAGAGCGAAGAAGTAACCAAACTTCATGAGGATCTCAAGGCAAAACAAGTGTTGAATAAGAAACAATGTGAAAATCTTCTCAACAAACTCAACCAAGTTGTGTATCATTTCAACGGGATGATCACGTCTACTAATGAGACCTCCAATATTGGGCTTGTGCTTGAGGAGTTATGTCGCATTATTCAAAGAGTACGAGTATTGGTGGAAGATTGTGGGAAACAAGAATGGTGCCATGCAGCTACATTCCAAATCAACAATAGGGAGGCCTTTCGAGAACTTGTGTATGATTTGAAGTGTATTTGGGATGCAATATGCAAAATATATTCAACTTTGTGTGCGAAATCACAACATGACATCCCATGTATTGATTTTAATGTGGCCACTTATGACAAAATTCAAGGTGATGAAGAAGACCTGGAAAAAAGGCTTTTGAAACGCCTTCAAACAACGCCCAATGATTCGGAGTATAGATTAGCAAAATATTTGTTGAGGAGAGTGCAATATGACTTGCAACGAGTGAAAGGTGCAGAATTGGATGCTTTGGAGGTTGTAGAGGATTTTATGAAACCGGAGTTCTTGGGAAAAATAGGTTCTGGACAAGCGGGCAAAGTGCACAAATCAAGTTGGATGGGACTTCAAAGTGCAACAAAAGTAATGAAAGTTTTCCCAAACTCTCTCAAAGAAGCCAACATCTTAGCAGGCTTGAGCCATCCGAACATCATCAAATTCTTTGGTTGTGGAACTAGTGAAAACCTTGAGGACGGTCTTGATGAAGCAATGGAAGTCTCAAAAGAACTATATTTAGTAATGGAGCTCATGGAGATGAGCTTGGGTGGTTTCTTGAAGAAGCAAAAGAAAACCTTATCATATATTGTTGCAATTGATATAATGTATCAAATTGCGAAGGGCATGTGTTATCTTCATGACATGTATGTTGCCCATCTTGATCTAAAGCCAGACAATGTGCTTCTAAGCTCCATGACAACTGCAAGAGTAGAGGGAAATTGTGGCCATGGTATTGTCAAATTGATGGATTATGATACTTCCAAAATGGAGGTTCAAAGCAAACCAGAATTACAACTGTATACTATTGGTACACCAAAGTATATGGCACCTGAGATGGGGAACAAAAACAAAGAAGACCCACCTTGTGCGGCATGCCCTTTCCAAGCTGATGTATGGTCATTTGCTATGACATGTTCAGAGATTCTTTCTCTTAAGGAACCGTTTTGGAACACTAAGAACAGGAAAGACATCTTAGAAAAGATAAAAGATCGTGTAAGGCCAGACTTGCCTATCAATTGTAAAGACCTTTCCATGTTGATCAAAGAATGTTGGGTTGAAGATCCTTCACGAAGGCCAACATTTTCTAACATTTGTAAACGACTCACAACCTTGAAGAAGGAGTTCATGATTGGAACGTATTCAAATGATATACCACGGTTTGAGAAAGATTGGTCGATGACCCAAAATATGGAAAGGAAAGCGGAAGCCTCGAAGAATGTCAAAAACATCCCTACTAGCAAAAAGGTAAGAACACATTCTATTACAATGTGCTTATTGCTTAGCTATGAGATGTCATGTTTTTATTGTTATTAATTTAATTTGCTTAAAATTGGATTTTGATTATTGAAGTCGTAACATAGCATCCTAACGTATGTGTTCTTTTTATAGGTGGATGAACCATCAACGCAAAATGATAAATTGGTTGGTCTTGAAAGGAAGCTTGCTGAAGTGAGAAATCTTCTTAAACAAATGAATATCTTGGTTTTCACTGGTATGGGTGGAATAGGGAAAACCACCTTGGCTAAGGCTGTATTTGATGATGTGAAATCCACATATAATGCATCATGTTTTTTTGAACAATTGAAAAGCAAAAGTTCACATGAAATTCTATGCGAGATTTTAGAAAAACTTGGAAGTCTGGACAAAGAAGCCAAACCTAATAAGGTGGATGCACAACAAAAGGTGAGGGAGTTGTTGGCCAACAAGAAAGTCATTCTTATATTGGATGATCCACTAGATCAAGTTCAAGTGCGTGATATAATTCCAGTAGATGCTCAATTTGTCAACAAAGGCACCAATATTATCATCACAACCCGTGATTGGGGTCTAATGAAGGATTTTGTGGAGGAGAATGGTAGAATAGGTGTTGGGCACTTAGATGAAAATGCATCAAAAGAACTCTTTAATTCTTATGTTGCTTCGGATGAAGGACAATTGTCAGCACAATTCTTTGATATACGTGACAGAATTGTGAAAGCTTGCAATGGCTTGCCTTTGAGCTTGAAAGTCATGGGTGCATTCTTGCAAGGAAAGGAGAGGATTCGAAGTTGGGAACGGGCTTTCCAAAGGATGAAAAGAGGCAGATGTTTGGATGGTGATGAAGGGCTTTGGAGTACCTTGAGGGTTAGTTTTGATGCATTGAAAGACGAAGAGAAAAAGTTGTTTCTAGACATAGCATGCTTCTTTCCCATGGGATATCGGAAAGAAAGAGTCTTGCGTACATGTGCATCTCCAAGTCATGTGCTTGATGTGTTGGTGGAGAGGTCCTTGGTCAAGATAGATGTACATGGAACCGTACAGATGCATGACCAACTACGTGATATGGGATGCATGATGGTTGAGACGGAGGAGGTGTACAAGGGTACTCGAATTTGGAAAAAAAACATGATTCCTTTAGGAACTGGAGAAACAAACAAGGTATTCCATATGTAAGCAATTTGAATTAGGTTATTTCTAGCCAAATTGAGTTGCGAACATTTTGGTCAAAGGGTTCATTTCTAAGTTGTTAAAACATATGCTAGATGTTCAAGTAATATGCACTTCATTGGCTTATATTTTTTGTTGTTTGTTAAGGACAACATTTGTTTGGCATTTTATTTTGAGAGATGCCGTTTTGACATTTTTGATATTTTCCATAACCAGATCTTCCAAAAAATTGAAGGCATTTTACTAAATGAAGAAATTTTGCCAAGTCCTTTTAGCATTCACACAGGCAATGTACACCTCCAATTCAACACCCTACGTCTATTGATTTGTAGGTCATTGCTAAAATTACCGGAGGGATTGGAGAATTTGACTTCTTTGACAACCCTCGATTTGTCCAACTGTAGTGGGTTGGAAACATTACCAGAGGGATTGGGGAACTTGACTTCTTTGACAACCCTCGATTTGTCAAACTGTGGCGGGTTGGAAACATTACCAGGGGCATTGGGGGGCTTGACTTCTTTGACGACCCTCGATTTGTCCGATTGTTTAAGAATGACAACATTACCCGAGGGATTGGGGAACTTGACTTCTTTGACGACCCTCGATTTGTCCACATGTTTTCGCCTAACAACATTACCGGAGGTACTGGGCACCTTGACTTCTTTGACAACCCTTAATTTGTCCAATTGTAACAGCCGGAGGATATTACCGGAGGGATTGGGGAACTTGACTTCTTTGACAACCCTCAATTTGTCCAATTGTTCGAGCCTGAGAATATTACCAGAAGGATGGCGGAACTTGACTTCTTTGACAACCCTCAATTTGTCCAATTGTAAGAGCTTGACAACATTACCGGAAGGATTGGGCAACTTGACTTCTTTGACAACCATCAATTTGTCCAATTGTTTGAGCCTGACAACATTACCGGAAGGATTGGACAACTTGACTTCTTTGACAACCCTCGATTTGTCGAAGTGTTGGAGCCTAACAACATTACCGGTCGGACTGGGGAACTTAACTTCTTTGACAACCCTCAAATTGTCCCATTGTTTCTGCGTGACAACATTACCGGAGGGATTGGGGAACCTGACGTCTTTGACAACCCTCGATTTGTTCAATTGTAAGAGCCTGACAACATTACCGGTGGGATTGGGTAACTTGACTTCTTTGACAACCATCAATTTGTCTGATTGTTTGAGCCTGACAACATTACCGGAAGGATTGGGAAACTTGATTTCTTTGACAACCCTCGATTTGTCGAATTGTTGGAGCCTGACAACATTACCGGAAGGATTGGGCAACTTGACTTCTTTGACAACCCTCGATTTGTTCTATTGTAAGAGCCTAACAACATTACCAGTTGGATTGGGGAACTTAATTTCTTTGACAACCCTCGAATTGTCCAATTGTAAGAGCCTGACAACATTACCGGAGGGATTGGAGAACTTGACTTCTTTGACAACCGTCGATTTGTTCAATTGTAAGAGCCTAAAAACATTACCGGTGGGATTGGGCAACTTGACTTATTTGACAACCATCAATTTGTCTGTTTGTTTGAGCCTGTCAACATTACCGGAGGCATTGGGGAACTTGATTTCTTTGAGAACTCTCGATTTATCATGGTGTTGGAGCTTGACAACATTACCGGAGGCATTGGCGAACTTGACTTCTTTGACAACCCTCAATTTATCCAATTGTAAGATCCTAACAACATTACCGGTGGGATTGGGGAACTTGACTTCTTTGAAAACCCTGAATTTGTCCAATTATTTGAGGCGGATAACATTACCAGAGGGATTGGGGAACTTGACTTCTTTGACAACCCTCAATTTGTCCAATTGTAAGAGCTTGACAATATTACCAGAGGGATTGGGGAACTTGACTTCTTTGACAACCCTCAATTTGTCTCAGTGTTCGAGCTTAACAACATTACCAGTGTGTTTAGGAAACTTGATTTCTTTGAGAACCTTCAATTTGTCACAGTGTTCGAGCCTAACAACATTACTAGAGGGTTTGGGAAATTTGACTTCTTTGAGAACCCTCAATTTGTCTCAGTGTTGGATCCTAACAACATTACCAGAGGGTTTGGAAAATTTGATTTCTTTGAAAACCCTCGATTTGTCTCAGTGTTCGAGCCTAATAACATTACCAGAGGGTTTGGAAAACTTGACTTCTTTGAGAACCCTCGATTTGTCTCAGTGTTCGAGCCTAACAACATTACCAGAGGATTTGGAAAACTTGATTTCTTTAAGAACCCTCGATTTGTCTCAGTGTTCGAGCCTAACAACATTACCAGAGGGTTTGGAAAACTTGATTTCTTTGAGAACCCTCAATTTATCTCAGTGTTCGAGCCTAATAACATTACCAGAGGGTTTAAACAACTTAATTTCTTTGCAAGCCTTTATTTTTCGCGGCGTTCATAGAGTTTGCAAAGTTCATAAAGTTCCCAGAGTTCACATAATTCAAACGGTTTGATAATCCAATTCAACCTAAACGAATGCATTGTCAAATCTTGCAATAGTGAAGCCATTGCCATTGCGCTACGCGAACGCAACTTGTACGAAATCAATTTTGTGAAGGTGCACGAAGCAAAAGCGGTCAACTTTGTACAATCTCCGACGGGAGATATTGCGCTCAAGCTTTGGCACCGCTGTCTTGGCCATTTGAACGTAAAGGATATCTATATCCTCTAAAACATGACAAGTGGTATGAACCTTGGAAATTTTTTTGTCCCACATCCTCGTTGTTTTGTGAAGTATGCATCAAAGACAAACAACATAGGGTTGCGTTTCCGAATGAAGGAAGGAGGCGAACGACCAAACCTTTGGAAATTATGCATTCTGACATGTGTGGCCCCATGAAGACTACATCTATAGGCGGTACAAGGTATTTTATAACTTTCATTGATGATTTTTCAAAGAATGTATGGTTGTATATATTGAAATCCAATGGAATTTGCTTTGAGAAGTTCAAGGAGTTCAAGGCACTCGTAAAGATTTTATTGGAGCACAAAATCAAAACGATTCGATCAGAAAATGGCGGGGAGTTTGTTTCCAAGGCATTCAACTATTTTTTAAAGGATCATGGTATCGAGAAGCAAACGTCTATCCTATATATGCCTCAACCAAATGGAGCGGCACAGCGTGTGAATAGTACCATCATGGAGATGGCAAGGATCATGTTTCATGCTCAAAACCTCGACAAATTATTTTCGGCGAAAACGGTCGTTAATGTAGTTTACATACGAAACCGTTGTCCAACAAAGATGTTGGATTTCATTATGCCCGAGGAAGCGTGGAGAAAAATGAGGCCTTACATTGCACACATGCGTGTGTTTGGGTATGTCGCCTACACAATAATACCAGATGAACAAATGGGTAAACTGCAAAGGACACAAAATGTTTGTCTTTGGGTTATTATGAGGGGACTAAGGCATATAGGCTAATGTGTTTATAAACTAAAAAATAATTAAAAATAGAGATGTGGTATTCATGAAAGATGGTACGAGCATTAGAAACACTTTGGAGATTCGTCCAAATGGGAGAAATGGAGGCCCTACGGCGGTTGTTGTAGACGAATTTTCTAAATCATCTTCTTGTGATGATGGTGAAGAGTGTGAGGAGCAAGTGGGAGATCACTTGGTTGTAAATGAGGACACAATCGAAATTCCCATGGAGAATGATGGTTGCGTTGAGAGATTCAGCAAGGATAGAAGATAGCCTAAGAAGGAGCGACGTCCGCCCGGAGAGTGATGGAAGAATTACATTCTACCCAAACACGGCGAAGAACAGACAAATGTGACATTGTTGGATGATCATTTGAATTTGTGCGAAGAATTGATATCCGAAGATGCGAACAAATGAGAGGCCGCAATGCAAGAGCAGTATAACTCGCTCATGGCCAACAGTACGTGAGAATTGACCAAGCTTCCAAAGGATCGCAAGAGTGTAGGGTGCAAATGGATGTTCCACACCAAGAATGATACATTGGGTGAAATTGTTAGGTATAAGGCACGGTTAATAGAAAAAGAATATTCTCAAGTGGCCAGAGTGGATTTTAATGAGAATTTTGCTAACGTGGCCAAGTTTATCACTATTAGATGCATTCTTGTATTATGAGCAGCCATGACTTGGGAGATCTACCAAGTGGATGTAAAACCGGTATTTTTGAATGGAATATTGGAGGTGGATAAATATATGTATCAACCAGACAGTTTTGTACAAGAAGGGAAAGAAGATCTTGTGTGCAAACTCAAGAAAACTTTGTACGGGCTCAAGCAATCACTAAGGACATGGTACCACCGTATCAACTCAATCTTCATTAATGAGGGTTTTTATAGGAATAAGTCACTACGATACGGTCAACCCTAGGAACAAGTAGAGGTAGTTGAGCTCTACAAACCTTTTCCATGAGGAAAATGAGAAGAAAGGAGATGCTAGAGGAAACGACATTCATGAGGTCACCAAGTTAGACGATGATCCACCATTATCTTGTTGCAATCTTCGAACGAATTTCTTTGTCTTTGGTAGTTGGGGTGGAAGGCATGGTTTCATCCGTTGGGTTAGGGCAGGTTGTTGTAAGGGGAGAAGTGGGGGTTTTAAGGATTTTGGATAAGATAAAAACCTAAGAAAATACTCATGAAAATTTTTAAAGGCGATTTGTAGATCATCTAGGTGTCTCAGATAAGTCTAATTACGACAAATATAATTTTATTTCATGTTATTTAGGATTTAGAATGGCAATTCAATTGTTTAGATAAGTAAAAAGGTGTGAGATTTCTCTCGACTTCGGTACATGCATTTGTGACTATTCCACACCTCACTCTAATTACCCAATCAATAATCTAGTGGTGGGTTCATTTGACTTGGAACTTATGCGGTGCGCAAACATAAGCACTGTGAGGCCAAACCCCCCACCCTTAAGCGTCCGTAGTCCGAGTAGTGGGTTTGGGCTCACATTCCTCCGCGGTATTGGATTTAGACTTGGATGAGTCCATAGTGCAAGGTTCACCCTTCAAGTGGTCTTGGATTTAACTAGCTCCTTCATAAACCCAACTCCTTCATGAACCCAACTCCTTAGCTTCTAACTAAATAAACCCAACTCCTTCGTAAACCCAGCTTCTTAGCTTCTAACTAAACAAACCCAGCTCCTTTATAAACCCAGCTCCTTCATAAACCCAGCTCCTTCATGAACCCAGCTCCTTAGCTTCTAACTAAACAAACCCAGGTCCTTCATAAACCCAGCTCTTTACTTTCTAACTAAACAAACCCAGCTCCTTCATAAACCCAGCTCCTTCATGAACCCACAACTTTGTAGTTGTAATCCCCAACTACCTCACTAATTATTCAAGCCCTTAACTAATCTTCCTACCTAATTTTCCTAATTCTACTAACAACCCCTTTCTAATCACACAATTCTTCTCTAATCCTAAAATCCTAAAATCCTAGAGAGGAGAGGGGGAGAGAGAATTTCCTAACTTCACTAAGACTAACTAATCCACACAAGTATATTTTTGCACTCATCACAACCTCAAGTGCTCAACTCTTAAACATGGAACTTGCAACCACGTGTATTCAAAACATGAACTTTAAGTACCACAAATTGGAATCATGAATTAACTTTAAAATCCTTCACGTCAACACTAATTCTACCAAGAGGTTAAGCCCTCTTCAAGGCTAACAAGCCTTGGCTCTCAAACTAAAAACTAAGCACACACATGTGCTCCAATATGGCTTCCCACACCCACACTTATAACTCGTGGGGTGCCTTGGAGCACAAAGGAAAGAGAGGATGAGTGAGGGAAGAATGAGGGATTATATAGTAAGCTTGAGGGGGTGAGCACCCTCAAGGCTCACGATAAGCCCTTGAGATTTCCTCCTACTTAGTAGGCGCCAATCCTATCTTCTAAGCCTTCCTCCCTCAAATGATCAACAAGGATCCTAATTCGAACATTTAACTAGCCTTGGCTTTCTACCTACCACACTTTACCAAACTTGGGATGCTTCAATCCAAACTTAGCCTCCTTCGCTTTCCGCCGCCATAACTTTCTCCCCTTACTTTCCCAAATCGTTGCTCACCACTTAATTCAAACCACGATGCTTAACTCGTGATTTGATTGGTGCTTTGAGAATTTGCTTATCCTCCACCTTGCATTCTTCCTTGGACCTTCCCCATTAAGTGGCCATGATGAGGTGGTCCACTTGTGCGCTCCATGTGATCCTCCATTCATCCCAATTCGAATGCACTTGCCTCTTGAGTCACTTTGGTTGTCTCCATCCATTTGTACTAGCCTACTCACTAACTACTCAATCCAAGTTCTCCTTACCTATCCTCATTCACTCAAATCCTTCCGAAGGTAAAAACACAATAACAACTCACATCCTAGCCTCTTACAACATGGTACTTCTAAGACTAACATTTCACTCTTTTTATATTTTTGTGAAGTAACATGCTACTTCAAAGTGCATCAACTAACGTTTCAAGGGTCTAAGACTAAATGTGGGCACCCTTTTGGGCTCACATAATTGGCGACCATCGGGGGATGAATCCAAACATCTCTTGCTCCAAGGGTAAGTTGCCTAGTCAAGCTCGGTACTCCTTACATCTACTTCCCGATGTACGGGTAGGAAAGAGCTCACCATTCAACGTTTCCAATTGAATTGAATTATTAGGAAAGACCTCATAGACAAGGTAAGGTCCTAACCATATTGCATCGAATTTCGCCGGAAATTCAAGCTTTCGTGCGTCTTGAATCATGACCATCATTCCCGGTGTTAGGGCCCTTCTCTTATGTTTGTCGAAAGTAATCTTTCTCCTTCTTTGGATTGCCTCAATATGTTGAGCCGCCATTCTCCTCCCTTCGTCAAGTGCTTCCAAATCGGTTAGTCGATTTCGTAAGGATTGACTTTCGGTAAGTCTCGTACTCACGGCCACCCTAAGTGACTCGACTTCATATTCGATTGGTAGTGTCGCTTCAAGACCATAGACTAAGGAAAATGGTGTAGCACGCGTAGTTACCTTATAGGTTGTACGGTATGCCCAAAGTGCCGCCGTTAGTTTCGTATCCCAATCCCGCTTCGAGTCTATAACCGTCTTGCGTAGTATACTCACCAAAATTCCGTTAACCCTTTCCGTTTGTCCATTGGTTTGTGGGTGGTAGGGAGTAGTCTTCCGGTGATCAATTTTAAATTTCTCTGTCATCTCTCGAATCAAGTCATTCAAAAAGTGAGTACCCCTATCGCTTACTAGGATCTTCGGCACCCCGAACCGCGAAATTATGTTTTCGTACATAAATGTTGCCGCGTGTTCCGCCGTGTCGGTCTTCACCGCTTTGGCTTCCGCCCACTTGGTGAGGTACTCGGTTGCCACCACAATATATTTCATTCCTTTTGAAGATTGGGGATGGACCTCACCCACATAGTCGATGCCCCATTTTTCGAAAGGAATTAAGGGTAATGATACATGTAAAGGCATCTCCATTCTAAGGTCGTTTCGGGCATACCGTTGGCAAGCGTCGCATTTCCTTACATAGTCATGGGCGTCCTTAAATAGTGTAGGCCAAAAGTAGCCCGCTCTAAGTATTTTTTGCCCGGTGAGTTGACCCGAGAAGTGACCGCCGCAAGCGCTATCGTGGCAAGCGATTAAAATCGCTTCAACCTCCGTTTTTGACACGCATCGTCGTAAAATACCATCGGACCCCCTTCTAAACAACCTATGGCCCACTACAACAAATTGCCTACTATTTACCCTCACCTTCCTTCTCTCTTCTTTTGTCCACTCTTTGGGCAACTTGTGGGTTGTTAGAAATTCCACTATGCCCGCATACCACTCCGGTGTAGAAGTGACCACAAAGAGGCTATCATCTACTAACATATCATTTACCGGATTTTTTCCTATCTCCTCCGACAACCTAGACAAGTGGTCCGCTTGTAAATGCATACGACCCGGTTTATATTCCACCGTGTAGTCGAATTCTTCTAATAACAAAACCCACCTAGCTAACCTACCACTTAACTCCGCCTTGTTAACTAGATACTTGATAGCCATGTGGTCAACAAAAAATACAACCGGGTTGCACATGAGGTAATGCCTAAACTTTTTAACGGAAAACACCATGGCTAGGCACTCCCTTTCCGTTGTAGAGTAGTTTCTTTCGGCGGGGGTCAATTGCTTACTCGCATAAGCTATAGGTTGATCCTTCTCTTTTTCTCCCGTTGCTTGACAAAGCGCACTCCCTATTGCCACATTACTAGCATCACAATAGACGTGAAAAGGTTTACCCCAATTGGGTGGTATCAACACCGGATAGGTGCTCAACCTATCCCGCAATTCCTCAAAGGCTTTTTGACAAGCATCCGTCCACTCGAATTTGACATCCTTTTTGAGCAAATGGGTAATGGGCACCGCTATCTTTGAAAAATTAGGAATAAGTTCCCGGTACCATCCCACATGTCCTAACAACTTAGAGATCCCCTTGGAATTGGTTGGAGTTGCCAAGTCGCTTATGGCCGCAATCTTATCCGGATCGGGTTCTCTACCTTTCTCACTAACAACATAACCCAACAACACTCCCTTATTCACTCCCAAAAATGTCTTATCCGGGTTCAATGCTAACCTCATCTTCCTACACCTAACCAATGCCTCCCTAACACAATGTAGGTGATCGTCCACATTACTTTGTGTGCTAAAATCGTCCACAAAGACGGTCATGGATTTGAACAACAAGTCGGTGAAGATATACATTACTAATTGTTGGAAAGTAGCCGGGGCATTACATAACCCAAATGGCATCACTACCCACACAAAAGTACCCCAAGGTGTAGTAAAAGCCGTTTTATGGATATCTTGGAGGGCTATGGAAATTTGATTATAACCCGCATACCCATCCATAAAGGTATATCGCGAATGACCTCCAACCTCCTCAAGCAACAAGGTGATAAAAGGTAAGGGGAAGTGATCCTTTTGTGTGCACGAATTCAATTTCCTATAGTCGACACAAACCCTTAATTTCCCATTTTTTTTCTTTACTAAGACCATGGAAGAAACCCAATCCGTGATTTCCACCGGCTTGATAAACCCGGCCTTCAATAACCTTTCCAATTCCGCTTTCACCAACAATTGCAATTGAGGATTCATCCTCCTCTCCTTTTGTCTAATTGGCCTCGCCCCCGAAATTAAAGGAATCCGGTGCTCTACCATTTCCCTAGGAATTCCCTTAAGCTCATCGTAGGACCATGCAAAAGTATCACTAAACTCATCCACCAAATTGCTATACTCCCTAATCTCTTTCTCCCCCAATTTGGAACCCATCTTCATTTGTCGGGTTTTTCCATTCTTTAATTTCACATCCACGTACCGCCAATCCGCTTCCGACACATGTGCTTGTTCCTCTTTGTTCCGATACCAATCGGAAGGCACATTGGGGTAATCTTTCACATCTTGACCTACAACTATCCCCGTAGACGTGGTCTTGAAATGTAAAGGCTCCTCCAATTTCGATGACTCAATAATCACATCCTCCTCTTGAGTCCCATCTACATGAATTAAACTAACCTCACCCTCTTCCACGTCATCTACCCAAGGTGTTAACCCACCGCTAACCCACTCTTCCTCGGTGAGCACCTCACATGGCTCCAACAATGAGCCCTCTCCTAAACTAACACTAGGAAATTCACTCCCTAAGCCTACTTGGTGAAATGTAACCATTACATCAACCTCGGACTCGGGGTACTCCCTTAGCCATTGGGCATAATCCCCATTATCCCCATAATTGTAAAAATTAGGACCTAGACTTCCCGAGCCCGAATCTATAACAACCCTTTGACCTTCGGGATGGACGACTCCCACCAATGCCTTGCCAATCTCATTCTCGTTTAAGTCATCAATTTCCTTCTCCAATGGCAAATACATCTCCTTCTTCATCCATCCTTCTAATGAACCAATGGACACTATGACCCTATTACCCTCCGGACCATAAGTGATGGATGGTTTAGGTCCACCCCAATTGACCATAGCATTCGCCATCCGCAACCAAGGCCTACCTAGCAAAATGGGGAAGGTGTCCTTGTTGAAGTGCATTTTAATGACATGGAAGGTGACCAAGTACTCCTCGCCTCCCGTAGTCATTCTACAATCCTTGATCATCCCCAAAGGCGTAGTCGAACTTTGATTTGCCATATTTATGACCAAAGGTGAAGGCCCCGTGAGTCCAAGTCCCAATTTTTTCATAGTATCCTCCGGTAGTATATTTAGACTACTCCCTCCGTCGACTAGCACATTAGGAACCACCTTATCTACTATAACAACTTCTATTTCTATAGCTTTCACGTCTCTTCCACCTTGTGATTGGATCCTAGCGGCTATTTTAGCTTTCACCTTCCTCATCCTCTTGTGTACCGGCATTCCCTCCTTTAATGTTTTCCTTGCCGTGGGTGAAATTTCCAATAGTTGGCCGAAAGTAATATCCGCCTTGAGTGTACTAAGGTCCGCCCACAAGTCGTACCCGGTAGATCTTTCCACCTTAGAATTACCCACTACGTCGAATTCGTCTACGGGAACCCCCGGTCCTTCCCATTCACCCACATCGCTATTATCCAAGTCATGTACCGCATTAGTCCTCTCCCTATCTTGTAAAATTATATTTTCCCTCTCCACATCCTTAGTAGCTCTTCTAGCTACCCTATCCAACTCGGAGAGATTAATCTCTTCATCCGAAGAGTAATTTCCTTGCTCTCCTATTCCTACCTCCAACGGGGCATCCCCTCTCCTAGCCCTAGTAGTTACCGCTAGTGCAGGTGCTTCTTCAACCACACCCTTACCCTTCACTAACTCATATGTAATAGCATTGGTGTGAGGAGGCCATTGACTTTGCTCCTCTCCAATTCTCGTTGGGAGAGGAAGCATGTCATCACATGTGGCCTCCAACACTCCATCCATGAACCTAACATCTTGGGAGTTAGATGGTCCCGGATCCGTTGGAGGCGCTTGTCTCCCGTTACTACCATTAGGTGGAACTCCTTGTCTATTTTGTATTGGAATGTAACCGGTTGTAGTTTGCAAGCCCGCCGGTGGATGAAAAGTTTGCCTAGCATTACTATGGTCATAGTATAAGTTAGGTGGCCTAAGTTCATTGGCCGGTACTCCTTGTGGCCTAGCACCTCGCATATTATCCCTTGCTTGTTGTTGTGGATTAGCCACCGGGTAAGGGACATTAATTATTTTGTCCGGTTGGCGACACGTATCCGAGGGATGACTTCCTCCACAATTGCTACAATTAAACTCTTGACCTTCGGACCAACATTGTCCTTGAGCGTGCCACCTTCCACAAAAGGGATGAAATTCCTTCTTCTCTAAATTTTGGCCACCTTGCCCTCTAGGTTGTGGTCCTCTATTGCTTCCATTTCCATAGTGAGGTGGCGCTTGACCTCGTTGATTTTGTTGAGGTGGGTTACCGTTTCCTCTTTGGTCACGGTTTTGTCCACTTCTACAAAATTGACGCGTGTGGCCCGGTTGGCCACATTGGACACACCATAATCCGGAAGAATGCCTACCCGACTCAACCGGGGGTGGAGGCCCCGGTTGTTGACTCCGGATCATTAATGACATTTGATCCGTGAGGCTTTGCATTTGTTTTATCATAGCCTCTTGGAATCCTAGTTGGCTAGCACCTAGTCTTCTCTCAACCTCCTCCAAGTGTGGATCCGTTCTAGGGGCCGGTAGTGCCAAAAGAGGTGCCGGTTCCCTAACCGCTAAAGGTCGGGGGCCGGTGTCCACAATGGCATATGGAATTTGGTTCTCATACTTAGCGGGTTCTACCGCTACCACCCTAGGGCGTATGGGGATGAATTGTGGGATCAATTCATCCTCCCTTCTCCATAGCCTTTCGTGATCTTTATCCAAGTTTTCAATATCTCTAGCCGCACGCTTGGCATCCGCCAAGGTCAAGGGATTCCTTTCTAGAACACCCCTAATAGTTCCGGACTTAAAAAACCCTTGAATGAAAAATTGCTTTAGCGTGTCGTCGTTGAGCATGGTACCCACAAATCTAGTGCACACTAAATCAAACCTCCTAATGTAAGCCGAAATTTCTTCCTCCCTTCCTTGCTTCAATGACGACAATGCCCTTAATGCGGTACTTTGACCCACTTCCGGCCTAAATTCGTTAAGAAACTCCCTTTGTAATTGTTCCCATCCCCTAAAATGTCCCTCGGCATGATCCCGATACCATTCATAGGCTTCCCCCTCTAGAGTGGTAGGAAACCACACTAACCAATAACCCGGGTCGGTTATGAGGAAGCTAGCCAACCGTTCGATATACCGTTCCATGTGCCGAGAGGGGTCCTCATCCTTGGTCCCATAAAATTTAGGGAGATGAGATGGCATATCCATCGCCGCTAAATTTTGTGGAACCACAATTGGTAGGCCTCTTGGCCTAACCAATGGGTCTATTGGAGGTATAGGAGGTATGGGCGGAATTGGGGGTATGGGTGGTGGATCCATCCCCCGTTCCTCGGCCATGGTGACCGGTGAACTATTCAACAATCCCCTATCAACTTCTACCGGGAATTCTTCTCTAAGTGTGTAATTTTCCGAAGAAGTTTCACCACTCAATTTGGAGGGAGTGATCTCCTCTTCAAGTTGAGCTCCAAGTTCTAAGGTGTCTAGAATTGACCTAGTCCTAGGTTCGACGTTCAAACAACTCTCTATTCTAACATTATCTTGTTCTAATCTATCACTGATTTTAGAGGACCGCCTCTTTCGAGTAGATTTCTCTAGTCCTACTATCAAACTTGGTTTTTGTGAGCGAGTCCTACCTTGCATTCCATAAGAATCGATCGACCCTCACTTGACCACACATAATCCTAGCAATTCCCCTCTTAATATTTTCACTTGTCTTGGTGTGGTTATAATTTTTTTAGGAGGTGAGGAAAAGAACCTGCAAGCCCACTTAGGTGAAAGAATCCCAATAGGGGATAGGCATGTTCATGTTAATTTTTTGGTTAAGTCGGAGCATCACCTCCGCACCTTCCCGCAAATTAACACTCACCACAATACCGATTGTGAGGGGGTGACCTTCCGAGTAGATTATGTTAAAAGTCGAGGCTTCACCCTTCAACTTCTCACACCATCCACAATTCGGGAATTACCCTCTACAACGGATAACAACAATCACGAGTACAAAAGGCATTCCTTAATTAGTTAATGAGTTCACTTTGAAGAAATAAACATACCTTGAGCAATCGCATCCCCCTGTGAGTTAGCACTCCCCTCAATCGTGACTCAATGTAACAACACCATAAACTTTGTGAAATATTAATTTAATCTAGAGCATGAAATGACAACTCCCAAAACTTTGAGACTCACCCCGAGGTGAGTGTCAAAGTTCAATGTCCTAAGGTGAATTTACCTTCTAATGTTTTAATGAGCTACTCGGTTATAGGTTCCTTTTAAGTTCTTAGCAAATCCCCAAAAAGGTTGAGGACGTACCTTCGCCGCGCTCCTTCCTCAAAAATGAATTTGCGTAATTGACAATGCAATTCATTCCAAGGAATAGTTGAAATACAATGAATTCAAATGTAACCCAAAGAGAGAATACTTACCGAGTTTCGGGTGCTCCTTCCCTTCTCTCAAGTTTGTGTCTCCAATTTTTCCTAGTTGCCTCCAAGTCTCCTAGTCGCCTCCAAGTCTTGTAACTACCTTCCGCTTCGCTCCCGGCGGACGCACCAATTATGTGAGGCCAAACCCCCCACCCTTAAGCGTCCGTAGTCCGAGTAGTGGGTTTGGGCTCACATTCCTCCGCGGTATTGGATTTGGACTTGGATGAGTCCATAGTGCAAGGTTCACCCTTCAAGTGGTCTTGGATTTAACTAGCTCCTTCATAAACCCAACTCCTTCATGAACCCAACTCCTTAGCTTCTAACTAAATAAACCCAACTCCTTCGTAAACCCAGCTTCTTAGCTTCTAACTAAACAAACCCAGCTCCTTTATAAACCCAGCTCCTTCATAAACCCAGCTCCTTCATGAACCCAGCTCCTTAGCTTCTAACTAAACAAACCCAGGTCCTTCATAAACCCAGCTCTTTACTTTCTAACTAAACAAACCCAGCTCCTTCATAAACCCAGCTCCTTCATGAACCCACAACTTTGTAGTTGTAATCCCCAACTACCTCACTAATTATTCAAGCCCTTAACTAATCTTCCTACCTAATTTTCCTAATTCTACTAACAACCCCTTTCTAATCACACAATTCTTCTCTAATCCTAAAATCCTAAAATCCTAGAGAGGAGAGGGGGAGAGAGAATTTCCTAACTTCACTAAGACTAACTAATCCACACAAGTATATTTTTGCACTCATCACAACCTCAAGTGCTCAACTCTTAAACATGGAACTTGCAACCACGTGTATTCAAAACATGAACTTTAAGTACCACAAATTGGAATCATGAATTAACTTTAAAATCCTTCACGTCAACACTAATTCTACCAAGAGGTTAAGCCCTCTTCAAGGCTAACAAGCCTTGGCTCTCAAACTAAAAACTAAGCACACACATGTGCTCCAATATGGCTTCCCACACCCACACTTATAACTCGTGGGGTGCCTTGGAGCACAAAGGAAAGAGAGGATGAGTGAGGGAAGAATGAGGGATTATATAGTAAGCTTGAGGGGGTGAGCACCCTCAAGGCTCACGATAAGCCCTTGAGATTTCCTCCTACTTAGTAGGCGCCAATCCTATCTTCTAAGCCTTCCTCCCTCAAATGATCAACAAGGATCCTAATTCGAACATTTAACTAGCCTTGGCTTTCTACCTACCACACTTTACCAAACTTGGGATGCTTCAATCCAAACTTAGCCTCCTTCGCTTTCCGCCGCCATAACTTTCTCCCCTTACTTTCCCAAATCGTTGCTCACCACTTAATTCAAACCACGATGCTTAACTCGTGATTTGATTGGTGCTTTGAGAATTTGCTTATCCTCCACCTTGCATTCTTCCTTGGACCTTCCCCATTAAGTGGCCATGATGAGGTGGTCCACTTGTGCGCTCCATGTGATCCTCCATTCATCCCAATTCGAATGCACTTGCCTCTTGAGTCACTTTGGTTGTCTCCATCCATTTGTACTAGCCTACTCACTAACTACTCAATCCAAGTTCTCCTTACCTATCCTCATTCACTCAAATCCTTCCGAAGGTAAAAACACAATAACAACTCACATCCTAGCCTCTTACAACATGGTACTTCTAAGACTAACATTTCACTCTTTTTATATTTTTGTGAAGTAACATGCTACTTCAAAGTGCATCAACTAACGTTTCAAGGGTCTAAGACTAAATGTGGGCACCCTTTTGGGCTCACAAGCACATTCATTGATAAGAGTCCATCTCACAGAGTTGGAAGTTCATTTCCTATGCATACACCTCTCTAAGTTGGTGGAGCTTATGTGAGCATCCATCGACTTAGAGTGAATAGTGAGTTGGTTTATGTCTGTATAAAGTATCCCATTTTAGTCTCCTTACCAAAGCCGAGGGCACTTTGTTGTAGTCAATTGCCTCAAATTGATTAATCATTTTGAATGTAACTTGAAATGTTAGTATAGTTTCCCCCATAGGGTGCACAATATTTCTTGTGTAATCCTCTTATGGATGAGTTTGTTGTCAATCCGGTCTTTTGTTGAGTTGCAGTCACAACATCCACACATGTTTCAAACATCCCTATAATCCAACACACCACCCAAGTTAGAAGACCATAGACTGACTCTTTGATTTATCACGATTAGTCTTAGACACATTCAATTAACTTTCTTTTCTTAATTTGATGATCCAAATCTTTGAGTGGTGAATTTATCTATGGGCTCATATAATTCATTTGCATACCAAATTAGAGGAGTTTTATCTACTAAAAAAAATCAATATGAAATCATATGCAACAAAGGTACATGTATTAGTACGTAGTCATTTATCTGTATCCAACTTCCAATACACAACTTTCTTATAATGTTGTGGTATCTTTCATAACCAATGTGCTACTTCTTCTCCAAAACCAATGGGCTTCTCGAGTTGTCCTTTCAGTTGTCAGGCCTACCAAAGGTTGCCGGACCCAAACATGGTATGCCTACTATGGCCCTTCAACTTCTAGAGCAATCTACTTTCAAGATTCTTTAGCCTTGTATTTAGAATGAATCTCTATATATTATAGTGACAATTCGCTCGACGTAAATTATAATACCTTCAAATAAATACTTCTCAAACACATATTGTCAATAGTCAATTATTCCAACCCTCCTGGGAGTAAATGCAGAAGGCTCATCTACATTAGCACCGAAAAAATCGTAATTTGAAAAGAAGACCCCTAAATGCACATGGGCATTCTGGGGTGGAAAATGGTGAATTCAATGACTCTTGAGTTTAGGCAATTGTTGAAGGTGATTGACACATGTTTGGTGAAATTTATTTATACGGTTGTGAGATGTTTGTAGTCTATAAATTCACACATTTTTGTGCGGCCATACACATGTCATATTTAGGTAGATTATAACCGTTTTATAAAAGGTGGTATGAAACAAGCATCATTGACATCTTTTTTTGGAGTGAAAAAAGTGACAACTTCCTCATCAAATTAATGACTTTTTAAAAATGCTATAGGGAATCTCTTCATTATCTCAATGCCAATGCACTACAACAAGAAAATCAACAATTCATTTGAATATGACTTTTCCCCAATGCTTGCAATGCCTTAACCCTAAATGTTGTCTCCAATGAGCCCAAAACTTCAAGCAAATGGATAGATTTAAAAAAAACAAATCTTGAAAATCTCAATGATGTATGTTCCTCAAATGACACTCAATACTACCACACAAAATTTCAAGTGTGTCCAATCAGGTTCTAACAGGTGCAACCTCAAAAAATTACCCAATCTAGATTGCCATATGTTTGCAATAATGTGAGTGGTTGACATGTGGTTTCCATCTTAGGATGTGTGTATTATTATGCAAACTCCCTTATTTTATTGGTTATGGATGCCTCAACCTTGCCCTCATAACAATTTTGAAATTTGTCATAGCCAAGCATTACCATTTAGATGACCAATTAGGGTTATCCTGACTGTGTGTTTACCTTGACTTTACCACTTGGAAATTTGTAGCAATTTTCATATTCATGATTTTTAAAATGAATCATTCTCCTAAGAAACTTAGAATATGTTTCTCTTTGCAAGAAAACAAATCTCTGCATTTACTCCTCCTAAACAACTGCAAACCTCACATGGAACTTTCACTTGTGTCCCAATGAGGAAATTTTCCAAAATTCCCTTTCATGTCCCGTGGTTCATAAGGCTTGGAAGGGAATGTGGAAAGAGTGGGAAATTTGCTCATGTCCCTTGATTGATAATGGGAATGTTCAGTTGGACATGGGAAATTGTATAGATGGGACATTTTGTATGGATGATGGGAATATGCTAATTGGGAGTTTTTTTAAAGGGAAATTTCAAAAAATAAAATAATCATATACATTCCATGAACTTGGTCTAACCTATAGGTACACCCTCCCACTTACAAGATGAGACCTAGGGGTGTTGGCGGAGGGATTCAAACCTTGGACCTCACCACCCTACTCCAACACCTTAACCACCAACTCATTACACATTACATGTGTAATTGGAGGGCTTTTAAGCACTTCATATATAAAGCCGGCATATTTACCTTGTAATGTAAGAATGTAGAAAATAAAACACCTCTCCTCCATCCAACATAAAAACTTGTCCCTTATAGATTTTTGGCGGATTCATTTCAAATAAGTTGGACTAGACTAATTTGGGGTCTATGAACCTAAATCCGGTATGTAAATGACTAAAAATAGAAAATTAAGGATTGTTTACTATTTCCAGGCTTCTTGTTGGATGAATGAAAATTACTTTTAGGCGGTAATTCCCTCTCTCTCTCTCTCTCCCTCTCTCACTTTGGTAATTACTTACAAAGGTGACTCACATCTAGATCTAGACTAGATCTACAAGATCTCTAAAATGGAACAAAGATAGAACATTCTTTCATGGACATTCAATAATAGACATGCAATAAGTATGAGATGATTAGCAAATCCAAATTGAAGTGGTAGTCACTTTTCCAATAATTTTTGGAGCTCATGGTGATACGTTCTTCATTGTCAAAGTAAAAGTCCTAAATCGGCAGAGATAGAGTCAAGTGTGGAGGGGCCATCATATTTTGAAATAAAATTATTGTATTCCCATTATTGAAAAGTTAAAATTGTCCCTTTGATTGAGAGGGACAATTGCAAGATGAATCAAATTCTCATATTTGATGCATCTCACTTTGGTTTGTCCCATGATGATTCCCCTCTATAACATTGTGACCCATGGGATTTAAGGGGTATGTCCTATGTTCTTCCCATGGGGCGCGGTTGGAAGTTGCTTGTGCCTCTTATTTTTATCGGTTATAGAAGCCTCCACCTTAGCGTAGGTCCTTAATGATAATTGACTTAGGTTGTAGAGATAGTGTAGTCTTTTGTTTGGTGATACCAAGCCCACGAAACTTGAATACCTTAAGTAATACAAGAATTTACTCCGGTTAGATTGGTTCCATCATATAATCGATGATACCATGGATTCACCTACAAACCAAATTTTCTAACCTTGACTCTTGCGTGTGCAAGTGGGCAAACCAAGAATTCGGCCTCTCGACCCTTCACACTAGAGGCCAAAGTCCAAAGGTCGTTGCAATTTAAAATGCCTACTTTTTTATAATCAAGGCAACGGACTCTGGAAGGAAGTTTGGGTCGGACGGGAATGGAAACCCAAACTATGGTCGAATGGCCGTTAATGTTTTTTCATAAAAAAATCAATCATTGACAAGATCTTGACTATTAGATTGGAGGGGTTGTTTTGGGCAAGGAATAAGGTGGGATGCTCCTTCTTCCTCTGGACTTTGGGCTTGGCCTTTGAGAGCTTCACACTATGGCCGTCCAAGTCAAGAGGTTGTGGGAGTTCATGGCCAAAGGTTTGGTGCTAACATAACCTAACATGTAACCTAACGTAAGTAGGTGCTAAGATAATTGACTTGGGTGCACAAACATCTCGTGTCTGGTGATACCCGCCACACAAACCAATAATTCAGCTAGTAGTATAATAACAATTTCCGGTTACATAAGATCTTTTGTATGATAATTCGCCCAGGTGGTAGGATAGAGGAATGGATGAGCCGCATGGACGAGTTCCTGTCGTGGAGAACAAGTAATCATGGATGAATGGAGGGAGGATGGGTGGATGGATGATGGGGCGAGGACATTGTCAGCCGAGGCTCGAGCTCTGTGTATTATATGTGGCCACCTCACCTTCTCCTTGTGCCCACAATGAGCACTCTTCCATTCCTTGTCTCGTGGATCAGAGTGCACGCCGATTGACTCAGGGGCGGTTTACACTATGGACCATGAAGTCGTCCCACGTAAGAGGCCTATTTTGCGTGGGACGACTTCATGGGACGACTTCCATGGTCCGAGTTACTAAAATATTAGTTTTCATGGTTCATGGGCCCTTCACTAGGTGTAAACCGAATGTGGACCATGAAGAATGACCATGCACCAAAAAGTGAAGGTGCTGATTTTTTTAATACATGCCCAAAAGGGCAATTTTGAAAAAAAATTCAAGTTTGACCATTCTCTTGTCTTCTCTTGGGCTTCACTTGTCTTCACTTCTTGTTAAATGTGTCGAAGATGTGGCTTGCAAATCTTCTCACAACAATTTTTACAAAAAAAATGAGCGATTTAATTGGACATGTTCAATGTAATTTACATGTGACATGTACCTTGTGTTGTCACTACACTAAATAGGATATTTAGTGTTTGATTATATTTAGTGTTGTTACCACCCTACCTTGCTCAACACTAAAGTTCAATTCTTTGATAATTAGTGTTAGAAGATTTCCCATTGCGGCTCTTTTGACCACCCTGATCTGCAGTCACTAAACAACTACAGATTTTTCTTTTTTCTTTTTCAACTATAATTTTAAATTTTTTTGGGGGCGTGTAATATACCGTTGGAAATGTATTTTCAAGACCTTTCCAATGGTATATTACAAGCCCCAAATTTCCAAATATTGCAGTTGGTAGAGCAAAAATAGTGTTAATTAGTGTTAGAAGATTTTCCATTGCGGTTCTTTTGACCACCCTGATCTGCAGTCACTAAACAACTATAGATTTTTCTTTTGTGTTTTTCAATTGTAATTTTAAAATTTTGGGGGCGTGTAATATACCGTTGGAAAGGTATTTTCAAGACCTTTCCAATGGTATATTACAAGCCCCAAAATTCCAAATATTTCAATTGGTAGAGCAGAAAAACAAATCTGCACTCAAATTCTTGAGTTCTAGATGTCCCACGTTGTTTGGTGAAACACGTGGGAGCCGGTATAAGGGGAAAAACAAGGTAGTGCTGGTAGGATCTCCGTATTTTAGTGCTACGAGCGTTTCTAGGACGCCTCCCGCGGGCAGCGTTCAGGCTCGGGCAGCCCGACCCGTCCTCCCCGCCCGACCTGGCCTTCCTGCCCAACCTGGCCGTCCTGCCCGTGTCCGCCTCCCTGCCCGACCTGGCCTTCCCGTCCGTCCATCCGTCATCCGTCTGTCCAGCCCCACCCACCTCCCCACCCCGAGCCCTCTCTCCGTCATTCTTCCTCCCACACGCCGCAGGACAGCTCCGGAGCTCCTCAATACCTATCCAAGGCGGCATGTTGCTAGTATAGGGTTTGGAATAGTTGTAACTTCTATTGACGCTGTCTTAGTCTCTCACTATGGAGGTGGACGTTGTAGATCTAGGAGCAAAACATGTCCCCTTTGAGGAAGGGCTTCATTTTATTGCAGAGGAGGCTTTGGAGGATCTAGAGGATGGAGAGGTGCCTATTTCCGATCTACAAGTTTGTGCAGGTAGAGTTACCCACAAGGATAGGAAATCTGCTACACATGAAAGGTTTAGGGTTAAGGATGTCACTCTTGAAAATCTGCGGGCGAACTTGCAGATCCCACCCTCTGGGCCCTTTGACAGGACTGACATTCATTGGGAGGAGAAAATCAACCAAGGACGGGGTAGGAGCATGAATACATGCAAAGCCATAATTCCTTGGGGCAGGCTTCAAGATTTTGTTGTTGGTGAGCAAAGTATGCGAGATTTCCCTTGCGCATTCAATGAGGTTCACAATTTAGGGCACAAGGAAGGTATTGCGGAGAATGCAAAAAAAATAGCTTCTTGCAAAAGATTAAGTAAGTTGCACCCTGTCCTATCAATTAAGTAACTTGAAGTTTGCATTTTCATGAATAGGGTTTAGGGTTTTAGGGTTTCCCACGACATTGGACTGTTTTTGTGGATTGTTCTCATGGATTTATGGTTTATGCAATAGATTCCATTGCGAGTACGGACCAATAGATAGGACAAGTGAGGCGAACAAAGAGGTGGACAAGATATTTGCAAGCGCTTTGAAATCAAAGCTATCTACAAACCAAAAAAAAACCAAGAAACGTGTTGAGCAGCAAAACAAGAAGGTTGAGAAGGAATCTGCAAAGCAAGCTGCCCTAGATGCCAAGAAGACGGAAGAGCGAAACAATATAAAGACACCTCTTCTTGCACCTTTACTTGTCCCAGCTATTTCTTCAGTTTCAAACTCTGATACAAGTTGTCCTACATCTCTAACAGGGCTACCACTACCAATAGGACCGACAAAGCAGAGGAGGGCAAGTAGATTGCAAGCCGGTCTAACCTCCAAGCGAGGATGCCAGTGCAATTTTGTGGCGAAGCAGCTGTATATGGACAACACTTTATGCGAAATTCAGTACCATGAAATTAATCATTTCAACAAGGCTGGACAACCCTATCATGGTGCTTCCTTCGCTGGCTTTAGGCATTCGCTAGGTGCCCGACTGTCTTGGCGAACAAAGGAATGGATTCGATCCATGTTAGGGCAAGGTTTTTCCCCAGCTCAATTCATGGCTTCTCACAAGAGAGAGGTATGGGAATGTGCTATTGCAAAAAGGCCTTGTACTCGAGATACATTTATCATGCCTGATGATGTGTATAACATGTGTAAGAAGCGTGCTACAGAATTGTGGCAAAAACATCCACGAGACCCTTTAAGCATTCGTATGTGGAAAGAAGAAAATGAGGACAGCGTCTTTCATTACCATGAATTTGGGAATATTGATTTGAACGAAGCAGCACCGCCGCCGGACGAGGAAGAAGTACCATTTTGCTTGGCCATTCAAACACCATGGCAGCTGGATATGATCTTGAAATATGGACACAAGAGGCAAATTGCAATGGACGCAACATTCGGAACGAATGAACCCAAGGTTTGCTACACCTTCTGTCATATTTCATACTAATTGCATTTGTCGCACGTGTCAACATGCTTCCACTGTCCTATGACAATTTCACATGTTCTTGTGGTCCTTACTATCTTTCATTTTTCATGCTAATTGCATTTGTCGTGCCTGTCAACATGCTTCCACTGTCCTATGAGAATTCTACACGTTTTCATGGTCCTTACTATTTGTCATATTTCATACTAATTGCATTTGTCGTGCCTGTCAACATACTTCCACTGTCATATGACAATTCCACACGTTCTTGTGGTTCTTACTATCTTTCATTTTTCTTTGGTTGCAGTATCCTTTGTATACACTCATGGTGTTTGACGAATGGGAGAATGGTATCCCAATCGCCTTCGTCATAGTTGGCAAGTCAAAGGAGAAAGATATTCTACCATGGCTCGACAAACTCAATTCTCGTTGTTGTGTTGTCCAACCGGATTGGCAACCAGGATCAGTGATTGTTGACAACGCACAAGTTGAGTTGAATGCTATAGCGTAAGTTTCCATACTTGTCATGCCCCTACATAAAAATGTTGTTGTCCTTCATGTTAATTTTGTACGTTTAATGATCTGATTCCTTGTTGCTATATTTGCAGAAAGGTTTGGCCTGGAGTTCCCATCATGCTTTGTCTTTGGCATGTTAGAAAGGCTTGGAAACAGAATGCGGTTCAAAAGATTAAGGATGAGACCCTACGTGTTCGGGTCTTGAATGCTGTGGAGGACATCATGTATTCCAGTGACCTTATTCAAGGACATGCTGCAGTGACACGAGCACAACTAAAAATTGTTGGCCTCCGGGATGATTTCCCACAAGCTAGCGGTTTTATCAATTATTTCGAGGAGACATGGAGCGGAAAGACTGCAATGTGGGTAACTGGAAATCGAAACTTCCCTCACTGTGGACAAGACACTAATGCTGCCATAGAATCATATCATGCAAATTTGAAATCGATTTTGACCCAAATTAAACAAAAACTAAGTGGAAGACGCATGGACTTGCTTCTATATCACCTTCTTGGAGATGTGCTAACCCATTATTGGTATGGTGTACAATGCAAGTTGTATGGTTTTGTTAAAAATCGAAAGATTGAAGGGATTGTCGCTGGAGCTGTCCTAAGAGCTCGTGAGATTCCTGATAATTATGTTTTCATGTATCCTGAAGAGAAGGACATGGCGCTGGTCATATCTGTCAATAACTACCCCGCAGTTTGGACAATGACCGTCCAAATTCCACTTGGGCGCAGTGTGACTATCCTATGGGAATGCGAGGCAACATTTGCAAACACACGGTGAAGGTTTTTTAAACTACTTTATCCAAAAGTTGAAGATGCTTTCATAATAAGGCATGGTGGTTCGTTGAAGGGCACCATAGACGGTGGAACTGACAACTCTGCTATTGATGCGTTTCAAAGAGGTCAGATGGTGAATACTGGAAATTGTGGAAATATGCACCCTACTACAGATGCAGAGCGAAACAATGTATACAACCAATTCCAAGTATTCTTAGAGGGACTCCGCGATATAGAATCCTTAGTCAGTCAGGACAAGACGTTGATACCATTTGCCCTTGCCCATGTGAACAATATCAGAGGTAAGATATTTGACAGACAAGCTAAAGCCCAAGCAGGATTACTACATCCACTATCGCAGCCACAGTTTGAGCCCGGTGACTGCGACAATAACACAAGACGGCATCTTAGTTTTCTGGAGCGTTCTAGACACAAGGTGGTTGATAGCAGCAAGAAACGAAAGATAGCGACATCCAATTAGGAATTACATATGTTTGGGATTTAAGGTTATATGACATGTTTTATATATGTTAGGACAATACTAGAAATAATAGATGTTGTATAAATTGATATATGACATTCATAGGACACATTACAACATAGAAAATTGGTAGGGGCCAATATAACAATGTTCATGTGCCCTTCTAAGTAAACATGTCATGGTTTTCCCCTATCCTAGTTATACCCTGTCTTATTGTGACGTCCTAAACCATTACTCTACGAAATAGCATTGCGCTCCAGAACATTATCAACGCTAGCATTGCACACCACAACGTTATCCATGCTTGCATTGCACTTGTCTTTCATTGCGGAAACCTGCGTTTTATCCTCACCATGGTTCTCTTCCGTTGCGTCCTCTCCCTTAACTTTTTCTTTCATCGGACTGACTGCCATCGTATTTTCCGCGTCCTCCACAACACATTTTTCGGTGTTGACTAAAGATGCACTATCTCCAAGGTTCGGTATAATTGACAATACTTCCGATGCACCAAGATTACCCAGTTCTTTGTCCTTCCAAGTCAGCCAAATGAATTGCGCCACTATCTTTTGTACTCCATGCGTTGAGCTTGTCACTACAAAACTTCATGGAGGCCCCTCTCATGTCCTTCGATGCTTGAACCATATTTGCTGGCACGGTTGTCCAATCACCTGTACAGTCCAACCATCCTAGCGCATTCTGAGTGTCAAAAGACTCTCTAAGTAGCATAACTCGGGAGAATGACTCAAGTGCCTTATCTCGCCTGTCTTTTGACGCCTCCAACCACAGGACGTGAAGATCATCCTCCTTGTCAAGAGCCAACATGTCCAGGCATACGTTCCAGAAACATGTCCTCATCCAGGAGGAGGCCTCGGCCTGCATAGATTCAAATCCATTACATATGCTCATAACTTCCAAGTATGCCTCAAAATCCTTAGAACCAGTATCCATACAAGGAAAGACAAGCCGACCGAGCATTGACAAGTCCTTCATGACCAACTTCACCTGTACCATCTTGTCATGTATGATACTAGAGGATACTCCCATTAGAGGACATATCAATGGTGCTTCCATACCATTGAAATGACGACAAAACAATTTTAAAACTCTCACGAAAGGAGAAGGATCCACCTTGCTTTCTGGACGGCAACACTCTGCTCTTATCCACGCTAAAATATTTTGAAATTCTTCTTCATTGTGTTGGCATGGAAGTTGTAAAAAATCAGGAACCGGTTTCTCCAAGAGCCTTAGATGCAATGGTGACCAATGCCACACTTGAGCCTCAGCCTCTAGAATTACCTCTCGATCATACTTTTCAAGTCCTCGGCAACATATGCTATCATATTCTTCTTCAAGGTAGATATAGACACTTCCCAAGCATTTATCAGTTGGTTGTAAGTATGCATATCAGAATTATGACGAATAAATGCGGCAATCTCGTTCTGCATAAGATCCTCGTCTTTCTTACGAAATGCCTCCAAACACGGTTTCGCCGCCTCATATACCGGCATTGGAAGGCCGTCCTTCAAGTCACAACAGACACGATTAAGTCTATAGAAGAAAAAACAACCCTGGACAGCACTTGTCCTAGTCAAGCATCAACTAGGACATATTAAGAATGAATAAATCAAAATAAGACAATAATGCAAGAAGGCATTGGTGAGTCTTACCCTAATTGCAGGGTCCAAGGAGAATGCCCCCCAAGCATTGAAGACCTTCCTTCCCAATAGCCCATTTGCGTGCAAAGTTAAAATTGCATCCTTGGACTTGTCTTTGCAATGGAGAAGATCCAAGTCGATAATGTCACTTGTCTTCTCGACCAAGCTATATAAACCAGGGACCTTAGACGGTTTCTTGGGCGATTTGTTTAGGCCGAACTCTAGAAACTTTTTTCGTGCCTCTATCCACAATCTATTTGACAATTCACGTCTAGGGTGCATCGGAGGAGGCATAACATCTATAGGTTTCACAAAGTCGATGGTTGTCATTTTATTCCCTGTCCGCGCAGTCTGCCTAATTGGTTTATTGATTTCAGTCCTAGAAAGGGAGGAATTCCGACCAACTGAATCTTGAGGTGTATCACATAGAGTCCGAGCAAAAGATGGCCTAAGAGCTGCGAAAACCTGAGGAATACTAATCCTGGACCCCTTATAAGGTCCTCGTTTACGCTCAGGACGACCTTTCCTTTGTCTTTGTCATTAATCTTGTCCTTCCTCTCGAAAACCATGACGTACTGGAACTGTTTGTCCAAGCATATCTTCTTGTCCTGTAATTCCTTAGAAGAAGATTTTACAAACTTTGTTTTTTAACAGCCGGCTCCAACATTGACGCACTGTCACCACTACATGCATCGTTGCTCAAGTTAACCACATCCTCAATTTCAACACTCTCTATGCAAGGTTCTCTTTTAGGCCTCTCCCCACCATTACCACCATTTTACCAAGGCAGCTTCATATTATACTTTTTAAAAACAGCTCCTATCTCTGAGTTACCTTTACTACCATTAACTGGAAACATCTTCAAAGGCCCGTCTTTCATAACGTCATACATAGGACATAGGTTTTGTTGTCTGTGCCATGCAAGTTCGAACTTGTCAACCATGTCCCTATTGCAAAGACGACAAAAAAAAGAATCCTCTTCGATTTCATGTTCAGTGTTCTGTGCTTCCTCCTCCAAAGAGCATTAACCTCGACGACCATCCATTCAAATTCTGATATAGAGTATGCTTCCCTCATCCTGGGTTTGTCTGTCCAAACTGTCGTGCTTAAGATGACCTTCTCAAGCTCACCAGTCCGGCTAGGTATGAATAGCTGCATCCCACAAAAATAGAACAAAAATTGTTATTTAACATATGACATAATAAATAACACCCTTAGATGATTTAACACACAAACAAATAAAAAAATGACAAAAGATGGAATAAGTTACGAACCCTAAGGACGATGCCAACTGTAGATATATCGAGCAATGCATTGCTTTGTCTGTCAAGAGAGGTGTAGTCGAGGATGGTAGCCTGCTCTCTCAAAAATTCAACTGCTTCCCAGTAGGACAGGGTGGATAGATCGAAACCCTTACGATCAGCGTCCTAGACATTGCAAAATGATGAGGATGTTCTTTTAAAACAAAATAACCTTAAATACGTATTGAAAACCCTCATTGAATGCATTGATAACATAAAAGAAGATATGCATTATCCTATGATAGCATGCATAAAAACAATAGAGAAGAAATGAAGAAATATAAATGAAAAACCTAAACCCAACAAAAAAAAATCGTATATGATTTTACCTTCGCAGTCATGTTGTTGTCATTGCAAATGGAAGTCCTCCCTCAGCTATCGGAAAGAACTCCTCCCACAACACACGAATTTGAAGGTTGTAGAATAAGAATGCAACCCTAAGTGCAGGTAAATTCCTTCTAAGGCTTAATACAAGAAAAAGACCGATAGGGAACAAGTACTGCAAGGGAAAGATGAAAAGGACTTTGAAAACAGAGTTAGAAAATGCTTGAAATTGCTAGGAGGGAAGCAAATGGAAGCTGCAGACGCGCCTCGGTTGGATGCAGAATGGCTTAACAAGCTAGTCCGCCTCTATGATTTTCAATTGCAAAATTTGGATTTAAGTCAAAAATATATACTACCTCCGAAAGGAAGCCAATCTAGCAATAACCCATGAGAGGAGCCGAAGAAAATAAGGATAGAGGAAGAATGCCAGAGATAAAGAGAGTGTTGCAACAAAAAAAGCGGGTATCAAAGCCTGGGGACTGTTAGAATTTGACTGGCCAGCCGGAGGAGAACCCTTTGTGACATAAACGCACGCATACTAGTGGATCCAAACATTGGCCCGCGAGCCTGCTTTGATCTGCAAGGTACAAACAGAAAACCTCACCTCAATATTTTAAGAATGGAACACCATGACATGTAGTGTTCAAGATTGAAGTCTTCAATGCCCTTCAAAAGCGATTTGGCCCTTCAAAATATACCTCTCAAAAAAACCCTTCAAAACGCAACTTGAAATTGAAATTGAAATCCTCAATATAATCTACCCACCACAAGAACCAACAAGCATCCGGCATTGTAACTACAAGAAGTGAAGTTAGATGGGTGATTCTTAATGCGTCACATTCTATTGGAAACATGTACCATATTATTCATGCACAAGTTTAATATGAGTTTTGTATTTCATTTCTATATTCTTAGATTGACTTCATGGATTTGAACCAGCCCTTCAAAATGAAACTCATAGGAGGGCTTCAATCTTGAACATTGATGACATGTATGCCTAGGATCACTTTGCATTGAATGCAAATGACGTTCAAAGTAATCATTCACAACAATGTCATGATGAATTGCTAGAAATATTTATGACAAGGTCATTGTGCAGTAAGATGGACTAATGTGCTTTGCAAATCCAAGTGGAAAATAGATCATCTGAACAAATAGCATAGCATTAAAGTGCATATGGCCACATGCAGCTCTTATTGCATGATGGGGTTTCTTATGAAAGCGAGAAGCAGAAGTATGTCTAATTCATTATGGAAAACAAGTAATGAAGAAGCCTCAATCACCATTGACTATAGATGTCTTCAAAGCAACTCGTTCAGATTATTAGAAGAAATGATCTATTGAAGATCTCCAGTCATGGTGCATCTGTTGGAACTAAATAGGAAAATTTTCAACCTGATACATATTGTATGCACTTCATAACTAACAACTCATCCCTAATTTAGACCTTTAGTCTAGTGCAGAGGACCTGGACCATGAAGTATCAACCTGGACAAAATAGACATTTCTAGATTCTATGAAATTAGACAGCAAAGGATAAAATTACTGAAATTGTGAGAATTGACTTGTACCCAGTGAGATTCTTGACAGCTCCCCAGATCCTTGGGTTCCCTTTGTCCTGTCTTGATGGTTTGGGAGCTGCCCCTGCCTCTTTCTCAGGCACAGCGTTCTTACCCTCTTTAAGACCTGCCATGAGCAACCCCAAGCATTAGTGCCCACCTGTGGCTAAATGTCTCTGGACACAAAATTGCCAACTGATTTCAAGAAAGGAGCATGAAAAGAAAAACAATTCCAGCAGTCAGAATGAGAAATTCTGTAGCATGAGAAATTCACAGAAACCTCACTACATTTACATTTTGTTCTGGTCACATCACGAAGTGAAGTACTTAATTGCGCAGAACTATTGCACCAGGCCAAAAGCTTGCTACTTAGCAATCAAGTAACTACAGTTAATTACATGCAGCAAAAGAGATCATTTTAATATTATCATTTTTTCTATCTATTCAAGTTGATGGCATGTAAAGACATAAATTTTACTAATCATCTTGAAGAAGTTTCTCTAGTGAAGTAGCAAAATTATCCAGAAATGTGTCAAGAATTGGAACAGGCCAGCATGAGTCAATCTTCAGACAGAAGAGGGGAAAAAAAGGGGGGGCGGCACTGCAACCTTAACTGAGACCCAGAAGCCCCGGGAGAAGATGAGTGGCCTGATACTTTGAACAGAGTAACTAAGATTGCAAACACCTAAAGTTTTGATCACAAACAGCAGTTTCTCATTAAGACTAGCAGACTGTATTACATGTCTCATGGTAATACACACAGGAGTCAAGTGTTGTTCAAATCACACACAAGACTTGAGGCAGCGTTGGTCAGACCTCAGATCAGGAAAGAGTACCCGCTTCGTTTAAGCATATCAGGAAGCGGAGGAGAAGAAACTAACCAGGTAACGGCGAGTGAACCAGAAAGAGCCCAGCTTGAAAATCGTGTGGTTCCGCCCCTGGAATTGCAGTCTGGAGAAGCGTCCTCTGCAACGGACTGGACCGAAGTTCCCTGGAACAGGACGTCGGAGAGGGTGAGAACCCCGTCGAGTTCAGACCCTGTTGCTCCGCGAGGCGCTGTCTGCGAGTCGGGCTGTTTGGGAATGCAGCCCTAAGTGGGAGGCAAATTCCTTCTAAGGCTTAATACAAGCAAGAGACTGATAGCGAACAAGTACCGCGAGGGAAAGATGAAAAGGACTTTGAAAACAGAGCGAAAATGAAGCTTTTCTTTGCTGGGAGGGAAGCAGACCGATAGCGAACAAGTACCGCAAGGGAAAGATGAAAAGGACTTTGAAAACAGAGCGAAAATGAAGCTTTTCTTTGCTGGGAGGGAAGCAGACCGATAGCGAACAAGTACCGCAAGGGAAAGATGAAAAGGACTTTGAAAACAGAGCGAAAATGAAGCTTTTCTTTGCTGGGAGGGAAGCAGGCCGATAGCGAACAAGTACCGCAAGGGAAAGATGAAAATGACTTTGAACCCTAAACCCTAAAATCAAGCTTTCCTTGCTGGGAGGAAAGCAGACTTTCAGCACTGTGAAGATGTGCCCACAACAATCATAAATCCCACACTTAATTCAAGAGCTTCAAGAAAATCACTCATGACAGCCTCCGCGGTCTCTCTGCCCCACCTAGCTTGGACAAGCGCTAAGGAGCTCCGGAGCTCTCCTGCGGCGCGTGGGAGGAAGAATGACGGAGGGAGGGCTCGGGGTGGGGGGTGGTTGGGGCTAGATGGACGGATGGATGGACGACTAATGGACCGATGGACGGACGGGAAGACCGGGTCGGGCAGGAAGGCAAGGTCGGGCGGGCAGGACGGGTCGGGCGGGGAGGACGGGTCGGGAAGGGAGGACAGGAACGGGCTGCCCAAGCCCGAACGCTGCCCGCGGGAGGTGTCCTACAAACGCTCGTAGCACTAAAATACGGAGATCCGTGCTGGTATGTCTCATGGGCCATGCTATGATTAAGGCACATAGAGGGTAGATTTGTTAAAGAATTATTAAAATGGTGATTGTTTGCCATGGGCCCTTGCCTTTTGCTACCAGACCACCTCTCTTGCCTCTCTCAACAAAAAACCCGTTGGACCATGTCAGTGCATTTATTACGCTTTAAAAATTATATTTTGGGGACCTCGACCTTCGTGGTCCCTCTGCCATTTTTTCTCTAGTGTAAACCGAAGTTGTCCCGGGACGAGTTCAACAGCCAATCAACACTCTTACATCGCCATGGGACAACTTCATGGTCCATAGTGTAAACCGCCCCTCAAGGACCCAATAGCCAAGGCCACACAAAGCTGCCACCACATAAACTTTAACTTCGTTTGCATGAAGTCCAATAGATCTCATCCATGTTGGAATTGCAGGCACTCTAGTGAGCGGTTAAATGGATATGGTCGACTGTGGATGCCTCGATCTTAGGTTCTCCACTTGCTCGCGCTATTGAATTGGTTTACAAGTGCATGCATGGTATGATTAATTGTAGAAAAGAACTCAACCCCTAAATGCATTTGGGGCCATATATGACCTCAAATTTCATACAAACTTCAGGTTTGTATGGTTAATCCACCCAAAATGGCACGAATTATTTTGTTCAAAAGTCATATGATGGTAATAAAGCATTTTCTCCGTGAAAAACTTTTAAAAAAGAAGAAAAATCAGTTAGCGGTCTAGGGAATCTATTGTACACGGAGGAGCAATGCTTTTTGTCTATGACCGGGGGATGGTTCCGGCCGTGGAGAAAAACTCCGCCCCTCCCATGTAGCACTTGTAGTGAACTGTGGTTTACCCTATTAACCCTTCACATGGATGCAAAAGTTTAACTTCAGAGATGCAATTCATAAATATCAGATAAATGAAGTAGAGGGCTCTTACAAAATACTGGATGAGAATGAATGGATGATGGATGAAGTTTGGGAGATGGCAGAAGTAAACAAAAATTTGGGGCTCACCAACATGATGACAAAGCCTACCAGTGATAGAGTAAAAGTGCCTATGACCGATCACTTAAGAGATTATGTGCCACATCTAGAGAAATATGAGGCAGTGCAAATTTTTCCCATGTAGGAAGATATAAATTAAGAGGATTGTAATTTTTTTGGTAATTTTATTCCTTAATTTGAAATTTTTGTGAATATTTGAAGCCAGTTGTTGGCCCGAACATATTACCAATAACACTATATTCGTTATTTGGAGACTTTTTCAGCATTTTGAGACTTTTTGGCGGCTTCCGTTTCAAACATGGCACGGCAAGAACATGAAAAAGTTTTTTCATTATGGCTAAATTTAGAATATATATAACAACCTACAAGCGGGACACAAGCGAAATAGACACAAGCGAAATAGACACAAAGTCTAGTGTGGATGAAGAGATTGCGACAATTTTTGAACCACTTGCATAGAACACAACAAGTTGTAGCAATTGTGTGAGGCGATATGTACAAAATGATTGTATTGAATGGTATCCAAATACAAAATATAGGGGAATTGCCCATGATAGAGACACAGAGGTGGTGGACCTTCACATACAATACAGAATATCCAACAACAGCCCACAATCATCCACTCGCTAGGAAGACCTATAACACATTTGGAACGGCAATTAAGCCCGGACCACCTAGTTTAGCTGAGGCCTTTTGCAGCGGCCGCGCTCTCTTTCATTGCAGCCTTGGCGGCGGCCTCCTTTTCCTTTGCTCTTTTGGCCTCCATCGCCTTGAAAATCTCGGGACCGCGGCTGTAACCTTTGTTTGGTATTGGACCAGACATTGAGTCGGACGTCCATATCCGGCGTTGCGCAACTGAATTGAAGGACATAGAGTTGCACGTCGAATACAAAGGCGTTTGAGACGCCAAATGCCTTTCACTTCTCCGGAGCGCCAAACACCGCTCAGAATCGCATGACGCGGCCTTGACGGTGCGCCTACCGATCGAAGAAATTGAGGATGGACGAGCAGTGGTCACGGGCGGCACGACCTGCGGGGGGAGAACACACCGCATGACTACGATAACCCAACAGAAAACAATAAGGAGGTTTGGGAAGGGCGTTCATAAAAATGGTCAAGAACAATGTATCGTACTAGAAGGAAACAAGAAGGAAGCAATAACTTTAGAGCAGGTTGGAATGAGAACCTTCGAATTTGGAGGCCCGGCGCGGTCGACATCTACGACGAGAACGGGCGCAATTGGGACATCGTCGACGATGGCTGGGATGACAGGAATGTCCAAAGAGGGAGGGTCTATGCAAAAGCGTTTGCTGGATTTGGGAAGCTTGGGGGAAGGGCCCCCGCTTGCAACACGCGGGCACTTCTCGCCACGGAGGGGGGAAGGGGAGGGGGCGTAGGGGCGGCACAGAACCTTGGCGGGGGGGCTGTCCACAACTCCATCTTCCGGCCTGGCATCTTTGGAGTAGTCAACGGCCGACGCGGCGTCTGTGGCGGAGAATAAGTAGAGTGACGGTATGGGGGCGACGCTATCGCCTCGCGAGGGGGAGCCGGGGGATGACGGAGACGCGGGCGTGCCGTTCGCGGACGCATGTGCCGCAGATGGCGAAGCTTGGGGATGGCACTATGGGAAAAAAACATGCAAAGAAGGGAGTAGGGGGCGCCAATCATCAGATATGGTCACAAGAGTATGCACACAGAAGAGAGGGGCAGAGTTCAAATTAATTTATTGAGCCGTGCGAACTTGAGAAGGTTTTTGTACACCTCGCTGCGGGGGTTGAACGGCCTATTGCCAATAGGATTGGAGAGGACAAAATCGGGGAAATTATCCGGGTGGTTGACGAGCCTCCTAAGGTAGGGAGCGAGTTGGGACTCTAGGAAGGTGTCCCTCATGTCGCCATTCCAAGGGAAGGGGAAGATGACGGTGCCGGGGGGGGTTCAGGACACTCTTGGCGGGGCTATCGTCGACGAGGAGAGTATTGAGAGGGGTGGGCCACCAGGCGGTGGGAACGTCGCGCATAGTGGGACAAATGTCCCAAAGCTTGGACTTCAAGACTTTGAGGAATTGTTGGCCGCCGCCGCCGCCCACCTTCACGATTGGCCTGCCCCTATCGTCGAAGAGCTCATTGCAGGACTCTTGCCCGAGGACGAGGCAAGGGGGTTGAAGACCGTGGAAGAGGAAGGAGACGATGGGCTCGGTGTTCTCGAGCACCATGGAGCTCCACACTAAGACGTGAGCGAAGCCTTGGACCTCGGGAAGGAAGCGCCGCAAGCCAGGACGCACGCGGACAACCTTATGGTTAATGAGAGTTTCCCCGGTGTAGTCCAAGTCTTGGGGTCTACGGAAATGGGCATGGGAAGCATTTAGAACTCGTCTGCAGTGGCAGAGAACCCCATTGAGGTCAAAAATGATGAATGGTTTACGGGGGGGTGCAGGCGTCGGTGTGGAGAGGGTGCGAGCTATCTCCTGGGGACCCTGTGGTAGACAATTTTTAACTAGGAAAATGTTACAATACAAAACAAGGAACGAACAAGTGAGGAAGGAAGCAAACACGATTGCCACCGCAACAAAATAATATTATTAGAGGGGTGCCAGAGCTAAACAACAACAATATGGGTGGAGGACACGGAAGGGGGGAGGCAACCCATGGACGAGATGGTGGGGGTGCCTATTCTACGAACGGCCGTTCGTAAAAGATGTGGATGTGGCGTGGCCCCAAGAAGCGATGTTCTCCAAGATTTCACGAACGGTCGTTCGTAAGGGGCAGCAAAACAACGGGGGCAGGCACGACAAACGTAAGGGACGAAATTCAATTGAATTAAAGGATGGAATTGGCCTAATCACGCAAGTTGGATGCATTAAGATGGGCATGGCATTTACGAACGGCCGTTCGTAAATGAGGTGGGGACAAGAGAGACCACGAAGAATAGCGTACACTATGCGGAGACAATGTGGAGGGAGACAAGCATTCAAAAACATGGAAGGGGAGATGAAATTATTCTTTGTATATTAAATTTTTTGGCAATGTACAAGTTTCTCAAGTGTCAAAATTGTGTGGCTATGAATCCTAAGGGCGTGGCCCGTCTGTTTCCACCGGAAGGCTATCTACACAGGCGAAGTCTATGTACACCGGCGAAGTCTATCTACACGGGCGAAGTCTATCTACACAGGCGCGTTTGTTGAGGCAGCAAACACGGCAACAATGAGGAGGGACGGGTTAGCAACGGTTACGAACACACATTCGTCAATGGCATGGGCATTCTCAGAGGTGAGTTACCTTGTCATCGCGAGGAGGGGCCTCGTAGGCGGATCGGATTGCAGCTCCCTCCTCGGCGATTGACGAACGGGCATCCGTAACATTGGCCATCGCTAATGTCTCCTCCACAACCTCCATGATGTCCTCGTCCGCCTGCGCCTGCGAAGATTGGGTCTCCAGGATGGGCTCCGCCTCATCTACGGCCTCCCGCAGCTCCAGAGTTTCGAGATTCAGAACGGTTACAGCAGAAGGGGCTGCGTCCTGCTCGGCCTCCATCATGTCGACCCCTCACTCCCATGCGGACCCCCTTGTGTAGCGTGCACAGATTCACGAACGGCCATTCGTAAAGGTTGATCATCACGCAGGGCCGACGCGATGGGGGGCGGAACTGGGGTCGACGAGGGGGTGGCCACCAGCGTGGGGTAGGGTGTCCCAGGGTATGAAGGGGTGGGGGGGTAAGCGACGGGAGGGGGGTAGGGGGGAGGGGGTACGCTCCAAGAGGGAAGGGGTACGTTGGAGGGGGAGCATGCGTCGAACCAGCGAGCCTGTTGAGCATGGCCAAAATTGCATCCGTCTTCGCGTTGGAGGCCCGCAGCTCCTCCTGAATGACGGACATCTTTCTTGCATTTTCTTCAGCTGCTTCCGCCATCTTCTCCTTCATCTTCTGCTCAAACCTGGCGTTAAGCTCCACAACAGAAAGAGCCTCCTCCTTGACTTTCTTGTTGGCCTCCGCGTCCAACCCGAGCTGCCCCAAGATGCCCATGTCGTCGTCGTCGTCGTCAGAGACGTCGATGACAGCGTCGGAGGGCAACTCGTTGTAGGGAATCTTCTTCATCTTCTTTCTGGTGTCGCGAAAGAGCTCCAACAAGGGACGGGAATGCTGGTCCAAATCATCGCGCGGCTCGATTTTTGGGGCAACCAGTTTGTCTTTGGGCAACGAAGATGTGAAGCAGCTGTGAGCCCAAATTGATGCCCACATGTGTTGTTAACACTTGTAAAACATTACAAGTAGTGTTTTGTTGATTTATGATTATTCACAAAAATATAAAAAGAGTGAAGCTTGAAGAAAGCTAAGTTTGAAGCATTAGGCTTGTGTGGAGTGGATTTAAGTAGTATGAGGACATACCTTGGTAAAGTGTGGTAGGTAGAAAGCCAAGGTTAGTTAAATGTTTGAATTAGGATCTTTATTGATCATTTGAGGGAGGAAGGCTTAGGAGATAAGATGAGAGCCTACAAAGTAGGAGGAGATTTCGAAGGCTCATCGTGAGCCTTGAGGGTGCTCATCCCCTCAAACTCACTATTTAATCCCTCATTCTTCCCTCACTCATCCTCTCTTTCCTTCGTGCTCCTTGACACCCCACGTGTTATAAGTGTGGTGTATGGAAGCAAGATAGGAGCACATGTGTGTGCATGATTTTGAAGTTAGGAGCCAAGGCTAGTTGGCCTTGAAGAGGGCTTGACCTCTTGTTAGCATTAGTTTGGGTGTGAATGATTTTAATATAATTTATGGCTTCAAGTTGTAGTACTTGAGTTCATATTTCTTGGGTATATGTGTTTGCTAAGTGTCATCATAATTATTCCACTCGGGCTAGGAGGAAATCGAAGGGTGGAGTACTTTTGGTGACACGTTGCCGGAACACGAGTTGGTAAATGAGAGAGTCCTTTGAGTAGTCTAGGTTGTAAGGGGCATAACTTCCGAGCAGAAGAAGATACTTCGTTGAAATTTAGAGGGTTAGTAAACAACTTGTTTATATGAACATGGTCAAAATCTGAGGATGTTTGGAGTACTGGAGCAGCAGTTATGACATTCTGAACTTTGCCTACATTTTCGAGCTGAAATGAGCATAACTCCTGGACAGAGGCTTGGAAACGCATGAAATTTTGAGGGATGTTTTTTCTTAGGTTTCCTAGTTGTGGTACAAATTTCAAGTCATTCCGAGTAGATGAGAAGGAGATATATCATTCTGAAGTGTTTTCAAGAGTTGCAGACTAAAAAGGCCATAACGTTTTGGCAGAAAATGAAAATAGTTTGAAATTTTAGGGGGTCATAAACAATTAGTTTTTATGATTGCTCCCAAAATTTGAAGTTTTTTGGAGCCCGTGGGAGGAAATTATGACATTCTGAAATCTGGGTAGACTGACACACTAAAATGGTCATAACTGTCGGACATAAAATGGGATAGGCTCACAAATTGGTGAGATGTTTTTTGCTTTGTCTCCCTAGTTACAGATAAAATTTCAGGACATTCCGAGAAGTAATGGGAAAGTTACACTATTCTGAAATTTGTTCTGGATGTAGCCTTGGGGGTTAAATCATAAGTCATTAACGTTGTGTATATTCCAAAGGCATATTGGAATGATACATTGAGTTACTAAGGAAGGAGTTTGTTAAGTGTCATCAATACTATTCCACTCGGGCTAGGACGAAATCGAAGGGTGGAGTACTTTTGGTGACAGCAGCCACCCGGAGTCCCCTGCGGTTCGGGTGCGGAAGTTCGAGCAGGTAGGACATCCTGAGTAGTGCCAGCAGAGGAACCCGTGCAACCGACTGGAGTGCCTTGAGGTTCAGGACCAAACCTAAGCGGCGGCAAGACCCTGAGAGGAGTCACGTCTAGAGGCGTTATGTCGTCCTCGCCAAGCTCCTGGATGACTGGAGTTCCCATCAATCTGGGCACTGATGTTGTCGCAGCACCTGTTGTGTCGTCGTCGTCGTCTGTCTCCAGGTCGGGCATAGACTCCGACACAATGGGGTTGAAATCGTCCCTGGGAGCGATGATGTCGTTGAGGTCCATTGTCGAGGCCTTGGCCCTATGTACCTCATACTCGTCAAGATCGAACGAGTCGATGAAGCTGTTGACTGTCAGGCCCAACATCTACAGGAAAACATAAACAATGGGTCAGATCCATATACGAACGACCGTTCGTAACAGGGAGGGGAACACAAAGATGCAAGGTGACAACAATGTTTGGCAATGTCTGGGATATTTACGAACGGCCGTTCGTAAATATTGCGGGGTACAAGTTTGGAAAGAGGAAAAGTATACATATATATATATATATATATACGAACGACCGTTCGTAAATTTCACTTACGTTTGGCATTGCCTGGAATATTTACGAACGGTCGTTCGTAAATACTGCTGAAACAAGAATGTTCATAGACATTTACGAACAGTCGTTCGTAAAGACTGACGGAGATAGGAGCGTGACTTACCATGGCAGCGTAGATGAACTTGTTGCCCCCAAATACATTGTAAACTGTCTCCCCGTCCATGGCCAGCCCCTGCAATACACTGACGTAGAACTCCATCCGCAGTTCATTTCCAGGGTAGACCGAGTACAATGTCTCCTAGAAGAGTTCCTTGGGGGGAGGGGCGGCACACCTTACAATTTCTTGAAGTGGTTGGACTTGATGGGTGCTCGCCCGGCACGAAGCTTATTGTATATGAGGAACATGAGGCTCACTGCCTCCACTTGTTTGATCCCCCTTGCCTCATTGATGGCCGTTATGCCTTCAGTCTTGCACAACAGGTATGTAATGTGGAAGAGATTGTACTCGTGCTTAATGAAAGACTCGTAGAAATCCGTCACAGCAGCCAACTTCTCGTGGTCGACAATCCACAGCCATACATGAGGTTCGCGGATGTCAGGCGACTTGAAACTCACGAACTTCGACATGAAGGGCTCGTAAAATGGCATCCCTTTTATCCCCTGGTGTATGCAACCCGGGATGCACCTGAAGTCGATAATTTCAAATGGGCACCCCCTTCTATCCTCGCGCAACTCCATCCTTGAGGTGCCATCATCCCACTTGGAGAACGACGTCGAGGTCACACCTGTGGTGACCAAGCAAAATCGAGCAACGCCGTGGAAGGTCGCATTGCGCTTGCGCTTCAAAAAATCAATATATCGCTGCATCTCAACAATCTCCATCTCGGTCTTCTTCGAGCGTTTGTTCCCCTTTAATTTGAGCATTGCAGTGTGCTCCCTTACCAGGCTGCGCATGGAGGCGCCATTGATGTGGTACTCCAGCATGAATTCACGCCACCTACCCCAGTTAATATCACCGTCCATGTCGAAGAGGCATTTATCCGGGAGGAGGTCCCCCAACTCCCTCATGGCGTTCGTCTTCATTTTCCTGTGGTCGCACCACTCCTTAATGTAGTATGTACTTGGCCTGTGTTTTGGCCGCTTGAGAAATATTTTGGGGTATGGCAGCTTCCTGCCTACCGTGTTCCCCAGGAGATGCACAACACAATGGTGCAACTCGGATTTTGTTAGCCCCTGCAACGGCCTGAAGAATTCCCTCGATATGGGTGGGGCCACTCCATCCTTCTCAGCGGAGTATTTTGTTTCTGTCTCCGGGTTCACTATGTCTCTTGCACTGTGGGCGTCAAAAAACGATGTCCACATATCCCAAGTCTCTTGTGCACAACATATGAGCCTGAGCTCGCCCTTGAGCGGTCCTTGAGCTCAAGAAGACCGATTTTGTGGATGTGGACTTCATGTCGATGGAGGAGAACTTGTCCACCATCGCGTCGCAGAACGCCTGCACACAAATGTGAACATAAAAAAAATATGATGGCATATACGAACGGCCGTTCGTAAACGATGACAAATGAAAAGGAATACGAACGGTCGTTCGTATTCACATTGGGAAACAAATTGAATACGAATGACCGTTCGTATAAATTGGGTACACCAAAACAAAGCACGTGCTCTCACCTTCCACGAGGGCGAAGGCACTTTGGCATTTTCCCTCTCCTTGGGAGGAGAGCCATGCGCAATCCATACGTCTCTTGCCGCAATGATGTTAGCTGCCCACGAAGCCTCAAATGCCTTTATCTTGTTCCCCAAATTGAGGAACTTTGAAATCTTGCGCAACCTATTCCAATCCTATGACCACACAACAAACGCCTTCCAGTATTGGAGGTCGCCCTTCAGCTCGTGCTCGTAAAGGGGGTTTTGGAGGATAATACGTGCCGCCTCCAGAGTGTGCTGGCCGTCGATGATCCAGAACTCGCCCTTTGAGACCTCAGGCCAATTCGCCTTCGTAGGGGGGGTGTCTGTCTTCGGCATGTGGTGTCTGCTTTCTAGGGCTTTTCTTTTTCTTGTTTCCCTCCGCGATTAGGCTATTGTATTTGGAGATGTTAACAGCGAGGGAGGTAAGTTTCCTAGATGTCCAGTAGGCACTAAGGGTGTAGTTTGAGAAATGGAGGTCGGGGTTAAAGGGTTTTGCGTCGGGTGAACTATTGTTACATGCGTACACGTAAGAAAAGGTGTGGTACTGGTAATGTAGCAGGAGATTCACGTGATCATTTTTATTCTTCAGGTCTAAAATGACATACTCTGATTGTCCTTCCACGCTTTCTATTTCCCAGGTCTTCACTTGCACCCACTGCTCAGGTTGGTTAGGAGCGGTATTAAGTTCATACGTGAAACGTAGGGAAAAAATCCCATCTTCATTTTTCTCGAGGATGGCTGTCCACTCCGACATCATGTCCTCCTTTGGCAAGTATGTGTCGTTTTCGTTGAGGTCGATGATGCCTTGCGGAAAAGGTTTTGCTGTCAAGGCAGCGAATTGTTCGATCGCGGATCTGCCAGGTCTCGCCATCTGCACAAATCATGTCAATTAGGGACATGAACTTTGTTTTGAAGATGTGTTGCTAAACAAAACATATTTACGAACGACCGTTCGTATATATGATATATATATATATAAATGGCCCACTTCGCATTCCAACAATTGATTGTGAAATGAATATCTGACATCTGAATTGTGGTTTTCGAGAATCCGAATTTGTTAAACTCAATCATAAATTGTTAAAGATTGACATATGCGTGGCGGGTTTGGTGTGTTTAGAACACTTATATGATGCACAAAAATAATGAAAGCAGTTAAAGGCAATCGTGTCATGGGTTAATATTTACGAACGGCCGTTCGTAAACATGCAATGCACACAGTTGTAGAAGACTATATTTACGGACGGCCGTTCGTAAATATACATTTCACAATGATGGAGGTGGTTGCTGAATATGTACTACAACAAACTAGAGTTGCATATTTACGAACGGCCGTTCGTGAATATGTACTACAATAGACTATAGATGCATATTTACGAACGATCATTCGTAAATATGTATTGAACTAGGGTACATATGCATGTTTACGAACGGCCGTCCGTAAACAACCATCTACATGTCCCAAGGGAATGATGCTCTATACAAGGCACATAGACGAAAGTGATTAGTATTTACTAACACAGAAAACAATGAGGTCAGAGCTGCATGTTTACGAACGATCGTTCGTAAGCATGCATTAACTGTTTTCTGTGTTTACGAACGATCATTCGTAAACAGACACATTGACCGTTCTTGGATACAACACGTCGACAGCTCGTAACTACGACGAGCTGGACGAAGCTAGTTTGCGTGCCTAGAGCGGTGAATGGAGAGCACAGAGCAGAAAAAAGAATAAAATAATCAACATTTATTGGGAGTTTACCAAAAATAAAAATAAAAAGTATTTTCCCCCAAATTTAGTAATTATTTGGACCTATTACCGTTGAATAAGGGCGCTCCTATGACCATGGGAATGAAATTTTTCATGCACTTTTGACCACTATTACTATAGGATGGCAACAAAATGTGAACAGAAATGTACACACCTTTGAAATTTTCAATGTCAATGATGATTCAATGAGTAGTAAAAAATGTACAACAACAACGTCGTAGTGGCCCTTTTAGTCTCACCACTTTTCCATTCAATCAAAAAAAAATGTACAATGTAACCCTCTGGTTCAATTGCATCTCTAAGTTGCTAGTTGCTTTAGTAGCACCATCTGAATAACACGCTTAATTTCGTTGAAGCTGAAATTAGGAGCGTGCATAAAAACATCTATCTCACTATCCAGTCCACAAACTACGTGAAAAATGTAGTACAAATGCTTACAATTTGTCCATTGCCCACGCTTTCCCAATGTTTTGCCCGACATATCTTTGAAGAAGGGGCATGAACAACTCGGAAACTAGCCAATCATAAGTAAGTATTGCAAAATTTTGAGACCATTTTGGGACTCAAAGGTGATGATGCAACCTAGGGTAGAATTTGGTACTGTGAGCACCAAAATTGCCCCCAACGGCAATTTGGCTCACAATTGAGGGTTTTTTGCAAAATCATTAGATTAGACTAGAAAAATTTGGCCAAAAAGCCATTTAGATTAAGGTAGGTTGGCTAGAAGTGTTTTATCTTTGGGGTAAAACTCTTGGACAAGTAGAAATTAGAAACCGAAGGGGTAAAAGGGAAATGCCCTTTACCCGAATCGGAAGTGTGAAAGTAGTGGGCTAGTAAATAGGTAGGTTAAGTTAGGAACAACTAATTCAAGCAAGCAAAGTCAAGCGGCGGCAAAAAAAGAGTGCTTCCGGTAGCGGCCAACGAAGAAAAAAGAAGGTGACAACTACAAATGTAAAGGATTTTGCCAACTAGGGCAAGGGGGCCATGTTGCCACCCTTGCCACCAAAAATGAAATTCAAACCAAAATGGAAAAGCCTTTCTAAGGGCTTAGACAAGTGGGTGCGAGGTGGCCTTTCCCCATTTCATTCACCACCGAGGGCTTCGTTGCCACCGTTCAAGGGACGGGACCCCTCGGTTGAACGGAAGGGAGAAGGGGTCCGACCCTTCATTGAAGGGTGATAAAAACCCCCTCTTCTTCTCTTCGTTCTCTCTCCGAATTTTCAATTTTAACACGGCGAAGCCCTCTAGGATTGTAGCTAGAAGGAGAGAGCATTTTCATTCATACAATATAGGCATAAGTTAGAATTCTATGGTTAGAATTCTTGAGAGAAGGTAGTGTGTTTTTGAACACACCCCTAAGTAGCTGTGCCACATTCAATCAAGTGTAGTGGACACACAAATTGCAATTTAGCTTTCAGATTTTGAGTGGATATAGCCCTTTATGTTAGCTTTCCAAAAAGCCTAAGCTTATTAGAATCAGAGTTAGGGATCAAAAGTTATGAGTGTTTGAGTAGAGGTATCTCAGCTGCCACTCAATTTACAAGCGCTGACTTTGCAAGCGCATAACTAAACGACAATTTGTTCAGTTGTTTTGGTATTTAAGTATGTTATAGATGTTGTTGTTAGCTTTCTAGAATGTGTAAGCTTGCTGGAATCTAATTTGATGTGTAAAAGTTATGAGTAGTTGAGTGAAGATGTCTCAAACTGCCTCTTAAATTGTAAGCGCTGACTTTGCAAGCGCATAACTAAGAGAAAATTTATTCAGTTGTTTTGGTATTTAAGTATGTTATAGATGTTGTTGTTAGCTTTCTAGAATGTATAAGCTTGCTGGAATCTAATTTGATGTGTAAAAGTTATAAATGTTTTAATGAAGGTGTCTCAGCTACCTCTCCAACTATAAGTACTAACTTTACAAGCGCATAACTAAAAGAGAAATTATTCAGTTGCTTTGAGACTTAGACGCATTATAGTTCTTCTTGTTAGCTTTTTAGAAAGTATAAGTTTGTGACAATCGGATTTAAGGAGTGAGAGTTATGAATTTTTGAATGAAGGTATCCCAGCTGCCTCTTGAATTCTAAGAGCCAACTTTGTGAGCTCATATCTTTAAGGGGATACATGCAGTTATTTTGATAATTGGATGGGTTATAGTTATTGTTGTTAGCTTTCCAAATTACTAACAATTGTTCCAATTGAGGCTTGTGAGAGGAAGTTGTGGCCGTTCAAGCAAAGGGGTGTCTACTGCCTTACGATAAGAGGTTCGTCCATCCAAGGTTGGCGAGTTGGCGTTGTGGGCGGCCGAACGTTGGAGTAGGGGTTCCGCACCAACCATCGCCAAATCAAGATGGGAGCCAATCGGTAAGTCTTTTTAGCCCTACACCTTTCGATTTAGGAATGGAGGGAGCGCGGCAAAGGTATATTCTAAACCCAACCCAACTATCCATGTAAGGCTAGGGGGGCATCACCCACCTAGCCGCCGAGGGGGGATTCCAACTCCCATGTGTGCGGAGCCCCTCGGTTAAGTGTTGTGGTAGTAGCTTCCATTCATAGCTCGTTCGTGTGTGGTGAAGCCGGGTTAATCACCGGCATGACCACTCTGCGTGTTTGTAGGTGGTAAGGTGGGAGTAATGACCCACGAAACCACCATCATGTTGTTGGCCCCAAGGGTTGGAGATGATGGCCCCAACCCTTGAAGATTGTGCAACAGGTCGAACACACAGGTTGCCTTATTCCCCGGTCCCATTAAGTTGAATTTTTGTGGTCAACCCGTGTTAAACTAATTAATAACCAACAAAATTCGTACAACCCCCGTGGGCAAAAAACCAACCGGGAACTTAACTCGGAAGATTGATACTACCCCTTCGGCGGCAAAGATCGGAGGGTGTAAGTATCAATCAACCTTCAAGAGACCCGCACAGGGCCTTGAAGGGTTCGGGTTAAAGTGTGCACCAACCATGTAAGCGGTGATGCCATAATTTATGAACTTAGTAACCTAGGTTTTGTTCAATCAACCATAACTAAGAATGAAGGTTGGAAAGGTGGGACTTAATCAAGGTCCTCTTTTAGAGAATTTAATCCATAAGAAATAAGGAATTAGATGTGGCTAAGGTAAGAGGTAAGGTTCTTTTATCCATTAGAGTTAGGTTGCCTTGATTCCAAGGCTGGTGCGTCTGCGCGTAGACTAGGATAGATTAGGCATTAGGTTAGAGAATTGATAATCACTTAGATACTTATAATCTAGGCACAACCTACCGGAAGGATACGACGCGATTATCAAATCCCTCCACAAACCCAAAACATTCATTAAATACCGGGTTCGGCTTGGGCACCTGCTAAGGCAGGCCACTCTCACCGAAGGGCTTATGCGGTACTTTTAGGCTCCCTCGGAGGGGGGTGCCCAAAAGCACCACAGGTACCATAGAAACCTTCAGAATTTGCCCAATGACAGTAAGAGTAGATGCGCAAAAATTGGCGTGGTTCGTTGAAGGTGCCTTTGGATTCCGCCTGATGTTCTTCCCGAATCTACGCTTTGGAAAGTCGTTAGAGAACTCCAGGGTAGGGTGCTCTGACAAGTCCACCAATGACCCCTCTTACTTGAACAACTTCCTCGGAGAGAACTCCAGATGTGGTGCCAATTGAAAACCAGCGTTCTACAGGTCTAGTATTTCCTTATGTGTGAGATTGGTGCCAATCTTAACAGGTTAAATTTTTGGAACTGCAGGGTTGGAAACCATCCACTTACGACGGGTACCTTTCACGCACCTCTCAATGTTGTCGTTGCAGAAGAAGAACTGCATGCGCTCTTGCTTATTCTTCCTATAGTTGTGCATGATGCCGTTGTAAGTTGGTATAACTGTATTCTTTCCATCCTGTACAATTCATACCACACATTTTTTCTTGGTGATGGCCTGTTGAGCGAAGCAAGCCTTTGCCGACATCTTTGGAAGCCGCGCAATGTGCCATTCATGTTCATTGCATGTTGTTTCTTGTACAACCTTCACATGCTTCACGGCTGGATTTGTGGGAGGTGTCTCTAGTTGAACCGGAATGTCATGCAGGTTTTCAGTTGCTTCTTGTTGTGCGTCACCCTGTGAAGTGAGATCATAAAATCTTGCACCTCCTGCTCGCGTTTGTACCCGAGGGCGAGAGATGCTAATCTTGTCAAGTCTATGAGAGTCGAACTCCGACCCAGGAGGAATATATGGTTTGCGCTTAAGGGAGAGAAATACTTCCTCACCTTGAAGATGAGGCTCGCGAGTGCAAAAACCTTCAGCTCCGAGCATGTTTCGAAGCGCTTGATGAAGCGATTTCGGGTTGCCAGAACGTTGGGCGGTTCGTTGAGCGACTCGCAATAGCAATTCTTTTTTTCCAAGTCTAGTACCCGGTCTCTCACCATTCAAATACTACTAGTAGGCAACCATTTGCATGAAAACACGTACGTAATCATCGACAGTTGCCACATACAAGTCATTACCTCGTTTACCGCTCTGTTGAAGCCACTTATTGTATACAGTCTCCGCTAAATTGCATGAAGGCATTTTAACAAGCTCAGCCTCGGAAAGAGCTTGTGATGTCAAATGAATTCCTTGCTCGCTTCAAGGACAATGGCATAATTAGTTGCTGTTGAAGTTTTCTCTACTTGTTCACCAATTAGGCTCTTTATTTTTTTAGCGACATCCCTGTATTCGCCAATTTTCACAGAATGACAATGGGTTCCAAGGTGCACACATGCACGAGTCATATTTCCATGGCCAAGAACATAATAAATCTTAGCCAAGCACACATCCAAGCATGATGAAGAAACCTTGCAGATTTTACACACGACAGTTGAGCCCTTTGGAGGGTTAGATCCGACTCCAAAGGTGGACAAAGAGATTCCATCCCATTTGGTTTCGTTAGCTTGGGAGGACCGGTGCACACGAGATAAATAATCACAAGCTGTGTTGGTGCATTGCAAATGACCTAAGCATGAAGATATTCTAAATGTTAAACCCATGTCATTCTTGATATTGGAGGTGATGGTGCGAGTCCAAGTATGGCCATCATGGCGTTTGTCCATGCCATGAAGGAGCTTCTGATTGAAAAAAAATTAGATGGGTAAGCATCATTTCATTGTAGCATGTCCAAAACAAAGAAATTTCGAGACAAGCCGATTTCAGATATGGCATTAAAAGCTTTCTGGATTCAAGGGGTTGAAAAACCAAAAATGCTCCATCATTATGTACATATTTCTTGTAAAATGAAAAAAAATTAATGGAATCAATATTTTTGGTATTCCAAGGAGGAATCACATGATTAGGATCACACAGTCCAAGAACTGGCCGACCCTCGGGTATCTCTGCAATAACAAGATCTACTGAAAGTTGAGTCACGTGACTTCCATGAAAATATACTTTACGGCCACGATTAATCTGCAGAGGGACAAATTATTGATGAAAATATGATTGTAAAAATGAATACAAAGAAAACTTAAAATCATGAATATAATATTTATAAAAATATAAAAATTACCTTATCAAGAAATAAAAATATTTCATGATATGTTGAAGACCATTGTTTGTTGGTTTAAAAGATCTGCTGCATATTGGCCACTATATCATTGAGGACAAGCTCAAAAATAAGAAAATTATAATCCCTTGATATAAGATGGGGACGGAGAGTTTAAGCATCACAATGGATAATGCTAGAACTAAAAGGGGAATGTTTTGCAAAAGCTAGAAATCTTGATGATTTGGATGGAGGTTCAATGGGAATAGATTTTTTTGTTCGAACATCTCTAGCATGTTTTCTAATAGATTATGGTGGCTTAATATCAATATCATCTTGAGAAACTCGTTGGCTAGATTATATAAAAATATTTTGAATGTCAAAGGCATCAAGGGTATCATCTAGAACAATGACATCATCATCCATAGATTGATTGGTTTGAACATGAGAAGAGATAGGGGTAGCTTTCTCTATGCTCAACCGTAAGTTTTACTCTGAAGAAAGGGTTTTATCTATACAACATTCAATATACCATAAACATAACTAGAGATGGAACAAACTTTATAGTTGCAATTGGTCCGTAATAAATATATGAAAAGGGGTAACAATGTCTATCCAAATATTAAAGAAAAAAAAATTTGAACAACACTAGCAGGTACCAACACATATTTCTAGTACCTAAGAATACAAAAATCAATGTGAGAATATATATACATATGCAATAAGAATATATATATAACTTATTTTTATTAACGAAATGTAATTATTTTATATTTTATATATATTTTAGGATCTTCAAGATTTAAAAAAAATCCATATTGATAATTTTTTCAGCAATTAAAACATCCATAACCGCATTTTCATAATATGGGTGAACATCTGGAGATGCAAGGAGGGAAGTTGCCAAAGGTGACAACGAACTGATGTTAGAATCCGCCATCTAGGGAAAATTAAAAAACACAAATAAAGATAGAACAAAGGAGAATAATGAAAGGTGGTCATATAATTCATAACCCAAAAATGAAAAAACACCTCAAATGTATATATTCAAAGCCCCAAAATCAAATAGAAAAAACAACACAATTGAAAACTAAGTACACAAATTAATGCAAGAAACCACAACCTAGAACGTTGCATATCAGTGTTGAAATCTACGTGAAACGAAGATTTATGGCAAATCTTCCCATCGCTAATTTCTTCGACTTTGGAGGCTTGCAGAAAAAACAAAAACAAATCCTAAAAATATGAAAACATTTCTACAATAACACAGGGAGGTTTTCAACTCCTAGAAAAAATTTCAAGTCAAAAAGATAAAATGACAAGAAGTTATAGCCCAATCCTTAATGTCTACTACAGCAAAGGAGCCTCCAAAAACCCGTGCGGTGCCGCACGGGTTTTTAGAGGCTCCTTTGGACTTTTGGTGAGGGGATCAAGGAGGTGTGCGGCACAGAGGGGGGGTGTGCGGCACCGCACACCCCCCCTCTGTGCCGCACACCTCCTTGACCCCTCCCACGTGATTTCTACAACTTTGGAGGCTTGCAAAAAAAACAAAAAAAATCTGAAAACTCTGAAATTTTTTCCACAATAACACAGGGACATTTTGAACCCACCAAAAAAATTTCAAATAAAAAAGATGAAATAACAAGAAATTATAGCCCAAACCCTAATGTCTACTACAGCAAAGGAGCCTCCAAAAACCCGTGCGGTGCCGCACGGGTTTTTAGAGGCTCCTTTGGACTTTTGGTGAGGGGATCAAGGAGGTGTGCGGCACAGAGGGGGGGTGTGCGGCACCGCACACCCCCCCTCTGTGCCGCACACCCACGGGGAGGTCACTCCCTCTTTAATTAATGCATACACGTGCGCTCATGACCTATTTATTGGGGGGCTATTTACCTTGCAGAAAAGATTATAAGGTATGGTACTTTTCAAAATAAAGGTAAATGCTTGTATTTTAATACACCCTATCAGTAATTATAAATTTTTGGGGGAATCATTTGAAAATACCCTATTTTACTTATACTGCATTTTTTTCCCTCCCAGCACGTGGGTAGAGACCATTAACTCCACATTGGAACCGTTGGTTCAGTGACGTTCAAGCAAGCCAGCCTACGAAGTCATCCATCCAAGCATTTTCAACAAAAAAATTACCTCTTTTCATCCGCTAGCACAGACCCTACCTTAGACCTGCTACCCCTAGTAATTGTTTCCATGCTATTTTACATGTACTGACTCGATAAAAGAGGTCATTATATGTGATGGTATTTTACATGTAAACATGTTTCACTATTTTAAAACCCCCTATATTATATGTACGTTTTTTGCAAAATTTACCTACAATGAATAGATTAGACCCTATTTTTTATCGCACGTTGTTTCTACGATTTTCGCTAGTGACCTCCCCGTGCGCACACCTCCTTGACCCCTCCCACGTGATTTCTACAACTTTGGAGGTTTGCAGAAAAAACAAAAAAAATCTGAAAAATGTGAAATTTTTCCACAATAACACAGGGACATTTTGAACCCACCAAAAAAATTTCAAATAAAAAAGATGAAATGAAAAGAAGTTATAGCCCAAACCCTAATGTCTACTACAGCAAAGGAGCCTCCAAAAACCCGTGCGGTGCCGCACGGGTTTTTAGAGGCTCCTTTGGACTTTTGGTGAGGGGATCAAGGAGGTGTGCGGCACAGAGGGGGGGTGTGCGGCACCGCACACCCCCCCTCTGTGCCGCACACCTCCTTGACCCCTCCCACGTGATTTCTACAACTTTGGAGGCTTGCAGAAAAAACAAAAGAAATCTGAAAAATGTGAAATGTTTTCCACAATAACACAGGGACATTTTGAATCCACCAAAAAAAATTCAAATAAAAAAGATGAAATGACAAGAAGTTATAGCCCAAACCTTAATGTCTACTACAGCAAAGGAGCCTCCAAAAACCCGTGCGGTGCCGCATGGGTTTTTAGAGGCTCCTTTGGACTTTTGGTGAGGGGATCAAGGAGGTGTGCGGCACAGAGGGGGGGTGTGCGGCACCGCACACCCCCCCTCTGTGCCGCACACCTCCTTGACCCCTCCCACGTGATTTCTACAACTTTGGAGGCTTGCAGAAAAAACAAAAAAAATCTGAAAAATGTGAAATTTTTTCCACAATAACACAGGGACATTTTGAACCCACCAAAAAAATTTCAAATAAAAAAGATGAAATGACAAGAAGTTATAGCCCAAACCTTAATGTCTACTACAGCAAAGGAGCCTCCAAAAACCCGTGCGGTGCCGCACGGGTTTTTAGAGGCTCCTTTGGACTTTTGGTGAGGGGATCAAGGAGGTGTGCGGCACAGAGGGGGGGTGTGCGGCACCGCACACCCCCCCTCTGTGCCGCACACCTCCTTGACCCCTCCCACGTGATTTCTACAACTTTGGAGGCTTGCAAAAAAAACAGAAAAAATCTGAAAAATTTGAAATGTTTTCCACAATAACACAGGGACATTTTGAACCCACCAAAAAAATTTCAATTAAAAAAGATGAAATGACAAGAAGTTATAGCCCAAACCTTAATGTCTACTACAGCAAAGGAGCCTCCAAAAACCCGTGCGGTGCTGCACGGGTTTTTAGAGGCTCCTTTGGACTTTTGTTGAGGGGATCAAGGAGGTGTGCGGCACAGAGGGAGGTGTGCGGCACCGCACACCCCCCTTCTATGCCGCACACCTCCTGGACCCCCCCACGTGATTTTTGCAACTTTGGAGGCTTGCAGAAAAAACAAAAAAAATCTGAAAAATCTAAAATTTTTTCCACAATAACACGGGGACGTTTTGAACCCACAAAAAAAATTCGAATAAAAAAGATGAAATGATAAGAAGTTATAGCCCAATTCCGAATATCTACTACCGCAAAGGAGCCTCTAAAAACCCGTGCGGTGCCGCATGGGTTTTCAAAGGCTCCATTGGACTTTTGGTGTGGCACCGCACAACCCCCCTATGGTGCCGCACACCTCCTTGACCCCCTTACCTGAACCATGAAGGACCCTCCGAAAACATGTGCGGCACCACACGGGTTCTCAGAGGGTCCTTTGGAGCTCTCGCCATTTGGTTAAGAGGAGCCTTTAAAAACCCGTGCAGTGCCGCACGGGTTTTTGGCACCTCCTTTGGAATCCCTCAAAAGAGGTGGAAAAAACTCATACGGCACCGTATGGGTTTTCAAGGCTCCTTTGAAATACTGGAAAGGATCTTCCAAAAACTTATGCGGTGTTGCACATATTTTTGGAGGATCCTTTCCAGTACCCCAAACTGCCTCAAAGGTGGTAGAAAAAACCTGTTGAGGCAGTTTTCAAGAGGTACAAAAAAAACATTGCATCCATCCTCTTTTATTTTTTAATACATGTACAAATTTCAAATTCATTATTATATTTGATTTATCCAAACTTGGTTTTTATTGCGCGCTTGATTTTCTTCGGTTTTTCGGAACATCATTGTCACTTCTCCATCTGCGTCTTTACTGCTATCATCTCTCCCTCCTTCCGATTTGTTTTTGGATGTTTCTGCTACCATTGTTTTTCCAACAATTTGTTCATACACAATATACCATACGATTTCAGTCTACATTTTTAACTTCTAATTCTATCACCATTTTTTACAACCTAGTACCATACCATATCATGACGCTTCCTCTGATACCTCTCTACGGAGTTAGCCAAATAAACTTCTTCAAACCCTAAAACCCTTTTATAGTGATTTTTTCAAACTTCTTCTAACCGTTACCACTTCGTGTGGTTGCCAATGTGATCATAATTTTAGTCTTTTTTATAATAAACTTGCATCCATAGTCGACAGTCCATCTTCACTATTCACATCTCCAAAATCAAGTGTCTTTGTAATTTCAAGCAATGTTGCATGTTTAAATCTTCACAAAACTTGTGGTTTCCTTGTTATTTTTTATCTTTTTGATTATCTTTTACTACTAAAATACAAACATCTTTTTTTTCTTCTTGTCGAAGTTTTAACCGGTATATCATGTATGTCCGTCTGTTTATACATCTGGGAGATACAATCACTTACACACTATTTATCTGCTACTTCTTTCATTGCACCCTCTTCATTATCTCCCTTTTTATATATATATTTTATCATTTTTTGTACAATCTTATTTTAAATATTTTGTACATTGTTATTCATTTTTTGAAATTTCTATTACCGTACTATATGTTATATTATTTTATATCCGTTGAATGTGATATACCCATCTTTTTCTAGATGATATTATCATTTTTATATTATTTTTAATTCAACCACTCTTTCTTTTCTCCCCAATGTCCATTTTCCTCCAACGTTCATTTCCCTCCAATATTCATTTCTTTCCAATGTTTATTTCTCTTTAACGTTTATTTTCCTCCAAAGTTATTTTAACTACAATCACTATAACAATCTTATTCATATGCAATTCATGTTCATTGTTTCAATCATATGTTTTTCTGTTTCACATTTTCAATGTTCTCAAACTATATATTCATGTATTTTATTTTTCATTTTGTTTATTTTTCTATCATTACTATGATTACATTTCGTGTAGATGGACATCTTGTTCATATTACGTTGAATATGTCTGCTGATGGTTTTGTTACTATCTTTGAACAACTTCTTAGTCTTCAATTTTATTTTCAATTGTGCTCAATTTTTATCGAACAAGAAGTCTTTGATATTATAAATATTTTGTCTAAGATTGTCTTTCAAATACCAATTTGTGAAGATGTGGGTACAATTTGAAAGGTGGCCAAAGACAATATAGAATTTTTGGTGTATTTGAATCTTCATTTTCTTGTACATCGCTTTTGACTCCTGCCATTCAAATTTTTGTTACAGCCCAAAAATCTCCACTTTTGCAAGTCAAGATTGAATCCTTGACAAAGTTATTATTCTTTCGAATGATTCCTCAGACACCAATGTTAATGATATTGTGTTTTCTACAAAATCTATTCATAATGATGTCATCTTTGCTGATTCTAATTTCATTATGCCATCTCAAGCTGCAGGTCCTGCATGTTCTTCACAACCGCCCCTCCATCCAAATGTTTTTAAAATTCTAAGTATTTTGGGTGTATTGAAGATATTAATATATACTCCAGGTTGTAAGAATGTGATTCGAAGTTTAGATTTCTTAACTCTGCATGTTCGCCGGGTGAAATATCTTCTTCCTATTTTCAATGGTCTTGTCATGTTTGAGTTGCCTCTATTATCTACAACCGCTGATATCAAGATTGGAAAATTGCTTGATGGAATGGACAAGAAATATGATGTTCACATTTGGTGCAAGACCAAAACCACTAATATTAAAAATGATATTGGTTTGACATTTCGCAAAGTTGTTTGTCCTAGTCAATCCAATGTCAAAATGATTTGTGTTTTTTTTACCATATCATCCAAACGCAATGACACTAAATGGGATGGCTTCGCATTGAATCTTTTTGCTATAAGACAAACAACTTCAACACCTACTTCTTCCACTTTGGTTTGTAAAATTTGTAAGTTGCCTCCAACTTGTATCAATATTTGTCCTTGCATAATATACTATATTATCAACAAAGATCAAATGATGACAAGGGCGTGCATTCATTTTGGGAGTCATGAGCATCATATATCTGATGGAATGTGTAGAGAAACCATGGACAAGATACATGTTTTGATTGGAAAAGAAGTGTCTAAAACATCAAATGCAAAAAAATTGCCATTGCTTTCATTGCAAGCAAGCAATTCTTATCAACATTCTTATTGTAAGATGACCACAATACTCCAACACCGCTGAGAGGTCCAAGTTTGAATGTTGTTATGGATAAATTCAAAACCTTGAGTTCTCCAAATATTTGTAGTATCATTTCATCTTTTCGTCTTCATTTACAAAGCAAAGGGTACATTGACAAGATTTTGGAACTCAATAAAACAAGTAGATATGACTATGTCCAAGAAAGTGTATTTCCTAGTCAAAGGTTCTAACAAGGTTTTCTTGTTCAAGATGTCAAGATGTCACCTAATATATGTTTATTATTTCTCTAAATGTTTCGAGTATCCAAACTATCTAATATTTCAAGATCCGTATATTTTGTAACATCTCTAACAAGGGATCAACATAGTCCAATGGCTGAGATGGATAAGAATGATCTACAAATGCCCTAAGGGTCACCCCACGGTTATAGGTTTCATCTTAAATAATGTGTCAAAATTCACGGCCATAGGCCATGGTATATTCATTTTTCACGGAAAAATATTTCAAAATTGCTCATTTATTTTGTGCTCACTGCTCACCGCTCACCGCTCTAGGCTCACATAATAGCAATCCCCATGACGAGCTTAGATGTGCATGTTTACGAACGACCGTTCGTAAACGTGCAGTTTTGGCTTCTTTGTTATATGCGTTTACGAACGGCCGTTCGTAAACATAGATAACGGTGAAGCCAAAACTGCACGATTCCAAATGGTTCGTAAACACTTCCACTAGTTTATTTTCTATTTACGAATGGCCGTTCGTAAAGAAACATCTATTCGTCCTACCACATATATTTCCAGCCCTATATATTTACGAACGGCCGTTCGTAAATATGCAGTGCTGGATATTGTCAGGTACCTCCGTGTTTTTAGGGGTATACGAATACGAATACGTGTTTCAATGTGCATTCGTAGGAATTGTAAGATGGAAAGCAGTTTGCAAGCATTGCACTGTGCAAATGCTTCTGAAGCAAACAAAATGTGAATTGAATGGAAGAAACAATGTAGAGATGATTCATAAGAATGAAATTGTGCCATTTATAGTGGGTTATCAAATGAAAACACTTGAGGATGCATTGAGAAGAATTGGTGAAGGGAAGGTGTTCAGGAGGATAGGAACTCACATTGAAGAGCTTCAATGCAATTTGAGCTATTTTTCTCTCTGACAGCTGTTTATGCTCACACAATTCTTTCAATTCCCAATTGAAAATTTCCAAATCTTCACATCAAAGCAAGCTTTGATGTTCAAATTCCTAAACTCAGGACACTCAAAGCACTCAACACTCGGAATGTTCTTAAATTATCTTAAAACACTCACAAAACAATCTGTAATCTTACACAACACTCTGAACAAAAAAAATTGTCAAAACCCAAACAATGTCCTAGAACACTCTCAAAACACTCTCAACACGAAAATTTCTCAAAACACTCAGAACAAAATTCCTGAAAAATCTCACAACACTCTGAAATTCTTTCAAATCGCTCACAAAACATTCATCTCTAATCTCACAAAACACTGGAAACACTGGAAACTCACACAACAATTAAAACACCCTGAAATTTTTGGAGACACTCGCAGAACACTATCAAAACACTCTCAACACGAAAATTTCTGAAAACACTCAGAGCAAATTCATGAGAAATCTCACAACACTCTGAAATTCTTTCAAATCGCTCACAAAACATTCATTTCTAATTTCACAAAACACTGCAAACACTGGAAATTCACAAAACAATTAAAACACACTGAAATTTATGGAAACACTTACAGAACAAAACACTCTCAACTCCCACCAAATACTGAAAACAATGCAAAACTCTGAACAAACTCTTAGACCTCAAACACACAAAAATCTAAATTCATAATTCACAACTTACAACTCAAACTTTCCACAACAACTCATAAACCCTAAATTTTTAGCTTGCAACTCTCAACTCTTGATGGCTTTATTCCTAACTCTCAATCACTCAGTAGTTGCTGGTCTAGAGCATCCAACTGCAATGCGAAAATGAGAAGAAAAAATTCGGCAGGGCTCCGCCTTCGCCTCTGCTTCACCGCTGAAGCTCTGTACACAAGTGTGAAAGAAGAAACAACGCGGGAGACTATACCACGCCGCTAGGGTTTCCTCCGCGCTGCCACTTGGCATATTCCCAATGGTCCAGATTTTGGCAGCTAGATTAGACACATAATAGTATAATATGCATAAAAACATTGATCCATAGTACATACATAGTATAAAATATAATAATCATTTCAACAAAAATATAATGTATTGTTTCAACATAAAAATAAGTTTGTATTGATTCAAAATATTGATAGGTACGACAAACTTGGTGAAAGAAAAAATAAATTTTTGCATCCAAAGTAGGTTGTTCACATAAGTGTATCCACTACAATATCTACTAAGTAAATGATTCCTTTACACTTCTATCTCTCTTTAGGAGTTATTCATATTTGTGTGGTCTCCCAAAACCATGCGTGTGAAGGTACAAGGGCTCTTTGTACGTGTCCACAATAAAGGGTATCCCTTATGGCTCTCAAGTCCGTGACCGACAAATTCTTCATCGGTGTTACCAAAATACGAATGTCTTCAACGGGAACCACCTATCTTTGAGTTGTGGAAAACATCTCCAAATTCCACATATACACGGTACAAAAATAAACGTCTCCACGAACCGGCGCAAACACCGTCCTTCCAATTTGCCCAACATCCCAAATAGACAAACTCAATGCATTATACTCGAGTATGTCCTCAACCTTCTCTTTCCACTTTTTGCACACTTCTCTCAAACCCACAAACCCGGTTACAATGCGCAAATTCTCGACAGTTGGCCGTTCCCCTTCCACACTTTCAATCTCTTTTAAAAGAATAGGCAAAATATAGCTATTCACTATCTCTTGCGGAATATGCGGAAGTTCCTCCATTGTAAACTATGAACATTACTTGCCCAATACAAATCAGTCTCTACAACACCTCTTATCATATGTTTGGAGTAGACCACGAAATGCCACATTAAAAGTAGCTTGTTAATCACTCCAACTAAACCTAATCATCACGATATGATGAATCTTCGATATGGACCATCCATACAATATTATAATATTATAATGAATGGGCATCACATCATTGTGATTTTATGAATCTCAACCAATATGATTATCAAGTAACTTGAGGTATTCTTAGGTAAATCAATGACATTATGGTGGTTCGTGACCAAAGATTCTAAGAGAATCAATGAAACCATACCGCATACACTTATGCTTTAATAAAATTTAAAAAATTAGCAAAATTATGAGACTACTTTGCTAACTTTATACAACTATGGTTTGTAAAGTTTTGTTGTCATCAAACTTTACACTAATACTTTCTTAAACTAAATTATGACTAATTTGTTAATGCACAACAATAATTTATTTATTTTTTGGTCGAACCAATGACGACAAACATATAGAAAGTCTTATTGAAGTGTTTTCATCAAATATATGAACATTTAGTCACCTTAGTGACAAACTTGCCTCCCTCCTATAGTGCCTATCTTACGGAACATGGAGAGGCCTACTACAAACATCATTCCAAAACAACTACCAAAAAAACTACCAATGTATGATTGTCTTGAGTTTGTGGTCTAAAATGAGTAGACATGCCACATTCCAAATGATAGTGACTAAAGGCAAGCAAACCCGAAACCGCATATTACCTTAAAAATATATACATAACCTATGGGACTATGTTTTCTAGCTTTGGAAGCATACAAGGCATAATATTATAATTCATATTTAAAATACTTTAATGTAATTGTATTCATAGCTTTAGGAAAATTGAAAAGATATGATACTACTTCGCTAACTTTATGGAACTATAGTTTAATAATATAAAAATCGCGAAGCTTTATATTAATATTATTTGAATGATTGGATAATTTTTCACCACACAATGTGCACTTCACTACCGTGATACTTTTTCTCTCAATGACATTTAAGCCCAAAAGTCGTCGTTAAAGTAATACAAACCTAAGGTATGTGCCCTTTAGTAACAATTATCCAATGTCAATGTTTCTACCAACTAATGAGATAGTGACTTATATATTGAAATTTGAGGTGTTCCTAGTAGGCGTTAGGGTGATTTTTTCATGACATAGTCATGTTGGTACATGTTACAATTCATACAATCTTAGCGATTGTATGAATCACAACCATCAAACTCTAATAACTTTAGGGGTTATAGATGAATCAATGAATTTATTATTATAGTTGGTGACTAAAGATCCTAGAAGATTTGGAGAATCTCTACCACACGCACTTATGATTTGGAGATTCCCTATCATACACATTTGTAATAGCTTTGTAAATATACAAGGCATGTTATACATCTAATCCTAAATGTAGTTGTATTTTTAGTTTAAATTATGCCCATACTCTAGTACGATAAAATGGGTAATTTCCACGATGTCCAAATGAATATTTCATCTATTACGTGTACCACACTCATCCTTGGAATTTTTGATAATAATGGGAAATACCACCCTTTGGAAATCCCAAAAGTTTTCATTTTCTAGGTCGTTTGTTTCTCGAGCAACAATTATGAAAAAAGCCGAGGAACAAAACAAGTGTACTAAAACATTGACAATTAACACTTCATAGTGGAAAGCATGTATAGTATGTTGTCCCACAAATTGACAAAAGGTGAATTAATTATGGACACTCAACTTATCTCTTGCACCGGCCAACCAATATGGAAAGAGGGTTATATTCGTATGAAAACAAGATTAGGTCCATATGGACCTATGATTTCAAATATTATTTAATGGTAAAGTGAGAAACCACCATAATTGCATTGGCTACAATGAAGTCTTATGATATTGTAATAACAATTTTTTGTAAGATACATTTTATGGATGGATGAGTATCCAATGATTTCGTCATCACATATATTTTTCTCTTTGTAATAGTATTTTAGCCATATTTCTACATGATAGTTTTGGCATAATATACATATGATTGAGGTTAATGTGACACAAATTAATTTTTCATTTATATATGTATTCAAGATGATTTATTAAGAATATATGGATACATATATTATTTTTAGGAGTGGATGGACTTGTATATTAGGGGCATTAATTCAAAGTTCATCCACCGACATGGGTACTGATTCCAACAATGAATGCACCCTTTCTTTCTATAGATAGGTCACTTTGTTGGAATTCACCCAATAAGTAAGTTTATTTGGTGCTCATCTATTTGTGGAGTGATATTCCCATTTGTGCTAGCATCCACAAAAACTTTCAATGCATCCGCACTTCACAAGCCTACTATCCCGCCTTCCAAAGCCCAAAATTCATTGTTAAACTAATTCGAACGTAAGGTATGTGACATTCAAGAATAATAATGCGGCCCGGCAATGGATGGTGTTAATTTATGTTGTAGGCAAGTTGGCCATCGTATATATATATAGCATAGATGTGTCACATGGATAAAATAGTATAAGGCTAGGGCAAGGTAGGCGGCTGGAATATGCCACAAAGAGCATCCAATGCCAATTTGAGGGGGAAGTTCTAGGTTTTCCCCTTATGTGGACACTTTCTGTTTGTACGTGTGCTTCATTCATGAACGCTACTTAGTATTCGAGTGTCATCGATGGTCAATAGGCTTGTTTACGACCGTTCGTTTGCAAACACCCTCTATGTGTTATATTGCTTGTTTCTTCTTTTCAATCTCTGTTCATTTCTTTTCAGGTGGGGATGGCTATCTATGATGGGTCTACTGCTTTTAACCTCCCGACGGATCCACCGCCATCACATAGTGATTCTCACTACCTTTCCCTTAGTGATGATATTTCCCTCACCAACGATGATGGTGCCTCTTCCGATAGCTCGGAAGATTTTCGTGCTGTACCCGATGCTTCTGAGGACGCACATCTTGATATTCCGGTGTGTGAGGGTTTCTCCAGGGAGCAGTGGGTGGGACTTGATGTCGTCCTCCTTAACCACAGTGGACATCCTGTGGCGGATGGAATCCTTCGGAATTCTGCACCTCGTGAATGCGTCGATGCCAATCCCCTTGGTGAGGATGATGTGGGTGTTTGCATTTTGAACTCTTTGTTGCCACTTGAAGTCCCTTTCACGTGGAGGTTTTCCTTGCGTCGATGGCCGCACCGCCAAGTTCTCCATAATGGCGTGAGCCTTTGGAATCATGGCCACCGCTACAACCAAACCCAGGCTGCTTTGTTGGCCTCAATGCGGCCTCGGAAGGGATTGCGCAAATATGAATCTCGCCGTGTGCCTAGAGATGATGCTCGTCTTTGCCGGTGCGATCACATAGTAGGGGATGACTCTATTCGGCTCGTGGCAACTAAAGATTGTTGTGCCCACGGGGAGGTCACTCCCTCTTTAGTTATTGCATACATGTGCGCTCAGGACCTATTTATCGGGGGGCTATTTACCTTGCAGAAAAAATTATAAGGTATGGTATTTTTCAAAATAAAGGTAAATTCTTGTATTTTAATACACCCTATCAATAATTATAATTTTTTGGGAGAATCATTTTAAAACACCCTATTTTACTTATACTACATTTTTTTCCCTTCCCGGCACATGGGTAGAGACCATTAACTCCATGTTGGAACCGTTGGTTCAGTAACGTTCAAGCAAACCAGCCTGCGAAGTCATCCATCCAAGCATTTTCAATCAAAAACTACCTCTTTTCATCCACTAGCACAGACCCTACCCTAGACCTACTACCCCTAGTAATTGTTTCCACGCTATTTTACATGTACTAACTAGATAAAAGAGGTCATTATATGTGATGGTATTTTACATGTATACATGTTTCATTATTTTGAACCCCCCTATATTATATGTACGTTTTTTGCAAAATTTACCTACAATGAATATATTAGACCCTATTTTTTATCGCACGTTGTTCTACGATTTTTCGCCAGTGACCTCCCCGTGGTTGTGCCTTGAAGTGTTGTCAATTTTTCCCTCGTGACAAAATCAAGTCCCTTCGGCAAAAAATGTGGCTTTCCGACTTCCGTTTGCGTTCCGCCAAAAAACTTGAGGTCCATCGTAATATACACCTTGATGCTCACGGGCGCAAGGTGGTTACCCTTGAGAATGTGGAGGTTTGTTGTGTTGCATGGTACACCATCCATGGAGTTTCGAAGGCTGACTTCTATAGGTTCCGAAAACATGCATCCGTGGGTCGTCGCTCACGTTTCCATGGCAACTTTGGAACAAAAAAGCCTAGAGAGGCCATACTTCAGGCTACAACCACTGGGTGAAAGTACACTACGGTCCCCAATTTAATACGTCACAAACACAGTTTTGCTAAAATCGTGTTTTTGAACATCAACCACGTCAAATATACAATGAGTTTACATGTTTTTCTTGCATATTCTTGTAGTCTTTATTCTAAGGAAGAGATGTATTATGCTAAACCACTATATAGTGTCATATTCTAAGAGAAACAAGTATTATTGTACAAAAAATTAATACTGTCACAGTATGTGTAGTATTATTTTTTCTCAAAAAATACTTCAAAAATGATTGAGATTACATTCAAATCGCTTGAATTTTGTTGTGAGCATAGTATATAAGAAAAGACAATGAAGTTTGTTAATTTCATGGATTTTGTCACATTTCATTTCTTTAAATGCTTTCCAGCACGTAATTTTTTTCCGTAAGCCATAAGTGCCAAAGAATTGCATTTAAAAAAAAAATTGAAACCTTAATCATGAGAATACCAAACTTGAGGTGGGCAATTTGTCCGATTTTCAAATTAGTTAATCCTAATGATTGTGGAGCAACTTGTATGAATTTTTATATACAAAAAGTACTAAAAAATACTTCAAGGAGGGGCCACAAATGGCTAGGGCGTAGTGTGCTTCTACCCCACTCTCTCTACTATCATTGTCCCTCTGGCGGATGCCATGCCGCACAGGACGAGGACTTTGCCATCTAGAGAGAAAGTGGTTCAAATGGTCTTGCCAACAAGCACAAAATGGAAAAACATACTCACGGACATCAACGACGTGGGGGTTAAAACAGGTTGTGTCCCCATTTCTCTTTCCAAGTTGAGTGTCATAAAAAATCAGCAATTTGCAGAATACATCTTGAAGCGGCCCGGGGACAAGTTCGCTAGGTGCACGACTTGTAAAAAATACAAAGGCCTTAGAGACGCTCATCCTATAGGCACTGAATCCCACACTAGACACCAGAGGAAATACATTGAGCATGTCAATAACCAAGATGCCCATCGTCAAGATTACTACAAGAACCGTGCGTTGTCCATAATGAGGCCCTCCGATGTTCTCACCATTATCCACGACAAGATGGATGTGAGGCCAAACCCACCACCCTTAAGCATCCTAGTCCGGGTAATGGGTTTGGAGATCACATGTGTAACATAAAAACTTGTAGTAACATGGAATGTACGTTCTACCTTGATGGACTTACAACTTACTTCAAGTTATGACATTTTATTAGTGTGACTCTCTTGCATAGGTACATCTGTGAGCCCAAAAGGGTGCCCACATTTAGTCTTAGACCCTTGAAACGTTAGTTGATGCACTTTGAAGTAGCATGTTACTTCACAAAAATATAAAAAGAGTGAAATGTTAGTCTTAGAAGTACCATGTTGTAAGAGGCTAGGATGTGAGTTGTTATTGTGTTTTTACCTTCGGAAGGATTTGAGTGAATGAGGATAGGTAAGGAGAACTTGGATTGAGTAGTTAGTGAGTAGGCTAGTACAAATGGATGGAGACAACCAAAGTGACTCAAGAGGCAAGTGCATTCGAATTGGGATGAATGGAGGATCACATGGAGCGCACAAGTGGACCACCTCATCATGGCCACTTAATGGGGAAGGTCCAAGGAAGAATGCAAGGTGGAGGATAAGCAAATTCTCAAAGCACCAATCAAATCACGAGTTAAGCATCGTGGTTTGAATTAAGTGGTGAGCAACGATTTGGGAAAGTAAGGGGAGAAAGTTATGGCGGCGGAAAGCGAAGGAGGCTAAGTTTGGGTTGAAGCATCCCAAGTTTGGTAAAGTGTGGTAGGTAGAAAGCCAAGGCTAGTTAAATGTTCGAATTAGGATCCTTGTTGATCATTTGAGGGAGGAAGGCTTAGAAGATAGGATTGGCGCCTACTAAGTAGGAGGAAATATCAAGGGCTTATCGTGAGCCTTGAGGGTGCTCACCCCCTCAAGCTTACTATATAATCCCTCATTCTTCCCTCACTCATCCTCTCTTTCCTTTGTGCTCCAAGGCACCCCACGAGTTATAAGTGTGGGTGTGGGAAGCCATATTGGAGCACATGTGTGTGCTTAGTTTTTAGTTTGAGAGCCAAGGCTTGTTAGCCTTGAAGAGGGCTTGACCTCTTGGTAGAATTAGTGTTGACGTGAAGGATTTTAAAGTTAATTCATGATTCCAATTTGTGGTACTTAAAGTTCATGTTTTGAATACACGTGGTTGCAAGTTCCATGTTTAAGAGTTGAGCACTTGAGGTTGTGATGAGTGCAAAAATATACTTGTGTGGATTAGTTAGTCTTAGTGAAGTTAGGAAATTCTCTCTCCCCCTCTCCTCTCTAGGATTTTAGGATTTTAGGATTAGAGAAGAATTGTGTGATTAGAAAGGGGTTGTTAGTAGAATTAGGAAAATTAGGTAGGAAGATTAGTTAAGGGCTTGAATAATTAGTGAGGTAGTTGGGGATTACAACTACAAAGTTGTGGGTTCATGAAGGAGTTGGGTTTATGAAGGAGCTAGGTTTATGTAATTAGAAAGTAAAGAGATGGGTTCATGAAGGAGCTTAGTAGATAGCCTACTTAATTAGCTCATAGACAAGTAGTTAGTTACATTATGCTAGTTAGTGTTATGTGTGGCTTTCACAAGTAAATGTATTTGAGATTGACTATAGAGAATAGTGTTTTTTAACACTTGCATCCTCTCTTTAAAAATAAACCACGTGCACAAATTAATGGAGAATGTGGAGCACTCTCGCGATGGCAAGACAAAGGAAGCAAAGACCAAAGTTAAATCCAAGACCACTTGAAGGGTGAACCTTGCACTATGGACTCATCCAAGTCCAAATCCAATACCGCGGAGGAATGTGAGCCCAAACCCACTACTCGGACTACGGACGCTTAAGGGTGGGGGGTTTGGCCTCACATAATTGGTGCGTCCGCCGGGAGCGAAGCGGAAGGTAGTTACAAGACTTGGAGGCGACTAGGAGACTTGGAGGCAACTAGGAAAAATTGGAGACACAAACTTGAGAGAAGGGAAGGAGCACCCGAAACTCGGTAAGTATTCTCTCTTTGGGTTACATTTGAATTCATTGTATTTCAACTATTCCTTGGAATGAATTGCATTGTCAATTACGCAAATTCATTTTTGAGGAAGGAGCGCGGCGAAGGTACGTCCTCAACCTTTTTGGGGATTTGCTAAGAACTTAAAAGGAACCTATAACCGAGTAGCTCATTAAAACATTAGAGGGTAAATTCACCTTAGGACATTGAACTTTGACACTCACCTCGGGGTGAGTCTCAAAGTTTTGGGAGTTGTCATTTCATGCTCTAGATTAAATTAATATTTCACAAAGTTTATGGTGTTGTTACATTGAGTCACGATTGAGGGGAGTGCTAACTCACAGGGGGATGCGATTGCTCAAGGTATGTTTATTTCTTCAAAGTGAACTCATTAACTAATTAAGGAATGCCTTTTGTACTCGTGATTGTTGTTATCCGTTGTAGAGGGTAATTCCCGAATTGTGGATGGTGTGAGAAGTTGAAGGGTGAAGCCTCGACTTTTAACATAATCTACTCGGAAGGTCACCCCCTCACAATCGGTATTGTGGTGAGTGTTAATTTGCGGGAAGGTGCGGAGGTGATGCTCCGACTTAACCAAAAAATTAACATGAACATGCCTATCCCCTATTGGGATTCTTTCACCTAAGTGGGCTTGCAGGTTCTTTTCCTCACCTCCTAAAAAAATTATAACCACACCAAGACAAGTGAAAATATTAAGAGGGGAATTGCTAGGATTATGTGTGGTCAAGTGAGGGTCGATCGATTCTTATGGAATGCAAGGTAGGACTCGCTCACAAAAACCAAGTTTGATAGTAGGACTAGAGAAATCTACTCGAAAGAGGCGGTCCTCTAAAATCAGTGATAGATTAGAACAAGATAATGTTAGAATAGAGAGTTGTTTGAACGTCGAACCTAGGACTAGGTCAATTCTAGACACCTTAGAACTTGGAGCTCAACTTGAAGAGGAGATCACTCCCTCCAAATTGAGTGGTGAAACTTCTTCGGAAAATTACACACTTAGAGAAGAATTCCCGGTAGAAGTTGATAGGGGATTGTTGAATAGTTCACCGGTCACCATGGCCGAGGAACGGGGGATGGATCCACCACCCATACCCCCAATTCCGCCCATACCTCCTATACCTCCAATAGACCCATTGGTTAGGCCAAGAGGCCTACCAATTGTGGTTCCACAAAATTTAGCGGCGATGGATATGCCATCTCATCTCCCTAAATTTTATGGGACCAAGGATGAGGACCCCTCTCGGCACATGGAACGGTATATCGAACGGTTGGCTAGCTTCCTCATAACCGACCCGGGTTATTGGTTAGTGTGGTTTCCTACCACTCTAGAGGGGGAAGCCTATGAATGGTATCGGGATCATGCCGAGGGACATTTTAGGGGATGGGAACAATTACAAAGGGAGTTTCTTAACGAATTTAGGCCGGAAGTGGGTCAAAGTACCGCATTAAGGGCATTGTCGTCATTGAAGCAAGGAAGGGAGGAAGAAATTTCGGCTTACATTAGGAGGTTTGATTTAGTGTGCACTAGATTTGTGGGTACCATGCTCAACGACGACACGCTAAAGCAATTTTTCATTCAAGGGTTTTTTAAGTCCGGAACTATTAGGGGTGTTCTAGAAAGGAATCCCTTGACCTTGGCGGATGCCAAGCGTGCGGCTAGAGATATTGAAAACTTGGATAAAGATCACGAAAGGCTATGGAGAAGGGAGGATGAATTGATCCCACAATTCATCCCCATACGCCCTAGGGTGGTAGCGGTAGAACCCGCTAAGTATGAGAACCAAATTCCATATGCCATTGTGGACACCGGCCCCCGACCTTTAGCGGTTAGGGAACCGGCACCTCTTTTGGCACTACCGGCCCCTAGAACGGATCCACACTTGGAGGAGGTTGAGAGAAGACTAGGTGCTAGCCAACTAGGATTCCAAGAGGCTATGATAAAACAAATGCAAAGCCTCACGGATCAAATGTCATTAATGATCCGGAGTCAACAACCGGGGCCTCCACCCCCGGTTGAGTCGGGTAGGCATTCTTCCGGATTATGGTGTGTCCAATGTGGCCAACCGGGCCACACGCGTCAATTTTGTAGAAGTGGACAAAACCGTGACCAAAGAGGAAACGGTAACCCACCTCAACAAAATCAACGAGGTCAAGCGCCACCTCACTATGGAAATGGAAGCAATAGAGGACCACAACCTAGAGGGCAAGGTGGCCAAAATTTAGAGAAGAAGGAATTTCATCCCTTTTGTGGAAGGTGGCACGCTCAAGGACAATGTTGGTCCGAAGGTCAAGAGTTTAATTGTAGCAATTGTGGAGGAAGTCATCCCTCGGATACGTGTCGCCAACCGGACAAAATAATTAATGTCCCTTACCCGGTGGCTAATCCACAACAACAAGCAAGGGATAATATGCGAGGTGCTAGGCCACAAGGAGTACCGGCCAATGAACTTAGGCCACCTAACTTATACTATGACCATAGTAATGCTAGGCAAACTTTTCATCCACCGGCGGGCTTGCAAACTACAACCGGTTACATTCCAATACAAAATAGACAAGGAGTTCCACCTAATGGTAGTAACGGGAGACAAGCGCCTCCAACGGATCCGGGACCATCTAACTCCCAAGATGTTAGGTTCATGGATGGAGTGTTGGAGGCCACATGTGATGGCATGCTTCCTCTCCCAACGAGAATTGGAGAGGAGCAAAGTCAATGGCCTCCTCACACCAATGCTATTACATATGAGTTAGTGAAGGGTAAGGGTGTGGTTGAAGAAGCACCTGCACTAGCGGTAACTACTAGGGCTAGGAGAGGGGATGCCCCGTTGGAGGTAGGAATAGGAGAGCAAGGAAATTACTCTTCGGATGAAGAGATTAATCTCTCCGAGTTGGATAGGGTAGCTAGAAGAGCTACTAAGGATGTGGAGAGGGAAAATATAATTTTACAAGATAGGGAGAGGACTAATGCGGTACATGACTTGGATAATAGCGATGTGGGTGAATGGGAAGGACCGGGGGTTCCCGTAGACGAATTCGACGTAGTGGGTAATTCTAAGGTGGAAAGATCTACCGGGTACGACTTGTGGGCGGACCTTAGTACACTCAAGGCGGATATTACTTTCGGCCAACTATTGGAAATTTCACCCACGGCAAGGAAAACATTAAAGGAGGGAATGCCGGTACACAAGAGGATGAGGAAGGTGAAAGCTAAAATAGCCGCTAGGATCCAATCACAAGGTGGAAGAGACGTGAAAGCTATAGAAATAGAAGTTGTTATAGTAGATAAGGTGGTTCCTAATGTGCTAGTCGACGGAGGGAGTAGTCTAAATATACTACCGGAGGATACTATGAAAAAATTGGGACTTGGACTCACGGGGCCTTCACCTTTGGTCATAAATATGGCAAATCAAAGTTCGACTACGCCTTTGGGGATGATCAAGGATTGTAGAATGACTACGGGAGGCGAGGAGTACTTGGTCACCTTCCATGTCATTAAAATGCACTCCAACAAGGACACCTTCCCCATTTTGCTAGGTAGGCCTTGGTTGCGGATGGCGAATGCTATGATCAATTGGGGTGGACCTAAACCATCCATCACTTATGGTCCGGAGGGTAATAGGGTCATAGTGTCCATTGGTTCATTAGAAGGATGGATGAAGAAGGAGATGTATTTGCCATTGGAGAAGGAAATTGATGACTTAAACGAGAATGAGATTGGCAAGGCATTGGTGGGAGTCGTCCATCCCGAAGGTCAAAGGGTTGTTATAGATTCGGGCTCGGGAAGTCTAGGTCCTAATTTTTACAATTATGGGGATAATGGGGATTATGCCCAATGGCTAAGGGAGTACCCCGAGTCCGAGGTTGATGTAATGGTTACATTTCACCAAGTAGGCTTAGGGAGTGAATTTCCTAGTGTTAGTTTAGGAGAGGGCTCATTGTTGGAGCCATGTGAGGTGCTCACCGAGGAAGAGTGGGTTAGCGGTGGGTTAACACCTTGGGTAGATGACGTGGAAGAGGGTGAGGTTAGTTTAATTCATGTAGATGGGACTCAAGAGGAGGATGTGATTATTGAGTCATCGAAATTGGAGGAGCCTTTACATTTCAAGACCACGTCTACGGGGATAGTTGTAGGTCAAGATGTGAAAGATTACCCCAATGTGCCTTCCGATTGGTATCGGAACAAAGAGGAACAAGCACATGTGTCGGAAGCGGATTGGCGGTACGTGGATGTGAAATTAAAGAATGGAAAAACCCGACAAATGAAGATGGGTTCCAAATTGGGGGAGAAAGAGGTTAGGGAGTATAGCAATTTGGTGGATGAGTTTAGTGATACTTTTGCATGGTCCTACGATGAGCTTAAGGGAATTCCTAGGGAAATGGTAGAGCACCGGATTCCTTTAATTCCGGGGGCGAGGCCAATTAGACAAAAGGAGAGGAGGATGAATCCTCAATTGCAATTGTTGGTGAAAGCGGAATTGGAAAGGTTATTGAAGGCCGGGTTTATCAAGCCGGTGGAAATCACGGATTGGGTTTCTTCCATGGTCTTAGTAAAGAAAAAAAATGGGAAATTAAGGGTTTGTGTCGACTATAGGAAATTGAATTCGTGCACACAAAAGGATCACTTCCCCTTACCTTTTATCACCTTGTTGCTTGAGGAGGTTGGAGGTCATTCGCGATATACCTTTATGGATGGGTATGCGGGTTATAATCAAATTTCCATAGCCCTCCAAGATATCCATAAAACGGCTTTTACTACACCTTGGGGTACTTTTGTGTGGGTAGTGATGCCATTTGGGTTATGTAATGCCCCGGCTACTTTCCAACGATTAGTAATGTATATCTTCACCGACTTGTTGTTCAAATCCATGACCGTCTTTGTGGACGATTTTAGCACACAAAGTAATGTGGACGATCACCTACATTGTGTTAGGGAGGCATTGGTTAGGTGTAGGAAGATGAGGTTAGCATTGAACCCGGATAAGACATTTTTGGGAGTGAATAAGGGAGTGTTGTTGGGTTATGTTGTTAGTGAGAAAGGTAGAGAACCCGATCCGGATAAGATTGCGGCCATAAGCGACTTGGCAACTCCAACCAATTCCAAGGGGATCTCTAAGTTGTTAGGACATGTGGGATGGTACCGGGAACTTATTCCTAATTTTTCAAAGATAGCGGTGCCCATTACCCATTTGCTCAAAAAGGATGTCAAATTCGAGTGGACGGATGCTTGTCAAAAAGCCTTTGAGGAATTGCGGGATAGGTTGAGCACCTATCCGGTGTTGATACCACCCAATTGGGGTAAACCTTTTCACGTCTATTGTGATGCTAGTAATGTGGCAATAGGGAGTGCGCTTTGTCAAGCAACGGGAGAAAAAGAGAAGGATCAACCTATAGCTTATGCGAGTAAGCAATTGACCCCCGCCGAAAGAAACTACTCTACAACGGAGAGGGAGTGCCTAGCCATGGTGTTTTCCGTTAAAAAGTTTAGGCATTACCTCATGTGCAACCCGGTTGTATTTTTTGTTGACCACATGGCTATCAAGTATCTAGTTAACAAGGCGGAGTTAAGTGGTAGGTTAGCTAGGTGGGTTTTGTTATTAGAAGAATTCGACTACACGGTGGAATATAAACCGGGTCGTATGCATTTACAAGCGGACCACTTGTCTAGGTTGTCGGAGGAGATAGGAAAAAATCCGGTAAATGATATGTTAGTAGATGATAGCCTCTTTGTGGTCACTTCTACACCGGAGTGGTATGCGGGCATAGTGGAATTTCTAACAACCCACAAGTTGCCCAAAGAGTGGACAAAAGAAGAGAGAAGGAAGGTGAGGATAAATAGTAGGCAATTTGTTGTAGTGGGCCATAGGTTGTTTAGAAGGGGGTCCGATGGTATTTTACGACGATGCGTGTCAAAAACGGAGGTTGAAGCGATTTTAATCGCTTGCCACGATAGCGCTTGCGGCGGTCACTTCTCGGGTCAACTCACCGGGCAAAAAATACTTAGAGCGGGCTACTTTTGGCCTACACTATTTAAGGACGCCCATGACTATGTAAGGAAATGCGACGCTTGCCAACGGTATGCCCGAAACGACCTTAGAATGGAGATGCCTTTACATGTATCATTACCCTTAATTCCTTTCGAAAAATGGGGCATCGACTATGTGGGTGAGGTCCATCCCCAATCTTCAAAAGGAATGAAATATATTGTGGTGGCAACCGAGTACCTCACCAAGTGGGCGGAAGCCAAAGCGGTGAAGACCGACACGGCGGAACACGCGGCAACATTTATGTACGAAAACATAATTTCGCGGTTCGGGGTGCCGAAGATCCTAGTAAGCGATAGGGGTACTCACTTTTTGAATGACTTGATTCGAGAGATGACAGAGAAATTTAAAATTGATCACCGGAAGACTACTCCCTACCACCCACAAACCAATGGACAAACGGAAAGGGTTAACGGAATTTTGGTGAGTATACTACGCAAGACGGTTATAGACTCGAAGCGGGATTGGGATACGAAACTAACGGCGGCACTTTGGGCATACCGTACAACCTATAAGGTAACTACGCGTGCTACACCATTTTCCTTAGTCTATGGTCTTGAAGCGACACTACCAATCGAATATGAAGTCGAGTCACTTAGGGTGGCCGTGAGTACGAGACTTACCGAAAGTCAATCCTTACGAAATCGACTAACCGATTTGGAAGCACTTGACGAAGGGAGGAGAATGGCGGCTCAACATATTGAGGCAATCCAAAGAAGGAGAAAGATTACTTTCGACAAACATAAGAGAAGGGCCCTAACACCGGGAATGATGGTCATGATTCAAGACGCACGAAAGCTTGAATTTCCGGCGAAATTCGATGCAATATGGTTAGGACCTTACCTTGTCTATGAGGTCTTTCCTAATAATTCAATTCAATTGGAAACGTTGAATGGTGAGCTCTTTCCTACCCGTACATCGGGAAGTAGATGTAAGGAGTACCGAGCTTGACTAGGCAACTTACCCTTGGAGCAAGAGATGTTTGGATTCATCCCCCGATGGTCGCCAATTATGTGAGCCCAAAAGGGTGCCCACATTTAGTCTTAGACCCTTGAAACGTTAGTTGATGCACTTTGAAGTAGCATGTTACTTCACAAAAATATAAAAAGAGTGAAATGTTAGTCTTAGAAGTACCATGTTGTAAGAGGCTAGGATGTGAGTTGTTATTGTGTTTTTACCTTCGGAAGGATTTGAGTGAATGAGGATAGGTAAGGAGAACTTGGATTGAGTAGTTAGTGAGTAGGCTAGTACAAATGGATGGAGACAACCAAAGTGACTCAAGAGGCAAGTGCATTCGAATTGGGATGAATGGAGGATCACATGGAGCGCACAAGTGGACCACCTCATCATGGCCACTTAATGGGGAAGGTCCAAGGAAGAATGCAAGGTGGAGGATAAGCAAATTCTCAAAGCACCAATCAAATCACGAGTTAAGCATCGTGGTTTGAATTAAGTGGTGAGCAACGATTTGGGAAAGTAAGGGGAGAAAGTTATGGCGGCGGAAAGCGAAGGAGGCTAAGTTTGGGTTGAAGCATCCCAAGTTTGGTAAAGTGTGGTAGGTAGAAAGCCAAGGCTAGTTAAATGTTCGAATTAGGATCCTTGTTGATCATTTGAGGGAGGAAGGCTTAGAAGATAGGATTGGCGCCTACTAAGTAGGAGGAAATCTCAAGGGCTTATCGTGAGCCTTGAGGGTGCTCACCCCCTCAAGCTTACTATATAATCCCTCATTCTTCCCTCACTCATCCTCTCTTTCCTTTGTGCTCCAAGGCACCCCACGAGTTATAAGTGTGGGTGTGGGAAGCCATATTGGAGCACATGTGTGTGCTTAGTTTTTAGTTTGAGAGCCAAGGCTTGTTAGCCTTGAAGAGGGCTTGACCTCTTGGTAGAATTAGTGTTGACGTGAAGGATTTTAAAGTTAATTCATGATTCCAATTTGTGGTACTTAAAGTTCATGTTTTGAATACACGTGGTTGCAAGTTCCATGTTTAAGAGTTGAGCACTTGAGGTTGTGATGAGTGCAAAAATATACTTGTGTGGATTAGTTAGTCTTAGTGAAGTTAGGAAATTCTCTCTCCCCCTCTCCTCTCTAGGATTTTAGGATTTTAGGATTAGAGAAGAATTGTGTGATTAGAAAGGGGTTGTTAGTAGAATTAGGAAAATTAGGTAGGAAGATTAGTTAAGGGCTTGAATAATTAGTGAGGTAGTTGGGGATTACAACTACAAAGTTGTGGGTTCATGAAGGAGTTGGGTTTATGAAGGAGCTAGGTTTATGTAATTAGAAAGTAAAGAGATGGGTTCATGAAGGAGCTTAGTAGATAGCCTACTTAATTAGCTCATAGACAAGTAGTTAGTTACATTATGCTAGTTAGTGTTATGTGTGGCTTTCACAAGTAAATGTATTTGAGATTGACTATAGAGAATAGTGTTTTTTAACACTTGCATCCTCTCTTTAAAAATAAACCACGTGCACAAATTAATGGAGAATGTGGAGCACTCTCGCGATGGCAAGACAAAGGAAGCAAAGACCAAAGTTAAATCCAAGACCACTTGAAGGGTGAACCTTGCACTATGGACTCATCCAAGTCCAAATCCAATACCGCGGAGGAATGTGAGCCCAAACCCACTACTCGGACTACGGACGCTTAAGGGTGGGGGGTTTGGCCTCACAACATCATTGGCTTTCTCAAGAGTCCACCCCACCGTCTTTGCCACGCATGCCCTCAAAGATTTCCCTCTTGCAAACTTGGTCCTGGCTGACGATTCTTCACTAGTGCATGACACCTCGCTGAGGCTATGGCTTGTTGATTCCATGAGGCACATAAGTCTTTAATACAAATGTTGAAAAACACTTATATAACTTATCATCGCCTCCTCTTCCACAAGTCCCTCACAACAACTTCCCAAGTTCACACCTTAATGCAATTATGAATCTAAATATCGCAAGTTTAAATACTATGAGAGTAAATACTATAAGAGTAAGTACTATAAGTCTAAATACTATAATTCCCAACACTAGAAGTCTAAATTCTAGAAGTCTAAATACTAGAGCTATGCACTTGTTTCTAAATGCTTTTAATCTAACATTACATCTAACAATACAAAGCTAATTGACCTTGGCTTTTCACCTTGAAACCTTGCACACACACGTGCCCCTCTCTTGCTTCCCACACACCCACACTTATAACACATGGGGTGCCAATTATTAATGCTAGTCTCTTGAATAGGTAGAGCATTGGCCTTCAAGTCTCTACAAGTATCTTCAAGTCCCTACAAGTCTCTATGAATTCTACTAATTCCACTAACCTTCTACTAATTCCCACACAACTCTAACTCTAACACTCAATTCTATGAGAGGAACAACAAGAGGGAGAGAGAGAGAATGAGAGGGGAAGGGAGAGGGTGAGCACCCCTCAAAGGGGTGCCAAAGGAGCACGAAGGAAAGAGAGAGTGAATAGGAACACAAGTGAGTGAAGAAGGTGAGAGAGAGGAATATATAGGGGGAGGGAAGGGGTGAGCACCCCTCAAAGCTCAAGATAAGCCCCTCGATCCTCTCCTACTTTGTAGGCTCTCATCCTATCCTTTAAGCCTTCAACTCTTAAACCAACAACATAGATCCTAATTCAAACGGGGGAGGGAAGGGGTGAGCACCCCTCAAAGCTCAAGATAATCCCCTCGATCCTCTCCTACTTCGTAGGCTCTTATCCGATCCGCCAAGTAAGCCCCTCGATCCTCACCTACCTCGTATGCTCTTATCCTATCCGCTAAGCCTTCAACTCCTAAACCAACAAGATGGATCCCAATTCAAATATTTAAACTCAAGGAACTCCCATTGGTCCACCACATGCTACACTCACCTAACCAAAGAACTTCCTTCATGCCGCTAAACTTCTAATTAACTACACCACATAAGCCTAAGGCCTAAACATAACTTCACACCAAGCCTCACTTTTTTTATACTTTTGATTGTTTCAATAACACTCCAATTGCAATTCTAAGTAGATCCTAAACATAAAACAAATATGAGCAACCATTTTGGGCTCATAATGGACCATGCCAAGACTGCATGCCCTTGCTATGCACACAAAATCAAGGCCACTGACGGGTTGTTCAAGCTGCCGGTAGCCGTCACAGATTCGTAACATATCCAACTCGCTTGTTATTGTTTTAACAATATGGGTTTTCTATTCGCGCCAAATTACCATTGTCATTCATCCCTTTAGTGTTGGGATAAATCGTTTGGTCATTGTGCACATTTTGTTTTTGTAGGTATGATTGCGCATGGCCATGTGGATGTCAAATATGCCCATTATGGTTTGGACTTTTACCCTGGTGATGCCAACCATACGGTTGGATCATTTGCTAAACTTCTTCGCGATCTCGAGAAGCCCCCGGTGTCCTCTTCCCGCTCCCTTTTTGAAGGTTCTGGAACAACACCCCTCAACAAGGCGGTGCTTGAGGGAAATGAGGTTTGCATGTCTTCATTGCCGGAACCCCCCGCAAAACTCATTCTTGCGAAACCTTTGCCTCCAACTCTCCACGTCCAACTTGACAATTGTGCAAAAGACAATAAGTGCCGCTACGTTTTTTGCTTTTGGTCTTTGCTTGTGGCAAAAGGTATTTTTAAAGAGGTATTTTCTTTCTTTCTTGATGGTTGGCCATACGCACGATGACATTGATGCATCATTTGGTCGTTGGAGCATGAAGTTGCATGAAGAGGATTTTCCCACCATTCCACTTCTCATGAAATCATACATGGACTTGGACAAGGTGCCCGTCATTCCGCACATGGTAGAAGAAGTACCAAATTTCAAGGCTTACATCAAGCCATACATGTTGACGGGGGTTGACCGCCTTGTGGGACATACCAAAGCTCAACAATTCCGCTTCTATTTGAGGGATGATGGTGTGCTCGCCATGCAGTTCAAGCTTTTGTGCACATCACCGAATTGGGGCCCGGAGGAAGGTATACTCGTGTGGCGTCAAGACGATGAAGGCAAATGTATGTTGCCCGATGGAGATCCCGTACCTTGCAAACCAGACCCCATGAAGAATGGGCCGGAAATCATTAAAGGTATATCCGGATTCATTGAATACTGGAAAGAGTTGTGTGAGGAGGACATCACTAGACGTGTTGGGGATACACATGAACCTTTGATAGCGTATTGGGATCGAATTCGCTCAGCCTTGATGGAACCTGAAGCCGAAAGTCGTTTGTCTTTGACTCAAGGATTTTGGCCTCAAAGTCGGGTGGCAATTGTGGAGTTTGATGCCATGTTTTTCAGCAATGGAGATGTCCGTGAGGAGTTTGCAATGGACGAGCATTATGTCGGCCCTGCTCGAAATCGTCCGGCTCAATCTTTTCGTGTGGGTGTGGATTGCTATGAAGGTTACATGGTTCTTGTACGTGCAGGAGATGAGGAACACCCTAAACCAATTTGGTTGGTGAAAGCATTGTCGTCCCCAAATTTTGTTCCGTCTAGCCCCAATTTTCGGCAAATTGAGGTGGAATACTGCCGGCCTAGTACGAAAGACCAAACCGTGCTCCGCACCTATAGCGGTTGGGACACCAAAAAGGGTTTCAAGTGGACAATCGACTCGACGTACATGCCGGTTTGGATAAACACTGATACCATACTTTGTGCTTGGAAACCACGCAAAGGCTCCAAATCGGAGACAATGACTATCCCCCAAAAACATATAGAATTTGCCAAAGACAACTTGGCACGTATTGCAGATATAGAAAATGTTGTCGACAAGGGGGATGAAGCCAAAGGTGGAGATATGCACGATTAATGTGGAGAAAATTATTATTCTCAAATTTATCATAGATTTTTTTATAGATGTATTTGTGAAATCTTGTTATATCTAGTTGTGAGATGCGTTGGTTGAAATCAAGGGAGTGTTTATGTTTGGGATGCTCATCCATAAACCTATATTTATATTAAAGAAATATTATTTTTGGTTTTTTTTTCTTTTTGGGGTACTCAAAGTTTATTTTCTATATTTAGAAGTCTTTATGTTCCCAATGTTCCCAATGCTCACAACATTGCCATCCCAAACTATGCGTAGAATTTATTTTGAGACTTTGAAAAGTCTCCAAATAACGATTATAGTGTTCAATGCCTAGAGCTAGCCATACCTACTCATTCCTCCTCATTTTAGCACTCAGAACTAGGACATGTGTCATGGCACTATTGGTTCCAGCATGACCGGAATTTACTCCTAGCCTAATGGGAATTCAATCCCAACCTAATCGAAATTCCGATACCCTCTAGATTTCTAATGGGGTCCTAATCATGAATAGACGCCTCTATTATAAATTGCATGCAAGTGAATAAAGTCACATGGATAAAGTAGTTTTGAGTAGAGGCACCCATAACCGATCACTTAAGAGATTTTGCACCAAGTCTAAAGAAGTATAAGGTGGTGCAAAAAAATTCAGTAATTATATTCCTTAAATTGAATTACTGTGGATTTTTGAAAACCAAAAGTTGGCTTGAACATATTACCAATGTCTAGAGTCTACCATAACCGCTCATTCAAGCCACTCATTCCTCCCCACTTTGGCACTCAAAACCAGGACATATGTCATGGCATTATTGGTTATGGCCTAATCGAAATTAAGTGCCAACTTGATTGGAATTATGGCACCCTGTAGATTGCCGATGGGGTCCTGGTCGGGAATAGGTGCCTCTACTATACATAGAATGGATGAAAGTAGGAGTGGCCTTTTGGTCGATGAGGAAAACCCCACCAAAATCTCAAGGGGTGAAGTTTCATGACACCTACTTATGGGGGAGGGTGAAAATGGAAAGCAACACTACACTAAATATTATATTTAAGGTCAAGGCATCCAAAGTCGACCAAGTCCATTTAACAACTCACTAGGGTCATGTAATGCCGACACAGATGAGATCTAGAGCAGAGGCCCCCATAACCAGTCACTTAAGAGGTTGTGTGCCAAATTTGGAAAAGTATTAGGCGGTGCAATTATTTCATGTGTAGGAAGTTAGAAATCAGGGGGACCGCAAAATTTTCAATAATTTGATTCCTTGAATTGAAATTAATGTGAATTTTTGAAGCCAAAAGTTGGTCCGATCATATTACTGATATCTAGAGTCTGGCAGAATTGCTGATTTTAACCGCTCATTCCTCCTCACTTTAGGACTCAAAACCAAGACACATGTCATGAAACTATTGGTTCCAGCCTAATTGAAAATCCAGTCCGAACATGATCAAAATGCAATCCCAACCTAATCGAAATTCCACTACCCTATAGATTGCCGATGGAGTCCTAATTGGGAATAGGCACCTCTACTATAGATGCCTCGATCTTAGCGTAGGTCCTTAATGATAATTGACTTATTAGGTGCACAAGTACTGTAGTGTTTTCGCTCGTGATACCAGGTCCACCAAACCTGAATTCAGTAAAACAAGATTTCATTCCTGTCGCATAAGTTCTATCACATAATTAACAACACCATGCAGTGCCCAGGAAGTTTTTGGGCATAGTTCGTCAAGATCCTAGTGATTCTAAATCCAACTGGTTACATGTTGACATCTTCCGGTTTTGCTTTCATTCATTTGAGGTATATTCTTCTATAAATTCCTCTAAAATGATTGGTAATTCTCCTGAAGTGTCAAACTTCAACAGGTTATTCCTCAAACTCAGCTGGTTCATCCGTAACGGACCGCCGGTTCTTCCCGAGCAGTCACACCATGGATCCACCAAATTTCTACTGTTGGCTCTTGTGTGTGCAAGTGGAGAAACCTAACGTAAGGTAATTGACTTGGGTGCACAAACATCTCGTGTCTGGTGATACTAACCACACAAACCAATAATTCACAAAACATTATTCAACACCCACTGTCTGTTCAATGGGTGCTAAGTAATCTTATGCGACTAGTACTATAATAATAATAAATTAGTTCCATAAGGTCTTTCGTAAAATTTTGCATATTGTAACATATTGCCTCCACTAAATATTGTATTCACTAAATATTGTATTTAGTGTCACTTATTATTTGGAAATATACAATGTTATAACTATTTACTATCTTTTTTCTTCTTCAATAAAGGTCAAATTGTTCAATGGGTCCTAAGGCCCTGATCACACCAAATGGGAAGTGCATTTTCCGTAGGTGAATAAGTCTCCTACAACGACTTTCATGGTCGGTCATCACTATCCAACTTGTACGACGGCCCTGGAGATGGCCACATCCTACACTCTAACGTTCACATTTGGACGTGGGTCATGAAGTGATCATTCAAGTTACATTAATAAGTGGTCGCTTGTATGCGAGATTTTCTCACCTGTGGCCCCAGCATGCCTTGCCCCACACATTGTGAAATGTGCCAGGATGAAGTCCCCGGGCTTGTTACATCGTGCGAGGGTGCCAGTGTTTTGTGTGCCCAGGTGGTAGGATAGAGTTCATGTTGTGGAGAACAAGTCATCATGGATGAATGGAAGCAGGATGAGGGGATGGATGATGGAGCGAGGCCATTGTCAGCCGAGGCTCGAGCTCAATGTATTATATATGCCCACCTCGCCTTCTCCTTGTGCCCACCTCACCTTCTCCTTGTGCCCACAATGAGCGCTCTTCCTTGCCTTGTCTCGTGGATGGGAGTGCATTCCAATTGGCTCAAGAATCCGATAGCCAAGGCCAAGAGCAAGGACTCTAGTTGCCAGTAAGAGTGGCCGGAGAAGTTAGAGGGGGAGAGACACAGAGAGAAAGGCAGCATGGACATGGAGATGAGATCGAGGAGTGGAGTTGGCAGTAGGCGGGTTTGGAGAGATTAGAGAACTGACTAAAGGTCACGAGTTGAAATAGATTATGACATGAATATGTATCCAAGCAAGGAGACTGGGTGGTAGCATCCATGTCAACACTATGTTTCCATCGCCGTTGTTGGCTCTCCTTACAAAATGCTAATTAGTTTCACTAAGGTTGTCGCTTTGCTCATCATTGCGTTAGTGGTTTGCATCTTAGAATTGATTGCATTCATCTAACTTAGGATCCGGGATCTTGTTCATGTTGTGCTTTTGTATGTCATTTGGAGATTTGTGGCTCGTTGTGGTCTAAATTCACCGCTTTCCTTCAAGCGCATGTTTGTGTGGACGTTGTTTTCAAGTGCATCGGCATAGACATGTGATCCTGAGCAATTGCAGAAAGTACCAATCTCCTAGGAGTCCTTCTGTGGGACTCTTTCGAGTGGGAACGGATCTAAATAGCAATCTTTTGTTGACTGTAGCACAATTGAAACATGGTGAGAAAATTCATGTAGTTTTTATCATCAACAGAGATATACGGCTTCATATTTACAGTTTAGTTTCAACTTCTAAGAAGATTCTCTCGAGACTACCCTCCAGCCATTTGATTTGTATGTGTTGGTCGTGGAGTGCACTATTCACCATTTGTCGTCGTCTATCAATTGATTTTTCAAATTTTTTCTAGAGGCCGGATGTGTTCACTTGGTGAATGGAACCTCTTCTCGCAAATTAGTAATGACTTTGAGATAGATATAATTGTGGACTCCGTAAGAGCAAGCACAAATGAAGAGTGTCTTTGGGTGGGTTGTATCCTAGGTAACATGATACAATTATCCAAGGCATATAAGGGAATCGGACTCTTCTTAATCGGTCTCTTCATAGACAAGGATCAAAGTACAACCATCATAATGATATGTGTTGTTTAAAAGAGATTGGATTATGTTTTCAGATCATAGTCATTACTGCGCAGTTAATAGGGAATACCATCGGGAGGACCCATGTTTCGGTTAAGGAATCAACAAACATTCACTTCTAATAACCATAACTAAATTATATAAGGTTTTGTTTTCAATCCAATATTTGCTTATGCTCATCAAAGATTCGTTAGTGTGAATCTAATCAGTCGAAGTTGGAAAACATGAAAAACAAACCAAATAATACCCACATACCTTAAGGGGAAGGGAGGGTTGCTTTCGGGACAACCCAAGGATCATTGGTTGGTTGGTGAGGTTAAGGATTGAGTGTGTTGGTGGTCTAATTAACAACTTTGATAGATAAGTAGTAGGATTTGTCTTCAACATTATTCTACAAAAACTCAGAAAGTAGACTTGTTATGTATCTTCAATGATGCATCTTACTGATTGCTCTGAACAAAATTATATGATTGTCTTTGTGAGCTCTTTTGAACAAGAAAGTTCAAACATCTCACCAACAGAAAGGAATTGAAGAGGTTATTTCAAATCTGTCATGTCATGCGAGCTCGTAGTATATCACAATTCTTTGAATGGTCTTTCCATCATTCAATTTCAAACAAATCGAATGAAGAGAGGAGGCCACGTTTACGTCAAGAGCCCTCAAATAAATCCACCCGCTTCGTACTGATCTTCTAGTTAAGCTTAACCCTTAAAAGACATAGGGTCTCAACGTACGGCCAAATACACAAATTATACGATCCTCATAAGTTCACCACCTGCCATTTGTGGTTATGAGAGCTCCTTGAACACCATATAACTACATACATTGTAGATATTGGACAAACAAAATGTTGGCCTTCAGAGGGCCTAACAAGGGCCCTAGAGCAATGTCCGAGGAGATTTTTAGGCATGATCAGTGAAAATCCTAGCGTTTCCAAGTTAAACTGGTTATATGTTGTAATCTTTTGGATTTTCTTTATTAATCAGAGGTGTATTCTATAGATTCTTTTAAATGATCGGTAAATGTGCTGAAGTTTTGAACTTTGATAGGTTATTTCTCAAACTCAGTCAGTTAATCTATAACTAGCAGCCAGTTATCCCTGTCGATTGTTTCAAATCCAAGCGGTTACATGTTGATATCTGTCGGTTTTCCTTTATCAATTTATTTTCATTTAAATATAGACCCTCCTAAAATGATTGACGATTTGCATAAAGTCTTGGCCATGAACTGGTTATTTTTCAAACTCCACTGGCCCATCTGTAACTAGTGGTCATATCAGCGTTCCAAATTGATGTCTTCAATGCCCTTCAAACGTGATTTGGCCCTTTCAAATAGACCTCTCTCAAAACAATCCTTCAAAACATTACCCCAAGTTGAAAATGAAGACATCACTTGAAGTCCTCAATATAATCTGCCCGTCAAGCACTGTTCGTACGAAAATTGATCAGTCAAATTTCATTCAATGCAGGTTGACTCCGCTTGAGCCTTCCTCGGAGAAATGTTATTGGGCTGCGTGGCTGTAGCGGATACGAGATCTTACTCTGCTTTGGGCGTCGGAATGCGTGGTGATCCGGGGTTTGCTTGGTGGATTTTTGTTTGGGTTGGAGGAGGATTTGTGTGTTGGGTTTTATCGGAGACCGGCTGCAGATAGGAGCAGTATTTGGGCGACATTGATGTATTGGGCCGACGAACGTAGGTTCTGTTGAGGAGGAGCATGAGGTTTGAAAGAGTGAGGAGGGTGGATCTGTTCTGGATGGTTTGTTACCAGGGGAGGAATTAAGTTGCGGGGATCATCGTCGCCGGTGGGTTGCGGATTCTTCGGGAGCAGTGTCAGGGATCGACCGTATCACAGGTGCGTTTGGTGTTCGGTTATTCCTCCACGAGGTTTCTGCGGTGCAGTGTTAGGTCATTGCCTTCGTGTACGCTAGGATGTGACTTCTAAAGCTCTATATCGGGTGATTGTTTTGTCTATGTGGTGGTCGCCTTCGGGGTGCATAAATGTTTTCACCCTGGATTATATTGGAATTTGGAGATGACCCATTCCTTAGTATACCAACCATTTACTCAAGACACAACAGTATAGGGGTCTTTTGAACTCATAGCACCCTACCATCTTCATTGTGCTGGCGAGGCTGGGTGGGTCCAGGATATTTAGCGCCCCTAGTATACTGGCCGTCACTTGTCTTCTTGAGATTCTCACGATTTTGTAGCTACATCCACATGATGCACTGTCAGGAAGTTGAGAGTCTGTGGATGTGATCGGTGAGTTTGAACTTTGTCAAGCTCGAGGTTTAGAATCAAGAGTTCTGAGTGATTAGCATTTTGCAAAGGCAGCTCGCCGAGTTTTCTAGTTCGCTACAGTAGTTGCTCTGGTATTTGTGGAGTCATCTTACTCAATGTTTGTGTATTTCCTCTCATCCTGCACAACTCGAGCTCCTGAACGCATCTTCAAAACTTATCACTAATTCCAATACCAAACTCTGGACGAAATCCTCATCCCTTTTGGGCATTGTGATTTTGTGCAAAGTGATTTTGCATTCCTATGAATTTGATTGAATTCACCTAAACTGCGTGAGCGATTGGGATTTCAGAGGTGGGTTACCCTCTAATTCTTCGCAGCCCAAGTAACTTCCAGATGCATCTTTCAAAATTGGACATTGTCTCTAACACCAGTTGTAGACTAATATCCTCGCCCCTTTTGTGCATTATATATGAATTTGATTAATTCCACCTAAACTGAGGAAGCGATCAGAATTTCATTTCTATACTCTTGGATTGACGTCTTGGATTTGAACCAGCCCTTCAACTTAAGGGCTGAAATTTGAGAGCCCTTCAAACTGAACCTCATATGAGGGATTCATTCTTGAACACTGGGTCAGATCTCCCCATTCGTAGCCCTAGAGTTCGCAACCCTGTGCCAATATCTAGGCCAGAGGTAGATGGTCCCACTGGAAAAAATAGGAAATCTACGAAAATCCTAGATATGAGGATTAAGGCGATGACCTACAGGGCCCTGTACATGCATACGTCAATCATGTACTTTGTGATAGCACTAACTCTATTGTTACTACTATGCCTCAAAAGTTTGTTGATTATCTTTTGATCATTGTGACAAAATACGTTAGGTGACCTCAAGCACCCCCCCTCCACCTGCAACTCATCAAGAGCTAGCTGCAGATCATATTGCTGCAAATTGATCATGTTTGTTGGTGCATGTCCATTTATGGGTATGGTCAAACACGGGGTTTTAACGAAATGCATACTAGTTGCATACTTGAATGAGCTTGCATGCATAATTTACTAACATTTAATTTGCCCCCAAAGATTATTCAAAAAACAATCATTGACATGGTATGGCCATTAGTATTTGTTTATACACATGGTCTATCTACTCAACTACCATGATGCCATTGGATGAGCAACATGTGGGTGTGGTTATCCAAGTGAACTTAGAAGCACGATTGGTAGATGTTGTTCTTGAGTGGAAACGTTTGTTTTTGATGAGCATGAAGTTTATTTATTCCATAGCCACATGTCGTGAAGGGGATGTTTATTAGTCGTTTGGTTTGGTTATATTTCAATCATGGGAATGCACATGCATTATTAGTGTTGAGATTTCTTTATACATATCTTGTTGTGCAAGGTTGCTCGTATCGAAGTTTTGGGAATATTGATGTGTTCTTTTGTGAGTGCTTGGTTCTTCGGTGTTCCACTTGCGATGGGTTAGTTGAAGGATAGGCTTTTGAATTTGATTGATTGCTTCAATGGAAGAGGGGCAGATGATGTTTAGGGTCCATCTCCCAAGTTGGAAGTTCACTACCTATGTATACACCTCTCTAAGTTGGTGGAGCTTACATAAGCATTCACCAACTTAGAGTAAATAGTTGGTTGGTATATATTTGCTTGTTTGGCGTCTTTGGAAGGATTAAGAACGACAACACTACTCCAATGAATATCATCTTCTTACAACTCATCAAATCCTAGATTTTAGGCACGCATGAAGATTGAAGTTTTCTCCACAAAGGAATCAAGAAGAGAACTATCTTTTGACTATTAAAAGGTGGAAGAATGGTATTGTTGAATTGCATCAATCACCACTTGGACAAAGTTCAAAATCTTTATGGGAGGGTTTCTTACTTAATTTGAGAGGGCCTTGAAGATGCACACGGATTTGTTCATTTGTATGGTCCACTTGACGCAGAGTTTGTTTGTGACTTGTTTCTTGAAAGGTTTGAAGTTTTGTCATGAATCGATTCAATACATGGACTCATTGTTGGGGCTTAATTGAAGCGATTACAAGCTTTTTAAAGAGATCTCATTGGTGGCGCCAAGATTCAAAATTGTCATCTATTTATTTTGTTGGTTTGTCTAATATATTGTGTATAAAACTTGGGGCTTAATTGAAACTACTTTCACATTCATTCTTGATATTATAATAATAATTTATTTGTTGAGATTGTACATGATTCCATCCCAAAATTAGAGTTTGGATTTTCCTTTAGGATGATCAACTTTTGCATTGTTTTCTCTAGAGTAATTTACTTATCATTGTTGTTATTCATTTTATGACTTTGTTAAAAATATGATTTTTGTTGTTGTTGTGGTAGATCAACACATTCATTGTGTACTTACAAGGTTATGGTGTGCAAAACAAACGACTAAACAAAGGTGCACATGTTTGGGTCAATTACAAATGTTTCATCATGGCCAAGATCTTGCAACAAGTTTTGATTTGGGGTTTCATAAGTATTTGCTTCTTGAAGTTTTGGAAATATGTGCGAAAATGCCAAAACCAAAGTAAGCTTGGAGGTATTTTGAAATGGCAGAGCGAAGAAGTAAACAAACTTCATGAGGATCTCAAGGCAAAGGAAGTGTTGAATAAGAAACAATGTGAAAATCTTCTCAACAAACTCGACCAAGTTGTGTATCATTTCAATGGGATGATCACGTTTCTTAATGAGACCTCCAATATTGGGCTTGTGCTTGAGGAGTTATGTCGCATTATTCAAAGAGTACGAGTATTGGTGGAAGATTGTGGGAAGCAGGAATGGTGCCATGCAGCTACATTCCAAATGAACAATAGGGAGGCCTTTCGAGAACTTGTGTATGATTTGAAGTGTATTTGGGGTGCGATATGTGAACTCCATTCAACTTCGTGCGTGGGGTCACAACATGACATCCCATGTATTGATTTTGATGCGGCCACTTATGACGAAATTCAACGTGATGAAGAAGACCTAGAAAAGAGGCTTTTGCAACGCCTTCAAACAACGCCCAATGATTCGGAATATAAATTAGCAAAATATTTGTTGAGGAGAGTGCAATACGACTTGCAACAAGTGAAAGGTGCAGAATTGGATGCTTTGGAGGTTTCAGAGGATTTTATGAAACCGGAGTCCTTGGGAAAAATAGGTTCTGGACAAGCAGGCAAAGTGTACAAATCAAGTTGGATGGGACTTCAAAGTGCAACAAAAATAATGAAAGTTTTCCCAAACGCTCTTAAAGAAGCCAACATCTTAGCAGGCTTGAGCCATCCGAACATCATCAAATTCATTGGTTGTGGAACTAATGAAAACCTTGAGGACAATCTCGATGAAGCAATGGAAATCTCCAAAAAACTATATTTAGTAATGGAGTTCATGGAGATGAGCTTGGGTGGTTTTTTGAAGAAGCAAAAGAAACCCTTATCATATATTGTTGCAATTGATATAATGTATCAAATTGCAAAGGGCATGTGTTATCTTCATGACATGTATGTTGCCCATCTTGATCTAAAGCCAAACAATGTGCTTCTAAGCTCCATGGCAACTGCAAGAGTAGAGGGAAATTGTGGCCATGGTTTTGTCAAATTGGCGGATTATGATACTTCCAAAATGGAGGTTCAAAGCAAACCAGAATTACAACTATATACTATTGGTACACCAAAGTATATGGCACCTGAGATGAGGAACAAAAAAGACCCACCTTGTGCGGCATGTCCTTTCCAAGCTGATGTATGGTCATTTGCTATGACATGTTCAGAGATTCTTTCTCTTAAGGAACCATTTTGGGACACTAAGAACAGGGAAGACATCTTAGAAAAGATAAAAGATCATGTCAGGCCAGACCTGCCTATCAATTGTAAGGACCTTACCGTGTTGATCGAAGAATGTTGGGTTGAAGATCCTGCACAAAGGCCAACATTTTCTAACATTTGTAAACGACTCACAACCTTGAAGAAGGAGTTCATGATTGGAACGTATTCGAATGATACACCACGGTTTGAGAAAGACCAGCCTACGACCCAAAATATGGCAAGGAAAGCGGAAGCCTCGAAGCATGTCAAAAACATCCTTGCTACAAAGAAGGTAAGAACACATTCTATTACAATGTGCTTATTGCTTACCTATGAGCACGGGGAGGTCACTCCCTCTTTAATTGATGCATACACGTGCGCTCAGGATTTATTTATCGGGGGGCTATTTACCTTGCATAAAGGATTATAAGGTATGGTATTTTTTTAAATAAAGGTAAATGCTTGTATTTTAATACACCCTATCAATATTTATAATTTTTTGGGGGAGTCATTTAAAAATACCCTATTTTACTTAAACTGCATTTTTTTTCCTTCCCGGCACGTGGGTAGAGACCATTAACTCCACATTGGAACCGTTGGTTCAGTAACGTTCAAGCAAGCCAACCTGCAAAGTCATCCATCGAAGCATTTTCAATAGAAAATTACCTCTTTTCATCCACTAGTACAAACCCTACCCTAGATCCGCTACCCCTAGTAATTGTTTCCACGCTATTTTACATGTACTGACTAGATAAAAGAGGCCATTATATGTGATGGTATTTTACATGTAAACATGTTTCACTATTTTAAAACCCCCTATATTATATGTACGTTTTTTGCAAAATTTACCTACAATGAATATATTAGACCCTATTTTTTATCGCACGTTGTTTCTACGATTTTCGCCAGTGACCTCCCCGTGCCTATGAGATGTCATGTTTTTATTGTTATTACTTTAATTTGCTTAAGATTGGATTTTGATTATTGAACTCGTAACAGAGCATCCTAACATATGTGTTCTTTTTATAGGTGGATGAACCATCAACGCAAAATGAAAAATTGGTTGGCCTTGAAAGGAAACTTACTGAAGTGAGAAATCTTCTTAAACAAGTGAATATCTTGGTTTTCACTGGTATGGGTGGAATAGGGAAGACCACCTTGGCTAAGGCTGTATTTGATGATGTGAAATCCACATACAATGCATCATGTTTTATTGAACAATTGAAAAGCAAAAGTTCACATGAAATCCTATGCGAGATTTTACATAAACTTGGAAGCTTGGACAAAGAAGCCAAACCTAATAAGGTGGATGCACAACAAAAGGTGAGGGAGTTGTTGGCCAATGAGAAAATCATTCTTATATTGGATGATCCACTTGATCAACTTCAAGTGCGTGATATAATTCGAACAGATGCTCAATTTGTCAACAAAGGCACCAATATTATCATATCAACCCGTGATTGGGGTCTAATGAAGGATTTTGTGGAGGAGAATGGTAGGATAGGTGTTGGGCACTTAGATGAAAATACAGCAAGAGAACTTTTTAATTCTTATGCTTCTTCGGATGAAGGAAAATTGTCACCACAATTCTTTGATATACGTGATAAAATTGTGGAAGCTTGCAATGGCTTGCCTTTAAGCTTGAAAGTTATGAGTGCATTCTTGCAAGGAAAAGAGAGGATTCGAAGTTGGGAACGGGCTCTCCAAAGAATGAAAAGAGGCAGATGTTTGGATGGTGATGAAGGGCTTTGGAGTACCTTGAGGGTTAGTTTTGATGCATTGAAAGATGTAGAGAAAACATTGTTTCTAGACGTAGCATGCTTCTTTCCCATGGGATATCAAAAAGAAAGAGTTTTGCTTAAATGTGCATCTCCAAGTCATGTGCTTGATGTGTTGGTGGAGAGGTCCTTGGTCAAGATAGATGTAGACAGAATCCTAGAGATGCATGACCAACTACGTGACATGGGATGCATGATGGTTGAGACGGAGGAGGTGTACAAGGGTACTCGAATTTGGAAAAAAAAACATGATTCCTTTAGCAACTGGAGAAACAAACAAGGTATTCCATTTGTAAGCAATTTGAATTAGGTTATTTCTAGCCAAATTGAGTTGCAAACATGTTTGTCAAAGGGTTCATTTCTAAGTGGTTAAAACATATGCTAGATGTTCATGTAATATGCACTAAAATGGATTATATTTTTTGTTGTTTGTTAAGGACAACATTTGATTGGCATTTTTATTTATGAGATGTCGTTTTGACATTTTTGATATTTTCCAAAACCAGATCTTCCAAAAAATTGAAGGCATTTTACTAAATGAAGAAATTTCGCCAAGCCCTTTCAACATTCACACATGCATTGTACACCTCCCATTCAACACCCTACGTCTATTGATTTGTAGGTCATTGCTAACATTACCGGAGGGATTGGGAAATTTGACCTCTTTGACAACCCTTGATTTGTCCAATTGTGAGTGGTTGGAAACATTACCGAAGGGATTGGGGAACTTGACTTCTTTGATGACCCTCGATTTGTCCAACTGTTTTCGTCTGACAACATTACCGGAGGAATTGGGGAACTTGACCTCTTTGACGACCCTCGATTTGTCCTATTGTTCAAGAATGACAACATTACCGAAGGAATTGGGGAACTTGACTTCTTTGACGTCCCTCGATTTGTCCCTTTGACGGAGCTTGACAACATTACCGGAGGAATTGGGGAACTTGACTTCTTTGACGGCCCTCGATTTGTCCTATTGTTCAAGAATGACAACATTACCGGAGGGATTGGGGAACTTGATTTCTTTGACAACCCTCAATTTGTCCCTATGTTCGAGCGTGACAACATTACCAAAGGGATTGGGGAATTTGACTTCTTTGACAACCCTCAATTTGTCCAATTGTAAGAGTCTGACAACATTACCGGTGCGATTGGCGAACTTGACTTCTTTGACAACCCTCGATTTGTCATGGTGTCGGAGCATGAGAACATTACCGAGGGGATTGCAGAACTTGACTTCTTTGACAACCCTCAATTTGTCCAATTGTGAGAGCCTCACAACATTACCAATGGAATTGGAGAACTTGACTTCTTTGACAACCCTCAATTTGTCCGACTGTTTGGGCTTAACAACATTACCGGGGGGGATTGGGGAACTTGACTTCTTTGACAACCCTCGATTTGTCATGGTGTCAGAGCCTGAGATCATTACCGGGGGGATTGGGGAACTTGACTTCTTTGACAACCCTCAATTTGTCCTATTGTAAGAGCTTCACAACATTACCGGTGCAATTGGGGAACTTGACTTCTTTGACAACCCTCAATTTGTCCAATTGTAAGAGCCTCACAACATTACCGATGGAATTGGAGAACTTGACTTCTTTGACAACCCTCAATTTGTCCGTTTGTTTGGGCTTCACAACATTACCGGGGGGATTGGGGAACTTGACTTCTTTGACAACCCTCAATTTGTCCTATTGTAAGAGCCTAACAACATTACCGGTGCAATTGGGGAACTTGACTTCTTTGACAACCCTCAATTTGTCCAATTGTGAGAGCCTCACAACATTACCGATGGAATTGGAGAACTTGACTTCTTTGACAACCCTCAATTTGTCCGATTGTTTGGGCTTAACAACATTACCGGGGGGATTGGGAAACTTGACTTCTTTGACAACCCTCGATTTGTCATGGTCTCAGAGCCTGAGAACATTACCGGGGGGATTGGGGAACTTGACTTCTTTGACAACCCTCAATTTGTCCTATTGTAAGAGCCTAACAACATTACCGGTGCAATTGGGGAACTTGGCTTCTTTGACAACCCTCAATTTGTCCAATTGTGAGAGCCTCACAACATTACCAATGGAATTGGAGAACTTGACTTCTTTGACAACCCTCAATTTGTCCAATTGTTCGGGCTTAACAACATTACCGGGGGGATTAGGAACTTGACTTCTTTGACAACCCTCGATTTGTCATAGTGTCAGAGCCTGAGAACATCACCGGGGGGATTGGGGAACTTGACTTCTTTGACAACCCTCGATTTGTCATGGTGTCAGAGCCTAAGAACATTACCGGGGGGATTGGGGAACTTGACTTCTTTGACAACCCTCAATTTGTCCTATTGTAAGAGCCTAACAACATTACCGGTGCAATTGGGGAATTTGACTTCTTTGGCAACCCTCAATTTGTCCAATTGTTCGAGTCTGAAAACATTACCAGAGGGATTGGGGAACTTGACTACTTTGACAACCCTTAATTTGTCCTATTGTGAGAGCCTGAGAACATTACCAGGGGGATTCGGGAACTTGACTTCTTTGACAACCCTCAATTTGTCCTATTGTGAGAGCCTGAGAACATTACCGGGGGAATTGGGGAACTTGATTTCTTTGACAACCCTCAATTTGTCCTATTGTGAGAGCCTGAGAACATTACCGGGGGGATTGGGGAAATTGACTTCTTTGACAACCCTCAATTTGTCTTTTTGTTCGGGGTTAACAACATTACCGGGGAGATTGGGAAACTTGATTTCTTTGACAACCCTCAATTTGTCCTATTGTGAGAGCCTGAGAACATTACCGGGGGGATTGGGGAAATTGACTTCTTTGACAACCCTCAATTTGTCTTTTTGTTCGGGGTTAACAACATTACCGGGGAGATTGGGAAACTTGACTTCTTTGACAACCCTCAATTTGTCCTATTGTAAGAGCCTAACAACATTACCTGTGGGATTGGGCAACTTGACTTCTTTGTCAACCCTCGCATTGTTTAATTGTTCGAGCTTGACAACATTACCGGAGGAATTGGTGAAATTGACTTCTTTGATAACTCTCAATTTGTCCAATTGTGGGAACTTGGCAACATTACCGGAGGGATTAGGAAACTTAACTTCTTTGGAAACCTTCATTTTGTCAGAGTGTTCGAGCCTAACAACATTACCGGAGGAATTAGGGAACTTGACTTCTTTGAAGACCATTGACTTGTCATGGTGTTTGAGCCTGACAACATTACTAGAGGGATTGGTGAACTTGACTTCTTTGAGAATCCTAGATTTGTCCCAATGTTCGAGCTTGGTGACATTACCGGAGGGATTGGGGAACTTGACTTCTTTGACAACCCTTTATTTGTCATACTGTAAGACCCTAACAACATTACCAGTGGGATTGGGCAACTTGACTTCTTTGTCAACCCTCGCATTGTTTAATTGTTCGAGCTTGACAACATTACCGGAGGAATTGGTGAAATTGACTTCTTTGATAACTCTCAATTTGTCCCATTGTGGGAACTTGGCAACATTACCGGAGGGATTAGGGAACTTAACTTCTTTGAGAACCCTCATTTTGTCACAGTGTTCGAGCCTAACAACATTACCGGAGGAATTAGGGAACTTGACTTCTTTGAAGACCATTGACTTGTCATGGTGTTTGAGCCTGAGAACATTACCAGAGGGATTGGGGAACTTGACTTCTTTGAGAATCCTAGATTTGTCCCAATGTTCGAGCTTGGTGACATTACCGGAGGGATTGGGGAACTTGACTTCTTTGACAACCCTTTATTTGTCATACTGTAAGACCCTAACAACATTACCGGTGGGATTGGGCAACTTGACTTCTTTGTCAACCCTTGGTTTGTACCTGTGTTCAAGCCTAACAACATTACCGGAGGGATCGGGAAACTTGACTTTTTTGACAACCCTTTATTTTTCCGATTGTCCGAGCCTAACAACATTACTGGAGGAATTTGGGAAATTGACTTCTTTAACAAAGCTCAATTTGTCCTATTGTGAGAACTTGGCAACATTACCAAAGGGATTAGGGAACTTAACTTCTTTGACAACCCTTGATTTGTCGCAGTGTTCGAGCCTTACAACATTACCGGAGGAATTAGGGAACTTGACTTCTTTGAAGACCATTGACTTGTCATGGTGTTTGAGCCTGACAACATTACCAGAGGCATTTGGGAATTTGATATCTTTGACAACCCTTTATTTGTCATATTGTAAGACCATAACAACATTACCGGTGGGATTGGGGAACTTGACTTCTTTGACAACCCTCAATTTGTCCTATTGTGAGAGCCTGAGAACATTACCGGGGGGATTGGGGAACTTGACTTCTTTGACAACCCTCAATTTGTCCTATTGTGAGAGCCTGAGAACATTACCGGGGGGATTGGGGAACTTGACTTCTTTGACAACCCTCAATTTGTCCTATTGTTCAAGCATGACAACATTACCGGAAGGATTGGGGAACTTGACTTCTTTGACAACCCTCATTTTGTCGCAATGTTCGAGCCTAACAAGGTTACCGGAGGAATTAAGGAACTTGACTTCTTTGAAGACCATTGACTTGTCATGGTGTTCGAGCCTGACAACATTACCAGAGGCATTTGGAAATTTGATTTCTTTGACAACCCTTTATTTGTCATATTGTACGACCCTAACAACATTACCGGTGGGATTGGGCAACTCGACTTCTTTGTCAACCCTTCATTTGTACCAATGTCCAAGCCTCACAACATTACCGAAGGGATTGGCAAACTTGACTTCTTTGATAACCCTCGATTTGTCCAATTGTTCAAGCCTGACAACATTACCAGAGGAATTGGGAAATTTGACTTATTTGTCAAGCCTGCACTTGTCTCACTGTTTGAGCATGACAACATTACCTGAAGCATTGGGCAACTTGGCTTCTTTGACAATCCTGAATTTGTCCTATTGTGAGAACTTGGCAAAATTACCGGAGGGATTAGGGAACTTAACTTCTTTGAAAACCCTCGATTTGTCCAATTGTTCGAGTCTGACGACATTACCGGTGGGATTGGGGAACTTGACTTGTTTGACAACCCTCGATTTGTCCAATTGTTCGAGCATGACAACATTACCGGAGGCATTGGGGAACTTGACTTCTTTGAGAACCCTTGATTTGTCCCAGTGTTCGAGCCTAACAACATTACCAAAGGGTTTTGGCAACTTGAATTCTTTACAAAACCTCGATTCTTACAATTGTTGGAGCTTGAAAATATTACCGGACGGATTGGGTAACTTGACTTCTTTGACAACTCTCAATTTGTCCTATTGTGAGAACTTGGCAACATTACCGGAAGGATTAGGGAACTTAACTTCTTTGACAACCCTCGATTTGTCCAAGTGTTCGAGCCTGACAACATTACCGGAGGGATTGGGGAACTTGACTTCTTTGACAACCCTCAATTTGTCCCAGTGTTCGAGTCTGACAACATTACCAGAGGGATTGGGGAACTTGACTTCTTTGACAACCATTTATTTGTCATACTGTAAGTCCCTAATCACATTACCGGAGGGATTGGGCAACTTGACTTCTTTGAAGACCATCGAGTTGTCATGGTGTTCAAATCTGAAAACATTACCGGACGGATTGGACTACTTGACTTCTTTAAGAACCCTCGATTTGTCCCAATGTTCGAGCCTGACAACAATACCTGAAGGATTGGGGAACTTGACTTCTTTGACAACCCTTAATTTGTCCAATTGTAAGAGCCTTACAACATTACCAGAGGCATTTGGGAATTTCATTTCTTTGACAACCCTTTATTTGTCATATTGTAAGACCCTAACAACATTACCGGTGGGATTGTGCAACTTGACTTCTTTGTCAACCCTTGGTTTGTACCAATGTTCAAGCCTAACAACATTACCGGAGGGATTGGGAAACTTGACTTCTTGGACAACCCTCAATTTGTCTCATTGCTCGAGTGTGAAAACATTACCAGAGGGATTTGGGAACTTGACTTCTTTGAAAACCCTCGATATGGCCCATTGTGAGAACTTGGTGACATTACCGGAGGGATTGGGGAACTTGACTTCTTTGACAACCCTTGATTTGTCGAACTGTGAGAGACTGACAACATTACCAAAAGGATTGGGCAACTTGACTTCTTTGAGAATCCTAGATTTGTCCCAATGTTTGAGCTTGGTGACATTACCAGAGGGATTGGGGAACTTGACTTCTTTGACAACCTTTTATTTGCCTTACTCTAAGAGCCTGACAAGTGACAACATTACCGTAGGGGTTGGGGAAGTTGACTTCTTTGACAACCCTCGATTTGTCCCATTGTGAGAGCATGACAACATTACCAAAGGCATTGGAGAAGTTGACTTCTTTGACAATGCTTGATTTGGACTAGTGTTCAAGTATGACAACATTACCGGAGGTATTGGAGAATTTGACATCGTTGACAACCCTCGATTCGTCCCAGTGTTCGTACCTGACAACATTAACGGAGGGATTTGGGAATTTCATTTCACTGACAACGCTCGATTTGTCATGGAGTCAAAGCATGACAACATTACTGGAGGGTTTTGGAACTTGACTTCCTTGTCAACCCTCAATTTGTCATGGTGTGGGAGCTTCAAATTAGTACCGGTTGGATTGGAGAACTCGACTTCTTTGACAACCCTCCATTTGAAAACAAAACACATACAACTGGATTTGCGTGGGCTACTGATCCCTAGATCTTAAGTAAAGAAGGAACATCTATCACTCGACTCTAGTAACATACTTGACTCAAGACATAAGCCTATTCTTATGAATTGCTGGTGGATGTGTTGGACCCTAATGACATACTTTACTCATTTCAGTGAGGAAATTAGAAATCAACAAAGTATCTAGATTTTGAAAATAGCCCACCCATGGACTCATGTAATATCCGCATTGGTGAGATATAAGCTCATGACGGCAGTTGTAATAACTAGGTCAATCATAAGAAAATAAAAAATGACTAAATTGGAAGTTATAGAATCTAGTTATCTATTCAAAACTATCAAATATATCACAATATCAATGAATGAGACAAAATTATTGTATTGAATATTTCCTTAATAGCTATATTTAGATGCATTTTGTCAAGCTTCGTCAAACATAAATGTGGCAATGGTGAAGGCCTTATAAGAAGATAAGACAATTTGAGCCAACAAAAGAAGAAAAACCTTTGTGTGTGATGCAGGGACACAAAGAAGGTGACAACACGGGGGGTGCACCTACACTTGCTTTATGTATACACGTGCGAGAACCCCCTATTTAATGGGGGGGTATTTACCTTCCTTCGTTGAATATTTTCCACCCTATAACTAGCTAAATTTCTACTGGATGGTATTTTCTAACACCCTATCATTATATATAAATTACATAGTCACATAATAATAATCACCCTATCTTATTTATAAGTAGTAGAAATTTTGTGTGAACAATCTGCACATACATTACCCATATAGTGCACTATGCAATGGCAAATGCCAATTTGGGATGGATTTCAAGGAACATAGATGTAGTTGTCTTAAGTGTTCATATAGAGGCCACAAAATATTAGTGTTGAACAGGTGTTAGCAATTCCAGAGACAGTTCGACTCACTAGCACCATCAAAAAAGGCCGGAATTAGTCTTTCGGTCACCATTTTCCAACGACAAGAACAAGAGCAAGCACATGAGCACAGGAGCAAGCACAAGAGTGAACACAATGAGCACAAGAACAAGCACAATGAGCACAAGAGCGAGCACATGAGTGAGCACAGTGAGCAAGAAACCCTAAACCGAAGCAGAGCAACCGACTAGAGAGAAAACCTAAGGATGGTACTTCCATCCAAAGGTGACCGTTTCAACAAATCCATACACATGTTCACATACAATTTGCCTATTTCTCATCCAATGCCACTAATGGCATATGTTTTATGTTGCACCTATAAAAAATTTTAAACTATATTTTATTTTATTTATGCTACTTTACATCTAAATAATAATAAATATCACAACTTAAAACACACTATACATTATATATAATTCCCAAATTCATATTTAGAGGACGCTATTGTATATCTAAAAAAAATGTAAAAATTATGTGTCTTGAATAAAATCCACCCTACATTTTCTCGCACGTGGTTTTCTACATTTTCGCCACTGCACCCCCCGTGGGTGACAATTCATATTGCAAATCTACCCTGAAGGTCGGGAAACGTGGGTCCACTTGCAGACTACAATCAACAATCACAAGATGTTGGTCTTGCATCAGGGCAACAAGGTCACCAACTACCACCATCAATGGGTCCAGGTGTAATTGGACAACATAGTATGATTGATTTTGTGACAATTGGAGATAAGTTGACTACAAATATGGGACGGGAACATTTCGTGGCACAACATGAGGCCTTGGAACATGCATACATGAATCTCCCACTCCACAAAGACTCAAAATGGCCCAAGAGCTACAACCAAGTACGGAAGTCAATCCAATTTCTTTTGAAGAGTCTAGACTCTTCCTCTGCATTACAGTTTATAAGACTAACTTTCTTCTCACAATCAACACATAGAGCACAATGGGATACAAACATGCAAGTTGGTTCAATCACGGCTAGTAATTTTTCAGTTAGTATTTGGTTGTCTTTCAATCATGTCACGCCATCAGACTTGGGATTTTTTTATGATAGCAACCTCCAGCTTGAACTTATGTGTATGCATCTCATGTTGGTACATAAAATGTTCCCATCACTTAAGTGTATGCATCATCTCATGACATTCTTGGGAAACACCCATATGTCATGTCAATTTTTGGGGAAACATCCATATGTTCAAATCCATCATAAAGTTTCATGAACGGGGAAGTTCAAAGTCAATAGGGTTTTGACAACTTGAAGTACAAACTGCAGTTTTGGATCATGCCCAAAATTTTTTTAAAAAAAAAAAAAAAAGATGCCCGTATCATAATACCGGCATGAATGTGAACCCGTTGTCCTTGTGCTGATCACGGCTTACTGTGATGCAGTATAAGGGGTTATGCCTCTTGTGCCCAAAATAATGCTTATGGAATGTGCCAAAAAGGGTGTTTATGAATGTTATGGAATGACAAGGATAGTGAACATGATTTTATGGCGAGGAGATAGAAGCAACATGTGTGGGAGAAACGCACTCAAAATAATTAAGGCCCAATGTATCCTATTGACAATGGTTTTCTTTTCTTCCCAATGTAACATCTCCATCAAGACACTTCCTTTGCATTTTGATTGGGATATTACAAAATGTGTTGCACATGACATTTTTAAGGGGCTTCCTGATGAATTTGAAGAACACCCATGTCCGTATGGCAAATACAAATAAAGAAATTAACCATCAAACTCAAAACTTGAAGAGCACAACATGCATACTATTTGGCTATGTGTTGTTTGAGATTGCATGCTTCTATTAAGGGCATAAGTAACAAGCCCCATAAACGAGCTCCTGAGGTGTGTCTCAACTTCAATACATGCATTTGTGACTATTGCATACCTCACTCTAATTACCCAATCAATAGTCTAGCGGTGGGTTCATTTGACTTGGACCTTATGCGGTGCGCAAACATAAGCACATTCATTGATAAGAGTCCATCTCACAGAGTTGGAAGTTCACTTCCTATGCATACACCTCTCTAAGTTGGTGGAGCTTATGTGAGCATCCATTGACTTAGAGTGAATAGTGAGTTGGTTTATGTCTGCATAAAGTATCCCATTTTAGGCTCCTTACCAAAGCCGAGGGCACTTTGGTGTAGTCAATTGCCTAGAAATGATTAATCATTTTGAATGTAACTTGAAATGTTAGTATAGTTTCCCCCATAGGGTGCACAATATTCCTTGTTTAATCCTTTATTATGGATGAGTTTGTTGTCAAACCCGTCTTTTGTTGAGTTGCAGTCACAACATCCACACATGTTTCAAACATCGCTATAATCCAACACACCACCCAGGTTAGAAGACCATAGACTGACTCTTTGATTTATCATGATTAGTCTTAGACACATTCAATTAACTTTCTTTTCTTAATTTGATGATCCAAATCTTTGAGTGGTGAATTTATCTATGGGCTCATATAATTCATTTGCATACCAAATTAGAGGAGTTTTATCTACTAAAAAAATCAATATGAAATCATATGCAACAAAGGTACATGTATTAGTACGTAGTCATTTATCTGTATCCAACTTCCAATACACAACTTTCTTATAATGTTGTGGTATCTTTCATTTGCTACTTCTTCTCCATAACCAATGGGTTTCTCAAGTTGTCCTTTTAGTTGTCAGGCCTACCAAAGGTTGCCGGACCTAAACATGGTATGCCTACTTGAATAAGACTATGGCCCCTTCAACTTCTAGAGCAATCTACTTTCAAGATTCTCTAGCCTTGTATTTAAAATCAATCTCTATATATTATAGTGACAATTCGCTCGACGTAAATTATAATACCATCAAAGAAATACTTCTCAAACACATATTGTCAATAGTCTATGTAAGGAATCCTACCTTTATTCAAGAAGACTATCAAGCAATACTTCCTCATTATTAGCATGATGGAATGGAGGCTAAATTTTCATTCAATCTTCCTTGATCTCCTTTAATCCTCCCTACTCAATTCAATCCCAATTCTAATATCAATCTAATTTACTTGCAACTCGGTTTGACTTATTGCAACCATCCAGAAGGCCCCTCTAGCTTCATATTATAGACGTTAAGATGTGTGGGTGTTATTTGGTTTGTTTTTTTATAAGAACCAACTTCTGCCAATTCATTTACACAACAAACTTGTGCTCCATTACCAAATCTATGATGAATTGTTTGCAAAAGCCAGAAGTGCATGTTCGTTGATTTCTTAATTGATTACATATGTTCTCCCAATTGCAAGAGTTATTGAGTGTAGAGTAGTTATCAATATTTAAAGATATAGTCCAATTTGTTTTGAACATGTGTCTTCGTGATGTTTGTTTTGTGATCCTCACCGAACCCCATACCGGGATGTGCAAATGGACGTGATGCGGCCTTTTTGCGTCACATCGCGTCACAAATGACGTGATGCCATCACGTCGCGTCACGTCGGGGCGTGACGCGCACTGACGTGGTAAAAAAAAGTTACTGTACCATTTTTTTGTAAATTTTTTGTAAATTTTTTGGACGACTGCTCTAGTCGACTGCTACGAGCAGTCGACTTCATAAAACAAAAAATTAAAAAATTAAAAAAATCTATTAAAAATCTGAACCGTTAGATCTTCTTGGATTGAAGATCTAACGGTCCATGATTTTTTAAAGAATTTTTTGATTTTGTTTTTTTTAGGTTTTCTTTGAAGTCGACTGCTTTTAGCAGTCGACCAACTAGCCGACTGCTAATTACAGTTGACTGGTCTTGGTCGACTACAAAAGTAATTTTTTGCAGTCGACTTAGCAAACGACTACAAATAGCGTCGACCTAGCAGTCGACTGCAAAAAAAAATCCAAAAAAAATTCTGGACCATCAGATCTTCTTGGCAAGAAGATCTGACGGTCCAGAATTTTTTAATTTTGTTTTAATTTTTTTGTAGTCGACTGCAAATAACAGTCGAATTAGCAATCGACTGCTAAAAAAATTACAAAATTACAAAAAATTCTGGACTGTCAGATCTTCTTGCCAAGAAGATCTGAAGGTTTTTTTTTTTTTTTTTTTTTTTTTGCAGTCGACTAAGCAGTCGACCAGGGGGTTGACCGCGTCAGTTTACCCCTGGGGTAACTGCCGGATTTACCCCCCCCCTCGGACGTGACGTGTTTTGGTCAGCCGTCACGTCGCTGTCACAAAATGTGACGTGATGTGACGTGACGTGACGTGCAATCCCTGACCCCATACAGTCATGACTCTATAAATATTACAGGTCGGGAGTAGCAAAAAAATAACATATATAGAATTATAACAAGTAACACTTATAGAATTCATACCGATGATTAATAACATTTTTAGAAATAACACTTAAAATTTCTGAAAATGAAGAACATAACGTTTTATAAAAAAATGAAAGTACAAATGATAATACATAATTCAACTAAACTAATTAAAATATATAATCTATATAGTAGTAACTTGACGAGATTCTTCCAACTAAACTAACCAAAAGAAAGAGTCTATAATAGTCTGACGAGAAGCTTCCAAATGATGAGATGAAACTTCCTTCTAGAGTCCTTGAATGCTCCTGATGTGTGATAGGACATCATTTGGTCTTTGTTCAAAGTATTTCTTCAAGGGCTCTAGAGAACGCTCAGCAACACTCAATCCTACAACTTATTCTACCACATCAACCATAACCTCATCAACATCAATTTCTTGATGTTCTGAGGAATATGTATCCAAAAACTCCTCATCGGTAGGTTCATATGGGTTGTTTAAATCAAACTCCATCTCATAATTAAGGTATTCATGAGCATTCATCACGTCACCCACCTCACTATCAGATGACAACAACGTCAGTTGATGAAGTAGAGTAGCAACTTCATCAACCTCTACCAAACCCCTAGCTTCCTCTATCTCCCTCTCAATAGAGATCGAAAGAACACCCGTGTGCCTCCAACAATTTTGAATTGTCGATGTGGTAACTCCCGCACGCCATGCCCGCTCAACCATAACGACAACTTGATATATATCAATTGCAAACACCTTGTTTACACTAAAACAATCTATCTAATAAAGCACCCAACAAGCACCCTAACTCCCAAACCTTCTATGTTTGCCATCTCCTCTCCCAAATTGCTTGAAAGTGCACAAGGAGGAAGGATCTCTAAATAAGAGAGAATATTCGACTTGTTCGCAAAGAATATGGGATAAATGCGATTACATGTTTAAAATGTATGCTCTCATATATTATTACCTTGATTTTCTCAAAATTAACACTTATAGAGGTGGCAATTAACAAAGAAGGGAGTAGAGCATGTTATAACACTTAACACATAACACTCACTAGTCTTACCAATTATGTTTTGTAGGGGAGTAAAATTTTCTTAACATATATGAAATTATAACGCTTATAGGGGTAACACTTATAGACACCTAACTGTACTATATATCTCATTTTCCCCCAATAAATGTTAGATTGTTTGTTGGACATTATAAAACATCAATAACTTTGTTTGGTAAATAAACGCATTAACATCAAAAAGATATGGCATTTTGTAACTCCATATAACAAGTGACACTAAATATAATGTTTAGTGTAGTTGTTGTCTTGGCCCTTTCCACCCGTGCAAATGACACATTATTTTAATGCTGGTCCCCCCACCTTTCAATAACAATGGGGAATAGTGGGGAATGTTGGGAAACACCACCCATCACCACCACCATCACCACGCTGACCGTTGTATACCTACAGACCAATCCAACATCATGCCCCTCAAACCCTCTTTGTGTTGAAGCTCATATTACAAACCCATGAGGTTACCATAGAGGGCTCTCTGTTTCATCTTCACATGTGCCAAAACGTACTAGTTTCCACATGGGATGCAAGTGGGCCTTGGTGAATGTGAGCATGACTGTGGAGTGAATTTTCTATTTTTGTAAGTCTGAATAGGGATCAGAAGTAAATTGGTCTCTTTTTGAACTGTAAATTCTTAAAACAATAGTCTGAATGAGGCAATTAACTGTTGTACCTGTAAAAGCAGCATGATAGGACTATAGTCTGTGGGCAGAGGAACAGTGGAGGTATGTGGCTGTGAGAGCCGAGAAGGAAGGCAGGTTGAGTTTTGTTTTTTCGAGAGTTTTTCTGTAATCCCTCCCAGTGAAATTCTTCCTGGTTTGTCTTTGCCGGGATTGGAATGTATTCTGAAGTAAGGCCAGGGGGTACGAACTGGATTACTTTTGCATTTGAGTTCGGTTTGTATTCTGTCTTTTGTGTTAAAATATTCGCATGAGGCAATGTCATTGAACAGTGTAATTTTTTATAATGTGGAGTTAATTTTGGAGTTGCAGACAGAGACTATTGGTTGTTGTCGTTGCTCTAATTACCTCGGTTCCAGGGGAATTGTACTGGAAGTGATATTATTGGTTTAAATTTTGAGCCAGTTGTGGGTGCCTGTGTGCTTGTAATTCAATTAGTGTTGATTCCCGAGCCTAAACTGTACGCAGTAATATGGAATTCTTTCTGTTTGTATCAGCTTTTCCACTTTGTATTAATTGCCGATTACTATATTAAGACATCTATTGTCTGTTGCTTGTAAGTCGGACTCAATGAGGCCTAGAGGAATTGCACTGTAACTGAAAAGATTCATTTCAGTTTGAAGCATGAGTCTAATGGTCTGGTGTCATGTAATTTGGACGAAAGGGATTCCTGAAGTCTCCAACTTCAACCGGTTATTTCTCGAACTCAACCAGTTCATCTGTAAGTAACCGCCGGTTCTTCCCGGACATAGGTCTGATCATAGCATAAATTACCGTGCAAAACCAGTTCGCAAGTTCGACAAGCCAAAGGGTTGTTTGCAGGTATGTGTTTGCAATGATGTAAGTCTACCACTTAACCTTACTGCAGAAAGAGAGAGGATTTAATTGGGCTATGGTCTGGCCGGGGCCTATATGGAATTAATGCTGCAGTTTTTGTAATTTCAGATCATGTGATTTCTTTACCTGTGCGTACCATTGGCAGCCTTAAATCGATAAATCCCTAAAATCAGCCTAGGTATTATTGGAGTGTGACTCCTCAAGTCGATGATTGTTATTGAGAGAGGTGTAACTTTATTATTGAATCGAATGGCAATACGTAGTCGTTTAGATGTATTGCGAGTCTGTGTAGATGCATGACGTAAGTCTGAGACGATAGACCGCCCTTTAAGATATTTACATATTTCTAAATTGTTTCTAAATTAACTGCGCAATAAGTTAATTGTCATAAAGGTGAGTATGTTTGTTAAATCAATTCGAGTAAAGGAAGAATGGTCGTTGTAATATGCGAAGGTTATGGAGTTCGCTCAGATCCCTGAGTGTAATAGAATCTCTTAAAGAGCTAGACTATTGTCTTTATTGTGTAAATGGAGAAATTGTGCTCTTTAACCTTTGATGGAATGTGAAGGGTCACTGAGATAAGACCATTGACTGCGAAGTGTTTCTCGTGCTCGGAGTAGCCGAAAGGACGTGCCGTTCACGTGATCGGTAAGTGTGCTTACTAACTACAATTTAAAGGGAATTAAGGCTAATTTGGATTTTATTATCTTTCGTAATTGAATTGTTTAAACCTAAATTGCAATAATGAAATGGATTGAGGAATTGAACATTTTAAGCTTTAAGAAGATGGGATTGGAAACTTAAACAAATGGAATGAGTTCATGAGAGATGTGAGAATATGTTGACGCGCATATGTGGTGATGGCTTATTGACGCATTGACCGAGCATATGATTACTTTGATGTAAATCCGGTAAAAAGACAATTGTCGGACTATGAACTTAAGATTGAAATTAACGAATGAAGACTGTTTATCCTGAAAGGATTACCGCACTGACTTTCCAAGTTACATTAAATGAAATTAATGAAGGAAAGACAATTGACCACTCCAAAGTGCCCGTGGCTTTGGTATTGAGACAAAAATGGGTTACTCCTGCAAGACAATTGACTATGGTTGTGCCTATGATTGTGCACCGCACTTGGTCCAATTAAAATGAACTCACTGCCAGACTATTGCCTGGGAAATTAGTGTGAGGTGTGAGACTGTCACATTTGCATGTACTGACATGGAGTGGTTTTTAGAAGTTTTTATCCCTTACCCATGAGCCAATTGTCAGTCCTTATCCTAATCAAAGTGAATTAACCCTGTGTTTTCCCTAATAAATCTTATCTAAGACACCTAGATGTTATATGAATCACCTTTTGAGTCTTCCCTGATTGTTTCCCTGGGTTTGTTTGTTAACCAAAAAACTTACTACAATGACACATGGCAAGTTTTGAGGGAGAAATATTTATTTTGTGTTGGAACAGAGAGAGCCCTCTACGGTAATCCTTTCATGTTTCTTGATGCGCGGACAAGCCTTGTGAGGGCTATGAACAAAGGCAGGAGAAAATCTTTTCATATAAGTCTGCCTTTTATTGGCAAGTGGGAATTATCACAAACAAACGCACGAGTCTCATCCATCTAGCATGAATGAGAAAATCATTCGCAGTTGATAACTCCCTTCCCTTCTTCTCACCATCATTCCATGACGAAATTGCATTTTAATCAATTTGAAAGGAAAGTCAACTTTAAAGAACCCAAATCAGTCTAGTCAAAGTCAATTGAAATGAATCATCACAAACTTATAGGGTCAAGTTTGTAAATTGAAAACGTGGATGGATGAGAAATTTGCTTGTATGCGAGGATTTTCTCACCTGTGGCCTTGCTCACACATTCAGAAATGTGCCAGGATGAAGTCCCCGGGTTTGTACATCATGTGAGGGTGCCAGTCTTTTGCGTGCCCAAGTGGAGATCTTCACCCAGGTGGTAGGACAGACAAATGGATGAGCCGCATGGATGAATTTATGTCGGGGAGAGCAAGTAATCATGGATGAATGGAAGGAGGATGGGTGGATGGATGATGGAGCAAGGACATTGTAAGCCGAGGCTCAAGCTCTGTGTATTATATGTGGCCACCTCACCTTCTCCTTGCGCCCACAATGAGCGCTCTTCCTTGCCTTGTCTCGTGGATTGGAGTGCATGCCAATCAACTCAAGAATCCAATAGTCAAGGCCAACAACAAGGATTCTAGTTGTCATTAAGAGTAGACGGAGAAGCTAGAGGTGGAGAGCAGCGAATTTTTTTTCACTTTTACCTTGGAGGTGAAGTAACAATTTTTCACTTTTACCTTGGAGATGAAGTAACTATTTTATTGAATGTGAATGACGTGTTGGAGCCTATTTGGGCATATATTTCAGTATAATATTTTGCGAATAAGAGGGAAGGTTTAGTTTCATTTGGCACTATATTTCCATGTGAGCAAATCATTACACATGCGATATAACATTGAAAAGGCAGGAAAAATTCAGCTAGGTGCAAAAAAAAACATAATTCAATGGAACTATTTCATGGATGAAATGTAGCATGTATTATGCGAAATTGAAACCATGACACACAAAAAATATAGGAGGAAAACACTTCTTCATTCATAATAGGCATACATTGCCATTTAGCCATGTGAATTGGCGTAAATCATCTTTGGAGTCAATAAGTTGCTTCTACTCTGAAATTTGAATGCTCTAAGAAGTGTGAAAAACCCCCTAAATAAGTTTCCATTGTAAATCATTCTATGTGAATCAAACACCCAATGCATATCTACCCCGCTTCGGCTTTAAACCCCTCCAATCCGAAACAACTTCCTTGTAAGGGAATGAAGTCAAAGTGTAGTGTTTTTGTGCAAACATAGTGGTAACAAGAGGCAAGTGCTCTGTCAATCGATTGCGGAGTTTGTTCTTCAAGAAAACAACATTGGAGAATGTTCTTTCATCCTCTACACTCCCAAGAACCTGCAAGGTGTGAAGCAAACACATATAAAAAATCAGCAAAGAACAAAAAATCAGCAAAGAACTAAAAATCAACAAAGAACCAAAAATCAACATACCTGAATCATCGCAATTTCTGCGAGCTTGAAGAACTCGGGGAACATCCCCCTCAACGGACCAGATTGTGCAAAGTTACGCCAAACCTTCGTTATGGGATGAAGATTCAAGTCCAATGCACGCATTGCATGCTCGGAATTGTTCACCATGGCCACCTTGAACCAGTGCAGCTGCCGATCAAGTGCAGCTGCATCCAACAGTGGTGGGCTAGTTTCATACTGTAATGGAGTGCTAGAAATCTGTTTGGGCACACAAAATGTAGCCTTCAAAGTGTTCATGTGACATGTTAGCTTGTCCTCATGCCCTGGCTCAATCCAAAATTGAGGGTACACAATTGACAGTGCATCCATCACATCACTTGGTGGAAACCTGCTCTGCAGTTCCATTACCATCATTGCGGCCGCCTCTGCAAGCATACCACCAATACTTTAGACCCACAACTTACAAGCATGTAAACAAAGAGCAGAACTTAACAAAGGAAATTACCAAGTGCATTGAAGATGAAAAAAAAAAAAGGTTAGAGAAACAAACCTGTAACCTCAGCCTTCACTCTTGAAATGGTGACGTCAAATAATTCTTTTGTTACGAAGGTGCTCATCGAAGTTTGAGGATCAATGCAAGTAGCATTCAGGTGTGAGCCCGCTGAAGTAGAAAGATGGGCCTCGAAGACTAAATGTTCAACACAATCATTCACATCCGGATGCCACCTCAAGCGAATGCTATCATGAGAAAGCTCAGTAATCCGAATGAAGCATGCAAATGCATCAGAAGTGAATGCTTTCTCAGAGCAGTACAAGTCATGCACATCTTGTATGCAAAGATTCAAAGCCCTTGTGAAATCACATACATATACTGAGGGTGATTGTGCAAAGACAACCAAGGCCTTTACCGCCTCAAGAAGGGGCACCACCGCCGCCATTGTCAACAAACATCTGATGTCAGCCAAGAGTTCGTAGTTTACCTTGGCAGCTGGGATTACCGGTTTCACAAATTGATCCGAATACATCTTCACCAAAAGAGTGCGGTACTCGGACAAAACACGTTTCAAAGGACTTAACATACTGATCCACCTAGTTTTCACATTTTGAAGTATCTTCCTACCCTTTGTCTCAAGCAAATCAGCAAGTTTTTGGAGCTCCAAATGACGTTTTGGGGACTTGCTGAAATACCTGTGCAGGGCTGCCAGTAGGGTTTCTATCCTACTCACCATCTCCAGATCTGATAGACATTGCACTGCAAGGTTGCTTCGATGTGCCACACAATGCATGCCTTGCATGTGTGGCGCATGAGAGACTTGCAATCTGTTAGTAACACCATTCCTCTTGCCTTGTAGGACCGAAGCACCATCTGCCCCAAAGGCCATGAACCGATCTCTTATTTGCTGGGGGGTTAGCCCACCTTGTTTATCAAGGGCACCAAGAATAATCTTAGTTATGCTTTCAGCTGAACCACCCTCGATCACATGTTCCAAAGACAGAAGCAAGGGCACTCTCTCCCAATCAAAAATTGTGTACACATGAATACTAATCCAAGATTGGTTGTCCACCGTTGTTACTTCATCACAACTGATTGAAAAATATGGGGCAGCACTTACTATTTCCTTTGTCTTGGCTTGCACAACATTAAGCAAGCTCTCACCCATTTCCCAACCCGCACCCTCGGTCCAATGCTTCAATGGAACCTACAAAGCCATTCAAAGCACATTATCAACAAAGCTAATGTTGCAACAAAAAATGGGAAAAAAAAAGAAAAACTGGAAATTAGAAGAGGTTAGAGTTTCACCTTAGGAACACCAAGGAATTGCAAGAGTTCCTTCATGGGAGGATACTCCGTCATTGGCCTCCCGAATTGGAGCAAGTGGAAGATGACAGCCATTTGAACCTCCTTCCTCTTGGGAGGAGCCCCTGCTGCAACCATTGTGGCAATATCGCCCGCTGGTAGTGCAACAAATGCCCTTTCAGCGCGCTTGTGGGTGGAGTTCAAGTCCCAATACCACTCCCCCCTCTTCAACTTCATGTTAGGCATATCAGAGAGACATTTTTTCCAACCCTGATGTTTTTTCAAGTTGTCATCTTTAGCATCAAGAATCTTATCCCTGCCATTGATTTTCGAGCAAATGACACACCTGACCTTCTCAAATCTGCCATCACCCTCCGCATCCTGCTCTGACCAAGGGTACTTGGCTTGCCAAGTGTCCTGGAATCTGCACCAGGCAATGAGAAATGGAATCACTTTTATGATGTTGCTGTGCTTCAGCTGTCTGTTGTGACTTGTTCATTGCAGATCGATCTCATTGAAAATTCACACATAGATAGCAAATTGTCAGAATGGTTTTTTAACCTCATACAAATTGTAGACAAATGCCCCAGACATAATGGCTGACGATGGAGACAACAATGACCAACATAGCTACAACAGAACAAACGCTGCAATTCCATACCCTGACAAAGGAAATTGAAATTTGCCTTGTCTGCGAAATTGAGGAGCAAAGAGGAGCAAACTTATCAAAGAGGAGCAAACTGCAAACATACCTTCTTTTTGCAGCTTTCCGTTGCTTCGAAGGCACCTTCTGCACGGAGGGGATGAGCTCGGTGTCTCCACCAATCTCCGGAGCATCAACCGTGGTTTGAGAACCCCCAATGTCGGCAGATGCAGCTGGGGATGGGGAGGCCCTGGGCGCTGGGGTGGAGGAGGAGTCCCCCAAGCTTGCCCCAACGGATTTGTTGGCAGCGACATCCACCATTGCCGCAGTGGACAAGTCTCCCCTAGGTGTTATGAGCAACACCCTCTGCTTGAAACTTGGCCGTTTCGGGGTGGAAGAATGCCCTGGAGCCATCTTCGAAGCGAACCCAAAAGATGCAGGGCAATGCGGCGAAGGGCTACGCGGCGAAGGGCTACGCGGCGAAGGGCTACGCGGCGAAGGAAGGCGACTAGAGGGCGAAGACGGGAGGGCGACGAAGGCGAAGCGGCGAGAGCGCAAAGATGGCCAGCGAACCCAACAAAGATGCACCGCGAAGGCGGCACAACAGCGCAAAGATGGCCAGCGAACCCAACAAAGATGCACCGCGAAGGCGCGAAGGCGGCACAACAGCGCAAAGATGGCCAGCGAACCCAAAGATACGGCGAACCCAAAAGATGCACAAAGATGCACAAAAATGCACAAAGCAAGCACAAAGATACACAAAGCAAGCACAAAGATACACAAAGCAAGCACAAAGAAGCACATACTTGTTCGCAGCCATAACTCTCACGCCGCCACCCTCACCAGTGACCACCACGCCTCCTCTGCATCCAAAATTCAAATCCATCCCCATTAGTGATAGCAAATCACAACAAACCCAAGAAATCCTACCTAACACAACCATGCATTGAAGAGCCTCTCATCGTGGTTCCCATCAACAGTGCAACATTGCAAGGCACTGTCTATCAGATCTGGAGGCCCGAGGCGAGGGGGTTGGCAATGGCAACTGGGCAAGCAATTGCAGGGTAGCGATGTGGGCAAATTGGATGGAGGATGAATGCAACTACACTCACCTTATGTGCGGCGAGGTTGTTGCGATGGATGTGAAGGGATGGATTTGTTGGCAGCGAAGGTGGGCGAAGGCAGGACGGAGCGGATTTGAATCGGTGGAGGGCAGCGACGGGAGGGCGGCGACGGGAGGGCGGCGACGGGAGGGCGGGGCGGCGACGGGAGGGCGAAGACGGGAGGGCGGGGCGGCGACGGGAGGGCGAAGACGGGAGGGCGGCGACTAAAGGACGGCTAGTAGGGGCAGATCTAGGCGATTTCAAACGCCTAGATCTGCCTACTTATTAAAGGGCATGTCGTACACGCCCATTAGTGATAGCACAAATAACGATAAATCGCCAAAAAATAATTCGCTGGTGGAGAGACACAAAGAGAAAGGCGGCATGTACATGGAGATGAGACCGAGGAGTGCAATTGGCAGTAGGCGGGTTTGGAGATATTAGAGAAGCGAGTGAAGGTCACGAGATGAAATAGATTACGACATAAATATGTATCAAAGCGAGGAGAGCATGCGGTAGCATTCACCTCGGCGCTACGTTTCCATCACCGTTGTTGGCTCTCCTTACAAAGTATTTATCAGCTTCACTAAGGTTGTCGCTTTGCTCATCATTGAGTTACTAATTTGCATCTTAGGATTCATTGCATTCATGTAACTTAGGATCCATGATTTCATTCATATTGTGTTTTTGTCTATCATCTGCGGATTGGTGACTCATTGTGGTCTGAATTTCACCGTTTTTCTTCAAGCACATGTTTGTGTGGACGTTGTTATCGAGTGCATTGGCATAGACATGTGATCTTGAATAGCTGCGGAAAGCACCAATCTCCTAAGAGTCCTTCTGTGGCACTCTTTCCAACGGGATTGGATCTAAATAATAGTCTTTTGTTTGAGTGCAACATAACTAAAATATGGCAAAGAAATCCATGTAGGTTTTATTCATTAGTGGAGAGAAATCGCTTCATATTCACAGTTCAGTTTCAACTTCTAAGAAGATCCTCTTGAGACTATCCTCTAGCATTTGAAGTGTATATATGTTGGTCGTGGAGTGCACTGTTCACCATCTGTTGTCGTCTATCACTCGTTTTTTTAATTTTTTTCTAGAGGCTAGACGTGTTCACTTGGTGAATGGAACCTCTTCTTGCAAACTTAGTAACGACTTTGAGAAGATATAAGTGCGGACTTTGTAAGAGCAAGCATGAATGAAGAGCGTCTTTAGGTGGGTTGTATCCTATGTAACATGATACAATTATCCAGGGCGTCTAAGGGGATTGGACTCGCCTTAATAGGACTCCTTAATCGGATTTTTCTTAGACGAGCATTGAAGAACAAACACCATAATGATATGTGTTGTGTAAAAAAGATTGGAATATGTTTTTAGATCGTGGTCGTTACTGCACGGTCAATAGTGAATACAATCAGGAGGACCTATGTTTCAGTTAAGGAATCACCAAACATTCACTTCTAATAATCATAACTAAATCACTAGGGGTAGGCACTAGCAAAAATGTAGAAAGCCACGTGCGAAAAAATATACGGTGGATTTTATTCAAGACACATAACTTTTACATTTTTCTGAAGTATACAATAGCGTCCTCTAAATGTGAATTTGGGAATTATATATATTGTATGGTGTGTGGTTTAAGTTGTGGTATTTTTTTAATCTTTTAGATGTAAAGTAGCATAAATAAAATAAATTTTAGATTTTGTATATATAGGTTCAACATAAATCATTTTCCATTAGTGGCATTGGATGAGAAATTGGAAAATCCTATGTGGACATGTGGATGGATTTGTTAAAATTTAGGGTTTCATGGGGGTTCAAGAACCATACCCAATATGCTAAATTTTATAGTATGATGGTTGTATGTGTGTAATGTGCAGAGTAATATCTATACAATGTAATGTATGCATAGTGTATTATATTTGTAATATATGTGCAGATTGTTCACACAAAATTTCTACTACTTATAAATAAGATAGGGTGATTATAATTATGCAAACCCCCCTCCACTATTAAATGGGGGATTCTTGCATGTGTATACATAAATCAAATGTTGGTTGTTAGCCATAAACCCCCATCCTTATGCGTCTGTAGTCCAGGTGGAAATCTATGGCTCACATGTCTTTATCATCCCCTAGCCTCGGAAACTCCACATCCATGCTTTAATAAATTTAAATGTGTGATGACGATTGCTACTCCGAGCGAGTAACAATCCCACAAGATTGGCCGGATGGGTGTACTACTCTAGTGCCTTCCAAGCAATGACCTTCTAATATGTAGAATGTAGGACGTTCATGTAGAACACCAATATAGAGTGCTATGCAGAGTTTAATGTAGAAAATAATGCAGAGTGTAATACAGGACACCAGTACAGAACCTAATGTAGAGTTTATTGCAGAACATCATGCAGAGTGTAATGCAGAACACTAGTACAAAGCCTAATGCAGAGGATTAATATAGAGTTTAATGCAGAACACTAATGCAGGTCTAATACAGAGGGCTGATGCAAAATAAAAATGCAGAGTTTGATGCAGAACACTAGTTCAGGGCCTAAATCAGAGGATTAATGCATAATAGAATATAGAGTTTGATGCAGAACACTAGTTCAAGGCCTAAATTAGAGGATTAATGCATAATAGGATGCAGAGTTTGATGCAGAACACTGGTCCAGGACCTAATACTAGAGATTAATGCAAAATAGAATACAAAGACTAATACATAGACTAAGGCTGAAACTAATGGAAGAAGAGGTGAAGTAATAACTCATACAACTACTAACTCATGATATCAAAGCTAATGTGACTTAAACAATAACATAACTCTTCAATAGGGTTCAAAAACCCTTTTGTTCAACACTCATAGGGTTCATAAACCCCCTTGTTCTAGAGTCATCTTCCTATTCTTCTACAACTTCTTTGCTCTAACTACATAGAAAAGAGGGAGAAAGAGAGAAGTCACAAGTAACAAGTGAGAGAGGTCCTAATGAGAGATCCTAGTGCAAGAGGTCCCAATGAGAGAGGTCCTAGTGTGAAAGAGGAGAGAAGTGAGCCTCCATGCTCTCCTCCATGGAACTACCCCTTCCAATCCCAAGCATTCCCTACCGTAGATCAAGCCATACCTACATCTAATGGTTGGCATCCACGGCCGTCACCATCCTAACCCTTGATCTAAACTCCTAGATCCAACGGTTGGCATCCACGGCCGCCACTACCCTAGCCACCCTTCTCCAACCCCTAGATCCAATGGTCTTTGTTCGTCATCCTAGATCCAACGGCCTTCATCCGCCCTAATCTCATCCGCTTGACGTCATCCTCCGTTCGTCTCCGTTCGGCCGCTGTCATTCGTTGTCCTTCCTTCATTCGTCGTCGTCCATTCGTCGTCGTCCATTCGTCTCCGTTCGTCGTCGTTCTCCATCTGACGATGTCTTACGTTGTCCTTCATTCGTTCGACATTGTTCTGCATTCGTTCGACGTTGTTCTGCATTTGTTCGACCATGTCCTACGCTATTCTACGCTGTGCCTTCTCTACGTTTCTTCATACTAACTGCTTGACCTAAGTCTAATCTCTAGACCAATAATTTTCCTTCTACTTAGAACGCGAACCTTAACCCAACCGCGAGCGGTTTGATTGGCTCACACTAACTAATCCACCAATTCATTTAACTCCAATCCCAACACAACACCCACTCATCACTTCAAACTAAATCTTAAATTTAAATACAAAAGCTTCATTTTTTTATAATTTTGAGTAATTGAAGAAATGTCAAAGTCAAGTTTTACGGAACTTAAAGGTTAACACCACATGTGAGCACCATATTGGGCTTACATTGGTGCACCCCCTGTGCTAAATCATCTAAGATCTGGTTCTAATATATCATAACTAGATCCGATATTTGCTATGCTCATCGAAGATTCGTTAGTGTGAATCTAATCAATCCAAGTTGGAAAACATGAAAAATGAACCAAATAATACCCACATACCTTAAGGGGAAGGAAGGATTGCTTTCGGGACAACCCAAGGGTCATTGGTTGGTTGGTGAGGTTAAGGATTGAGTGTGTTGGTGGTCTAATTAACAACTTTGATAGCTAAGTAGTAGGATTTGTCTTCAGTATTATTCTACAAAAACTCCGAAAGTAGACTTGTTATGTATCTTCAATGATGCATCTTACTGATAGCTCTGAACAAAATTATATGATTATCTTTGTGAGCTCCTTTGAACAACAAAGTTCAAACATCTAAGAAACATATGGAATTGAAGAGGTTACTTTAAATTTGTCATGTCATGCCAACTCGTAGTATATCACAATTCCTTGAATGGTCTTTCCATCATTTGATTTCAAACTGATCGAATCAAGAGAGAAGGCCACATTTACGTCAAGAGTCCTCAAATAATCCACCCGCATGGTACTGATCTTCCACTTAAGCTTAACCCTTAAAGGATATAGGTTCTCAACGTACGGCCAAATACACAAATTATACGAGCCTCATCAAGTTCACCACCTGCCATTTGCGGTTATGAGAGTTCCTCGAACACCATATAACTACAGTAATCTCCCGCTTAAGTACGCACTTTGAATGTGAGCCGTTGGTGCGCACTTCGTTGGTAGGTGCTTATTTTACTTTATTGCTTTCTAGAGCTTCTGATTTGATGAATCACAACGGGAAATGGATGAAACCTGAGGCAACCCGCTTGACCGAAGCCCAATGATGTGAAATCATTACAAAGTTGAGCAAACCGAACACGCCAAGCAAGCGGGCACTAGTGCGGGAGTATGAAGTCACATCCGGAAAGTCTGGGACAATCGGGAGAACATACTGCAACGAAATCAGCTTATCGAGACATTTGTTGTATTTGATAGTGCTACCGACTTCAAAGGCTTTAAAGCTCTACACAACAATCTGTTCGACATCAACAACCAATTGCTTTGCTCTAATGTTCAAATGAACAAATGTATGATGAACTGCGACGATCGTTTGAGACGTTTCAATGAAACATTAACAAACTGACATGGAATTTCAACTATAAAAAAAATCATGCATTCGTGGCAAATGACTCTGCATGACATGTTCAAACAATAAAGTATGAATCCTGTCACCAAAAATCCTCCACCCTTCGATTTCATCCTAGCCCGAGTGGAAAAGTTTATAATGACATGTAGAGACTTCTCTCTTTGTAACCCAATATATAATTCCAATCTACCCTTGGAATATACACAACTTGATTAACACCACACTATGTAGTTTTACATTCCTTAATGTCGGGCAATGTTATATCCTTAGCTTTTTCTAATGTCCACCCGGCCGCCTTGGCCACGCATGCCTTCAAAGATATCCCTCTTGTGAATCGAGTCCTTGCCGTCGACTCCACACTACTACATGAGTTCTCGCTTATTGATTCCGTGCTATCACATGTCATCGTGGTTGATTCCGTATTGGTACATGACACTTCGCTTGTGGATTCTATGAGCACATAGGCTTTAAATACAAGTATTAAAAAATACTTATATACTTATCCTTGCCCTTCCTTCTCTAAGTTCTTCTTGAGGTAAATCTCTATCAATGTCTTCCTACTAAACTTCAGAATAGTATAACTCCCACCCAACTTATGTTCTTCAAGTGAAATTTGGTACACTTGTTAAGTACCTTATCAAAAATCTCCACACCAAATTTTGGTACAAACAGAGTTCATATGCAAAAGTTATGCATGAAATTCTAACTCTAACTACTTAGTATGAATGCTGTGATAAAGCATCCGGTCATTAAAACTCTAATAACTTCCAACTCCTACGTCCAATCAATCTAAAATTTTGACACAAGATAGATATATAAGTTCAAAAGGTAGTGTCAAATTTTGGTATCCATATCTATAACCCTCTAAGAGATACATATTTTCAAACCTTGCTGCTTTGTTCCTAGACACCCTCCCCTTCAACTTTTAATAACTCTTTCATCCCAATGATTGAAGCTCTCAAATTTTTACCACAACTCCTATACTTTATAATAAACAATCCCTCAAATTTTCATACCCATTGAACACTCTGATCATCCATAATTGACAAATCTCTCACTATAAAGTTCTGCTCAAGTTCATAACTAATAAAACACTACAAGTAATGCACCTAGTACAATCTAGTCACTCTAAATGCCACAAGTTTAAACAAGTTTGAACTCTCTCATTTCAATATGAATCTCAATGCAACAAGTTGAAGTTTACAATCAAACTCCAAATTCCTTAAACCCAATCTACTTCTAACAAGAGGTCAATCCCTCTTCAAGGCTAAATAGCCTTGGCTCTTCACCTAAGAACTAAGCACACACATGTGCTCCTATCTTGCTTCCCACACACCTACACTTATAACCCGTGGGGTGCTTAAGGAGCACGAAGGAAAGAGAGGATGAGTGAGGGAATAATGAGGGATTATATAGTGAGTTGAGAGGGAGAGAGGGCATGAGATAAGGATAGGGTGAGAGGATTAGAGCCTCCAATCACAACCCCTTAACCTTCTCCTTCTAAGTAGGGACTCATCCCATCCACAAGGCTCTCGATAAGCCTTCGAAATCTCCTCCTACTTTGTAGGCTCTCATCTAATCTCCTAAGCCTTCCTCCCTCAAATGATCAACAAAGATCCTAATTCAAACATTTAACTAACCTTGGCTTTCTACCTACCACACTTTACCAAGGTATGTCCTCATATTACTTAAATCCACTCCACACAAGCCTAATGCTTCAAACTTAGCTTTCTTCAAGCTTCACTCTTTTTATATTTTTGTGAATAATCATAAATCAACAAAACACTACTTGTAATGTTTTACAAGTGTTAACAATCACATGTGGACATCAATTTGGGCTCACATTATTGGCGACCATCTGGGACCGGCTCCTAGAATGTCTTGCTTGAAGTCAAGTGTCTTCATGTGTGGAATTGCTTGCACCTACTTCCGGCCGTTCGTGTCGGGAAGCTTTGTCCATTGAGTGTCTCCAATTGTACCGAGTTGTTAGGAAAGGTATTCGCCACAATGTAAGGACCTAACCAAACCGCATCAAATTTGCCCGGAAAATCTTTTTTCTTCCCATCTTGGAGCATAACCAACATTCCTCGTTCTAATGCCCTCTTTTTGTGACGCTTGTCAAAGATAACCTTCCTTCGCCTTTGAATTGCTTCCATGTGTTGAGCGGCCATCCGCCTCTTCTCATCCAACTCCTCTAGATCCCCGAGCCTATTTCTCAAAGACTCATTGTCGTTGAGGCGTGTCCCTATTGCAACCCTCAATGACTCCACCTCAAATTCAATAGGGAGTGTAGCCTCAATACCGTAAACCAAAGAAAACGGAGTAGCTTGTGTTGTCACTTTGTAAGTCGTCCGATAAGCCCACAAAGCCGCGTTTAACTTGACGTCCCAATCTCTCTTTGAGTCGATGACCGTCTTGCGTAAAATGCCCACTAGAATCCCGTTCACCCGCTCCGTTTGACCATTAGTTTGAGGGTGATAGGGAGTAGTCTTCCTATGGTCGATTTTAAACCTCTGAGTCATCTCTGAAATGAGGTCATTAAGAAAATGTGTACCTCTATCACTAACTAGAATCTTTGGGACTCCAAACCTAGTAATGATATTTTCATACATGAATGTGGCGGCATGTGCGGCCGTGTCGGTTTTTACCGCCTTGGCTTCCGCCCATTTAGTCAAGTACTCGGTAGCTACAACAATGTATGCCATCCCTCTCGAAGAGTGGGGATGGACCTCCCCTACATAATCTATTCCCCATTTCTCAAAGGGAACTAGTGGTAATGAAATGTGCAATGGCATCTCCATCCTAAGGTCATTTCGAGCGTACCTTTGGCAAGCATCACACCTTCTAACATAGTCGTGTGAATCCTGAAACAATGTAGGCCAAAAGTAACCTGCTCTAAGGATTTTCTGGCCGGTAAGTTGACCAAAAAAATGCCCTCCACAAGCACTATCATGACAAGCCTCTAGAATATCCGGAACCTCTACTTGCGATACACATCTTCTCAAGATGGTGTCCGCTCCTCTCCTGAACAATCTATTGCCTATCACTGCAAAGTGCCTACTATTGACTCTAACCTTTCTTTTCTCCTCTTTCGTCCATTCGGTTGGTAATTGTTGAGTGGTCAAGAACTCTACAATTCCGGCATACCAATCCGGTGTGGACGTGACTACAAACAATCTATCATCCATGAGGCTATCATCTATTGGCGTAGTGCCCATCTCCTCCGACAATCTAGACAAGTGGTCGGCTTGTAAATGCATGCGGCCCGGTTTATATTCCACCGTGTAATCAAACTCTTCGAGTAACAAGACCCACCTAGCCAACCTTCCACTCAACTCCGGCTTGTTGACCAAATATTTAATGGCCATGTGATCCACAAAAAACACTACCGGATTATGTAGTTAGTTTTTTGGTTAACAAACAAACCCAGGGAAACAATCAGGGAAGACTCAAAAGGTGATTCATATAACATCTAGGTGTCTTAGATAAGATTTATTAGGGAAAACACAGGGTTAATTCACTTTAATTAGGATAAAGACTGACAATTGGTTCACGGGCAAGGGATAAAAACTTCTAAAAACCACTCCATGTCAGTACATGCAAATGTGACAGTCTCACACCTCACTCTAATTTCCCAGGCAATAGTCTGGCAGTAAGTTCATTTTAACTGGACCAAGTGCGGTGCACAAGCATAGGCACAGCCATAGTCAATGGTCTTGCAATAGTAATCCATTTTTGTCTCTTTACCGAAGCCTAGGGCGCTTCGGACTAGTCAATTGTCTTTCCTTGATTAACTCCATTTTAATGTAACTTGAAAAGTCAGTGCGGTAATCCTTTCAGGATAAACAATCTTCTTTGATTAAATTCTATTTTAATTAGGCAGTCTAACAATTGTCTTCTTACCTGGTCTTGGCCACGGCAATCTCAATTTCTTTTCTCAAGGCAAATAGTCCAAAACCACGTATGCGCGTTAACATTTTCTCACATCACTCATAAGCTCATTCCATTGGGTTAAGACTCCAATTCAAGACCATTAGATTCCAAAGTATTCAATTTACCATTCCATCTCATTAACCCAATTAATAGTAAGCAATCCAATTATTAAAGATGGTGAACTTCCGAATTAGCCTTAATTCCTTTAAGGGTGCAATTCATAAACAAGGTTTACCGGTATAACGATCTGCACGTCCTTTTGTCTTCTCTGCCACTGGACAACCTCTCGTAGACAATGGTCTCACCAAGATGTCAGTTCAACTTCCATCGAAAGATAGGAACAGTTTCTCCATTTACACATGGAAGACAATAGTCTTACTCTTGGATCAATTGAATTGTGCCCGGGAATCCGGTGCCACAACTCGCTAACTCTTTCACATATTACAACGACAAAATTCCCCTTACTCAAATTGATTTGGAGAATGAAATCATATTAAAGTCAATTGACTCGTGGTGCACTTAATTGTGAAGGCAATTTAGATATGTGTAAATATATCTATGAAAAGATGATGGTCTCTTGATTATGCTAAGCACTCACATGGAAATGTGATATGTTGGAATACACTCATGTTTCCGTGCAATTCAATTACAAATTCGCGTACAATCCAACGACAGAATCACACTTAGTGAATCACATTCAATACCCATCTATATAAAGCTTATCAACTTAATAACATTAACACTACTCATTGATATAAAAATCATATATCCTCATAATGTATATATATATTTTGCAACATTAGTTACATATAGATGCAGATCGGACCATAGCCATACTTAAGAACCATCTCTCTCAAGGAATCATTTCTGCAACTATATTAAACTAATTGATTTCCCTCAAATTCAATTAGAGCAAATAGACTCGTGGAAAAGATAACAATTACGCCAAGTTGAATTTAATTAAGCCTTTGTAGCCTCTCAATGTAGAAATTATAGCATACATGATTCTCAAATGTGGGCCATGTGCGCGAATACTTTACTCTCAGTAGTCCCAGACGATAGACTATCCAAGCCACATCCTCTGATTCGATTCGGATAATTATTATTAGATCTAGGACAAGTTAATATTACCAGACCCTGCACAGTCAATGGCCTGGCCTTTTCTCAAATGGATTCGTCAATTAAAGCAAATAATAACCCACGGGGAATTTCTGTATTAAATTTAGTACTGACTACAGGAAGGAGTTGCGACTGTAATCATTCAACATACTTACTTTCTCCTTCAGACAATACGAAATCAGATTTGCAATTACAGAGTTAATTAAACTGAGACCATAGCCTGGAATGAAGTACGAAACTCCAATTCTGTCCCCTAATTCCTTCAGCAAACAACATTCACAGCATAAGGCAATTTAAATTCTCACATCAGTAGCACAATTTCCCCCCAGTCCAGCCAAGTATGAACTACGCTCAAACTTCATCATTATTATGACACCTAATCACAAGGCAATAGACTGAGAGCAGATCTGCCCATAATTATAATATTCAAGTTCAAATATATTTGCCTCACGCAACTCCAAAAACACACAGATTCAACCGAATTACAATCCATGCAGTTCAACTCCGGTCTGAAATTATACCCGGCAGAATTAATGTAATCACTCACGTGACAGCAAGACAATAGACTTAGAATTCAACCCCGAAGTTAGCTCTTAATTACAGCAAAATATCAATTACATTTCCTCATACAAAAGTTCTGTCGCAACGGACAAGGCACAAAGTTCGCTCAAATAACAATGTAATCCAGTACACTCCCCCTGGAATTACAGCAGACTATATTTCAATTTCAATAAAGTCCCTCACAAGGAAAATTAACGGGGAAGCAAAAGTTGCAGACACTAAGACCATAGCCTAGCTCTTCCTCTCGGCTGCCACGACCCTTTGCTCCACTTCTGAGAGAGAATTATGAGCTTTCAACTGCCTCCTAGTTCCCGAGGTTCGGCCAAGCCTAGATAACTACCCCAACCTCCACAGACTATTGTCCTTACCACTTACTGTTTCCATTTTCACAAGACAATTGCCCTCTCATACTAAACTACTTAGATAATAGCTAAACAAATAAAGTCTCTATTTCCATTTGCTTCAGAATTGAAGTAAGAAATCAAAAAATTACTACGACATAGCCCCCTTCTAAATCTGTTGCTGGCCCTCCAGCAACTCACTGACGCAACAGCTTCGGGGCACGTCCGTGAGTTCGAGCAGCCTCCTCTGCTCCGCGTTTCAACTCCTTGTTTTCCACCTTCTCAAGTGCCTTCTGGATGTCTTCATCACGTGCCACCAATTCGGGCGCATGTATCCTCTGCCACCTCAAGAACCGCTCCAACGGCCCAGCCCTCGTATGAGGAAATTCATTTATCAGGCATTTGTGAGCACCCGCGATGAAGTGGCTGATGGCCATCACTTCCACCAACCTTACCCAGCGCGTGGGTCGATATTGCAGCTTCAAGAGTAACAAGAATTCATGGTGACTTTCATGAAATTGATTGATGTCAATAGTCACATGCCACTGCCCGCACCAATCGGCCAAAATATTAGAAAAAACCGCAGCTCGATAGCACACCGGATCACGATGGTGGCTATGCTCCTGAAAAAATTGCCTGTAAGTGGCCTGACACTCGGCAGCTGTAGACTTAGGTCCATTAATCAATGGCCAGTTGTATTCAATGCTGGAAATGGTAGCTGCTGGGTCCCACTTGTGGCGACGGGGACACGGGCAAAAATGTGGGTGATTCGCCACAGCTGCAGGAGGTAACACAGACCATTGCCTCGAAATTCGCTTATAATGAATGTCGGCTGGTACCTCTTCCGTCCGCGAGAGGCCGTAATCCTCAAGTAACCATGCAATCGCTGTCCACGTGGGTATGGGCTCCTCCTCTGGTGCATCAAACATCTGGGAGTACTGACCTAAATACCTTAGGGTAAGAGGACTCCCGACCACCGGCAATTCCATCGTCCGACACACAGGGGTGAAATCGGCCGGGGGCAGGTCAAATTGGACCTGTCCATGTAAATTCAGTAAAGGCTTCTTCCCGCTTGACAACTCATTCAAATATCTCCCAAGCCTATGGACCACTCGATCGAATTGAAATAAATAATGTGACCCAGAAAAATCAACTGTTGACGACACAGATAGACGTTGAAGGTTGGCTGTTAAGACCTCTGCGACTAATTCTGGGTGGCTAAGTTGACGCTGTAAATTTTTCAGAGTATCTTGCCATCCCTGGAAATGACTCATAGACTGACCATAGAATTGAGAATTCACCTGAACCCCATACTCTTGCCAAGTGACCTCTCTGCCCTCAAGTTGGACTGGAATCTGACGCCTCAAGAGCCACTGGTTTTCTAGAGTAGAATAATATAATAAAATCCTTGCTCCCAAGTCTCCTATCACTATAAATGCAGAATAGGGATCAGAAAGGAGAATCTCTCGGCGAGCTAACATTTCGACAAACAGGTTTTCTACCCTCCATGCCTCACTTTGCTGCCACACTTGCTGGAAACGACTATGGTCTATCCAGGTATGTTTTTTAAGACCCATTAACAACATAAAGAGCTGACATTGCCTCTCATACACTTGAAACAACCCTGTAGGCTCCGGACCACTAGACTCCCAATTCCACAACTCCATAAATAATTCAGAGGTTAAGACATGAGGCTGAACCAAGGGAATTTCAGTAGGAGCCTGCACCGTCTGACCCTCGACCGCAACCTGTTTCTGCTTGGCCATTGACTTATACTTGGCCACTTCACCCTCTTGCACTGCTAAGTTCACTTTTAATGCTTCATTTTCCCTCTTAGCTCTTTCTGCCTCTGTTCTATATTTTTCTGTGAGCTCGGCAGCCTGCAGCAACTTCTGTAGCTGCAGCCGAAGAGCCGCATTGTCTGCTTCCTTCTCAGCTACAAGTTTTTGCTGTAAATCAATGGCCTTCTTCTGCTCATCCAAAATTATCTGATGATCCATCTTCTCCTTGACTGCTTGAGCTAATTCCAGAAGATGCTTCACATTGGTCGATTGACAACTAATCAGGGCCTCACTTTTTTCAATTAATTGAGTTCGTTTCTCCTGTAAAAGCCTCTGATACCTCTCCACCTCGGACTGCAGCCTCGAATTTCCCGTCTGAGTTGACACTGGGCTCGACAATGGGCTAGGTGTCCTTGTGGACGAGGATGGTGTAGCCACTGTGTGTGCAGGTGCAGGTAGCTCCTGTCCAAAAACAGAAATATAAAATGCTGAAAATAGCTCTCCTGTGACAGGTTTCTCCCCTTGATACCGCCTGATTTCCTCCTCCGCCATCTGTTGTACGATCGAGCTCCAATTCACCTTCTTCCCATTCCAAGTATTCATAGCAGCCGCGACGATCCGCTGAGTCATCATCTCCTTCTGAGGTCTAAAAACAAGGTAATGGTTAACAAATTTGAACCAGGCCCTCCAGTGGTGCTTCGCCTTCTCCAATTGGCAACCCTTCGGAGTCCTAGGAAAATCGCCCTCAAACATGTCCTCATGCTGTTTTTTCGTGATCCAGTGTAGGTCATCTAGCATCAGACCCTCCGTAGGTAACCTCAAATGTCTTCCGACTGCCTTCACCGAAAAGTCTATTGTCCGACCCCGCACCTGAGCTGTTTGAGTTTCCGGGGAGTAAGTCCGAACGAACTGAGTAACCGTATCCACATAGGCTGCCCGGGTAATACTCTGAGCCCAGCATAAAAAATCAAAAACTCCCGCGCTCTCCAGCTTCTCCCTATTGGCCTTCCATGTTTTTTTCATCGTCATGGTAATAGGCGGCAAAACTACAGGTTTAAAAGGAAGTGGCCTCGCCTCGTCTTCCCACTTATCAGCTTCCATGGTGGCATCACTCAACAAGACCATGGTCGCTCACAAGTTCTCGGTAGTGACTCGAACAAGTCTAATTGACCTAACCAAGGCAATTTCAGAAATATCTCTAAGCTGAAATATCAAGAGAACAGTCCTGTAGAGCCAACCAATCTATCAGTCCATAGTCATTGCTGAGATTTACACAAAAGCTCACCATTCTCTCCTCAGAGACGAATTGAGATCCAGATAATTAAAGATGAAATTTCTAATTGGCTGCAGGGGCCCTACCAGAGAGGAAGAATTCACTCTTTTTCTCACTCTGTCATATCACTGGTTTTTTGACTCATTTTTCTGAAATTCAGCCACAATTTTCAGTCAACCTGTAGACAAAGCTCTAATCAGGTGTCTACACAGGAACTCCCTAACCAATGCTTTTACTCAGATTTTGCTGTAAAATTATCCTCTCAGCCTCATTTTTGTAATTTGACTGTTTTAGCATGTGTAATCTGTCATTAAGCCTTCAAACCTAATTTTACTATGTAATTTCCTCTTGCAGACAATAGACCTATACTTCGCTCAATTTCTTCATCTTTTCCAGAATAACAAGATATCAAACTGAGATTATGGATGTGAATTAGACCTAATTTTCTAGATATTTTACTTGTCTCCAGATTCCCTACAAGTAATTTTCACTACCACAGACTAGGTGGTCTATAATTTAGACTGCAGCTTAATTTCATTCTATGAATTGCTCTCACAGACTATAAACTCTCTGATTTACTTCTCTTCTCCCTCTTTTTCCAAAATGAGTAGTTCTCAGATCACAGTTATGGATGTAAACTCAACCTAATCTCAGAGATTTTACTAGTTTCCAATTTCGCTTCTGAGATTATCCCTAAGTTAAAATTCTGACTGGACTTACTCCAAGATATCTCTGCCCTTACGATACTCAAACTGGCTTCTCTTCCACTCACTCCTCTGTCTTATTTTGATTGAGTGTAAAAAGGCTATAGACCTAAAAATGTCCTCAGAATCACTTTACATCTCATTTCTGCGTTATTACTTTTTCAGGACCCTCTCTGATAGGCTAAAGATAGTCTAAACTCCTTTTTCAATTTGACCACCTCAACTTTTCCTCTTTCAGACCTCTCTCTGCTAGCAGAAAAGGTGTTTTTCTTGTAAATATCTGCTCAAAGATCTCATGTATGCCTGTGTTTCTCAATCTTTCTCATTTTACTGAAATTACACCAATTTTCTGGAAAAAACCCTACTTGCTCACTCTGCAGTTTCAACTTTCTCTTCCAAATTACTCAAAATTTCTAAGCCTATTTTCAAAGAACTCCAAATTTCTCCAATCTGTCTCTCTAAGAACCCTAAATTTCTCACACAACAGCTACAATATTCCCCTCTCATCCATGGGTCTAACCTGTTTACTTAACCTAATTCCGCTCATGGCCATAGTCTTTTGAGTTTCCACAATCCAACACCTGTTTCTTTCAGTCTATAGCCTGTGTGAATTAGATTAACTGTTAAGACAATGCGCAAATCACACTTATTGTAGCAGAAAGTATACACTTAAAATATTCAACAAAAACTCACCTGTAAGTTGCCGCAAAAGCTGCTCCTTCACTGCTACACTTCGCTCTGCAAACTGCCACTCCTGACACAAAACCTTTCTTTATCCAGACTATGGCCTAACTGTTCTGTTCCTCGGGGTTCTGTAACGGTGGATGAGAATTCCTAGCCTATAGTCTGTCCGCATCCCGTCTTTCCATCTGCCCTAGACTAGCTCGTAAGTCTATTGCCTAGGCCCTTAAGGTGTCCATCTAACTCAGGCCCTGAAATTTCTGAATTTAATTAACTTATTTAATTTTGCAGTTTGATTTTTTCCATTTAATTAAATAGTATATATAAAGTGATTATTTTCATGAATTCTGATTATATCAATATTATTAATATTAATTGATTTTCAAATTATTTTAAATTTTCAATATTTTTAAATTTTCAAAGTAAATTATACAACTTAAAGTAATAATAATGACTTAATATAGAAGACTCCCCTTCTCTATATCCAAGTAACTGTCCACAGTTACTTATGGTATTTCTTTAGACGATAGCCATTAATGCGTGTGAGCAACGGGTTACCGTCAAAATCAACCAAATCAAAGGACCCATTGTCATGTGCAATTTTAACTTGACAGGGTCCCATCCAATGGAGTTTGAATTTGCTAGGAAATTTTTGGAAACGGCTATCATAAAGTAAAACCAAATCATCAGCGGTAAGCGTTTTAGATTTCATTTTACTGTCATAGTAAGTCTTACGCCAATTTTGAATGGCTGCCATATTTAAATAAGCTTGATTACGCACTTCATCCAATCTTTCGAGCATAGCAATTCGCTCTTTGAGGGATTCCTCGTCACTCAATCTCTCGTCAATAGCTATACGTAAGGAGGGTAATTCCAATTCCACCGGCAGAATCGCTTCTTGACCATAAACCAATTGGAAGGGTGTAAACTTAGTTGTGACCTTATAGGCTGTGCGATAAGCCCATAATGCGTCTAACAATTTGCTGTCCCAATCAGTCATAGAGTTTTGGACAGTCTTAGTAATGATCTTACACAAAATCCCATTAGTCTTTTCAGTTTGACCATTAGCTCGTGGGTGGTATGGTGAAGTGAGCCGATGTTTAATTTTATATTTCTCTGTGAGTTCTTTGATAACATCATTTACAAAGTGTGTTCCGCGATCACTGACCAATTCTTTTGGACAACCATAACGTGATAAGATTTTCTCTCTCAAAAACTTAGCTACCACATGTTTATCGTCTTTTCTAGTGGCTTCAGCCTCTGCCCATTTAGTGACATAGTCCGTGGCCACTAAGATATACTGATATCTCCCGTGACGACTTGGAGGATTTATGGGTCCAACAAAATCAATCCCCCATTTCTCAAATGGTGCCAAGGCTAGGATAGGTGTGAGTGGCATTGCAGACGACTCAGTTGGTTTTCCTACCCTCTGACACACATCACATTGTCTTGTGTAGGTTATGCAATCTGCGAAGAGGGTGGACCACCAATAACCACTTTGCAATATTTTTCTAGCAGTGACATCACCCGCAAAATGACCTCCTGCCATATTGTCATGACACTCTTTTAAAATCAAAGGGATTTCTGAACTAGTGACACAACGACGTAAAACACCATCTTTCCCTTGTTTGTATAAGGTGTCTGCAATAATGGTGTAAGGCATTGCCTTAAAAATCAATCGACGCTTTTGTTTTTCCGTAAAGTCCGTAGGGAATTTGTTACTTTGTAAGTATTCAATTATTTCTGCATACTCATGAGGAATCACATCAATATAAAATAATTGGGCGTCTGGAAATGAATCATCAATGGGTTCGGATCCAGATTCCTCATTTAACCTTGAAAGGTGATCGGCGTTGGCATGACTTTTACCAGGTCTAACTTCAACCGTGAAGTTAAACTCTTGCAAAAGTAATACCCACCGTGCTATCCTTCCACTCAATTGGGGTTTGTTAATCATGTACTTCAATGCGTCATGATCTACATGGAATACGAATGTGTTTCCCAAGAGATAATGACGAAACTTTTGGACTGAGAATACCATGCCCAAAGCCTCACGTTCAGTGACAGTATAATTTCTCTCAGCTTGCACCAATTGACGACTTGCAAAATAAATAGGATGGTCATGTCCTTTTTCATCTTTCTGACTTAAGACTGATCCAATGGCTACATTGGACGCATCAACAAATATGTGGAATTCATTTTCCCAATTAGGAGGTACAAGTATTGGAGCTGACACCAACTTCCTTTTTAATGTATTGAAGGCATGAGTACATGCTGAAGTCCAAACTGGAGCTTCGTCGCCTTTCTTAAGTAACTCAGTCAAAGGCATTGCAATTATTGCATACCGAAAGATAAATCTTCTGTAATAACCAATGTGTCCAAGGAATCCTTTAACTTCAGTAACAGTAGTAGGAATTGGTAAAGACACAATATTTGCAATCTTATCAGGATCAGTAGCTATGCCTTGTTCAGACACAATGTGTCCTACTAATCGGCCAAATGGCACTAGGAAGACTGACTTAGCAGCATTAATGGAAATGCCAAACTCCATACATTTATCAAAACATTTTTGGAGATAATCTGCGTGGTTGTTATCGTCACCAAAGACAGCAAAATCATCCAAAAAGATTTCCATAAATTTACGAAGATATTCCTGAAAAGCTTCAGTCATGACACGTTGAAAAGTAGCAGGGGCATTGCATAAACCAAATGGCATTACAATGTAAGCAAAAGTACCCCAGTCAGTGGTAAAGGTTGTATACCAACGATGTGGTTCAAAAATTCGGATTTGGTTATACCCAGAAAACCCATCCATAAAAGAGTAGCGTTTGTATCCCGCTACTGCATCTAACATGGTGTCAGTAAAAGGTAAAGGGAAATAGTCTTTCCGGGTGACACTATTGAGTCTCCGGAAATCTTGACAAATCCTTAGTTTCCCATTCTTTTTAGGAACTACAACAATGGGTGACACCCACTCACTGTAGGGTACTTTATAAATGAATCCTGCCTCAAGGAGTTTGTCTATCTCTTCTTTGACCATTAAGGAGTATTTAGGATTCATACGATATTGTCTCTGTCTCACTGGGGCTGTTCCTTCCTCAAGTACGATTTTGTGTTCACATACTTCTGGAGGGACTCCTCTCAAGTCTTTGTAAGTCCACGCAAAGACTTTAATATTTCTTTTGAAGAAATTATACCAATACTGCCATTCCGTCTTGGATAGCTTCTCATGCACTTTAATAATCTTAGGAACTTCTTCGGTTCCTAGGTTCATTTCTTTGTAGACATCTTTAGACATATAACTCTTAATAGGTGCATTAGAAGAAAACATGGCATCTTCCCATTCTTCCTCAAAAGAGGGTGGATTAGTCTCAAGTTCTTTTAATGGGGTTGACCGTTTCTTCGGGTTGGGTGTAAATAAGGTTTTATCCTGGGGTTGTGGTTCTGCAACCGTAGTGACATTATTAACTGGGCAAGAATTCTGCCAACTTAATATGGCATTATCAGAATCATCATCCTTCATCGAGATGAAATATTCTCCTATCCCAACTGGGTTATAGGATCTCTGATGTCTACCAACATTGTGGATGGACTCAATTGGGGTATCTTCTGACTCGGTCTCATAACCGTCAGTTGTGAATTCAGTTCCCTCATCCTGAGTCTCTCCTTGGTATCGGGTAGGAAACAAAGGTAAGACCATTTTATCTTTCCCTTTGCCTAAGGTAAGTGTACCTTTTCCCCAATCTTCCTTAGCTTCAGCTACAATCAACCAAGGTCTTCCTAAGATTCCAGGTATAGGTTGTATAGCATCAGTGGTTCGGAATATAACAAAATCAATCTTATATTCCCGACCAGCAATTTGGACTGGGACTTGGAGTAACTGACCTAAGGGCTTAGTACGAGTATGATCTGCCATCTTAAGAATGATAGAAGTAGGGACCATATCAGTGAGTCCTAATTCTCCCATTGTTTCCATACTCATAAGATTAACACTAGATCCAGTATCGACTTGAAATCCTGCTACCATCACTCCATCAATTATTACATCTACCGCGGGTGCACCGGGGTCTTGACTTAGAGTGACATCATGAATTTCAACAACTTTGGGTTTCTTGCGAATCATTGCCGAACCCAATGTGGTACGACATTGAGGCGCAATTGCCAAAAGTTGTCTCATGGTAATCTGAGGATGAATGTTGTTTAAGTCCTTCATAATATCATAGGGTTGTAATCCTTTAGATAATTCCATTACTCTAGGTTGTTTTGAATTTAACTTAGTCCTCAAACTCCGTACTTGTGGTATTTGGTAAGGTGCAGGTTTAGTCCTAGAATCCGTAGATTGAACCTGGGGAATATTTGATGATGGGTTTCTCTCCAGGATAGTATATGGTCTTGGAGGTACAGGTGGAGTGGGTAAAGATATAGGAACTGGTTGAACCAATTCTACCCTTGGCAAAGCCGTAGGCGTAGAATTGTTCTTAGACACAACCGTAGGCTCAACAATCAATTTATTTCTAGGATCATCCTCGTGTAAATTGTCTCGTAGCTCCTCAGCACTCGGTTCACTACTATTTTCATCAATGATTGGGTAAGGTTCTTTGATGGCTTTAGACCTTGTTGTTACTGCATTAATCTTACGTTCCCGTAATGGTGAGGTAGAGAAATGCTGAATATGATTTACATTTCGAGCTCCCTCTTCCTCATCCTCCGGATCTTATATTCTCACTCGTTTTCCCTTCTTCCAATCTCTCTCATTGGGAGGGTATTCTTTCTTAGGGTGAGGACACTCATCTGTGGGGTGTCCTGCTGTCTTGCAGTTACCACACAAAGGAACATAATCTTGGGGTTTCTTAGGGTTTGGACAGTTGTTAGCATAATGACCCAATTCCTTACACCTATAACAGACAGGATATTTCCTCGGGTCATCTGGGTTTGAATCAAACCTTCTATAATTTTGATTATAGGATGGAGGTTCATTCCAATTGGAAGAATCATTTGGTTGATTCCAATTGGGACGACCTTGAAAATTCAAAGGTACTGGTCGACGGTTAAAATTCCTTTTGGGGTTGTAATTGGCATTAGGTCCTGGTCCATTTCGTTCTTGTTGCCAAGGACGAGATTGACCGCTGTCGACCTGATTAACAGCCTTTTGCTGCTTAAGGTTCCAACATTCTTGGACTGCATGATTCCCTCCACAGAATATGCATTTAGTCCTTAATCCCTTTGGGGTGGGACACTCATTAGCAAGGTGTCCTTGACCTTTACAATTATGACACCACACATTATTTCGCTCTTCTGTGGGTTGAGGTCTCTTAGGCCTATTGTTGGCTACTTTGACCGACAATTCTGACAATTGTTTTGTCAAGTTCCATATGGCGTTATCATATTTATCATTGGCAGGATCCTGTTGAGGAGACTTGTTAATTACAGGTTGGGTATACAAAGGTGCATTCGGATTTCGCACGTAGGGTGCATCCGTGACATAATACTGATTACTCTCGGTAATGGGAAAAGTTCCCGAACGCGGGGGAATAGGATTGTTGGAATAAGTGTTGTCAGTGTATAGGACCAACTCATTTTCCAATCTACATTCCTCCCAAGTTTTTGCTCTGGCATAAGCTTGAGCAAATGTAGCGGTGGTTCCTTCCTTAACATAAGTTCTTAACTCCAATGGGTACAAACCACCTATAAATATACTCATAAGAAAATCATCTGGGATCTGATGATTACCCATACGCTGCAAGATATCTTGCATTCTGCCATAATAATTATCAACTCTCTCGTTGACACCCATTCTAACAGTGCGCAATTTTTCTTTTAGACTCGATGCAAAGCCTAAGGGTCTAAAGTAAGCTAAGAATGCAGCTTTTAATGCATTCCAATTAGCAAATGGGGGTTGTCTTAGATACCATGCAAAGGCATCTTCTTGCAAGGACGCTGCAAAAACCTCTGGAAGTTTCGCAGCCGGAATATCATTGGCGTGGCAAGTAAGTTCAAATTTTGATACATGAGTATCAGGATCTGAACCTGGTCTCCCAAGAAAATATGGGATGTGAACTATGTTAGTAATCCTCGGGCCAACCGGTACATTAGCCATTATAATGGAAAATATTGGAGGTGGTAAGGGCGGTGTTGGTAATGGTTGTAATACAACCGGTGTTGGTAAGACTGAAGGTGTTAAAGGGTTTTGAACTGGTTGTTCCTGTGAAGTTCCTGAGGTTGAACCAAAATATAATTGTTGTGGTTTAAGAGGTGATAATAACTCTTCTGGACCTTTATTCTCTAAAGGTATTGGTTCCTCTAGACTTGGGTTAACATCGGGATTTTCATTGTGCAGTTTAAGGACAAACCTTAACCAACTCTTTCTCCTTTCAGCTTTCTTTCTTTGATAATCTCTAGCACGTGCACGATCCTCTCTAGCCTTATCATTGGCTGCTTTTCTTACTGAGGCTGTTTGTGCATGTGACCTTTCATGTGCGGGTTCCAGTATGGAAGCTGCATATGATCATATGTAAACTATGTCCTGTTTTGTCTATTGGATTTCACAATCCGTCTTCTTCCGTTCAAGCATAACTTTGCAAAATTCACAAAGTTCTCGCCTTGAAGTGAAGAATCGGAAAAGTCGGGTATGTGGACACTAGTACAGGGATCAAAGGGTCCATAATAAAAACGAGCTTCGTTACTAGAAAACAACCCTCCGTTCCAACAACCATAACCAAATTTGCTAATGGGGAAGCTTTCTGTTTTATGTTGGCTATAAATGAGAAACAAGAATCTCAAGTCAACTCTCAATCTGGGATATCCCTTGTTAATAATGACTTCATTAAAACCCTCACCATTATTCCATATCTTTTCCAAAATCTTTTCTTGAAGGTGAGTGGGTAAATTAAGGAAATTGGCTAGAAATCCTTTTGGATAGACTGGGTGATTGGGTCCAATATGGATTCCACATCCCCAAAATGATGCTTTATAAAAACGATATAAAGCAGTAAACAAATGTGGTCCTTTGTATAACTCACTATCCGGGGTGCTCAACTTTTGTCGGTTAAGCTCCCACGGCCACATTTTGACAATCGACACATGAGTGTAAGGGATAATACCCTCATAGGGAATCAGTTTGTGTCTCAACTGTACGGGTTGACACTTTTGATTTCCACCTTTCGACAGTTTTAGTTTTGGACTTAAGCTTATTCACCTCACAATCCCTCGAGTGGTGTCCTGAACCCTTACAAGTCCGACACACTATTTGGGGACGTGACTCTGTTTGACAAGAACTCTCAAGTTGTTTCTTTGGTTCAACTGGTGTTTCAAGGTGACATTTACAAATTCTCTTGACAATTCTCTCAACGGCTTCTTCGAAGCCTACAAGCTTTAACTCTCCCAAGGTACTCTCAGAAAGTCCAAAGGGTGTATATTTTAAAGGATAGTTTAATGAATTTCGATGACCCCTAGATTTCCATACTTGAGGTTGATCCATAAATAAGACATTTGGTTATAACTCTAGGCGTTTGGTTTTTGATATAATGGTGAATTCAAATTAATACTTTAGGATTATGAAAAAGTTTTGGAAACAGCTATCAACTTGTTTCGTTGCTTTTTGAATCTCCCAAAAATTTTAATTTAAATTCCTTATTCAAAATCCAAGCCTATCAATTTCTCCTAACAAACTTATCTACCTAGACTTAAATCGACCGAAGCCTTCCCCGGCAGCGGCGCCAAAATGTAGTTAGTTTTTTGGTTAACAAACAAACCCAGGGAAACAATCAGGGAAGACTCAAAAGGTGATTCATATAACATCTAGGTGTCTTAGATAAGATTTATTAGGGAAAACACAGGGTTAATTCACTTTAATTAGGATAAAGACTGACAATTGGTTCACGGGCAAGGGATAAAAACTTCTAAAAACCACTCCATGTCAGTACATGCAAATGTGACAGTCTCACACCTCACTCTAATTTCCCAGGCAATAGTCTGGCAGTAAGTTCATTTTAACTGGACCAAGTGCGGTGCACAAGCATAGGCACAGCCATAGTCAATGGTCTTGCAATAGTAATCCATTTTTGTCTCTTTACCGAAGCCTAGGGCGCTTCGGACTAGTCAATTGTCTTTCCTTGATTAACTCCATTTTAATGTAACTTGAAAAGTCAGTGCGGTAATCCTTTCAGGATAAACAATCTTCTTTGATTAAATTCTATTTTAATTAGGCAGTCTAACAATTGTCTTCTTACCTGGTCTTGGCCACGGCAATCTCAATTTCTTTTCTCAAGGCAAATAGTCCAAAACCACGTATGCGCGTTAACATTTTCTCACATCACTCATAAGCTCATTCCATTGGGTTAAGACTCCAATTCAAGACCATTAGATTCCAAAGTATTCAATTTACCATTCCATCTCATTAACCCAATTAATAGTAAGCAATCCAATTATTAAAGATGGTGAACTTCCGAATTAGCCTTAATTCCTTTAAGGGTGCAATTCATAAACAAGGTTTACCGGTATAACGATCTGCACGTCCTTTTGTCTTCTCTGCCACTGGACAACCTCTCGTAGACAATGGTCTCACCAAGATGTCAGTTCAACTTCCATCGAAAGATAGGAACAGTTTCTCCATTTACACATGGAAGACAATAGTCTTACTCTTGGATCAATTGAATTGTGCCCGGGAATCCGGTGCCACAACTCGCTAACTCTTTCACATATTACAACGACAAAATTCCCCTTACTCAAATTGATTTGGAGAATGAAATCATATTAAAGTCAATTGACTCGTGGTGCACTTAATTGTGAAGGCAATTTAGATATGTGTAAATATATCTATGAAAAGATGATGGTCTCTTGATTATGCTAAGCACTCACATGGAAATGTGATATGTTGGAATACACTCATGTTTCCGTGCAATTCAATTACAAATTCGCGTACAATCCAACGACAGAATCACACTTAGTGAATCACATTCAATACCCATCTATATAAAGCTTATCAACTTAATAACATTAACACTACTCATTGATATAAAAATCATATATCCTCATAATGTATATATATATTTTGCAACATTAGTTACATATAGATGCAGATCGGACCATAGCCATACTTAAGAACCATCTCTCTCAAGGAATCATTTCTGCAACTATATTAAACTAATTGATTTCCCTCAAATTCAATTAGAGCAAATAGACTCGTGGAAAAGATAACAATTACGCCAAGTTGAATTTAATTAAGCCTTTGTAGCCTCTCAATGTAGAAATTATAGCATACATGATTCTCAAATGTGGGCCATGTGCGCGAATACTTTACTCTCAGTAGTCCCAGACGATAGACTATCCAAGCCACATCCTCTGATTCGATTCGGATAATTATTATTAGATCTAGGACAAGTTAATATTACCAGACCCTGCACAGTCAATGGCCTGGCCTTTTCTCAAATGGATTCGTCAATTAAAGCAAATAATAACCCACGGGGAATTTCTGTATTAAATTTAGTACTGACTACAGGAAGGAGTTGCGACTGTAATCATTCAACATACTTACTTTCTCCTTCAGACAATACGAAATCAGATTTGCAATTACAGAGTTAATTAAACTGAGACCATAGCCTGGAATGAAGTACGAAACTCCAATTCTGTCCCCTAATTCCTTCAGCAAACAACATTCACAGCATAAGGCAATTTAAATTCTCACATCAGTAGCACAATTTCCCCCCAGTCCAGCCAAGTATGAACTACGCTCAAACTTCATCATTATTATGACACCTAATCACAAGGCAATAGACTGAGAGCAGATCTGCCCATAATTATAATATTCAAGTTCAAATATATTTGCCTCACGCAACTCCAAAAACACACAGATTCAACCGAATTACAATCCATGCAGTTCAACTCCGGTCTGAAATTATACCCGGCAGAATTAATGTAATCACTCACGTGACAGCAAGACAATAGACTTAGAATTCAACCCCGAAGTTAGCTCTTAATTACAGCAAAATATCAATTACATTTCCTCATACAAAAGTTCTGTCGCAACGGACAAGGCACAAAGTTCGCTCAAATAACAATGTAATCCAGTACACTCCCCCTGGAATTACAGCAGACTATATTTCAATTTCAATAAAGTCCCTCACAAGGAAAATTAACGGGGAAGCAAAAGTTGCAGACACTAAGACCATAGCCTAGCTCTTCCTCTCGGCTGCCACGACCCTTTGCTCCACTTCTGAGAGAGAATTATGAGCTTTCAACTGCCTCCTAGTTCCCGAGGTTCGGCCAAGCCTAGATAACTACCCCAACCTCCACAGACTATTGTCCTTACCACTTACTGTTTCCATTTTCACAAGACAATTGCCCTCTCATACTAAACTACTTAGATAATAGCTAAACAAATAAAGTCTCTATTTCCATTTGCTTCAGAATTGAAGTAAGAAATCAAAAAATTACTACGACAGATTACAAATAAGATAGTGCCTAAACTTCTTGACCGAAAATACCATGGCTAGACACTCTCTCTCCGTAGTGGAGTAATTCCTCTCCGCGGAAGTCAATTGCTTACTAGCATAAGCTACGGGTAGATCCTTCCCCTTCTCTCCCGTGGATTGACACAAGGCACTACCCACCGCTACGTTGCTAGCATCACAATACACATGAAAAGGCTTTTCCCAATCCGGGGGCCTTAAGACAGGATAAGTGCTCAATTTGGACCTTAACTCAACAAAGGCCTTTTGGCACTCATCCGTCCAAACAAATCTAACATCCTTCTTGAGCAAATGAGTGATAGGAACCGCTATCTTTGCAAAATCCGAAATCAACTCTCTATACCACCCCACATGTCCTAGCAACTTAGAGATCCCCTTGGCATTTTTCGGAGTTTCCAACTCATCAATGACCGCGATCTTGTCCGGATCCGGTTCTCTCCCCTTTTCACTCACAACATAACCCAACAAAACTCCCCTTTGTACCCCTAAAAATGTCTTGTCCGGGTTTAATGCCAACCGCATTTGCCTACACCTAACCAAGGCCTCCCTCACACAATGCACATGCTCTTTAGTACTAGATTGGGTACTAAAATCATCAATATAAACCGTCATAGACTTGAAGAGCAAGTCGCTAAAGATATACATGACTAGTCGTTGGAATGTTGCCGGTGCGTTGCATAAACCAAATGGCATCACCACCCATATGAAAGTCCCCCAAGGTGTCGTAAATGCCGTCTTGTGCAAATCCGCGAGCGCTATGGCTACTTGGTTGTAGCCGGCGTATCCATCCATAAATGTGTACCTCTCATGACCCCCTACCTCCTCTAACAACAAGGTAATGAACGGCAAAGGAAAGTGATCCTTTTGCGTACAATCATTGAGCTTCCTATAGTCTACACAAACTCTAAGCTTCCCATTTTTCTTTTTCACTAACACCATAGGAGAAACCCAATCCGTAATCTCTACCGGCTTTATAAACCCAGCCTGCAACAACCTCTCTAATTCCGCCTTGACCAATAATTGCAATCTAGGGTTCATCCTTTTTTTTTTGTCTCACCGGTTTTGAGCCCGGAACTAACGGAATACGATGCTCAACCATCTCGCTAGGAATCCCCTTGAGCTCATCGTATGACCAAGCAAAAGTATCACTAAACTCATCTATCAAATCACTATACTCCTTAATCTCCTTCTCATCGAGTTTAGAGCCCATCTTCATTGGTCTAACTTTCCCATCCTTCATTTTGACATCCTGTGAGGCCAAACCCCCCATCCTTAAGCGTCCGTAGTCCGAGTAGTGGGTTTGGGCTCACATTCCTCCGCGGTATTGGATTTGGACTTGGATGAGTCCATAGTGCAAGGTTCACCCTTCAAGTGGTCTTGGATTTAACTTTGGTCTTTGCTTCCTTTGTCTTGCCATCGCGAGAGTGCTCCACATTCTCCATTAATTTGTGCACGTGGTTTATTTTTAAAGAGAGGATGCAAGTGTTAAAAAACACTATTCTCTATAGTCAATCTCAAATACATTTACTTGTGAAAGCCACACATAACACTAACTAGCATAATGTAACTAACTACTTGTCTATGAGCTAATTAAGTAGGCTATCTACTAAGCTCCTTCATGAACCCATCTCTTTACTTTCTAATTACATAAACCTAGCTCCTTCATAAACCCAACTCCTTCATGAACCCAACTCCTTAGCTTCTAACTAAATAAACCCAGCTCCTTCGTAAACCCAGCTTCTTAGCTTCTAACTAAACAAACCCAGCTCCTTCATAAACCCAGCTCTTTACTTTCTAACTAAACAAACCCAGCTCCTTCATAAACCCAGCTCCTTCATGAACCCACAACTTTGTAGTTGTAATCCCCAACTACCTCACTAATTATTCAAGCCCTTAGCTAATCTTCCTACCTAATTTTCCTAATTCTACTAACAACCCCTTTCTAATCACACAATTCTTCTCTAATCCTAAAATCCTAAAATCCTAGAGAGGAGAGGGGGAGAGAGAATTTCCTAACTTCACTAAGACTAACTAATCCACACAAGTATATTTTTGCACTCATCACAACCTCAAGTGCTCAACTCTTAAACATGGAACTTGCAACCACGTGTATTCAAAACATGAACTTTAAGTACCACAAATTGGAATCATGAATTAACTTTAAAATCCTTCACGTCAACACTAATTCTACCAAGAGGTCAAGCCCTCTTCAAGGCTAACAAGCCTTGGCTCTCAAACTAAAAACTAAGCACACACATGTGCTCCAATATGGCTTCCCACACCCACACTTATAACTCGTGGGGTGCCTTGGAGCACAAAGGAAAGAGAGGATGAGTGAGGGAAGAATGAGGGATTATATAGTAAGCTTGAGGGGGTGAGCACCCTCAAGGCTCACGATAAGCCCTTGAGATTTCCTCCTACTTAGTAGGCGCCAATCCTATCTTCTAAGCCTTCCTCCCTCAAATGATCAACAAGGATCCTAATTCGAACATTTAACTAGCCTTGGCTTTCTACCTACCACACTTTACCAAACTTGGGATGCTTCAACCCAAACTTAGCCTCCTTCGCTTTCCGCCGCCATAACTTTCTCCCCTTACTTTCCCAAATCGTTGTTCACCACTTAATTCAAACCACGATGCTTAACTCGTGATTTGATTGGTGCTTTGAGAATTTGCTTATCCTCCACCTTGCATTCTTCCTTGGACCTTCCCCATTAAGTGGCCATGATGAGGTGGTCCACTTGTGCGCTCCATGTGATCCTCCATTCATCCCAATTCGAATGCACTTGCCTCTTGAGTCACTTTGGTTGTCTCCATCCATTTGTACTAGCCTACTCACTAACTACTCAATCCAAGTTCTCCTTACCTATCCTCATTCACTCAAATCCTTCCGAAGGTAAAAACACAATAACAACTCACATCCTAGCCTCTTACAACATGGTACTTCTAAGACTAACATTTCACTCTTTTTATATTTTTGTGAAGTAACATGCTACTTCAAAGTGCATCAACTAACGTTTCAAGGGTCTAAGACTAAATGTGGGCACCCTTTTGGGCTCACATAATTGGCGACCATCGGGGGATGAATCCAAACATCTCTTGCTCCAAGGGTAAGTTGCCTAGTCAAGCTCGGTACTCCTTACATCTACTTCCCGATGTACGGGTAGGAAAGAGCTCACCATTCAACGTTTCCAATTGAATTGAATTATTAGGAAAGACCTCATAGACAAGGTAAGGTCCTAACCATACCGCATCGAATTTCGCCGGAAATTCAAGCTTTCGTGCGTCTTGAATCATGACCATCATTCCCGGTGTTAGGGCCCTTCTCTTATGTCGTTTGTCGAAAGTAATCTTTCTCCTTCTTTGGATTGCCTCAATATGTTGAGCCGCCATTCTCCTCCCTTCGTCAAGTGCTTCCAAATCGGTTAGTCAATTTCGTAAGGATTGACTTTCGGTAAGTCTCGTACTCACGGCCACCCTAAGTGACTCGACTTCATATTCGATTGGTAGTGTCGCTTCAAGACCATAGACTAAGGAAAATGGTGTAGCACGCGTAGTTACCTTATAGGTTGTACGGTATGCCCAAAGTGCCGCCGTTAGTTTCGTATCCCAATCCCGCTTCGAGTCTATAACCGTCTTGCGTAGTATACTCACCAAAATTCCGTTAACCCTTTCCGTTTGTCCATTGGTTTGTGGGTGGTAGGGAGTAGTCTTCCGGTGATCAATTTTAAATTTCTCTGTCATCTCTCGAATCAAGTCATTCAAAAAGTGAGTACCCCTATCGCTTACTAGGATCTTCGGCACCCCGAACCGCGAAATTATGTTTTCGTACATAAATGTTGCCGCGTGTTCCGCCGTGTCGGTCTTCACCGCTTTGGCTTCCGCCCACTTGGTGAGGTACTCGGTTGCCACCACAATATATTTCATTCCTTTTGAAGATTGGGGATGGACCTCACCCACATAGTCGATGCCCCATTTTTCGAAAGGAATTAAGGGTAATGATACATGTAAAGGCATCTCCATTCTAAGGTCGTTTCGGGCATACCGTTGGCAAGCGTCGCATTTCCTTACATAGTCATGGGCGTCCTTAAATAGTGTAGGCCAAAAGTAGCCCGCTCTAAGTATTTTTTGCCCGGTGAGTTGACCCGAGAAGTGACCGCCGCAAGCGCTATCGTGGCAAGCGATTAAAATCGCTTCAACCTCCGTTTTTGACACGCATCGTCGTAAAATACCATCGGACCCCCTTCTAAACAACCTATGGCCCACTACAACAAATTGCCTACTATTTACCCTCACCTTCCTTCTCTCTTCTTTTGTCCACTCTTTGGGCAACTTGTGGGTTGTTAGAAATTCCACTATGCCCGCATACCACTCCGGTGTAGAAGTGACCACAAAGAGGCTATCATCTACTAACATATCATTTACCGGATTTTTTCCTATCTCCTCCGACAACCTAGACAAGTGGTCCGCTTGTAAATGCATACGACCCGGTTTATATTCCACCGTGTAGTCGAATTCTTCTAATAACAAAACCCACCTAGCTAACCTACCACTTAACTCCGCCTTGTTAACTAGATACTTGATAGCCATGTGGTCAACAAAAAATACAACCGGGTTGCACATGAGGTAATGCCTAAACTTTTTAACGGAAAACACCATGGCTAGGCACTCCCTCTCCGTTGTAGAGTAGTTTCTTTCGGCGGGGGTCAATTGCTTACTCGCATAAGCTATAGGTTGATCCTTCTCTTTTTCTCCTGTTGCTTGACAAAGCGCACTCCCTATTGCCACATTACTAGCATCACAATAGACGTGAAAAGGTTTACCCCAATTGGGTGGTATCAACACCGGATAGGTGCTCAACCTATCCCGCAATTCCTCAAAGGCTTTTTGACAAGCATCCGTCCACTCGAATTTGACATCCTTTTTGAGCAAATGGGTAATGGGCACCGCTATCTTTGAAAAATTAGGAATAAGTTCCCGGTACCATCCCACATGTCCTAACAACTTAGAGATCCCCTTGGAATTGGTTGGAGTTGCCAAGTCGCTTATGGCCGCAATCTTATCCGGATCGGGTTCTCTACCTTTCTCACTAACAACATAACCCAACAACACTCCCTTATTCACTCCCAAAAATGTCTTATCCGGGTTCAATGCTAACCTCATCTTCCTACACCTAACCAATGCCTCCCTAACACAATGTAGGTGATCGTCCACATTACTTTGTGTGCTAAAATCGTCCACAAAGACGGTCATGGATTTGAACAACAAGTCGGTGAAGATATACATTACTAATCGTTGGAAAGTAGCCGGGGCATTACATAACCCAAATGGCATCACTACCCACACAAAAGTACCCCAAGGTGTAGTAAAAGCCGTTTTATGGATATCTTGGAGGGCTATGGAAATTTGATTATAACCCGCATACCCATCCATAAAGGTATATCGCGAATGACCTCCAACCTCCTCAAGCAACAAGGTGATAAAAGGTAAGGGGAAGTGATCCTTTTGTGTGCACGAATTCAATTTCCTATAGTCGACACAAACCCTTAATTTCCCATTTTTTTTCTTTACTAAGACCATGGAAGAAACCCAATCCGTGATTTCCACCGGCTTGATAAACCCGGCCTTCAATAACCTTTCCAATTCCGCTTTCACCAACAATTGCAATTGAGGATTCATCCTCCTCTCCTTTTGTCTAATTGGCCTCGCCCCCGGAATTAAAGGAATCCGGTGCTCTACCATTTCCCTAGGAATTCCCTTAAGCTCATCGTAGGACCATGCAAAAGTATCACTAAACTCATCCACCAAATTGCTATACTCCCTAACCTCTTTCTCCCCCAATTTGGAACCCATCTTCATTTGTCGGGTTTTTCCATTCTTTAATTTCACATCCACGTACCGCCAATCCGCTTCCGACACATGTGCTTGTTCCTCTTTGTTCCGATACCAATCGGAAGGCACATTGGGGTAATCTTTCACATCTTGACCTACAACTATCCCCGTAGACGTGGTCTTGAAATGTAAAGGCTCCTCCAATTTCGATGACTCAATAATCACATCCTCCTCTTGAGTCCCATCTACATGAATTAAACTAACCTCACCCTCTTCCACGTCATCTACCCAAGGTGTTAACCCACCGCTAACCCACTCTTCCTCGGTGAGCACCTCACATGGCTCCAACAATGAGCCCTCTCCTAAACTAACACTAGGAAATTCACTCCCTAAGCCTACTTGGTGAAATGTAACCATTACATCAACCTCGGACTCGGGGTACTCCCTTAGCCATTGGGCATAATCTCCATTATCCCCATAATTGTAAAAATTAGGACCTAGACTTCCCGAGCCCGAATCTATAACAACCCTTTGACCTTCGGGATGGACGACTCCCACCAATGCCTTGCCAATCTCATTCTCGTTTAAGTCATCAATTTCCTTCTCCAATGGCAAATACATCTCCTTCTTCATCCATCCTTCTAATGAACCAATGGACACTATGACCCTATTACCCTCCGGACCATAAGTGATGGATGGTTTAGGTCCACCCCAATTGACCATAGCATTCGCCATCCGCAACCAAGGCCTACCTAGCAAAATGGGGAAGGTGTCCTTGTTGAAGTGCATTTTAATGACATGGAAGGTGACCAAGTACTCCTCGCCTCCCGTAGTCATTCTACAATCCTTGATCATCCCCAAAGGCGTAGTCGAACTTTGATTTGCCATATTTATGACCAAAGGTGAAGGCCCCGTGAGTCCAAGTCCCAATTTTTTCATAGTATCCTCCGGTAGTATATTTAGACTACTCCCTCCGTCGACTAGCACATTAGGAACCACCTTATCTACTATAACAACTTCTATTTCTATAGCTTTCACGTCTCTTCCACCTTGTGATTGGATCCTAGCGGCTATTTTAGCTTTCACCTTCCTCATCCTCTTGTGTACCGGCATTCCCTCCTTTAATGTTTTCCTTGCCGTGGGTGAAATTTCCAATAGTTGGCCGAAAGTAATATCCGCCTTGAGTGTACTAAGGTCCGCCCACAAGTCGTACCCGGTAGATCTTTCCACCTTAGAATTACCCACTACGTCGAATTCGTCTACGGGAACCCCCGGTCCTTCCCATTCACCCACATCGCTATTATCCAAGTCATGTACCGCATTAGTCCTCTCCCTATCTTGTAAAATTATATTTTCCCTCTCCACATCCTTAGTAGCTCTTCTAGCTACCCTATCCAACTCGGAGAGATTAATCTCTTCATCCGAAGAGTAATTTCCTTGCTCTCCTATTCCTACCTCCAACGGGGCATCCCCTCTCCTAGCCCTAGTAGTTACCGCTAGTGCAGGTGCTTCTTCAACCACACCCTTACCCTTCACTAACTCATATGTAATAGCATTGGTGTGAGGAGGCCATTGACTTTGCTCCTCTCCAATTCTCGTTGGGAGAGGAAGCATGCCATCACATGTGGCCTCCAACACTCCATCCATGAACCTAACATCTTGGGAGTTAGATGGTCCCGGATCCGTTGGAGGCGCTTGTCTCCCGTTACTACCATTAGGTGGAACTCCTTGTCTATTTTGTATTGGAATGTAACCGGTTGTAGTTTGCAAGCCCGCCGGTGGATGAAAAGTTTGCCTAGCATTACTATGGTCATAGTATAAGTTAGGTGGCCTAAGTTCATTGGCCGGTACTCCTTGTGGCCTAGCACCTCGCATATTATCCCTTGCTTGTTGTTGTGGATTAGCCACCGGGTAAGGGACATTAATTATTTTGTCCGGTTGGCGACACGTATCCGAGGGATGACTTCCTCCACAATTGCTATAATTAAACTCTTGACCTTCGGACCAACATTGTCCTTGAGCGTGCCACCTTCCACAAAAGGGATGAAATTCCTTCTTCTCTAAATTTTGGCCACCTTGCCCTCTAGGTTGTGGTCCTCTATTGCTTCCATTTCCATAGTGAGGTGGCGCTTGACCTCGTTGATTTTGTTGAGGTGGGTTACCGTTTCCTCTTTGGTCACGGTTTTGTCCACTTCTACAAAATTGACGCGTGTGGCCCGGTTGGCCACATTGGACACACCATAATCCGGAAGAATGCCTACCCGACTCAACCGGGGGTGGAGGCCCCGGTTGTTGACTCCGGATCATTAATGACATTTGATCCGTGAGGCTTTGCATTTGTTTTATCATAGCCTCTTGGAATCCTAGTTGGCTAGCACCTAGTCTTCTCTCAACCTCCTCCAAGTGTGGATCCGTTCTAGGGGCCGGTAGTGCCAAAAGAGGTGCCGGTTCCCTAACCGCTAAAGGTCGGGGGCCGGTGTCCACAATGGCATATGGAATTTGGTTCTCATACTTAGCGGGTTCTACCGCTACCACCCTAGGGCGTATGGGGATGAATTGTGGGATCAATTCATCCTCCCTTCTCCATAGCCTTTCGTGATCTTTATCCAAGTTTTCAATATCTCTAGCCGCACGCTTGGCATCCGCCAAGGTCAAGGGATTCCTTTCTAGAACACCCCTAATAGTTCCGGACTTAAAAAACCCTTGAATGAAAAATTGCTTTAGCGTGTCGTCGTTGAGCATGGTACCCACAAATCTAGTGCACACTAAATCAAACCTCCTAATGTAAGCCGAAATTTCTTCCTCCCTTCCTTGCTTCAATGACGACAATGCCCTTAATGCGGTACTTTGACCCACTTCCGGCCTAAATTCGTTAAGAAACTCCCTTTGTAATTGTTCCCATCCCCTAAAATGTCCCTCGGCATGATCCCGATACCATTCATAGGCTTCCCCCTCTAGAGTGGTAGGAAACCACACTAACCAATAACCCGGGTCGGTTATGAGGAAGCTAGCCAACCGTTCGATATACCGTTCCATGTGCCGAGAGGGGTCCTCATCCTTGGTCCCATAAAATTTAGGGAGATGAGATGGCATATCCATCGCCGCTAAATTTTGTGGAACCACAATTGGTAGGCCTCTTGGCCTAACCAATGGGTCTATTGGAGGTATAGGAGGTATGGGCGGAATTGGGGGTATGGGTGGTGGATCCATCCCCCGTTCCTCGGCCATGGTGACCGGTGAACTATTCAACAATCCCCTATCAACTTCTACCGGGAATTCTTCTCTAAGTGTGTAATTTTCCGAAGAAGTTTCACCACTCAATTTGGAGGGAGTGATCTCCTCTTCAAGTTGAGCTCCAAGTTCTAAGGTGTCTAGAATTGACCTAGTCCTAGGTTCGACGTTCAAACAACTCTCTATTCTAACATTATCTTGTTCTAATCTATCACTGATTTTAGAGGACCGCCTCTTTCGAGTAGATTTCTCTAGTCCTACTATCAAACTTGGTTTTTGTGAGCGAGTCCTACCTTGCATTCCATAAGAATCGATCGACCCTCACTTGACCACACATAATCCTAGCAATTCCCCTCTTAATATTTTCACTTGTCTTGGTGTGGTTATAATTTTTTTAGGAGGTGAGGAAAAGAACCTGCAAGCCCACTTAGGTGAAAGAATCCCAATAGGGGATAGGCATGTTCATGTTAATTTTTTGGTTAAGTCGGAGCATCACCTCCGCACCTTCCCGCAAATTAACACTCACCACAATACCGATTGTGAGGGGGTGACCTTCCGAGTAGATTATGTTAAAAGTCGAGGCTTCACCCTTCAACTTCTCACACCATCCACAATTCGGGAATTACCCTCTACAACGGATAACAACAATCACGAGTACAAAAGGCATTCCTTAATTAGTTAATGAGTTCACTTTGAAGAAATAAACATACCTTGAGCAATCGCATCCCCCTGTGAGTTAGCACTCCCCTCAATCGTGACTCAATGTAACAACACCATAAACTTTGTGAAATATTAATTTAATCTAGAGCATGAAATGACAACTCCCAAAACTTTGAGACTCACCCCGAGGTGAGTGTCAAAGTTCAATGTCCTAAGGTGAATTTACCCTCTAATGTTTTAATGAGCTACTCGGTTATAGGTTCCTTTTAAGTTCTTAGCAAATCCCCAAAAAGGTTGAGGACGTACCTTCGCCGCGCTCCTTCCTCAAAAATGAATTTGCGTAATTGACAATGCAATTCATTCCAAGGAATAGTTGAAATACAATGAATTCAAATGTAACCCAAAGAGAGAATACTTACCGAGTTTCGGGTGCTCCTTCCCTTCTCTCAAGTTTGTGTCTCCAATTTTTCCTAGTTGCCTCCAAGTCTCCTAGTCGCCTCCAAGTCTTGTAACTACCTTCCGCTTCACTCTCGGCGGACGCACCAATTATGTGAGGCCAAACCCCCCACCCTTAAGCGTCCGTAGTCCGAGTAGTGGGTTTGGGCTCACATTCCTCCGCGGTATTGGATTTGGACTTGGATGAGTCCATAGTGCAAGGTTCACCCTTCAAGTGGTCTTGGATTTAACTTTGGTCTTTGCTTCCTTTGTCTTGCCATCGCGAGAGTGCTCCACATTCTCCATTAATTTGTGCACGTGGTTTATTTTTAAAGAGAGGATGCAAGTGTTAAAAAACACTATTCTCTATAGTCAATCTCAAATACATTTACTTGTGAAAGCCACACATAACACTAACTAGCATAATGTAACTAACTACTTGTCTATGAGCTAATTAAGTAGGCTATCTACTAAGCTCCTTCATGAACCCATCTCTTTACTTTCTAATTACATAAACCTAGCTCCTTCATAAACCCAACTCCTTCATGAACCCAACTCCTTAGCTTCTAACTAAATAAACCCAGCTCCTTCGTAAACCCAGCTTCTTAGCTTCTAACTAAACAAACCCAGCTCCTTCATAAACCCAGCTCTTTACTTTCTAACTAAACAAACCCAGCTCCTTCATAAACCCAGCTCCTTCATGAACCCACAACTTTGTAGTTGTAATCCCCAACTACCTCACTAATTATTCAAGCCCTTAACTAATCTTCCTACCTAATTTTCCTAATTCTACTAACAACCCCTTTCTAATCACACAATTCTTCTCTAATCCTAAAATCCTAAAATCCTAGAGAGGAGAGGGGGAGAGAGAATTTCCTAACTTCACTAAGACTAACTAATCCACACAAGTATATTTTTGCACTCATCACAACCTCAAGTGCTCAACTCTTAAACATGGAACTTGCAACCACGTGTATTCAAAACATGAACTTTAAGTACCACAAATTGGAATCATGAATTAACTTTAAAATCCTTCACGTCAACACTAATTCTACCAAGAGGTCAAGCCCTCTTCAAGGCTAACAAGCCTTGGCTCTCAAACTAAAAACTAAGCACACACATGTGCTCCAATATGGCTTCCCACACCCACACTTATAACTCGTGGGGTGCCTTGGAGCACAAAGGAAAGAGAGGATGAGTGAGGGAAGAATGAGGGATTATATAGTAAGCTTGAGGGGGTGAGCACCCTCAAGGCTCACGATAAGCCCTTGAGATTTCCTCCTACTTAGTAGGCGCCAATCCTATCTTCTAAGCCTTCCTCCCTCAAATGATCAACAAGGATCCTAATTCGAACATTTAACTAGCCTTGGCTTTCTACCTACCACACTTTACCAAACTTGGGATGCTTCAACCCAAACTTAGCCTCCTTCGCTTTCCGCCGCCATAACTTTCTCCCCTTACTTTCCCAAATCGTTGTTCACCACTTAATTCAAACCACGATGCTTAACTCGTGATTTGATTGGTGCTTTGAGAATTTGCTTATCCTCCACCTTGCATTCTTCCTTGGACCTTCCCCATTAAGTGGCCATGATGAGGTGGTCCATTTGTGCGCTCCATGTGATCCTCCATTCATCCCAATTCGAATGCACTTGCCTCTTGAGTCACTTTGGTTGTCTCCATCCATTTGTACTAGCCTACTCACTAACTACTCAATCCAAGTTCTCCTTACCTATCCTCATTCACTCAAATCCTTCCGAAGGTAAAAACACAATAACAACTCACATCCTAGCCTCTTACAACATGGTACTTCTAAGACTAACATTTCACTCTTTTTATATTTTTGTGAAGTAACATGCTACTTCAAAGTGCATCAACTAACGTTTCAAGGGTCTAAGACTAAATGTGGGCACCCTTTTGGGCTCACACATCCACAAACTTCCAATCCTCTTCGACCACTCGTGTTTGCTCCTCGGTATCTCTATACCAATCGTTGGGTATATTAGGGTAGTCCTTGACATCATGACCCACGATAATGCCCGTAGAAGTAGTTTTAAAATGCAAAGCGGGCTCTAACTTTGAGAGTTCTAACATGGCCTCCTCATCTTGAGTCCCATCTACATGTACCAAACTCACATCACTCAACTCAATATCATCTAACCATGGAGTGAGTCCTTCCTTCACCCATTCTTCCTCCTTGAGAACCTCACACGGCTCTAAGGACAAATAATCCTCTCTAGACACCCTATCTTGGAGAATACAACTATGAGTCATCATCATGACGTCGCTAATGGACTCCGTGTATTGTCTTGACCAATGTATAAAATCTCCATCAACATCTTGATTGTAAAAATTAGGACCTAAGAACCCGCTAGAAGAATACATTTTAGCCTTCTCCTTGTCTTGAACAACTTCCACCAATGTATCCTCAAAATCCTCCTTAATTCCACCATTTTCCTCTTCATCCGACATTGGATCAATCTCCTCCCTAACCCAACCACCTAAAGGTGCAATAGAGACCTTGACTCTATTATCTACGGGACCATAGGTGATAGAAGGTTTGTGTCCTCCCCAATCTACTACGGCGTTAGACATCCTTAATCAAGGTCGCCCTAACAAAATGGGGAATGCATCCTTATTGTCGTGCATTTTAATGACTTGGAAGGTCACAATGTATTCTTCACCTCCCGTGTTAAGCCGACAATCTTTGATAATCTCCACCGGAACCACCGGACTTTGATTGGCCATATTAATCACAAATGGCGACGGACCCGTCAAACTTAAGCCCAATTTCCGCATAGTGTGCTCGGGTAGAATATTGAGACTACTTCCACCATCCACCAAAACATGAGGAACCACCTTGTCCACTATTGTTACTTCAATCTCCACCGCCTTGACTTCCCGAGTTCTTCCTTGCATTTGGATCCTTGCCGACACTCCAGTCTTTGGCCTCTTGGCCCTCCTATTCACGGGCATCCCGTCCTTCAAAGTTTTCCTAGCTACCGGTGAAATTTCTAACAATTGGCCAAAGGTGATATCGGCCTTTAGTGAGCTAAGGTCGGCCCAAAGGTCGTATCCATCTACTCTATCGGCCTTAGGCCTTCTAACACTATCAAACTCCTCTACGGGAATGCCCGGACCTTCCCACTCTCCTACATCACCACCCTCTAAATCATGGATGACATTAGACCTCTCCCTCTCATTGGCAATTTCATTTTCTCTCTCTAATGCCTTAGTGGCCTTCCTAGCCTCTCTAGTTACATTCTCCAAATCCGAAAAATAAGGAATTTCCCCCAATGGATTTCCCTCTTCTTCCTCCTCCTCCTCTACTTCTAATGGTGCATTACCCCTCATTGCTCTAGTGGTAACGGCTAATGCCGGAGCCTTATGCACAATTTCCTCCTTAAGACTTTTTAACTCGTATGAAATGGAGTTAGCATGTGGAAGACATGAACCTTGACCATTTGTGGACATTTCTAAATTTACCGGAACGGTAGAAGAATCCATAAATCGGACATCTTGAGATGTAGACGGTCCCATTTGTTTAGGTGATTGTGTAACTTGCCCCGAAAGATTCGTATTCCCATCATAATAGAAGTTAGAAGGTTTAAGGGTATTATTACCTTCATTTTGTGAACCCCTCGTATTCTCTTGATCCGGTTGGGTTGGGTTAGTTGGAGGGTTCGGTGCTCCACTTACCTTGTCCGGATGACGACATTGGTTAGAAGCGTGTGGCCCCCCACAATTATTACACACTTGACCTTGGTTTTCGGACCAACATTGCCCTATGACGTGGTATCTACCGCAAAGATGGTGAAAATCCTTTTTTTCGGTACTTTGGTTAGTTTGTCCACGTGGCGGAGGGCCCCGATTATTCCCTTGGTTTTGACTCGGACCCCTTAAGTTTTGTTGATGCCCATTATTGTTCGTTCGTTGATTGCGGTTCGGCCCGTTTCTACAAAATTGTAGTGTATGACCGTGTTGTTGACAATTAGTGCACCAAAATCCCGATGTGTGGTTTCCCGACTCTATTTGAGGTGGAGGACCGGGTTGTTGATTTTTGATCAACAATGCCATTTGGTCCGTTAGATTTTGAAATTGTTTTAACATTGTCTCTTGGAACCCTAGTTGAGTAGCACCTAGTCGTTGCTCTATCTCTTCAATTTGAGGGTCTACCCTAGGGGCCGGTAATGCTAACATGGTTGGGGGGGCCGTTACCGCTAAGGGAATTGAGGCCGCTTCAATGGCGACATATGGAGGGCGATTATGCGGCCTAATCGGGTCCATTCCCGTCTTAGGTAGGAGAGGGATGAATTGAGGGATCAACTCATCCTCTTTCCTCCATAGCCGCTCATAATCCCTCTCAATATGTTCCATATCCCTAGCGGCTACCTTAGCCTCGGCTAGGGTGCGAGGGTTTCTTTGTAATACACCCCTAATTGTAGTCGCTTTAACAAACCCTCTCATAAAAAATTGCATTAAAGTATCATCGTTGAATAAATCACCTACCCACCTTGCGCATACCCAATCAAATCTTCTAATGTATGCGGAAATCTCTTCATCTCTTCCTTGCCTCATTGTCATTAAGGCTCTAAAAGCCATACTTTGACCGACTTCGGGTCGAAACTCATTAAGGAACTCCCGTTGTAATTGGTCCCACGTTTGGAAGTGGCCCTCATCGTGGTCTCTATACCACTCATAGGCTTCCCCCTCTAAAGTCGTAGGGAACCAAACTAGCCAATATTGTTGGTTTGTAATTAGTGAGCTAATTACCCTCTCAACGAACCTCTCCATATGTCTAGACGGGTCTTCATCTTTAGTCCCGTAGAACTTCGGGAGGTTCGAAGGTATGTCTAACGAAGGTAACCCTTGAGGTACGATTATTGGTAGGCCTCGCGGCCTAACCAATGGATCGATGGGGGGGGATTGGTAATATGGGAGGTGGAATTCCACCTCCCCCTAAATCATCCATGGTGTTTCGTGGTCCTCCTTCACTAGATTCTCTAGAGCTTACACTACTCTCTTCTCTAGTCCTATTAGGTTCTTCCACTAATTCTTCACTCAATAGGGAAGGAATATCTCCTTCCTCTAGTCGAGTAGTGACCGGAGATACTTCTACCAATGGTTCGCCCCTAAAGCCACCCTCTACGCTAGTGCCTACCATTTCTACCACTTCCTCTATATTAGAAGATCTTCGTTTAGTAACATTTTTCTTTAGTCCTAATGCTAACTTAGGTTTCTGGGACCTCGTGTATCCTTGCATCCATCATTCACCGTTCAACCCTCACATTGACCAACCAAAGCCTCACAAGTTCTCTCTTTAATATTTCCGCTTAGTTCGTGTGATCATTGTTTTGGAGGTGAGGAAATAGAGACATACAATTTTCAATGAACAATCCCAATAGGGGATGGAAAGCTCATGTTAGTTTCAGGGTTAGTGCGAGTATCACCTCGTCACACCCCCTTACGCTCAACACTTGCAACAAGACTCTTCGTGAGGGACTGACCATTCTTGGGTACCGTGCTTGGAATCGAGGTTCACCCTTCGATTTCTTGCACTATACGTCCAAGTTTGGAATTACCCTCTCCGTTCGTCACGACAAAGACAATTACGAAAATCCTTTTTTAATTTAATATTTTTTCAATTGGAAGAGATTTTGCTTACCTCAAGCTCTCGCTTCCTCCTGTTTTGTTAGCTCTCTCCCCTCGATCGAATTGCTAAACATACAACACTCAAATAATTATAATTTAAAAAAATACTAAAACCCTCTAGTTTAAAAACTTTAAACTCTCACAACCGAGTGAGTATTTAAAGTTTGAAATCCTAATTATTTAATTATCCCTCTACGTCTTAATTTTCTAGTGCGGGTCCTATTAAGGTGATCTTCGTTATGCCACCCAAGAAGGTTTAGTAGGCGCATCTTTGCCGTGCTCCTTCCTCAAATTGAAATTGCATGAAATAAATACTAAATTCAAACCATACCTCTCAGAGCGCTCCGTTCTTTAATCGATCTTCACGTTTCGCCTCTCCTACCGCCTTCCAAGACTTCCGTCGCCCGCTCTCCAAGCTCCAAGCTCCAAACTCGAAACTCCCGGCGGACGCACCATTTATGTTACCAAAAATCCTCCACCCTTCGATTTCGTCCTAGCCCGAGTGGAAAAGTTTATAATGACATGTAGAGACTTCTCTCTTTGTAACCCAATATATAATTCCAATCTACCCTTGGAATATACACAACTTAATTAACACCACACTATATAGTTTTACATTCCTTAATGTCGGGCAAGGTTATATCCTTAGCCTTTTCTAATGTCCACCCGGCCGCCTTGGCCACGCATGCCTTCAAAGATATCCCTCTTGTGAATCGAGTCCTTGCCGTCGACTCCACACTACTACATGAGTTCTCGCTTATTGATTCCGTGCTATCACATGTCATCGTGGTTGATTCCGTATTGGTACATGACACTTCGCTTGTGGATTCTATGAGCACATAGGCTTTAAATACAAGTATTAAAAAATACTTATATACTTATCCTTGCCCTTCCTTCTCTAAGTTCTTCTTGAGGTAAATCTCTATCAATGTCTTCCTACTAAACTTCAGAATAGTATAACTCCCACCCAACTTATGTTCTTCAAGTGAAATTTGGTACACTTGTTAAGTACCTTATCAAAAATCTCCACACCAAATTTTGGTACAAACAGAGTTCATATGCAAAAGTTATGCATGAAATTCTAACTCTAACTACTTAGTATGAATGATGTGATAAAGCATCCGGTCATTAAAACTCTAATAACTTCCAACTCCTACGTCCAATCAATCTAAAATTTTGACACAAGATAGATATATAAGTTCAAAAGGTAGTGTCAAATTTTGGTATCCATATCTATAACCCTCTAAGAGATACATATTTTCAAACCTTGCTGCTTTGTTCCTAGACACCCTCCCCTTCAACTTTTAATAACTCTTTCATCCCAATGATTGAAGCTCTCAAATTTTTACCACAACTCCTATACTTTATAATAAACAATCCCTCAAATTTTCATACCCATTGAACACTCTGATCATCCATAATTGACAAATCTCTCACTATAAAGTTCTGCTCAAGTTCATAACTAATAAAACACTACAAGTAATGCACCTAGTACAATCTAGTCACTCTAAATGCCACAAGTTTAAACAAGTTTGAACTCTCTCATTTCAATATGAATCTCAATGCAACAAGTTGAAGTTTACAATCAAACTCCAAATTCCTTAAACCCAATCTACTTCTAACAAGAGGTCAATCCCTTTTCAAGGCTAAATAGCCTTGGCTCTTCCCATGATCCAATTGCATATGCTCTTGGAATGTGTTTCATTACATATTACAAATTTGTAGTCGTCATCGTCCTTCGCAATCTTCAAATGTTCTCGATCTTTGTTCTTTGCTTTGTAGCAGAAATACGCAATGTAGCCTGGTTTGCTACAATAGAAACACGATTTTGCGCCTTGGCGTGAAAATTAATTGTTGTCTTTGCTTTGCCGCAATACAATGGCAGCATCTTCACCTTGGGACTCCTTCTCCTTGCGCTTCGATATCTCGTGCATCAAATGACCCGTCATATAGATCATCGTAAATTCCTTCATCGGCATCGTCTCTATGGCGGTGATCAAGTATTCGTACGACAATGTCTTGAAAATGTTATGATAATGTTTTTGTTTCTCATGGGTACCTCCAAACAAGCGAGTTGATCCGCGAGTGTTTTGACCTTATTGACGTGGTCCAACAAATTGTCACTCTCTTGTATCTTGCACGTGAAAAACTTATAACAAATGAAGAGGATGTTGGACAAACTCTTCGTTTCGTGAATATTGTAAAAAATCTTTCATGCTTCTGCGGGTTCTTTGTAACTATTGATGTGTACAAATTGGTTGTCCGCCAAGTTGAGGCCAATAATGGACATGGACTTTTTGACGCGTCTTGGGTACTTCTTTAACACTTTGGGATCCGCATTAGAAAGTGGAGTTTTCTCAGATTCGTCTATAATGTCCCAAAGATCCATGGATGCCAACAACATTTTGTTTTTAAACTTTCAAAGGTTAAATTTCCCTCCATTGAACTTGTCAATAATTTTAGCGGCCTCGCTCTCAAATGATGTCATCGTATGCTCGGATATACACTTAAAATATTCAAATAATATATCTTTCATCCTAAATATCTTACACTCTCAATCATTCAAATAAGATTTTCTACGCCTCAAGAGAGTTCGAAAGGCACTCAAATCACTCAAATAAAATCTCTTGTACCTCAAATACCTTACACTCTCAAATTATTTAAATAAGATTTTCTACACCTCAAGAGAGTTCGAAAAAACTCAAATCACTCAAATAAGATCTTTTTCACCTCAAATACCTTACACTCTTAAATCATTCAAATAAGATTTTCTACACCTCAAGAGAGTTTGAAAGACGCTCAAATCACTCAAATAAAATCTCCTTCATCTCAAATGCCTTACACTCTCAAATCATTCAAATAAGATTTTTTATACTTCAAGAGAGTTCTAAGGACACTTAAATTATTCAAATAAGATCTCATTCACCTTAAATATCTTGCACTCTCAAATCATTCAAATAAAATGTTTTACATTTCAAGAGAGTTCTAAAGACACTCAAATCACTCAAATAAGATCTCCACCTCAAATGTCTTACACTCTCAAATCATTCAAATAAGATTTTCTATACTTCAAAAAAGTTCTAAAAACACTTAAATCATTCAAATAAGATTTTTTCAACTCAAATGCGCCTTACACTCTCAAAAGAACTTCTTAAAACTCAAACCTTTCAAATCATATGCTATTAGAGTCTAAACACCTTCAAAGCTCTTAAAAACAAATTTGAACGTTCAAACTATTTAAATCAAATGCTTTAAAGTCTAAACACCTCCAAACCTCTCAAATAAGTCTTTCAATACTCAAGTCTCTCAAATCATGTGCTATTGGAGTCTAAACACCTTCAAAACTCTCAAAGAAACTCTTGAACATTCAAAATATTTAAGCCAAATGTTTTAAAGTCTAAACACCTCCAAACCTCTCAAATAAGTCTTTTAATACTCAAGTCTCTCAAGTCATGTGCTATTGGAGTCTAAACACCTTTAAAGCTCCCAAAGAAACTCTTGAATGCTCAAAATATTCAAGTCTAATGCTTTAAAGTCTAAACACCTCCAAATCTTTCAAATAAATCTCTTAACATTCAAGTCTCTCAAGTCATGTGCTATTGGAGTTTAAACACCTTCAAAGCCCTCAAAGAAACTTTTGAATGCTCAAAATATTCAAGTCAAATGCTTCAAAGTCTAAACACCTCCAAACCTCTCAAATAAATCTCTCAATACTCAAATATCTTGAGTCGTATGCTATTGGAGTCTGAACACCTTCAAAGCCCTCAAAGAGACTTTTGAATGCTTAAAATATTCAAGTCAAATGCTTTAAAGTCTAAACACCTTCAAAGCCCTCAAAAAAACTTTTGAATGCTCAAAATATTCAAATCAAATGTTTTAAAGTCTAAACACCTCCAAACCTCTCAAATAAACCTCTCAACACTCAAAAAACTCAAATCACATGCTCTTGCATCAAACATACATTCATACAAAAACAAAAACAAAAAATACTTACAACAACAAAATGTGCCCTCGGACACCTCCAACGCTCCGAAGCGCCAACTCTTCAAGATCCACTCCCAGGTATGCAACTCCCGTATTATGTGGCCTTGATTATAATCACTTATAATGTACTTTAGTCCAATCTCAAGTGATATAATTTGTTTTCATGTAGGAAACTTTTGTAGCCCTTCTAATAAAGAATCCATAAATGTATTTATATATAGGAAATAAATGTTCTTTGAAGCATAAAATTACATTAAAAACCTAATTATATGAGTTTTTAAATACAAATACCATAAATCGAACTACCCAACTTTTTGGATTTTTTAATAAAAAATTAAGATTTTTTTATTACAAATAAAATATTGCTAATGACTTTTAATTTTAATTGGAGACAACTACTCGTGAGGATCTTTTTAAATTATGCATAGGCATAGGTTAAAAAATAGGTGTTTCAAATTTTTATATACATTGTGGAGTTTTTAATAAATTAATTAATATACAACCCAATTTTTTTTACATCTCATTTTATTTAATTTGGTCTTCACCCAACTTTTTGGTCCTTTTAATTTTGTATAGTTTGATATAATTTTTACAAAAGCCGTCCTCTAAGCCGTTTTTAATCCGATGCCCCATGGCATTGCGTATAATATGGGAGTTGCATACCCAGGGATCCACTCCACAACCTCAAATCTATATGCATTTCACTTGCATGGTGGGCCCATAATCTATTGGAATCAATAAGAGATAAGATTGCACAAGCATAGACACATATACAAAGGCATATGAACAATGGTTGGAGTGAGATGGTCTCATGCTCTCCTTGTTTTGCCTTTTATTGTTTTTCTTCTCTTCATTGATTCTCACAAACAATATGGGATAAGTCTTATCCCTCTTCAGACTAGCATGGTGGCCTTATTCTAACCTTATTCTTTCTCATGCCTCTTCCATTATATTTCTATTGACTACGAGCAATCTAATGCTCTACCTTCTACAAGTTAATCATGCATCGTAACCATTCACATTCCGACTGTAACTACCTTAATTTAGTTTCAGACCTTTGCCAAGTTTCTTTGTTGCAAGTTGTTCAGCTTTTGTTCAGGTTAATAGAGAGGAGTGCTAATTTTAGCCGATATGTGAAGAAAAATCAAGGTCAAGTTAGGGGATGTTTACACCAAGGATCATGAAGTCGTCCGAAGGCCCTGTAAAATTTGGGATTGGTTGTTGAAATCGTCTCGGGACCACTTCGATTTACACCTAGGAAAAAATGTCAGAGTGATCATGGAGTTTGAGGTCCCCAAAAGATATATTTTAAGACCTAAGATAGAAATGCCATAAACCGTGAAAATAAAGTGATTTGCATTGAAGATATGGTCTTAAAATCATGAGATAATTTTCCACGATAGAAAAGAAGGATTCATGAAGAATGCAAGTTGTTTCATATTTTTATTTCCTGTAAAAAAAATTCTACAATTTTTCAAAGTGGAAAGTTTGTCAAACCCCCTACTCGTTAACTAGATTTTCCTTAAACCAAACACGGTAATGCTCATTTCCACACAGAACATCACCTAAACTGGTTAACTCATGAGTACATTAAAACTGTGATTGATGGTAGTCAAACATGACTAAAATTGGCCAAACGGACTGTACACGCATATCAAGCTGCCAACCTCGTAATTATCGATTTCAAAATTGGCACTTCACTATTCTGACAGAAGTCTACTGCACAAGTAGAGGGTAGTTCATGGTCTATGGCATTTGTACCTTACATGGTCCAACGGGTTTTGCAGTGGGAGAGGCAAAAGAGGTGCTATGGTAGAAAAAGGCAAGGGCCATGGTACAAAATATTCCTATAGTAATTTTTAATGAATTTCTTTTGGGGTAAGAGCAAATGAAGATAAGAGAAGACAAAATAATGGTCACACTTGGATTTTTTTTTCAAAACTACCCTTTTGAACATATATTAAAAAAATCAGCACATTCACTTTTTGGTGCATGGTCATTCCACTTGGTCCACTTGATCCACATTCGGTTGACACCTAGTGAGGAGCCCAAAGGCTTTGTAAATTGATCTTTTAAAAAATGGGACCATGGAAAAAGGGCATCTTCCATGGACCGACTTCATGTCCGTGTGTAAACCGGCCCTTAGTTCTTCTGAATCAACATAAAATCCTCCGAAGGAGGACGTTGTTGGTTGTGTTGATGGTTCAGAAAAACTCCAACGGCGGATATCGTGTTCCTCCAGATGAATCTATGTTGAGCGGTGGGCGAACTTGATGCTGTTGTTATATTAACTACTCAAATGCGGCATATATAGGCCATGAAAGAATCATAGCTGCTGGTCCGGCAGGCATTCTTCTTCTTCAAGCGACAATGGTTGATCGATCGCTAGCCGTCATCTTTTGATTCTGTACTGCTCTCTAGTCGAGAGTACTGGACCTGCGCGCTGCTTGAATCCGAAAGAGTCACTAACTTAGGCAACTTGGTGTTTCGGGTAGTGCTTTTTTATCGACCTTTTTTTCGCAAATTTCTTGGATGTAAACTCAACTTGAAGTAGCGAAGAAGTTGTGAATTAGCTGTCCGACGCAGCCACAATGGGGCGGCAGACGATGAAGCAGCCCCTCCTTCAACCAGTTTACCCAAAATGTCCCGGATGCAAAGTGGCTCATCTTTCAGCAGATGGCGCCCCTCCATCCTACAGGGAACTCACTTTCGTGGCCGTCGTCATGCTCTGCAATGGTGCAAACCTCAAGAAAAATCTCTTTCTCTCTCTCTCTCTCTCTCAGAGTTTTCTGGTCTCAGTTTTTAGGCTTTTGGGGTTTTTGACATGCTTGGATGGGAGAGGGCGGTGAGTCGAGGAATCCATTGATAGGAAGACTGTCTGAAAAGGTTTTCATTATCAGAATTATTCAGTTCGAAGAAAGTTTTCTTTCTTGAGCAGGGGTCACCATCTACATCTCCTTGATATTTGATTTCACTTCTAGTAAGGACGTTCATAGAGTCTCATGGAGTCTTAAAATGCTGCGAAAAGCAGCTACACAAAATGCCTTCTGAATATGGTTTAGTAGCTCCAAACCAAGTTCTAAAGACGGTGACCTCTGCGAGACTCCCTATATTCGTTAATTTGGGACTTTTTCGGCATTTTGAGACAGTTACAAATATAAGAACATGGATAAAATCACACAGATATTGGAGAATGTTGTAAGATGCAAATACTTTGAAGCAGGTGTTCATATCAAGAACCCAATTAAGAACTCATATCAAGATGGTTTGGGTAGGACGACCCAAACATTAGACCATGACGTTGTGGTCCATATATTAATTTGAGACAAGAGAAAGTCTCAAATGAACGAATATAGTGATCAGTGCTACAGATCGTTGACACCCCGGGTGTTTGAGGTTTCTTCAAGTGAAAGATTTGGGTTCTGTTGATGTAACTGAACATTGTTGTTTGGGGAGTATGGGTAACTTCCTGCAGCCAACATGATGAGAGGCTAGAGCTAGCTAACCCACAAATTTGGTGGACGATGGTTTGACGTGTTTGTGTTGATCATGTTGCAGCACTTCCCATTTCATTCATGTACCCTTTCCTTTACTTCATGGTATGCTCATGTCCAAGTTGCTGATACCATTCATTCCTCGTTACCTGTTCTGGGCCGAATCCTGATCACTGCAAGTATTTATTTATTTCATCCTGCACATTCGCTGGTTCCTATATATGAGTCTTTAAGTTTTTGTTTATTTTTGGTGCCAAATACTGCAGCAACTTCAGATCAGTTGTTATAACTGAGCTTGAGTTGGTCATATATGATATATAAAATGGTGTCATGTAATGAATGCATCTGCAGGTGAGAGATATGCATGTCGCCAAACGTGATGTGGACATCGGATTCTACGCGGGCTATATAGGTGAGTTCATGTTTATAACGTACATGCGCCTTAGATGGATACGTCTTTTCTCTCTCCAGCCACTTCTTGTAGGATATGAAACACGCTCGCAATTAGTGTGAGACGATTAGCAGATCCAAATCGTGTCTGTAGCTATTAGCCTCATAGGATTTGGAGCTCGCATGAATACTTATTCATTACAAAAGCGAAGATTCTTGTGCTCATTAAACGGTCATATAGGCCCCCCCAAATCATGTTGACTAGTGAGGCTGGAATGGTTAAGCATATTTTGAGCACGTAATCCAGCCTCTATTACACCCATGCCAGTTCTTGAATCCACACGTAACCACTACCACTCAAATATAGGTGTCCAGAATCCAGATTATTGTTGTGTGGGATTTAATTTGGCACATCTACTGTAAATAGGTGAATGTCCTTTGCTTCATGTGAATTCGTGATGAATCAAGGTCGCTTTGAGTGATTAATTTGTTAGAGGGTGGTGACTCTTGTTTCAATCGTGAAAAGGAAAGACAAAAGAAAAAAGAAAACAAGTTCGTCCTGTCGGATGTTGTACTTTTTTCTAGATTTGTTGCTTTAAATATGCTAATCTGTTCAGCATTATTATTTCAGGGTCGGCATTCATGATTGGGAGGTTTTTGACGGGAATGTACTGGGGGATCATTGCCGATAAGCATGGTCGTAAGCCAGTGATGGTAGCCGGGGTTGTCTCCATGTAAGTGCTCATCTTGGATTTTTAATGCATAATCTCAAAAGTTTAGAGTTACAACCCAGATTCTGGAAGGTAAACCTCATAGGCAATAGAATATTCCCTAATCTGACATAACCGCTTGAAGTTGATTATGTTTATTTGTTGATGTACAGAATTATCTTCAACATTGTGTTTGGGTTCAGCACCAATTTCTGGTCCGCCTTCATCGCCAGGTTCCTCCTGGGTGGCTTCAATGGCATTCTTGGACCGGTGAAGGCATATGCATCTGAGATTTGCAGCGATGAGCATCAAGCTTTGGGTGTCTCTGTCGTAAGTTTTTTCTTTTAAATATAAATTTTAATAATACTTTAATGAGACAAGTGAAACAAGTTTATACATTTTCCATTGCCAATTCCATTGTAAGTAGCTTCACCAACTTCACTGAGTAAGGGCGGGGCCGCACCCGGGGGTGCCAGCCCGGAACCGGTGTGGTAACCGGACCTGGGGCAGATCCGGAACCCGCACCTGGTGTGTCCATACTGGACCCCCTCGTAGGTGTGTCAGAGGCTTCTGGAGGCTTGTTCCTCCCGGATAACGGAGCCTAGTAGAAAGAAAGGAGAGATTTCAACCGTTGCTCCCAAGCAACGTTAGGTGTGAGTTGTGGATGAAAACGTGCTTCAGTGGACGGAATTTATTAATTAGTCCTCCCTCGAAGTTGACGGGGTCCTGCTACATGCGAGATGCTGCACAGGGTTGCGGTTTTGTCTCGCGCGGTGTCGCTGCACAGGGTTCGCGGCACAGGGTTCACAAGTTTGCTTCCTTGCAAGCTCCACCTTCGAGTCTGCGCAAAAATCTTCCCGCGCACTGTCGGGCTTGGTGTTCTTCTTGCACGGGGGGGTCACTCCATTGTCAAGTAGAATACCACGTGCGAGACAAAAAAATCTACTTTTTCCTAAAAACATCACCAAAATGGGTCAAAATTTTATCAATTTTTTTCCGTGTGTAGATGTACACGGTATCTATTACATTGTAAAAAATGGTAACCAAATTTGATGATCTGTTTTTTTAATAAAACATACCGTTTCTAACTAGAATGACGCAAAATTGAACTAAAACAATTACTAAAAAAACTGAAGATGACTAAAAATTTCAAAAAAATATACAAAAGATATTATCAATGGTTATGTATATGTAGAAAAAAAATCATAATTTTTAAAATTGTCTATGGCATATAATATAGGGTAGCAAAATTGTCTCGCACGTGGTATTCACTCGACAATGGAGTGACCCCCCGTGTCTTCTTGTAAACCTGATGACCGAATCGATATGGTTAAGGGAGCTTCTGCCTTTATCTCTGCTCCATTCTTCTTTTTCTCTGGGTTTCTGAGTTGTGGCCAACGGCTTCGAGTCGCGCCGCCGACTTGGAGAGTGTTGAATCCATGTGCACAGTAGGAGGCTCGGTGTTCTCCTTGGAAACCAAAGGACCCCATTGATCCGGTGAGTGGGCTCCTCCCTTCTTCTCGGATTCCTTCTTCTTTTTCTTCTCTGCGTCTGAGGTCTGCTGTGTTGTCCTTCTTCTTTGGGTATGAGTTGTGCCGTGTTGTTCTGGGCTCGTGCGGCCATTGGCTTGGAGTCGCAGCCGGTTTGTGGAGTGCTGAATCCATGCGCACACTGTGAGTGTCGTTGTTCATCTTTGAAATCTGTGGACCACATCGATGTTGATATCCATTGATTATGTCTTCCTGCAGGTACGTAGCTAGGACCACATGAGCTGATGAGAGAAGAAAGCGGTGAAGCCTCAAATTTCTGGATTAAGCCTACGAAGCACTCATGTGGCGAATTCTCTTTGTCTTGATGATCGAGCGTGTCCAATATCTTGATTGTCAGAAGCCGCAATCCTCTTGTCAACCTTCTTTCTGCATCAATATCTGCATGCCCACTTCTCCTTATTAAGTATCTGCTTACTCATATGCGGATGGCCACTGATCTCAATGACCAACTCCAACCAAACTCATACCAGATCAAAACTGCTTACAGAGGGGACAGTTCTAAAAATCCATCACTACTTATGTGGTGAAGGTCAATGAAGATTTTAGAGAAGCCCACTGATCTCAATGAACTCCATACTCAATCAAACTCATACCAGATCGAAACTATAGAGCAAAGTCGAGTTCTCAAAACCACTACAACTTAAACATCTACTTACTCGTGTCCTAAAGCATTGGAAAACGAATTTGAAGCCCAATGACCAAAAGCTCCAATCAAACTCACACTAGATCATAACTGCATACGTACATGGCAGACAGTTCTCAGACCCACTTACTGAAACATCTGCTTACTCATTAGCTCGGAGCACAATATTTAAAATAAAGAAGCCCACTGATTTCAATGACCAAAGTTAACTCCAACCTTCGAACCCCTTCCCTTTCCCTTCACTGCATTTCATTTACCAATTGATCAGCTCAACCATTCTCAAACCCAGATTTTATAACCTGTAACAACTCACTCAATCACGGTCGCGTGCTCCATCTCCAAGTGCCCCGAATTGGAAGCGTGGGAAGTCAAGGAGCCTTCGGAGCGTGAGAAACCAGAGAGCCTTTTGAGCGTGACAAGCCACAAAGCCGTCGGAGCGTAAGAGGACAGAAAAATTTGGATGAACCTCTTGGGTCTCGGCCACAGACCCGGCTTGGTGCGGCCTCCGGCATGGCACCGGCCTTGGGGACCTGGCTAAACCCCTACCCGGTTGGGAGCTTCCGGGTAGGCCTTGCCCATGTCCAGTCCCGGCCCAGCACCTCCTGGTGTGGCCATGCGCCATCCCCCAATATCCACATGTTCATACACTGTTACTAGAATCAAATGTCTACAGAATGTTTACCCAGTTTTTTATTTTCCTGTTTTTTATTTTGTAAAGACCCCAGGAAATATGTATAAGAATTTTCATCTCTCACATCATGTCTGTCTTTGGGAATTGTTTTATGGTGACTTTAGGTCGGCACAACTGTTGGCTTGGGCATGGTGGTGGGCCCGGCTCTTGGTGGCTATCTTTCTCAGGTAAATTTGGCAAGTCTGTTGTTGACCATGTAATTTTAGTTTATGAACTGAAAATCGAAATACCTGACATTCATGTTTTGAATATTGAATCATCATTGTTTTATAGATCCTGTATCTTCTTTTTCTTTTCTTTTTTTCTTTTTTCTTTTTCTTTTTTGAGACAGAAGGCCAAAAGGCCAACGCTAAATGCAAAAAGAAACAAGGAAAACGCACCCACTTCAAGGGGAGGCGGGGCCCCACAGACGCAAAATACCGCCACATAAAATGTAACACCAACACAACCCCACCACAGACAACTCCCCCGGACCCGCCCGACCAAGGACAACCCCCACCCCACCAGCCAAGGACAACCCCCAAGCCAACAAATTGACTAACCAAGAGCTGAGCTACCTAATTGTGTTGTGGTTTCCAGTTCCAAGAAATTTTCATATTGTCCTTTCTACAAAGGACATTCCTAGCACCCCACGTTTGGTCGAAGCCTTGAAGCATAGCTTCAACGGAGAAAATGTTAATCTTGTCTTGCTTGACCACCCGTTCCCATGTTGCCTTGGCGTACATGATGAGGTCATCCCAAATAAAGTGTTTAACATTAGATTCATGCCATTGTTCATGATTGAACACCTTGTCATTGCGCTCAATCCAGATAGTCCAAAGTGTAATACCATGGAGAAGGTGCCAAATTTTGATCTTTTTGATGAATTTCTTAGGGATTATTTCCCCAAACAAGGCTTGTTTCCAATGAAAACTATCATAATTTCCGGTTCTAACCCCACATAGTTCATGCATGATGGCCCACCTCCAAGCTCACCTAGCTTGGATGCAATCCCAAATTTTATGTTTGATTGATTCATTGCACTATATAGGATATTTAGTGTTTGATTATATTTAGTGTTGTTATTACCCTACCCTGCTCAACATTAATTTTCAATTTTTTGACAATTAGTTTTAGAAGATATGTTGGAAATCTTCTTTAATCATTGTTGTTTTTTCTCTCATATCCTTACTAACACTAAATTCAAACATGTAACTTCCACATATTACCATAGTTGATATTTAGTGTTTGAGTTTACATTTAATGTTACTTATTTTCATGGGGTTATTGATATTTAGTGTATGTGTTCGTATTTAGTGTATCAAACACTAAATATCCTATTTAGTGTAGTGTTTGGGAGGCAAAAGATACATTGCTTGGAGATGGAAGCCAGTGTGATGCATGCCCTTCATTCGTTAACTACCACGGCTTTATGCCAGATGGACCACATGAAAGCAGCTTCCTTCCCGGCCCAAAGCGGATCCCACAACTGGGATCAGTAGAACTTGTAGTTCCCCGGGAGATAGCCTTGCCATTTGTCCGCCGCATGTATGGCCCCCAAGGTCATGTTGATGATAGAGTCTCTTCCAAATTTCATGGTATAGTTAAGAAAGCAATACCCCTTTACCCAACGCCAACGATCCAAATCCCAACTAAGAATGCCCATTTTACCATAAAAGAAAATGATTTCTTCCTTCTTTTTTTTGCCCTCTAGTAGTGTGAACAATTTTAACCTCATGGAAGAAACCAACCATATCCCTAGTGGGGATTTCCTATTCACTGAGGCATCAAGAGTGGGTGCCAACCATGAAGCATTGAACTGGGAGGGGCATGAAGAGATGGTGTAGGCACATGTAGGGGGGAGTAAAATTGGTCAAACATTGTTGGATAAAGACAAGGTCCTCCGCCCCATCTCTATAAAACCCAATCCATTTTCCAGGGTGGGTGATATCCGGGTCGGCTTCTAGCAAATGTCGCCATTGTCCAAGAATTTTGTTCGTAAGCATGTTCCAGTCTCCTGCCTCAATTGGCGTAAGGTTAAACTTCTCTTGTGCTTATCCCATAAAAGAAAAGTCCGGTTTTCACTGTCCCATTATCCCATATATCGTCCACACATTGGATACCCTTGCGGTACAGGTCGTGGGCTTTGAAGTAGATTCTGTATCTTACATTTCTCAGTTCTGATGTCAATCAAGCAGATGGAGAAACTTTACAAGAAATTAAGTATAAGTTGTTGTTGTAGATACTGATTTATGCGTGGTGTTAATATCCCTGCAGCCAGCTTTGAAGTACCCTGCCCTCTTCCCTCCAGGTTCACTCTTTGAGAGGTAGGTGAAGTAATGCAAGCTCTTGACTATAATTTCACAATTTTCTAACTTGATGACTGAGAGTCTAGTAGATGCAGCTTGATTTCTATCAAATTGTCGTCCTCGTTCGTACTTCATTTTCGGCCTAAAGTAAAAAAGATTTACATTTCTAACAAATTCTTCTAACTTTTGGCATGGGAATTAGCCTGACTTCACTTGCATCAATCAAATGTGTTATTCATGTTGTCTTGCTAAATAATTGTGGTGGTGGTGCTGCAGGTACCCATATTTGCTGCCATCTGCATTTGTCTCCGCGCTCGCTATTCTGGGCTTCTTAATCACACTTCTTTACTTACCAGTGAGTGATTAATCCAAAACATCAATTTCTTTAACCATGACCCATAATAAACTAACCATCTCATCTGCACTATTTAAATACAACCATCTTGAATTATTATTTATTGAGTGAATGTATTCAATGATCTGCCATGTGTTTTTTATTTAATAGTCTTGATGATGACTATTATTTTATCGTTGTTTAATGGTGCAGGAGACATTGCACATCCACAATGACGATCGACTTTCAGATGGCGAAAACTATTCCACCGACAATGCCAAGCTCATGGCAGCAGAGGTAGATGAAGAATCGGTTGTACCCATCTTAGAGCACGCTCCGGTGGCTGAATTAGCGGAAAAAAAGGAGAAAGACTCCATGTTCAACATCCTCAAGAATCGCCCTCTCGTGTCTGCAGTCTTGGTCTACTGCACATGGTCCATGCACAATATGGCCTACACCGAGGTATTAAGCTTCATGTTATGGTGAATTCATCACTAACTTGGTATGTCACGGGTGCTAAATTCGGTTTCATTTTTTTCATGTTCTCCAACTTCTACCGATTAGGTTTACATCACAACAAAGCTTTTGTTGCATCAATTATACAATGAAGCATCAACAAAAATTTGGATTGAACATCAGACCTCCCTTTATTCTAGTTATGATTAGATTGGTTTAGATTCGAAGCGCATGTTTGTCGATTCTTTAACTAAATACTACATAAGTTATCCTAATTGTGTTCATTATTGAATGTGAGATAGTTATTGAAATTTGAAGATGTTGTGGTCCAATCTCTTGTAAACATGTATCTTTATGGTGCTTGTTCTTTCTTCATCACCGAACCACACGCCACTCAAATATAGGTGTCCGATTATGAAAAGTGAATGAATAAACACTTGTGTACCTTACTACAAAATGTGGGGTTCTTATGTGCTGCTCCATCAGATGGAACGATGGTGTCCTATGTGACGTTCAAGGGCAATCTAAATTCACTACACTACATATGATATTTAGTGTTTGATTATATTTAGTGTTGTTACCACCCTACCCTGCTCAACACTAATTTTCAAATTCTTTGACAATTAGTGTTAGAAGATATGCTAGAAGATATGTTGGAATTCTTCTTTTATCATTGTTGTTGTTGTTGTTGTTTTTTTTTCATATTCTTACTAACACTAAATTCAAACATGTAACTTCCATATACTACTATAGTTGATATTTAGTGTTTGAGTTTACATTTAATGTTACTTACTTTCATAGGGTTATTGACATTTAGTGTATGCGTTTGTATTCAGTGTATCAAACACTAAATATCATATTTAGTGTAGTTCTTTGATTTTTTTTTTTTTTTGGTGATTAATAACGATGAAGCACCACTTAATAAAAGGTGGCATATAGGACACGTTCCATTTAATGAATGTGCTCTTAAGAATCCCACATCCTATAATTTTTATGTTTCCTGATCAGGTCGGTGTTCGGAGATCCGGCTCAGGAAATCGAAATCGATCTGACAACCCTGATCACATCAATTAATTACGTATTATGGCTCATGACATGTGCAGATCTTCGCATTGTGGGTTGTGAGCCCCAAAATTACCGGAGGTCTGAGTTTTACGACAACCGATGTTGGCAACATTCTTGCAATTTCAGGTAAGCTTATGCGAAGTGGCATCAGCTTGCTCATGTTGGGCACGCTCGAATTCATTTGATGATTGAATAATCATGTTCGCTTTATATTGATAGTCGGTAAGTTAAATACATGTTGTTGAAATGGAGATAATTTAAAAGAAAATTCATGTTGTTTTAATTACACGGTTTTGTTGTTGTTGTTGTTGTGATTTGGTAGGTGCGGGTTGTCTGCTTTTTCAGTTTTTGGCCTTCCCTCCCATTGCCAAATACTTGGGTCCTATTCTCACCACACGGTGGTCTGCGGTAAGCCACCATCAACCTTCATGGGAATTATTTTTGGAAATGATTTTCATTTGTTAGAGTGGCTTCAAAATGTTTATTTAACCTCCATCTCATTAGCCGTTAATTACATGATAATTATCGCTAAATTCATTACTTGAAACATTTGGATCACCGCCCAAGCTTAATGTTAAAGAATTGCTTTGAAAAAAACCAGTTCGACTTCATAGAATTCCTTGAAAGAATCATTCTTGACATCATTGACTATCACAAAATTGTGAAAACATTTTTTTGGCTTCACAAACTTAGCCTTCACAAATTCACTTTCAAATTAACGTTTTGGCTTTATCAATATTCACAACTTGAGAGTGGTTGCAACTGTTGTTGACTTTTATATCTTGAATGAATCAACTAGAGTTTTTATTTTTGATTTTTCCTTCCACCTACAGATGTTAGCGTTGCCGTTGCTTGCAACATATCCAGCACTCGCACACCTCAATGGAAGCCTTTTATGGTTCCTCCTAGCCCTTGTGTCGGTCTCCAAAAGTGCATTTTCAGTAAGTATAACGGTTGTAACCCTCCACATTCATAACATGTCTTTCACCATGTTATTGATTTTGCCATGCCAAGTAATTTTAACATTTCTTACAAAAAAAATTACTCTAAACTAGACACTACAGTGGTTCAAAAGAAAAATCTCATAAACTTTGTTGCATGTTGGATGTGTAGGTTGCCACTCTTAGCGGATCATTCTTGCTTATCAACAACTCAGTGGTGAGAGTACATAAATCCTCATAAACTCTCAACTACAACCTTCATGTTGAATGTTGGGAGTTATTCTTTTATGCACTTTACATGTTGCAATTGTACTGTACCTCAAAATGCAAGTGTCCAAAGTTTAATTCGGAGCAAGTGTTGATACATAATATTTTTCAACCTTCAATACATTTTCAACACTAAATTGACATCTGGTCAAATATTTGTTATATTTCTCTTTTAGAAAATAAAAATAAAAATAAAAATAAAAATTGCAACCTTATGTTTGGTAGGCATTGACTCAGTATTGATGTAGTTTGATGTGATTGAATCAAGTTGAAATCAATGTAGATATGTGAAACTATAGGCTTTTGATGTATTGATCTCATAGATTTGATTTGAGCTCAGTAGTCTATCTATATTGCTCATAAATCTTGCTTTGTGTGGATATTAGACACCAAGGCAACGGGGGAGGGCAAATGGGTTATCCGTGACAGGAGTCTCATTTTTCAAAGCCGTGGGACCTGGTGCTGGTGGTGCCATGTAAGTGCTTCCAGCTCTACACTTAAACCTATGTGGCTTTTTAGGGCTTATTCACCATGTTTTGTCCATAAACTTACCGCATGTTCTCATACATGCCAAATTGTCCAAAGTTTCTTGTGCAGAAGTTATTACAAATAGCAATGATGGTGATTTTGGGTTGGCAGTTGAAGCATTCACGTCACGGTCTAGATCAAATTCTTGGTGTTTGCTTTCATGATCTTTCCAAATGTGACGTGAGCCTTAATTGACAATAATGTGCGTATGATGAACCTTGGTGTAGATTTGCATGGGCACAAAGCCGAGTATCCTCGGTTCTTCCCGGGAACCAAATGGTGTTTTTCATCTTGGCAACAGTCGTGGTCGTGGACATAATCTTGACATATGAGCCATTCTTGCCACTAAGCGTGGACAAACCCAAGCACGAGGGGGATGACGAGGTCGTGGCTGATGTAAAGTAGATCATGCAAGTGGACATAAGTTGCGTAGGAAAACGACACTTATTTTTGTTTGCATTCATTCTTCAAGAGAGATATTATCAACACAGAGTTCCTTTTGGGATTGTGCACTCAAAGTAGATTTTAGTGGGCCCTAAATGGGGGACCTACTCGTAATACGGTCAAATTTGATACATCGCCTATCCCATTATAGAGCATGGAGAAGAGGTTACCCTAGCTCCATGACATCATTTACACAAAAAGTGATAGAAAGTGAGCGTACCAACATTAAAGTGAAAATTGAAAAAGATTGCAATGGTCACTTGTACATATGGAGCGTGAGTTGCTTTGCTTGTTTTGTCTTCACATCGTGCCATCTACACCTTATTAACCAAAAAAGGGCCAAAATAATTGACATCTATTGGAGAGGGTTGGTGGAGAGGGTGTGTGTGTGGGGGGGGGGAGTCAACCAAATGAGACCATGAAGAAGGGATTTAGCACACAAATCCCACCTCTGCAATTTGGCTAGCCAAAGGCACTTTAAAACAATGCCCCGATTGCCCCACATAAATACACACACGTAAAGTGGTGGTCTGCATTTGTGGGTGGTCATAGATTGAAAGACAAACGAAATTATTACACAAATGTTTGTCGTTCAAGTCTATTGCACTGTGGGAATTATTGTGCTTTAGTAGAACATATATTTCTATCCACAAAAGTTGTATCCAAATGATAAATAATTATGAAGGTGCACAAATGATTATCCATTTGAAATTGAACCTTCATGATATTTCACATGTAATTAGTACATAAAAACCCACACATACCGGTGACATTCTCTAAGCTTACATGAGAGGATCACACATCAATGACTCACTCCTTTCACAGCCAACAAAGTTTCACAGTTGAAATTATCATATTCGGGGTCATTTGAACTACAATTTAATTGTTTTCACAATCAAAAGTGGAAAGCAAACTCACTCAATTGGAGGATAAGCCTCCCCATTTATTTTAATTGCAAATACTACAAGAGGGTCCATCCATAATGGTGATCCCATTCAACAATAAAGGACTTTAATATTCCCAAGAATGTTGTACATATGACATATAAGTATATTTGAACCCCGGGGGGTGGACTGTTCATACCACCTGCAAACTAGCGCAAGTGTACAAAGGGACATTATTTGAGGCATTAGCATGTATAGCATGCATAAAGGGAGAGGTATTTTTTTTCTCTAGTGTGTACCAAGCAATACACATACAATTTCATAGATAAAAATGCAAGTGACAATATGTACATAAAAACATTCACATTCATATATAGTCATTCACATAACTGTACAAATATACTTTTGAATAATAATGAACCCCTATCATATGTATAATGTACAACCCTAGCATTGATTAATAATGTCGTTGAAGATGTTTCCATCCCCGGATGCAACTCATAAGCATCTAAATCTACAACATATGTCATAGAAGCCAATGCAATAATTGTTTTTTAATTCTACCATCAAATGATCCATACGATTGTAAGTCCACTTATTGTCAGTTTCTTTTTGATGCCAACATAAATCAATCTCCATGCTTGATCCTAGAACTTGCAACCCTTAGAACTTGCAACAATTGTGACTTGATCAAAATCATTACACACATTGGAGGTTTACAAATAATATGAAAACAATTGAGAGAAGACCCACTTGGGAATCAACATCTTACAATTTTGATTCCACCCATGATCTAACGAAGGCATCAACCACAAAGAAGCGCCACAAAGGAGCATTGGGTGTTCCTCTTGCAACCCTAAGCAAGAAGTGGCCTCATTCTCATCTCAACCATCCCTTCCAAATCCCTAATACTATCTCTTCCATACAAACATGGATGAGATAAGAAATAAGAAAATTATTCATCTTAGTTTCATCCAATATTAAATGCTTATCACATAAAGTCTAGTGACCCTACCATACAAGTACAAATGTTTTAATTTTCTAGAGGTCCTCTGTACATGTACATAACTACGAGTTACAATTTGTGTAGCATATGTGTATGTAGTACGGAAATGTAAAAATTAATACCCCTTTTGTGCACTCATGTATACTCATACATGTTATAAAAGGTGCACCCCTGCCCCCAATTAATATTACTAAGTAGCTACATGATGGTCTATTTTCAAAGAAAGAGCTGCACTTAAAAAATATGACAATTTATAGCCGGTTGTTGAAAATTCACAATACACAGCCTGGGTGCTCCTCATAAATGAGGAATCCTGGAATCAAAGGAGAACTATGCTCGTGTGATACTTGGTCCCATGGAATGCAACCAAGGAGCTCTGTATTGTTATGCCCCCTCCCTTGCCATTTTCTTTCTCTTCCTCTCTCCCTTGTTCCTTAATTCAAGTCCACCTACCGAAAATTACTAAGCACCACTTTGATGGTTATACCTTTGAGCTTAACTTACATCCCTAGCCATCCAATAACAAACGGATTATTGACATTCTCCTCCTCTAACAACATAATAAAATATTGGATTAAAATAAAGGGATTCATTTTAATATAAAACTAACACATGTAAGCAAATGTTATTCTTCTAGAGTTGCATATTTGATGAAAGAGATGTGAGCATGAACATAATGTGATGTCAAGCCATGGGTTTCCAAAACAATGTTTTCTCAATATCGCAAGAAAATGTCCAAGTTCCTCTATTTCGCTTACAAAGATGCCGTTGATTGTGTTGAGTACGATCAATCCCTCTTAAGTAAGTCTTTCTTTGCCCACTAAGCAAGATAAATTTGTTTATAAGAACTTTGTCTCAAATTGCAATCTAGTAAAAAACACTAAAAATATTTATAAATTCCACACCAATTCTTTAAGAGCATTTTGTCTTAAGGTCGAAGACCAACCCTTCGCACATGCAATTCACTATAAGTTACACAATTTTCAACCCCTCCCACATCCGATTCACCGTAAGTTCCATTTATATTTTTGTCGCAATTCATACATGGTTATGTAGTCTCTTCCATAATATGTGCAAAGTCAATAGTGATCATTCCTCAACTTTCCACATGTAGTCTACTCCAAGTTACACAATTTTGTAAACACACAGTTTGTGTAACAATGAGCAGCGGCAACCATAAAAATTCTTTTACATCTCAACATCATGTAATCTACTCCAAATTATGCAATCTTGCAACTACACTAAATATTGTATTTAATGCCACCGATCCTAATTGTCTTGCTCAACACTAATTGTAAACCGCGGTGTAAGTGTCACCAACACTACATGTTAACCCAACATTAATTGTCATTCCTTGTAATTTTTTGGGGGAAATATAGGTTTACAGTGTTGCAATTACTGTCACTTACCAAGTGATTTTTCATCAAAATTTCAATCATCCATGACAATATTTCATCACAAGTTGCTGACAAGAGAAGGTTGGGTTTTGGCCAATGGATGAAATCATCCATCATCCATGACAATATTTGTTCACTTATTCATAAGAAGTGTCATCCAAAAAATTACCATAGTGACATAAAATACCATATGACACACTAAATAACATATTTAGTGCACTCACACAGGTCACAATTTCAACCCTTTGCAGATGCAGTTTACAGTAAGTTTCACCATTTTCAACCCTTCCAAGTTCCAATGTGCTATTTACCGCAAGTCACACACAAAAATTGCGTTGCTTACAATTCATACTCGGATACAGGCAGTGCCTTTGGGCCGGGGATTCGTGGCACTCAAGTAAAATCATCCATGCGGATGAAAAAAATGCAGGAATCATCTAAATGACTCTTTTTAGGCAATTTGATTCCGGAAAAAGAGTCAAAGGCCCCGAATTAGTCTAGTGATGTCACATTCGAATGAATCGGCCCTCAACCCCATAGGGGGGCCTTTTTTATTGGAGCCACTTCATCCACGATATCTTGGATGGATGTTCCTTAGTGAGTGCCACGAATCCCCAGCCGTGTCTTTGGGCCTAGTATGGCCAGAGGCAATAAAATAAAGTTGCTCAGGTTTGCAGAGCCTGAGGGTCACTTCACACACGAGACTGAGAGCCCGTGACCATTACACTTCAAGCACTCTCATTGGTGGAAAAGGCAGACCCAGTCCAAGTTCGCTTCACACTCCGCTTGAGGGACTGACGGAATATGTGAATGCAAGATGGATGTAAAGTCTACATGGATTCCTACATGGCATCAAATGGATCATGTTTCATGCTCACTTGCCTCTTGGAGATAGGCCTAACACAAAACCGGGAGACCATGGCACTCCTAATGCCCACAATCATTGATTTATTCTATTTTATCATGTGTGAGGACCCGCATGAATAGAAATTCATTGAAATAGCATTTGGTTGAGGGCCCGGGCACATATGGCTTCACACTACACTTGAGGATCCGTGACCACACTGCATGATTTTGGAGGTGTCTTGGGATGGCATTTGACCACTTTCATTCGGGCTCTTACAATTTCATGGTCACGGTTCTTGGCTCGTGTGTGAAGTGGCCATGAGTACAAATCGGATATTACTCCAGTTTTCAAAACAAATCTAACTTAGTTTGACTTACAGTTTTGCTTACCACATCCGCAGCTTGGGTGGAATTCAGTCTTGGAATGTCCTCTCTTTCCCACCAGATTCAGGGCCTAAATATCATTACGCACTTTTGGGCAACATAATTTTCAACCTGTCCGTTCCGTGCCGCTTGGATTTTCAACTGCATTGCATTCCTTTCCCAGCAATTTCCAAAATATCGCCACAAAATCATCATCATCTTGTGTCACAGAATCTTGAGATCTCGGTGAGAATGCTCACTCTGAAGAGATTCAAGTCGCAGGGTTTGAAGGTGGTCAGAATGTGCCTTGCCTAGTGCAGGGTTTAGGGTTTGGGATTTAAGGGTGTTTAGGAAGATATGGGAGGAGACAGAAGAGGAGAATCCTTTCAAGTTTGAGATGAGATAAATTTCCAAAGCATCATGATCGTCTTTAGCACAATAACACACTCGCCCTATAGAATCTCGAATTTTCGGTGAAAATTGTCGCCCTGAAGAGGTTCAAGTCGCAGGGTCTTGAAAGTGGTCAGGATGTGGCTTGCCTGCTGCAGGGTTTAGGGTTTATGGGTGCTTAGGAAGAAGAAGACAGTGAGAGAGACAGAATAGGAGAGTTCCTTCCAGCTAGACATGAGATAACATAATTGCGATTGTAGTATCATGCTCGAGCTCTGTAGAGTTTCGAATTCTGGCCCTGAAGAGGTTCAAGTCGCAGGGTTTGAAGGTGGGCAGAATGTGCCTTGCCTATTGCAGGTTTTAGGGTTTAATGTTTAGGGGTGTTTAGGAACAAGAAGACAGAAGAGGAGGATTCTTTCAAGTTCGAGATAAGATAAAATTAAATTGAAAAATATAATGCTCAAGGTCTTGCACCTCTGCGAGGTGCAAAGTCCGCCGTTGTGGGTGCGTGCAGTTTTTCTACACCGACCTCGTCCTGCCCCTTGTTTTGTTCCTCTCCGCTCCAATGTTCATCCCCATCGCCTCCTCAGAACCTTTCAGGCACGCAGTTCTGCATCAAATGCTTTTGCTACAAGTGATGCAACAAGCTCCCAAGAGGTAGGTACTACTTGGAACCTGTAAATCTTCCCAGCCATGCTGAATTGTGAGATCAAATGAGAGTAGGTTGCAAAGCTTTCCCAGGCTGTCCACATGATTCTTCTTGGAATTGAGACCCACTTTGTTTAGAAGGTTATCGAATGCGCTGAACGCGGGATTGTACAACAAACCATCAATTCACATACGAACACGGAGTTTTACATTGATGCAATGATATCAAACGACATCAACATTAAATTAATGCCTACTAATCATAGGGTTGCAATTTTTAATATTTTGATTCTAAATCATAATTGTAAGACCGAGCAGGTTGGATTATGTGTTGAATCAATGTTGAATGAAGCATTAGCTCAGTGTGGAGTTAACACTGACAAGAGATTAAAACCTGAATGATGCCACGTCTCACCACTAACTCAACATCAAATGCTGGTCACTTTCATTTTGAGATGTTTCAGAGAATTGTGAGACAAGTGACTAGCAGTCTCAAAGGTTGATCTCTTCCTTGGATTGAGCTTTTGATAAGCAATGGGGTTTTCTGAGAAGTTTGTTTTAGAGTAGACCATCACAAACCTCTAAATATTCATATTAACACCAAGTTCACATTGATTCAATCACATCAAACTACATCAACGTTGAATCAATGCTGACCAAAGATAGGGTTGCAATTTTTGACCTTTTGTTTCTTTGGTTTATAATTGCAAGACCTATGAGGTGAATCATGAGTCGAATCAATGTTGAATGAATCATGAGCTAAAAGTTGAGTTAGCACTGAAAAGAGATTAAACCCTGAAGGGTATGTACAACACTGACTCAAACATCAAGCGCATTTTGAGATGCCCATCAATCATTCCTTCAAATGTTGGTGCTCAGGTTAATGGGGCAGGGAACCTGGTGTTCAAGGCAACAGTGCCGGAAGGGATGGGGAAGACTCGGCTCGATGCATGGTTGGCAGGACAATTGCCACTTGTCAGCAGGGCCCGTGTTCAGAGCAACATCAAGCAGGGATTAACACTTGTAAACGGCCAGCCTATGACCAAGGTCAGTAGTTTTCCACCACATTGGGGTCAACTGATCTCGAGCCCATTAAGTGGTCATATAGGTCCCCCCAATTATGTTAACTATTGAGCGTAGAATAGTTAGCATATTTTGAGCACGTAGTTCAATTTCTTTTGAACATATGTCTTTTTGGTGTCTGTTCTTAGATCTGCACCTAACCACATGTCACTCAAATATAGGTGTCCAAATTATTGCTGTGTCGAAATTAGGCCTATCTTATCAATTACTGGATGTTGTGTAGATCTATGTATAATTACTGGCATAGCTTGTAAGTGATTAGGTGCACACTAGACAGTGTCAGATGTCCTGATTCATTGATGGATGGTGATACGTATATCGTTTGCAGCTGAATTTATATCAGTTTGAGGAATACAAATTATTTTTTGCATTATTTATAGAAGTGTTTGCTGGCAATTTAGGTTCCATTGGTTGGCATGTAGGGATCATAATTTATCTCTCCATAACTTGTAAGGTAGACAGTGCTAAGACCAACATCCCACCCAAAACCAATGTTCTAAAACCTTGCACAATAAGTATATATTTATGCTGAGAATGTCCATCACCTCAGCGTCAAGCCCCCTTATTGATTTTGGGTAATCTACCGAAGAAACGTTGAACCCTTATAAGTTTTGTATACGAAATTAAAAAATGCACACTTTAGTGCATTGGAACCCCTTTTCATTTGCTAACAAGAAACACCTAAAATTTTATCAATCTAGAAATAATAGTTTTACTCAGTGCTTCAAGTGACAATTTCAGCACCCTCTACCTTAAAGTGATGAGGCGTACACTAGACAGTCTCGGATATCCTGATTCACTGATGGATGTTGATACTTGATTTGCAGCTTAATTAATATTAGTTTGAGGAATACCGTTTATCTTCTGCATTATTGATAGGATTTTTTGTTATATATTTAGGTTCCATTGTTTGGCGTTATGTAGGGATCATATGTAGTGAGACAGGGGGACCTGGTGGAGTGCGAGGTTGCGGGAAGGCCACAGTTAGATGCAAAGCCGGAAGATATCCCACTGGACGTTGTTTATGAGGATGAGCATGTGCTGGTCATCAACAAACCAGCTCATATGGTCTGTCTTCTCTTTTGCAACAAAGTGAAATTGTTATTCTTGAAGCTTGCAATTATGCATAACATTCTGAAGTAGCCTAGTCCTATGCAAATGGATTTATTCTTGGGCTATCCGGATAACCAAAGAATTGTTTTTTTTGGGGTATTACACACGTCTTCAATTGAATCTTGGTAGATGGAAGAAGGCTTTCTGTCCAAAGATAGGCAACAACGAAGGAGGTGTCAACTAATGAGAGCTTAATGTCACTTGGCAATTATGCTCGGAATTCATGCATGTACCCTGATTTTTGAAATTTGTTCGTGATCCTAGAATAGAAAGAGAATGTCCTCTAACATGCTTAAGAATGCTGTGTGGCCTTATGTCAAGCAACAATGCATCCTGCACATCAGTGATGTTTATGAAGTTTTAAGCCTAAGAGAGATGATTCTGAATTTCGGTAAGCATGTGCACCCACAGGTGGTTCACCCAGCTCCTGGTCATTCTGAGGGGACACTGGTGAATGCTCTCCTATATCACTGTGGGCTTCCGGCCATGAAGTATGCTGGTTCGGCCACAGCAACAGCCCTTGAAACTCCTGTGGATGAGTCTGAAGATATTGCTGATGAGGATGCTGACGAAGATGTTGCGGGTGGAATCCTGACCACATGGTCAGGTCCAGCTCCTGTAATCAGGCCTGGCATTGTGCACCGTCTTGATAAAGGCACCAGTGGTCTTCTTGTCGTTGCAAAGGTGCTGTCCTTGACCCCTTGTGTATTCACTACTTGTTCACTTGTTACACTAAATATCTGATTTAGTGTGCCATTAAAATTGGTGTGTCATGTCAATGAGAGTGCTCTTCATGACTTATCATGTAGCACCAAGTGTCACTCAGTTATTGCAAGACAATAATTTTGGGCTGATGATGACTACACTAGATATTGTATTTAGTGTCACCAGTTCTATTTGTCATGCTCAATACTAATTGTAAACCGCCCATGTAGTGTCACCAACACTAAATGTAAACTTAATATTATTTGTCATTCCTTGTATACAATTTAGGGCATCATAGATCTACAATGTTGCAATTATCGTCACTTAGTGATTTTCATCCAAATTTTAATCACCCATGACAATATTTCATTACAAAATTGAGAGGATGTAGAATATACCAAACTTTGTTTCAATAATTGGCATGACTAGTGAACTCTTCCATAATCGCAAATATTGAAGACTACCCCTGTCCCTTATCCGGATAAAGACATCTAAGAATCAAGCACTTGCTTGAAGTTAATGTGGTTTTCTCACATGATCATTGTGTTATCTTGTTGGCATGTGACTCTCCTGTATTAAATTGTCAGATGTTTTCTTGTTTCCTTTTGTTGCAGGATGAACATACACATGCACACTTGTGTGACCAATTCAAGGCCCATAGTGTGCGCCGTTTGTATGTTAGCCTCACCTGTGGGGTTCCCTCTTTGACATCCGGTCGTATCGAAATTCCCATAGGTCGGGATCCACGGGATCGGAAGCGTATGGCAGCTATTCCAAATGGAACGGCCATCTCTAGAGCTCGGGCTGCTGCAAGCAGGTACAAGTGTCCTCTAAGTCTACCTTGTTTTGTTACGAATTCTAAGAAAACTTTTATATCTGGGGAAACCATCACTTACATCATTATCACTCTATTCAATAGTATTGAAACAAGAACATCCTTACTGACTCACAGATACAGGTCAGTTGTTGATTTTGTTTTGAGTATGAAACAGTTCAAACAGGAATACTTTGTTCTGACAATGGCGCTAGATTTAGGTGGAGATGTCGACAACTGCTTGTGTGCATCATAAACAAAATAATAACTTACTTGAAGGTCTTTTATATTATTCTACCTTTTTTTACATTCTGCTATAATGTTTTTGCTATCACTTTGAATTTACCTCTTATAATATTTCAGTGCAAATGGAAATCTCTCTATCACAGCTTTGGTTTGATTTTGGTACCATTTGGAAAGCAATCTTTAAAGTCATCTATTGATTTACTATCTGTAGTTGCTTTGAGCAGGTTTCGGGTGATTGAAGTCTTAGCTAATGGCGGATCCGCACTTGTAGAGTGGCGACTGGAGACTGGACGCACCCATCAGGTGACCACTAATAATTAGTCAGTATTTATCTTGTATAAGTTGTATAGAATCACACCACCTTAGGATTTGTGTTTGATTTAGAAGAGAGGAGTATTGGGGTTGCTGATGGGTGCTAGTGTAGTTTTGAAGGGAGCAATTACTGAATATTTTGGGAGGTACAGATACGGGTGCACGCACAGCACCTTGGCTATCCACTGTTGGGAGATGAGACATATGGGGGCACCAAAGGGGCTGCATTAAGCCAGCTCTTACCAAAGGCTTTGCCAGCAAGTCAGGGAACCTTGCGCCATGTCATCGCAGGTTTACAGCGCCCCTGTCTTCATGCCATCACTCTTGGGTGTGTGGAGCTAACCTCATTTCTCAAATGCTAACTTCTTCTTTCTGTATTGGTGTAATAACTATCTGACTAACGTAAGTAGGCCTAAAATGGGCACGTTTTACACTTTAGCTTTCCACCCACTTCTCCTAGGATGTTGAACACACGGTTAGTAGGAGATGATTTACAAATCCAAATGAAAACTGTAGCCATTTTTCCTCATAATTTTCGGAGCTGATCTGAATATCTTATTTATTATCAAAGTAGAATTCTCTTTCTTCTTCAATGATCATAAAGGTCCCCCCCCAATAATGTTGAGTAATGAACCTAGATCAGTTAACAAGTTTTAAGCACGGAGTCCAAGCTCTTTTAAAAATGTCTTTTTGGTGTCCATACGTAGATCCACACCCAACCACACACCACTCAAATTAGGTGTCCAATTAAGTAAGTGAATTAGCTTGCTTACTTTGGTACAACTGGAGGACTCTTTTATATCCAGCACAACTCTTATCAACACCTGGACTATGGTCTTTGCTCACATGGATTCAAAGTATTTAGGTTCTTGTGGTGATTTTCAGTCATAGCTTCTAAAGATTTGAATATTTCCTCTCATTTGCTTTTGTTGAAATTGTGTATGAAGTTCACTTTATGAGCATGGTGGAGGCTCTATCAGCTTGTTCTTTTAACAGTAGGAGTTGGTTGTGACAGGTTCCTGCACCCCTGGACACAAAAGGAGCTTGATTTTGAGTGTGCCCCACCTGAAGATTTTGAAGCTACTTGGCGTCTGCTGCGACAAGTCCCGTGAAGATTCTACAAAGGATGGTCTAACTTCTGAAACAGACACATGGTTACAGTTTCTGCATTACAAGTAAGTTCACTATATATTATTGGCACCTTTCCCCAAAACTTCATCATATGTGTCATTGATGATCAAAATACAAAGTATGTATTTGTATCCAATGGCATTCATGCTGTGTATCTGAAATTAAATCTTCTATAAATTTAAGGTATTCAACCAATTCGAAAAGTGCACTTGAAGAACAAGTTCATTCTAGATAGGATCACTTTTGACACAATCGGCTTAAAATGGAAGGTTGTAGCTCAAATACACGTTGTGCATAGGGAGGCCCAGTCTGGGCCCCTTGGACGTTAAAGGGTTAAGTTGATGCACTCTAATGCTTAAATATCTACTTTATTGTTGTTGCAAATGAATGCTTTCTAGAAGTTCATATGGATGAGGATGTGTTTATGTCATGAGGATATCAACATCCTTTTATCATGAACATCATAAGGTAGACATGCCTAAATCAAACACAACAATAATATGGACACCTATGTTTGAGTGGTACGTGGTTTGGTGTGGATCCAAGAACTGGCACCCAAAAGAAATATGTTTTAATGAGATTGGACTACGTGCTCAAAATATGATAACCATACTAGGTTCAAGAGTCAACATGATTGGGATGACCTATATGACCACTTAATGGGCACGAGAATCTTCACTTTGATAATGAATAGGATAATCATATGAGCTCCAAAAAGTATGAAGGAAATGGCTACGGGCACGATTTGGATTTGCTAATCATTTTGCAGTAATTGTGTGTTTCATATCATATGCGAAGTGGGTGCAGAGAGAAAATAATTTATCTACTGCACGTCTACCTTAACTTGGCTTAGGTTTATAGAGTGTTATTTTCCTTGTTTTTGGTGTATAAGCATGTGTTCCGTTCACATTTCTAATTTTATAATGTTGCTTTTTCTTTGCAGTCCATATGCCAGTGCATACCAACCAGTACTTGCCATGGACTCCAAGATTGGAAATGGTTACAGATTCTTTGAATAGCTGTTTCAAAGTTTGCTTTCCAATGCAAGTTGTCTACATGGGCCATTTTGACTTTACATTTGGGAGCTATGTCTGTTCTTGCGGCATAGCTTTAGAATCTTCATACATACCTCTTAAATGCAAAAGCGTTTTACCATTGACCAAGCTCATCACTCAACTTTTTGCTCTCTATCTTGAGATTCCAATGGGATGCCATTTGTAGGGGAGAATTTTCATCATTGTCCCCAGCTGTCGCAACGACTATTTTTTCCCTAAAGTTTTGCTATCATAGGTCTATTCCCAAACCTGAAGCCAAAGGTACAGATATGTCAGAACCATAGGAAGTGTCCCATGCAATTGAGGCTCAGGTTCAATTTTCTTGGAAAATCTTGAGCTTGAATTTTAGGTTTGATTGTTAGCCGGCTACTCAAGCTCCCACCTAACATCAATGTGAGGGTGCGGATAAGATAAGAGAATGTATCCATGGATGGTCACCTCCACCAATTTCTTGACATTGTACATATTGATTGACTCTGAACAAAAGTTTCTTTGAGGTGTTATTGGCAGTTTGAATCTGGGAAGCTAGGTTAGAAATAAACTGAATTTTCATCTGAACATCCATGAACTACCTATGAGTGGAATGTCACTATTTGGGTGTGTTCTAACCCAAGTTGAGTCACACAAATTCTGTAGATTGTCCAACAATTAGGATTAGTTTGAGCGTCTGGTATCTTATCACAGATTCATTATGGAAGGTGATGATGGAAGCCCATGAGGGATGCCACGTGGTCAAAGTTTGAGCTCTAATAAGTTACCTATCAGCTTTCAGGAAGGAAAAACAAAAACTCTTTCAAATCATGCCCAAGTACTGAATGTTGCATTACCAACATTCAAATCACCTCATACTTCCACAATGGAATCCAAATAGGAACAAAAAATGTGATGTGTGGGAAAACTGAATTGTATGTGTACTAGCAGGGGTACACAATAGAGTAGTGAGGAATAACATCGTGGTTTTGGAACCAAATTTCTTCACTTTGAAAAAATTGTCCACAAAAAGGACCAATTGACAACTCAAACCCCCTTGGTGACACCTAACTCACCTAAAAAGGGAACTTCTAGCTCCAAGGGAGTGGAAATTGGTGTTGGAGTTTCCATGACGTTTGACTTTGAAGATAGAATGAAGGTGCCTGACTATCCTTCCATCATCACCCATCGGGGTGCATTGCACAACACATCAAGATATGGGGGCCTAGCACCCATAGCTTCCGTCCACCTCATTCCACCCTCTATAAAGTGTACTCATAATAAATTATTGATAAATTTTTGAAGTTGAGAAGCATAGGAACCTAATATAGTCACATAGGTGTCTCAAAATTCATCACCTTCAAGAGTCTAGAATATGCAAGTGGTGCCACATCCTCATTGGGTTGTTTCAACTTTCATATCACATAATTTTCATTAGGTCCTTTTTAGATTGGAGTGATGTATTTGTCTTTTTAGATTGGAGTCACATTTTATTCGATGTTGAAATTATATTCGTATCTACATTCAATCTTCCAAAATAAATCATGGGAATAGTGCTTCTACCATATTGGCCAATCAAGCGCACATACTTTATCGAGATGATTGATGCCATGAAGCCCACGAACATTAGTCAAACAAAGATCTCTGAATATAGGTGAAGCTAATAACCTTTTATAGGTTGACACCAAAGTCAAGAAGAAGGCCACCCTTCAAATTAATGTCAAGGTTCAAATCTCCAAGTGCTATTTAACTTACCCCTCCAATCAATAGAACTTCATTATAACTTCTCCATTGATAAAATTGCTTTTGTTTCATCTTATTTGTAGTCGAGCATCAAAATCTTCAATTTCAATTCCACAACCCCCTACACAAGACACACATTTGCATATGCAAAGAGTGCAGCTCAAACTGCAAATAGAATTTCAAGTATATATCACCTTGAAGATTTCATGTTTTTTTTTTTTTTTTTTTGGTTGGGTTTATTTTGGATTGATCACGCATGTGCATATGTCTTCACCACCGATTATTGAAAGAGAGAGGGGAAACCTTGTTAAAGCCTCAATCATTCAATTTTTGAGGGTGGCATGGGGTCTCTCTCTGCATGTGCAATAAAAAATTGGACAACATTTGGAATTTACAGTTGGGATGAGCTTGCAGGAGTGCTCCCAAAAAACCTAGAAACCTGATTCTATTGAGAGAAGTTGTTTTGCATCGATTGTTGAAGACGTTCTTACATGTCTGAAATATAGTGAGGGTGACTTAGATTTTTGAAATGAGAAGTGTATATAGGCTACTTTAATAGGTCAAAAGATCGGTCCTAAGCACCTGCGTCTCCCGCACAAACCTTGAATGTTTTTTGGTATATGTAAGACCTGCAGACTCGTACTATTGCAACAGGGGCATTTGCACTAGCTACTCATATAAGTTGTTCACGGTCACCAATTTGGTCTGGTTTCTTCTTATAGGGAGGTATTCTGACTTGAATGATTCAACGCAACTCTTTTAACTTCAACTGTGAGGCGTCGCTTATTAACCTCTCCCGTTTTTGGCAGCCTGGATATGTACTAGGAATATCGGAGGATACTGCATTCAAGATTACGAATCAGGTCCGATTTCAGGATGTCTCATCAAAGAATTGCAAGTTTTCTGGCTGCGCTGCTGATGACGGCGTTTGTAACATCCGACGCCCATGCGCCAATTGGCAATCACTCCACTATGTCATGGAAGATGCTATCGAGGTGTCCAGAAAGGAGACATGAAATCGATCAAGTGGGGGAACATCGGGAGATGCAAATTAGTATAGACTCGGGCAGAGATTCAACATCTTTCACAAATTTGAATAGTAAGCACCAGGGGGCAGACGACTTAATTGGCAGCCGAGAAGAAGAGGACCTTGGGAAATCCGACAAATGTGGTTCCAAATCCTATCACCAGGCGAGCTCGAAAGCGGTTGAATTTCACATTGGTGGCAGGAGGTTAATATCACAGTCTGCTGACTTTAAGTCTCATAATTCCAACGCAATGAACATGGATGAAGTGACAGCATTATTGGCGTTCAAGAAAGCCATATCTGATGACCCTCTCGATCTCATGGCCAATTGGACACGCGCAAAAAGCTCAGATCATTGTCGGGCATGGATGGGAGTGACGTGCGACTCGAAGGGGCAGGTGACGGGCATCAGTTTTTATGCCTCTCAATTGACGGGCACCATAACATCCATGCTCGGGAACCTCACTCACTTGACCAATCTGACCTTAGCTAGGAACAACTTGAGCGGGGGCATACCCCCTCAACTGGGGAATTGTAACAAGCTCTCTATCTTGGACGTGGGCGACAACCTCCTCACTGGCATTTTACCTGTTGAACTTGGCAACCTGTCGCAACTGGTGAAGTTGAATATCTCTTATAACGAGTTTTCCGGGTCTATCCCGATAGGAAATGCATGCAAGAAGTTCACTGATTTGGATGCCCAATACGCGAATTTGTCGGGGCCGATCCCATCGAACCTTGGGGGTTGCCGTTATTTGAGTTCAATCAAGTTAAGCTACAACAACCTTAGCGGACCCATACCCAAGAGTTTGGGAAAATTGCATAGGCTTAATGTGCTCACGATTGGAGCCAACCAGTTGTCTGGAAAAATTCCGGAGAGCTTGGGGAAGTGCCGGAGCATGTTTTGGCTAGTGCTCAGTGGGAACAATTTGCGGGGAACCGTACCCGGAAAGTTGAGTGGGATGGAGCATCTTTTCATGGCGCTCTTGTCCAATAATCAATTCACAGGTGAGACTTACAAACACGTACACACTAGTAGAGTGGAGTTTTGACCCGTGTTTTCCGGTATTTTGGATTTTCATAACTTTTTTCAAGCAGGCGCACCTATTCTCTCTCTCAAAAATCAGGATGGGATTGTTGTGGAATGACAAAACAAGATTTTTGACCTTCATACTAAATTTGATACTATGCCTCTTCAAGTAAGGTAGGCATGCCTTAAATGGACACTTTTAGCACTCCGCCCAATTCTCCTATGATGCGAATCATGGAATTAGTGTGAGATAGTCTATTCTCTCTCTTTTATAACTTCAGGGCGATCTGTGTGACAAAGTATGTAGATTGATAACATGTTTCATACGAGAAGCTTGGAATTTGCATGTTTGTAGCAACTGAGAGTCAACTGGAAAAATTGGACTACATCATGTTATGTAAATTATAGGTAGAGAAAGTTGTTATGTATGATTGGGATTACCGATGCACTCAATAAAAGTGGCACCATGACAACTAAGTTTGTAAGCAGAACTTCCTAATATCCAAAACTGCACTAATATTGTATTTAGTGTCACCAATTCTACTTGTCTTGCTCAATACTAATTGTAATCTGCACGTGTAATGTCATCAACATTAAATGTAAACCTAACACTATTTGTCATTCCTTGTAAGAACGTTTGGGCATTATAGATTTACAATGTTGCAATTATTGTCACGTGCTAAGCAATTTTTCATCCAAGTTTCAATTATTCATGACAATATTTCATTACAGAAATTTTAGGATGCAGAATATACCAAACTTTGTCTCACTATTTGGCATTTGGATGAACTAAAAGTAAGTTGGAATGACATTACTTGTATGCTTATTCATAATTAGTGTCACTAATAAAGTTACCACAATGACATAAAATACCACATGACACTAAATACCATATTTAGTGTAGTTGCCTACTTCTAGGCACATCTTGTTCACAAGGAGAATTGTGAACAATGATAGACACTGAGTTTTAATATGACCCAAATGTCACGATGGAGGATTTTTGGACATCCAAACAGTTTTACCTCAATATCTGACTAACTCTTCAATGCATATTCATGAGATTGTCCAAGTTTTGATGTTGATTAGAGTGTAGTTGGTGAATAAATATTGACGATTGGCAAGAAACTCTACTCACCTAACAATGGGTCTAAAACCCAAAACTGGTACCATGCATTGCTAATTTGCAATTATAGCTGGTTTGAACCATCTTAATTTATTTTGATCATGGATATTATCATGATTGTGATCTCATGTGAACTTCATTGTTCTATTTGCTAACATTTAAAATTGGTGTATGACTTTCATAACATTAACCAACGACATGGGCCCCCAGAATATGGCAATTGGATGCTCGGAGCTCAGTCTGAATTTGAGTCTCCTTGCATGGCTTTTCGAACACCCAATTATTATATTTTGAGGTCCCACATAACGGGCGTTGAATGTCAAGTAATGTTATGTCTTTCACATAATGATTGATAATAATAGGTAAATTTGTGGAGTGGATTAAGAGAGTTGACATGTGATTGAGACATCCATTGTCAATAATATTATTCAACAAGTCTTTTGTGTTTTGTCGGCGCTTGGAGTTGGAGGGGCTTGTGCTCAGAACAAACAAAACCGTTGTTGAAATTTTATACATTTCAGTTAGGATCTAAGAGCGCACCTAATATGTGACTATATATAGAGAGAAATAATGTCGTGAAGTTGAATAATGTTGTGTTTTGGAGTAAATGACCTTGCATATTGTTCAGTAAGAAGTGACGCGTGTCCAAATTTTCTTGTCATCAAATTGCTCTCAACTAACATTTGTGGTCCTTGAATATTGCAATGTGTCAGGAGTAGGACGCGACTTTTGGAGCATGAAGAATTTGGTGTACTTGGACTTGTCTTCAAATTCTCTTCGTGGTGAGCTTCCGCAGGAATTTGGCAATATGACATCGCTTAAGCTTCTTAAACTTTCAAAAAACTCTCTTTCCGGTCAAATACCCAACACCATAGGTGGGTGTAAATCTCTAGAGTCTATGTACCTTTCATCCAACAATTTTGTTGGTGATATCCCCACGTCATTAGGACAACTAACCCAATTGACGGATTTTGACATATCAAATAATAATTTTAGCGGAAACATTTCCATAGTGCTATCAAGCCTTCAAAGTTGCACAAACTTGACCATCCTTCTCCTTTCTAACAATTTACTAGTAGGAACTTTGGAACTAGATTTTCGCAAATTGCCATTCCTCCAATATTTCTCTACATCTTCCAACAATATCACTGGATCAATTCCACCATCCTTTGCTACTTTCAATTCTAGCCTCATATTTGTTGATCTAAGTCAGAACCAAATCACAGGATTTATTCCCTCTCAAATTGTAGGTAGCCACTTACAAAGCCTACGTGTGTTGGACCTAGCCAATAACAATCTTCATGGTTCGATTCCATCATGGATAGGGGAGTTGGAGGCACTTCAAGTGTTGGATTTATCTAACAACAAGCTAGGAGGTTCAATCCCTTCAAACATCAATAATTTGAATGGTTTTAAGGTTGATGATAACTCAAATGAAAGTAGTTATGGACCTAAATTCACTTTGAATCAAAGTTTGGTTCTCACAAGTCAAGGGTCTACGAGGACATATTCATATGTTCTCATGACAATGACCTATTTTGACTTATCCACAAATGCCCTTGTTGGTACCATCCCTCCAACACTTGTAGAATTGGTGAGCTTGAAGTATTTGAATATATCCAACAATTTGATTGGAGGTGAAATCCCGGATGCTATTGGAACTAATATGTCAGCATTAATATCTTTTGATATATCTAGAAACAACCTCACAGGCACAATTCCATCTACTTTCACACATCTCCAATCTTTAGCCACCTTCAACGTGTCTTCCAACAACCTTCAAGGCACAATTCCGATATCCACCCAGTTCTCGACGTTCTCAAGTGCATGCTATCTTCCAGGGAATGATGGTCTATGTGGAAGTATCATCAATCGTCCATGCTCTCAAGGGGCCACAAATCAAAGTCACGAACACGATTCAACACGAGAACGATTTTTCAAAGCGTACGTGTCATGGAGTGGCTTTGAAGTTGGAGTAGCAATTGGGTTTTGCTCTACATTACTTTTCATTCTTTCATGGAGCCCGGCCCAAAACTTTGTGTTTAGAAAATCATCGAGGATAAAAAAGGTGCGACCTTCACACTATGGATTGTTCAAACCATTGTATACTTGAGATCATTGTCATAGTAGAGAATCATCTAGTTTACTTGACATTAGATTCGTGGACTTTTCAAATTTTGACATGGTACTTTCCAATTTAAACCATGAAGGCAAGATTGTACTTATAAGTGAATTGGGGTTTGTGTCCACTATAAGAGTGTGCCTATTTTTGTGAATTTATTAACCCTTAACCGTCTAAGAAGCCTAGAGTGGGCATGTCCATGCAAAACAAAATAGTGTACTTGAGTTACACACTTCAAGTTCATCTAATAATGTCAAATGTGTCCCTATCTAAAATGAACTTGCTCTTCAAGTACACTATCCAAATCAGTTGAATACAATGCCTCGATGGTATTGGAGATTTGAGTTAAAATCCCAGCATGAGTGCCCAAGTTGGATGCAAATACATACATTGTATTTTGATCACCAATGTCAAGTATGAATAGATTTTTATATTCTCCTTAACATAAGACTATGTGTAAAAGAATGATTCAAACCCATAATATGTATCATATGATTTTTGAACTTGATGAGACATGTATAAGTTGTGCGTTTTGGCCATATATCGAGACCCTTAGATGTCCTTCAAGGGTTAAAACCATAAAGGATCAAGTGGCCCACGGGCTTTTAGGGATGTTTAATACACACTCAGGGTACACAATGAGGCACCTTCCGTATTGGAGTGGTCAACGCTATTGTGAAACTCATCGTTGCTCTTCTTGACATAACTTATTCTTCATTTCTAGAGGAGCCATAACTTAGGGCCACTTCACACACAAGGCTGAAGGCCCCTGACCATGGCAATGTAAGGGCTCTCATTGGTCGAAAAGGCGGAGACCGTCCAAGTTCACTTCGCACTAGGAGGTGAAGGCCTAAAGGTCCAAAGAAAAGTTCGTGGATGAAAAGTCCACATGGAGTCCTACATGGCATGTTGTGGATAAGGGTGCATGGTCTACCGGAATTTGCTTCAAGCCCACCTCCAAGAGGTGGGCCTGACGCAAATTCCGATAGACCATGATTTTTTAAATATTTTTTCCAGTAGGATAGATTTTAGGACAGATTTCAAGGCAGATTCCATGACAGACAAACACCACCAAGTAATTATCTTAAATTGATAAAGTTTGAGACATATTATATTAAACCAAATCCTCCCCTCTTTTTTGCCAACAAAATATGCAATGGTCTCACAACATGGTCCATTCTCACTTCACACTATGCTTGAGGGCCCGTGACTACATGAAACGGCTTTCCCAACACCCATGGTACGGCCTTTGGATGAGAGTCAAGGGTCCTCACCATCACAAGGTCACGGCTCTTGGCTCATGTGTGAAGTGGCCCTTAGTGGTTGTCCGAACTATCCAACCATGAGCTCCGGAGAGGACTTTGGAGACCCAGCACCGTGGAGAAGTAGATCCGTGAAGGGGATGACCCGGCTGCTAGGCACAGATGAACCAGTTGAGTTTGAGAAATAACTGGTTGATGTTCAAGACTTCAGAAGAATAACCGATCATTCTAGAGGAATCTATGGAATTATGCCCCTAGGATTTAATATCATAGCTCTCTAGCAGCTTAGGCACCTTTCTTGCCTAATAATTAATTAAAGTGCGAAAGTAAGTTAGGCAGCCTAGAAAATAATATTTTAAAATTGGGTAGATTCAAAAATTAATTAAAAATAAGTTAGACATTCATCCAAGTCATTTCTATAATTCATGGATGGTTTTTCTAGTTTCATCTACGGCGGCTACGATTAACCTAAACACTTCCCTTAACCAACATTCCTTACCCTAAAGTTTGTCTTTTACAATGTATGTCAAGGTTTTGCTTGGGAATAGATTTTGCTTTGATTTGATGTTACTTTGTTGGATTCCAGTGAATGTCGCTTGCATTATTATGATTTTAGGCACTCTTTGAATGCTATTTCTTTTTCTTGGACACTCAACGAAATTGATTTCCCATAAATTTAGGCACCTTCGAAATTAATTATTTTCTACCCAAGTTGCTAGAGAGCTACAGTAAAGAAAACCAAAAGATGCCAACATGTAAGCAGTTGGACTTGGAAATAAAATAAAATAAAATGAAATGGACTTTGGCAATCTTAGTGTTGACAACTTGACATGATTGAGGGCCCGTTCTTTTTATAGTAGAGGCGCCTATTCCCAATCAACAATCTATCGGCAATCTATAGGGTACCGGAATTTTGATCAAGCTAGGATTCAATTTTGAGTAGGCTACGGCTCAATTTCAATTAGGCTAAGGCTTAATTTCGACCAAGCTAAGGTTCAATTTCAATTAGGCCGGAACCAATAGTGCCATGACACATGTCCCGGTTTTAAGTGCTAAACAACGAAGGAATGAGCGGTTAAACTCAGTGAATCAGTGATTATGGCAAACTCCAGACATTGGTAATATGTTTGGGCCAACTTTTGGCTTCAAAAATTCACATTAATTTTAGTTTAAAGAATAAAATCACCGAAAAGTTTGCAATCCTCCTTATTTCTATCTTCCTACACGGGTTTGCACCACCTTTACACTTCTCCAAATTTGTCACATAATCTTTCAAGTGATCGGTTATGGGTGCCTCTATGCTAGAGTTTGTCGAATGGGTTTACCCCATTGGAGTCTACTCCTAGAAATATTGCCTATATGTAAGGTCGAGGCATCCATAGTAGACCAAGTCCATTTAACCACTCACTAGGGTGATGAACAACATACATAGATGAGATCCATGTTTTTAAGGCAAACAAAGTTGAAGTTTATGTGATTGCGGCTTGTGATTGATTACCCTCATAAGAGTTATGACAATTGTCATAGCCAAAAAACAATATTGCATTCTCCTTAGAATTAGTTTCTCTTTACAAGAAAAATAATTCCCCACTATTACTCCTCCTGAACAGATGCAAACCCCTTATTATTGGTTATAGATGCCTCAACCTTGGATAAGAGGGCTCTATAACTAATACTAGACTTTTTAATAGGATTAATATGGTAGAGTGGTTATTTGGGTTTGTGATTGTGGATGATTTGAGATTCTAGGGGGGGTGGTTAAGGTTGCAATTGTTATGGGGGTTGGATCTGGGAGGATCACAAGCCATATACTTTTGTAAACCACATGCAATCAGGGGTTAATTACAGATGGGATATTTATCTAAATTTCTTGAATAATTGGCACCTTATTAGTAGATAAAATGGTACCTTTAGGTAGTTTTCAAGGCCCTATAGGCAAATGTAATTTGCACTAGGAATTTATCTGATAGACTTTATTTTGTTTGTGAATTGTACCATTTATCAAACTATTGGAAGTTAATTGAGGCAACTTCTCCATCCAATCCAAAGACATTCCTCATTCCTCACATAAACTCTTCGTTCTTCCAAATATAACAGACCCAACTTTATTAATGAAAATGAAATATTACCTATATTTCTCACTACCCTGCTTTAGGTATAATATTGTATGGGTCATTTCATCCAAGCTATAGTAATTTCAAAAAATTATAAATTTTTTCTCTCTTAAATTAAAAATACGCTATATTTTTTCTCACTCAGTTTAATAAAAATTTGACAGTAACCTCTTTGTGGGTTTGGGTGTGTTGGGTGGTGTATAAATTTGTGGAGGGGAGGGGGGTGAACATGTTAAGATTACATGTTTCAAGAGGGTAGCTGTAACATTGTCCTATATGGAGGGCCGAGGTCGAGTCCTTGTGAGCCCACAGTGCTAGTTGATGCAAGAAAATGTTATTACAGTCAGGACTCTATAAGTGTTACCCTTATAAGCATTATAATTTCATATATGTTAAGAAATTTGTACTCCCTGCAAAAACATAATTGGTAAGACTAGTGAGTGTTATGTGTTAAGTGTTATAACATGCTCTACTCCCTTCTTTGCTAATTGCACCTCTATAAGTGTTAATTTTGAGAAAATCAAGGTGATAATATATGAGAGCATACATTTTAAACATGTAATCACATTTATCCCATATTCTTGGTAGAGGTCAAGCCTTGGTAGAGGTTGATGAAGTTGATATTCTACTTCATCAACTGAAGTTGTTGTCATCTGATAGTGAGGTGGGTGACGTGATGGGTGCTCATGAATACCTCAATTATGAGATGGAGTTTGATTTAAACAACCCCTATGAACCTACTGATGAGAAGTTTTTGGATATGTATTCCTCAGACCATCAAGAAATTGATGTTGATGAGGTTATGGTTGATGTGGTAGAAGAAGTTGTAGGATTGAGTATTGCTGAGCGTTCTTGAAGAAATACTTTGAACAAAGACCAAATGATGCCCTATCACACATCAGGAGCATTCAAGGACTCCAGAAGGAATTTTCATCTCATCATTTGGAAGCTTCTCGTCAGACTACTATAGACTCTTTCTTTCGATTAGTTCAGTTGGAAGAATCTCGTCAAGTTACTACTATATAGATTATTTCTTTCAATTAGTTTAGTTGAATTATGTATTATCATTTGTACTTTCATTTTTTATTTTTAAAAAACGTTATGTTCTTCATTTTTGGAAATTTTAAGTGTTATTTCTATAAATGTTATTAATCATCGGTATGAATTCTATAAGTGTTACTTGTTATAATTCTATATATGTTATTTTTTTCTACTCCGAACCTGTAACATTTATAGAGTCCTAGTTGTACTACATACATTGCATAAGCAAACATTTTTTATTTGCACTCAATGACCTAGGACAATTAGGACTTGGATGCAAGCATGGTAAAGTGGACCAAAATAGTGATATGTTTACTAAAACCATAATTTTTTGGTCCAAGGGCTAAAAGTAGTAGCAAAGTGTTCGTTAAATTGGATCTTTTTCATGATGACCCCTATTGTTGTGTTAAATACTCAAATGTAGAATATCAAGTTGAGATCCTATAAACTTATCATTACAAATTTTTTTTAAACCATCAATTTTATGGTATTTTATGGTATTTTAAACAAATTTTAGACAATCACTTGTTCAATATCACCTACTTGCACACTACTTGCACTGTCTTCTAAAATAAGTAGACTTTTCTTGGAATTTTTTTTGTCATCATAAATTGCTTGGCTTTGTAGATCAGTATGCTTTTTAGATGTCTATGATTTTTTCATCACAGAATTCAAAGTTAGTGAATAGTTCTGAATCACTTTTTGTTAACACTAGGCAGGGATCAAGAGCTATCCACTTTACCATGCTTGCACCCACTAATCCACCAAGGATTAGCCAAACACATCATCACTAAATACAAAGGATCACAACACCTCCCCAAACTTAGCTATCAAGGATGCTCACGGTCACCCATCGCTCGCACCATGTAATTGCTAGGAAAAGAAAAAGAAAAATTCATAAATACCATTGATAAAGATTTTTCAATACAACAAACCCCTTTCAAACTTGCATGGAAACACACTCCCCAATAAACTTTACTCTCTCAAGATGAGAAAAAACACACCACTAAATACGTCAACAAACTCCACATGTATAGCATCACCACCATCACCAAAATCCAACCACCCAACATATCTTATCCCCACAAGAATTTAAAATCAAATCTAAAGCCTCCTCAAAGAAGCCTTACAACAACCTAAAACACTATATTAAACATTTTGGGACTATTATGAAGGTAGTGGGGAATTGACATTGGGAACTCATTGGGAAGACAGAGGGAATACACAAGGAACACACAAGGAACACAACAGTGAGAACAACCCAAGCCATGCATGCACGCTTTGAAATACAGGGGTTTTTGCACCATAAACTTTGTTTGCCGATGACAACTACACATTGAGAACCTAAGTGATGGGAACTACAAATATGCAAGACTAATGCTTTTATTGAATGAAAATAAATTGTCATACAACCAACGGGAAATGCACCACAATGTAATTGAATTGAACACTAGGTCTATGCTAGAAGACTTGTAATGAATAAATCTTGTGACACTCTAAAGTATAAATGTAGTTGAATTAGTTAATCTGGGATCATTCTACATGTGTTTTATAAAAGTCTAGGATGAAATTATGCTAATTTATTGATAGGTTATTGACATGGTTGACCATCGTATCTATGTCAGGTGGGAATAGGTATTCTAAATGAGGTTGGATTTCTTGAGTGGCTTCCCACATAATTGTCTCCATTAAGCACAAGTCTAGGATATGTTGCTAGAGAAACTCCAATTGGGGGATGGTGAGCCCTATATGTTTAGTAGCACGCACCAATCTCCCAAGCATGTGTGCTTGCATTCCAACCAAGAGACATCCTTGATATATCTTCAGAGCAGTGGTCATAGTCTTTTGTAGTCGAAGGAAATTTCATGTGCATGCATCAATGTCCTTAGTTCAGCTGATTGCATTCTCTTCAAGAATTCCAAAAATGTAGGGGGGGCGCCTCCGTCTTGTCCTGACAACACATTTGAAATATATGTACACGGGTGAATAATTGTGCAACAAAGAATGGCGGACTTACATGGTCCATACATTGGGAGCAGTCATGCAGATGTTGATGCAAGACAAATATGATCCATACATTGGGAGCATTCATGCAGATGTTGATGCAAAGGCAAATATGATCCATACATTGGGAGCATAGACATGCAGATGTTGATGCAAGACAATGGAGAGGGTAGTGAAAATTTTGGCCACATTTTATATATTAAATCTTGCACTAAAATTGGACACAAATATGAATGTCTGCACACATTTGGTAGGGGACGGTTTAACTTCTAGCATATTTAGGGTACAAGCGGACGAATTGTCCATTAGATTTGCGGATATGTTTTGTGGCTTCCAAAGGGAGGCGTCATTGGCTGACCGGGTTGAAGGGGTGGGGTCTTGGCAAGGTCAACCAATCCAGCACGTAGGAGACTAACACCTCTTAATTAGGGTCTCTTGATTCGATAAGCAGAATTTGGTATTCGCGGGTAGCAAGGGGACACGGCATGTGTAATGTTTCGTTGGGAGGTGCTGAATCGTCAAGTGGGGGGGACATATTGAGGTCAACACCCTGCGCGTTCAGTAGGGGAGACTCAACTATAGTCGTGACCGGTTGAGGGACATAAATCTTGCCAATGCTAGCCAATCCAACACGCAACATATGAACACCCCTTGAATTAGGGCCTTTTGATTTGATAAGCAAAATTTGGTAATCATGTGTAGCGGTGGGGCGCACGATGGGCAACGTATCACAAGGGGGTGCTGAATCTTCCACCTGGGGGGACCATATTGAGGCCAACACCCTGCATGGTGACAAAGGGACAAGAATTTCTCCAATTTACTAAATTACATGATTATATCCATATACATCCATGCATGTTCATATCCAATCTACTTGTACACATTCATATATATTCATACAAATGAGCCTGAATTGAAAATGAAATGTGTGTAGGGTCTTACAATAACATTTACACATTAACATTGTCCAAGTGTTCAAATATTGTGAAATAACAAAAAAATACTAGAGTGGATCCTTGAGTTGATTGGGAGTGGTGTAAGTGACCTTCAGAGTGAGTGGCCTTCACAGCTGGAACCTCCAATGGATCACTTGTTAGTGAAATTTCTTGTGCCACAACTAGACTATGCGGATGCCCCAATGTTGGACACACAAAAGCATAGCGCGTGGAACTGGAGGGTGTCTATTCGGCAAGAGGAAATTGAAGACAACATAGAATACAATGTTACATGGCATACAATCCTACTAATTAATGTAGTCCTACTTTTCTTTGCATAGGCTCTATAGGTTGCAAGTCGGGTCAATTGGAAAACTTGTTGGATTTCATAATTGCCAACTTGATTGCGTCGTTATGCCTGATAGGCTGCTGCCCAAATCTACGACTGAGCAAAAAATCACATGCATTAAACATTGGTGAGTAGAACATATTTTAAAAGAAAGGGAGGAGAACCTTTGTCATGTTTGCGTCATCGACCTGGTTATTGGTGAAGGGATTGGGAAACAAACCACACTCGTCCGGATTACAAACAGACTTGTAAAGGCAGTCATCTACAAGAATAATGCTTGAAATGGTAGCAATAATCCTCCTGGAATCAAAGGATATAGATGGCCACCAAAACCTGGATTGCAAACTTTTCAAAAACAAGACAAATTGTGGCTTCAAGGAGTTCCTCACGACATTTCCCCACATGTCCTTGAACGTGGTGCAATCCTCTTGACCAAGTACTATTGTGGGTTTTGGCATACTAGCAAATAAATACTCCACCACAAGGTTGATAGTGAATTTTTTCATGGATGACCATATGCAAACATGGAACATTGTGGACATCCTCTCCCAAAACAACTTGTATCCCAGTATAGGGAGGAAAACCTTGGGCCCTACCAACGCATGAACTTTGTCCAACACACGATCTTGCATTATCCAAGTGGGGACAACTACCATATTGTTGGGACAGGGGGTATAGTGGCAAAATATGCCATTTGAATCGAACATCACAATGAACCTTCGATTGGGTACAACAGCAAACGCCTGCCGAAATGAATCCATAGTGAGTTTCTTAAACATGCTACAATAGAGTTATCCTTTAACTCAACCGGAGTTTTAGTAGGGAGTTGGTTGCTTCGCATGCAAGACTTTCCATGTTCGGTAAGTTTAGGGTGCATGATTGGAATCAATGCGGAGGCTTGAATCCGGGACATTCCATATCGGTCCATTGGGTACCAAACTAGTTTTGGCATGGCCGCCATGCCAAAACTAGTTTGGTACCCAATGGACCGATATGGAATGTCCCGGATTCAAGCCTCCGCATTGATTCCAATCATGCACCCTAAACTTACCGAACATGGAAAGTCTTGCATGCGAAGCAACCAACTCCCTACTAAAACTCCGGTTGAGTTAAAGGATAACTCTAATGAATTAAACAAAGATTGACCTTGTAAAACTAGGCATAATAAAATTAACCAATAATGACTTAGTTATAATGAACTTTTAATCCACATTCTCGTATGGGAGACGAATGGGCGAAATCGAACATTGGGAATATGTGACCGGATCCATACCTCGTAGCGTATCAAATTGAATTCCCGTCGATCAGAAGATCCTAAGGAAGGTTCTTCAGGATTCTTAGACATTAGTCTTTTAGCACAAGCGATTCCCATCTCCCTTGTGAATACTTGGAGAGGCCTATTGACCTTTGGGTAGGTGTCATTGTAAACAAAGAGCTTATCATAAATAAGGTGTTTTGGAAAAGGCGCATCCATAGCCATTTTCATGTATTGTGGACCCTGAACCCAAAATTACGCGATGATAAATGGAAAATGAGGGTGAAAACGTGGAAATAGAAATGTGTTAATCAAATCTAGTGTTAAACAAGCACACACCATCATCACAACCAACATTTAATATGATATCATGGCTTTGCAGTGGTAAGGAGTTTGGGTTTCATATATTCATTGCCAACCTTAATCCAAGTCAATTGATTTTTAAAGAAAGTTGGATTGCTATTCAATTAACTAATGAACGTACTTTTGAAAATTATAGAATCCTCTACCTCTATATAAACCATGATGAACTTCAAAAAAACTTATGCTTTAAAGTCTAGTGACACTTACATACAAGTGCAAATGTTAGTACATGTTTTTAAGGCCCTCCATACATGTAAATAACTAAGAATTTCAATTTGTGTAGCATATGTATATTTGGTACATCAAAGTTCAAATTTTACCCCTTTTGTGCACTCATGTATAGTTGTATGTGTCTAGCATAGTGCACCCCCGGGGCCACATACAAGATCATATGAACAAGGACTTGCCATGGACTCCAAAATTGGAAATGATTACAAATTCTTTGAATAGTTGTTTCAAGTCTACTTTCCGATGTAGGTGGCCTTCATGGCCATTTTGACCTTACAATTGGGAGCTATGTTTGTTCTTGTACTGTGGCTTTAGAATCTTGATACATCCTAACCTTTGTAATGTCACTCCCTCTCTTATAATATCCCAAAACCCTCAGGAAAGGATGTGCTTAGTTTAAATCTCCCGCCTTCTTGTCACATTTCGCTCCCATATATCATGGGATTTTGACACTAAAGTAATGATTGAAGCCCATGAGGGATGCCACGTGGTCAAAGTTTGAGCTCTAATAAGTTACCTATCAACTTTCAAGAAGGAAAAACAAAAACTCTTTCAAATCATGCCCAATAACTGAATGTTGCATTACCAACATTCAAATCACCTCACACTTCCACAATGGAATCCAAATAGGAACAAAATATTTTGATGTGTGGGAAAACTGAATTGTACTATGTGTACTAGCAGAGGTACACAATAGAGTAGTGAGGAATAACGTCATGGTTATGGAACCAAAGACTTCTTCACTTTGAAAAAAATGTCCGCAAAAAGGACCAACTGACAACTCTCAACTTCCCCCTTGGTAACACCTAACTCACCTAAAAAGGGAACTTCTAGCTCCAAGGGAGTGGAAATTGGTGTTGGAGTTTCCATGACGTTTGACTTCAAAGATAGAATGAAGGTGCCCGACTATCCTTCCATCATCACCCATCGGGGGTGCATTGCACAACACATCAAGATATGGTGGCCTGGCACCCATAACTACCGTCCACCTCATTCCACCCTCTATAAAGTGTACTCATAATAAATTTTTGATAAATTTTTGAAGTTGAGAAGCATAGGAACCTAATATAGTCACATAGGTGTCTCAAAATTCATCACCTCAAGAGTCTACAACATGCAAGTGGTGTCACATGCTCATTGGGTTGTTTCAACTTTCATATCACATAATTTTCAAAAGGTCCTTTTTAGATTGGAGTCATGTATTTGTCTTTCACATACATTTGATTGGATGTTGAAACAATAATTGTATCTAGATTCAATCTTCCAAAATAAATCATGGGAATAGTGCTTCTACCATATTGGCCAATCAAGCACACATACTCAGTGAATTTTTTTTGGGCGATTCTTCGCACTAAATGCTATAACCTAAATGATGGTACGAAATTCCCTATTATAATAATCAAGTCTAGCCCTAATCAAATCGCCTAAATCTGCCCTAATCAAATCACCCATAGTTGGGATTTGCCGCCCCCGCCTCCCGCCTCCAGCCTCACTTCGCCGTTGGGCCAGGATGATCACGTCATCCATCACTTCATTCCCTTGCATCGCCACCCATCCATCACTCCACTCCCTCACGTCACCGCCCATCCATCGCTCCACTCCCTCACGCCGCCACCCATCCATCGCTCCACTCCCTCACGCCCCTGCCCATCCATCGCTTCAAAGTTGTGCATCGTTGGACCATTCATCCTAGACCACATCGTTGGAGCTCCTCATTGTGAAGTTGGGCCCCTTGGCATTGTCGTCCACTCCCTCTAGACTCTAGAGTCCACACTCCAACCTCCAGATCTGATAGACAATGTTGTGCATGGCTGTTGTGTTGAAGCCGTCGAAGTTGGAGCCTAAATGAGGACAATATGTTTGTCGATTTAGGTGGAGTCGACCTAAATGAGGACAATATGTTTGTCGATTTAGGTTGAGTCGACCTAAATGAGGACAATATGTTTATCGATTTAGGTAGAGTCGACCTAAATGAGGACAATGTGTTTGCTGATTTAGGTGGAGTCGACCTAAATGAGGAGAACATGTTTGTCGATTTAGGTTGAGTTAACCTAAATGAGGATAGTATGTTTGTCGATTTAGGTGGAGTCGACCTAAATGAGGAGAACATGTTTGTCGATTTAGGTTGAGTCGACCTAAATGAAGATAATATGTTTGTCGATTTAGGTAGAGTCGACCTAAATGAGGACAATATGTTTGTCGATTTAGGTTGACTCGACCTAAATGAGGAGAACATGTTTGTCAATTTAGGTGGAGTCGACCTAAATGAGGAGAACATGTTTGTCGATTTAGGTTGACTCGACCTAAATAAGGATAATATGTTTGTCGATTTAGGTTGAGTCGACCTAAATGAGGAGAACATGTTTGTCGATTTAGGTTGAGTCGACCTAAATGAAGATAATATGTTTGTCGATTTAGGTTGAGTCGACCTAAATGAGGAGAATATATTTGTCGATTTAGGTGGAGTCGACCTAAATGAGGAGAACATGTTTGTCAATTTAGGTGGAGTCAACCTAAATGAGGAGAACATGTTTGTCGATTTAGGTTGAGTCGACCTAAATGAGGATAATATGTTTGTCGATTTAGGTTGACTCGACCTAAATGAGGAGAATATGTTTGTCAATTTAGGTTTAGTCGACCTAAATGAGGAGAATATGTTTGTCGATTTAGGTTGAGTCGACCTAAATGAGGAGAACGTGTTTGTCGATTTAGGTTGACTCGACCTAAATGAAGATAACATGTTTGTCGATTTAGGTGGAGTCGACCTAAATATTAATAATACTATATTTGCAGCCATAATGTACATGCCAATTCAGGTCGAGTCAACATGAATTGTTATCCTAAATGGTCAATTTTAGGCAGCACATCACTCCATAATTTACGGCGGGAAATCAAATGTTACTTTTTTGCTTGAATTCTACAACTTTCCAGTGGTTTTCATTTCATTCTTGGATTAATAGTTTGCTTTATGTACTCAAATGGCTTATTGGCAATGCATGCCATTGTGAATAAAGAAGTGATTTCCTCCTAATTTTTTTCTACAAAGATTTGTGAGATGTAGTTTCGCATATTTACTGCTGCATTTCATTGTTCCAATAGTGACCTTGCAATATTTTATTTTGTCACTTAGCTAAAGTTCCAAAAGCCATTCAAACAAGTATCGCATTTGCAATTCCTATGGCCATTTTAAATAGCGGCAATTTTATTCTACCACACATTTCATCGCAATATTTACAATTTCCTAATATGCTCACATAGCAGAAATTGCAATGTATAATACCATTAAAATAGTCATTTCACCTCCCAGTAAAAAGTGAAAAAAATCCGCTGCACATACTTTATCTAGATGATAGATGCCATGAAGCCCACGGACATTAGTCAAACAAAGGTCTTTGTGTGCATGGGAAGGTAGCACGACTTTATAGGTTGACACCAAATTCAAGAAGAAGTCCACCCTTCATATTAATGTCAAGGTTCAAATCTCCAAGTGCTATTTAACTTACCCCTCCAAGCAATAGAACGTCATTATAACTTCTCGATTGGTAGAATTGCTTTTGTTATATCTTATTTGCAGTCTAGCATCAAAATCTTCATTTTCAAATCCAAAAGCCCCTACATAAGACACGCACTTGCTTATGTAAAGTGTGCAGCTCAAACAACAAATAGAAGTTCAAGTATGTATCACCTTGGAGAATTCATGTTTGTTTGTTTGTTTGTTTGTTGTTGTTGTTGTTTTTTTTTTGGGGGGTTTGTTTTGGATTGATCATGCACGTGCATGTATCTTCACCACCAATTATTGAAAGAGAGAAAGAGGAGACCTTGTTAAAGCCTCAATCATTCAATTTTGGAGGGTGGCATGGGGTCTCTCTCTCTATGCATGTGCAATATAAATTTGGACAACATTTGGAATTTGCAGTTGCAGCAGGATTGCTCCCAAAAAACCTAGAAAGCTGATTTCATTGAGAGAAGCTGTTTTGCATTGATTGTTGAAGACGTTCTTACATGTCTGAAATATAGTGAGGGTGACTTAGATTTATGAAATGAGAAGTGCATATAGGCTACTTTAATATGTCAAAAGATCGATCCTAAGCACCTGCATCTCCCGCACGAACCTTGAATGTTTTTTGGTACATGTAAGACCTCCAGATTAGTACTATTGCATCAGGAGCATTTTGCACTAGCTACTCATATAAGTTGTTGGGTCACCAAGTTGGTCTGGTTTCTTCTTATAGGAAGGTATTCTGACTTGAATGATTCAACGCAACACTTTTAATTTCAACTATAAGGCGTCGCTTATTAACCTCTCCCGTTTTTGGCAGCCTAGATATGTACTAGGAATATCGAATGATACCGCATTCAAGATTACGAATCAGGTCCGATTTCAGGATGTCTCATCGAAGAATTACAAGTTTTCTGGCTGCGTTGCTGATGACGGCGTTCGTAACATCCGACGCACATGCACCACCTGAGAATCACTCCACTACGTCATGGAAGATGTTGAGGTGTTCGGAAGGAGACACGAAATCGATCAAATGGGGGAGCCTCAAGGGATGCAAATTACTATAGACTCAGGTATAGATTCACCATCTCTCACAAACTTGAATAGTAAGTACCAGGGTGCAGACGACTTAATTAGCAACCAAGAAGAGGAAGACCCTGGGAAATCCGACAAATGTGGTTCCAAATCCCATCACCAGGCAAGCTCGAAAGCGGTTGAATTTCACATTGGTAGCCGCAGGTTAATATCGCAGTTTGCTGAATTCAAGTCTCATAATTCCAACGCAATCAACGTGGACGAAGTGACGGCATTATTGGCGTTCAAGAAAGCCATATCTGACGACCCTCTCGATCTCATGGCCAATTGGACAACCGCAAAAAGCTCAGATCATTGTCGGGCATGGACGGGAGTGACGTGCGACTCGAAGGGGCGGGTGACGGGCATCAGTTTTTATGCCTCTCAATTGACGGGCACCATAACGTCCATGCTCGGGAACCTCACTCACTTGACCAATCTGACCTTAGCTAGGAACAACTTGAGTGGGGGCATACCCTCTCAACTGGGGAATTGTAACAAGCTCTCTATCTTGGATGTGGGTGACAACCTCCTCACTGGTATTTTACCTGTTGAACTTGGCAACCTGTCGCAACTGGTGAGGTTGAATATCTCCTATAATAGGTTTTCGGGGTCTATCCCGATAGGAAATGTGTGCAAGAAGTTGACAGATTTGGACGCCCAAGTCGCGAATTTGTCGGGGCCGATCCCATCGAACCTCGGGGGCTGCCGTTACTTGAGTTCAATCAAGTTAAGCTACAACAACCTTGGCGGACCCATACCCAAGAGTTTGGGAAAATTGCATAGGCTTAGAGAACTATCGATTGAACACAACAAATTGTCTGGAAAAATTCCAGAGAGCTTGGGGAAGTGCCGGAGCATGTTTTTTCTAGGGCTCAGTGGGAACAATTTGCGGGGAACCATACCCGGAAAGTTGAGCGGGATGGAGCATCTTTTGGTGGCAACCTTGTCCTGTAATCAATTCACAGGTGAGACTTACAAACACGTACACACTAGTAGAGAGTGGAATGTTGACCCGTATATTCCTTCATTTTGGATTTTCATAACATTTTTCAAGGAGCGCCTACAATTATCTTTCTCAAGAATCAAAGATGGGATTGTCATGGAATGACAAAACAAGGTTCCTGACCTTTATATTGGATCTGATACTATGCCTCTTCAAGTAAGGTAAGCATGCCTTAAATGAGCTTCGCACCCAATTCTTCTTGGATGCAAATCATGCAATTGATGTGAGACAGTCTATTCTCTTGCTTTTAAAACTTTAGGGCGATTTGTGTGATAAAATATGCGGACTAATTGCATGTTTCGCATCCATCCACACTTAATCACACACCACTCAATACAGTTGTCCAATCATAAGAGAAGTTCAGAATTGCATGTTTGTAGCAACTGAGATTCAACTGGAAAAATTGGACTAAATCATGCTATGTAAATAGGTAGAGAAAGTTGTTATGTATGATTGGGATTACCGATATACGCAATAAAAGTGGCACCATGACGACTAAGTTTGTGGACAAAACTAACTATTTAAAACTAGTTGTGTACTTCTAGGCACTTTCTCTTGTTCACAAGAACAATTGTGAACAATGGTAGACATTGAGTTTGATATGGCCAAAGTGTTGCCATGAAGATTTTTGGGACTTCCAAACAGTTTTACCTCCATATCTTACTAACTCTTCAGTGCAAAATCATGGGATTGTCCAAGTTTTGATGTTGATTTAGAGTGTAGTTGGTGAATGGAAATTGACGATTGGCAAGAAACTCTACTCACTTAGCAATGGGTCTAAAACCCAAAATTGATACCATGCATGGCTAGGTTGAACCATCGTAATTTAAATTGATCATGGATATTGTCATGATGGTGATTTCATGTGAATTTGATTGTACTATTGTTAACCTTTGCAATTGGCGCATTACTTCCATAACATTGACCAACGACATGGGCCCTCAGAATATAACGATTAGATGTTGGGAGCTCAGTTTGAATTTGAGTCTCCCTGCACAACTTTTCGAGCCTCCAACTGTTATATTTTGAGGGTCCACAGAATGAGAGTTGAACGTTGAGTAATGTTATATCTTTCACATCATGATTGATAATAATAGGTAGATTTGTGAAGTGAAATAAGAGAGTTGACATGTGATTGAGGCATCCATTGTCAATAATATTATTCAAACAAGCCTTTTGTGTTATGCCAACCTTGGGAGTTGGAGGGACTTGTGCTGAGGACAAACAAACCTATTATTGACATTTTATACATTTCAGTTTGAATCTAAGAGCACACCTCTTTTGTGACTATACATAGAAAGAAATAATATCGTGAAGTTGAATAATATTGTGTGTTTGAGTACATGACCTTGCATATTGTTCAGTAAGAAGTGATGCATGTCCGAAATTTCTTGTCATCAAATTGCTCTCAACTAATATTTGTGGTCCTTGAATATTGCAATGTGTCAGGAGTAGAACGTGACTTTTGGAGCATGAATAATTTGGTGTACTTGGACTTGTCTTCAAATTCTCTTCGTGGCGAGCTTCCGCAAGAATTAGGCAACATGACCCCCTCTCAAATTGTGGGTAGTCACTTACAAAGCCTACGTGTGTTGGACCTAGCCAATAACAACCTTCACGGTTCAATTCCACCATGGATAGGGGAGTTGAAGGCACTTCAAGTGTTGGATTTATCTAACAACAAGCTAGGAGGTTCAATTCCTTCAAACATCAATAATTTAGATGGTTTTAAGGTCGCTGATAATTCAATTGAAAGTAGTGACTATGATATTTACTTTATAAGTCAATCGAGGGTGGTCCTCACACTTCAAGGGTTTATGAGGTCAATTCCAGCAAGTGGATTCACCTTTTTGGATATATCCACAAATGTCCTTGTTGGTACCATCCCTCCAACACTTGCAGAATTAGTGAGCTTGCAATTTTTGAATATATCCAACAATTTGATTGGAGGTGAAATCCCAGATGCTATTGGAACTAATATGTCAAAATTAATGTCTTTTGATATATCTAGAAACAACCTCTCAGGCACAATTCCGTCTACTTTCATACATCTCCAATCTTTATCCACCTTCAACGTGTCTTCCAACAACCTTCAAGGCGCGATTCCCACATCCACCCAGTTGTTGACGTTCACAAGTACATGCTATCTTCCAGGGAATGATGGTCTATGTGGAAATATCATCAATCGCTCATGCTCTCAAGGGGCCACAAATCAAAGTGAACACAACTCAACACAAGAACAATTTTTCAAAGACTGTGACATTGTGTCATGGAGTGGATTTGAAGTTGGAATAGCAGTTGGGTTTTTCTCTACGTTACTTTTCATTGTTTCATGGAGCCCGGCCCAAAACTTTGTGTTTAGAAAATCATCAAGGACCAAAAAGGTGCAACCTTCACACTATGGTTTGTTCAGACCATGGTATACTTGAGATCATTGTAATATAAAGAATCCTCTATTTTAGTTGACATTTGAATTGTGGACCCTTCAAATTTCTACATTTATACCACTTAAATGAAATCATGAAGGCAAGATTGGACTATAAGTGGATTGGGGTTTGTAGAAGAAAAAAAATTCTAGATTCTAGAAAATGCTTCCCAAGTGCATTTGTTCCCCATTTTTTACACATTCATCAAACTCAAAGTAGAGGCTGGGTTTCCCAGTAAATTTTAGTGAATTTGTTATCCAAATAAGGAGCATACTTGATAATTTAACACTATATTCGTTAAATTGAGACTTTTTGGGCATTTTGAGACATTAACATAAATAAGAACAAGGATAAATGGAACACATATTGGAGAAAGTTGTAAGATTGGAACACTTTGAAGCGGGTGTTCATACCAAGAAGCCCATTAATAACTCATATTTGTGATGGTTTAGGGTGGGCAATCTAAACCTGAGACCATATTGAACAGGTAATCTCAAAACATTCATATTATTGCACACAAAATATGAGAGCTTGTATGAATATGGTTTAGGTAGGGCAATCCAAACCGTAGACCATATTGAAGGGGTAATCCCATAACACTTATATTATTGCAAGTACCATATACAATGTATGGCATGAGAAACTGAATAGCATACTAATGGCACAAATCCATTGGATAGTGCGGCCTAAAATCATCCCGCCTACATGCAATGTCTACGCCCTACAATGGCCTATCTAGGCTGGGAGACCGCATCTTTTTCTTTTGCCGCCGCTTGTTTAGCTCGCATCGCCTCAACATTTCTGAGAATCTCTGGCCCTCGACTATAGCCGAGTTTTGGATGTGGGCCCACCATAACACATTTTGGATTGTGTCGACCGCCCGAATTATAAGACGAGGAATTCGAATACGACGACGTAGACTGTCCGGCATATCGGCGCATGGCGTAGTGACGCTCCAGCTCAATGGACGCATTGGCCCGCGGAGGTTTGGGGCTGGACGCAACCTGGAAGTGATCAAAGAAAACCAAAAAAAACACGGGTTAGTTTGAGGAGAAAGACCCAAACCCATATATATATTGCACGCCCCACTTAAGGGAGAGGGATTGTAATGTATTGTGGGCGATCACCTTGGCAGTAGGGGCGCTCGCGTCCGAGTTGGATAGGACGGGGAAAGCGTCGCGCAAAGGGACATGCAGGGGTCCACTCTTTGCAGGCCGAGCGCCCATCGCCAGTCGTCGTCGGGGTGCAACGGCGCCGCCGGGGCGAGAGGGGGACGTCCGGACGCAGCCGCGCTTTGTGCCCTTGAGTGGCGACGGAGACGGAGACTGCCGGAACATTTGCTTGGGCGGGGGGCTATCGACGACGCCGGCGTCAATAGGTTCCTTGGAGTAGTCAATGGTTGAAGCGGCGTCATAAACGGTCTCATAGAAGAAGCTCCCCAAGTTTGAGTCACTGACGATGTCAATGGAGGGCTCCAAACGCTGGCGCCAAAATGGAAACAAAACAAAACAGAACCCAAAGGGAAGAGGGAGAGATAGAGCATGTGAAAATCAAGATACATATGAAGAATATATTACACAAAGTGGGGGCGCCCCCACACACAAACACACAAACACACAAACACACACACACACACACACACACACACACACACACGTACTCTCTCAAATGAGCTTGTTAAATTTCGCGTGGGAGAACAACTCTCTGTACAAATGGTCTCGTGGATCCAAGTATCTCTCGCCTATGGGATTACTCCTAACAAACTGGTTTACGGGCAGCCCGCTACCGCAGAGCGTCTGCAAGTACTTAACAAGGTCTAACAAAAATCGGTCCCGGACCTTCTCGATCGTCCACGTAGGGCAAACAATGAAGTTGGCCGTCGGGTTCAATAAGTTCTTGGAAGCGCTGTCGTCCACCATGAGCGTGTTCTCGCGGGTGGGACGGACGTCGTAGGGGACGCCTATCAAGGACGGTCGCTGGTCCCAAAAAATCGGCTTCAAGACCTTGAGATATTGGGGGGACGCGGGGTTGTTTGGTTTTTTGACGACTTTGCCGTCCGGTGTGTACAATATTCTACACGCTTCCTGTGCTAGGACCAAGCAGGGGGGCTCGAAGCCCTTGAAGATGAACTCCACGACCGCATTGGTGTTCTCGGCCGTCATGGAGCTCCACACGACCACCCACCATTTGTTTTGGGCGATCTGCAGGAAGCGCCGAAGCCACGGGCGGAGGTGCACCAGCTTGGTCTTAATGTGCGTGGGCGGCCCGTCGTAGTTCGCGTCCTCGGGCTTGCAAAAGGGCACCGTGGGGACCCTGGGACAATGGACGCACTGGACGAGGACCCCGTTAAGGTCTAACACCAGGAATCGTTCCTTCCGCAGCGCGCGCAGGGCGGGCAGAACCGGGGGCGCCGCCGCGCTGCCCTCTCCGCTCCTGGGAGAAGAGCGTTGGGGAGCCGCTACGCTATGCTCCGAGCCCTGCGGGGACGATCGAGAGAAAACGGGGGCGACTTATGTCATGCTATGTCCAAACGAAGAATTAAGGAAATTTATTTGCACTCGGTGCATACACAAAACCATTTGATTCATTGGCCCGGGGGGGGGGAACAAGGGATACAAGAGAGGCAAGAGCATACAGTATACATTCAAACGCAAGATACAAATATATGGGAGTAAACAATGGTGATTTTATATTATACAATGCTCCATGTACATTTTGATATTGAGGGAGAGCCGCGTTGAACGATGTGTTCAAACTAGCCTAAGTCTACATCTAACAAAATTTGAATGACGAGCCGCCGTGATGAGGACTTCGTCGCAAGCCGGGGTGGGGGGGGCCCGAAACGGATGGTCGGGGGGGTGACGAAAGGGGGGGCGAGTGCGGGGATGGGGTGGGGGCGAAGAAGGGGGGGGGGACGGGTGGGTCGGTTCTTCCTAGCTAGGGGACACGACCAAGGCAAGAAGACAAACACCCAGGGAGTTTGGGTCGAGCGACCCAAACTGAGTGGGGTCAGTGCATTACCTCGCCTTGGTCGTGCCTTGACGCCGTTGACGCCGCCAACGCGTGCGCTTCCCCAATTGCGTCACCAACGCCTGGTCCGGCGACGTCAGCAGCAACCTGCTCCTGCAAAGGCTGACTGTCAGGCCTTTGTCCCAACCCAACCTCCGCATGCGCATCATGCATTGGTTCATCGACTGGGTTAGGAGTAGAGGTATCACCAGGCCCTTGCGGGCCTTCAACATCTAGCATGGGCTCGTCCACCGGGGCCGTCGCTGAGACGGGGTTTGGGTCGGCCGACCCAAACCCTCCTGCTTCGAGCGGGTCTCTGGCTGGCGGTGCAAGGGCGGCAGTGTTTGGGTCGGACGACCCAAACATGTGGGGGTCGTCCTGTTGGTGGTGTGGGGGCACGAGGATGGGAGGCCGAAGCGGGGGGGGCCCCAAGGGACTTGAAGCTCCGGGGACGCGCCAAAGGCTGGGGTCGTCCACCTGCTGGACGGGCGCGTACGGGCGGGCTTGCGGCTGCAGCATAGGGCCGAAGGTGAAGGACTGCTGCGGTGCGGGCGGCGGGTTGATATTCTGGGGAGGGAAGCCGGCGGGCAAGTGCGGAAATGCACTCGGGGGAGCCATCACCAACCCCTGCGCCAACATGCCCTAAATCACTTGCGTGATCAGGTCCGCGCTGGACGGAGGTTGGGCCATCGCCCTTTGCCGCTCCTGCTCCAAGAGGAGAGCCCTCAACTCCGCGACTTCGTTGCGGACCGAGGGTTCCTCGGCGGCAGCCTTCTCCAGCCGGACGCGCTGCTCCTCGTCCCTCCGCATCTTTTCATTAGACTCGTCCACAGTGAGGACTTCGGGTTTCACCCTCACCATGCCGGCAAACGCCGTGGGGGAGGGGGGATCCGACCTGAGCCGTTTGGCGAGCTCCATGTCGTCCTCGTCCTCGCTGCTAATGGCGATGGTCTCTTGCACCGCGTAGTCGCCGTAGAGCTTCTTCCCCTTCAGCCTCCTCCTCTCCCTGAACGCGGCGGTCGCGTCCCTAGAGTACATGTCCCTCGCGTCGTCCACAGTGAGGACGGGCACCAGCTTACTTTGCGGAGTTGCCACCCGCATAGCCTTCTTTCGTTGGGGGGCTTCAGATTCCTGCGTGAACCCCGTTGCCCCTTCCTCCACCTCGCCCTCCGCCTTGGGGTCCTCTTCTTCCTCTTCTTCGTCCTCTCCCGCTTCATCACCTGGGCCCCGTGACGAGGTGCCAGGATGCAATTCCACCAGGGGTTCGGGAATTGCGACGGGGGCCTGAGTAACGAACTCCTCCGGGTTGGTCCGCCTCGCCCTATCCAAAGGGTTCTCGCCCCCTTCAACAATCTCCTCGGCGTAGCTTCCAGGGATCCAATCGAGGATGTCCATTTTTCTCGCCAACGCTTTCTGCGTTCTGTAGAAAAGAACATCGGCGTCATCTATGTACGAATAGATGGTCAACCCCAACATCTGCACATTCCCAGATCACTTGCATTAGATTTACACCAAATCTAAAGAAAATGAAAACAAAAACATCGGCATCCATCTCACAAAAACACTGCATAGTTTGGGTCGAGCGACCCAAACTACACACTGACTAGTCTGGATGGAGCAACCCAACCTACACAATGCCTAGTTTGGGTCGCTCGACCCAAAGTTGGCTTTGTGTAGATAGCGTTGCTCCACTCAGGGCAGGCAGTGTGTAGTCCGGGTTGCTCGACCCAGAGTACACAAATCAACCTAGACTACACACTCACTAGTCTGGATGGAGCAACCGAACCTACACGAAGCCAAGTTTGGGTCGAGCGACCCAAAGTAGGCTTTGTGTAGGTTGCGTTGCTCCACTCAACCCAGGCAGTGTCTAGTCTGGGGGTCGCTCGACCCAGACTACACACTCACTAGTCTGGATGGAGCAACCGAACCTACACGAAGCCAAGTTTGGGTCGAGCGACCCAAAGTAGGCTTTGTGTAGGTTGCGTTGCTCCACTCAACCCAGGCAGTGTCTAGTCTGGGGGTCGCTCGACCCAGACTACACACTCACTAGTCTGGATGGAGCAACCCAACTTACACAATGCCTAGTTTGGATCGCTCGACCCAAAGTAGGCTTTGTGTAGGTTGGGTTGCTCCACTCACACCAGGCAGTGTCTAGTCTGGGGGTCGGTCGACCCAGACTACACACTCACTAGTCTGGATGGAGCAACCGAACCTACACGAAGCCAAGTTTGGGTCGAGCGACCCAAAGTAGGCTTTGTGTAGGTTGCGTTGCTCCACTCAGACCAGCCAGTGTGGAGTCTGGGTCGACCGACCCAGACTACACAAAGCAACCCAGACTACACACTGCCTGCTCAGAGTGGAGCAACCCAACCTATACAATGCCTGGTTTGGGTCGCTCGACCCAAACTTGGCTTTGTGTAGATTAGGTTGCTCCACTCTGAGCAGGCAGTGTGTAGTTTGGGTCGCTCGACCCAAACTGTCGACAATTTATTTAGAGCTACTTACCATAGCAGAAAAAATTGGTTTGGAGCCCCCGAAGACGTTGAAGATGCAGTCCCCTCTCTTCGTGAGGGTCCTCATCATCCGCAGGTAGAACTCCATCCGCAGCTCATCCGCGGGGTAGTTGGCGTACTTCGCCTCGTCGTACAAGCTCCTGCTGGTACCCAACCCTTCTGGGACTTGGAAAAGTTTTTCCATCCGGCCTATGGGATGGTTTGGCACCTTCAGCAGCTCAGCTTTGTACACGAAGTACAAGCACAGCACGTTGACGACCTTCGTCTTCTTGTCTTTCAAAGTGCTGTACGCCCCCTCCGCCGGTGCAGCAACGTAGTGCGATTTCGAGACGGCGTACTCTGGCTGCAATTTCCGCACGATCCCGTACACCTGCTCCGCCCTCCTGTCCTCGACAATCCACAACCAGATGTCGGCCTCCCGAAATTTGGGGCTGTTGTAGTCCACGAACTTTGACAGGAATGGCTCGTAAAACGGGGTGCTCATTGTCCCCTCGAATGAGCTTCCAGGGATGTTCCTGAAGTCTATCATTCCGAAGGGGAAGCGGTCCCCGGCTTTCGTCCTGATGGCCTTCCTGGCATCAGACCCCGGCCAGCCTTGGATCTTCAGAGGGTCGAGGGTGACCAAGTTGAAATGCGCGTCGCCCTCGAAACTGACGATCTGCTTCTCCTTTACGAAGTTGGAGAAGGCACGCGCGGAGTGCTCGGGAAGCGCCCGGTTCTTCCCCCCCTTCACGAGCTTCGACCTGAGGAAGTCGTCTCCCGCCTCCCTCATGAGTGCCGCCATGGACGCACTGGTGAACTTATACTCGGCTTTGAATGCCCTCCAGTGCGCCTCGTGAACCTCTCCATCCACGATGAGCTTCTTCTCAGGAACTAGCTTGTGCAGCTCCTGGACGATGGTCGTTTTCTTCTTCCTGTTCTCCGTCCATTCCTTCATGGTGTAGCATGAAGGGACGAAGCATTTGGGCTTGCTGAAGACGATCTTCGGGTGGACCCAACATCTCTTCACCGTCGGCTGCATGTGCAGGATGTGGGATGCCGCCTTCCCCATCTCTGCCTCCGACAGCCCTTGAAGAGTTCTGAAGAACTCCCTCACGAGAGGCTTCATCTGCTTGAAGCGCGATGCCTGGTTGAAGAGCATGCCAGTGTCGGGGTCGATTAGCTCACCCGCCTCATGCTTTTCAAATACACTCCTCCATTTCATCCAAACGAAATCGGAAGCTGTGATTAAATAAATCTCCCCTCTTAGATCGTTGTATTTCTTCTGCTTTTGACTAGCATTGTCAATTGAGGAGAATTTATTTATCATATGGTATTTGAAATCCTGCATTTCCCCAAAACAAACCATTTGAATGCGTGTTAGATATGTACATGTGATTTCCAAGACATATCATGAACAATAACTGCAACAAGAGTTTGGGTCGATCGACCCAAACTAAAAAACGAGGCTGCAAACAAGAGTTTGGGTCGATCGACCCAAACAATACTCACCTCCCACTTTGGATTCTTGTCCTTGGCGTTCTCCCTCTCTTTGGGAGGCCTGCCATAGAACTCCCACACCTCCCGTGAGGCCATGATATTCCTTATCCAGGAAGTTTGGTAGGCCCTCTTCTTGTTCCCCATGTTGAAGTATCGGGAGATGTCGCTGAGCCTGGTCTCGTCGTCGGACCACACCACCAATGCCTTCCAGACCTTCAGCTTTTCCTTCTGATGGTTGGGATCATCCCACTCGGTCATCAGTTGGATTTTCTTTGATGCCTCCACACTGTGCTGGCCGTCTATCAGCCAAAAATCGCCTTTCTGAATTGTAGGCCACATTTCAGGGGTAGGCATTTTCTTCTGTCCCTGGGGCATGACTACAATTGTTTGCCTGTCGTCTTTGAATTGTTCGCTGACGATCTGCGCGATTATCCAGTCGACGTAGGCGTCTTCTTTTGCCCGGACGCACTTTTCTGGTGGCGCTAGATGGCACTGGCTGATGTTGACATCGAACTTGAAATCTCTACCCATGAAGAAACAGTGGGAGCACTTGGACGTGAAATTGTTCACGATTTTCTGTATCTCCCCCGCATCCACCTCTTGTCCGGGCTTTGGCATGCGCAGCTCAGGTGAAACTGGCTCCTCGGTCATCACAGATGACTCTCTCGCCCTTTTCGATGGTGTTGTTTGGCGGCTGGCAGAAGGCGTAGGCGTCTCGCTATCCGCCGGTGTCTCTGAGGGAGTCGTCCGTCTTGAGTCAGACGGTACTGGTCGCGGCTTCCTCACCGTTTGAGGCCTTGACGACCCTGCACCCTCCTCAGTTGTTGCTTTCCGCCTCGCAGGTTGCTGACTTTTTGTTTTGCTCTGCATGGCCTTGTTCAGCACGGTGATTGCATGTTTTAATTTTGTAAACCGGCTAGAGACCTTGGTGTTCGATATACTGCTATCGATAAATATCGACTCCGGTTTGATGACGTCTGGCTCAACACAGGACTCCTTTACGTAGATTGCGTCGAACGGCTCGGAGAACTGGTGCATGAACATATGGACATTCTGCACCGCGGAGTTCTCTAGGATGACGTCCACGTAGTCACCAAGCGACTGAACCGATGCCACCTCCCACCCCGTGACTGTGGCCCATGTATGGTTCTCCATGGTGCCAACTTTCAATACAAATATCATTTTGTATTGCGAGGCTTTGACCACTTGAATTGACCAAGCGAGGATAAGATTGTCCTTTGGAACATAGGAGTCATCCTGCGGTGTTTCGTGCTCCTGCCATAACATGTCTGGCGCAAGCATGAACCACCTTTCACCGGGTCTTTTCTTTGGGGCCATCTGTAAGGAAAGAATAAACCATGTTAGTTTCGGTCGTTCGACCCAAACATCTTCAAGCTTAATGGATAGTTTAAACTTCTTCAAGCTTAATGTTAGTTTCGGTCGTTCGACCCAAACTTCTTTCAATTGTTTTAAGGGAAATTTAATGGATTGGCGCATATATTTTGGTGGATTGTGCACTGTTATATATGTGAACATCATTTGTATGGTGATATGTTATTTTGTTAATTTTTGGGTGGATATTCATTTTATATTGTGTTTAACATCATGGATTTATTGATAAAATAATAATTTAGAGGTTGGGTTTGGGTCGAGCGACCCAAACATGATGATGTGTTTGGGCCGAGCGTACCAAATATGAATATTGGTTTAGGTCGAGCGACCCAAACATGATGATGTGTTTGGCCGAGCGTACCAAATAGGAGGCTGGGTTAAGGTCGACCGACCCAAACATCAGGCTGGGTTTGGGTCGAGCGACCCAAACATGATGATGTGTTTGGGCCGAGCGTACCAAATATGAATATTGGTTTAGGTCGAGCGACCCAAACATGATGATGTGTTTGGCCGAGCGTACCAAATAGGAGGCTGGGTTAAGGTCGACCGACCCAAACATCAGGCTGGGTTTGGGTCGAGCGACCCAAACATGATGATGTGTTTGGGCCGAGCGTACCAAATATGAATATTGGTTTAGGTCGAGCGACCCAAACATGATGATGTGTTTGGCCGAGCGTACCAAATAGGAGGCTGGGTTAAGGTCGACCGACCCAAACATCAGGCTGGGTTTGGGTCGAGCGACCCAATCATGATGACGGGTTTGGGTCGAGCGACCCAAACATTAGGCTGGGTTTGGGTCGAGCGACCCAAACATCATGCCGTGTTTGGGTCGAGCGACCCAAACATGAGGATGTTTTTGGGCCGAGCGTTCCAAATAGGAGGCTGGGTTTAGGTCGACCGACCCAAACAGCATGACGTGTTTGGGTCGTCTCCCCAAACTGTTCTATTTAATATATATTTTAAAGGTTGGCACAGAGCATATACAATGCTTATGCGTTGTGTATGCTACAGCACCATGAATTAATTAATACATGTTGGGTATAACAAAAGATATTACCTTTTAAAGCTGTTGTTGCAAAAACTGTGGAGTAGAGTTGGTGTTCTTCGTCCAGTAACACACAAACAGCTGAATGTGATTCGGACACACGCTAAACTCCCAAACAACTACTAAAGCTTTCAAATAATTCTTACTTCTCTCAAATAAAGCTTGAATCTCTCATACAACTCCTCAGGCTTTCAACGCACTTTTGAATCTCTCAAAACAACAACTGAATCTCTCAAAACAACAGCTGAATCTCTCAAAACAACAGCTGAATCTCTCAAAATAACAGCTTAATCTCTCTAAACAACAGCTAAATCTTTCAAACAACAACTGAATCACTCCAACAAGAACTGAAGCTCTCAAATCACTTCTATATGTCTCAAACACCTCCTGATTATCTTATAGAACTCCTGAATCTCACAAACACTCCAAATACAATACAAACTCCAAAAGAAAAATAATCTACAAACACATGACTTCGCAAGCACTCGCTAAAGCTCCCACACAATGCTCGAAAACCCTTCAACAATCTTCGACTAACTTCCTCCGTAGGTTTCTGATCTATTGGAAACACCTCCTAGCTTCTAAGATTAAGAGCAAGAGAAGGGAGGGAAGGAGAAGAAACACTAGGCGGGAGAGAGAGAAGGAATCAAATGCCGCCCTGAATAGCCACGGCGCTTCGCGAAAGCGGCGCTTCAGGAGAGGCGGCGCTTCCAAGAGACACGCGGAGCGAATGCTTGGCGCGGAGAGAGAGAGAAAGGAGGAGAAACTGTGGCGGCTGGGGTTTTGTTTGCCTCGGGAATTGGGTGCCCACAGGATTAGGGCACCAACGGAAATAGGGTTACGGGGAACCCTAAATCCTAAACCCTAACTCTAACCCCTTAGCGGGCATTAGCTATTTGAAGACACTTTGGAGTACCCTTAGGTGCTACATCAAATGCGGTATTCTACAAGACTAACCATTTATACAACTAATGCATTTTTACAACGTAACTTTATGCTAAAACCAATACTTAACCCCTACTTACATGACACCATGCCCTAAATTTTCCAAACAAGTTGAAGTCATTTGTTTCTCTTTTGTTTGAGCACGTTAGAAAAATAATACAATTGCGTGACATTTAACGATGTAATCATTGACTTTTAGACTTTACCAATGATGCCAACAACTCACACATTATTCAATGAATAAGAAATATAACCCCCACCCCCCAACATGAAATTCGGAAATTTAGAATACTTCAGTGTGGAGCCTAAATGAATGCCTTCCCCAAGTGCATTTTGTAAGGATTTTGAATTGCATGATCCTTAGTTCAAAATGCTAACATGCTCAAGTTTTTTGTAAATCCCTTATATATTCACTTTGATGAATCACATAGTCGCCAATAAACCATTGATGATCATATATTTACTTGGAATGTGATATAAAAGTAAATCGGTCTTGTATTTATTGGTCTTGTATTTATTCAATTGCCATTTCATGTTGTGGATGTTATTAGGGTCCAACTTTGGATGTTTTGCTCACTTTGACGAATCACATAGTCGCCAATAAACCATGGTTCATGATATATTTAATATATGGAATGTGAAATAAAAGTAAATCGGAGAAGCACAACATCAAATGAAGCCATTCACGCAATCATGTTCTTATTCAATGTCCCCTCCACGTATATTACATAATGGCGCAAGATATAATGGATGTTGTTTGTATATGGAGGCATCAGTGATCAACTACGATATTTGGTGTTAAGGGTTTAGGGTTTAGGGGATACGGGGTTAGGGTTATAACATATTAATCTATCCAATATTAACGGGTAACATTGTGCATTTTGGTGAGAAGAGTCCAGACCTTGGATAGTTGGCCAACTTGTATCACCATCATGCTAAATAGGTCGGGCCCCTATTTGTCACTTAGCTTTAGCTAGCTAGGTTCACCGAACCTAGGATTCCTACTTAGCTTTAGCTAGCTAAATTTTTCGGAACTCTCATTTTCACTTAGCTTCAACTAGCTAGAAAGTTGTGTGACATGCATATTCATTCTAAACCAAAGAGAAATCCATTCACACAAAACCAAACAATATATAGTTGGTTGTATTGCTCGTGGTTGCCTCTCTATTTTCATGTTGGTGCACAAGGAAACTTGAATTTTTAAAATCCACACGTATACATTGGCTTCCTCACTTTCAACTGGCATTGGTGCTACATTGCTCATTATATATATACAAGTGAGCCCAACCATGAGCTTGACTAAACTACCTAGAAGATTGTTCCTAATTATAAGCTTGACTAACTAATCTAGAAGATTGTTCCTAATGAAATGCCCACTTAGGGTGAGCGGCTAACACTAATGATCTTACTAGATTCCTATGTGACTATTGACTATTAGGAACAGTGAAGACCGTGCCATGTGTATTGAGATTTCTACACAAACATCTCAATGTAAAAATTGAGAGTTTCCAAAAGAATTAGCTTGGAAATGGCCTACATAAAATTGATTGCAGATACCATAATCGAAACCTAAACTGTAGCCATGGGACAACTAACTAAGTGGGTGTCAATTTGGACAACAAGGTTTTTGCTATATGGGATCCCCCCTAATATTAAAAAAATAATGTATGTTTTACATTCCAACTAGCTATTAGCTAGCTTTAGCTAGCTACCTTTCCTCGCCCAGATTATGGCACTTAGTTTTAGCTAGCTATTCTTTTGAGGCACCAAATTCCTACGTAGCTTTAGCTAGTTGGAGCTTTTAGCTAACTAAATAGCTGGCCACTTAGTTAGTTGTCCAAGGTTTGGAAGAGTCTTATAGGAAGGTTATGGTAAAGACAATCTTGATTATGTTAATATGTTATTTGGGACGTTTAAACGTGATACACTGATAGTTCTTGTATTTATTCAAATGCCATTTCATGTTGTGGATGTTATTAGGGTCCAACTTTGGATGTTTTGCTCACTTTGATGAATCACATAGTTGCCAATAAACCATGGTTTATGATATATGTAATATATGGAATGTGATATAAAAGTAAATCGGAGAAGCACAACATCAAATGAAGCCATTCACGCAATCATGTTCTTATTCAATGTCCCCTCCACGTATATTACATAATGGCGCAAGATATAATAGATGTTGTTTGTATATGAAGAAGAGTCTAATAGGAAGGTTAGAGTAAATACAATCTTGATCGTGTTAATATGTTATTTGGGACGTTTAAACATGATATACTAATTGGTCTTGTGTTTATTCAACACACATTTCATGTTGTGGATGTTATAAGGGTTTAGGGTCCAACTTTGGATGTTTTGCTCACACACATTAGTAAACTTGAAGTGAACTTGAGGATATTAGATTCAAATATCATTGAAAGATTGAACTAAAAAGCGACATTGGTGGTTAGTATCCCCTTAACGACGTCCACATACGTTCGTCATTGCCACACTTGCATGCGAGAGAATAGAGCAATGTTGTATGCAATCATTATATAATTCCTCATGCGAGGATCTTAATAACTACTTTAACTATTGTATTTAGTGACTCTCACCATAAGGCGTTACACAATGTTTAGACTTCTTTTGTCTACATATTGGTTAAAATATACCGTAATGTTTGAGATCAAGTAGATTAGTATCATGATTTAATATGTATATGATGCATTAGAGTGACATTCTAGAAGTCTTTAATATAAATCACTTATCCCAAACCTTTTCTCCTCATGACACTTGGAAAAATACATGTGGCCGCCACCCTTCCTTCCAATGGTGCATGTCATATCCACACAAAACAATATGAAACGGATTAAATATCCACATTACTTTCAATAGACATTCTCAACACACACAAAGTCAGATGACAGTTGGGGTATCCAAGAGCTAGGTTAGATTCGCATTTTTTTATAATTAACAAAAGGCGGGGAATTCTGTTAGGAGGTTTGAAAATAACCTCTGCAGGAGAACTAGGCGGGAAAGGCATCCAATGAGGAAGTTGGGGAAGCGGAGGTGGATAGTATAAAGGGGCGCACCCCCCAAAAGTCGGTTCTTTTTGCTCTTCTCCCACTCCTGAAATCGTAGGGAGAACTCTCAGTCGGAGCTGTACTTCAAGGTTCGTGCACGCTGCCGTTCACGAGCAGCTATCCACAGCATGCAACCCCACTGTGAACTTCGGAATGAGCTCAAATTCATCCCACCTCGCAATTTCCGCCGCATTATACGCCGGATTCTGCGGTGGGTTTGGGTCGGTCGACCCAAACCCCTACACTAGTGTTGGCGGTTTTTAGTATGACCCTTCTAAAGTTTGGGTCGGTCGACCCAAACACCTGCCCTAGTGTGGGCGGTTTTAGTTTGACCCTGATAGACCCAAACCCATTTAACCAGTGTGGGCAGGGTTCTGGATGACCATGATCCCATCCCGCCAAAAGGTTTGAGTCGGTCGACTCAAACCCATCCCCACATTGCGGATGGGCTCTGGATGCCCATGAACACATCCCCCCAAAAGGTTTGGGTCGCTCGACTCAAACCCATCCCCACATTGTGGATGGGCTCTGGATGACCATGAACCCGTCCCGCCAAAAGGTTTGGGTCGCTCGACCCAAACCCATCCCCACAGTGTGGGTGCTCTCTGTGATGAGCCTACACCCATCCTGCGCCAACAAGGTTTGGGTCGCTCGACCCAAACCCATCCCCACATTGTGGATGGGCTCTGGATGACCATGAACCCATCCCCCCAAAAGGTTTGGGTCGCTCGACCCAAGCCCATCCCCACAGTGTGGGTGCTCTCTGTGATGAGCCTACACCCATCCTGCGCCAACAAGGTTTGGGTCGCTCGACCCAAACCCATCCCCACATTGTGGATGGGCTCTGGATGACCATGAACCCATCCCCCCAAAAGGTTTGGGTCGCTCGACCCAAGCCCATCCCCACATTGTGGATGGGCTCTGGAAGACCATGAACCCATCCTGCGCCAACAAGGTTTGGGTCGCTCGACCCAAACCCATCCCCACATTGTGAATGGGCTCTGGATGACCATGAACCCATCCCCCCAAAAGGTTTGGGTCGCTCGACCCAAGCCCATCCCCACATTGTGGATGGGCTCTGGAAGACCATGAACCCATCCTGCCACAAGGTTTGGGCCGCTCGACCCAAAGCCATCCCCACAGTGTGGATGGGCTCTGGATGACAGTGTGTCCGCTGGACAACCCAAACCTTTGCAAACCCAATGGCATAGCTGTCATATGAACATGTATGAGCACTGAGTATTTGCAATTTTGATTATATAAGCTGGTTTTTGTATTCTTCGTTTGGAATCTACAATTTTTGTGATTTTTTTGACAAGGTGGTATGTTCATGTGTGTAGGCACAATGGATGGGTTTAGTGAAAGAGGGGATTGGTCATCTGAAGACATGGCCACTTGGCCATCTGCATCTGAGGATGAGCTAGACATTGTCGGGGAGGCTACTATGGATGACAGTCTAGATGAAGATCATTTGGATTTACCTTCGCCTTCCCTACCGCACTGTCCCATTGTTGAATGTTCGGGACTTTCAAGGGCCTCGTGGCTGAATTTGGAGGTGGTACTCGTTAATGATAGTGGAGTTGCTGTGGCGGATGGTATTTGTCGTAACACCCATCCACAAGATTGCATTGATGAGAACCCACTTGGCACAGAGGACGTTGGAGTTGTCATATTGGAGTCACTCATTCATTCCGAGGTGGATCCCACTCATAGGTTCTCCCTCCGCAGGTGGCCATTGAGGAATGTCACGATTGATGGAGTTAGCTTGCGTGACCATGAACGACAATACATGCAAAACCAAATGGAGCTCCAAGCAAACATTCGGCCCCGCAAAGGCTTACGAAAGTACGAGACATTGGCACGTCCTACTCCCTCTGCAACTGATTGTAAACGCCAAAGGTTGCTCGGCGAGGAGTCCATTAGAGAAGTTGCCACAAAGGATTGTTGTGTGCATCGTTGTTGCCAATTGTTTCCAAGGGATAAATTGAAGGCCATCCGCGAAGAAATGTGGCTTGGAGATTTCCGTCTAAGATCCACCAAAAAACTTGATGTCCATAGGGCGATACATGTGAATGGGACGGGTCGCAAGGTCATCACCATTGAAAGCATAGACGTGTGTTGTAAGGCATGGTACACCATTCACGGTGTGTCAAAAGCGGACTTTTATAGACAAGCTGCTTATGCCAAGGAAGGCCGCCGTTCCCGTCACCATGGGAACGTGGGTTTAAAGAAACCCAGGGAAGCAACAAGGCAAGCAACGGCCACTCTGGCGACCATCATCGTCCCCCTTGCCGATGCAATGCCACACAAAACACGCACACTCACAACCGGGGAAAAAGTTGTGGAGAAAGTTCTTCCCACAGGCACAAAATGGAAAGACATATTGTTGGACGTGAATGCAGTTGGCGAGAAGGTCGGTTTGGAGCCTATTTCATTGTCAAATTTGAGTGCAATCAAGAAAGCAAACTTTAGCGAATACATTACAAAAAGACGAGGGGACAAATTTGCCCGTTGCTCTAATTGCGAGAAGTTGAAGCGCCTTCGCGATGCACACACGATGGGCACCGAGTCATATGCGGCACATCAATTGAACTATTTCAAGCATGTAAACATGCAAGAGGCACACCGTAATGATTACTACACAAATAGAGCTTTGTCCATCTCCAGACCCTTGGAGGTTCTTACGGTCATCCATGACAAAATGGATCATGCCAAAACAGCCTCCCCATGTTTTGCAAATCGTATCAAGGCCACGGATGGACTTTTTAAGCTGCCTGTATCGGTTACAGGTGAATTTGGAAACAATGTCATCGCATACCCTAAATGTTGTGGTGTTTTATTACGTGATGTGCTTGAGAACATGGATTCCCTCAAATTGGTTTATTTATTCATAGATACTAATCACATTGGGTTGGCATTGCAGGAATGATTGCACATGGACATGGGGATGTCAAGTTTGCTCATTATGCTCTTGATTTGTATCCAGCGGATTCAAACCACACGATAGGGTCATTCGCAAGGTTTTTACGTGATTTGGAGAAACCGCCGGCCTATTCTTCAGGATTGTTATTTGAAAATACGGGTTCAACACCTTTATATGAAGCGGTGTTGGATGGAAAAGATGTATGCTTGCATTCGTTGCCAGAGCCACCCAGTGAACCCGTGATTGCCAAGAAGTTGCCCCCCACTTTGCGTGTCCAATTGGACAATTGTGCCAAGGACAATAAAAGTAGATATGTATTTGCATATTGGTCGTTGTTGGTTGCGAAAGGCATTTTCAAGGAGGTTTTTGTGTCCTTCCTACTGGTAGGCCACACGCACGATGATATTGATGCATCTTTTGGGCGGTGGAGCATGAAGTTGAGGGAGGAGGATTTTCCAACAATCCCATTATTGATGAAGTCGTACATGGATTTGGAGAACGTTCCCGTCATCCCCCATATGATTGAGGAGGTGCCTGACTTTAAGGCATTTATAGAACCATTTATTCGAAGCGGAGCTCACCGATTGATCGGGCATACGAAGGCACAACAATTCCGCTTCTACATGCGTGACGATGGTGTACCCGCCATGCAATACAAGTTGTTGTGCATGACACAAGACTGGAGCCCGCCGGAAGGTCTCCTTGTCTGGCGCGTGGATGCGGATGGAAAGACGATGTTACCGGATGGAGAGCCCAGGCCTTGCAAGCCAATACCCATGAAGAATTTGGAGGATATTTTGAAAGGTATATCAGGCTTCATACAATATTGGGAGAGTTTGAAGATAGTGGATGTTGGTGGATCATGTTGGCATCGTTACGGGAGTTGGATACATTATTGGACACATGTTCGTGCCGCCTTGTCAGACCTACACCAAGATAGCCCTCATACATTGAGGCACGGGTTTTGGCCACAAACTCGTGTCGAAGTACAAGCTTCGGAGGCTTGCCTTTTGGAAAATGGAGAGGTTCGTGAGGAGTTTGATGTGGACGACCATTACGTTGGGCCTGCTAGTCAACGTCCCCCACCTTCATTCCGCATTGCGGTGGATTGTCATGAAGGTTATATGCTCATTTTGCGTCCTGGAGATGAGACATATGCGAAGCCAGTGTGGGTGGCAAGAGCTTTGTCTAAACCAAATTTTGCAACTTCCAGCCCTCATTTTCGACAAATACAAGTGGAGTACTACAGACCGACAGCACGGAACGAAGATGTGATTCGGCATTATACAGGCTGGGATACAAACCATAATTTTCGGTGGAAGGTGGATTCTGAGCACGGTCCATCTTGGGTGGATACAGATTCCATATTCATAGCATGGAAACCACGGAAAAATCATAGTGGATCAGTGTCCATCCCTCAAAAGTACATAACTTTTGCAAAAGACAACCTTGCTCGGATCACACAAGAAGCAACCCACGTTGAATGAGAGAGTTGGTAGGATTGTGTAAGCATGATTATAGTTTCATATGTAATTCTAGCAATATATATTACTCATATGTGTGCTCTTCAAAATTGGGGTAGAGTTTGGGTTGAACTTACGAATGCTATATTGTTTGGGGATGGATGAATATCCATTTACTATATTTCAAAACAAATGTGAAGTTCATCTTATTATTAAGTTTGGGACTAAATTGTCCATTGAAGAAATATGCATTTATTACATGCACTTCGTATGTTGCAATGTCTATATTTTATTGACCATGCTAATAATAGAAATCATTTTATATGTTTTTTGGGTGAATTTTGTTTGGAGTGCTCTACCCAATGTGTTTTTGTTGATGAAGTTGGTGTCGAGTGCTCTACCATATGTGCTTATGTCCGCACATCATAGATTTGGGGTATTAGAACATATAATATATTTGAGATTGTTGACAATATAGTTTCGGGCATCTTCATGTTGTTTGATCCATATATTAATTTGAGACTAGAGAAAGTCTCAATTTAACGAATATAGTGTTATTTGGAGCATATCGTGAGACCTAGGAGCTCTAGACTAGCATTTTATGGGAAGGCCATATAAAGACATGGATAATGTGGTTCAAGATTCGGCCACGACATTCTATCTATTTAAGAGTCCTAAATGGCTCAACGTTTCATGAAGATTCATGTTGCCAATTGTGAAGTTTGCAAGGTTACAATGTGACCCCTTGTGAAACAAATTCATGGGCATTAATCACATCCGTGCCAACAAACACATTGCGTGTTGATCACATCATGTATTTTATGGTCCCTAAGTTAGTCTTGATTTGTAGCACTTATTCTTGTTTCGGGGGGTGCACTCATTGTCAAAAGTATGGACCCATACTAGGCATAATATACTTATAGCTAGATAAATAATAAATATATAGCTAAAATAAATAATACCCATAAGTTATTATACTCCTAGTTATAAATAATATACTAGACATATTATTCATATACTCTTAGTTGTATTTCTTCATAGTCAATCATAATGAAGTGGGTAATCTACAAGAGATCCAAGTGAATATTTCATCCGATATGTGAGTTGAATGGTAATCCCACATTGTCCAAGGATAGGTTTACTAGAATCAAGTATGGCATGTTGTATGTCAAACCTAAAGTTCGACTATCTAGAGCCACGGATAATGATTACTCATTGAAATTGAGATGTGATTGTGCGGTATCGTTTTGTCTCTTAAGCAATATTTGAAGGAGTGAAGAAAAGAGGGACAAAAAAAAGTGGCTAAAACATTGACCACCAAAACTTAGTATTTGGAAAGGGTCTATAGGATGCGCCACGAAATTGGCAACATGTGGATTGAGTATCAACAGTTAATTGGCCACTAGAACCGGCCTTCCAATATGGAAATAAGGTTATATTGGTATCGAAATAAGAATGGGTCAATGTGGACCTACGATTTGACAAATCATTTGATGGTAGAGTAGAAACCATCATTGCATTGGTTGCAATGACTTATATTGTACAAACAAATATGTATGAGTTACATCCAATGGATGAACGAGTGTTCAATGATTTCATCAATGATAAATAAATATGTCTTGCTAAGTGCATTTTAGCCATATTTTCTATATGATCTTTCCAGCGTATACATATGATTGGGATCTATATGATTATTTATTTCTCACTTGTGTATATATTCGAGGGGATTTCCTAGCTACATATTGTATGTATATCATTTTTAAGAGGGGAAAAATCCTTGTGTATTAGTAATATTAATTTCACGGTCATGCACGCAATACATACACAAAATAGTTTAATTAGTGCCAAAATGGTAAAGGCAGTATGGTATCACCCATGTGTGGCTTCATCACTCCCAATGATTGTTGCCAATTTGGTAAGGTAAATGTGCCTAGTTCGGTCACTAATCTTGCTTGATCACTACGGTAATATTTAAGTGGTCTGTAGTTAAGTGTGAATGTAAGAATGGACCTCAAAATGATATGTGTTTGAAAGAGATTGGACTCGACTACATGCTCAGAGATCAACGTAATTGGGGAGGAGAGAGGAGGGGGGGGGGGCTACTTGGTCTTTTTATGGTTCGGGTTTGGCTCCCACACTTTTGACTTTGGAAAATCATAACTACAACATGGGAGATCATAAATTTAAAGATCATTGCTAAACATATGAAATCACATTTGCATATCCAAGAAAAAAATCCGAACTATGAATTCTAAGTTGATAATCATGACAAACATGTTTTTTTTAATAAAAAAAAGCAACTGACCGTTTAAGGCACATTTTCTTGATCTTGAAAATTTGGAAAAATAAGGACAACGAGTTTGTGAAGTTTTGCTTTGTGACTGGACATTGAACCACACAAAAAGGCAACCAACCAACCAATTAACCAACAAATAAATATACAAGCAAAATCAAGACCTTCCATCGCTACAGTCCTCAAATCCTTTGCAACGTGGAAGATCATAGAGTTCCATAGATTGTTGCTAAATTATCACATCACATTGGTGGATCCAAGAAGAATCCTAACTATGAAATCCAAGTTGATAACCATGGCACATAAGCAACCAGAAACAACAACATAAAATATAGAATAGAATTAAATATTTATTAATTTATGATCAATTATTAACAATTTATTAATTGTGATTAATCATTAACTATTTATTAATTTATGATTAATAATTAATAATTAATAATTAATAATTAATAATTTATGATTAATAATTAATAATTAATAATTTATGATTAATAATTAATATTTATTAATAAATAATTAATAATTAATATTTATTAATTAATAATTAATAATTAATATTTATTAATTAATAATTAATAATTAATATTAATTAATTATTAATTAATAATTAATATTTATTAATTAATAATTAATATTTAATGATTAATATTTAATGATTAATATTTAATATTTATTAATTTATGATTAATATTTAATATTTATTAATTTATGATTAATAATTACTATTTATTAATTTTATGATTAATTTTTAACTATTTATTAATTTTTAAAAACTGGGTTTGTGAAGTTTTGCTTTTTCGGACTGCTTCACCACAGCAATAAATAAGTGGACATATACTACTCATATACTGATATGGACAAAAGAAAAGGACCGATCCAACCAATTAACAAAGAAAAATTTTACAAAATTATAACGAAATTGAGACCTCCCATTCACTTGATGAGTCGTCGGATCATTTGGTTCTCCAATGCCCACTCACACATTTCTTTCCTCCTCACTTTATGACTCGTCACCAATTTCAAACGCTTTCCTAACTCTCTCGTAACATCACTCAAAAGAAATTCAAACAATTATCGGATTAACTTCGGAGCAACCGACTCCTCAGGATCGAAGTTTCAACAACATCCTTTTCCATTTCGGCTGCAAGTTGTGCTCAATTTGATTTTTGATTTTCTGCTTCAATGGTTTGTCCAATGGCAACAACAATGACGTGCTGCTTGCCACCACACTCAACCTTCCTGCGCACAATTCCGCACGAAAATGTTGCATTTTTGACCTCCACAAAATTTCCTGGAAGAGCAAGGCTGAAGGTCGGGATTGGGGCTCAGAAATTGAGTTGGAAAATTTGTGCAAGTGGGGGAGATGGAGGAGGGCCAAGTCTTCATGAGCAAGGAGTGATGGCAGGGATTGAAGCTAAAAAAAGCCTAGAAGAAGGAGAAAATGGACTTTTTTCAGCAAATGGAGGAGTTTCGGTGCAAGAGAGAGAAATTGAAGGAGGCGAAGTGCATTTGGAGATGGAAAAAGTTGATGGTGTGCTGAGGCCGAAAAGAGTTGCTTTTGATTATGGATTTCAGGCCAAGTTTCTGAGGACTGGACCTTCGGTCCCCCGGAATGTTATCAGGCTGGCGTTTGAAAATTTTGGGCGTGAGTGGAGGGTAGGAATTTCAATATTTCTGCTTGTATTTTTTTTAGTCTCTCTTCGTACTGGGCAACAATTATGGTGATTTTGAGTGTGGTGGTTCTTTGTTTATGTTGGTGTGTCTCTGTGGAATTTTGGCTGTGGAGAAATTAGGGTTACAGGGTTATGATGTCTCCGAAGTTATGATTCTGTTGATGGAATGGCATTGATTGTAGAATTTCTCCACGAATTATGTGGAATTTTGTGATTCTGGTTCTGGCTGGAAGACAAAATTTGGGTTCAGAATGGCCCCTTCAATTTCTGTGTCTGCAAAATTCACTTGCGATTGAATAGGGTTTCACCTGCAAAATTGTTCAAATAAATAGTAATTGGAGGGTAAGGAATTCAGTTCCTCTCTTGCATCATTTTCGTGGTCTCTCTGCATACTGAGCACATAATTGGTGCAAAACATTTGGTGGTTATGAGTGTGGTGGTTCCTTGTTTTTGTTCTTGTTCTTCTGTCCCTGTGAAATTTGCCTGTGGAGAAATTAGGGTTTCAGGGTTATGTCTTCAAAGTTGTGATCCTGTTGATGCAATTGGATTGTTGAAGTAATCTGCGTTTTTGTGGTTCTGGTTCTCGAAGGCAATTTTGGGGCAGAATTGGGCTTTTCAATTTCGGTTGCTGTAGAATTCACCTGTAATTGAATAGGGTTACAATCCCATAATTCCGTTGTGGTTCTTTTGGGGATAATTCTTGAAGCAATTGTAAGAATTTCATTAATGAGATTGTTGACGCAATTGGAACAATTGACAATTACAAGAATAATGCGATGGTTAGATTGTTGACGCAATTGCACATAGTGCATGTTCCAGTTGTGCTCCTACAATTAAATAGGGTCCCATCACACCAGATTGTTTGCGCAACTGGAACAGTTGACAAGAAAAATAATAATCAGATTGTCGGATTGTTGATGCAATTGCACAGTAACTTTGAGATTTTTTTGGAAAGATCTGGAATCATGTGGCCTTGGAGAATTAACACAGTTTCTTTTTAAGTCCACCTTTAAAGTGTTTCCATCTTTGGTCAAGCACTGCTTGGATACTAAAACCGATTTCTCTTTGTTCCTATTTTGTTCCTACTAAAAACCAGGGTTGAGGTATTTTTGGGATTTATTATCCAATCTTGGAAAACAATCATCAGCTGTGAGAACATATAGCAGGGTGGGTTAGTGCATTTGCCTATTGACTGTGTGACCTCTGAACAATTTTTTTTGGATGAATTTTCAGGCGTTGCGGCGCAGCATTCTTTTCTCGGAGCTCAAAAGAATTGACCGTAAGTTCTCTTGAATCTGTTCACTGAGAGGATCGTTTTAAGCACCAGCATTGATGGAATCCTTAGTGGATTGCGATACGTTTTCACGATTCGAAGCTGACAGCATCATCAGGGCATTTATTTTTGCATCTGTTTGGTTTTGAACTGAATTTGCAGATCATCATTGTCTACACTCCGTAAAATTCCTGCTGATGTTTCCTCAAATGAAAATTTAAGGAGATTAATGGAGTATGCGTAACATATATGCAATTAATTTTCCACTGTGCAGCGTCGACATTGAATGGCCCAGTTGAAGTCGTCACAGCATACACTGGGCGAGGTCTCCTTTTGTTTCTCAGAGGCTTAGACAAATTTCTCACCTTATATGACGGTCTCGTTGAACTAAAACCTCTTGAAACGGTATTCTCCAATTCGCTGCTATTTCAAGTTCTTGACTTTTGAATCATATTTTGTATCACAGTGTTTAAGGACATCCCTCACTTTCTAACTGTGCCTGTTGAACAAACTGCTGTTTTTGATGCTGGTGATCGTTCTTCTTTCTGCACCGCAAGGTTTGAAGTCATTAAAGGCTACATTTTAGGTTTCCTTGTTTTCTCAACAGGAACAAATTCCAAGTCTTTTCATCATGTTTTCCACCAACTTAAGGTAGATGGGTCTTAAATGGTTACCTTTTCTGACTACCCACTTCTCCTAGGATATGAAACACACGATCAGTACGAGATGGTTAGCAAATCTCAATCAAGGCCATAGCCACTTTCCTCATGATTTTTGGAGCTCAAATGAATATCTTATTCATTATCAAAGTGAAGATTCTTGTGCTCATTAAATGGTCACATAGGTCCTCCTCAATTATGTTGACTATTGAGACTAGAATGGTTATCATATTTTGAGCACGCATTCTAATCTTTTTTAAACACATGTCTTTTGGTATCTGTACTTGGAGCCACACCAAATCACATACCACTCCAATATAGATGTCCAATTTAGATAAGCAACAGAATTGGGCGCATCTATCTTAGACCTGAGTTGAGCTTTGTTGAATTTTGAGCATTGACAGAAAGGGGGAAACCTAGAGCAAGATGAGTTAAGAGCAGCATTGAAGAAGCTGAAGCTAAGTAACAAGGCAGTGTGGGACCGAGAACGGGCTCGCCCTCCTGTGGAAGCTCCTTGGTGGATTCTTGGACCTTATTATCTTCTATGCCTAGTATGCTTTCCAACTCTGCAACTCTCCAACATGATCTTCTTGAGTATTATGTTGCTGATACGTTACTGTTATCTGGCAGCTGAGAATCATTCATAAATTGGTGCTGTTCCACAGTTTTTATTCATTTGCTTCCCTGTTTCAAGTCTGCTCAATGAAAGCCAGATAGAAAAGAAAGAAAGACGACTCCAATGTTGCCACCATCATGAATTATGGTGTTGCAGACCATGGAAGATTTTTAGATTATTTTAGTTTTTTTGTGTTTCTAATTTCTTAGTGTTCTTTTCTGCAGATGCTGGATGTCATCTTTGATAACAGGCCAATACAGCGGTTTTGGTTTCTGGAAACGGTTGCGCGAATGCCATATTTCTCGTATCCTTCAGTTGTCCATGGTTTTCTTTGTCGTTTGCATTAAGACAGGGTTGTTAGTATCAGTTTGCAATCCGATGTAAGGTAGACGTGCATTAGATGGACACTATTCTCTCTGTGCCCACTTCTTGTAGGATATGAAACACGCAATTATTGCAAGATGATTAACAAATCCAAATCCATTTGCATCATAATTTTCGGAGCTCATTTCATTATCTTGTTCATTAATAGAGTAAAATTTCTGGTGCTCATTGAGTAGTCATATAGGGCCCCCAATCATGCCAAGTATTGAGCTTACAATGGTTAGCATATTTTGCACTTGTAGTTCAATCTCTTTTTATTATATGTCTTTCTTGTGTCTATTCTTAGATCCACATCTAACCACATACCACTCAAATATAGGTGTCCAAATTATTGTTGTGTTGGAATTAGGTGCGTCTACCTTAGTGAACTGATGTCTTCATTGAGGGTGAGTTTGCTATAATTTCAGGGTACGTCTTTTGCCTCTCTTCTGAAAATTTCGATTCTCGTCAGACCTTAATGACCATCACAGATATATATCAATGCTTCATCTGTACGAGACTCTTGGATGGTAATACACCTTATTCTTGCTGTATCTGTTTTAATCAGAAATTTCTCCATCACACAATGGGAGTTCTAAGAGATTAGACTGCTGAATATTGCATGAAATGTATAAGTTGTTACAGGCCGAAACTAAACTATTTGTATCTCATCTTTTTGGGGTGACAGGTGGCGTACTGGAGCTGAAGTACGAAAAGTTCACTTTGCAGAGGTAAGTTATGTGCACAGAACTGAAAGAAATATGACCAAATTACTCCCAAGTCTCAACCATGTATATGTTCTACTTTTCACACCTATAATACATAATACCAAGGATGCATTTCATAAACCTTTGGCTCATTGCAATCCTTTGGACGTTCTGTATACCTCAGAGTCCAGGACACTAAATAGTCCTATTAGTGTGGGTGGAAAATTAGTGTGGAAATAATTAATGTGGGCCATTCTAATTGTCTAGTCTGGGTGGGAATAACAAGGGTCCAGGACCCAGGTCTTCCCCTTGGTCTTCGTTGAGATTTCTGACCAACACCTTAACAATCAACATGGCCCACACTAAGTAAAGTAGAGATTTGGCGTGGGTTGGAAATTTAATGCGGGCTCTAGAAAATAACACTGGCCCACACTAATAGGACTATTTAGTCCAGTTCCTGTATCAAGCTTCAATATCTTTACCAACTATTAAGTCAACATGATATGTCTCCAAAATCTATTTTAGCATCCAAAGGTGTATACACAACACCCCTTTTCTGGGCACAAATACTTGGGAGTCAAATTGCAAATTAAAAATACTTTGCTTTTGCATGTCAGGAATGGAATGAGATGCATCACCTCAAGATTATGGAGTCACTCGGAGGCGACTTAGAGTGGGTGGATCGTTTCTTTGGCCAGCATGCTGCCTTCTTTTACTACTGGGTATGAGTTCATTCCACAGCACCTTATTCTTGCATATTGAAATACAGAACATGCTTGATCAAAAGATTTATATTTTTCCTTAATATGTGTTCTGGACAAAATGAAGTTTCTTGGCAATGTGTAATAGGTCCTGAATGGAATGTTCCTGATTTCTCCAAAAGTTGCTTACAACTTCTCCGAGCTCATCGAGATGCACGCAGGTGGGTTGTTGGTCCATCCATGTCCATTAGAATATTACTCTGTTTCTTGAAAGCAAAAAAGTGCCACATTTCATGATGTGATTGGGTGGAACCAGTGCTGGTCTGGTATTGTCTTTTTTATATACCATTTGGGTATCTTTTAAAAGGATTTCATCTTTTCTGATACCAGTAGGGTATGGGTGTTTGACGGTATTGTTTTTTGTGCCATTTGGGTCTATATACCATGCAAGAACTTCCATACCTAGGCCAAATTGCCCTAGTATCAATATGGTTGAGATTGGTATTGACTCATATAAAGATAGTATACAAAGATTCTCTTACCTTGACATACCCACTAAATATGAATATTTGAGTGGTAATACAATTTTGATACCCACGGGTAGGTTCTTCGATACCATTGTTGATATTGATTATTGATACCATGCATTCATCTATATACCAAACCAAATCTCGTTGGAGCCTCTTAAATGATGGTGTAGAAATTGAATTTAGGCAGGGTTGTGCCCAATCAGACCTTAACATACAGTAAGTGTCAAGGTGTAGTTGGAGAATTACCAAACCTTTCAAGTGAAGGGGAGCTTCTTTCTTGACAACAATAGTTAATGGTACAATAATATTTTGGTGATTAATGTAGAATTGCAATGTTAAGTTAAACAGGTGCTCAATTTTAATCTTAAGGAAAGCACCAATTGGTTTGAAGTTGTCAGTCTTGTTGTCATCCGCACGTCCTTGGTTCCATTTTGTACCTTGCAAAATTAACTTCTGGGATCGCACACGAATTCATCTGACTTTCACAGGATATATGCCTTACAAATTTGTGTCCTTTCCATCTTGAAAAACAGTGGACACGTATGGAGAGTTTGTGGACGCGAATGAGGAGCTTTTAAAAACACTACCGCCTTCCCCTGTGGCTGTTGGATATTATGAGAATGAAGACCTTTACATGTAAGCGTCATAGTTCCCACCATACTTAGACCTTCATTGTATGTTTTTATATCTAAAGTTAATGGTTAAGTCACAATCTTTTCAAGTGCATTGTGGTAAATCTGGTCTTCAGGGTGGCCCAAACCCAAGGCCTCAACCTGGATTTCATGGGAACTCTGAGGTTAAGCTGCCTGAGGCCGGAATAATAGTACTCGGATGGGTGGCCTTCCTAGCACTTCTTTGCAATGCACACTATGACACATGGTCCACCCAATTATAGTGGATATCCAAGTGAACTGGATATTTTCAACCAACCATGTGGGAACCTATGATCGGGGAGAACCGGCAGTTAGTTACAGATGAACCGGTTGAGTTTGAGAAATAACCGGTTGAAGTTTAAGACTGCAGGAAAATTACCGATCAGTTTAGAGGAATTTATGGAATATACCCAAATTTAATAAAGGAAAACCGAAGGATGTCAGCATGTAACCGGTTGGACTTGCAAACACTAGGATCTCAACCGAATATGCCCAAAAATCTCCCCGATCACTGGTGGGAACCTAGGGGTTGCCCTTGGGAGGAGATAGGTGTCCTCGCCTATTCAAAGGTGTCCACCTTTGAAAGGAGGCAGTAGTCTTTGGGGCCCCTTAAATTCTTATAATGCCCATTTCAGGATTATAAATAGACTTAGACCAACTCGAAAATGAAGCAGCACCATAATTCATGCCGGTGGAAACATCGGAGTCGTCTTTCTTTCTCTCTTTCTCTCTGGTTTGGTCTTCTTGTCATAACTTATTTTTCCTGCATTTTGTCATTAGGAGGAACTAATAAAGTAAGAGAGGAGCTATATCCGTAAATCCCCTTCTCTATTCAAATCCTTGAAAACCTCCTTCTACCAAGGTGTAAGAAGTACACTTGATTTTTCAGACCACATGAAAAATTAAATATTAGACCATATGTGTTGTATTTTATATAGGTATGTTTGCTGATTGTGCAGGTATGATGAGTTCCAGACAAGTCAGACACCAGCATCTCGTCGCCCAAAGATTAACAGCCTTTATGATGTCTTTGTGGCTATCTGTGTAAGCATCCATCTCTTTTAGATTTGAAACCTAACTTTCCGTGCTTTATTGGATGTAAGGTAGACGTGTCTTATTCGGATACTTTTCTCTCTGCGCCCACTTCTCATAGGTCATGAAACATGCAATTAGTTCAAGATGACTAGCAAATCCAAATTGTGGTTGTAGCCAGTTTGCCTCATAATTTCTGGAGCTCATATGAATACCTTTTTCATTATCAAAGTCCGATTCTCATGCTAATTAAGTGGTCACATAGGTCCCCTCAATCATGTTGGCCATTGAGCCTAGAACGGTCAGCATATTTTGAGCACGTAGGCCAATCTCTTTAAATACATGTCTTTTTGGTGTTTGTTCATAGATCCACTCATAACCACATACCACTCAAATATAGGTGTCCAGATTATTGATGTGTTGGAATTCTTAAATGGACACCTATCTTTGAGTGGTGTGGATCTAAGATTGGACACCAAAAAGGCATCATGTGTCTAAAAGTAATTGAACTTCATGCTCAAAATACGACAACCATCGTAGGCTCAATAGTCAACATAATTGGGGGAACCTATATGACCATTTAATGAGCACACGAATATTCACTTTGATATTTATTAACATATTCATATGAGCTCCAAAAAACATGAGGAAAGCGGCTCTGGCCTTGATTTGGATTTGCTAACCCATCTTGTACTAAAAGCGCATTCCATATCCTAGGAAAAGTGGGCTAGGCAGAATATGAAAACCATTTAATATCCATCTACCTTAAATTGGACCCCTGTTTAAATATCCATCCACCATGCTCACGCATAATTCTTATGCACCACCATGGTTTTACGCCTAATTAGTTTACCCGTAAATGGAGTCGATTTATCTTGTGTTGCAAAGTATATTTTTCATGTGTGTTTGTATGCACTGCAGGGGGACGAGATGGAGCATGTGAAAACCATGGCCGCCTGCCAAGCTCTCAATACACCTGTTGTGAGCCCTCACGATCGTGTGAACAAGAGCAACAATGGAACAACCTCTGAACGTTAAAACCAGCTATAGATACAAATTCATTGGGTTAGTTTGAGTCTACGGGTGTAGTTTCTGTATATTAGCAATTTTGACATAGATGATTGGTGTTTTCTTGTTATTTATTATCAGCCCCTTCCAAATTTTTGGGGTATGGAAAGTTTTGGTTACTGTATCATACCCTAGAGGGCAACTTCACCCTACTGGGTTGTGTTGTATTGGTTGGACTTGAAAAAACAATCCGTGGTTGAAGAAACTACTATTTCATGTATATGATTTGTTATGACAAATATATCAACAGTTGTTAAGTTAGTTGTTTTTCTCGACACAGGAAGAGACAAGTACTGATGGGGTTGAGGTTTCTACCAGTGTTGGTCTGGTATTGTCTTCTCTTTTTATACCACTTTGGTATCTATAACAAGGATTTCACATTTTTTGGTACCAGCAGGGTATGGATATTTGACGGTATTTTTTTGTTTTTGAGACCATTTGGGTCTATATACTATGCAAGAACCTTCATACCTAGGTGAAATCGCTCTAATATACAAAACTTCTCTCACCTTGACATACCTTCCTTCTAGGTATCGATATTTGACCGGTATTATAATTTTGATACCCATGAGTAGCTTCTTCAATACCATTATTGATGTTGATTATTGATACGATTCATTCACCCGTACACCAAACCAACTTTGATTTCTACAAATTTGCAACATGGAGAATCAGACCTGACTATTTTTAGACACCTAACATTCATATACCCAAAACCAACACGTAACCTTAAACCCACATTATGTAGCACGGTCATACAATTTGGGGGCTTCAAATATATGGTCCTAACTCCTAATACATAGTGTGGGTTTTGGGTTACGTGATGACAAATTGAATCAAGTACTGCGAGATCTTCACAGCCATTTATTCACCGACATTTTGGTCCAAAAATCTAGTTGGGCTGTAGTACTACTTACATTGACTGCTATACGTGGAATCTACAGACATCAACATTTTCCAACAACACAGACAGCCATGTGACATTGGCGTGTAATAATGCAACGTTTCATTACGTACCAACCCTGCCAATGGCAGAAGCCAGGGCATTAAACTCTCCAGAAGCCTTTCAAAGAAGCACGGACGCCTCTGAAATGTACAGAAAACTCTTGGCAATCATCAAGAGGCTTTGTGATTTGAGCAGTGTCCAGGGAGATTTTTGGGCATAATCGGTCGAGACCTTAGTGTATCCAAGTCCAACCAGCTACATGTTAATACCTTTCAGTTTTTCTTTATTAATTTGAAGTATATTGCCTAGATTCCTCTAAAATGATTGGTAATTTTCCTGCAGTCTTGAACTTCAACCATTTACTTCTCAAACTCAACCGGTTCATCTGTAACCAACGGTCGGTTCTCCCTGTTCATTGGATTTGAGATCATAGAATTTATTTGACGAGGGCCCATGAAATTAATTTCTATACAACAATTAGTAACTGTACTCAAATGTGGGTTTAACGATAATCATAACGGATGACTTATCGGTCTACCTATTGGAAAATAGGCAGGAAGGTAAGTAATGAGCAATAGAGTAAGCAATGAGCATAGGCTTTATTATTAAAATCATCCAGTTGATATCTTTTCTTATTTGCAAGGTCAAAAGGATTCCAATGCATCAAAGAGCACATCATTTGGACATTGTATGTAAAAGTTATAAAGGTTTTAAGTTTCATTTGTAGGCAATCTTTAACTATATCAGATATTCAAATGGTGTACATATTCATACAAAACTATGTTCTTATTGGACAAGATTTCTAGGTGTTGGATTTAGGTCAAGTGTTGGTTTTGGGTATACTTACTTTTGGTGAACGGACATCACACATCACTATACCACACTAATGTTCCTTCTTCTTTTTTCCTTTCTAAAGGATGACTTAAGCCATCTCATCAATATGTGCTTCAATTCAAATCTCTAGGAAATTATTCCCTATCTTGATATAAATGTGCATAGAGAGGAGTTGTTTTTGACAACTCGGAAGATAATTCATAGGGATGAAGCATGAATTGTTATAGAGATTCAGTAAAATTTGCGATAATGTAGACACAACTAAGAACTTGTAGGCGAGGATTGTTAAGTTGCATTTTCCATTCTTCAACATCTTGGGTTCAACCCACCTGCATTTACGCATATCGCAATAGAAATGTTAGAACCCTCCATTGTGAGATAATGTGAAGACGTGAGTTTTGCCTAATAGGATTTGGTATTTCTTACATACTTTCCACTAAAACCAACTTGAATGGATGATAGCGCCACTTCTGTGGTTAGCTATATATTTTACTGGGGCATGTTTATAATCTTGTGCAAGATGTTTCACGCCCTCTTTCATAGAAACTTCAGAATAAGCTAAATTTGATATGTGGGTGATCTCTACATTTAGAGCATAACTTATGATGCGAGATAAAGAACCAATGTATCTTGGAAACATGGTGAATTCATAGAGGTCATGGTGGTAGGTTCACCTCAATTTTTATGAATCGGGAATCATCTACATTGATGAAAGCCCCAATAGTGGAATGGTGCCATAAATGGACAATTTGTGCAAAGGTTTTACAACTTTTGTGAGGGCTAATTGTTTAGAACTCTTTATAAGAGTGTTGTATATGAAATCATTCAAAAGGCACACAAAGTTTCAAGGGACATGCTTGGATGGGGGACGAGGAGAAGATACACCGTTGCTATGGTAGTGATAGTGAGAAATTTCCACTTGGCACTTTATACCCAAGGTGAAATCTATGTTTCTTCTCCCACATTTTTGCTCAACAATGTTTCAAATGTTATTGCATAAGAAAATGAAAACACATATATGTGACATTCATTAACACAAATTTGAAGATACTTTCTAAACGTCTATTCTTACTCATCCTCAATACTTTGATGTTAATATTTTTCTATCTCTCATCATCAACGTCAACAAAAACATACATTCCATGATCCGGTCAATTTAGAGAATTATGGCTGAAAGTTTATATGTGACCTTCATCTCGAGACTTCATAACATGAGAAATTTTAGGGTTGTGTGACACCATGAAAGGGATGACAATATTCAAAAGAATTGGTGTCAAATTTATAGAACCAATGTATATGGCAATCAATTTCTCACCTTGACAAGAAGAACAATTCTTAGAATTTGTGAAAATATTGGTGTTACTTCTCCCTAACATTCTTAAGCACAGAAGTAACGCTCCCTTGCCATCTTAAGCATGGGGAGCATGAGGTAAATGGGTGCAAGCATTGCACTTTCAAAATTAGCATATGAGAAGTCTCCCACACTTCCCAACTACAATTGAAGAGTTTAAAATTCTAGACTGAAAATCAAATTATTCGGAAGTGATTGTATGGACCATGGGAGTTGCCACCTCTTCCATGCTTGAGAATGTTATGTCCAAACTATGTAGACAATGTATAAAAATTATGTTTTGGGAAGTTGGGAAGTAGAAACGCCAAGAATCCGAAGGTGTTTTTCGACATCGCCATCGGTGACAAAGATGCAGGCACAATCACAATGGAATTGTTTGCAGACATCACCCCGAAAACTGCCGAGAATTTTCGGGCTTTGTGCACGGGATCCTCTGGGGTTGGCAAGGTGTTCAAGAAGCCGCTCCACTTAAAGGGCACCCCGTTCCACCGGATTGTCCCAAGCTACATGATCCAAGGAGGCGACATTGTGAACCACAATGGCACTGGCGGGGAGTGCATTTGGGGTGCAAGGTTTGCAGATGAAAACTTCGTGCGGAAGCACATCGGGGCGGGCATCATGTCAATGGTGAACAAGGGGACTAACACAGGTGCATCACAATTCATGTTTGCGGGAGCTGCAACCAAGTGGTTGGATGGGAAGAACGTCGTTTTTGGCCAAGTCATTGAGGGCTTTGATGTGTTGAAGGCCATGGAGGCAGAAGGGTCAGTCAGCGGGCGAACAAAGAAAAAGGTCATCATCGCCAATTGCGGTGAGTACATTAAAAAGGTGGTCATACCACGCGATGATTCAAAGCCACTACCAAGATCTTGAAGTGTGGTATTGGTCCATAATCGTGCAATACTCCTTTCAACAATCAATTGGAGGAAGAAAAGAGTGCGATGCAAGCAATCATGTGTAGAATGTAGATTCAATCCATTCATCGTGAATGTAGAGCGTTGTTGCTTGTTGTGTAGAATGTTTTAAGAAAGTTAAGTTGAAAGATTCAAAGTGATTAACATAAGTGTGACATGGAACCTATTTGTATAACATAGTGTTGGTAAGGAAAGGACCGTTTATAATATGGAGCATAAGCAAACCACCCTTGAAGGATTGAAGAATCAAGTATTCTCCTTAGTATGTTTGCCCGGGTCCCCATGTTATCTTGATGTGACTTAGGGCATATCAACATCTCACCTTCCAATGTCAAATTTTGAGATTTTGGAGCTCATTTAAGATATCTTGTGTGGCATTGTTTCACAATCTTAGTGGAGGATGCTTAGGATTGCTTGAAGAACTCAAAATCTCAAAAGCCAACTCAAGATTTTAAGCATGTCTTGGTTTTCCATGAACTCTCAACATCCAAGAACCATTTTCACATTGTAGTGCCATGTGCAGATTCTAGATTGCTATTGCAGTGATAGTTTCTCACCAATTGAAGCCTCTTAGCTTGTAAATGCCTATGAGAACCTCATGGCTAAACAATTTTCTAAAATGTTACAATGTATATCAAGGTCTCCTTGAGAATCATTACAGAAGAAAACTTTGTGACTCATCATCATCAAATGATCATTAGATCCATATGTATAGAATAACCAAAAAAAATGTGCGGTCTTCCAAAATTCAATTTAGAAAGAAAAAAAATAGAAAAAAAAATAATGATTGCAAATCTCATTGTTTTGATGAGAAACTTGATAGAATGGTTAGAAATTACAAATACTATAGATTGGTAGAAGCCCATAAGCATAATATGATCTTAGAAAGTGATTAAATTGTCAAAATATCTCTTGGATAGCATGTGTGCACCTCGTGAAGTATAGAGATGACTAGGAGAAAACGTGTTTATTCCAACCATCCATTGCAATTCATGGCAAGAAATTGCATAGATATATTATTTTGGTTGCCAATTGGAGATATTTAGTTGCAAATTTGGGAGAATTGACTACCAAGAACCTTTGGTTGGCAACTAAAGTGATTTATTTATGTAGTTTTCCTAGGGTAAACTCTTTATACCACATATAGACTAACGTGAGTGTAAGACATGATATTCTTTGAGGTTTTTGAGTACATAGGATACATAACGGAGAGGTGTTATTCTTCTCTAGTGTGTACATCTACAAAAGCTATTAAGAACATTGAAGTAAAGGAAAATGTACAAAAAGGACCGAAGGTGTAGAGAAAACATGGGCAATAGATGTGCTAGTTTCATCCAATTTGTGTTTTCATCCATGGTTGCCATATGGTAATAATCCTCAATGACTATCATGTCCATTTTCTTGTTATGGATTGCATGTGGGTTCTTGATTTTTACAAACTGGAGTCTCTTGGAGTGCTCATGGGCTCCCTTGAGTTTTCCTCTCCATATTGTGGTTAAGTTATTGTGCTCTCATCTTCATGCTTTGGATGAAAAAATGTAAAATGACTTTCTCATTGGAAAGTGAAAGTGGGTTTTATATGTAATAAGGGCCCATTTAATTTATATTTTATATTTTGTATATGTAGTTAAGACATTTATCACATCAAATTCAAAAGTTGATTATAAATACGTGAGTCCATTTTCTAGCATGCCGTTACTATGTAAACATTTTTTTTTATTTTACAAACTTCTCGAATAATTCATAACAACCCACGTTCTATTGAAGAATCCACCCCCTAGGGCATCTTCTCGCCATGAGTTGCAATCGACAAGTTGCAACAGATGGTTGAAATAGACAAGTTTTCTCCTAGTGGATAACCATACATGCAATCTCATGCACGAACTTTTAAAAATGATAATTTTTTTTTCAAAAGCTACGTATGCACACAAATTTATGAGCGAGATCCAAAGGGCATTTAGGTTGAGGACAAAAATGTCCTCCTAGACATGTATGGCTTACTCTTTCTTTTATACATTGAAAAAAGTCAAAATCTATTCAAGCTAAATCGTGACAAACAACTCAACACGTTCAAAGTAGTCCAATTGGGTCTTCCCATGCATGCACCATCCACCATACTCATCACATTTGTAGCTACCCATCAACATCTTCAAGCTACAATAACTTGATGAAAAATGGTATGCGTAGCACAAACCTTAAAAGTATGTTTGACCTACTAGGATAGGACGACCAAGAGGTGGCTTGAATGCCCCGTTTTTGCCTCCCATTGTAAGTTACCATGATTGGCTAGTTGGCATCTCTTTGCTAACTACACTAAGGGCCGCTTTACACCTAGAGGCCGGGCCAAACCACCTTGAGGCCGATTGCATGAAATTTCAGCCCTTTTTGGGTTGGAGGTTGGCCTCAACTACACATTATAATAAGATTATAACGGGGGCCAATTTTCCCATATGTAAATGCCTTAGGGCCAAGAAGCTAGGCCGATTCAATAAATCTAGCATAATTCAACGGATCTAGCATAATCTAGCATAGAACCGTTTAGATTTCCACATAATCCAACGGATCTAGTTTGCTAAAAAAATTATACTTTATTTAAGAAGGTTTTTTTAGTGAAATATGACATTGGCCCCGAGGCCAAGAATTGGCCCTCCATTTTGGGTGCACCCAATTCAACGAGCTCGGGCCATGTCATAACATACATTTTTTAATTTAAAAAATCATACCACCAAATCAGCCCGGCCTCTAGGTGTAAAGGGGTTGGGACCGATTTGAGCCTTTTGACCAATCACAAGTGAGGATTTCAAGCCTCTTGCACAACGAATTGGCCCGGCCTCTAGGTGTAAAGCGGCCCTAAATATGATATTTAGTGTCACCAATTCTAATTGTCTTGCTCAATACTAATTGTAAACCACAGTATATTGTCACCAACACTAAATGTTAACCCAACATTATTTGTCATTCCTTGTACAAAAATTTGGAGGGATTATAGATTTACAGTGTTGCAATTACTGTCACTTACCAAGTGACTTTTCATCCACATGTCAATCATCCATGACAACATTTCATCACAAGTTGCTGACAAGAGAAGGTAAGGTTTTGGCCAATGGATGAACTCATCCATCATCCATGACAGTATTTGTTCGTGTATTCATGAGAAGTTTCATCCAAAAAGTTACCATAGTGACATTAAATACCGTACGACACTAAATATCACATTTAGTGTAGTGATAAATCGCCCCCAACAAAAATGTTGACTTTGTGCTTTGAATTCTAGTTCTTGCACTTGTTAGTATGTACAACTCCATTGCTTGAATTTCAATGACATCAAATATAATTCTTTTAAATCTTTGTACACTCTAAACTCCGTAGTATCACACCTGTGGCAATCAAAGTGCACGTGATATTACGGAGTTCTGTAGTGTTAACATGGATGCGTGATACTAGTGAATTAGTGTAGCATGTGACACTATGGAATGACACAAAGTGCAACATATTAAATGGTGCGGTGTGGTCCACTCCGCTTCACTTTCCCGGGCGATGTGGCGGATGCATGCACCAACATTCAACAAGTGGCATCAGAAGAAGAAGAAGAATGAGAAGAATAAGAAGAAGAAGAAGGTGACACTCCACATGTTGACACTTGGCGCAATGCGAGGGTGTGGGTTGACTTCTTTGGTGGTTTGCATTAATGACAAAATTCGTGCTATAAAGGGAGAGAAAGGTGACAATAAGGAGTGAGATTTGAACTACGAACATCCGTTCCCTAGGGCTTCGGGATATTAGAGAGTGAGTGACATTATGGAGGTTGATATTACGGAGTTTAGGGTGTATTTTTAACATAAATAAGTAATTGTGAATGTCTAACCAGAAATATGATAAAATAAACATCGGTGTTTTGTGCACTGACATGAATGGGAGATTGTTCTCCCTTACATTGATCACGTATCTGTATTTTCTTTTTTGTCCCCCAAAAAAATGCGTATAGGATATTGCTATGAAGGTGATGCACGTACGTAAGTCATGCTTTTAGTAAAGGGTGCACCTCCTAGGCAAAACTTTCATTGTCTCCTAGGAGCCTCCTACTCCCTTCATCTACCTCCTACTACACTGTTTTTTGCATTTAGTGTTAGTTACTATTTGGAGTTACTCACTCCTATATCTTTTTGTACTATTAGTGTAATTTTTTATCACGTAAAGTTGTTAATGTTCTATAATGTCCAACAACCCAATTCGACCTTCGTTGATAAAAAAAATTGCATTAATAATAAAAAGATATAGGAGTGAGTAACTCTGAATAGTAACTAACACTAAATGCAAAAAAAAGTGTAGTGTTTATTCCAATCTAATTTCTTATCATTCACGGCACCCCAAATCTCAAGTCCGTAACTAATAGTCATACATGAATCAAGGGGCACACATTTAGTTTGGATGCATGACAGGTTCGGTTGTATGCAACAATTCTCCATGACTATGGAAATGAGCCTCACATGACCTTCCAAAAGTCTTCAAAATAATTTAAAACTTCTTATGGGTCGCATAATATTTTGTAAGCTTAAGTGCACATAACATTATTCATATCCATAACAGTGTTATGCAGGACTGACAATATTCTACAGAATATTCCACATATTCAGCTTGAATGGTGGAATATTCCACATAATATTTTCAGTCCCACATAACACTGTTATGGATCTGAATAATGTTATGCATGTCAAATGCTAAAGTATTTGGATGTTAAAGAAGGCCCTTTAATATAAAGCCCTTTAAGAAGTTATGCAAGGTCTTTAATCCTGCACCGTGAAGGCCAAACTAGAAAATGTGCCCTTCACATACTTTGTCGCATCTCACTCGCATCTATGTAGCTTTCATTCCGAGTGGATACTCATCACATTAGAGTTATCTAATGTGCTAAAGTCACTTGAAGAGGGACGAAACTATTAGTTGGATCCTTCTTTGAGAGAACTTTTTATTAAGAGCTTCTTAATTGTCGTGCATTGAAGCCTATTTTGAAAACTGGGTAAATTTTTTGGCACAACCTCTTTGCACCTCTCAAACTTTGATAGGAATTTTTTTGTTCTAAACACAGTCGCGCATAGGACCCAATGTCCTAAATTATGGATCAGCCTTTGCAAGGCTAGCTTGGTCCACCCCATCCTAGTAGGACATTTTAGAAAGCCGGTTTTCAATAGCCCAACACCACTCTCTTGCGTATGGTGATTTAATCATTAAGAAAACATGAGTGACTTAGTGTTAATTCTCATAAACCTAGGGTTTGAAACTAAACCTATGGTTTCAAGAGAAGGGCGAACCAACCCGTATATTGGATTCTTGTTGGATGATTGCAACCTGGCCTCCATAAAACTAGTGTATAGATTGGTTCACCCGAACATGGTTTCATCTGCTTCACTTTACAAATAACTCTATTGCATGCATTATTTTCCCCATCTATTCAGTGAATTGGTCCCAAATTTGATGAACTTGGATTCCATGTATTTAATCCCATAAGAATTTAGTATGTATTCTAGTGTTACAGTTGCTTTTAGATATGTTCATCTATTTTCATAGTGATATTTGTTGACCATCTTTGTACTTACATAGTCATTACTTTATGTGCATGCTTTTTATTATTAAATGGTGAGACTAAATGCAAGTACAAAATGGTGAGAATAAGTACAAGTACAAAAAATACTTCCACATAAATGACATATACAAAAGACGGTCACTATCAACCATGCAACATAAATTCTTAGTGGCAGACTTCTTAGTGGCAATTATATAAGCGACGCACATTCTAGATAATTTATCACAAATGCGTTCCATTTGCAACGACTCCGAACAAGAAAAACTTTATGAGCCTTCGCTTCTAATGAAATCCAATAATTTCTTAGCACTAACATGCGCTTCCACCAAGTGAATAGTCTTGCATTCCATGTCATTCTTGTCTGTTGTTGCATTAGGCTCTTCATCTGGGTCAAAGCGATCATCATTGCTTGCAACAAGACCTTCAATTGCCATGTGATCACTACTTTGTACCAAGTGAACAATTTCAATTGTTGAAAACTCAACTTTTAGTGATATTTTCAAATAACCTTATGCAATAACCTTAGCATAACCCGCACAATCACACAAATTGCCCCTCCTGCCCCACAAAGTGTAGAAGTTAACAAAAGCAAAACATGGAATGCCCTCACACACTCAATCCCATGTACACACCCCCATAACACAATCCCACCAATCCCAAACTACGGGAACAAAACACCCTTTAAATTCTTCCCCCAATATTGTTTCTACACAAATGGATCCTTCAACCCTCCAAAAAAAAGTAGGAGATATCTGGATACGAGAAGAAGTGGGATACAATATATATAACCACGAAAAAAATATCAAACTTGCAATACGATTACCAAGCCTACAAACACTACTAGAAAAACAGAGTCCAAATTAACAAAATATTAACAATTTTTTGTTAATTTGGACACTGTAACGTCCATTTTTACAAATTTTTGTTAATTGTATCCAAATTAACAAAAATTTGTCATTTTTTTTTGTTGATTTGGATAGTGCAATTACCATATCGGGAATCTTTTTGAATCTTTTGATAAAGTTTTGAATTATTAAAAATATTTATAAACCTTTAAAAATCTTCAATATACAATGTAGATTTAAGAATAAGTACACAATTCGGTGCTTATTAAAGTCAGCAGACTTCAGAGGCGATTCAGACCTAGTAAAAAAAAATTTGGAAAAACTTCTAACTAGAAAAAGTTGACAAATTTGATTTGTCAACTTTTTCTAGTTATAAGTTTTTCCAAAAAAAATTTTTACTAGGTCTGAATCGCCTCTGAAGTCTGCTGATTTTTTTTTAAAAAAAGAAAAAACCCGAAAAGCTAGTTAAGTAGATTCTAAATTCCATATGTATTACTTGTGAGTGGTTGGTGCGTTGACAAGAGCGTTGGCCTCTAACCACGAGGTCTCCGGTTCGAACCCGGAAGGCCTCACTTTCCGTATGGTCATTGTGACGTGGCAAATGGGTGTCCCCCCACGTGGCAGTTGGATTGTTGGACACGTTTCCCTAGATGATGAAATCAACATTTTTTTGTTAAAAAATGAAACACTGTTTTGTTAAACTTTGACATTTTTTTGTTAAAAAATTAACAGTTTTGTGTTAAAAAATACCCAAATTAACACGTCCTAATCAACAAAAAAAATCAACACTTTTGTATTGAGTTTTGTTAAATTGGTCACTGTTTTTTTCTACTAGTGAAAACATATTTAGAGCAGAATTAATGGCCATATATCACACCCTTACAATAATAAATAAAGACTTCCCAAATGAACCCGCACATATCTTCACAGACTGCCTTAATGGCCTATATGTGATGTAAAACCAAATAAAACACCCCAAACTACACAACAACCACCCTGATCAAACCATTTTAGAAGAACGAGCCACTCGGGGCCGAGGCCCCTCCGTTGGTGGGAGGAGGAGGCCCTCGTAGGAGAGGCGGTGTTTGCAATGATGTGGGTCACTTGGCACGTGGGCTCTGAACCCGGAGCCTGAGGCCTCCGGCAGTTTGCTCACACAAAGTTCATTTGAAAGGCAACCAAGAAAATGCAAGATCGAGGTTAAGACCAAACTCGATCATGATTTGCTCAATAAATAAAAAAATAAAAATAAAAGTGACTTAGATTGATATCCTGAAGGTATGATTACATGTTGGCTTCGTGAGCTTCACGTTTCCTCATCCAAAAAGTACAATTTAGATTGTTCACAACATGCTTCTTATATGGCATTCTTATAAAACTTTAAACTGACGGCATTCTTATACGGGAACGGTTGTAGCTACACAACCAAGCACACCATGTTCAATGCACAAATTCCATGTCGGTCAGGTCATGGTCAGGTCAGGTCAGGTCATGGCCAGGTCGGGGAGGGAGGATGGGTCGAGGGAGGACGGGTCGGGGAGGAAGGACGGGTGGAGGGAGGGAGGACAGGAACAGGCTACCCGAGGATGAACGCTGCCCGCGGGAGGCATCCTACAAACGCTTGTAGCACTAAATTACGGAGATCCGTTACTTCACTACCTGAACAGGTCCCGGACGACGTGGCCAAGCTGTACTCAAATCACACCATTACGATCTATTTGCACAACACTATGCCGGTATGTTTGCAAATCGACATACTACTTGTAATAAATGATACAATGGAAAATTACACTTTGTACCAGTTCTACTTTCTAAGACATCATAGATAGCCATTGAAGAATTACTGTAGTTTAATTAACCATGTGATGAATGTTCTTGTGGGAATTGAAGCAAGAAAAAAAACACAGTACTTGAACATGCATGCGAGGAGAGTGACAAGATCAAATACTTATTGAATCATAGAAAGGTGGGTAGTAGGGTTTAGGCAATTGCTCATAACAAAAGACATGCAATAGCAATTTTTGCAGAACTTGATGGTGGCTATGGCGGATAGAGCACGCCAAATTCAAAGTACACATGTCGAAGGCAAATGCAAGTAACATAATACAAAAAAACAATTTTGCATGCAGGGTTTTAGGGTTTAGGGTTCAATTTTTAGCGATTTCAGGAGCGAAAACCTCCACCCCGAAGGTCGACACAAAGCAAACACTTCATCAAAGAAAACCTCCATTCTGAAATATTCGAAGGATTTAGATAGTACAGTCTAACCTTGATAATATCACACCATCCGTTTCACCAAAAAGTGTGATATAAACAAGGTGTGACATATTTGATAATGTCACATTTGGAAGATTTATGCATAATGTGATATTATCAAAGAAATAGGTAGAAAAGCAAATAAAAATTACAATGTTTAAAAGAAAATAAGAAAGATGAGAATTCAATGTTTTTAAATATAAAATAAAATTCAAAAGCTTGAATAACAAAGATAGCACATCGTAATGTGTCATTGAGATCAGGTAAAGACCTCTCACTAGAGACAAAGAAGCTCCTAATGTCACATTGTTTTGTTGACATTGATGTTAAATGTGCAACACCAATTCTAATGAGTTTGTCATGGATTTTTTCCATTCCTAACAACTCCATAGTGTTGAAAATTTGAGAACCTTGACTAGCCATAAAATTCAAAACATCTTTAACAAATTTTTGTGCATCACTTAACTTCACTACCTTAGACTCAACATCATTGCTATCATCAATCAATGGGTCTACTTCTATGGGATCCAAGTGGAAAGGCGGGCGGAGATGCCGATGTCATCCATAGAATTTGTTGTCCATCTGGCCTTTTTTCATCCATATTACTTGTTATTATCACGCTTACACTACAAATTTTGGAAAAAAAATAGTGACATTATCATGAGTGATAGGGATTACACTAGAAAATTTGGTTTCGAAGTTTTGGGTGACAATATCAAGGTGTTCTATAAACAAGAGTGACATTATCAAGGTTAGATTGTATGGTTATTTTGTTGCCTTCTCATAGTAAGATGTTGGAAATGAACAAAGTGGAAACATGGTAAAACTTAATGAGCACTTACTTTCATTTAGTAAAATTATTGACTATGTTTGTTTAAATAAAATTGAATTAAAAAGAGAATTGTTGGGGGTTTGCGCGAAAATATTTTTACTTGTCACTTGTTGTCATCCTGCCAACGTGTCTCCGACCATATCAAGTCTCCTCCAAAACAATGTTTGATATAGGGGTGTCACTTTTCTTTAAAATTGACGGGACATGAACTTGATTGTCTGAACCCTAAGCCCTAAACCTTAAAACCCTAAACCCATGTATTGTGGAAAAGAGTTTACTTGAACTGCAGCTCACGTGTTTGCGAGCTATTGTGACGCACTGTTGGGGATTTGTGTGAGCAGGATGTTTGTACGATCAAAATTTTCAAGTGTCTGTGGGCTATCCATCCGTCTTTATTACTGCTCTTCTCCTTTGATGAAAAGGACCTATCAATTGTTGATCACGATCACGATCACGATCATCTGATGTCAGTGTGCAGAGGACCATTCTCAAGTGCCAACTCTTCAGTTATGCATCAAAATCCCGTCTTCATAAATGCGGTTTCTCGTGAAACTGAATATTGAACAATCACTATTCTCGAAACTGAATGTGATCATACTTGACAAAGGTTATATTTGTTGCAATCGCTTTGGGGAACAATTCGGTTCCAACTACATCATCGTGATCATTGAAGACTTGAAAGTTCGAGCCGAAAAACTCTACAGGCCTCCGAGTGGCAATCCTCTCCTGCACCTAATGTATATTTTGTCAGTAAATCATATTGGACAACACCTACAAATTGAACGGCACTAAACAAATGTACACAATACTAGGACTTCATGAAGAGGATTCCTTTTTCTGCCATTTCGAATCCAGTTGGAGCAGTCTTCTTTAACCTGATTGGAAATGCAACCTTCTCATCACTAGACACTGGAACCCCCATTACAAACACAATTGAATAAAAATGCAATTCAACTGATATTACACCATGAGGTAGCAGTTTAGAATAACATTGCTGAGACTGCTCTCTCCACCCCCATAAGGTTTTGCCGCGAAGTGCAGCAATTCAGATATATATAAACCTCAGAGATGAACTGCTCTCCATCTTTGCGCTTGGGGCAATGACGCAGTTAATGAGGTGAAACTGAGACGCGTCAATTGCTAGTTGAAAACTATTTCCAACCTCCCTGCGGTGCCCGCAAGGGCGCCCCAGAATTTGTGCAAGGTCTGCCATAAGCTCGGATCTCACAATGCAAACCTAATTTGTATCTCCACCAAGGTGAATAATTGCGAGTCTGTTAGTAGTATATTTGAGGGACCAACGCAAACTCCTCTTACAACCTTGCGCAAATTGCCAAAGCATGATACACGGTTTAAGAACACATTGAGCAAGATGCTTACTCAACATTGAAGTAAGATTTCCAAATGCCTCAATGTGCATCACTTCCTTCAATTGCTGCACAAAGGCAGGACACATAAGTGATTCCCGAAATTAGTTTGGAAGATTGGCCTTTTCTTGAACCAACTCATTTTCTCCAATTTTGTATTTGCTCCAGTCCTTCTAACTGTATAAGTTTGTCATATCCAGAAGCAAAAATATCGAGTGACCGCCGTCTGAAGCACAATCACGCAGAGAGTTATGGTCAGAAGTGATATTGGCTGCTCTTTTCTCACATTAAACTCATTGCAGTGAAATTTCTATTCCGTTCAAAAGGATGCACTAATGCTAAAGTTGTATTGTGCCTTGGTTCAGATATCTGATATTCGATGTTCATTGTGAACATACATTGGTTCCATATACGAGAGTAAGGTTCTTTGTAACCTGCCACTGGAAACTTGTTCAATTCAACTGATAGTACGCTCGTGCAATAAAAACATTACTTCTAGGGGAGATGATACTATAACGAATCTCCGTCACCTCTCCAAGCCTCTTGCAATATTTTCTGAGAAATGTAGTATCTCATGAAAAATCATGACGTTTCCTGGAATCCAAGTGTAAGGAAAAGTTCGATATTTGCTGGACAGACTGCAGAAGAATGGGTGTCATGCTCGGCCAGTGAGAACGATGTTCTGCAAAAATCGGGGGAGGGTTAGCAGCAATCAATCAACCTATCACAAAAACCTTCAGAAAATCAAAGCGCATTTATGCCATACCGTCAGAAACAATTGTGAATCCAACAGTGCATATGAGCCAGCGGCTTTCGATCGGAGTACATGCAGCCTGGTGCTCAGCGCAGAGCGAACTATTCTTTCGCCTTTTACTAAAGAATACCGTGCGCCTGGAGCATTTACATGCATAAATTCATTTTTGGATTGCCCCCCACGGGGCCCATCCAAGGAAAATCAAGACGGAGGAAGCTGTAATTTTGCAAACAAAGAGATCGAAAACTTGTTGATCGATCCTTTCCTAACCCTGATCACTGTAGTGTATTGATGTTGATTTCTCTCCTCTCCTCGAAAACTTCGTCGAGGAGGAGGCTAACCCTAACCCTACCCCTCTGGGGTGACGTGGCCGCCTCAGAGGGCGGCATTTCGGGAAAGGCCTATAGGCCCTCCTCCTCGAATAGTTAACTTCCTTATATAAAGAACTCATCCCACAACACTATACAAAGTAAGAGCACATGCAAACATCACAGGAAACGAAGAAGCTGACACTTTTGCTAAAGAAGGTACATCAAAAGAACACTTCAACGCCTCACAACCACACGAATTTGCCCACTCAACACCGTACTACTACCAAAGAGACAACTGGCCATCAATGGGAACCACCCCTGACAAAGGACCTATTAGATTCCTTGAAAAACATCTCACAAAATACGATAAGAATATAAATCTAGAACTAATCCCCACACTATATCCCAACATAGTTAAATGGATAGCTAATGATAAAATAAAGAATGAATTATCAATAAATTTTGGACAAACAAAAACATAACTGACTCTCAAAAAAACATGTCTTCTAAAACTGAGACATGATCAATACATGGGGAACGCCATGAAACAAATGTTCTTTGGTAGGGAAGCCTTCCCCTCAATTACATGCCCCATATGTAACTCTTCAAACCCTGATACATGGCTACATGTATTTCTAAAATATAAACACCACCACATACATGCCCTCCGAACCAAAAGACATAATAAGGCAATATGGGAAGTAAGAAAACTTATAGTGGCATCAAAAAAAAATCAAGGTGTTATATTCTCATGAATGCAAGCACATTCAATAATGACCCCCCCAGAAAACACAGTCCCCCCATGGCTACTACCTTGCACGTGTGCCCAACAAAGATGTCACTGCAATGCCAAATTCAAACCAGACCTCCTATATGTGAAAGGATTACCATACCAATCCCCACCACCAACATAACCTAACGAGAACCTAACAATACAATTCATGGAATTCACATGTTGTAATGATAGAATACTAGATGAAACTATAATCAGAAAAGTAGAAAAATACAAACCACTAATAAACAATATTATCAACAAAGGATGGAAGGTAGATCCACTAATAGTCATTACGGCCGGTGCTAGGGCAGCCACACACACCCCTTCTATGGAAAGTATCGAAACAACATTTAAAATCCCTAAGCTAAGCATCAAACACACATTTGAGGAAATAAACGTCATCGCCATACAATATGCTATGTCCATAATTCTACACAAAAGGAGGATAGAAAACAACGAACCACTACCAATAGAAACACAACCACCATAGCAACCCCAAGCATCCACCAACCAATAAATAAGTAGGATCACAAAAGAATAAATGCCAACACTAGCTAAGGAATTGTTACAACTCACGGTAGGGGTTGGTGGCCATATTTTCCTGCCAAGTAACTCACATAGCAGATGCCAAGTCACTTACATCACAACACAGTGCGCATATGAGGCCATCAGGAATTGAACCCGGACCACTAAACATGCGATACTAACCCTCACATACAATGACCCACTGAGAAGTCCCATGACCCAGCGGCCACCTCACGCAAAAAAGAGATCATATACCCCTACAACATTGCAACCACACTAACCCCATCAATACAAAGATCATCCAGTCACTAAGTTCCCACGGTCACTTGGGTTACCATGGTTACTATAGCGCCCACCCCGAGAGGGGTTAGTAGTCCTGCACCATTGATATTATGTCCAGTGGACATAATACCAAGGGTGGGTCGAACATGCATTTCAATCACGCTGATCTCATTGAGGTCAGCGTTTCTTCTCTCTTCTTGGATATTTTCATCAACCATATCAAGACAATATGCAATATGAAGTTTCTTAGTGGACCTACCATCTTTTGTATTGCCTAGCTTCAAACTTGCTATAAACTTCTCTAATTTTGAAACTTCTTCATCTATTTGTGATTTCACTCTTTCCTGCTTTGAAGCTATGAAGTTCACAAGTGTGAGTTTCAAAGTTGTGTGATCCAGGAAGTTGTGAGCTTCGAAGAGGGAACTCGGATATGAACTCGGGTGACAACCCTACATCTTATCAAGACTAAGGGCCACTTCACACACAAGGCTGAAGGCCCCTGACCATGGCAATGTAAGAGCTCTCATTGGTCGAAAAGGCGGAGACCGTCCAAGTTCACTTCACACTAGGAGGTGAAGGCCTAAAGGCCCAAAGAAAAGTTCGTGGATGAAAAGTCTACATGGAGTCCTACATGGCAGGTTGTGGATAAGGGTGCATGGTCTACCGGAATTTGCGTCAGGCCCACCTCTTGGAGGTGGGCTTGACGCAAATTCTGGGAGACCATGACTTTTTTAATATTTTTCCAGCAAGATTGATTTTAGGATAGATTTCAGGGCAGATTCCATAATAGATTCCAGGACATACAAACACCACCAAGTAATTCTCTTTAATTGATAAAGTTTGAGACATATTATATTAAACGAAATCCTCCCCTCTTTTTCCGCCAACAAAATATGCAATGGTCCCGCAACATGGTCCATTCTCACTTCACACTATGCTTGAGGGCCCGTGACTACATACAACGGCTTTCCCAACACCCATGGTACGGCCTTTGGATGAGAGTCAAGGGTCCTCACCATTACAAGGTCACGGCTCTTGGCTCATGTGTGAAGTGGCCCTTAGTCAATCACAACTGTACATGAGTCCATCATTCATTTATTTATTTTTGGCACAAACATGAGTCCATCATTTGGCATCATTGATCATTTTAAAAGTAATATGGTCTTAACACCCTACGTTGTTCAAATTCAATATGTAATCATATGAACATACACATCTCAAAGGTTTGATTCACAAACATATATCTCTATGATTCTCCAGGTCCAGTGAACAATCTGGGTGAACTGAAGAATGTTATGAATGCAAAAGAATGATATAAGACTTAAGTAGTCCAAGGCATGTGCACTCTCAGTTGTCATACCAAGGCTGTAGCATTTGCCCCATGCCCACTTTTGACAAACAACAACAAAAATAACAATCACTCATGTAATACAACATCAACCGCCAACTCATTTTGGTTTGCAAATTTAGGCCTAAGAATTTGTGGAGGTGTTCAACTACACTAAATAGTATATTTAGTGTTAGATTACATTCGGAGTTACTTACCCCTATATCTTTTTGCTATTAATGTATTTTTTTACCACGTAAAGATGTTAATGTTCTATAATGTCCAACAACCCAATTCGACCTTCGTTGGTAAAAAATTACATTAATAGTAAAAAGATATAGGAGCAAGTAACTCCAAATGTAATCTAACACTAAATATACTATTTAGTGTAGTGGAATGTTTTCATGTAGTGGATCACACGAGCATTCCACTCATTTTCTAAGTGAATTTGACGGATCAAAGATTTTTTTTTATTAGGGGCGAAAACATGACTGACATTTTCATGTGCAAGAATGTCATAATTTGAGTGTCCATACCATGGATCAAGATCCTACGGACATATCCTAGTTTGACCTCGAAACTTGTCCATGAAAATTCCACAAACAACATCGAGTGAAGAAATGCACTCAAAGCAACCCTTTCATACCTTGGGAAGTTAAGGTGAAGCAATCATCAAACCAGGTGCATCGGTGCTTGAAACCAGGTTCCATTGAGATAAGTTACTTGCAAAGTGCAAACTAACCTAAAAATCTGTAACTTTTCTATATTTGGACTTGCAACTTGGACACTCCAAACATGGACTTCTGGATGTAAGTTAAGGCCCACCACACCTATCCATTGTTAAATGGTGCAAGAACTAGAGTTATTCGTAAAGTAAAGTGGAAAAAATCATGGTTGTAGTCCCAAACTCTTTTTTTCTTTCTTTTTTTCTTTCTTTTTTTTTTGAGACAGAAGGCCGATAGGCCAACACCAAAGCACAGGAGACAGTTGACCACCTGGCAAGTTTTCCGTCAGGTAGAGAGGAGATTTCACAACCAAGATTCGAACCGCCAACCTCTTCCTTGAGATTTGGGTATCCCTCCACCATCATCCGGTAGTTTAAGGTCATCTCGGACCAAGTAGTCCCAAACTTTTGAGTTTATGAGAATTAACACAAAGTCACCCAAGTTTTTTTAATGCTTAAATTACACTCTAAACTCCGTAGCATCACACCTTGGGCAACCAAAGTGCACGGGATACTACGGAGTTCTATAGTGTTAACATGGATGCATGATACTAGTGAATTAGTGTAGCATGTGACACTATGGAATAACACAAAAGTGCAACATATTAAATGGTGTGGTGTGGTCCACTCCGCTTCGCCTTCCCGGGCGATGTGGCGGATGCATGCACCAACATTCAACAAGTGGCATAAGAAGAAGAAGAAGAAGTAGAATGAGAATAAGAAGGTGACACTCCGCATATTGACACATGGCGCAATGCAAGGGTGTGGGTTGACTTTGGTGGTTTGCATTAATGACAAATTTCGTGGTATAAGGGAGAGAAAGGTGACACTAAGGAGTGAGATTTGAACTACGCACATCCGTTCCCTAGGGTTTCGGGATATTAGAGAGTGAGTGACATTATGGAGGTTGATACTACGGAGTTTAGGGCGTACCATCCACAAAGTTTGGTGGTGGAATATTAAAAACCGGTTTTCTAAGTTGTCCTACTAGGATGGGTGGGCCAATCTAGCCTTGCATAAGCTGATCTGGGATTTAAGACAACATGTACCATGCAAATATCCTTTTTTAATTCTTAAATTTTTTCAAAGTTTGAGAGGCGGATATTGAAGAGGCGGTCCCAAAATCTGCACCCAACTTTCCAAAAAAAATATGAACGGCGAAACACAATGAGCCATTGAGCTCTTAATGGAAAGTTTTCTCAAAGAAGGATCAAACCCATGATTTCGTCCCTCTTTGAGAGACTTTACGGATGTCTCTAATTACCGGGGAGATTTTTAGACATAATCGGTTGAGATCCAAGTGTTTCCAAGTCCAACCAGTAACATGTTCGGTTTTTCTTCATTAAATTGGGGTATATTCTATAACTTCCTCTACTATGATGGGTAATTTTCCTTAGGTCTTGAACTTCAACCGGTCCATTGGTAACTAGCAACAGGTTCTCCCGTTCATTTAATTGAGGCATAAGTTTAACTATTTTGTCACTGCATAAGTACTGTAGTTGCTTATTTCTGATAAGGTAGATGGGTATTAAATGGTGGGTTTTTTTCCCCAATTAGCCCACTTCTCCTTGGATAGCCATTAATGCAAGATGTTTAGCAAATTCAAATCGGCGAGGCCGTTACCACTTTCCTCATGATTTTTGGAGCTCATATGAACATCTTATTCCTTATCAAAGTGAAGACTCTTGTACTCAATAAATGCTCATATAGGCCCCCTCATTTATGTTGACCATTGAGTTTAGAATGGTTATCATAATTTGAGCATGTAGTCCAATCTTTTTTAAACACACTATACCATACACCACCCAAATCTAGGTGTCCTAGTATGAAAAGTAACCGAATAAGAGTGATATGCTTTAATTAGAGTCAAATCACCTATTCCCAATCCTAGCCCCATTGGCAATCTATAGGGTATCATAATTTCGATTAGGTTGGGACTGATTCCAGTAAAAAAAAATTGCGGGTGGTTAGAATAAGGTTCCATGTTTCATGGCGTGGGCTTTTGGGCATAGCATGACATGGTTGCCAACTATCACGTTAATTAGAGCTTGAGTTAGTGAGAATGTCAAAGTTTTTAGAACTGATCAGAAGCAAATGTTCCTAGAAAGCATGGGTCTATAGGTCATAATCTAGGCCCCATAAAGGTATTTATTTTCACTTCTACGAATTTTTTTAACGTATGCAAACAATCAATATCAATTCCAAAAGAGTGTTTAGAACTTGAAACTTTTCTAGGCTCAACTCCAAAATTCCAAATAGTTGCAAATACTATAAAGAGGGTGGGTTTAGAGTGGCTTGTTGGTGCCTATTATAACCATTATATTCACAAAGCCAAGGATGTAAGCCCACAAAGTAAAAGGGGGTCGGTTCTCAGCCTAAAGGGGGTCAATTATGCAAGATGACAAATTTGCAATCAAACTGGTGGGATCATGGAGGTGGTCACGTGGCTTTGCGCACCAATACTAGTTGGGTTCTAATCTAACTCGGGTCTAGTACCTAACTATGTTGTGTTGGTTCTAGGCAATGAAGGTGGGGGTCCTCATCATATGCAAAGTCGTCGTACACGGGGCTTGGGGATTGATTCAAGGAAGCTACAGTAGTGTTCTTAACTTTGTATATTCATCAAATATTCAATCGAGGCTATTTTTTCTTTTTCTTTATACCTATGTTTAGCCCAAAGGCTAATATGAATTTATTTGTGTTATATCAACCACATAGCCATATGTACATGCAATAGCTTAAGTGTTGGTTTAAGCACCTTCTACCTTAGAGTAGTTATTAGTATTTGAAGACGTAGTCCAATCTCTTTAAAACATGTTCTAGGGGTCCGATAAAGACAATGGGCACTTAAGACCCATCTACCTTAAATACGAGTTCCGGGTGTCAATCTTAACCACAAACCACATCCAACAACTATTTCAGAGTCGGATGCAAGTTGCATGATTGGGAAATGACGGTGTTGACAGGTCCCTTTACTGTATGCAATGAATGGAGAAATAAAAGCCACTTATAAGATGTCTCCACTAAGTTCATCTAGTTGGAACTAAGTCTAAAAATTCACTAGTAACTTCAAACTGACTACTCTGGTCTAGCATTCCCTTCCCTCCGGCTTCGAAGATGTTTTTTCTTTCTTCCTCTTCTGAGCTCCCATTGATGAGCGTCCGAACACCCGCTCGCCTCTCAAAGTCACCCCAAGCCGCGTCCTTTTTGGCGCCGCCGCAATTGAACACACTGTGCGCGAGTTCCCAACAAATTTCACGTTCTGGGTCGCCCTAGGCTTTGTGGGGTCTCCTGGGCTGCTTCGGAGACCAATCTTCGGTCGAGGTTTTGTGGGTGAGTGGATTTTGTGGCCGGGAGAATGCGGGAGCAGGCTGACTGAAGGTTTTGCGGTATTGGGTGGAGGAATGTGTCCAGTTTGAATTTGGGTCGCGGGTGAAGATCCATCATCAATCGCTTTTCAACAAATTTATTTGGTTCTTCGAGATGTTTATGGTGACGATGACGATGATGATGGTTTGAATCAAATTTTATTTTGGGATATCATTATTATTGTGTGAAGGATTATTTTGGCCTTACTACTACTGCACGGATGGATGTGTGCCTGCCCGAAGCAATGATTTCACTGTGGAAGAAGACATGAGTAAGTGCGGACCATGATTCGAGCCCGAGACTATTGAGGTCAGTGAAAGAAGAGAGAAACAGAGGCATGTCAAATCAAATTTTAATTTGTCACCGAACGTTGTGTGTATGGAGATTGATTAGTTTCGATGATTGATAGGGCGAGAAAGGAAACATTAAGACCCATTTCAATTTCATCAAGAGAAGACACATGTGAACACCATTCTTTAGGCTATGTTGTTCAAAACATCTTTTAGATAGCGGGGCGTGAGATTGTGAGGTTAGGGATTTTGAGTTTATTGAAAGAAGAGGGAACAGAGATATTCTTGAGTTCAGTATATGGAGATTGATTAGTTCCGCTGGTTGATAGGGCGAGGAAAACTTCATTAAGACCGATTTCAATTGAAAGAGAATACACGTGAACATCAACCTTTAGGCTATGTTGTTTAAAACATTATTCAGTTAGCAGGGCGTGAGATTTTGGGGCTAAGGATTACTGAGTTTATTGAAAAAAAAGAGAAACGAGGTTTTATCGAGTTTAGAGTATGGAGACTGATAGGGCGAGGAAACATCATCAAGATCGATTCCAATTTCAAGAGAATGCACGTGAACACCATTCTTTAGGCTATGTTGTTCCAAAAATTGTTCAGATAGCAGGGCGTGAGATCGTGAGCAAGAGAGACGAGAAGAACCCAAGATTATTAAGGTTTAGTGAAAGAGGACAGAAAGAGAGACAACTCTAATCGGTCGCTGAACGGTGTGTGTATGAAGATCAATTAGTTTCGGTGTGATAATAGGGGTGAGGAAGTATCAAGACCGATCTTAATTTCAGGAGAACACACATCTGTGGGCTTTGTCCATAGAAATTGTTCAGATAACAGGGTATGAGATTCTGAGGCTAAGGATTATTGAGTTTCTTGAAAGAAGAGAAACATAGGGATTATTGAGTTTGGTATATGGGGATTGATCAGTTTCGGTGATTGATAGGGCGAGGAAACATCATCAAGACCGATATTAATTTCAAGACAACACGCATCTGCACATCAACCACCTTCGGGCTATGTCCAAGAACATTCTTCAGATAGCAAAAACATTGTTTAGGTAGCAGGGCGTGAATTTGTGAGGTTAGGGACCATTGAGTCTAGTGAACGAAGAGAGAAACCCAGGCAACTCAAAAAGGTCACCGAACGTTATGTGTATGGAGACTGATTAGTTTGGTGATTGACAGGGCGAGGAATCATCATCAAGACATACATCACAACATTCCAAGACAGCACACGTCTGCACATGTGCTCAATAAAATTCTCCACATTCAGGTTAAAGAAAAATTTTACCCTAGGAGAGACCATGGAGAGATGAATGCCAACAACCCATCGCAGCAATGGGCATGGGGCTGCTCAACAAGAAATCGGGTGTGTCAAGTTGGAAGACACGATTCTTGTGGCCTGTGTTGCTGCTCCAGCTTTTGGTGCTAATCTTCTTCCTGGGCCCATTGATCCTAAGCCAAGAAATTCTGAGACCTGGTCCCCGAGTGGATTTAATCACCACCCTAAATGTTGTTGATGTTGTTGATGTTGTTGCTCTTCGTAAGAAAGGGATTAACCTCCCAACCCCGACCAAGGTATCCAAGAATTTGTTAATTCGGAACGCCCTACCACCCCGAAACCTTGACCTGTTTCCTTCTTTGAAAGAAGACCGTGTGAACATTGTGCTGTACGTGCATAACCGACCGGAGTATTTGCGGTTGGTGGTGGATAGCTTGTCTGCTGTTGAAGGTATCAATGAAACCCTTTTGGTGGTCAGCCACGATGGGTTTTATGAGGAGATGAATGCCATTGTGGAGTCCATCAAATTCTGTCAGGTTAGTAGTGTGTTCTTCACCTCACCTGATGCAAGTTGTTAAGTTGCTGGATTCGTTGCTGATAAGTGTTTTGTCAAACATATTATGAGTATGAAGCTTTTTAGCACCCATAGAATTGTAGTTAGTTAGGTAGCGTACAATTTCAAACCTATCTTTGAAATTTCAATGCGTGAGATGTGTTTTTAGGGGTTGCAATCTCAAATCCAACTTTGAAATTGCAATGTGTGAGATGGGGTTTAGAAATCCATCCATTCCTGCCAGGTTTTTGTGTTCTTCACCTCGCTACAACTGTTGGATGCACTGTTAATGAGTTTTGTGTCAAACAGTTCACCTTGAAGTGGCACTTGAATCAAGCAAGTTCACCTGTAGCTAGTAGGGAAAATGACTCCCAATCAGGTTATGTGGACACATATAAGTGGGCAACCTTCTTTAAGAGGACTCCTCGTTTGCAGTTATGCAATCATCACAATGAGCACTTGAGCCATGTGGCTGGGAAATACTTCAACTCTGTCATGACGTGGATCCCTTGTTTCTTCTCATTTTGCTAAATCCTTTTGGCATAAGAGAGGGGTACTAGTGCTACTGACTTAAGTCTGTGATGTGGGTTTCAGGGGACATACAGAAAATGCTTGCAACCTGTAACTTTGTTTGTGGATTGATTTTCTGGCCACTGGAAATGTTTGTATGGATGTTTATACGTTAGTTTTGACAGGTGCAGATTTAGGACGAGGTTAGTGAAATGTGGAGGAGCTCTGATATGTAGTGCAAGTTAAGAGTAGAATTCATGGCACCCCCCGTGTCAAGTCCTGAGAGTAGAGAATAGGGTTTTAGCTTTTGTCAAGGGTTAGGCCCTGAGTGCTTTGTCCTTTTCTTTTCATATATTGTATGTCTGTTTTGAAGGAGCTCAAAACATCCTTGAGTAGAAGGGGAATGTTCCCTTTTCTAATTGTAGTATGTGATTAGGGTGACCACAAGTAGGTGGAATTTTTGCCATAATTCAATGAAATGGGCCTGTTGCACTGAAGGTCGTCGACCAATCAAGTGTGATCTGATTTTTGGCAGGAAGATTACGAAGTTACTTTCTTCAGTAAACCCTAAATTTCATGCTTGTCTGGGAATTAACAAGTGTAACATATACTTTGAAGAGTCTGATGTGCGGAGAGCATTCACCTGAATACTCAAAATTACTCATGAATGTTATGCTTGTTTCTTATGTATATATTTTGGTTTTCTTTTCTTGCAGGTGAAGCAGATATTTGCGCCATGGTCTCCCCACTTATTTCCGGACAGTTTTCCAGGAGTTTCACGCGGCGATTGCAAAGACAAGGATGACTCCGAAAACTTGGGGTGCAACGGGAACCCTGACCAATATGGCAACCACCGCGGTGTTCGAATTGTGTCATTAAAACACCACTGGTGGTGGATGATGAACACGGTGTGGGACGGGTTATCCGAAACAAAAAAATTCAACGGCCACATTATGTTTATCGAGGAGGACCACTTCATGTTCCCCAACGCGTACCGCAACATTCAGCTTCTTTCGAAGCTGAAATCTGTGAAATGCCCATATTGCATTGCCGCGAACGTCGCCCCACTTGACGTGAAGTCGGCTGGGGAGCGCACCGAAAGATTGATTGCAGAGAAAGTGGGTAACATTGGGTACACTTTTAACCGCACAGTGTGGAATCGAATTCATGCGCAAGCTGCCTCATTTTGCACTTTTGACGATTACAATTGGGACATCACTATGTGGGCGACGATTTACCCGACGTTTGGCGACGCATTGTATACGTTGCGCGGGTCGCGGTCGAGCGCAGTGCATTTTGGCAAGTGTGGACTTCACCAAGGTTATAGTAAAGATAAACCGGCCGGATGTCACGACGGTGAGTTGCAGCCACAAGCAGTGGATGAAGCGGATCGGAGGCCAAATATTAACCCTAATTGGCCGGTCGAAAAGCTGTCCATCAAAGGGTATGCTTCTGGGTTTCGTGGGTGGGGCGGGTGGGGCGACAAGCGAGACCAACAACTTTGTGTTTCTTTTTCTTCAATGTATACCGACTCACAGTAGTCATCGTGCAGACATGGAAACCCCTTTTTGTCTTAAAAGGAAGCTATGGGTAAAGAGAATTAGATTTCAATACCCGGCAGGTCATGATATTGGAAATACTCGTAAAATGTCCAAGAGTATAGAGGTGATACCATGGAAGATTGCGATGGTATATTTGCAAATATCAAGTGGGTATCAGTAATGGTATTGAAGGATGTGTGATACCAGCTGGGTTGGACATCTTACACCCTATTACACATAACCTAATTGATACCTGGGTTGAACTTAGATCCCCGCACAACATTGGTTATACTCTATCTGTATATCCTTGTGCCTGCAATTGGCCAGCTATGTCCATCCTCGAGCGAAGCAACCTTGGGGAGAATTATTTTTTGAGGAGTGGCACTGATCACACAATTTTTTGACAGCCCCTTACAGAAGGCATACAATTTGGCACCTTAATCATATGGGTTACAAGTGACCATGAAGAGAGGGGGTTCAGTTCAAGGAACAATTGAGGATTTTCATGTAGATTCTTGGCAAAATCTGCCAAGGGCAGCCTGGGTTCAACACCAGCAATGTGTGGGGAGGTCTTGTAGCATACAGGTTTTAATTAACAACCGAGGTCTGTAACGTCGTTTTTGTTGTCTAAGAGAAACTTTGTGCAGGTTCTGGCAAGTTTATGATATTTTTTTATGCTGCTGCAACAGGGTTGTCCACTCTCAAGAAGTCCTTGTATAGAAGAGGGCTTGTTGGATATGTAACATGATATAATTTTTGCTAGTCCTCAACCTGTATCCTATTTCCTTTTCTGTACAACCTATCAGATTCACAGGGTTAAGGTTAGGGTCATTGGTCGTACACTTGTGTTGTCACTCTTGTGATGCTGTAAAGAAGATTTTCTTCTTTGGTTTTTGTTTTGTTTTGTTTTGTTTAGGTTTTTTTTATCATTAAAAATGTTTTGATAACTGCTGTTCCTCACCAATCAAAATCCTTACCAATAGTTGACCTCTATGAGTTCCTCTCTGGTCTACAACCTCACATAATATTTATGCTCCTCTTTGGCCTTGAATTTCATGCTCTTAAATATGTGCATGTCTGATCATGTGCAAGCTGTTTTTGTCAAGAATCAAAATGCTAGATGGATGGGTGGCAGGCCACATATTTTGCCAGTTCTTTCACCACAGCTTAGAATGCACCTGAGGAGAAAATTTCAAATACGGAGTTTGGATAGATTTGCTGTTGGAGTTAAGAAATTTGGAGGATTTGGAGGATTCGGTGACCCGAGGGACCACAACCTTTGTTTGGGTTTTGCTGCCATGTACCGATTATGATACAGGTGCAACTTGTATCATGTAACACCCAATTGTAAGTATTTTGTCCAATCAACTTTAGTCAGAGGCAGAACAATTGAGAATTAACACACTTCACTTATGTGCAAGGAAGGAACTTGGTAATGTTTACTTAAATCATGCATCACTTAAGACCAATGGAAGATTATGGGAAATAAGCAGATGAGTCTTTTCCTTTTGCCTATCTTCCGTTCAAGACTGTAATCCAAGTCTGCCAAAGGAGAATGTATTCCAGGGAGGATATTGAAGAGAATGGGAGAAATTGCAACCAAAATTTGTCAACAAGGAAACTGAGATGGTGGTGCTGATTATTTGCTTGCCATCATCACGCGATTTACCTCGAACTTCATGAAGAGAAATGAGTGACAGTGTGGCTTCCATGGTACGTGAAATAATACATGGTTCTAACAACTAAGTTGATTGAGAGGGTGAAGAGTGGCAACAAGTAGGCTTATGAAATAGACATTCACTCGTAAGAGGAAGTTTGTGTATACTAAAATATCATATAAGATAGTGAGGTTGTAACAGATAACCTTTGCGAGTCCGGATCATGCATTGGACTGGAAAATGGAAATGAGACCTTTTGTTTTCATGTTGGTCTAGAGAGATGTTTTTTTTTCTCCTGTACTCCAAGAATGATTGCTTACAAGGTCGATACGCAAACATCATCTCCATGTTCCACATTTCATAACATTATTAAGCCAATGTACATATGGTCCATCGTCTTTAAATTATCCTAGTCTTGATTGCCTACTCAAAAGTTGTACCCTAAATCCCAGTAGTTACCCCAAGTGTTCAAACATGTGTGTTGTGGATGCCTTCAATGACCACTTTGCGAATGATTACAAAGCCATCATGTGAAGTGGTTCTCAGGCATGGTATTGACTGAAGAGCGCCTCCTCCTACACTGATTTATATAATATAGTGTGTGACTCTCACCAATTTTCATGTGTGACCTGTACATGGTATCCAAACTAATTTTTCGGTCACACTCTCAAATCATGGATTTATTGAGGGTAATTTATTTTAAAACGTGAAATAATAATCAACACTATAATTTAGTTATAAAATAATATATTATGTTAACACTATTTACATAACTTATGATATTAAAAGTCTAATCACACTACTTATCAATGTTTTGGTAGTTAGTGTTGTTCCCAGTACTAAAATTAAACTTGATTCTTGGATCACTCTACTTCAATGATCACAATATACACACGTTTTTGCAGTGGGTTGTGTCCAGTGAAAGCCTCCAAAGTAGGTAATGTACATATCAAAATATATGTTGTGATGTTACTAAATCAAAACAGCGAAGTCAATACGTTAATAAATCTTGACAGGACTGAAGAGTTACTTTTTGTGAGAGTTATAGTTGACCCCACCGAAGTGCAATAGGAGTTCACTCCACCAAATGGCAGGTGAATGTTCACAACACCTACCAAGGGGGAGGACGGACTCGGAAAGGGGAAGGGTGAAAATGCTTGTAAAAATTATAGAGCCTTGATAGTTTTATTGTAAGCCGAACTACCCTTGAATTGGCTGGGGCGAAACAACCCGTACACTGGTTCCTTGGAGGCAAGGGTTTAGGTATCTGACAAGGGACGAGTGTATGGGTTAGTTTGCCCAAATCCCCCTTGAATCAGGGTCACATATGGTATCCTAGCCTATTACCGAGAGCTGACCTTAAACCGAGCTCTAGGGGAAGGAGGAAGGAGGAGGAGGCCCATAGGTCTCGGTTCAAGGCACATGAGACCTTGCCACAACGTGTTGGATGAGATTAGTTGTTCGTTTAGGATGTATCTTGACATAGTAAGGTCAAAATTAGTCTACGGTTCTCGAATATGTTCATAAAAGATAATTATAGAATGATCATAAGTTGTATTAGCATTGACGTCAAACTTCTTTAGGTCTATCGTAAGATACCCTAGGGAACATCTTTAAAAAATCATATTTAATTCAAAATTAATTTTCAAAATTTCAAAATTTTTGAAATAGACAAATATTTCATTTTACCTTGCATGAAAAATTTTAAATCGTTCATTACCATAGAAGAGGTCATTGTGAAAATTCACCAATGTGTAGCTCTCGGTCATAGGCTAGGATACCATGCCCCAAATTAGGCTAGTAGATAAATACCCAGCCTATAGGGGCAACTTTTTATTATTATCCCCACAGTAGGTGTATCTCCCCCAAAAAAATCGTGAGTCATGTGGGTTTGTACTTGAAGGTAAAAATGTAAAAAATAGGTCTTTTTAACATACATAAGCAAGATGCCAACTCCAACTAAGAGGAAATTGTTACATACAAGTGCACTTATGTCATCCAAAATTGTTAAAAACTTACCCCCCCCCCCCCATATGTTTGTGGTTAATTCGTCCCAAATATGTTTGGTTATAATAAATTGATGCCAAATTCAAGTAACATGTAGACCACATTCTATATTAGAGCTTCTTAGTTGGATGAATAAGGAATACTCTTGCATGCACTAATTCCCGCTTGTTTGGAGAGAGGGAAATATCATATATGAGCATACCTCTCATTCATTCAACATAAAAGCCCTGAAATAGTATGCAACCCAGAAGACTACCTTCTTTAGTTGATTTGACACTAGAATTAGTCTTGAAGACCCCAAATTAGTGCACTCCAAGGTCATTTGAGATGAATTGGCAACCAACCCTACAGAGAGTCAAGTTTTTACATTAGATGGATGAGAGGTACGCTCGTATACGATAATTCCCTCTCGCCCCAACTCCATAACTGGAATTGCATAATTCTCTATGATCCTTTCAATGCAATTCACTACGTACTGATTTCTTCTCCATGCATTCTAGAATAGGGTCCACATGTAAGTGACTCACAACAAAGATGATGCTGCCGCATGATACAAGTTCTTGAAAAGGGTGTGAAGGAAAAAACAAAATACAACTGTAGCGATTCCAAGGTACAGACTCGGTGAATCAATCTTGTTGTGACTGATTCATGCATCCTGGTCTACCTTCCTTGATATAATGAAGTCGATTATTTTTGCTGTACCAAGTTGTACGTGAAAGCTCTACATTTTGTCTTCAAATGGTGAAGGTCTTGATGATTATTGTTTGAGGTTCAGAAGTTTGGGAAGTTCGTCATGCAGATACTAAGTTAGCAGTGCTTGCTGATAGTTCCAGATATTTTGAATAGTATTCTCAGTCATTCACACTTGCAACCGATCAGCAATGGGAGCAAGTTACACTACTTTTGAAAACTTCCCACGAAAGATGTACTAGGCTACACCTAGCCGCAGCCTGATGCTTACACTGTAACAGAACTGATTCGGGGGTTGCATTTAAAGGATCGTGACAACGCAATGGAAATTAAATAACATAATTCTTCCCCATTTTCAACATTATAAGAGATCCAATGGGCTTCACATCATGTACAGTTGTTGAGTTCCCTGATAAGATTTGGTTCAAATTCAGCACTATACCCCTCTCCCATGCCAAGAAGATTTTAGCATATGGAAGAAATTTGGGGGTCCACGTTATGACAGAATTGGAAGTATTCATGTGTACGCAACTGGGTACACATAAATGTTGCAGTGACTAACCTAATGGGTTTCATTTTCCCTACTTGATATAAGCAACTATCAGCCTATCGATTCAAATTTACATACAAGTGGTTAGACTTCCTCCCACGATGGTTAAATAATCAATATATACAAGATGGAATTTTTCTCTGCTTCTAGTGGCCCCACTAGAAATACTCCCCTCTCACATTTAGACCCTTTAGCCATGTCAAAACTCAATTCATTAGTACTCCAGTAGTACCCCTCTAAATCCCTGCTAGAAATATTTTAGCAAAAGGAAAAAAAATTGGATTCACATGATGCCAAAAATAAAGTAGTGGCACCAATCCACCTATATTTGAGTTATGTGTGGATCTAAGAAAAAAACCATAATAACACATGTTTAAAATAGATTCGACAACATTCTCAGATTTGATTAGTTACTACTCCGCACTCAACAACTAACATAATTGGGGGTAACAGGGACCTATGTATTCATTTAAGGAATCAAATCACATGCACTTTCAATAACCATAACTCAATGAGGGGAGGTTCAATTTTAGTTGATGTTTCATCAAGCATTTGCTAATACAACACAAATTTCAAGACGTAATTATGATCAATAGAAGATGGAGAAATGTAAATGGATGTAAATTAAGAGCCGATTTATATACAGGATGTAGTCTATACAGACTCTAGCCGAAAATGTCCCTACTCATTGAATGCTCATTGAGCTTCAGCTTTCCATGGTGATGATGACATGCATCGTCTTCCACTATAACCTACAAATCCAAAAATTCTATATGCAAAATGCAAGTGCAGACTCGTAAGAACGACATTCAGAGCTACTGAAGTTCGACGTGATCCAGTCGTAGAGAACTACCATACCGCGTTGAAATGGTCGCTTACCAGAGTACGTATATCTTGACATGTCACAGCTTGTCTTCGCTTGATAAAATTGGAGTATAAACAATTTCTATCTTCCTTCAGCCCATTCTGTAAAACTCGCCTCGCCACGCTCCTTGCAGGTTCTTGCTCACCTGTCTCCGATGAACTTCCACCTTGCTCAACGAATAAGCACGAATAAATCTCGCCTGCATCTTGACCAAGTCTAAAAGTTTCGCCGGCCAAGGCTTCTTCAATATCGTTCCAAGAATCAGCTGAATATGCAGACCATCGAGATGGCAAAGCCTGGAACTAGATCATTCCCGTAATTTCCCTAGGTGACCGCTAGACTTCTTTCGATCACCGTAGAGAAGGCAGATTTAGATGTCCAACGACGAATCTATAACATTCTCTCGGAAATCTGTTGCAAGCTGTCCATGTCCGACTTGTTTCAATGGCAGAGGTGGTAGACATGTCTTGCAGCATAGCTTGCAGTGATCTGCAGTCCGCCTTACATCAACGGAATGACAATCTGAGGGCGGGGTGCAAACAGTGACCACGGGAAACCTAGAGACCAAGGGAACCCGAGTCTCTGCGGGGCCATAGCAGCGGCAGCATGAGGATGGGCAGAGCTAGATCCGACAAGAGTGAAAACTGCAATTCCAATCAAGATCAATATCCAGTGGCCTCCATAATCCATGAACAGCGATCCCAGGCCTCTATCAGCGGGGTTGTTGTAGCGATAACTGTTCCCGCGTGACCATGGCCAGCCGCCTCCCCAGCCGCCTCCGCCTCTGTTGTACTCCGGCGCCATTCTATCTGGTCCGAATGCTCTCGTACTGTAGGCAGGACCCGGACCAGCAACGCCGTATCCAACCGGACCAACGCCGGCAGCGTATGGATGCGCTCTTGTTACGGGTCTGCCGTATCTGTCGTAGGTGTAAGCCCGGTGGCCTCCGAAAAATTGAATAGCAATGATGGCTATGACGGGGATCCACAGCAAGGGGAGAGGAAAGCTCCATGCCGGTCGAACGGCGGCTTGATATGCAATGGCCGCGGGATCCGGTTGTCGTCTGTAAGGTGTAGTTGCGATGAGAATGATGATGCCAAGAATCGTAGCAGGCACCCACGGTGATGGCCCTCGCGGCTCGTAATATCCTCGCCTATCCATTGAAAGGAATATCAGAGAAAACAACCGGAACACGAGAATCTGTGTCTTGAACTCGATGCTAGGCAGTGGAAGGCGCAAGCCTAAGTAACAACTTGTGAACTTTGAGTTACAAAGTAGTGCTGATGATGCTGCCTCAATGCAAGATAGGAAGGAAGACTTGAAACTCAAATAGAAGAATCCCTCGACGCTAGGCAGTGGAAGGCGGAAGGCTAAGTAGCACCTTGTAAAGTTTGTGTTATAAAGTAAGTAGTGCTGATGCTGCCTTCAACGCCAAATAAGAAGGACAGGCTTGAAACTCAAATAGAAGTGTTCCTCGACAAGCAGATGACCAGTTCAAACTACGGCTGGTAATTATAGCCGAAGGTGCATCGACTCGGCACTTCAACGCCTTTCAAGAAAGAGCATCCTAGAGGAGAGACAGACAGAGAGCACTAAGAACTTAGTCATAGATGGATAGGCTTGATAAATCGGCTGTTTGTAAACAAGATTGCCTAGAAAGAGAAGTAGGCGATGTCGTAGAGCGAGAAAATAAACTCCAAAACCTCGGTAAACAGGGACACTAGGAGATACATGGATGGACGGAGCCAGCTGTGATCACGAACTCCTTCAGGCAACCTTACAGATTGGCCAAATGCCGACCTGTCACGCTCAATGTAAACGAGGCTTCGGCCAACGATATACCGGAGTGGCAATGAACACTCTTAGAGCTCTTAAGCAACACTCCAAATGGCAAAGTACACCATAATCACCTGCATGTAACGTTGAAAGAAAGAGCTCGCTGCAGGATCGTACAAGGAAAAGGTTCGAGCAAGAATTGCCGGAGCTTCTTTAAATCTGGCTTGCTTAAACTCCTATAAGAGGATTTCTAAGCTTCTAAAAGGCACTCTTGGAGGAAAAACTACACCATTGTCATGTGCAACCACGATACACAACCTTAAGCTTGCATCTACGAGCAAGAATAGACGAAGCTTCGTCAAATCTGGCTTGCTTAAACTCCTACAAGAGGATTTCTAAGCTTCTGAGAGGCACTCTTGGAGGGAGAAGTACACAATTATGATGTGCAGCCACAATATACAACCTTATCCTCAAAAAAATTGCGTCTACGAGCAAGATCTAACGCAGCTTCTTCGAATCTGTCTTAGTTAAACTTCTACAAGAGGATTTCTAAGCTCTTCAAAAGGCACTCTTGAAGAGGAAATTGCACCATTTGTCATGTGCAACCACGATACACAACCTTAACTCCGAATTTTTGCATCTTCAAGCAAGAAGTGACGGCGCGTCGTGAAAACTGGATAGAATCAGCCAAGAGAGAGTTCGGCGGGTAGCTGTCGGGAAGCCTGGCATGGCGGAGGCGACGATAGCGCAAGCAAATGCGGCCAGTGCCGATTGCCGATCGAGAGGCGTAAAAGAACGACGGAGGTGAAATCTTTGCATAGAGGAGAAGCTTCTGGTACTATAAGAAAAAAAAAGGGAGATTTTTCATTCTCGCGGAGACACGTAAATCCGATGTGGCCCCACTCTATTCGCTGGAACCTAGGTTGCTGACTAGGCGGCCATCGTGTCAGTCGGTTCCCATGACCCTCTCATCAGCCCTAATAACCTTTACCAGACTATTACAACAGGCTACTGAATGAAAGATATCAATGTTTTCCTTGCATTTTCTCTTTTAACCCCTAAATCCCGGAGAGATCCAAAAATGGCCAATTTTTGTTGGTTTTTGTTTTGAATGAGAGCTTTGGCTTTTTTGGAAGGAGGTGGAATTTCTATCAACATCAACGAATTCCATTTTGCATTCAACGCGCCAAATTTCATTGGATTTGGACTAAAACTTCAAAATACACTAAGAAATGTGCCAGATAGGAAAACAACACTCAAATGTACTTGGAAAGCTATGAAAATTCACATATGTATTAAATTCTTATTCATATTTCCATGTGGATGGCTGATATTTTTCGAGTGGCTCATACAAAGGCCAAGATCATATCTAAGCTTACACAGTTGGATGTTCCAAAACACCTACAAATTGAGTCCTAAATAATCTCACTCATAAGTAGTGATTTGAGGCCGATTTTGAGGAGAATGGTGCTTAGGGATTCATGGCTACATGATGATGCCAGCCTTATCCTTGCAAGAAAGAAACAATGATATGGACATATTGATATCACCAACAACAACAACAACAAATTGACTTGTCATAGGATTTCATTGGTATTTGTGGGTTCCTATCTAAACCTAGACTTGTAAAAGAGGAGTCCTCTTGAAAAAGGTTGCTATCTTATATCTACATGCACAACCGCCTTGTGTTTTTCAAGCACATCTAAGGTAGCCGACACATTCCCGACCACCACCCCAGTTTCGCAGGTTAGGCCAACCTTTTTCCCATGCAACATAATATCAATCTATGATTAGTGTTGACATGTCAAATGGTCGAAATCCAACTTAGCCAAATGTCAGTGGCTAGGTTGACAACTAGGTTTAGCTTGCAAGCATATTTAGGTGCCACGATTATCGATTACGGGAATCAAGCATTCTCGATTTTGTAATCGATTGGCAATCGGAATGAAGGTAGCCTATATCATGAGCATAGGCCGAAGAGAGTATCATCCATTTAAAAAACTCACAATAACTTGATTATTGCCAAAAAAAAATCCTAAAAAAATGACGACTTGCTTCTCATCTCCATTCCTCTAGAACAAGGGATTTTTTTTCTGATCATACCTAAACTGTTAGATTGCTTAATTGTTCAGGAATGGATCGGCTACCTTAAGTGTTGCAGCAACTAACCTACTTGGTGGCCACCTTTCATTTCTCAAAGTGAAAAGGGGACATTAACCCTCCTATAGGTTTTAGGGCTTTTTATGTTGGATGAATGAAAGGTACGTTCCTATATGATAGTTCCTTAGCTCTCTCCCTAGCCATATGCCAGTCTCGGTGAAAAGTGTATGTTGCGTGACAATGTGAAAACCAAAAAGTCCGATTTTCTCTTGAAATTTTTATATAGTATGCTGCATGTGGCAGTACTACAGTAGTACTACTATGTTGCTACTGAGAGCCTCCTTCATTTAATGGTACAGCATGCTTTCAACTGTGCATGAATAATCCCCCATTTTAGGCTCATTTTACGGAGTACTCGGCAGGATCTAGGACCGTTAACTAAGTACAAATTTTTGGACCTGTCCCTTGAAATTACCAAGGGTGAATGTTCACAACACTAGGCTACTGAGGGGATTTGGGCGAACCAACCCATACACTCATTCCTTGTTGGATGCCTAAACCCTTGTCTCTAAGGAACCAATGTACGGGTTGTTTCGCCCCAGCCCTACCGAGGGGATTTGGGCGAACCAACCCATACACTCGTTCTTTGTTGGATGCTTAAACCCTGGCTAGGGCGAACCGACCCATATATTGGTACCTTACCGGATGTCTAGTGATGTCACATTCGAATGAATCGGCCCTCAACCCCATAGGGGATCTTTTTGTATTGGAGCCACTTCATCCATGATATGTAGGATGGTTGATTTTAAGTGAGTGCCACGAATCCCCAGCCGTTTGCCCTCCCCGGTAAGGTACCGATATACGGGTTGGTTCGCCCCAGCCCCTAAACCCTTGCCTCCAAGGAACCAGTGTACGGGTTGTTTCGGCCCAACCCTACCGAGGGGATTTGGGCAAACCAACCCATACACTCGTTCCTTGTTGGATGCCTAAACCCTTGCCTCCAAGGAACCAGTGTACAGGTTGTTTCGGCCCAGCCCTACCGAGGGGAGGGGAGGGTGAAAACACTAATTTTTATTGTTGAGATAAATGTTGATCATGTTTTTAGTTACGTTGGTTCTTGCAGTTGGGATCATAGACCCCATGTTAGTCTAGTGAGGTTAAATTGGGATGAATAAGCAACGCGATGATAGGGATTAGATTTTACGTTTTCCCCGTCATTAGGTGTTAGGAAACCAAATCGGAATACCTAACTGTAACCTATTTTAGCATAGATACTTCCACACGTTCACTATGGTGTCATGCCCCGATCACACCAAACTTTCCGTCCGCTTCCAACCGTGAAATTGTTGAGGATTATGTTGAGAAATAGATGTTGGCCCACCACTTTTCACACTATTACATCCGGAGATGCTGATAGATGGTGCCGGAAGTGGCCGGTGTGATCAACCCCTCAGTGAGATTGCAACCGTGAGTTACAACTACTTAAATTCACCTACAACCTTCAAAACTTGTGAACTTGGGAGCATTGCTAATGGCATTTCCAACTAATGTAGTATCAAACTAGCCTGACTAATATCACACTTAGGTAGATGGGTTTTAAATGGTTGTTTCTTTTTACTAGCCCACTTCTTTGAGGATATAAAACACACAATTAGTACAAGACGGTTAGCATATCCAAATCGAGGTCGTAGTCACTTTGCTCAAAATCTTTGGAGCTTGTATGAATATCTCGTTCATTATTAAAGTGGAGATTTTCATACTTATTAAATGATTATTCAGGTCTCTGCTTTATTATATTGACTATTGAACCTAGAATGGTTACCATATATGAACACACAATCCGATGTCTTTCAAACACATGATTATTGGGTATCCATTCTTGGAGCCACACCAAAACACAAACCCATACAAATATAGAGCTAATTATTAATAAGAAACGGAACCAAACAAAAGTTTTCTACTTTACAATTAGTTATAAGGTTCTAGCACTTTTCTTCACTGCAAGGAGTCCCCCCACATACACTAAACCGTCCTATTGCCATGGGCCACAATAATTTTCTAGAGCCCACACTAATTTTCATAAAGGGAAATAACACGGGCCACATTAATTTCCAACCCACACTAAATTTCTAGTAGAAAATTAGCACGGGCTACCTTTTTTTTCTTCCTAAAACATTAATGTGGGTGTTTATTTTGTAAATTTGTGCTACTCTTGTCCTATAACTAATGTTCAATGTTTTGATCAGCGACCTTCATAATAACTTAGGGGTGACCTGGGATTTTGGACCCAAGTTAATGCCACCTTCACTAAAAATTTAGTGTGGCCCACACTAATAAGACGTATTTAAGGTAGTTGTCGCTTTGAGCCACGAGCCACTCCCAAAGACTTGGAAAGGGGTGGAATAAGGCCCTCAAGTTCCACATAGTCCAAATGGTAATGCCGAAGTGCTTTGAATCTTGTGGGCCATATTTCCACCACCCCCTTTATTTTTTTTATCTGCCCAGATTTGTAGAGGGCCGCCATTAGCCACCCAAGCAAAAGGAGCCGACACGTGGATGTGCCAAACCATACGGAAGCCCAATTTAGGGCCACCACTACAAAGGCAAGCCACTTGAAGTGATGTTTTGAGGTGGGAAAGAGTTTCTTGGGGCATCGATTCGGTGGTGGGCCAAATGTCCTTGTTATTGTTCTTGAGCTCTCGATCCCGCAAGTAGTCGTGGTTGACACTTTGCCTCAAACTGCGGATTTTCCGTTAGGGTTTAGAAATATGAAATCTAACTCACTAGATAAATTTTGGGTTTTTGATGAATCGTAAAAGTAGAGAAATACATGGTGGTTTTGTTTTGAATATTATGGTTTCTTAGTTGACTAACCAACTTTGAAATCTAGGGAGATTACAAGCTATATACTCTTGCAAATTACGTGCAGTCGCGGGTCAATTAAAGATGGGCTATATATCTTTTTCTTTTTGAATAATTGGCATCTTATTAGTAGATAAATTGGTGCTTTGAGGTATGTTCCAAGACCATGTCGGTAAATATAATTTACACGTGAGCTTATTTTATAGAATCTATTTTGTTTGTAAATTGTATCATTTATCATAATCTTCAATTTTGACATAAATTGATGTTAATCTGTAACAAAATGACAACAATACATTAACAATACATGCAAATAATATTGAATGCTACCTAGTTGCAACACTATTGCGAATCTCTCTCTCTCTCTCTCTCTCTCTCTCTCTCAACTTTTCCCAAAGTCTTCGACAAGCAACCCCTCGCGGTCCCTCAAACCCTAGTAAGTATGCCTTGTCCTGAGTATGCCTTGTCCTAAGTATGGCTTGCCCTAAGTCCCCTTGTAAGCTACCATTATCATAAAATATCATAATACAAATTTATAAGTAAATATAAATCATGACAATGGAAATGAAAAGTGGGGGGGGGGGTCTGAACCTCATCGGTCACCTGATGTCGGATTTATCATGAAGAGACTTTCTCTTGAAGCCAAATGATTCAACCTTCATTTGGGAACATTCCACATTCAGTCTGAATGTGAGAATATCCGAGAATACTATGTGGAATATTGTTAGTTCCACAAAACATTGTTATGGATCTGAATAATGTTATGAGAGGGTCTGAGTGGGAAGAATGAGGTTTAAATGTCACATACACTTTAGAGTCGTATTCAAAGGCTTGATTTAGAGAATGGTCGTGGTGGAAAATCGTTTCCAAAACTTTACGCACGCATCGAGAAAGTCATTTGAATTTGTTTTAATTTTTGTTTTTCCCACCGTGACTCCGCCACTCAAGTTTTTACATTTCAAGCTCCTTCAAGCTTTCGTGGGGCCTAGCAAGGAATGGCCCATATCTACTAGGGCCCTAGTGTCTCCACTATATGCATGCCACTTGCCTATGCACGATTCACGAAAGGGCCTTTTTAAGTCTTCTACGTAGGAACTTGATCCGATATTTTTGGGTGGCCTTTCGACACGTGTGTGTGTGTGTGTGTAGGGGTGAAGTTGGAAGGAAATACAAGGGCGGCAAGGGCAACCACATATGTACGAGGCTTTCAAACCCACTTTACCCGACCTTTTCAACCGAATGAGTGCACCAAATTCAAGCGAGTTCACTATGCAAAAGCCCACCTATTGGTGAACGCCACTTTTTTAAAAAAGGGTAATGTTAAATTGACCATGTAGTTTCTTAAAAATGGTCACAGAATTGCATCACGCGGTCACATGACTTGTCAAGATTTGTTTTTTCATCGCACACATGTAAGAGGAGCAAGGTATCAGCTCTGTGTTGAAATTGATAAACTTAGCCAGTTTCGATGACAAGTTAGAGAGTAGTTGACACCTTACATATTGACTGTGGTCGTTTTAACGAGTGTGTGGTTGATTTAACAATCCCTTTATTCTCAAAACCAAATTTGTTCAATTTGATAAAAAGCTTTGGAGTATTATTCAACTTGTTTCTTGGAGCAAAGGGAAGTTCTCACTCCCATGCATTGAGAAACGTAAATAAAATTAGGAGCATGGAAGCCAAAGTGGAACCACACTTGAAAACATGAGGGTGTTTTCTATGGAAAACTTTGAGAGAGAGAGAGAGAGAGAGATTCCAACATAGACATCGTTGTAAGTATAAAATGCCATAAAACATCAAAATGTATTAATTATGATATTCCATGTCAAGTGACTATAGGTTCACTTAAAGCATAACTTGAGTCTTCAATAATTGACATGCGTCACTAAAAACTTGTTCTAGGTACATCATTGAAAACTCTGCAAATCAAGTGCGAGATGACCCTAAACTACTGGATGATAGTGGAGAGATACCCAAAACCAAATGGAGTGGTTGGAAGTTCGATTCCCAGTTGTGAAATCTTCTCTGTACTTGACGAAAAAACTAGCTAGGTGACTATGGACCTCCTATGTTTATTTTTTTAATTTTTTTAATTTTTTAAAAGAAACTCTGCAAATCTACCACTATAGCGTAGACTTGCATTGTTCAATCATGGATACAATAGGACGATTGCCTAGGAATTCTTATGCTGGAAGTGGCTATTGAAGATAATCATATGCATGTGATTTAGAAAATTGTTGGGTCAATAAGGAGGAACCCTTGAAAGCACTTGTGTGACGCCTGGAAGCTAACATACCAAGATTAATGTGAAACTTTGCACACAAATCATGCAACTGTTTCTCAATCTACAAACTAACCCCAACCAAATCAATTGAGTACGTCTCTAAACACAGCCTCCAATGTGAGTCAACATTTGACGAGCGTGGGCGATAGTTTCCAAGAGGTTGAAATCTAGGAGACATCTAGCTACTAACCCAATCCATTAAATCCACCCACATGAGCGGATTAGGAATCTCCAATCCACGAATGCGAAGGCCGCCGATTCCATTCCACGATCCAACTTGTTTTCTGCAGTGGTGGTTGACAAATTGGTGTGCGAATTTCGGGTGATTCTGTTGTTGGAAGCTACGCCAAGGTGGTGATAGTTATAGCTTGGCCCACGACATTAAGTAGGTAATATCAAGTCATCGCGGACTTTTGAGCCACAGCCTGTTCATAAATTTAAAGTTTAAGGATAGCCCCAAAGTTTTAAATTTCGAGATTCATACTTAGGGCCACTTCACACATGAGACTGCGAGCCCGTGACCATTCCACTTCAAGCACTCTCATTGGTGGAAAAGGCGGAGCCGGTCCAGGTTCGCTTCATACTACGCTTGAGGGACCAACAGAGTATGTGAATGCAAGATGGATGTAAAGTCTACATGGATTCCTACATGGCATCAAATGGATCATGTTTCATGGTCACTTGGACTATTTTCAAAAACCACCTCTTGGAGGTAGGCCTAACACAAAACCGGAAGACCATGGCAATCCGAACGCTCACAACCGTTGATTTATTCTATTCTATGATGTGTGAGGACCTGCATGAATAGACATTCATTGAAATAGCATTTGGTCGAGGGCCCGGTCACATATGACTTCACACTACACTTGAGGGTCCATGACCACACTACATGATTTTGGAGGTGTCTTGGGACGGCCTTTGGACACTTTCTTTTGGGCTCTCACAATTTCATGGTCATGGCTCTTGGCTCGTGTGTGAAGTGGCCCTTACATTTGTATGCTCACAAGTTGGAATGGATGAAGAGAATCAAATTTCTCCTTAGATTCCACCAAGTTTTTGTGCTTGGTTTTGAGCTTTGGATCTCACTATCTCCTTAATATGTACTTTCAGTCCCATTAGCCTTTTGGTTTCCCACATTTTAGAATCAATTTTAATTCAATTCATTTCATTTCACTACACTAGAATATTTCAAGCAACTTCTGTAACGAATATTTTTTGGAGAGTGCCTAAGAATAATATGTGAAATTAGGTTGACCCATGCCAATTTATCGACATTGCAAAATATTCTGAGTATTTAGTACCACATTAGCAAAATATAGGTAATGTGTTTCCTTGTGTTTGCTATACAAATGAATAAACAAAATCATGAGTTTTGTGATATGGTTTTAACCCAAGGTAATATGCAGGGGTATAGAGTCAACTCATTTGCAAGGTCAACCTTATTGCACATATTAGCGTTCACGACATTTTTAGATAACTGCATATAGGTGTCCCTTGGATGCAAATACATGATACTTATCTAAGTAGTATATTATCATCCATGTCACATATGACTATATTTTAATTTTCTCCTTGACAAAGATAATGCATTACATAAAGCTTTAAACCCATAAATTTGAAAATACATAAGTGTAAGACTTAATGACAACTTACATTGATTACCCCAATCAGGGAGGGAGGGCTAATAGTACATGTGGGAAATTAGTGAAGGTGATACTAAATTTTTTATGCTATGGAATTAGTGCCACCAAAAGATCTAGGAAGCATTTTTCAATCATGGCATTATTCACCTTAAATACTATTCATAACAACACTATTCATTGAAAGTACCGGCACTATTCATCCTGGCTCTATTTATTGACAAGCATGTGTTTGCATATTAATTTGTTTCAATCACTATGCAAGCACCTTAGAGCACGCACTAATTTTCTTGAAGCATGTATTTGTGAATTTCATATCACTTAGTAAAAAAATTAGCCTCATTAATTTTGAGACTTGGCAAAATAGTGCGTGTTTCATAAATTACTCCCACATGCACTGAACTCCGGAAGCAAGGAAAGGGATTTTGGACTCACATTCTTAAGAACTTTCATTTGGTACCTTACCCACAAGTGGGACTAAAAGAATAATGAGTAGCAAGAAGATTCAATTTCAACTAAGGTTGCACACTACGTTGTTTACACCCATTAATGTACGTCGAAAGTTAGTGTGAGTAGAAAATACTGCGGCCCACTATATTATATGTGTGGGTTCAAAACAAGGGTGGTTTAAAAATTGATAAAATATTATTATTTATATATACTAGTAATAATTATTTATTGGCATATTACTAATATAACATTCCACAGTATTTCATGTTCGTGTAAAGATATTGATTAAATGTTCCTAGTTTTGAACATATGATCCATGGACTCCAAATTCGTCCCAATTTAAACCTCACTAGAATAATTCAAGGCCTTTGATCCCGATTGAAGAGTCAACATGGCTAACAATAACTACACCAAATACAATATTTAGTGTGACTTACTATTTGGATTTACACAGTGCTATATCTTTTTACTATTGATTTTTTTTTACTAAGTAAAGTTGTCAATGTTCTATAATGTCCAAACTACCAATTCAACATTTGTTAACAAAATATGAGATGTAGAGTAGATAGATATAGCATTGCGTAATTCCAAATAGTAAGTCACACTAAATATCATATTTAGTGTACCTTTGGGCTCTAGCATAGTAACCATCGTTTTCCATACTCCCCCTCCCTTGGTCCACTCTCCCCCTCACAAATTGTCCCTACAACTTTAGCCTTGTCTCCTACACGATGGTGTATAATAAATATGGGCCGCATTATAAGGTTGCGCACGTAAGTCACACTACTAGTATACATGTACCCACACTATTTTACATAATGAGTCCACTTTGATATGTGAAATCAAGTTTCCTCATGATATTTAGAGCTCATATGAATATCTTATTCATTATCAAGGTGAAGAGTCTCGTGCTCATTAAAGGGTCATGTAGGTCCCCCTTTTTATATCCGTTCTTGGAGCCATCACCTAACCACTTACCACTCACATATAGGTGTCCGATTGAGTACCTGAACTAGGCATGTTTTTTTCTTATCAATGTCTACGGTGAACATTGTCCAAGGATATTTTTTAGCATAATCAGTCAAAATCCTAGTGTTTCCAAGTCCAACCAGTTACATGTTGTGATCTTTCGGTTTTTCTTTATTAACTTGAGATATATTTCATAGATTCTTGTTAAATGATGGGTAATTTCCTTGAAGTCTTGAATTTGAACCGGTTATTTCTCAAACTCAACCGATTCATCTATAAGACTATAACTACATTGATTATCCCAATTGGTGAGGGAGGGCTAACAATGCGTGTGGGAAATTGATGAAGATGCTATTAAATTTCTATACGCTATTAAATTAGTGCCACCAAAAGATCTAGGAAGCACTGTTCATCCCAGCATTATTCACCAAAAACACTATTCATAGCAACATTATTCACTGAAAGTACCACACACTATTCATCTTGGCACTATTTACTTTTACACATAGTTTCTTTTATCACTCTACAAACACCTTAGAGCACGCACTAATCATCTTGAAATGTATGATCAATGAGCATTCATTCATGAATTTAGTATCACTCAGTAAAAAATTCAGCCCTCACCAATTTTGAGACTTTTGGCAAAATAGTGTATGTTTCGGGAATTACACCGTTTATGGTATTTAGTGTCACATGCATGATAATATCACTTACCCTATTTTGAAGCATGTGCTAGGTTACACTAATGATTAACAACTTCATCATGAGAGTCACCTCATGACACTTGGTGTTCAAGTGCGCTTACTAGTATCTTGGGAGGAATGCAAAGATGTGAGCGTGGAGCTTAGAGCCCAGAGCGTAGAGCGATGTTATGTGAGCGTGGTTTATTATGAGGCACCATTATGGGAGCCTATTACCGTGTATTCTTGCATCCTCTTCCCATTAAAAACAAATATTTTATTTATAACAATGTGCCCTAATACCGTGCAATCATAATATTATTCATTTGAATTCATTTGAAAAATAACCTCTAAATTTTTACTCAACATTACAAGGGTCTAAATTTTCAAATATGCAAACCACCTTCAATATCAATGATGTACAAACTATGCATGTTGGAAATCCATGTTCAATAACAATGTTGATGCAATAACAACAAGGAAGATTCAATAAAATTAAGATAATCACACATATAGAATTCCAAAGAGGAAGTACAAAATTCATCGAGCTCAATATCCTCATAATCGTCATCGTCATCTTCAAGGTTTTCTACGCCTGCATCAAATGTGGATGGGCCTACCAAAAAGGGTTTAAGAACACCATTGAATAAAGTGGTGTCCTCTTCAAACCCCAAAAAATGCTGACCTGATGTTCGACACGCATGAAGTGCAACACCTGAGAGAAACAGACTTTAGAAAATGATTGAAGAAAAATGATGTATAATATAATATATGATGTATGTTTGAGGAAAAAATTGCAAAGAAATTTGAGGAGGAAAAAAACATGAGAAAACTAGTTTGTAGAAATTGATATTTGTTCCAACAATCAAATAAACTATCCTATTACTCGAAGCAGAACATGTTTCAATAAGAATTTGCATAAATATGGAGGTTTTTTCCCAAGCACCTCTCCATGGAGTAATACCATCAAAATGCATAGTTAGATTATTTTTGTCAATGAAATTTAGAATGGATAGACTGGAAATAGGATCAAAATCAATGTTAACCAGGTCTTTATCAGAATGAAGTTGAAAAGAAGGCTTTCATTTTATTGTTTCAGAGGTGGTACGGGTAAGCAAAACGGAGCAAAATATAGGGTCTGCAAAAAATATTGAATTGTTCATGTATGATATGAAATAAAAATAATGGAAGAAAAATATGATTGAACATGTGAAAGTGAATATACTACCTTCTGATTGAAAAAAATTGGATGAGTGAGCATCATTCCATTGTAATATGTCCAAAATAAACAAATTTCAAGACAAGCCGATTTGAGATATGACATCAAGAGCTTTATGGATTCAAAGGGTTGAAAAATAAAAAAGACTCCATCATCATGCACATATTTCTTACAAAATGAAAAAATAGATTGAATAGAATCAATATTTTTTGCATTCCAAGGAAGAATTACATGATCAGGATCACACAGTCCAAAACTGGCAAACCCTCAGGTATGTCCAGAATAAGTATGTCTTACGGCCACAACTAATCTGCACAAGAATAAATTATTGATCAAAAGATGGTTATAAAAATGAACACAAAGAAGATTTGAGATCATGAATATGATATTTATAAAAATATAAAAAATAGCTTATCAAGAAATAAAGACATTTCATGATATGTTGAAGACCATTGTTTGGTGGCTTTAAAGATCTTTTGCATATTGGCCATTGTATCATTGAGAACAAACTCAAAATCAAAAAAATTGTGATCCCTTGATATGAGATGAGGACGGAGAATATCAACATCATGATGAATAATGCTGGAACTAAAAAGGGAATGTTTCGCAAAAGATAGAAATCTTTATGATTTGGATGTAGGTTCAATAGGAATAGATATTTTTGTTGGGACATCTCTAGCATGTTTTCTAGTAGATTGGGTTGGGCTAACATCAATATCATTTTGAGAAACTCATTGGCTAGATTGTATAAAAACATTTTGAATGTCAAAGGCATCAAGGGTATCATCTAGAACAACAACATCATCATCCATAGATTAATTGGTTTGAACACAAGAAGGGGTAGTTTTCTCTATGTTCAATCGTAAATTTTACTCTGATGTTTTATTTATATAATATTTAATATACCATATACATGACTAGAGATGGAGCAAACCTTATAGTTGCAATTCATCCGTAATAAACATATGAGCGGGGGTGACAATGTTTGTCTAAATATTAAAAAACAAAAATCATCTTGGATAACATTAGCAGATACTAGTACATATTTCTAGTACATAAGAATACAAAAACCAAGGTGAGAATACATATACATATGCAATAAGAATATATATATATAAATTATTATTATTAAAGAAAGAATATAAATTAATGCAAGAAACTACAGCCTAGAACGTTGCCAAAGCAGTGCCAAAATCTACGTGAAACGAAGATATTTTACAAGTCTTCCCATTGCCGATTTTTGCGACTTTAGAAGCTTGCAGAAAAAACACAAAAAATCCTAAAAATCTGAAATTGTTTCCACAATATCAGAGGGAGGTTTTGAACCCACGAAAAAAAATTTCAAGTCAAAAAGATGAAATAACAAGAAGTTATAGCCCAATCCCTAATGTCTGCTACTGCAAAGGAGCCTCTAAAAACCCGTGCGGCACCGCACGGGTTTTTAGAGGCTCCTTTGGACTTTTGGTGAAGGGAATCAAGGAGGTGTGCGGCCCAGAGGGGGGGGGTGTGCGGTGCCGCACACCCCCCCTCTGGGCCGCACACCTCCTTGACCCCCCACGTGATTTTTGCGATTTTGGAGGCTTGTAGAAAAAACACAAAAAATCGTAAAAATCTGAATTTTTTTTCACAATATCAGAGGGAGGTTTTGAACCCACAAAAAAAATTTCAAGTCAAAAAGATGAAATAACAAGAAGTTATAGCCCAATCTCTAATGTCTACTACTGCAAAGGAGCCTCTAAAAACCCGTGCGGTGCCGCACGGGTTTTTAGAGGCTCCTTTGGACTTTTGGTGAGGGGAATCAAGGAGGTGTGCGGTCCAGAGGGGGGGTGTGCGGTGTCGCACACCCCCCCTCTGGGCTGCACACCTCCTTGACCCCCCACGTGATTTTTGCGATTTTGGAGGCTTGTAAAAAAAACACAAAAAATCCTAAAAATCTGAATTTTTTTTCACAATATCAAAGGAAGGTTGTCAACCCACAAAAAAATTTCAAGCCAAAAAGATGAAATGAAAAGAAATTATATAGCCTAATGTCTAATGTCTACTACCGCAAAAGAACCTCCAAAAACCCGTCGGAGCTCTCGCCAACTGATTCAAAGGAGTCTTGAAAAACCCGTGCGGTACCACAAGGGTTTTTTGTACCTCATTTGGAATTCCTCAAAGGAGGTAGAAAAAACTCGTACGGCACCGCATGGGTTTTTTAAAGGCTCCTTTCAGATACTAGAAAGAATCTTATAAAAACTTGTCTAGTACTGCACATGTTTTTGGAGGATCCTGTTCAATACCACAAACTGCCTCGAAGGTGGTAGACAAAACTTATGTGGTGCTGCACGGATTTTTCCTACCTTCTTTGAAGTAGTTTTCAAGAGATACAAAAAACATTGCATATACCATCTTCTATTTTTTAAACATATGTACAAATTTCAAATACATTATTATATTTTATTGATGCAAACTTGGTATTTATTATGCATTTCATTTTCTTTGGTTTTTCGGAACATCGTTGTCACTTCTTTATTTCCGTTTTTGTTGCTACCATCTCTCATTTTTCCGATTTATTTTCAGATGTTTCTATTACCATTTTTTTTCCAACAATTTTTTTATACATAATACATCATACGATTTCAGTCCATATTCTGAACTTCTAATTCTATCACCATTTTTTACAACCTAGTATCTCACCAAAAGTTTCATGACGATTCCTCTCATACATCTCTACGGAGTTCGGCAAATAAACTTCTCCAAACCCTAAAACCCTTATATAGTGATTTTTCAAATTTTTTCTAACCCAACCACTTCGTATGGTTGCCAATGTGAAGACAATTGTAGTATTTTTCTATAACATACTTGCATCCATAGTCAATGGTCCATCTTCACTATTTACATCTTTGAAATCAAGTATCTTTGTAATTTCAAGTAATATTGCATCTCTTATTCTTGACAAAACTTATGTTTTCCTTGTTATTTTTTATCTTTCTGATTCTCTTGTACTACTAAAATACAAATGTCTTTTCTTTCTCTTTTTTCTTCTCGAAGTCCTAATCGGTGTATTATATATGTCCGTCTTTTCATATATCTGGGAGATACAATCATTCACACATTGCTTATTTGCTATTTTTTTCATTGCATCCTCTCCATTATCTCCCTTTCTCTCTATATGTTTTATCGTTTTTTTGTACAATCTTATTTTAGATATTTTATACGTTATTATTCATTTTTTAAATTTTTATTAACGTACTATATGTTCTATTATTTTATATCCGTTGAATGTGATATACCTATTTTTTTCTAGATGATATTATATTTTTTGTATGATTCTCAATTCAACCATTTTTTCTTTTCTCCCCAACTTTCAGTTTCCTCCAACGTTCATTTCTTTCCAACGTTCATTCCCCTCCAACGTTTATTTTCCTATAATGTTCATTTCCCTTCAAAGTCATTTTATCTACAATCGCTATAATAATTTTATTTATATGCAATTCATGTTCATTTTTTCAATCATATGTTATTCTGTTTCACATTTTCAATGTTCTCAAATTATATATTCATGTATTTTATTTATCATTTTATTTATCTTTCTATCATTACCATGGCTATATTTCGTGCAAATGGACATCTTGTTCCTATTATGTTGAATATGTCCGCTGATGGTTTTGCTACTATCTCTGAACAACTTCTTAGTTTTCAATTTTATTTTCAATTATCCTCAATTTTTATCAAACAAGAAGTCTTTGATATTATAGGTATTTTGTCTAAGACTGTCTTTCAAATACCAATTCGTGAAGATGTGGGTACAATTTGAAAGATGGTCCAAGACAATATAGGGTTTTTGGTGTATTTGGACCTTCATTTTCTCCCACATCGTTTCTGACTCCTATCACTCAAATTTATGTTACAGCAAAAAATCTCCACTTTTGTAAGTCAATATTGAATCCCTTAGCAAAGTCATTACTCTTTCAACTGATTCCTCAGACACCGATACTGATGATATTGTGTTTTCTACAAAATCTATTCATAATGTTGTCACCTTTCCTGATTCTAATTTAATTATGTCATCTCAAGTTGCAGGTCCTTCATGTTCTTCATAACTGCCCCTTCATCCGATTTTTTTGAAATTCCAAGTATTTTGAATTTATTGAAGACATTAATACATACTCCAGGCTATAAGAATGTGATTCAAAGTTTGGATTTCTCAATTCTGCATGTTCGCCGGGTGAAATATCTTCCTCCTATTTTCAATGGTCTTGTCATGTTTGAGTTGCATCCACTAACTACAACCGCTAATGTCAAGATTGGAAGATTGTTTGATGAAATGGACAAAAAATTATGATGGCCACATTTGATGCAAGACCAAAACCACTAATATCAAAAATGATATTGGTTTGATATTTCGCAAAGTTGTTTGTGCTAGTCACATTCAATGTCAAAATGATTTGTGTTTTTTTACTAGATCTTTCAAACGCAATGACCCTGAATGGAATGGCTTCGCATTGGATCTTTTTGCTATAGGACAAACAACTTCAACACCTACTTCTTCCACTTTGGTTTGTAAAATTTGTAAGTTGCCTCCAACTTGCATTAATACTTGTCCTTGCAGAATATACTATATTCTCAACAAAGGTCAAACGATGATAATGACATGCATTCATTTTGGGAGTCATGAGCATCATATATCTAATGAAATATGTAGAGAAACCATGGATAAGATACATGCTTTGATTGGAGAAGAGGTGTCCAAAACACCAAATGCAAAAAAAATTATCATTGCTCTCATTGCAAGCAAATAGTTCTTATTGACATTCTTATCATAAAATGACCGCAATACTTCAATACTGCTGAGAGGTTCAGGTTTGAATGTTGTTATGGATAAATTTAAAACCTTGAGTTTTCCAAATGTTTGCAATATCATTTCATTTTTTCGTCTCCATTCACAAAGCAAAGGGTACATTGACAAGATTTTGGAACTCAAGAAAACCAGTAGATATGACTATGTCTAAAAAAATGTATTTCCTAATCAAGGTTTTAACAAGGTTTTCTTGTTCAAGATGTCAATTGAAGATCCGGGGAGTAGATTTGATCTTGTAAAACGCATGCAACCGGGGGAAGACTTGAAAAATACATAGATAATGTTTGATCATGTCAAACGCATTAAAGATTGGACAACCATGGCATGTCATGTTTATGATACCAACTATTTCAAAGTCATGACTATTGTTATTTGTGATATGCAATCGGAAGATATCCAATCTCAATGTCTTATGTGGAATGCATTGAATCGTGTTAAGACCAAACATGGTGTCTCCATGACAAATTTCAAAGGATTTATGGCAAACAACGCTCAAGCAAATTGTAATGTTGTTCGTCAAATTTATGGAACATGTGATCCCAAGATTCTTATGGAAAATCGTGAACAAACTTGTCTTTTTCATCAGACTAAATTTTTGGAAGCACATGCCGTGAAACTCATCAGAACTACAATGCAACACCAACACAAAATCTTGTGCAAGCAATACAAAGATGCAAAAATTGAAGAAAAGTTCAAGAGAATGCAATTTTTCGCTTTCGATTTTTTTCTTTTAATTTTTTTAATTTTCTAACAATACTGTTTTATATTCTTTTCATATTTTTCCTTATATTCATTATTTTATTTCATGTAGGGCCTTTCATTGGATGAATTGGCAGACATGCCTTCTTGCAATCTTTCAGAGACCATTCACAACAAATGGCTACAACAATTAGGAAACATGGGTTAGGATTTGTATGTTGCCACCGTGGATGATTATGTCCCTAATTGTTCAACAAATCAAACATATAGGTCTTGATCTTGGCATAGTATGTAGTGTATAAGATGGGAAAAACACCTCCTTTATCATCCCATAAAATTTCATTGATATTATTATTATTATTATTATTATTTTATTATAGAAATTAACTAATAAAATTTCAAATATATTTAAATATATTTAGGATATTAACCACGGTTATGGGTCCATAATTTTACTAAATGTGGAAACTAAATTCATTTTGAAGATTTACAAAATATAAAATAGTTCAAATATCACAATTATTTATTTGCAGGCTCACAAATCTACGCTCTAGGCTCCTCTGCTCACATTTCTAGGCTCACATGCTTGCGTCGTTGGTATCTTGGCATGAGTACACTCTAACCTCCCTAATATCACACATGTGGCAACCAAAGTGCACGTGTTATTAAGGAGGTCCGTAGTGTTAACATGGATGCATGATATTAGAGATTTAGTGTAGTGTGTGACATTAGGGGAATCACACAAAGTCAACCTTGTAACCATGAAAATAATGACAATAATGACAACGTGATGCATGCAAGCGTGTGGTTTGAAGTCTTCGGTGGATTGTTTTAATGTCAAAACCCATGATATATCAGAGTGAAATGTGATAATAAGGAGGAAGATTTGATCTGAGCACATCCGTTCCCTAGGGTTTGGGGATATAAGAGAGGGTGTGACATTACAGAGGTTAGAGTGTATGTTCAATAGTGTTGTGAGGTGCATGCATATGTTACACAATAGTCCACAAGTTGACTAAAGTGTACACAAATGACACTTGCTATTAGTACGCTCAAGGACATCTCCCCCTTCCATACTAAAACGCAAAACTATCATCTAAAATATCCCACTGTGCTACTCTAAATATCATAATGTAGATTTTATTTTATTTTCGCGTAAAGAAGTTACTTACGTTGACGAATAGAACCGTATTAGCAATTAATAGGCGTGGCACTTTGAGACCTCTAGGCATCTAGTTTAGGTCCTTTGCAAATAGTGTACGTGACACTAAACACCATGAACGGTGTAGTACCACACGCACTAACTTAATTGGGATGAATAGGTTCTCCTCCCGGTCATTGGTAGTGAAGGCCTTTGAAGTCACAGGCAGAATCTTTATAGTTGGGCAACTTAAGCAGTACCTATAGAATTGATTCTGACTGACTGACGGTCGGACGTGGTGATAGAAACTCGAGCCAAAGTGGCCGCGAAAGTCACCAAGCACAATATTATATAGAGGTGTTACCTCAAGGAAAGAGGCTAGGCTTCCCCGAATTGGTGTACATGAAACTTGGACAATTGCATGAACTCACTTGCAGGTATACTGTAAACGGAATCATCATGCACACGCCCCGAGCACAATGGGAATCGGGAAGTTGTTTAAATTAAAATAAAATTGAATTTGACCGCGATGCTATTTGCCGGGCACCAAAGATTCATGGGGGTTGAGGAGTTAATAAGCCCTAGCCGACATCGCAGGGAAAGTCTTCCTGCGCTGACTCACATCGGTGCTAAATTTGAGGGCAAAGGATGAGGAAAATTAGTTCCCGGATGTGTCTATGGTCGACAAGTGTAAGTTGGGTTCAAAGATATCCAAAGCTTTCTAAATTTTGACTTGAGGACGACGTTTGTCAGAAATCGTAGTTTGTTATTTACATGCATACAGTGGCTCGGCTGGGGCGAAACCAGTGTTCAAGATTGAAGTCTTCAATGCCCTTCAAACGTGATTTGGCCCTTCAAAATATACCTCTCTCAAAACAACCCTTCAAAATGCAACCCCAAATTGAAAATGGAGACATCACTTGAAGTCCTCAATATAATATGCCCGTTGCAAGAACCAATAAGCATAGGGCATTGTCACTACAAGAAATGGAGTTAGATGGTTGATTCTTAATTCTTCACATTAAAGTTATCCTTAAAGTCTCAGGATGCCGGGTGAAAGTTAGGCTACAGTCCCGAGTTGAGAGATCTATTCTATATTTACAAGGTTTGTTTTCTTGTGTCAGTAGACTAAAAATAATGACAGGGTCAATCTTTGGGAACCTTGAGTTGGGACCCTCGGGAGCTTTTGATCCTGACTCCTTTGTTTTTAGAGGTAGCCATGCCAAATGCACCTACATTTGGCAGGCTGCACCTACATTTGGCAGGCTGCACCGGGCTAATTAAAGCTCCGGCAAAATGGGGCAGGCAAGCTCCTTAAGTTTACGTTAATCCACCTAAACTCAAGGTACAGGTCTAAAGTTAGGTCTCCCAAGGCTGAGATTTTAAGGATAACTTTATTGTACTGGAAACATGTACCATATAATTCATGCACAAGTTTAATATGAGTTTTGTATTTCATTTCTATATTCTTGGATTGACGTCTTGGATTTGAACCAACCCTTCAATTGAAGGGCTGAAATTTGATAGCCCTTCAAAATGAAACTCATATGAGGGCTTCAATCTTGAACACTGGGCGAAACAACCCCTACACTGGTTCCTTGGAGCTATGTCCGGGAAGAACCGGCGGTTAGTTGCAGATGAACTGGTTGAGTTCGAGAAATAACTAGTTGAAGTTGGAGACTTCAGGAGAATTACCGATCGTTCTAGAGGAATCTATAGAATATACCTCAAATGAATGAAAGCAACACCGGAAGATGTCAACATGTAACTGGCTCGATTTAGAATCACTAGGATCTTGACCGACTATGTCCCAAAAACGTCCCGAGCACTGCCTTGGAGGCAAAGGTTTGGGCATCCAACAAGGAACGAGTGTATGGGTTGGTTCGCCCAAATCACAATGGCTCCTGAGTGGTGGTAAAGTTTTGGCCCCCTAAACTCTGTAATATCAACCCCCGTACTGTCACTCACTCTCTAATATCCCGAAACCCTAGGGAACGGATGCTCTTAGTTTCAAATCTCACTCCTTATTGTCACATTTCTCTTCCATATATCATGGGTTTTTCCATTAATGCTAACCACCAAAGAAGTCAACCCACACCCTTGCATTGCGCCCCATGTCAATATGTGGAGTGTTTTTTTATTATTTTTCTTATTTTTCTTCTTATGCCACTTGTTGAATTGTGGGTCCATGGATCAGTCACATTGCCCAGGAAGGCCAAGTGGGAGGTTGACATCTGAGGTTGACAAGTGAGGATGGACCATGTGAGGATTTGTTCTAAACCCTAAACCCTAATCATGAATCCTAGTCTTCTCCCTCTCACATGTGTTGGACATCTCTCGGCAATTCAATCCACCAATGTGGGAAGGTCTTTAAGGAGTTGAATACGTACAAGTGCGTGCATTACTCATTGTGAAGGTCACCGCTTACTAATCTCAAATGCAAGCCCTATTAATTATGCTTTCTACATATCCTTAGAAGCCGAGTTGTTTTGAATTTGAGATCGAGCACCATAGAATTGGTACTTGTTGCATGACACTTCCGTCAATTGTTGATGAAGATATAAAAGCGATATTTTATGCATTGGATGGTAGTGGTGACTTCAAAGTTCATTTTCGTACACTGATTTTCGATTACTGTAATTATTTTCTTAGCAAACAATGAAATTCTTCAACATATGCTTGGGAATTTGTCCATGTCAGGAATTTGATGCATTGGTCGTCTTCAAATAAACCGGGAAGAATTTGCTAACCTTTGCAACGCCATCTCTTTGAAATTTGAAAGGGCAAACGAGGTGAGCTGCATTTTTGTTTGCATTTAGTTGACATCCCTTATATTGATATTTCTTTTCCAAGTATGTTCCTTGAGATGAATTTTTGATGAGCCCAAATGTGTAGAATGTATATCCCTCATAATCGTCGCTCAGTCTATGAAAATATTGGATCCTTTTCGCTAGAGGGTTGATGTGGTGCTAGATTATAGGCTCATAATAGGGGGATCTAGGACTCAAAGTTTGGACCTTTCTACATACAAGGTTGTTAGTGTCCGGGAGGATTTTGGGCATAACTAGTCAAGATTCTAGTGTTTCCAAGACCACCTGGTTACATGTTGACATCTTTCGGCTATCTTTCTAAATTGACTGGTTGAAGGTCCGAGACAACCCTAAACTACTGGATGATGGTGGAGGGATACCCAAATCTCAAGGAAGAGGTTGGCGGTTCGAATCCTGGTTGTGAAATCTCCTCTCTACCTGATGAAAAACTTGCCAAGTGGTCAACTGCTTCCTGTGCTTTGGCATTGGCATGTTAGCCTTCTGTCTCAAAAAAAAAAGAAAAAGAAAAAGAAAAAGACTGGTTGAAGGCCACCAAGCCTCTAGATTACTCTAAGTATTTTCCACACTCCTGATGCTTGCTGACTCACATAATTACTAAGTTCATTTTAACATTGTAGCTGAACTTGAACTGACAATTAAAGCAACAAAATCCTGGTTTAGTGTGGATCACACTATTCATGATCAACCCCCAATTGCAATTACGTAGTACTGGGTAGAAAGGGTGCCACAAAGACCCCTCCAATTAACATGGCACACCAATTTTGATGCCACACTAAATTGTACAATTAGGGTAGGATTTTTCAAGAGACCCACGCCCTAAAATTCAGAAAGTTTCTATCCAGAGCATTATGGATGAGAGACTAACTCGGTCATGTGTTTTTGGGCACCTCCAAGCGTCAAGGACTATTCTTGCTATGAGTTTGGTAGCTCCACATATTTGGAGAGAGGGAATTGTTGTATTCAAGCATACCTCTCATTCGTCCAACATCAAACCCTAAAATAGCATGCAACCCAAAGGTTACTGTTTTTGGTTGATTTGACACCGGAATTAACTTTAAAGACCTTGTATGAGCGTACTCAAGGTCATTTGAGATGAATCGGCAACCAAACCTATAAGGTAGAGGGTGTTGAATCCAACACCCTCCAAAAGCAACACCTAGAAATGCCTCCTAATCCCGTGCCTGGAACACACCTTAAATCATCCGAATGTCTATGATGCAAAGTGGAGGCAGATTTGGGTGAAAAGCGGGGTGGTTGTGGGAAAATGCGGGGTTGGTTTTGGGCAAAAGTGGGATTTGATTTGAGCAAGCATTGGAACGTAGCTAGGGGTGGCTCACTTATATGCATTTAATAAGTTCCCACATGCAAAATGTTATAAGAGCTCAAATTTCTAATTGGGTGCAAAGTTGGTTTTAGTGCAGGGGAAGTTTGGGCAAAAGATGGGGGCGGTTTAGGCAAAAGGTACGGACAATTTTGGGAGAAAACGAATTGGTTTTGGGGCAAAAAATGGGAGCATTTTGGACAATTACCGGGATGGTATTGAGAGCCATTTGCAATGAAAATAGTGGGAGTCTAGGGATGGATTTTGGAAGCTAGGGATAAGTGACTTCAAAAATTTGTAATACATTCATATGATGTGCAATTTATTTTATTTTTGTTTCTACCATGTCTAAACCAATTTGCTAAGCCAATCATGCATACCACTAATTCAAATGGACTCCAAAAACAAGTTACATCACTTAAAGTGTTGGTTTAAGCACCCTCTATCTTAGTGGGTCAAGTTTTCATGTTGATGGATGAGAGGTACACTCATATGCAATAATTCCCTCTCGCCCACATATTGAAGAGTTTACCAGTGATCAACCAGAGAAGTGATTAACTGTGTGCAATGAAATGAATGATATTGATTTTAGGGTCCAGAAAGCTGAAAGGCTTATGGGACTGAAGATACATCAGGGTGGTGTCAAACCGGCTAATTCCTAAAGTGGCAGAGTTGAAAATGAGGCACACCTTCCATTTCCCCAGTTTCTTAGTGTTGCCGTGACAAATATCTACACGTCACTTCTAAGTTCACTTGCAATTGGCACTTCATGGCCATGGTGGATCACATGGTTAATTGAACTGATGACCAATAGGAGATTGTTTTCCTCCCCTTCTAGTGAGCGCTCATTGGGACCTGTATACATTAACAATACACCTTCCCTTCATCCTGGAGGTGTGTTCTAACACCTGAAAATTTCTAGTCAATCCTACAAAGGTAGCTCCAAGAAACACTTTCAGATTCAACCCAACAAGGAGCACTTCAAAAACATAGTAAGTTATACCTGGCCAACCTTGCAGGATTTCACCTCCTAAGAATAACTTAGTCTTGCATATTATCTGAAGCCAGCTTTGAAATACCACAAACAGACCATCTCCTGCTTCAGTACCCACAATTCCAGAGGCTCAATTTGTGGATACTTCACTCCTGAGGAATTTTGTCCACCCCAGGCAGCCAATAAATCCATCTGATGACCATGCTGTTCCCTGCTGCCAATGTAACTAACAGAAGTCCCTGGTCACTCCCAAATATGGTTCGAACCCATATTTTATGATGCAAAGAGTGAAGAGGGAGATACTACTGTTTTCCAACTAGGTCGTCCAATTCCAAACATGTTGCCCGATACCAACGTCCTGCAAAAAGAATGTCAAATTGGAAACCACAAGTCCCTGGGTAGAAGAGTCCATTCTCAAGAATCAAGATGGAGACCAAAGAAAAAAAAACCCATGTATTATCTTCAATGGATGACAAGTAACCAATTTAGAACTTCACAACCTCAATGCAGGCAGTCCACATGCTACTCTCAGCAAGGTAACCAGCACCACATGATCACTACAAAATGCCCTCATTAAAAAACTGTGCTCAGGATGTGCTCTTTTGATTATAAAAAAGATCAAAATTTTGGGATCTGCCCCTTCAGTTCTTATTGCTCGAGGATGCCAAGAATGTCATCATTGCGGAATAGCACAAACCTGCAAAATGAAAGCAGCATCAGAACCAACCACATACCAAGTGCCCAATTGAGTGCATATTGCCACTATGATTTAATCTAGAGAGAAAGAGTCATACCACCCCTTGATACAAACATCACATTCCTGTACTCTAACACGAAGTTCTTCATGACCAAAGTTGTCCTATAATGTAACATGTTTATCTCTGTAGCAAAATAATCTGAAGCGTTCAGCAGATATTGAAGTTATCCTTTAATCTCAATGGGCCTTTGGTTGTTCTGCATACAACATCTCCCATGTTTGGAAATGTTTGTGGTGCATGCTTGGAGGTAATGTGGAAGTTTGAATGAAGAACATTCTATATCAGCTCATTGAGGGTCAAACTCATTTTGGTGTGCCAAGAGGTGCTCAAATGAGTTTGACCCTCAATGAACCAAAATAAGTTGCTCTTCATTCCATTTCAAACGCTACCTCAAAGCATGTACCACAAATAGAAGTAAATTATTTACTTTGTACATGGAACAACCAATAGGAAATTATAGAGGACCAACTCCCAGTGAAAAAAACAGCCAATGAGTTAATGAATGTCTCTATAGATTGATTTGTATGAGCAAAATGACAGATTACACATTGTTCACATTTTTATTGTAAAAAAGGGTGAACTATCAGGCTTGCAAAACTTTTCATCTGATGGGTGTTGAGAGCCTTACTCTTTGTCTTCCAGCTTGACGTGAGAACCGCCATACTCTGGAAGAAGAACAATATCACCTTCCTTCACATCAGGTGGGATGACAGTCCCATCTCTTGCTCTGGCGCCAGCACCAACTGCAATAACTTTTCCTGAGTGAAGCACCTGCAAATGTGACCAGAACATCCATTACCATGTCATTGTATTGAACGTATGTTATCGACAGACAATCAAGTATCCTACATTACGAAACCAAGAGACAACTATGAGGCACATAGCTTGTTACATTGAAAGAAAGATATACATGTGCATGTCATTGGATATTGAATACCAGGCAAATATATACAATCTCCTCTCCATCTAGTGTTTTTTTAAACTAAAAATGATGCATTACAGCTTCAGGTCACATGTGAACAGAAATCTCATTACTTTTTCATGTATTGAATATATCTAAACTATTGACAGACAATCGAGTACCCTATACCACAAAAACTGTGAGACAACTGTGAAGCGCTTAACACATTACATCAAACAAAAGATGTACAGCTAAAAATGATACATACTGCTTCTGCCATGTGTATCGATGTCCCAAGTAATATACACTGATTGAATTGTTCACTCCTCACGATATAGTCTTTGTGTGATGGCCAAGAAAGCATCATCATCACTGACATTCGTGTTGACCTAACCCTCCACCTCATTCCACCGCTGCCTGGCATGGCAGGGCAGCCATTTCGAAGAGCTAATGTAAGACCAATTTGATTGGATAAACACACAAGAGCACGTGAAATGCATTCTTGGAACAAACGGGACACTCGTGGACCATTCTATCATTATCTATACAGTTACAAAAGTTTTTTTTTTAAAAGAAAGAAAAAAGATATTTCGGCGTGAATCAAAGCAGTTCAATCGATTCATATGATCAAAAACATACTCGCTAACAATACTCAAAGCGAGTCAAGAAGGAGAAAATTTTGGCAGCACCCCTGGCTTTAGAAATTGCACATTGAAACAAACTGTTCAAAAGCTTCCTACATGGACGAGAGAAACTGACGTGGATCAAGAGAATCGAGTCAGCATGTGAATGAAAACCAAAACTCAAGTCACAAATTCTGCAACGAAATGGAAGAGCAAAGATTCACTACGTGACGTGATGTGAAACATTTTATTTGCAAAAGCTCAAAAATGCAAATCGGACCAGGCGGTTCTGACACGCACCGTGGAAGAAGACTCGGGGAGGAGAATGCCACCGGCGGTCTTGGTTGGAGGCACGATTTTCTCCACTAAAACTCTGTCCAACAGGGGCACCAACCTCTTCATTGCTGTGGCCATCGCCATTCTGCCTCAAATGTTTCCCAAAAGATTCTGAAAAGTCCAAGCCGAAGAGAGAATGCGAGACACAGATTTCAATGACAGCATGGATGGCAGGGAACGGAATACACAAAAATCTGTGCAAGTGTTGTGAGTTAGGAGCGATGGAGAAGGAGGGTTCTGGGTTTCTTCTAGAATGGTCTGGAAACTCAGGATTAGGGTTCCTGGGTTAAACTGGGGAAGGAAAACCTGTCTCTGTTCACACCTGAACAGCATCTTTGTGGATTTCTCAATAGCATCTATTTTCATCTTTGGGGGTTCGCCTTATAAGGTATATAGGTGTTGTTTGGTTCATTTTTCATGTTCTCCAACTTCTACCAATTAAATTTACACAACAAACCTCTTGTTGGATTAGCAAATCTATGATGAAACATATGCAAAAACGGGATTAAAAATTAACCCTAATTAAGTTATGGTTATCGGAAGTGCGTATTTGTTCATTTCTTAACTAGATACATAGGCCCTCCCAATTTTGTTCACTATTGAGTGTAAAGGGGTTTATTAGTATTTGAAGACGTAGTCCTATCTCTTTTAAACATGTGTCTTTATGGTGTTTGTTGTTGATTCTCACCGAACTACATAGCAATCAAATATAGGGGTCCAATTAAGAAAACGAGCCACTTGAGACCCATCTACCTTAAGGGTGATTTTTATTGCGCCAATGTTGGACTTGTATGATATATTATATTAATGCATAGTATCAATAATCAATGTCAATAATGGTATGAAAGAACCTACCTGTGGGTACCAATATTATAATATCAATCCAATTGTGATATTTGGTGAGCATCTCAAGGTCAAGGGATCTTTGTATACATGTGTTATTATTCGGGTCAAAAAAATTTCTAAACCATTTTAATTTTACTTGGGAATGAAGGCATTTGCATGGTATATAAAGTTCTTGAATAGTATCAAAACAAACATATCCTCAAATACCTATACCATATTGGTATTAAAATTGTGAAATCCTCATTATAGTTATCCGAATGGTATCAAAATAAGACAATACTAGATCAACATTGGTTTACACCAAGGTCCAAGACCAACCTCAAAATTGAACGAATTGACAATGATGATTAAAGTATATCGTTTGTAATTGCATCCAAGGGCACTTATGCTATCTATTTGAGCTAAAATATTCAATAACGTCAAGGTATTCAACCGATTCAAAAAATACTTGAAGAATAAGTCAATTCTAGATAGGATCACTTTTGACCCCCAAAATAACCGGAAAATAAAATTATGTAACTCGAATACATATTTTTGGTGCATAGAGAGACCCGGTTTGGGCCTCCCGGATGTTTAAGGACTAATGAGGTAGCGGAGTAATTAACATATGTCACTTGAAAGAGAAACAAAAAGAAATACATATCGTGAAGTCAACTACAGTAAAGGGCCACTATCAAGTGTAGCAACTATTCTATGGAGAGAGGGAATTACACCCTAGCCTCTATAATATTACCCTCCTTAATGCAACTCCTTCTCTTATATCCCAACACCCTAAGGAACAAATGTTCTCAGTTCAAATATCCCTCCTTGTTGTCGCATTTTCTTCCCACATATCATGGGTTCTGACATTTAAATACTCCACCAAAGAATTTAAACCACTTGTTTGTAAATTTTGGCAGCACACGTGGCACCTGCTAAAGTTGATTTTTAAACTCCAAGTTAACAATCCCCCTTTTGAGGCGTAAGACCTGGACTGTAGGCTCCTGGTGCTCCCATTGGCTAGAGTTTGGCGATGAAAAGCCCACATTAACTTTAAGTCGAGGTCAAAGTCTAACTGCTCGAAGGCGTCTCGGTGGGTGAATCCCGAGGCAGCCACTCATACCCCGACCACACCGGGAGGTCCAACCGGGGCCTAGCCGGCCGGCCGGTGCAGGGGCCCCTCGTAGCTGGGGTTGCCCATCTAGGGCACTAGGGACAAGGACCCGAAGAGCCCCGGTTGGTTGGCTGCAGCCCACTGGTGGGTCCAGCCAACCCAACCGGTGCCCCCCCCATTGGGAGCCATCCATTCAGGGCGCTAGGGACAAGGTCCCAAAGAACCCCGGTTGGATCCCCAGTGTGGCTAGGGTATCATAGGGTTCCGGCAAGCTTGGTCCTTCGGAAAGCAATGCAAGTGAGAAGGCGAGTCTGTGAGCTTGGTTGAAGAGTGCCGGGGCGGACAGTAGGAGAAAGCTTGGGGGCCAAAGATTAGATAAAAGTACTGCTGGGTGAGAAGGTAGGTGCTGGGTGAGAAGGTAGGTGCGAGGTGAGGGGACGTGGCCCAACCCTAAAAATGAGAAAATGGTCTTAGCACTTACGAGTGGAACAGCCTAAAGTCCGATGGGAAGAGGTCTTAAGGTGTATAGGTTAGAGCCACTAAAAGTGGTCATTCAATAAAAAAAATAAAAAAAAAATAACGCCCGTAGCTAGGTACCGGCGTGACTATGAGCCCGTTAGCCTATGGCTGATCACGGGTGCCCGTGATTCAGCTATAGGTGTGATGCCTCTTGCGAGGTGGGCTCGTTTGTTGGGTTGATTATACTCCTAGATCATGGGGGGGAGGGACGGATGCTTGTTTGTTTTCGAGTTTCCTTTTATTTAGGATGAGGTATGTGAGGTATTTGATGGCATTTTGGTGGATATTTTTCATGAGGGTTTTAATGGCTTGTTTTGGGATTATAAGGTTGGTAAGTTTGTTAATGGAGTGTTCATGTATGGCCCCTCTTACCCCAACTGTAATGGTGATAAGGGGGTTGGTGATCCAGTTGTCGTTTTGTATGGTGGTGATTAGTGGGTCATATTTAGTGTGTTTGCGTGTGAGGGCTTGGTCAGGGAATCTATCATGACAGTATGTGAATTCTATGAATTGGATTGTGACGTCGGGGGAAGGTGTTATTGGTATTTGTGTATGGTTTGGGGCTCCGATTAGGCAGAGTATGTCTGGTCGAAGTTTGGCTAGACAATGGCATGTTGGTGGTGAGCATATACATGTAAGGAGCCATTCTGGGGTGGTCATTCAATAATAGGTGCACATGTAACCTGATTGACTATCTACTATGAGTTCATGAAATGAAATTGGTCAAAGCAACAGTGCCACAATTAAAGCCAACGAGGGACTTTTTAAACTATTTGGGACAAAAAGCAAAAAAGTAAATCTAAAATTTGACCTTGCCAAGGCCACATATTAATTTTTTGCTCATCAATAAGCATCAACAAGTGTAGGTCGTGTTTGTGGTCCTCACTTAGTCAAGTTAGATGAACAACTTGCTTCACAAGTCATCATTGTCTCGGGTGCAAGCATGGTCAATTGGGCCGCAAAGTGTACACTACAGTAGAAGGTTCAAAGATGCACATTGTATTTGAGTATTGTGATTTTTTTCCCTTCTTGTAAAAGGTATTAGAAAAACAATATTTTTCCAAAAATTATCTTTAAAGAATTATGTACGTACTTTTGGAGATGTAGAAGGAGCTCAAATTGAGAAACAATTCGTGTCAAGTTGGTTTGAAATAGGCTTAGAATGCATTAAGTTGACCTTTTGTTGAATTTTCTTTTTGATGGAGCCCTTAACTCCATCATGAACTCAAGGAATATTGAAATAAACTAAAGTTCAAAATAATTAAGGTCATGAAACTTCCTTCTACAACCAAATATAGTCATTTGTTTGTGGACATAATTTCGGTGATACACTTTGAAGATACCATTATGATATTGTAGTTTGTAACAATACTAAAGGGCTGCATGAAAAGAAAATCAACTTAAGAGGATATCTTGGTATTTCTTTATAGCCTTTGCTTGAGAATTTGTGCATAACATTATTCAATCATTTGGGTTAGTTCATTGGATCCTGGAATGAAGCAATTTTCCCATGTGGGGCCCCGCAACCAAAGTGGTAATATCAAAAATTGTTCATACATACAGGTTGACTTGGGAATTTGGGTGGAGTTATATTCCCGGCACTATTCATAGGAAGCACTATCCCTCCGGCCATTATTCACTGCAAGCATTGTTCACTGCCACACTATTCACTATTCATATTGGCACTATTCACTATTCATATGAGCGTACGTTTCTTCCCATTGTTGATGAGGGCACTAGTGCGCAATTCATCACGAGTGAAAATGCTAACAATCCTATGAAGGTTACATCAACACATGAAAAATCCTCAATTTCAGTGGAAGCCGATAAGCCTTCAGGCATTGATTGGAATTCCACAATGTGGCCAATTGCATGCAAAACCAATTAACCTACAACCGAAATGAGCACAAGATGACAATACATCGGCCGTTTGAGACCGTGCACAGCCCAAAATGTGGGAGATGGCCCCAAATGCATAACTGGTTTCTTGCCTGCAGTGTTCAATATTGAAGTCTTCAACACTTGTCAAATGTCATTTTGGCCGTCAAAGAAGTTTGTTAGTTAGTTTGTTTGTTTTTTGTTTGTTTTTTGTTTTTTTTGTTTTTTGTTTGTTTTGGCACTTCACAAAAATGCGCTCTGCAAAGTTTCCACCAGTCACAGTGAAGGCCTCTCCAAAACTGCCTGTCACAAAATACAATGGCTACGATTTGCAAATAGAAACATAGCTGGACTCCAATCTTGGCACTCTAGCAGACATTTCCAAATTCCAATAACTCCTACAGTTTCGACTTTGCAACTTCAGCTTGGCAAGCACAACTATACGTGAACATGGATTTTCCAAACATAATTGGGTGAAGAGTGATTGCAGAAGTCGATTGAAACTAGAAACAATGAATGCATGGATGTGAGTGTCATAATGCAGTCTTCCAATGGAAAATATGAATTGGGCTAAAAATTGACACTTGGAAATCGACCAAAAACCGGAGGGCTTTGCCTTTGGATTTGGATGATGATTAAGTGCATTATGTAGGGAATCTAAATAACTTTCGTGCATCATTTTATTGCATTTATTTTTTCAATATAGTGAGACATCATATTATTTTCATATTCAATACAAAACGGCCAATATCAAGTTATTTTTTGCGAAGTGTTGCAAAAAGTTTGAAAGTTTGAGTGAAGTGTGATTATTTTGAAGCCCTTCACATTGAAATGCATGTGCACACTTCAAACTTGAACACTGGTTGCCTGCCTCCGATACTTCTTTGGGAACTTACCGGAAGAAATCAAAGCGTCCGTGAGCCTCCTCAAAAGTCTTCAACATAGAGCAAGCGCTTCGCTCAGGCACAAAAAGGGCATTGAGGAACACTTATATTGAGCACACCATCCCCATCATGGATGACATGGCAAGAGAGGAGGTGATGTGGCGTCACATGTTCATTGGCCACATCAAAGGCAATAGGTATCACTCCGAATGGACGAGGAACCCATGGATTGCTGAGATTAAGCCCCCCTCTCACAAGAACAAGGTGCACATTGGATCGTTTGGTACTCCTGAGAAAGTGGCCCATGCTTATGATGCAGCAGCCATTTACTTCAAGAAGGAGACCCCTCTTAATTTTCAAAAGTCGTCGTGGGCGCAGGAGTCTAAATTAAGATTTATATCTGCTCCAGCAACGTGGAGCTCTCCGAACCACTCCATGAGGAACTCAGATACGGTCCCGGAAAAACAACAAGATGGATTACATGCCTTCATTCAACACTGATTCCTCTACAGACTAAGTTCTACTGAACCAATTTGATGTTGTTCAGAGGTTGCCTTGATGATTTGAACACAAAGAAAGAGAGAAAGAAAAATGACTCCAATGTTGCCCAGACACCCCCACTATGATGGGTAGATCATAAGTTGTAGGGTGCACCAGAAATCTAGTGCTAGGTAAATCATCCATTCAAGTATTGATTTGAACAACGTTTATTGGCACACTGAACATACAATTTAATTTGTGATTGAAACTGATGTGTCCTGTTAATTAGAAGTGATCTTCGTGACTTGTCGTATAGCACCAAGTGTCATATGATGTCGGAATAACGCCTAGTTGCCACCCAATAATTACAATGAAATTAATGTGGATTGATGATGAATCAGGGTAAGGATAGTCTCCATCCTGGCTGGTGCCAAATATGGTGATACCCGCACAATGGTGGTCAAAACTAATCCAAAGACACAAAACTCAATCTAATTGTAACACCATAGGTTCTCATTTGGTTGCCAAATATGTGATGATTTCCACAGTTTGAACTAGGATGTCACTGCCAGAGGAATAAACCTTCTGAACAGAATGCATGTTTAGGGTTTTCCCAAACTATCTACTGGACAAACTAAAATTGCAGACCTGCCATTCTTCTCAAATATACCTGTGCAGGCTGGATGTGAATTTACAGGCTATAGAGAACTACCTGCAAGGAGCAGAGTCACCTCCAGCTTCATTGCAAGCCCTGAGTCGTTGGACAGATAATAAAATAGACGAAACCACGTCAACATGGCTGTGGGAGACAGTAACACCACCTGCAGAATTCGGGTTTATACATGCCTTCACAAGAGACAGTGGTGGCTGATCCTGCACTTGGTGAGCCTCTACCACTGGTTAGTCAACAAACGCAAATTGCTGCAATGCCATCATACATAATGGAGTTGTCAGAGGATGTTCAACAAGCAGATTCAGTTTCACTTCAAGATCCAAGTGCAAACAGTGATCACTGGACAGAAATCGTAGCTCTGCTTATGGCCAATACAAGCCAAAATGTAAGGCCACAAGACTTGGCTACTAATCAAGGTCACTCGATTCCCCCTACTATGGATTTCCACAACATGTTGCCTGACATCAATGACGGCCTAGAAAATGCACAGACTAAATCATTAGGGTTGGAGCTTCCTTCAGATCAGTTGATGCCATCACCCACCACACTGCTACAGCAAGATTGGCCGCCTACTCCTTGTGTTGTTGGCAAAGAGAATAGTATCAACCTTGATGAATCTAACAATTTACCAACCCCCTTCATGAATGCATGTCAAAGCCTCATCAACCAGGGCAATTCCTCCAAGAATGTGGAAGAGTTGTTGCAACTACCGAGACTGCACTACAGCAAGTACAATATTGAAGTGACTTTACAACTAAAGGTTAGCACAACAAACTGTGGATAGGTATCCGACCATCTATATGAAGGAAGTTAAGGTCCCCATAGACATACAACTTTAACTCTAATGGCGAAAGCTGGTATTTCTGTACCAATGTAGTGAAGAACATAGCTGGCGGTCAGTTCTTGTGCATAAATGTTCAAGGTAATCCATATATCAAACTGAAACCTATCATTCTGATATAGCATTATAACTTCTGGTAGTTACTTGGGTTTAAGGAGATGTAAGTAGCAAATTTTGCAAATTTGATTCATCGATACTTGAACGCTGTTGGAACTCAAATACGGTCTGGAATACAGGTCAGAAATTGAGTCACCTGCCCTCACGGTATCCCAAAAGATACAACATGATCCTTCTGGCAGGCTTGAAATAGGTTAAAACTTCGATGTAGAAGTGAGGATTTAAGTCTATCAAGAGTGGTGGTCCCATCATCAAATGGAGGTCATACAGAAGAAATTGCACCAGAGTGACCACTGTCATCTTTCATGAGAAAAAGTCATCATAAAGAACTCCTAGAAACAGAATCATGAATGGAATTACAGGCACTCTCTATGACAAAACATCAATGTCCACAAAGATGAAAACCATTTACTTTGAAAATCCTAGTATATATACAACTTTGTTCAAATCAAATAGATCCATACATTGTACACTGGAACGCAATTCGATTGAATAAAAAGGATCTGCACAATACGAAATTCTACTTGGTTCTCTCAACCCCCATCTGCACTACAATAATGTGTAGATACTGTGAAAAGGAGAAAAAATATCTCTAACCTCCACTCAATGAAGGTAGAGAATGAGAGAAGTAAATATGATATAGGTCAATGCTAAAGTCCATTCCTGCACAAGATCTATCTGAGGGATGAAGGGGGAGGTGGTGGTGGCATTGAAGACTTAGCCAGTCCCACCCATGCAATAACTCCAACTGCAAGTACAATCCAGCCCATCACATCGTACTTGAAGTCACTATCCTTCTTTTTCTTTGCACCCTGCTGGAAACCACCATGCCCATTGTTAAGACTTCATACCAATAAACTTCATTTAACTCACACCAACAGCATATTTACTCCCACAATTCAACCACCTGCATTCCAGTGAAGATGTCATTTCTGTCCATGTCTAGATCAGCTTTGAAAACAGAGTACTGACACTTCTATTTCAGGTGGTTCTGCCTCACTACCAAACTAACCCAATCCTGGCCATGACATACCTTGGCTGCACCTCCTGCTGGTGGAGCAGGACCACCTCCAAGCATAACTTGCTGACTGGCCAGCTGCTTCTGGAGTTCCTGATGGAGTGATGGAGCCTACCAACCATATGCGACAGCCATCATAAGTAAACTCATCAATGAAAATTATCATCAATTCTTCAATTACTAAAAGATTAGGTTTCACCATGAATTCATATTACAGATACAGACGTCCTTGTCGTGTTTGAAGACAACAATAACTAGATATTCACTACATTCAAGATATATCTGTATGTAGTCTATGTACTTACCTGTCACCTCGGCATGACCCACAAGGTAAAATGGACATACCTTCTCAGTCATCTCCAAAGCCTTCTGATATAGCTCATTGTGGGGATCCTCGTCAAGGGCTTGCTGGAAGCATTGAGCAGCTTTTTTAAAGTAGTCATTGGCCTTGTTAGTCTCTGTCACCAGAAATCCCTGGGATGTATGGGCATTACCAAGGCACCACAGTGCATCATGTTTTTTGGGGTTAATCCTGAGCGCCTCCTCCAGCTTTGACACAGCATCTAAAAGCCCACCACGCAAGGCATCCTTAAATTAAGCAGACACATTCAGGGAAGTGTTGCAGATAGACAGTACACAGATTACTTATTGGAGTGGTGGAAATACCATCAAGTATAACCAGATTGCAAATCTCTAACCAGGTAACTATTAAAGCTCTGTACTAATATCTGTTCTCTGCAGTATGTTAAAGCAAGTATGACCCATTATCTGAAACTTAATGCCCACATGACCCTGTCATAGGAGTAACAATCTAAAAAACAACCACTCCAAAGTACTTAGGGATCCCCTCAATGAACTCAAGCTTCCAAAAAGCAATTGACCCATTTCTATAAACGTCTCAGGCCATGGATCGAAATTAAATTTCAAGCTATACAAATCTCAGACATGAATTGTAAGGTCATCATAACCAAATTGGATTGTCCAAAAAAATTCAGAAAGCCTTGTTTAACACAATGGCAGGAACATGATACAATAACAGATTTCAGTTGAACTACAAACTTAAATAGTACAAATCAAGAACCCCTGAAACCTTCCAATAAGGCAGACACTACTAGGTGCCAAATCGATAAAATCGAGTGCACTGGGTAAGATCTCCATTCATCCTTGTCCTCAAGAAACTGCTGAAGTCAATAGCATCTTTTACTAGGGCCAAAGAACACATGCAAGAACCTCTATACCAAATTCATGACACACAATTCCAAGGTCCAGACTAAAAACCTTGAACCATGTCAATGGAGTCCTGGCCCTGCCTGAAGTGCGCCAGCTCCAATAGTGCACCTCCCCATCTTGTCAAGTTCTGAAACACATTTCCAAGCACAAAATGCTTCAGACCATAAACCACACACACGCCTCCTACTCTCATAACTAAACCACGTCGAAATTATTAATTAACATCTCCATTGCTGATGTCGTTATGACAAAGATCCAATCAACGACGACCAGCCTCTCAATATAATCATGTGCACCACATGATGGACAAAACTCACTAAACCCCTTACTCTGCGATGCACGAGAGTACAATGTACGTCCAACATTTCACGGACCTAACGTGGTGGAAGAGAACGGGACAGGATTTTGAAATTGAAAATTCATCATGTTGTTTGGTCTAGTTTCTAAAGTCCACCAAGAATTCCCGATGGAACACCTGATTTTCAAGATATATCTCCCAAGGAATGCGAAATTGAACGAGGGGGACAACAGACGACGGAGATTGCGTCGACCGAGAGCACAAACGGAAACCCTCAGATGAAATCTGAGTATTCCACAACAATCCCACCACTATCGACCAAGAGAACACGATTCACCATAAACCCTAACCCGAGAAATCTTGTACAAGAACACTATACACAAACAAAAGGAGTGCCAGGGGGATGGCATACATCAGGGTCAGTTGGTTGCGGTGCACAAGAGGACAATGTACGTCAAAAATCATACGGACCTAACGTGGTGGAAGAGTGCAGAACAGAGGATTTGCAATTAAAAACTCGTCGAGTTGTTTATCCTGGTTTCTAAAGGCCAACAAAAATTCCCAATAGAACACCTAAATTTCGAGATACATCTCTCAAAGAATGCGAATTAAACGAGGCGGACAACCGAGGTTGCATCGACCGAGAGCACAGACAAAACACAAAGACTAAATATGCGCACTCCACAACCATCCCCGCCGACATTCAACAAAAGGAAACACGATTCACCATAAATCCCTAACCCCGAGAAATCTTGTACAAGTGCATCTACAAACAAAAGTAGTTCGAGGGCAACATACATCAGTGTCGGTTGGCGACCGAACGTAGTCCGCCGCGGCCTTCTCCCGCGTCTGCTCGAAGAACATCAACCGCTCCAGCTCTTCCCTCTGCATGCTGTCCATCTATCTTATTTTCCCTTCTCACGCTTTTCCGAAAATTTCTACCTAACATGCACGGCCAGGAAGCTCTGCGCAGGATGTAATCCGTGCGAGGGCCAACCGGATGTGCTCGGACGGTGGTTTGGTCGCCTGGGGTTTGCAGTTTGGAGCTAGCAAGCGAGCGAGCTGGGCGATGGCGAAGGAGGCAGACGATGGCACTGCGACGAATGCAAACCCTAGAGAGGACGCGTCAGCGACAGCTCAGCTAGGGTATCTGACGTGGCCCTGCCGACCTACTAAGCTTAAACCCTCCACCCTAAATAGAAGTAATTTTCATATTAGTGTTGTAGAACACCATAAAATAATGCCAAATTTAGGGTTGAAGCGCCTATATAACAGACACTTTGAGCACTTGAGACCCTTGACATGACATGTATAGAACATTTCACAAATGTATTTTGAGCATTTAGTAAATTCACAAGGAGATTGATGCACTTTTGTTCATCAAATTTAGATATTATGTGATTTATATATGAATTATGAAAGTCGACTTTCTTTTGCAACTCCAGGTGGTTATAGAGCAACTCCCCCCCCCCCAAAGTAGACATTGTTTATCGTTGACTGTGTCTCATTTTGATACTTGCATTTTAAGTTCTTAATACCATATAGTTAATGTTACGCTGAACTATCTAGCTTGACTTTGGGATAAAATATGGGTGTCGGAATTGGGATCACTTGTGGAATTGGACAGTTCGACCGTGATTATGAAACAAATCTAAACATGTTACATTTGGGCCTACTGACCTATTGAACCCTACACCATAATTTATATATTTCTTTATTAATAATTTCTATTATATGGAAACTAACATGATTGTTAGCTTGAATGAATTTTTTTATTCAATTTAAAACTATCTTTGCAATCTTTCATAAATTTCATGAAATTGACATGGGCCACAGTAATTGTTTCTCTAGAAAATTAGTGTGGGTGATTTTATTTTATTTTGCTACTTTTGTCATCGAACCAATATTTAGTTACTTATAATTTTTTTCGTGATGCACATGGTACATTGGTGGTTGATAGCCATGATTGTGGTTGTCTCTAAATGGTAATTTTTGCAATTAGGTTGGTTCATCCAAAGTGTATACATTTTCTATAGCACAATCCTTGATATTGGTTCTACTCGAATTATATCTAGATGAGTCAACTATTAATTCTACAGCATGTGAGCTTTGCTTGTAATACAACTTTGAAACTTTCAGTTCATATCCACAAATAACAGGTGGATGTTCAAGACTTCAGGATAATTACCCATCATTTTAGAGGAATCTGTGAAATGTGACTCAAATTCACAAAGAAACCCCAAAGATCACAACCTGTAACCAGTTGATATTCAAAACTTCGGGCATATTACCCATCGTTTTAGAGGAATCTGTAAAATGTACCTCAAATTCATGAAGAAAAACTGAAAGATCACAACCTGTTGATGTTCAAGACTTCAAGCATGTTACTCATCATTTTAGAGGAATTTGTGGAATATGCCTCAAATACATAAACCAAAACTGAAAGATCACAACCTGTAACCGGTTGATGTTCAAGACTCCAGGAAAATTACCCATCATTTTAGAGGAATCTGTGAAGTGTACCTCAAACACATAAACAAAAACCGAAATATCACAACCTGTAACCAGTTGATATTCAAGACTCCAGGAAAATCACTCATCATTTTAGAGGAATCTGTGAAATGTACCTCAAACACAAACAAAAACCGAAAGATCACAACCTGTAACCCGTTGATGTTCAAGACTCCAGGAAAATTACCCATCATTTTAGAGGAATCTGTGAAATGTGCCTCAAATTCATAAAGAAAACCTGAAAGATCACAACCTACATAAAGAAATGTACCTACTGGTTGGACTTGGAAACACTAGGATCCTGACCGATTATGCCCAAAATTCTCCCCGGACACTATTTGCAAGGACCTGAGATTTGCGCCCCAAGCTCCACTTCTCATATAAGCTAAGAATACATCTTTAGATTGCAAGCTCACTGCTCACAGCAACACAAGAAGTCACCAAGTTCTACATTTGTAAAAGAGATCAAGAGAACAACACAAACTCAACTTCCCCACAAGTTTGGTGTTGGTTGGAGACACACCAAGTTGCATCAATTTGACCACCAAGGCAAGCAAACTGAATTCAATGACTCATCTGAAACAATCACCAATATATGACAATCAAAGAGATCAATGAAAGAGATCAAACCTTAAAAGACATCTTTCAACACAAACTCAACATAGAATGCCAATCTCTTGGATTTTGAGATGCAATCTTGATAGAAGGCGAAATTCCAAAAAATTGTACTTACGTGTGTATGAATGCCAAGCAAGTGAAGTGATAAGCTCTCCAAGGAAGCCAAGGAACTCCTTGCAGCCAAGAGACTTGGTGGGGAAGTCTCCAAAACAAAGTCTGGATGGTATTGATGGGAAGTCTTTAGGAAGACCCGGGGTCTTCCACCCACGATATTTCCACCCCAACTAAAAATTTAGCTTGGGCCATGCTAATCATTTCCATGCTCATTTTCCACCCACACTAATAGGACAATTTAGTGTAGTTGATGAAACAAGGACATTTTTGCATGGAATTTGTGGATGAAAAACGATCATCCCCAAAAAAAAATTAGAAGTAAAAAGAGAAGAAGATGTGAATGCTTGACAAGTGTGGGTATAAATAACAATAAAATTTAGAAAAGAGGAAGATGTGGCTATCAAACTCTCACAATAATACTTTGTCTTTCCATTGTTTTGAAATAAATATTTTATTTTAAAATATTAGGTCTCAATTAATTTAATTTAAATAATTATTGTCAATTTCTTCTACACGACATCTTTAATCTAAATGATTACTTCTACCCACTCTTATGTCAAAGATTCTGTTACTGTCAATTTCTTTATCATATTCAAGGTCGCATGATTTGTTGCTTGAATAAGGTAATTATTTAAAATATTGACACTCTTTTCATATAAAATAAAATATATCAAATGATTTCCTTATCATTGATTTCTTTTACATACAAGGAGGAGGCCGACGACTATGACGACCGATACAACCATCCCCACAGGTACTATACAAGTTCCAAATGGAATCGTCACTAGAATTAGCATGGGAAGTTCAAATCGAACTTTACTATCTACATTGAAGAATTTAATGTTATGTTGGGGCCTACTGATTTGCTAAATCCTCTACATTGCATAGAAGTGATTATAATAATTGTTGAGCACGAAATAACACATTTGATCATTATTAACCATAACATTGGAATAATATATGTGGAATATTGTCAGTCCCACAAAACATTGTTATGGATCTAAATAATGTTATGACTTAAAAACACGTTCAAAATTTATAAAACATCCACCAACCCTCACACACTTCATTCCCCAACTTGGAAACTTCGCTACACAATTTACACTACTCATCCGACAATATGTTACACCATTACGACACCATTCAGCTCCACTGTACACTTCCCCCCAATCTTATGGATACCCTCAACTTCATCTTCAACCTCACACACTTAGGGCCACTTCACACACGAGCCAAGAGCCGTGACCATGAAATTGTGAGAGCCCAAAAGAAAGTGTCCAAAGGCCAATTCAAGACACTTCCAAAATCACGTAGTGTGGTCACGGACCCTCAAGTGTAATGTGAAGTCATATGTGACCGGGCCCTCAACCAAATGCTATTTCAATGAATTTCTATTCATGCAGGTCCTCACACATGATAAAATACAATAAATCAACAGTTGTGAGCTTTTGGTTCATTTTTCATGTTCTCCAATGTCTAATGATTAGATTTACACAACAAAAGTCATGTTTCATTAGCAAATCTATGATGAAACATTTGCAAAAATTGGACCTCCCCTTGTTTAGTATGGTTATTGAAAGTGCATGTAAATTAATTTCTTAAATGGATACATAGGTCCTCTCATTTATGTTAATTATTAAATGTAGAATACCTATTGATATTTGAAAGTGTGGCTCAATATCTTTTAAACATGTGTATTTATGATGTTTGCTCTTTGATCCTCACCGAACCACATATGAATCAAATATAAGGGTATCATTAAGGGGTTGTTTACACCATGGACCAGGAAGTCATCCCAAGGTCCTGTAAAATTTGTGATTGGTTGTTGAACTTGTCCTGACACCGCTTCAATTTACACCAAGAAAAAAATGTCGGAGTGACCATGGAGTTTGAGGTTCCCAAAGACATATGTTAAGGCCTACATTATCCACTGACATGATCCAACGGGTTTTGCGGTAGGAGTGGAAAAAGAAGTGTTTAGATAGAAAAAAGGCATAAATCCATGGCAAAGAAATGTTGTTATAATAAATATTAATGAAATATTTTGGGGTTGTAGATACAATGGCGGCTCCCTCTTATTACATAATAACGTTTTATATTGAAACCACAGTAGAAATGGTCGTTGTTTATAGCATATTGTTATTTCTCATGCATCTTTGTTTTGGCATGGTTTGGATAGTAGTGTGTCGAATTCTTTTTCAAAACATGGAAAAATATACTGCTAAAGAAACCACATAGAGAATCACAAGGAGAGTGGTCACATAATTCATAATGGATGCAAGAAATGACAACTCCAATTTTCAAGACTAATGTTGCATGGTCCTAATATGCTTCCCTCTCAAATGTTGTGTGGTCCTAATATGCCTCCCTCTCCTTCTAGTACATTTTGTCATCCTCAAATTACACCCATATTTAATTTTTGGCAAGGAGGACAATCAGAGAGTCTGCATTCGATTGTTGGAATTGGAATCTTGCAACAAAAGGAAGAAGTGGCAGTAATAGAAAGAGAAACAACTTGCTGGAAATAAGAGGAAACCTTCATCAAAAGAATGAACAAAAAAATAAAAATAAAAACCAGCAATAAAAATGTAATTGAGGTTGGCAAATCTGATGAAAATGAAGAGAACATGGCAAGAATCAAGTGAAAAAAGTTTGAAGTCAATAACCTAATTGCTATTCAAAGCGAGATGAACAAAAAATTTGCGAAAACATCAAACAAACAAAGTAAAAAATTCAAAATATGAATCAATTTTTTTTACAAAAAGTAATGTGATGAATGAGGTTGTATGTGTTCATGTGATGAGGCCGTAGAATATCTTAGTTTTAGCCTTGGGCCCCTATACCCCTCTCCCAAAAAGTGCAAGTGGGCACCACCGCAGGTGCTTTGAATTTAATTATTATATTATTATTTTTCACGTATGAAAGAATTTAAATCCTCCTCTCTTTTGTCCAAAGTCTTTCATCCTTCTCCTTCTAACCACTAGCCCATCACATGTTTTCCATCCGTACCTACTCATATTGCTCTCATATCCAATATTATTTTTAATTTTTAATGATGATTTTTTTGATTTTCAAGTTTTTATTATATATATATTTAGTAATTTATATAAATGTTAACTTCTAGAGCAAATTATAAATTTGATTGGTGGCTATAATTAAGGGTTTGAACCGTTCTTGATTCTTATGCAAAAAAAACACAACTTCATTCTAAAGAATACATGACTAACAAAAGGGCTAATGAGGTTTCATGAACTGATAAGAAATAAGAATGCAGGTCGTTTAATAAAATGAATGAATGGTATAGTAGCGTGGAAAGTGTGTACAACCAAATCTGTGCAAGTGCTACTAAATCATGAGAAGAAATTGTCATTCCATCTACACCTACTTCATATTAAGTAATTATTGTTCCACCAGCAATTGCCACACCATTAATTGCTATAATACAAAAAATCCTCAAAAAATATTAAATTATACTATAACAAGTTGTTGGTAATTCTAGAATTTTCGTACATTAATCTAGGGATCCACAAATTTCCGAAAAAAACATGGATAATTTTTTTTCTTAGATAACTTTTAGATATTACTCTATTTAATTTATTTAACTATCATTTTATTTTTGTAATGTTGGATTTTTTGTAGCTTGTACTGCTACAAATTTTTGGCTAGTAATTCATGCATTATTGTGGTTTCATGGCAAAGGTTATTTTCACTTTTATTTCTCTTAATAAAAATATATATGTTTCTACATTATTTATTTTATTTGCGATTAAAGCATCTTCACTAGCTAGAATTTTTTTCTACTTCAATAAGTCTAATCGTTTCTCCTTATAATTAATTTTCTTTTTTTATTTCTCCTTCACTAATTCTTCTTAATAATTTAATTTTTGCTTCAACAATTTTTTTATCTTCAATTTTTTTATTGTTTATCATGCACAAATTATGCAATACTATGTAAGTTGTTACAATATTGGATATGTTCCTTAAAGGAACTTCATATTGCTTCATTGCCAACCTCCATCTATTTTTGAAATTTTCAAATGTTTTTTTGTACACATTATAACTGAAGATTGAATAAAATTTCAATTTTATCTTCTTCCAAGATAATGGAGTCTTTCCGTTTTTAAATACATCCAAGGCCTCATTGGATATGCAATGTCTCCTATAAGTTTATATGGCTGAAACTTATATTTATGCATCCACGTTCAATTCTTGTAACTTAAAAAATAACCCAATCGTAAAGATTTTATGCTAGCCAAACTCATAATCTCATAACATATAGTCTTGTCCAACAATTCCTTATCGAATTGCTCAATGAAAATACTTTCTACAGTAGTAATAATTTCCGCCAATTACAAGAGCTGAAACATGAATAGATGACCCATCTATTGTCCCTATAATGTACAGTCTATCATGCAATTGCTCAAACATTGAAGTTAAAACCGTAAATTGTGATGCCCTTGGAGTTTGCACAAAAACTGGTTGAAGATGTTTTTTAACAACTCTACAAATTTTCCTTACTATTTTTGACAATGTATTATTGTAGACTCCATACAAGAGAGAGAGAGAGAAGTAACTTCGGTCTCCGGAGGAGACCGACATGAATTAAGTGTCTGTTCGATCCACCCCCAATCCGATGCCCACAGGACAAAGGTATGGAAGCAAGGATCTACTCCCCCCTTTCGAGAGTAGACACTACCACTAGTTCCTAGCTAGCCACTAGTGCCTTGAAGATACCGAACATGGTATCCCCCCAAAGGGCTTTGAGGTACCCATACAACAAGGTCCAAGGACCCCCCACCATAGTTGGGTGGACTAAGGTGGTGAGCACCACGCCGGCATGGGGAATAGAACCCACAACCTCCTCATTGGGGGCCATGAGCCCTAACCACCAAGCCAAGGCCCGTGGTGCCTTGACTCCATACAAATCTCCTATGCTTTGCAATCCATCATCATTTCAACTTATGTAATGACATCGCTACCCTCTCTTGCACCGGCACTGTAACCCTAAAACAAGTATCCTCTTTCTTCAAATAAGGGCCCTACCTCTCACACAAAAATTTGAATGTAATGTATTTCATTCAAGTTCGATTCCTAAATTCTTTCTCTGTCCACGAACCCAACAACAAGCGGTCTACAAATCCATTCTTGACTACATATGCTCCCCTCTCTATCCCCATACTTCCATAAACCAAGCTCAAAATTGCAAACTTCTCCCATACTCCATGCAAAATCAATGTTGGAATGTCCACAACATGCTTCACAAGCATGTACAAAAACATTTGTAATCATAAGAGCAAAATAAGTCTCCTCCTCCTCTCCTCCATTACAACCATGCTTGCTGAAATTCAAGGTGAAAACAAACGAAAACAAGAAGATAAGAGAAGCGAAGACAAATGAAGACAAAAGAATGGTCAAACTTAATTTATTTATTTTTAATTGCTCTTTTTGAGCATATATTAAAAAATCAGCACATTCACTTTTGGGTGCATGATTAACTTATTCCTCTTAGTCCACATCTGCTTTACACCTAGTGAGGGGCCCAAAGACTTTATAAATTGATTTTTTAAGAAATCGGACCATGCAAAAAGGCCATCTTCCATGGTCCATGGTGTAAACCGGCCCTAAGAAAACAAGCCACTTAGGACCCATCTACCTTAGGGATGTGGGCATTGGGAATTGAAGCTTCCAAGCTGGCTTTGCACTTTTCCACCACACTGTGCCAACTGCAGCAAAGCCTGTCTCCCCGATACCATTATTTAAATCAACACAATCATTAAATTCATGCATGGATTCTCTCATTGACGTTTGATCGATTCAATAAGCTTTAAAGACTCTGAAGTAACACTAAATATGATATTTAGTGTCACTATGCAACTTTTTAGATGACACTTCTTATGAATAAGTTTACAAATACTGTCATGGATGATGGATGAGTTCATCCGTTGGCCAAAACCCTACCTTCTCTTGTCAGCAACTTCTGATGAAATATTGTCATGGATGATTCAGTTTTGGATGAAAATTTGGTTAGTAAGCAACAGTGATTGTAACACTGTAAATCTATATTCCCCAAAAAAAATTACAAGGAATGACAAATAATGTTGGGTTAACATTTAGTGTTGGTGACACTATACCGCAGTTTACAATTAGTATCGAGCAAGACAATTAGAATTGATGACACTAAATATCATATTTAGCATATTGTACTCAAGGTCATTTGAGATGAATACGCAACAAAGCTCTAGGGGGTGAAGTTTTTTTGTATGTTGAGTGGATGAGAGGTACGCTCATATACGATAATTCCCTCTCTACAAGTATTAGGGCCACTCATCCTACTTACATGGTTTGTAGCTTATAAGGGCATGACACTTGTTCATCACCCAACAAAATGGTGCAAGGGTTTTGGAAAAGGGGACATGGATGTGATGTGTGTAGGCAAGCCATGTACATGCACTTGTTCACCACCATTTGAATTGTGAATGGCGGGCCTTACTCGGAGCTTGTATGGTCAGTCGCCGTGTCGAAGTGGGCTGGGGCGAACCAACCCGTATATTGGTACCTTACCGGGGAGGGCGAACGGCTGGGGATTCGTGGCACTCACTTAAAATCATCCATCCTAGATATCGTGGATGAAGTGGCTTCAATAGAAGAAGTCCCCCCTATGGGGTTGAGGGCCGATTCATTCGAATGTGACATCACTAGACATCCGGTAAGGTACCAATGTACGGGTTGGTTCGCCCTGGCTGTCGAAGTGGTTGTTGGACCCTAAGGTAGAAATACCATAACCCGTGAAAATAAGGTGATTCGCATTGAAGATATGGTCTTACAATCATGAGATAATTTTCCAAGATAGATGAGAAGGATTCATGAAGAATGCAAGTTGTTTCATATTTTTTGCCCTGTGCAAAAAATTCTACAATTTTTCAAAGTGGAAAGTTGTCAAACCCCCTACTCGTTCACTAGATTATCCCTACACCGAACACGGTAATCCGCATTTCCATACAGAACATCACCTAAACCGGTTAACTCATGAGTACATTAAACTTGACTCCCATTGGCTACACTAAGTGTACACACATTGAAGTTGCCACCTGGCCATGATTGGTTTCAGAAATGGCACTGCACTATTATGACGGCGGTCTAGTGTGTGGGTAGAGGGCGGTTAACCGGTTTGGGTATTTCTACCTTAGTGCGTCGGTGACCTAGCAACGACCAAAACTCTACGGCAACGGGGATACGTCAAACCTACCTCTTTAATACGACGACCTCAATATAATGACACAAATTTTGTAAACCAGATTTCTAGTTAAAATCTACCTCTAAAATACGACTATGACATTGTTAAGACAACACTCCTTGACCCCTTAAATGTCACATTGTGGAGGTAATAAATGCATATATGGCTATGTGCACAGTTAATATCAAATCTATGTAACTTTCACATATGAAATATGGATAAAATAAATTTTAATGTAAATTGATGTTAAAACATGGGAACTAAGAAAACTAGGTTCTCTATCTCAAACCTAATCAAGAGACTCATTAGCTTCTCTCTCTTTCATAGCAGTTTTCATCTAAACCCTAAACCAAGGTGCACAATATGTCTTTGAGCATTTTGAGCTCAACATATATTAGATTGTTTTTATCAGTGTATTGTTGCAAAGATCTTGAAATTTCACTTTTTTAGATGGTATTTTTGTCAAATTCCGAGATGTATTCACAGAGTCATGAGCATTTGAATGCAAATTAAGTTTTTTTGTAGTTGATTTCTAGACAACGATCTACTTTTGCAGATTCTAAAGTCGGTTCTAATCCAACCTTCCTCATCCAAGCTATTGAAATTGTACTTTTTGGGTGCCCAAATTTTCTCAATTTTGAGTTGTATTGGCATACTTATGACCGTTTGAAGATTGGTTGAGTTTTAGAAGTTGATTTCAAGACAATGATCTACCTTTGCACATTTGAAGTTTGTCTAATAATGGAAGGTGAAGCCATCATTGAAGCTACATATTGCATGTCACAATTGGTTGACATGGCCTTGGGACAGTGAATAAAGCCACCTAGTTTTGACCTTAATGCAAAGTTTTTGGACTCTTTAGATGTTGAAGAGAGACCTCCACCTACTATGAAACTGGCAAATGTTCAACATCATGCTCAATTATTAACTATTTTTTTTTATGGAAAACCCATTAGAAGTTACTCCTGCATACGTAATGAAATTGCAAGCCATATTGGAGAAGCTCAATAAGATATATGTTGTTAATTTGAAGTGGGAACATCAACAGACTATTGATTCCTTCTTCAAGTCCATATAGATTTCATGAAAGAATGTTTATTTTTTATATCTGGAAAAATATATAATGTGTTGTTTTTATAAAGTACCTTGCTATTATGAGAAAGAGGTCCAGTTTGTCATATTATTGAATATGTGGCACTCGGTAATACAAAGGTTTTCTTCTTTCCTAAATGTGTCATATTAAAGAGGTAGGATTGAATGAGGTGGATGGTTGACCTAGCCCCTCGGCCTTTGGTTGTTGCGTTGAAAACGTAGCCCGTAATACCCCTCGGGGATGTGGCCCGACCTTGGTTTGTAGGCATTGCAATGGTTTTGTTGCGGTTTCGGCAAGGGCGTGGGTCCCAAAAAAATTGGACCCGGTAACAATCCGTTGCGGCCAACTCTAAGGAGTGTTTGTGGATATGCTCTAAGCAATACATGTTTTTCCATTAAAGAAGACAGTTAAGTCACATTGCTCATCGCTATAGTAAGATTCCGATTTCCATGACGTTATTTGGATAGAATGTCATATTCATCCAGAAATATTATAATTACAATTTGTTCAAAATTTTAATTCAATTAAAAACACTTCGTACCATTAACCAACGGAGGTAGGAAAATCCTTTTTATTTATTTGTAGTTCCCACCTCCACTACCAGTGTAGTGCTATAGTAATCATTCAACTGTAAGCGTCGATTACATTCCCTTGAATCACAGTTCACTACACTTGTCCCAACATGGACTCCATACTATGAGATTTATGCTTGTTTCCGTCATGTCATAAATAAAGAGTTTGGGATGCGATCATATTGTTTATCTTGTTGTCAAACCCACTAAACATGCACACCCCACTAATTAATGTTATATCAAATGGATAAAAATGACCCAAAAAATACTTTGATATATTTTCTTGGAAATTCATGATTTTCACCAAACAAGATTTCGCTAGAGTAACATACATAGATAAGAATTGGACATAAATTTCAAGTGGTTACAATATTCAAAGTGGTGCCCACCATCATACTTAGTAAGATTCCTAATGATTCCATGGCACCACTTTGGTTCACATCCACTCATAACTTTGCTAACAATAGAATACGTTGGTGATCAGATAAAGTGGATAAAAATGGCACATGACGTATAAAATAGGAGTATTTTTCTCACCAGAATATTCCCTTTTGTAAAGATTTATGATTGCCAGCTGGCAAAATTTCCGTCAAATTAACGCACACTGTTTGAACGAGTCAATCGACGTGGTGTGCGTGCACTGTAGGTGGCGATAGAAGAGAATGTTTGGATGGTTGGCAAACACTTTTCTCTAGACTTGCGGTGAATATGATGATGCCATATTATTGCTCTTAATCCGAGAGCTCAATGTTGATGCTATCATCTTAGCATTTTCTCTTGCGGTTCTTCCTCATCCGCCCCCCAAACTGCCTCAAAATATCAAGAAAGGTCAACTTGTCGCATGAGATATTTTGCGAGATATTATTGGTATGATGTGTCCGTTCAAAAAGCATGTGTGAATGTCTCATAATTCTTTTGAATATCATAAAAAGAAGGTGAGTGTGTGTTGATAAGTTAGATAAGAAGAGAAGCATGAAATCAATCCCCTCCCCCACCCAAAAAAACCCAAAAAGAACACAAGTTGGTAGTTAGTCACCAATACATACAAGGGTCCGTCTCGTTGGCCAAAGGATTCATGGCAATCATATAAATGAAGAAACCAACACCGAAAGCATCAAGATGTTAATGTGCATGCACATCATATTCCCTGAAGTTGTAGGTTGCATTATCTTTATTGGATGGAAAAGAGAGTTCATTTGAGAGACTTCCAAGAAAGTGAGATGCAATTCACATCCGTCCTGCTTGGGCGCTACTTTGGCAGTTTCATACGTCGTATTTGAACATTTGATTTAGAGTTTTTCAAAAATAGAGTTCGATAGAATTGAAAATAACCATTCCCCCCCCCCCAAAAAAAAAACTTGTTAATTGTTAGTTATCCATAAATATAAAATTGTGACTTTTGGGTATGTGCATAAATTGATGCAAATACAATTCCCTGAGTGTAAGGTTCCATGCTATTTCAATGCATAATAGAATATATTGTGGGCCACACTGTAGTGTCACACTATAAGTATGCCCACAATGTTTACCATAAACAATCTAGTTGGGGGAGAAATAAAGTAGGTCCTTGACCCCAAGTCTTCTCCTCATTCTTCCTCGAGACTTTTGACCACCCCCTCGCACATATTAGAATAGTCATTTTCTTTCAAAAGCAGCATAATTTAAAAGATCCATACACATCATTTCCTATATAGTCATTTAATGTGGCCTATACAAACATAAAAATAGAGGTATGACATGGTTTGAAATTAGTGTGGTCCACGTTAATTTTCATGACGAAAACTAGAGCATGCTCTAGACAAATATTTTGGCCCACACTAATAGGACTATTTATTGCAGCATTAGAGACCCTAAATCATTATTGTGAGATTTATCAATCCATGTGCTTAGTTTTGGCACTTGGTTGTTGGACAGTTTTTTCTTTGGCACATGCACATGTTCGACACCTCATTTTAGGGTTTTAGGATTTCGGCATTTGAAGCTCTAGGTTGTTCAACTCTTCCTATCTCCAAGCTTCAATTAAAAAATATTTCTAGACTCTCATTCAAGATACAAATTGCAAGGATGAACTATATTCACTTAATTTGACTTTACTGATTTTATATTGATTTGATATTTCATCAATATATTTAGAAGCAATGTTCTTTCATTTCAAGATATTTTGTACTCATTTGAAAAGTAAACATTTAGATTATGTTGTTTTTTATTGTAATTTCCAAAATTCTTATTGAAATTTCTAAAAATCAGGCAAGATGGTAATCAATTGAGTGTTGTTAAAACTAATGGCCCCATAGGATAATTGTCATTATTCAACCCTAAACTTACCGGGGGGAGGTTATCTCACCCCTAACATGGTTGTCATGAATTCCAATCCCCATCATTCCTCTCAAAATGTACATGGGTGGCTCCGCCTTCCCCTGTAAATGACTTTGGTAAAACCGGTCCCTTTATAGTTTTTGATTGACCAAATCCAATTGGATCCCACTGTGGTGATTTTGGGAACCCCCCCCCTCCGAGGGAGCTTAAAAATACCGCACAAGCCCTTCGGTGAGGGTGGCTTGCCTTAGCAGGTGCCCAAGCCGAACCCAAATATTATGATATTTTAATGAGTGTTTAGTTTTGTGGAGGGATTTGATAATCGCGTCGTATCCTTCCGGTAGGTTATGCCTAGATTATAAATACCTAAGATAATTATCAATTTCTCTAACCTAATGCCTAATCTATCCTAGTTTACGCGCAGACGCACCAACCTTGGAATCAAGGCAACCTAACCCTAATGAATAAAATAACCTTATTTCTTACATTGGCCACATCTAATTTCTTATTTCTTATGAATTAAATTCTCTAAAGGAGAGACCTTGATTAAGTCCCACCCTCTCAACCTTCATTTTTAATTTACTAGTTGATTGAACAAAGCCTATGTTACTAAGTTCATAAATTATGTCATCACCATCTACATGTTTGGTGCACGCTCTAATCCGAACCCTTCAAGGCCCTGTGCGGGTCTCTTGAAGGTTGATTGACCCTTACACCCTCCGATCTTTGCCGCTAGAGGGAGTAGTATCAATCCTCCGAGTTAAGTTCACGGTTGGTTTTTGTCCACGGGAGTTAGGATATACCTTTGCCGCGCTACCTCCATTCCTAAATTGAAGGGTGTAGGGTTAAGAGCTTACCGGTTGACTCCCATCTTGATTTGACGATGCTCAGTGCGAACCCTTTATTCCAATTTCCGGCCACCCACGGCACCAATTCGTACCCTCCAAGCTTGGATGGACGAACCTCTTCTTGGAAGGCAGTAGACACCCCTTCACTTAAACGGCCACAACCTTTGCTCACAAGCTTCAATTCGGATAATTATTAGTAATATGGAGAGCTAACAACAAGATCTATAATTATCCAAATATTAAAACAACTGTATATTTTTTTCTTCTAGATATGAGCTTTCAAAATCAACTTTTATAATTTAGGAAACAACTGTGATATCTTCATTCAAACACTTATAACTTTTACATATGAATTTAGATTTCAGCAAGCTTACACATTCTAGAAACCTGAAATCATGATTTACAACTTTCCCAAATATAAGAGTAACTGCATATTTTATCTTATAGATATGAGCTTACAAATTTAGCTCTTATAATTGAGGAGGCAGTTGGGATACCTTCATTCAAACATTCATAATTTTTAGTCATTAAATTTGATTGTGACAAACTTATACTTTCTAGAAAGCTAACTATAATGCATCCAAATACCAAAATAATTGCACATTTTGTCTTTTAGATATGCTCTTGCAAAGTCAATACTTCTAATTTAGGAGGCAGCTGAGATATCATCACTCAATCACTCATAACTTCTACCCACTAACTTTTATTTTAATATGCTTAGGCTTTTTAGAAACCTCAATACAAAATCCACAACCCTTTAAATATTAAAGCATCTGTATGTTTCCTCTTTTTGATATGAACTTCCAAAATTAGCGCTTATATTTTAAGAGGCAACTGAGACACCTTTAGTCAAACAGTCATAATTTTTCCTCTCTAACTCTGATTGCAATGAGTCTAGGCTTCGTGAAAAGCTAATTTCAAAGGCTAACTTCACTCAAAATCTGAAGACTAAGTTATAATTATTTCGTCCACTACACTCGATTGAAAGTGACACGGCTACTTAGGGGTATGTTAAAAAATACACTACCTTCTCTCAAGAGGTCTAACTATAAGAATTCTAACTTATGTCTATAATGGAAGAATGAGATTATTTGATCTTCCTAACTAAAATTTTCAAGGGCTTCGTCCTTTGAAATGAAGAATTTGAGAAATTTTGTCCGAACTAAAATTGAAAAGAGCTTTGTCCTACACAATGAAAGATGAGAGAGTTCTTCCTAGCTAGAATTCTAGAGGGCTTCATCTTACAAATTGAAAAGAGAGAGTGAATTCTTCCTAATTAGAATTCTAGAGGGCTTTGCTTTACAAATTTAAAAAAAAAAATTCTCCATAGCTAGAATTCTAGAGGACTTTGCTCTACAAATTGAAAAAAAAATGAATTCTTCCTTGCTAGAATTCTAGATATCTTCGCCCTACAAATTGATAAAAAAAAAGTCGAAAGAAAAAGAGAGGATTTTAATACCCTTCAATGAAGAGTTGGCCCCCTCTTCCTTCCATTCAACCGAGGGGTCTTTTTTCTTAACGGTGGCAACCAAGCCATCGGTGATGAATGAAAAGGATAACGCCATCTCGCATCCCATTTGTCCAAGCCCTTAAAAAGACTTTTCTATTTTAATTTGAACTTCAATTTTAGTTGGCAAAGGTGGGAACATGGTCCCCTTACCCTAGTTGGAAAAATGCCTTACGCTCGTAGTTGTCATTTTTTTTCTTCCTTGGTCGCTTCCGGAATTACTCATTTTTTTGCCGCCGCTTAACTTTTGTTTGCTTGAATTGGTTGATCCTAGCTTAACCTACCTACTTATTAGCCCACTACCTTAACATTTCCGATTCGGATAAAGGGCATTTCCCTTTTATCCCTTTGGTTTCCAATTTCCTATTTGTCCAAGATTCTTACCCCAAGGGTAAAACACCCCTAGCGAACCTTGTAGGGTCGTTCTTTCTAACCTACCTTAATCTAAATGGCTTTTTGGCCAAATTTCCCTATTACAAATATAATGATTTTTCTAAAACCCTTCAATTATGAGCCAAATTGTCGTTGGGGGCAATTTTAAGGCTTACACCAACAATTAGTAGAATTTTGATGTATATGATGATACTAATTATGAGATCAAAGAAACTAGAAATGACTCAGAGAGGTGACTATTAAAATTTTAGAAACCACGTGAGATAAAAAAATAGGATCAACTTAATTCGTTTAGGGTAAAGTTTATAATTTTGTTAGATCTACCATAGCATTTAAAATATGCCCCCTACATAATAATATGTAAAATAAGGTGGTGGATAATTTCTCCATTTTAATAATCAGTAGGAAAAAAATAGGGTCATAGACATAAGATCCCCCTAAAAGTGTGTAGTGGGATCAATAGAATAATTATGGGTTTGACTACTTGGATGAAGAAATGTGTGGTCTCTGTCTAAATTTGAATCAAACGTATTAGAATGAAGGAAAATGTCGTGGAAATTTTTTTAGAAGGAATGCGTTGGTGCTCCTCAACGGCCATTGAATTTTGCAACAACAATGAATATGTAGGACCTCACTAGATGCTTAAAACCTAATAGCCTTCACTGTCACCCTCAACTGCTTTCTATGATCGGTTTTGGTTTTATCACAATCGCAGTCCTCGATTGTCAAGCTTACGTTTTTCTGAGCATTTTATAGGGTTTTTTTATGCAGATTGATGGTGCAAAATGGCCACTTTCTTTGCAATGTTTTTCGCGTGTATTTGATGTAGGGTTTAGCTTTCATGATTTGTCTCTTTTTTGTTGGTTTTGTGATTACAAGTTATTTTTGGGATTTTGGATATGGTCTTGCAAGGTTTGAATTTAAAGTCACAGTTTGGCATGAGAGTGAATAAGATCAAGGTGTATACACTCACTAATGAAGGAGCATCTCCAAAGTGCATTGGAACTATGAAGGGGGAGGATGGAGAATCTTTAGCTGACCTAAGAGTGCGTATAGAAAAAAAAAGTTTTAAAGTTTGAATTCCAATATTGGGATCCAGATGAATGTTGTAGAGTGACAACCAATCTTGAATCCCTTAATGACCTTAAAATGGGTTTTCATAATCCCTGCCCTCTACAAGGAGGTTGAAGATTTGGCTTGTAAATGACAACGCCTTGGAGGTGAGTACCACTTCGTGGACACAATTCAGAGTAACGAAGTTGAGGACATGGTGCCACAACCTCCCACTATCGAGACTAGTAGATACGATGAAATCCCTACATATCCACCCTCTTGTTCTAGAGTTAGTGATTCAAGTGAAGAATGTATGTTGCAATCACATATTGTGTCAACTAAGGTCATGACAATGTACATGGAGGGAGAGGTGAAATTGTGCAAAACATTGAAGGATGTCTCTTTGGAGGATCACGAATTGGATTATTTAGATATTTGTCGTCATTGGTGCTAAACCTCTCACAATTTATTAGTCTTATCATGATATTGTAGAGGATGTTGAACATGTATCTTGATAGTATTGGAGGGTGCATAGTTGTATCATAACCCTTAATATTGTAAATGTTTGTTACAAAGGTTGAATGGTATTATAGTTGAATGTGTTTGTAAACGCAATTAAAATAAATATGTTTAATTTGTCATATTTAGTTTTTATATTTAAATGCAACCTTCTTTTTTGGAGTAGGTAGTTGTGCAAAGTTCCATGTCTTGTCACAATTGATTGTATTTCTTGTTTTGTTCTATTTGTATTTGCAACTTGTTTATTTCAGCTTGTATATTTTGTTATCTTCATGTTTATTAGCAACCCTTTAACTAGTATCCAAGTGCTATTGGTTGTATTTTGAATGGTACTTTCAATGATTTAGGATTGGTATTACTAATTGAAACCAAATGAATGACAATTTGAATGGTATGGAATGTTCGTTGCTCACATAGTCAATTTCACAATACTATAGTATTCCGTTCACTATTTGGTACTTGTATGATTTATAAAAAAATATTGTGCCAAAAATTAGCCTCTCTAAACAATTACAAGTAAATATAGGGTGCTAAAAATGCGTCAAAGTAGTTTTTTTTATCTACAAATAGGGAGGGAAAAAATATTGAGAGGTGCATAAATATCCCCCATTAAATACCCCATTATTGCACGTGGTTACGAAATGTAAGGGGGTGTGATCGCCCTGAGAAAACAAATTCCATGCTATAAATGATTCCCAATATTTTCACTTGGAAGGAAGATGTGGTCATATATGGATCTTTCTATACTACAATGTTAGGGAATTGTATTGAGGAATTATTCCATACGGCTTTACTTTTCATTCGTCCAATCAAAACATTGGAGCCATTTATGCTTTAAATTTATTGGCTTTGTCATGTGGGAAGAGACCTAGGGTGGTCTCTCCTAGAGTTTGGCATCCAACTTGAACCAACCACATATGGTGTTAGTACTTGCTATTCAAGTGGAGTCAAACTGCAAGTGGCTGTTGATGAAAAGTGGTCTCTAAAATGAGCCAAAGTTTGGTCTTGGTTGGACAACCAATCAAAATTGGTCGTGAGTGCAAGGCACTACTAAGACATGGCACTCTTACAACTAGCCGATTGTTTTTAAATATTTGTCAAAGTTGATTCTACACCAAAATGCCCTAAATAAGTATAGTGGGACCAAAATTAGACAGTTTTCTTATAAACACCAGGGCTTGATTTCCGAAAAAAATTGTAAAAGAATTACACATATTTGAGGTATATGAGGTTATACAGGTATTTCCAACAAGTCTACTACAAGTAAAAACATGATACTATCAGTACAAAGTTGTAGCAACACGTGACTCCAAGCGGTAAACCACGGTAATGATGTAGGTGCATAAAGTGTAACTTTTGGCCACTTTACACTAGGGCCTAAGGGCCCTTGACTTGTGATATGCAAGTAGTGTGATTGGTGGAGAAGCTAGAAACGGTTCAAGTTCACTTTACAATAGATCTTGAAGGGCCACGTGACATAAGAAATTCGAATGGATGAAATATCTACATGATGTCCTACATGGCAACAAGTGGATGGTGTTTTATAATCTACTGACAATTGCATTAGGCATGTTAAAAAGAAGTGGGTCTGCTACAAAACTAAAGGCCGCGGCAATTGATTAAATTGCCATTGGCACCTAGACATATCATAATGCCATGGTGGGGACTCAAACCTGAACTCGTGTTGTGGTCCCCCAACATGATCCTCTTTCACTTTCCTTTAAGCTTAGGGTGATTTCCAAAGGCCCTTAGATTTTCACGGTCACGGCTCTTGGTTCATGTGTAAAGCGGCCCTTAGCTAGGACTTGTATGCTCGTAGTGAGACCACTGCAATAAAATTCATAAATTATGGATGGCATATCATAACATTATTAAGCAGTGTGCATTCGTTCATGTCAGCCCTGAGAACGTAACCATGAACAGATGATGAACAAATTGGTGTGCTTCTGACACAACTATTTGCTTAGCCGCTTTAGGTAGCATATTCATCAAAGTTCGTCAATTTCATCCACAATCTAATCTTCCAATCTCTAGTTTACAATCTTGAAGAGAAAGATTGAGTCTCTTGGATGTAAGGCTGACAAATGCATCGATACAGGCACCTTGAAGCAGATGAACAAAACAGTTGATCTTCTACAGAGATTGATCCTGAGAAATTTGTCCTCACTGCAGAAGAAACGGAAAGATAGGCCCTTGTTTCTAGCTTTGGAAGACTTTATGTCTTGGCTTTTTGATCAAACGGGACGGTTGCAAGAAAAATGCCGAACAAAGTGCATGAAGCTCTTCAGCTCCATTTGTCAAACCATTCCTGGTGAGTTTGTTGTCATAAAGTGAATTAGCCCTTCTGTGAACGATCTCCTTGGACGTTTTCAAAATTTTGTGTGTAGAGTTGACATCCATCGAGTTGTTTGGAATATTACAATGAACACTGCAATCTATAGTTGCAACTGAAATATAATTGACTTTGATTTTTATCATGTATTTCTTCTAGATGATTTTGCGCACTGGTTTTGTGTAAATAGAGTCTTAGATAGTGATTTGTGTGGAGCACTGAAAAAGTTTGACTTGGGAATGGAGTACCCTGCAAACAATCACCCTTCTCTACAACAACTACAGCTTTGGTTTTCGCATTTCATACAATCATTGCACTGGTTTGAGTGGGCCTTGCAAGAGAAACTTATCAGCATAACAGAAATGGCTAAATGTGAACGCAAAAATGTACCATTGGATAATTTGCACAAAATGTCCAATCATCATTGGGTTATTGGCAAGAAATATGAACATGATCAGATGTCTCGCATGCTGCAAATACTTGTGATGTGTTGTCCGCCTACACGGTTGCCCATGTGGGTGACAGTCACCAAACATGGTGATGCCCCAACCTAGTGCCAGGAGACTCAAATTAAGTTTGAATTTGAACTAGGTTGGGACATCTCATGGTTATATTCTCAAGGCCGACATGAACGAACGCACACTGCTTAATAATGTTACACATGACCTATATATGAATTATGACAGTCCACATGTTTATTGCAAAGTTGGGTTTCGTGATTAAGTAGAAAAATTTGGATATTGTTGGACCTTGAAATTGTCTCAATAGAAGACGAGTTGCGGTTTTGGTCCTTAAAATATGAACATAGGTATGAACAAATCCTCAACTCGTACCTCGTAAGTCGATGTTTTGGAAAAGAGTATGCCGTTTTAGACCGCTTGGTATGTGGGCCAATTGTGGTCATTCTTCTCAAATGGACACCTGTATGTGATTGAGAATTGTACACACTTATCGGCAAAGGCTTGTGTTGAAGAGTAGACATTAGAAAAAGGCACGTGTTACAATGAGATTGGACCATGCGCTCAAAGTATATGCAATGGTCTAGCTTCAATACTTAACGCAATAGGGAAAGGTCTACGTAACCTTTTAAAGGGGGAAAACGAATCTTGACTTTGACATTGCATCCGAGCAACTTTGATCCTAAGATTTAATATGACAATCTTTGTGATTTGCAATTCTGACCAGAGCATGAATGGTTTCGGCTTGTGGCAAAGAACGGATGCCCAAAAAGATAAGGTTGGACTATATGCTCATATTATAGACATTGTTCTATGTTTAATGCATGACGCAAATGCCATAATATTACTTAGGGATGGTTTACACGCTGGACCATGAAGTCGTACCATGGAAGATGGCCTTTTTCCATGGTCCGGTTTATTAGAAAATCAATTTCCAAGCCTTTGGGCCCCTCCTTACGTGTAAACCAAATGTCGACCAAGAGGAATGGCCATGCACCCAAAAGTGAATGTGTTGATTTTTTTGATGTATGTCCAAAAAATGTAGTTTTGAAACAAATTCAAGTTTGACCATTCTCTTGTCTTCTCTTGTCTTCATGTTCTCTTCCCCCAAAAAAATTTCACTAAAAATTTATTATAACAATCTTTGTTTGACATGGGCCCTTGCCTTTTTTCTACCAGAGCACCTCTTCTGCCTCTTCCACTACAAACCCTGTTGGACCATGTCAGTGAATAACATAGGCCTTAAAATATGTCTTGTGGGGACCTTGAACTCCATGGTCGCTTTTGACATTTTTCCTTGGTGTAAATCGAGTGGTCCTGAGACGACTTCGTGGTCCATGATGTAAACAACCCCTTAGTTGTGTATCCATGGGACCGAGAATCTCCCTGGCATTTTGCCCTTTTTATTCTAGGCTTCCCCCACATTTTGGGTGGACTCAACCCGAGTCTCATTCATTATCTCATAGGTGATAACAACAATTGGTTGCTAATATGGAAATCATGAGCAAAACATGGTCACAACAACATGTGACATCCATTCATACGTTGAGAATTTAATCTAAGTAGTGAATGTCGGCTTAGGCTGGGGATTCGTGGCACTCACTTAAAATCATCCATCCTAGATATCATGGATGAAGTGGCTCCAATAAAAAAAGCCCCCCTATGGGGTTGAGGGCCAATTCATTCGAATGTGACATCACTAGACTAATTCAGGGCCTTTGACTCTATTTCCGGAATCAAATGGCCTAAAAATAGTCATTTAGATGATTCATGCATTTTTTCATCTGCATGGATGATTTTAAGTGAGTGCCACGAATCCTTGGCCGTCGGCTTACCTGCCATGCATGTCCCTACAATTTCATACTAACTCACAACCAACTTGGAGAAGGACCCCGCCTACGTCAACCTCTCCTCCTCTTTCCTTTTAGAAATGGAATCTGGGGGAGAGGCTGAGTAATGTTGTGGTGATAGGTCCACATGATCATTTGAAGAAAAAATGAATGTTCGCTTTGATCTCTTATACCTTTGCATCACAAGTGTGGTGCCTGAAACTTGAAATGGCAATATTCATCAATTGCGATTGGACACCTATATTTGAGTGGTATGTGGTTAGGTGTGGATCTAAGGGGTTGGCACCAAGAAGAGAAGCGTTTAAAAGACAATGGACTACATGCTCAAAATATGTCAACCATTATAGGTTTAATAGTCAACATGATTGAAGGTACCTATATGACCACTCAACCCCTAAGTGCCACCTCGACCAAATTTGGTCACAGGGGTTAAGGAAAAACTAGCTAGGGGGATGCTTTCAAACCAATTGGGGGTATGGAGCCTCCCTTTTGGGGCCCGCATGAGTTGGCTAAGTGAGTACCTTGTCAAAAATGGCATAAGGAGGGGGCTTCCATGTTGAGGTTGGGGGCAAGGCTGATTTTTCACAAAGTTTTTACCCGTCCACGTCCAAAAACCTCGAATTGAAAGGCAAAAAAAATTGCAACCCGTCCCAAAACCGGTAATTTCAAAACCAACCCGTCCAAGGAAAGGTTAAAAGAAAAACAACCCGTCCCAAAACCGGTAATTTCTAAACCAACCCGTCCATGGAAAGGTTAAAGAAAAAAAAACAAATTGATAAAGATAAACCGAAAGATGTTGGCATGTGATTGGTTGCACTTGGAAACAATAGTATCTTCCTTCAATTCTGTCAGTGTTCTGGCTTTATCTATTTTAGCTACCACCTGCCCCATTTCGTCCACATAGTTCAGAGAAAGTTCTAATTCTATGAGGCCCAGGTTCCCCTTCCAGCAGTGTTCAAGCTCGGCACTTCCCCCTCCAGCAGGTATTCAAGCTCTTCTTCTGGGTTGTCAGTATCTTCTCTCTGTACATTCTCTCTGTATCTTCAACCAAGTTTCGAGACTAATGAGAGAACTCGTATTACTGAAGAGTGGTTGGAGAGGTTGTTTGTGAAGTTCCATACTTCTGAAGAATAACAAGATCGGTGTCGGGGTGAGTGTTTGGAGATGGTGGAGACCATGAGAGAGATGATCCCAAATAAATCTTTATTTGAAGCTTGGGAGTTTGCAAGTACCACTCCAGAGTGGTCAATCAATTGGCATGGTTTGAGTAACTTGTGGAGGAGAGTTATGGTGATTCCAGTGAGCACTGCAATATGTGAGAGGGGTTTTTCTAAACAAAACCTAATCAAAAGTCATCTACGTAATAGTTTGAAGTTAGAAACTTTCGATGCTTTGATGCGCATTTCATGTGCAAATATTCCAGTTGAAAACATCAATTGGAATGCAGTGATGCTTGTTTGGAGAAACATGAAGGATAGGAGAATTCATCGACTTCTTTGAAGGGTAAGTAGCTCTTTGTTTTTAAAATTTTGAACATGTTTATATATACTAATTCTTATTCAATTACTAAGTTTACCTTCAATTATAATCTTTGACATTATGTTAAAAAGGTTCTAAATTTTGTGGTTGATGAATTAATGTATGCAGGTGAATCAAGCACTTCAAGATTGATATTTTGATTGGGTATTAGTGGTTTGATTGCATTATGCTAATATTCACATGTCATATATGACATAATGTAATTGATATTTGTACCATTTATTTTTTTGGAATAAATTAAAAAAAAAAATTAGAACCCGTCCAAAGTGAATTTGACACGTCCCAAAACCGGTTCATTTTCTAAGAACCCGTCCACCGGAAATGTTTTCTTTTTATGAACATGTCCCTAGACATGTTAGGGACCTTGTGAAAAATCACCACTGGTTGGGGGGCTAGGCCATGTAGACGCCCACCTCCTTTTGAGTTGGGCCCCCACCACTATTACCAAAGTAAAAGGGGTTTAGTAGAAATACAACCGCCATAGGTTTGAGGTGTATTCATCTTGAGTGGGTCCCTCTAGACTAAGTTTGTGGTACACATGACTGGATCCTTGATAAACAACAAATGATGAGCTTTGCATGGCATCTCTTGGAGGACATGATACACATGTCATGATGTGCACATGCACAAAACACCGAGTGAAACTAATGTAATTTGTATCAGTTTAATGGATATCTACGCCCAAAACCCTTTTCAACACAAAAAAATGTAAAAGCTTGGATACACGATTCAACCACATAGATGAATACTTCGATCTTTCATCAGAACTTTCTTTTCTTGAAAATTTTCTCCTTTTACATGAATCAACCTTGATTTTATGGCCATCCTATTTTAAGCCCAAAATCGCCTGGTGCTTAGGGGCCCGGGTTAATGAGCACGAGAATTTTTATTTCGATGATGAATACGATAATATTCATCACGAGGGCTCCAAATTTGATGGGGCAAATGGCTAATTGGGCACAATTTGAATCGGCTAACGATATCACACTAATCGCGTGCTTCAAACCCTACGAGAAGTGGACGCATCGATCTAAGGCACGCCTACCTACCTTAGGATACGTGGTCGGAGGTTGATTAGTTGTTTCTTCTACCACCACATGGCATCCAACTGCCAAACAACCAACACTTTGCGCCGTTTTTCCCTCGTCGCAAAAGGGATTGCACAATCCCATCGAAAGTTGAAACACTACGAGCCCCCACTGATGAAAGCCCTACTTTGGCTGTCGCTTGGTCCCCATAGCTAGCTCACAAGCAGCTACTTATTAGGGCTCTTTGTTTGCTCGTTTCCCATATTAAATTGGCCAAGTTTGGCTCTAGTGCTCACCTTCAAGTCAAGGAAAGCACATGTAACTGATCATTCTAACCTTACACTTGGAGCTTTTGGGAGACCTGGGTGCTTTGCTTAGCGAGTAGTAACGCACCAACCGTTTGATGTCCTTTTGCTCATTTCATTTCATACTAACCTATTGCCAGCCTCTATCGCTTTGCTTGATATTATTCTATCAGAAAGCTATTAACTTAGTCTCGCAGTTGACGATGAGAGGAATCTCGGCTTGAACCCGCGGGAGTAGCTGTCGTAACTTTGAACTTTACTGCAACTTGCAGGCAAGGCACGGATACACCGTTCGATTCGATCAGATTCCGATTTCAACTAGTCAGCGATGCTACTCCCCGTGGCTCAAAATATAACCTATGTAACATGGACTGGGTCAGTGGTGTAGTTTGTGCGGACTAAAGGGAGCTGTTGCATACGAGCGCATCTCTCATCGACCGATCCATGTTGGGAAGGGCAAAAAGGGCAAAAAGATCTCGATAGAATTGTGGTTATGTCATCTCAAGTGGTTGTACTAGACTCATCCGGGGTTGTGAGCCTTCTTTCGGTGTAATATAGAGCTATAATATTGTTTCATAACATTTTTGTTGGGTGATGGAGAGGTATGCGCTTGTACATCACTGAGCGTATTAACAGTCAACTGGCGACCTTTTGTCACAAATCCACATGAAGCTTCTCTCTCTCTCTCTCTCTCTTGCTGATTGTGCAGTTTCTAACTTGTTATGTGGACGTTGGCCCTGCTTGGGAAGGCAAGAGGGAATTGTTGCATGCAAGTGTACCAATTATTCTTCCAACGAAAATGTCTCTGTAGGCTGGACGTTACATTTTTATGTTGCTTTCACATCATGATTATCATCAAAGGTCTTGATTTTTTTAAATACTTTTATGGCACAATTGAGATTAAATAACCACAAACACGTAACATGATACATGTTTTTAATATGCATGGTCATAACATTTATCATATCCATAACAATATTCTGTGAGACTGACAATATTCCACTAAATATTCCCACATTCAGATTGAATATTCCTAGATATTCTCACATTCAATATGAATGTGGGAATATTATGTGGAATAATATTATGGATCTGAATAATGTTATGGTTGAGAGGTGCTTGTATACAACAATACTCTTTCACCACTCAATAAAATTGTATCTTGTTATATACGTAAGAAAGGCTCCACTGAGATCCATTGAGTTAATAAAGTTATATGCAAAGCTCCTCAAAGAGGGACCAAACTAGGAGTTTGGCAACTCGTTGTAAGGGTTTCTTTAAGAAGCATAAAATGAATCTAATGAGAGCTTGTTTGCTCATCTTGTGTCGAAGCCAAATTCTGAAAGTTGGGGAAACTCCTTGGACCTCCTCTTCAATCCCTCCAAACCTCATAAATAAATTTAGGCTCTAAAATAGGGTTTGCCCATGAGATCCACCATCCTAACTCCTGGATTGGCCTATGCAAGGCTAGCTTGGCCCACCCATTGTAGCATGACAAGCTAGAAGGCCATAATTTATATAACCCGGTGCCACTCTTTAAGAATGTAAATTTAAGCTTTAAGAAAACAAACTGCAGGTGAATTTATGGATACGCTCTCACACCTACCTTCAAGCCACATTTAAGTTTAATTTGGAGATGTTATGGATTACTCTAAAAGGATTATTTGTAAGTATTGGCATCCCACTCCCATTGAGTTCGCTAAAACATGAGTACATGAGAGCTTATGCATAAAGTCATTCAAGTTTTTTAATGCTTAAATTAGCATTCTCAAAAAGTGACGTCGGACTGTTGAAAGTTGGCCTTCTAGCTTATCCTATTTGAACGGGGTGGGCCAAGCTAGCCTTGCATAGAGTGATATGGGTCTAGGGTGATGGGTCCTACATGCATACCCTATTTAAAATCCTAAACTCTCAATTTTTTGAGATGACAAAGGAAAGTTCACCCAACTTCAAAATAAGCTCAAACTCACAATGAGCTAATAAGCTCTTAATAGACAATGATAAACCCATGGTTTCATCCTTCTTTGAGATTTAGTTATTTATTTATTTATAATGTTTTGACTGAGAGCTCTAATCACTTTGAAGTTTGAAAATGCTTTTGCTTCGTAGACAACTGAAGTGAGGTCAAGTGAGAAGGATATGTTGGAAGATAACCTTAACAACCACTAGATGCTATCCATACCTACAAATATACTCTACTAATTATGGCTTCCCGTAAAATCTATATGCAAAGGGTCATGCTAGATTGCCTACAACTCACATCTATTGGTAGTCGACATGACACCATTTGTCTACATATGTAAAAGAATAAAAACAAAGCGTGCAATACTAAAAAACATGGTGACATTTCATGTAGGGTTTCTTCCACCTATTCTGTCCTAACTACTAAAAATGTGAAGAACATGTTCAATTCAACCCTAGTGTTGAAATCTATATTTTGAAGTGTATGTGTATGAACCCTTATTATTATTATTTTTTGGAAAGTAGTAGGTTGACTACATGATGAGTTATGAAGTAGCCATGGTGGTGAGCTTGAGATTTTTGTGGAGTTTAGGGTGGCTACATCTAGATGAATTAAAACGAGTATTTGGCGACCACATAGAACCTCTGGGTCAATTTGGGTGGCGACTTCTAATTATACATGGAAAACATTCAAGGCTACATGTATGCTTTCATAAGGTGAATGATGACCCCACATATAAAACAATAAGCAAATAAGTGGCCCAAATTTATATTCACACTCTAGATGCGGCCACACACACCACAAAACTAAGGGGGAAGTTGGCAACATATTGAGATCGAACAAGCCTATTGAAATTGGCTACATGAAAATTTGCACTAGCCCCTTAAACCTCTAGAGGCTTCCCAATTCAACTAGTTTGCAAATATACGAGACTATCAACATGCACATATCCTACATTTCAAGCACTTAGCAACATCTTAAGCCACCAACCATTTAGAACATCAATGTGCACCCAAATTGAACCAATTTGCACACATATAAGATGATCAATGTTGAAACATCATACACTTGAAGTACCTAGTGCATTTCTACACCTATAAAAGATTGGACCAAGAGAATATACTCAAAATGAACATCATTGTTTAAAAATACCACTCATATAACCATACATACAAGTACAAATAGGCAGGGAGGGAGGTTGGCAGTTGTATTAACATAATTGCATCCAAAGGTGCAATTGTGGTTCCAAAATATTTTGCTACTAGTAGGTATCAAAGTTCCTACTATTCATATTCAACTCTCAATTCCACACCATTGGCATTCCACTCTTCCTTTCCATAAATCAAAAACCTCATCATAAGGGGAACCAACAAGGTTGGATTGCCTTTGGGAATATATATATACACCCACTACAAGCCCCAAATGAGAATCTCTGCAAGTCAACTTCAAGCATCACCAATGTGTTCCACTCTGGAACTTGAATTGTAATCCCCGACATTCTTAAACTCCACTACAATCAAAAGGTGGCGCCATTAATCAACACTACATGACCAAAGATTGAGGCTACAAGGCATATATATAAGAAACTCTGGACCTCTTGCAAGGCCAGCGTGAATAAAGTGTTTGTTTGTAATGTTAATGATCCGGTGTACATTGGACAAAAGGTCATTGGGACACTACTACTCTTCTCTATAAAGAATAGACACTATAGTGATCAATAACCAGTAAAAGTAATTGTAAGTTGAAGGCTTGGATAGTTGTTGTTTGAATATCCCTAATTATTGTCTTGTGTGTGTGTGTGTGTGTGTTTATAATTTCATTACAAGGTACAAGCTAAGAGACCAAGAGGTTGGCGACCAAAAGGGTGAAGATTAGAGGAGAAAATGGTGACACCACTCACCCCACTCAACTAAAACCCTAGGCAAAGCGAGCCCTTGGATGGGAGAATGGGCTCCATCCACAACTCATAATGGATCTCATTGGCTGCTTGCATTAATGATGCTCAGTGGTATGTTCTGGTTCGTAGGCAACTCCACTCCCCTGTGAGAAGCTAGTTGGCACCTCCCTCTTACCCACAAAGAGTGGAGGTGGCACCTTACAAACCATAAATGTAATTCTTTTAACATGTGTGTGTAGCTCAAATCACTTCATCTTAGTAAAGTGGCTACTAATAGCCGGAAAAAGGGTTGACGTGTATAGAAAATGCCCAAAATCAATGGTTGAAATTCTAATGATTGAGCACTTTAGAGTTCATCACAAAGGGCATAAGCCATCTTCAACTTTAGGTTGTCAATGAAAATTCACATAATTTAGTATTTTGATCATTGATTCCATCAGTTTAACCAAGTCTTATGCAAGTTTTAACTCATGTTTTATCCCATTTGATTTTAGTTTTGAGTTGTGAAACGAATTGGAAACAATTGCAATCAATGTAACATATACATAGACTTCAATATAGGGTGAGTGACACTCTTGGGCCGGTGACAACAAGTACCTTAAAACAACGTGGTTTGAATAGGGGAGTACCGGTCAAGAAGTAATGGTAATGGCACGTTATCTTTGTTGTGCAACAAATATACACGACAACCGCTTGAATAGGAGTACCGCGTGAAATTTTGGCACATCACGAAACATTATTTATATCATGCCATGTAGGATTCCATGTAGACTTTTCATCCATGATAGTTTCTTTGAGCCCTTAGGCCTTACCTTTTAGTGTGAAGTGAATTCGGACGGTCTTGACCTTTTTGACCAATGAGAGATCTTAGAATGCAATGGTCATGGGCTCTTAGTCTCGTGTGTGAAGTGGCCTTGAAGGACCCTAACATTTATTAAAAGAAAGCCCACCTCTTTGAAGATGTTAAGGACAAGATCAATATGAGATGATTAGCATGTCCATATCAAGGTTTTTCCTTTCATTTTCCCATATTTTATGGAGCTCATATGAAACATTGTAGCTTTTCAAAAGTGACGATTTTTTAATTTTGAATGATAAAAAAGGTCCTCTTCCCTTGATTTTGTTGACTATTGACTTTATAATAGTAAACATAACTTAGAATATGCAATTCGATCTCTTTAAATGCATGTCTTCTAGGCATCCGTTTTCATATCCACACTTAACCACATGCTATGGCTACACATCCACCTCTTTGAACTATCCCCCCACCAACATTTCCAAGGTAAAAACTCAATCAATTACATATAACCATTTAAAAAAAAATTGATCCTGGAATTAACAATGAAACCCGAAAACTACACTAAATATGATATTTAGTGTCATATGGTATTTTATGTCACTATGGTAACTTTTCAGATGACACTTCTAATGAATAAGTTTACAAATACTGTCATGGATGATGGATGAGTTCATCCATTGGCCAAAACCCTACCTCCTCTTGGCAGCAACTTCTAATGAAATAATTTCATGGGTGACTGAAATTTGGATGAAAAATTAGTTGGTAAGTGACAGTAATTGCAACACTGGAAGTCCCCCCAAAAAATTACAAGGAAGGACAAATAATATTGGCTTAACATTTAGTGTTGGTGACACTATACCGCGGTTTACATTTAGTATCGAGCAAGACAATTAGAATTGGTGACACTAAGGGCCACTTCACACACGAGCCAAGAGCCGTGACCATGAAATTGTGAGAGCCCAAAAGAAAGTGGCCCAAGGCCGTCTCAAAACACTTCCAAAATCATGTAGTGTGGTCACAGACCCTCAAGTGTAGTGTGAAGCCATATGTGACCGGGCCCTCAACCAAATGCTATTTCAATGAATGTCTATTCATGCAGGTCCTCATGTGTAGCCAACACCGCACTGCACCGCACCGGCCGTGGTGCCACCAGCAGAGAGGAGCGGCATCGAGCTTGAGAGGCAGAGCTGAGAGCCCACACCAAAGATGGAGCTCGGGAGAGAGGACGGTGAAGTGACCAAGCCTCGATGGGACTTAGGGCCGGCACCGAAAGGTAGCCACGCGTCACCAGGGAACGAGCCGGGAGCGAGGGAGCGTCACTCGGGAACGCCGACGGCTTCGGGAACGAACTGAGAACGCCCGACGGCTTCGGGAACTTCGGGAACGAACTGAGAACACCGATGGACTCAGGAACGACTCAAGAGCAGGGACGAGAACGGCTTGGGAACGGCCGAGAGGCCGGGAACGTACGAGAGAACCGGGAATGCCATCATCACACCCGGGAACGGACGGGCAAGTAGTGAGATAGAATAGTGAGATGATTAGTGAACACCTAGGGCAAGGGTAGATGAAAGACATACCCTAAGAGGATGAAAATCCCTTAGGATGAACATAAACTATTCCCTCTTCAATGAATATGTGCATCTTGGATGAATGAGGCACACGGAGGATAACCGTACCACATGGCACATCTAGATTAAACAAAGATTACCACCCAATGAACCCCACAAGTACATTTCACATTCAAACATTATCACTGCTGTTAATAGATCCGAATAGGCTAAAATTAGACTGTAACCGGATCCAGGGCTAAAAATAGCCGAAAGCTTACATTTGGCATTAGGGGAAATTAGGCCTAACCGCCACATCCAATTAATGGTAGATATTGGACACTATATAAAGAGGCCAAGTTAAGGGCCCTATCACACTTCATTTGCCGCGGAACACTAGTCGTGAAGTGTCTTAAAGAGGCCGTACGAACAACCCTTTGGAGACCAAAGGACTCGTGAACCTCGAACCTTAATAGTTCAAAGAGGCCGTACGAGCAACCCTTTGGAAACAAAGAACTCGTGAACCTCGAACCAAACTTAAGATTCCAAGCCGATGAAAGGCCAACGAAAGCTTAAAGAAAATTAAGCAAAACTTATGAGATTTACAAGAAAGACAAAGAGTCTTACAAAAGTCATCGGAATTACATACGAACTCAAGTGGGAACTTGAGGAACGGCCAACCATTTACAAAGGCCAATCAAGTAGAGCTAATTAAGGTAAAAAAAAAGACTCAGAAGAGATTGTGATTTACTTAAGAGAAAACTTATCATTGTAAGAAGCCGGAAGAGGCTAACTCTTTGGATGAACAATCATAAAGATTTGTGTATGGAAAACACTTGAGCTGAAATAGGACTTGAGTTACCTTTCACTTACTTGAGCAAATTTGACTAGAGGTACGGTTTGCAACCAAGGTCTTCCACTCAAGCAAAGCCGCCAAGTAGGCGATTACCACATCTTGTCACCATTATACCTACACTAAGATTTCTCGTCATTCCAATCTAAGGAAACTTAGGGATGGTGAGTTAAGGTGTTGGTATCATACAAGGATATCTCGGGAGAATTCTACTCAATAGGACTTGAGAATTCGGAATTACACCTAAGCAAGGGAATGTGAACTTTGTGGACTAAGAACAAGTTCAGAAATCAAAAGGAAAGAAGTACAAACATGTGGTGCATTGGATTACATTAGCAAGGGAGTATGGGTGAAACTTAAGAGTTCTTGGTACAATATTCTTGAAATTGAAATGGAATAAGAATATTCCATGATCATTCAAACCATGAAAGATATTGTATAAGGATAAGAGTTTCCCTTTAAACACTTAACCTTGACATTAGGTTTTAGGGGAACATAAACTGGAAAACTAGGTCAACTACTCCTTAAGAATTCAAAAGAGCATGTTACAAAATTAAGATAACAAAGAGAGTACAAACACCTTCACAAGTATGGAAATCTAAGATGATCTAATTTTGGTGGGAGTAACTTCCATGTCAACCGGTTCAGTAGCGGGTTACACCGTCTAAGTTGCTGAGGGTTGAAGGTGGCCTCAACACCTCACACATGATAAAATAAAAGAAATCAACAGTTGTGAGCGTTTGAAGTGCCATGGTCTCCCGGTTTTGTGTTAGGCCTACCTCCAAGAGGTGATTTTTGAAAATAGTCCAAGTGACCACGAAACATGATCCATTCGATGCCATGTAAGAATCCATGTAGACTTTGCATCCATCCATCTTGCACTCACATGCTCCGTTGGTCCCTCAAGCGTAGTGTGAGGCGAACTTGGACCAGCTCCGCCTTTTCCACCAATGAGAGTGCTTGAAGTGTGCTGGTCACGGGTCCCCAGTCTCGTGTGTGAAGTGGCCCTAAATAGCATATTTAGTGTAGTTTATGAGAGCCTACTCGACGAATTTACCACAAATCTATGGGAAGTCGAGCTTTTACAAGGCCCCTTTAATTAGGCACACTTCCCTTAGGGCCGGTTTACACTATGGACCATGAAGTTGTCCCATGGCAATGTAAGAGCGTTGATTGGCTGCTGAACTCGTCCCGGGACAACTTCGGTTTGCACTAGAGAAAAAATGGCAGAGGGGCCACAGAGGTCGAGGTCCCCAAAATATGATTTTAAAGCGTAATAAATGCACCGACATGGTCCAACGGGTTTTCCGTTGAGAGAGGCAAGAGAGGTGGTATGGTAGGAAAAGGCAAGGGCGCATGGCAAAGAATCACCATTTTAATAATTCTTTAATGAATCTACCCTCTATGTGCCTTAGTCATAGCATAGCCCATGAGACATACCACCACTACCTTGTTTTCCCCTTATACCGGCTCCCACGTCTTTCACCAAACAACGTGGGACATCTAGAACTCAAGAATTTGAGTGCAGATTTGCTTTTTTACTCTACCAACTGCAATGTTTGGAATTGTGAGGCTTGTAATATACCATTGGAAAGGTCTTGAAAATACCTTTCCAACGGTATATTACACGCCCCTCCCCAAAATTAAAATTACACTTGAAAAACGAAAAAGAAAAATCTGTAGTTGTTTAGTGATTGTAGATCAGGGTGGTCAAAAGAACCGCAATGGGAAATCTTCTAACACTAATTATCAAAGAATTGAACTTTAGTGTTGAGCAAGGTAGGGTGGTAACAACATTAAATATAATCAAACACTAAATATCCTATTTAGTGTAGTGGCAACACAAGGTACATGTCACATGTAAATTACATTGACCATGTACAAATTAAATCGCTCATTTTTTTTTTTGTAAAAATTGTTGTGAGAAGATTTGCAAGCCACATCTTCGACACATTTAACAAGAAGTGAAGACAAGTGAAGCCCAAGAGAAGACAAGAGAATGGTCAAACTTGAATTTTTTTCAAAGTTGCCCTTTTTGGGCATGTATTAAAAAAATCAGCACCTTCACTTTTTGGTGCATGGTCATTCTTCTTGGGTTTACACCTAGTGAGGGGCCCATGGCTCTTAAAACTAATTTTTCGGACCATGGAAGTCGGACCATGGAAGTCGGACCACGAACTCAGACCATTGACAAACGCCATCTTCCATGGTCTGACTTCATGGTCCGTAGTGTAAACTGGCCCTTAGGTGAACTATTGGTCGAGGTTGTTGGCAAGTGGCATCAAACTCGAAGCATCTTCACTAGACAACTTACAATTAAGTACGTAGTGTGCATGTTATTATTAGAATCTATTTCTCGGCTTTCACGCCCATGTTGACACTTTGAATGCACTTCGAGGCATCAAGCACATCTATCAACATGTTGTAACTTAGTACGGCAACATTATCACAAGGGAAAAAGCATGAGATGTGCTCCGTCTTAGCCTCCTCTCACAATACGTTCTATAGTCAACGGCTTTGGCAACACCTCGACGTTTGTTAAATGTACAACCATTACAAAAAAACGTAGTACCCCTAAAGAACGAGGGTGGATCCTCGACATGTACGGTCTACTATGAGGGATGTTGGGTGGGTTCTTGTAGTTTTTTTGGGTGTGTCTTGGGTGCCACGTGTCGACTCTCTAGTCGTTTCGTTGTTCGATTCGATCGGTGAACATGTAGATGTTGGCGATTGTAATAAGATGTGTGTAAGAATCATATGGTAGATAGCCAATGTACACGAATTCTTTGAAGGTTAAGTACGTATGCGTTGGATTGCTTTCATTTTCAGAGAGACTCGTCGTAAAGAGCCATGGATTTTCACTTGGGATTGATTTAGAACATGTTCATATCCAAGGACATTGTAGGTCGTGGCGCATATTATTTGCACGTAGAGGTCGGTGTGGTCCAAACGATAAATGATTCCCAATACTATCACCTTCAACTTACTTGAACATCGTGAAGTTGTGGCCTCTTCTAAGAGTTGAAGATTTTGGAAAAAAAACCCAAAAAAAAACCAAAACAATTTGTTGTTTGATTGGACACTTTGCTTTCCTTGTTGATGAAGTGTTGGAAATGACTATGACAAATTATGACACAATTGTCACAATTGTGGGTGCAAATAAAACTTATGTTTTGAAAAGAACAACAATATACGATTTTTATCTTTTTCACATGATCAAGAAGATGACCAAAAGTTCTAGGCTAAATACTTGCACAAAGTGACATCCTTTGTGGATGAAAAGGCAACTGTCTCTAACAAGACCATGTCCCAGTCTTCAAAATCAAGGACTTCCAGACATGGTTTGAAGAAGTGCTAGGTTGTCTCTTTCTTGCCATGTCAACACAATGTGTGCCATATATGATTCCATACCTAAACATGAACCTACAAAAGTGTTATGTATGACCCATCATCATTGATTCCTTGTCTTTCCTCCCATGCGATTGATGGTTGCATTCAAGAGCCAATGACAATTCTCTCTGTTTGCAGCCATGTAAAAGGCCCTTCACCCTAAATGTAAAGTTTTCAGTTTGGAGATTGATTCAAACTTTCACTTATTGATTTCAGAAGACATTTTGCATTTGTAATGTTATGGATGATTATATTTCCGAACCACATCCATATAGCTATAATATTGAAAAGCACTGATTTTTTTTAAATTTTGTTTCCATGATAAAAGAAATAAAACTAAGCATGCTATTTTTTTAATATTAATGCTAACAACAAATTCACTTGTAGCAAGAGTGTTTAATTGGGGTGACCTATCACCCATTTCTAACAAGGTGCGATAAGCATCATCTCAACAAAGCAATTCATCATGTTGTGAATTCTATGTTAATGTGATTGTGCAATATAACGTAATTATGCATGCTCATTAAAGAAAATATTTGGTTTAAATACAAAATATTCTTTGTGATAAAATTAGTTGCTTATTTGCACATGTCATACCCCCAAAATGTCCATGCCTATTTTACAAGAATCACACTATCTAGAGTTGGAGCCTTTTTATGTCTATTTTATGTTGTTTACAATTATTTACTTTAATTATTCAGTAATGTATTTTTAGTTTTGTTATGAAGTGAAAATATAAGGTTTCTCAGTTTATTTACCATATGGTCATGAGTTGCTCCTCTAACACCTTTCGGGACAGTGATTAGCATATATACTTACCATCCTTGTTTCAAGAAGGCTTAGTATAGAAGCGGGCTGGATTTCCAATATTCTCATTTTATTGAAAATTCTATCTATCATGCCCGTTGAAGTCAGTGAATTCTAGATATTGTGTTATGGTGTGAAGTGGAAGGGTACATAGGAGGAAGCCTTACCACATTGTTAATGTGTCTTTTTCTTAAATTTGAATGTGCATCCTTGTTATGTTAAATGAAACTTCTACAATCGAGCTACTTATGGAGAGAATGGGGATCGTACAAGCATGCATCTTATCTCATCAGTTCTAAAAGGCCAAATTACAAAGCCCCATTCTCAACGGCCACTATGATAACATGTTGGATATTAATGATACAAACTATCCCGTCCATTTCCCTCTTCACCAATATAGGATTTTCAAGTGCTCACTATCATCTTAGGGCCACTTTACACATGAGACTGAGAGCCCGTGACCATTACACTTCCAGCACTCTCATTGGTGGAAAAGGCGGACCCGGTCCAAGTTCGCTTCACACTATGCTTGAGAGACCAACGGAGTATGTGAATGCAAGATGGATGTAAAGTCTACATGGAATCCTACATGACATCAAATGGATCATGTTTCATGGTCACTTGGACTATTTTCAAAAACCACCTCTTGGAGGTAGGCCTCACACCAAAACCGGGAGACCATGGCACTCCGGACGCTCACAACCGTTGAGTTATTCTATTTTATCATGTGTGAGAACCCGCATGAATAGAAATTCATTGAAATAGCATTTGGTTAAGGGCCCGATCACATATGACTTCACACTATACTTGAGGGTCTGTGACCACACTACATGATTTTGGAGGTGTGTTAGGATGGCCTTTGGACACTTTCTTTTGGGCTCTCACAATTTCATGGTCACGGCTCTTGGCTCGTGTGTGAAGTGGATGTGCAACTTTTCATTTTTTTTCAATGCCATGTCAAGCAACCTCCATCTATGTAGATTGCCAAACTCAAACCCAAACTCAAAAGTGCAACGAGTGGGCCACCTCTAACTCATTGCTTTTGAGCCTATACATCGGTAGCCACTTGATTGCAATGACTAGTAGAATGGTATCCTTTTTGTGCCATGTTGAAGAATGTATATGTGCTCGTGGCATTGTTGCTAGCATGGCAACTTTAGGTGGACGGGTACTAGGTTTGTGGCTCCAAAGTGACCGCTTTCTTACCTAGGAACCTAGATTTACAATCACCTCTTGATGTTTGGGACTTTGCAAGAAACAATGCTTGGCGGAGAACAAATTGCTACTTAGGTGCCTCTTCATCAAGCCAAGTTGTGTGTTCTTTTGAGTCTTCCCATACAAGACCCCTCCATGGAATACCTTATATTTGAAAAGTGCATGTCACTTTTTCAATGGATACAACTGTCAACTTTATGAATTTGTCAACTACCAACTACCGTCTTACCAACTATCATGTTTGTTAGTTGGGTGGTTTGGTAGCCTTTGTTTCACAAAGGCCCAATTATTATTCTTATTTTTTAATTTATGTTTAAGGATGTTTGTTGGGGTAAATGGGATGAGTATGCAAAAACATGGCATTGTGATGTATTATTTTCCACCATCACACCAAGAAAGGTATGGATCTAAGAATGAATACCAACTTCATGTCAAGCACTTGAACTACTAACTTTGCTTGCAAGATCGATAATTTGTAATGAATTACATTCATGGTTTACCTATATAATTCAAATAACGTGAAGTTTAAATACATCAAAACCTGATTACGTTTACATAATTAGTGGAACATTACATGCGACAACAAATCTTTATTTATAACCATGTTTGGTTAATTGGATCCTCTTTTGCACACTCTCATGGGATTGTAAGCCTATATCATGAAAAATTGGCATTGTGTGTGTTAGACACAATTTATAAGCCTAAAGACTTATTTGCAAACTAAAACGATAACATAGCCCCCCCCCTCCTTTAGTTTTTTGTGATCTCTATCAACCAATGAGTAAATGATAAAAATTCTTGACATAATATCATTAATAAAGTTCTATGTACATATGTTGGTCCCTATTGGAATTGGGCAACTCTACCTTAGACATGACCTTTTTGAAGGAGAGGCCACACATGGTTGAAAACACTGGTTTTGAAACAGAATTTGGTAAGCCATGGTAAAAGAATAATGGCCTTCACATGTGCAGGCAAGCTTCGAGGAGCTTGGTTTTAAGGTTTGTGTTGTTGTTTTTTTGTTTTTGTTTTCGGGGGGGGGGGGGTTAATTGTCTATTTCCAACTTCGATCGGAAATGGAGGTTTTGAGCCTTGCAAAACTGTTGGGATGGATTGGAGTTCAAGGTGGACATTTCAAACCTCAAAAAAGAGGGACCAACCTTGAAACCAAGCTCCTCGAAGTTAATCACATGTCAAGGCCAAAATTCATTTACCTTGTTTTACCAAACTTCCGTTTCGAAACCGGCGTACAAGTGTAAAGTGGGGCCACACCAAAGCGAGAGACCAAGTAGCAAATATATGCCCCTACATGTTGGCATTTGGCCCATTTGCCATCCTCACAAGGAAATCCTAATATATTAAAATGTGAACAACTAGAAATTGCATGGGATGGCTGGGAATATCCATGTTGTTGCCATGACTATATAGTATCACCATTCTTGACTATAGTGATAAGCATCACTAGGGCCTCATCATATGTAGCATCTTAGATCTTGCTCACGTGTTGTGTCTTAATTGGACACAAGCACGATGAGTGTAGACTATAGCAAGTGGCCCTTGCAAAAGGGTGAGTGTTACACTTGATGCCACAAATGTGTTTATCATGAGGCATCACCCTTCCCTAACTTGCTTATGGATGTGAGCCTTAGTATAATATAGATTTTATGTTAGGGCAATAGGAGTTGGATCTTGACAAGGATCGTGTCATGGCATTGTGGCCAATGGACAACCGTCATTGACTTGAGCAACTAAGCTAAGTGAACATCAACCATGTTGGTAGATGTTTTTGATAATTTATAACTATTAAGTTAACCATCCTAGAAGATGCCGCCATCTATCTCTAGCCGTTGCCATGCAACAACCCAATTTAACGTGCTCACAAACTTTTGCTTTGGGGAAATGTTAGGATACTCCCACCTCGATAGTACAACCTCAAGGTAGCTTGATTGCCCTTGGGTATCTCAATCATTGAAAGTGAATGGTTGTTGAGGGGCTTAGGATTCATGGCGGCCATGTTAAGGGGTTTGATAGAACTTTGTTCGTGGATTAAAGGTCATTAAAGGTAAATTCTTCATGAGCTTATTTGGGGATTTACAAATTTTTATAATAGGATGAGATGCATGACACATCTATGTGTTTGAGCGAGAGTTGAGCTTCCTTTCATGTTTGAGAACTGGAATAAAAAATGGCTTCAACCTAGGGTTTACGTAGGTTGCATGCTTGAGCACCCATTGGGGGTCACTCCCTCTTATATTAATGCATACACATGCACTCAAGACCTATTTATCGGGGGCTATTTACCTTGCAGAAAAGGTTATAAGGCATGGTATTTCTCAAAATAAAGGTAAATTCTTGTATTTTAATACACCCCATCAGTAATTATAAATTTTTGAAGAATCATTTAAAAATACCTATTTTACTTATACTGCCAAAGAAAATTGGAAAGAAGATTGCAATTCAAACAACGTGCTGAAATTTTCCCTCATGGCACATAGGTAGAGAACATTAACTCCACATTGGATACGTTGGTTCAGTAACGTTCAAGCCAGGCAGCTTGTGAAGTCATCCATCCAAGCTTTTTCAACAAAAAATTACCTCTTTTCATCCACTAGCATAGACCCTACCCTAGACCCGCTACCCCTAGTGATTGTTTCCATGCTATTTTACATGTACTGATTAGATAAAAGAAACCATTATATGGGATGGTATTCTACATGTAAACATGTTTCACTATTTTAAATCCCCCTATATTATATGTACTTTTTTTTGTAAAATTTATGTATAATGAATATATTAGACCCTATTTTTTTTTTATCCCACGTTGTTTCTATGATTTTCACTAGTGACCCCCCCGAGACCGTACCATTAGTTTGACATTCAATGTCAATTTGTTAATGTTTTGATGAAACATCTCAAACGATCATTGCAGTTCATCATACATCTAGTATCCATCTTCTGTTTGAACATTGGAGCAAAGCAATTGGTCGTTGATGTCGAGGATAGTGTTGTGTAGAGCTTCAAAGCCTTTGAAGTCGGTAGCACTTTCATATTCACGTTTCATCTGTTTCCCGTTGCGAGTTATCGAACAAGAGGGTCTAGAAAGAGATATGAGTAAAGTACACACCTACTAACTAAGTGCCCACCAACGGCTCTGGTTCAAAGTGTGTACTGAAGCGGGAGATTATTGTAGTGGGTCAGAGGTGTTCGCATGTACTTAATCACAAGCCACCAACCAACCACGTTGTGGCGGTCCCCTAGAATGTGGAGGGCCGTGGACACGGGCCACTAGACTTCCATGCGCCCACTAAAGAATCTTTAACCTACAAGTGCTAGTCGTTGAAGGATTAAGACCATTTGAAGACTCAAGAGAATCAATGTTGGTCTAGAGTTCCATCCTTGGTAACCGGGAGGAAGAGGTTACAGTCAAGACTCTATAAATGTTACATGTCGGGAGTAGCAAAAAAATAACATATATAGAATTATAACAAGTAACACTTATAGAATTCATACCGATGATTAATAACATTTATAGAAATAACACTTAAAATTTCCAAAAATGAAGAACATAACGTTTTATAAAAATAAAAAATGAAAGTACAAATGATAATACATAATTCAACTAAACTAATTGAAATAAATAATTTCTATAGTAGTAACTTGACGAGATTCTTCCAACTAAACTAACCGAAAGAAAGAGTCTATAGTAGTATGATGAGAAGCTTCCAAATGATGAGATGAAACTTCCTTCCGGAGTCCTTGAATGCTCATGATATGTAATAGGGCATAATTTGGTCTTTGTTCAAAGTATTTCTTCAAAGTCTCTAGAGAACGCTCAGCAACACTAAATCCTACAACTTCTTCTACCACATCAACCATAGCCTCATCAACATCAATTTCTTGATGTTATGAGGAATACATATCCAAAAACTCCTCATCGGTAGGTTCATAGGGGTTGTTTAAATCAAACTCCATCTCATAATTGAGGTATTCATGAGCATTCATCACGTCACCCACCTCACTATCAGATGACAACAACGTCAGTTGATGAAGTAGAGTAGCAACTTCATCAACCTCTACCAAGCGCCTAGCTTCCTCTATCTCCCTCTCAATAAAGATCGAAAGAACACCCGTGTGCCTCCAACAATTTTGAATTGTTCGCAAAGAATATGGGATAAATGTGATTACATGTTTAAAATGTATGCTCTCATATATTATACCTTGATTTTCTCAAAATTAACACTTATAGAGGTGCAATTAACAAAGAAGGGAGTAGAGCATGTTATAACACTTAACACATAACACTCACTAGTCTTACCAATTGTTTTTTGTAGGGGAGTAAAATTTTCTTAACATATATGAAATTATAACACTTATAGGGGTAACACTTATAGAGTCTTGACTGTAGTAGGTGGGCCCGGATTTGAGAAAATGGGAGTAGCCAAGTGGTACATACGAACTCTACCCCTCCAGATTCCCTCTATACTTGGGCAGGTTTGTCCCTATTCGCACTAGAATTTGGTGGGCAACTAGCCTACATGGAAACTCACCCTTAGCCCCCCCTCCCCCCTCCCTCCCCAACAATGAGGCCAAGTGCTTATTTTTTGTGCCTTGTCAAAGTTAATCACACCGCATTTTTGTAGGATATAATAACAATAACAAAGGTCAATTTAGGCCTTAACATGTGCCTAATTTTTACTAGGAGCTTGGTTTCAAGGTTGGTCCCTCTTCTTTTGGTTACAAGTGTCCATTTTTTTTTGTAACTCCACTCAGAAACGAAAGTTTTAAGCCTTACAAAAATGATGTCTTAGATGAAAACGGACAATTCTACCCAATAATAGAGGGACCAACGTTGAAACCAAGCTCCCCAAGATTAGGCACATGTCAAGGCCAAAATTCTTTCACCTTGTCGCACCGAACTCCATTTCGAAACCGGCATTTTCGAATTGTGTGTGTGTCCTCCACATGAGCACAACCACTAGGAGGAGGGAATCTACACATCATGATGGGAAAGGTCAACTACATGGCATGACATGTCATGGCATAGAGAGTCATTATGTTCTTTAAATTTACCTAGAGTGTTGTCAAAGAAAATCCTCATGCCATGCATGCACACATGCACAGTACAATACAATTCCATACATAATCTAAAAAAAAAGTGTACGATAAAACTAAAATAGGGAGGAAAACTTGGCTATCATAACATTATTAAGCAGTGTGGGTTCGTTCATGTGGGCCCCAAGAATATAACCATGGTAATTGTGGCATCCCATGGGTAATATTTGTGGGGCCCACATGAATGAATGCACACTGCTTAATAATGTGATAATCAAACAAAACTCTAGATGAATCTACAACTCCCTTCTCCGGCCACGGGGTTCTAGTGATGGATGTGGCATGGCATGGCATAGAGGCTCATCATGTGATGGATGTGGCATGGCATGGCCGCCACATCCCATTCACCGCCCTTTTCTCCGACGCTTCGACCTTTCCTTCAACCAACCAACCAACGAAATTCGGAAGCATCATAAGCTTACAAATCGCAACCTCCGGCCACACTCCTTTGTTCTCGCAAACGCATTCACGAATCCATAGACATAGACCGGCAGGCAATGGTGTCGCTGGACACATACTTATAATTACTGTGATCATTCTCCACCATCCGATCGGAGTCCGGCGAGCCCGGAGTCTACAGCAGAGTCCCAATTTTGACTTGTTGATGTCAGCGCATTTCAGGGTGCCTGCGTGGCGCCGTTCTGGAGTCTGCGGATCTTCCCCCCTTTCAATTGCCTGGTGAAGAGCCCGTGAAGAGGTTCATGGTTGTTGGGGAGCTCACCTCGTGACGGTGCAATCTGTCGTCTTCTCTGGACCAACAAACGTAGAATTAAGTAGCTTCTCACTGCAGAGGCCCGGCGATGTTAAGTTTTTTTGCGAAGTTATAGTTTTATGAAGGATCGTGTCATCAACCAGTCAGTTGTTGACACATTGAGGGCCAGCGAGCTGTTCTAGTGGGTTGACTCTTGCAGGTCAGATTCTTGAGATTATAAGTATGTAGCTTAGTCGCAATTAACCTCCGAGACTCAGTTCCATCATGCAACTGAAGGTTTGAAGTTTAATGCGAATGCGGCCGGGGGCACATTGACTCTGTCGTGGGGGATATTCATGCTGGGTGATGCTCAAGCATATCAGGGTAGTGGGAAGAAGACTAAGAGGTATCAGTGGGGCTAAGTTTTTCTTTCTTTTTTCTTTTCTATTGGTATCTGTTGTTGAGGTGGCGGTCTCAGTGAGGTGTTTTTGAGCTAAGATATGAGGATTTTGGGAAGAAGCCTATTGTGACGATTCAGTGGAGTTAAGTTTCTGAAAATCGTAGGAGGCTGTTGAGGTGACGGTGTTAGGGATACCGTGAGGAGTTTGGGTGACGGTCCAGTGGAGTTAAGTTTCTGAAATTCTTCTGCTGTTGAGGATGATGGTCTCTGTATCTTGAGCTATGGTGAGGAGTTAGGGTGAGGACTCAGTGGGGTTAAGTTTTTCAAACTCTTGTATTGAGGTGATGGTCTCTGGATTCTGAGCTACGAGGAGTTTGGGTGGCGATTCAGTGGGCCGGTCGAGTTTATTTTCTGCTGTTGAGGTGATGGTGTCAGTGTTTGAGCTACCGTGAGGAGTTTGGGTGACCGTTCAGCGGAGTTAAGTTTCCGAAAAATGTTATGCTGTTGAGGATGATGGTCTCCGTGTTGTGGGCTACGAGGAGTTTGGGTGGCGATTCAGCAAGCTTGAGTTTCTTTTCTCTCGGTTGAGGTGATGGTCTCTGTATTTGAGCTACCGTGAGGAGTTTGGGCGACGATTCGGTGGGGTTAATAAGTTTCTCAAACTCTTGGTATTAAGGTGAAGGTCTCTGTATTGTGAGCTAGCAGGTAATTCGATTTCCATCGTGATAATGTCCACCAATGCGTTCAATCTGCAGCTAGCTGTCGAAGGTGAACCTTCATGTGCTTCTGCTGCTCCGAGCACCTCCTTGTCTCGCTTTGCTCAAGAGCTCCACCGTCTGCACATCCCAAAACACACGTTCCCTCAAGACGACGGCGATTCAGCAACAGCATTAGATCACTTCTTCAATGCCGATGATGCAGCAGACAAGTACTACAACCAAGGTTCTTCTTCTTCGAGACAAACAGCAGCAAAGTTCGCACCCGCGAGCTTGCTGTGCCGCGAAACGTCCATGACCACTCTCTGCCACTCCACAGACTCGGATGTGATAATTCCAGGCTGCTCCTCATCACAAACTTTCTCGCCGACTTCAAGATTCGCATTCTCGAACTCGACAAACTTCCCAAAATCCGAACCCTTACCATGTCGCCGCCAAACCCAAACCCAAAGTGCTTCGTCGCCGCACACAGTCGACAATTCTGTGGAGACCCCAATTACCGAACAGCGAGAAGCAGATGATGCAGATGACACTTTCGACGATTCTGTTGACGAAATTGGTGGACCGGGGGAGCAGCCGCCGTCGTCGGGGAGGTGGAGGTTGTGGAATGGTGTTGGCGGCCGACGAAATTCGTCGACGGCTTCGTTCTCGTCCAAAAACATCACGGCCAATAATTTGAAGACGCTGACGTTCTCGTCCAAAAACATCACGGCTAATAATTTGAAGGCGTCAACATTCTCGACGTTTTCGAGGAGCAACATAAGTAGGTTATGTCACTCGCAGCCTTCGTCGCCGGTGGGCGTCCGAGCCCACGAGGCACTCCACCCGACGGTGTTCAATTCGGGGCCGTTGTTGATGCCTTTCGGTGGCGATGGTGAGTCCCCGTTTGTTGTACCGCGCAGTATTCTGGAATTCGGGCAGGACGTCGTCGTCGACGAGTCGCCGACGTCGGCGGCAGCCAGGACGTCCCGCAACCGGCGGGGTAATTACGGGATGTTTCGGACGGCGGGGTTGAGCAGCAGGAGCCCCAGGACGAGCTTCGACGTCCATGCGGAGAGCAGCTGGCGGAAATGCGAAGAAGGGCATGCTGTTGTTGTACCGCGTGAGGTCGAGGTTAGTGAGGATCAGCAGCCGAGTGCAAAGGATGTGAGTGCCGGCCGATTCTTCGACGCTCTCAAGGGACCGGAGCTCGAAACTCCCAAGGTATGAATAAATGGAGGTTCAATCCATCTCGGGGCTGACAGAAATGTTTTGGAGTTTTTTTTGAGATTTTTCCGAGATAATTTTTTGTTTCGAGGTTTTTGGAGATGAATTTGTGTTTCCAAACTCATAATAATTGTGGAGAGTTCTGTTTCCAAACTGCCAAGGTTTGATGGAGGTTGAATCAATCTCGGGACTGACAGAAATGCTTGGAGTTTTTTTTGAGGATTTTTGGGATTTTTGGTTTAGAGGTCTTTGGAGATAAAATTGTGTTTTCAAACTAACAATTGTCGAGAGCGTATTTGGATTCTGGGTAGATAATATGTTGATGATCTAGGGAGAAAATGGAGTGTATGGCTTTGTTCAAACCTCTGCAATATCTCTGTATGAGGTTCAATCTCTACTGCCAGAATTTTTGTTTGGAGGTTTTTGGAGTTCTGTGTTTCCAAACTAACAACCGTCGAGAGAGAAGCCGCAATTGCATTCCGGTTTGACGATTTGTTGATCTTGGGAACAATATGCATTTGTTCAGATTTTCTTCCGATGATTGTGTTTTCTTCTGATGTTCAAAGCTCACTGTTGATGAAGGAATCTTGGCTGACATAGAAAGTTTCCTGATTAGTGAGAAATTCTGATGACTGACTGACTGGCTGACCTAGAAGATTTTTGTGGTTGTGTGGCGTTCTTTGTTTGTTGTTTGTGCATCGGAGTCCTCCGGATGGTAGTATTATGGCGGCCAGTAAAAACTTGAGAAAATTACTACCTGTGAGACCTCGATTCAAACTGTGAGAATTATATACATATCCGCTCATGGGATGCATGTCCCTTGAGAATCTCCTCCCTGCAATTTCATAGTTTTTCTCCTTTTGCCGCTCTTTCTTTCTTGTTTGCAAATTCCTTGAGATTTTTAACTCTCTTTCTGCATCTTTTCTGGGGCATTTTTAGAGGCTAGATGGAAGCTTTCAGAAACTCACTAGCCCCAAGCAAAACTTAAGCTTTGCATCAATTTAGCTAGTTCTAGGTTGAGCAGTGAATCTTGATCGAATGAGTCCCTAGAAAATTTTCCTAGCTAGTGCCAGAAATTCTTATCACTGACTGACCCAGAAGATCTTTGGTGCTTGTGTGGCGTTCTTTAAATGTGCATAGGAGGCCTCCTGGTGGTAGTATTTTGGCGGCCAGTAACTCTTGAGAAAAATACTACCTGTGAGACCTCCATTCAAACTCTGAGAATTGCATACATTCGGTGGGATGTATGTCCCTTGAGAATTTCCTCCCTGCAATTTCATAGTATTTCAAGCTGTTGATTTGATGCACAGATTCTTCTTCTCACTGTCACCGATGTAGTTACACTCCTTTTGCCGGTCTGAATTTTTCCTAGGTAGCTACTTCGTCCCTGAGTTCTTCCTTCCTGCATCTTTTCTGGGTTTTAGTCTCTGGATGGAAGGTTTCAAGAACTCTGGGAGCAATTCAGCAGATACAACTTTGCAAAATTCAGCTGAATTTGTCAAAACTGTCTGTTTAGTGGCATTTGTGGTGTGATATTGTTGTAATTAATTGATAGGAATCGGAAGACTTGATTCCCTGATTTAGTTCTACCTGGATCTTCTCTGGATTGTAGGGGCTGCCTGAACCTGCCAGAAACTCTGGGCGCAATTCATCAGTAACAGCTTTGCAAAATCTTCGTAGAAAATATTTGTGTTTTAGTGAAATTTGTGTTTGATGATATTGTTGTCTTTTCTTTTGAAAACATTTTCACAGGAATCGGAAGACTTGCTTCTGCCCATGGATGAGGAATGGCCGTTCCTACTCCGCGTCCCGATCGGAGTTTTCCGCATAACCTTAGGCCTCGGATGCCAAAGTGTGATGTGGAAAGACATCCATACCATGCCATGCATGAGCTTCCTCCACATCCCCGCTTGGATCCATATAGCCATTTGGTGGCTCGCCGTCTGCACCCTCTTGACTCTCTTGGCCATTTACGCCGCGAAATGTATAGTGTACTTCGAGGCCGTAAGGCGCGAGTTCCACCACCCGGTGCGCGTCAACTACTTCTTCACGCCTTGGATTTCAGCCATGTTCCTCGCGCAGGGTGTGCCCGCGGCCGCAGCCACACCGGGCTCTTTGGTGGGGCCGGCGCTCTGGGTGATTCTGATGGTGCCCATTGTTGCACTCGAGCTGAAACTCTACGGCCAGTGGTTATCTGGCGGTGAGCGGCGGCTCTCAAAGATTGCCAACCCATCAACACACTTGTCGGTCGTCGGCAACTTCGTCGGCGCGAAACTCGCACACATCGTCGGGTTGTCAGAAATCGCCATCCTGTTCTGGGCAATCGGGCTCGCACACTACCTCGTGTTGTTTGTCACGCTCTACCAACGATTGCCCACCAACGTCGTGTTGCCCAAGGAACTTCACCCCGTCTATTTCTTGTTCGTCGCCATTCCTAGCAATGCGAGCGTGTCATGGGAGTATATCATCGGCTCGTTTGGCAGCGTCTCCAAGATCTTCTTCTTCCTTTCGCTCTTCCTCTATGCGTTGCTGGTATGCATGTCCACACAAGTCTCTTGATCCATTGCCATTCAGACACAATTTAATAGCATTTCTTCACAAGGGCCCTGAAGTTCATCACCTCTGTCCAGTATTTAAGGTAGATAGGTCTTAAATGGTTAACTTGTTCTGACTAGGCCACTTTTCCTAGGATATGAAATACACGATTCGTATGAGATGGTCAGCAAATTCATATCAGTGCCATAGCCAATATCCTCATAATTTTGAATATGTTATTATTATCAAAGTGAAGATTCTCATGCTCATTAAATGGTCATATAGATCCCCCAATTGTTTTGACTAGTGAGCTTAGAACGGTTATTATACTTTGAGCATGTACTAGTCCAATTTTTCTTAAACGCATGTGTCTTTGATATCTGTTCTTGGAGCCTCACCTAACCACATACCACTCAAATATAGCTGTCCGATTACAATCGTTTTCCAAATTAGACACATCTACTTGAAGACAAAGGTAGATAGGACCATTGGTGAAAGTGGTATATCTACAAGAACCCTAGATATTGGGACAGAGGTGTTGAACTTCAGGGCTCCTGTGCTTGTATACAAACTGGTTTTCATCTACATAAACTTCTGTCAATGTGGGACTCGAATCAAAATTGTTGACTCATGAGGTGTTTTGCATTTGGTTCAATTTCAGGGAGTTCGGTTCAACTTTTTCAGAGGCACCAGGTACATGTTACTCCCTGTCTATGCTAGTTTCCAGCTTTCTAGCTTTTACTGTCTATCACACAGGGGCCCCAAAAGTTCATGACTCTTTCTAGTATCTATGAGTACATGGTACCAATCTTACCAGTGGGCCGTCTATTTCTGTCCGAGATATTCAAAAGTGGTGATGGAACTTAGGGTCCCCCCAATGTCAGTGCCTGTGTGACTAGTTATTCTGTATATGCAATTGTTGTGTAAGGTAGACATGCCTAATTTGGTTACTCATCTTAACCATAAACCTATGTTTGAGTGATACGAGGTTAGATGTGGTTCCAGAAACAGATTTCAAAAAGGTATCATGTGTTAGAAAAAGATTGGACTACATGCTCAAAATAAGATAACCATCTAAGTTCAAAACATAATTGGGGGGACCTATATGACCAATTTAATGAGCACTAGAATCTTCTCTTTGATAATGAATAAGATACTTACATGAGCTTTGAAATTAATATGAGGAAAGTGGCTACAACCTTGACTTGGATTTGCTAACCACCTTGTACTAATTGCATGTTTTATATCCTATGAGAAGTGGACTAGTTGGAAAAATTAATCTTGAATACCCATCTACCTTACTTCTTGTTTGCTTGATTATTTTCCTTGATGAGGACCATCTTGTCTTATAAGGTTCCTGAACGTGTCAAACAATCAATGATGATTTTTCTTTTTCTTTTCATCTATCTGTGCAGATTTTCCATTGCATGGTGGGCTTACACATTTCCCATGTCGGCAGCTGCCATAGCCTCCATCCATTATGCAGAAGCAGTGCCGAGCAATATTACAAGGGGACTAGCAGTCTCTCTTGCCCTCATTGCCTCAATTACCATTGTCGGCCTTTTATGTGTAACCCTTCTCCATGCATTTTTGTGGCGATCACTATTCCCCAATGACATAGCCATAGCCATCACCGCGACGAAACATCACGGAAAAATCCACTTAACCAAAAGGAGGAGTGATTTGTCTGACCAGTCAATCCAAACACAATCTTCAGAGAATAGCAATAGGTTATTGGATTTTACAATATGCGTGAAACCGGACCTGGTGTTTGAAAAAATCCTTCCTCCCAACCTTGGGAAGCTCTTCACCATCTCCCCTGTCAACAATCAAAACTCAAGTGCTCTCGACATGTGTGAAAGGTGAGATGAAAATTTTGATTCTTCAAATCGGCATAGAGTATAGGGGGGCAAATGCAGTGAGGCAGATGAATAACTATGTTTTTTGAGGGCATTGCACAATTTTGAGTTTTATTATTCATCACGATGTCATAAGTGGCAAAAAATAGGGAGATGAAGATGAGTGGATTAACATAGTTGGTTACAACAAATGTTGAAATAGAAAGAATGTAGCAAATAGGTAGGCGTAAAATATAGTGTAAAATTATCAAAATATGTACATTAGAGTCATCATTGATGATGTTGTATCATGTAGTAATATTTGAGGACTAGAAAGGTGAACATTTGAAGAGAAAATGTATTATGTTGGACAACATATCAATTTGGACACATTCAAATACGAGCATTGGTGTGCAAATAGTGTCCTTGTGATTTTGTCTTCAAGATATTGTTGTTGTTCTCAAGATACGAATCACTTTGCAAACGTCTTGTTCTTCCAATGGAAACTTGATTCATTACTAGCACTAGTAACTCTCTTCCATGCCAAAAAGGTATAGCAAAAAGTGAAGTATTCTCGGGTCACATATCTCAAGCGCAAACGCGTGGTTGCACAAGTGCAAAGGAAATTTACAGCTTTTAAAGAAGGCCTTCTACCTCAAGCATCGAAGTGTTTGGGGGGACTCATTTACTTGGTGGTTGCCTTCAATCTTCAAGCATCTACTTAGGAGTCATTATTCCTACTTGCTACTAACAACTATCCACAAGTCAATTCAAGTTCAGCTGCAAGTGGCAGCCTCCTCCATACGGTTTGATCAATGGGAGATATTGTTTTTCATGTGCTTCTAGTGCCCCCATTCCCCAAGACCCCATCTCACATTGGGACCCTCTATTGCTACATCAATAACTTGTGAATTGTTGACAACAAAGTCACCAAGACTTTATTGAACATTCAATTGTTCCTAGGAAGTGATGGGGAACTTGGAGCCAATAATTCGGATCCTTGAACTAACACTCCCATTCAGACTAGAATTCAAAACTTTTCTTGGATTTGGGAATAGGAGGGCCTCCCACTATCCTTGGAGTCTACAACTCTGGGTTATTTGAAACTTGGAAGTACTTAAAAAAGGTGCGCCTATTCCAGGTTGTGACATGTTTTGGACACTTAAAATTAAAGATAGAATTGACACATAGTATAAACCTAAAACCCATAAACAACACTATGTACCATACTTAAACATTTGAGAGTTCCATTCAAATTTGTTTACACATGATGTAGAAGTATGTTTACATCTGAGGTAAGTGTATCCAAAACCAAGACCAATCCCAAAACCAAGACTATGTCCCATACTTATGCATTTGGGGCCTCAAGTGTGTGACACTGGTATGTTCTTTGGGTGTTTTGACAGGGCATGGTTGTCAGATAAGAGACTAACAAGTAACAAAGGTAACATTTTCCTGGCATCTGAGGCAAATGTGAATACCCGACACCCATACAACCATCACCACAATCATAGATTTGGGGGATTCAGATGCATGACAGTGGTACATAGTGATGATTTGTTGATTTTAAGTATGCCTACCTTTGTTTGAGTTTTAAGAGATCTGGGCATCTGAGGCAGATTACAATAATGGTACCCAAACCAACACTCAACTTAAAACCACCACCAGCTACCACAGTCGTGGGTTTGGGGGCTCCAAATTGCATGACACTGGTACACAGTGTTGGTAATTTGGTTCTGAGTATGCCTACCATACTTTGTTCAAGTTTTCAGATATTTAAACATCAGTAGGGACTAGAGAGGCTTAATGAGAGTAGACAGGTGACCTGATCTACCGAATTCATGTTGATCACAAAGCACAACCATGTTTTTGGGGTTGTTTGGAAGGGCTTTAGGCATGGTTGTCAAAAGTAAAAAGGGGTAATTGAGCATCTGAGGCAGATCACAATAATGGTACCCAGAACCACTACCAGCTGCCACAGTCTTGAATTTGGGGGCTTCAAATGCATGACGCTGGTCCACAGTGCGGGTGTTTTGGTTCCGAGTGTAATTTACTTTGTTCAGGTTTTGAGATATTTGGACGTCAGTACTACCTAGTGACTAGAGCGGCTTGAAAAGTAGACAGGTCACCTGATCTACCGAGTCGGTTCATGAATTTACTATAATTCGAAGGAGTCTGTTGACAACAAAGAGCCGCCTGCAGGTTGTGATGCAAGATAGCAACAGGTGTACCTGATGCTAGAGGCACCACACACAGATGCCTCCAGGTGTGACTGTTGCAACAAGACACACAAACCCAAACATCAATGTCTCTTCCACTGTCTCTTCGTAGCGACTCTTCTTCGTGACCCTTCATCCGCCTCCTCTACATAACAAACAAACTAGAGCCTCAAACACACAACAGTACTAAGTTACTCTCCCTCTCTTTGTCTGTCTGTCTGTCTGTCTGCCTGTCTGTCCCCTTGTGTTTAAAATGCTTGTGTGCAGGTCCTTGTGTTTCTGACCCTCGGAGCTAGTTTACTACTCTCCACATAAACAATTAGCATGTTGTAACATCAAGCAATATTCATGTGTTGACAAAACAAAAGCAATATAATGAACCCAGCACTCCAATGACATGAGTGAAATGAGAACCCCAAAGAGAGGCAAACCATGAGGGGAGGCTAGGGGGCAATTCATCAAATTTACTTGTAATTCTGTGAGTGTAGAAAAAAGGCATCATGACGTTACCTGTGCAAAGAGCCAGCATGATCCGAGACGCCATGGTGCATTTGAAGCAGAAAAAAGGGGCCAGCTTAGCCCAAATCCGGAAGCACTTGGAGTCGAACTACGCTGAGAAGCTGGACGCTACCAACCAGAAGATGCTGTCTTCCACCCTCAAGGGGTTAGTGCAAAAAGGCAAGATTAGGAAGACAGGGAAGGTTTATGAGCTTAGCAAAGCAGGAGCCAAAAGTGGTAAGGAAGATGACGATGCGGCCAGCACTCCCAGTCGGAGACGAAGATTCCCCCATGGGAGGTGCAAGACACATCGAAGGTACCATAAGAAGAGCTTTGCACATCGGAGGAGACGGAGGAGGAGTAGGAGACATCTGCCCACTGGACGCTGCAAGTATCATCGCCGTTGGCATAAGAGGAACAGGAGGCATAAGAGAAGGAGGAGGAGGAGCAGGAGGGCTTTGCCCCATGGCAGGTGCAAGTATCATCGTCGTTACCATAAGAGAAGAAGCCATCGACGAAGGAGGTAGAGCAAACCTCCACAACAGATTCGGATTGCAAAACTTGGCCTGAATCTAGAGGCAGATGATGAAACAAACTGCACAAACTACTGCACACACTACTGCACAAACACTCAAAACAAAAAGAATTTACTACTACTCATCTGTGAACAACCCCCGCTTCCTTCCCAACCCAATGCAACAAGATGACTATTTCCTGATGATTCCATCCCTCATGATGATGTTTTCTTATATCCTATAAACCTCTCTGATTGCTTAGTATCATTTTTCATCAAGATCGACCCTGTAACCTTTCAAGGTAAGTAATTTGCTAAAAAAACATAGAACCCCAAAACAAAAGGATAAAAACGAAAGACAAAAAAGAAGAAAAGAGAAACACCGCACACTTGCATTTGCATGGAGAAGCTCAGACAAGTTCGTCAAGTTCATAAAAAAATTTCGAGCTGCTCCGACGGTGAAGACGATGATGATGACAGAGCAGCTCCAAGCTGCAACAACAACCAGGAGAGGCAGATCACGAAATTATGGTTATCTGGAAGACCACTTGCGATGAATCCTACAGGAGGAGGGAGTAGAATTACAACATGTTGTGTACCTGTAGGATTAATAGATTGTGGGATAGCAATCATAGGCGGAACTGTTGTTGATAGAGACTCTGAAGGTGACATGATGATGTCTCTCTTCCTGGTGTATATCATTCACATGAGACTCATAATAATTCATAAAAACACAACATGTGCAGGTCTCACACTATGTCAAATGGACCACACACAATGCTTGTGCACAAGTCCTGGTTTTATTACCTTGCAAACTGTGCATTTGTACTCTTTTGAGCCTCGATAGACCAGTAATGCAGCTGTGTGTATGTATTCAATGGTGTGCGTGCTCATACCTACTATAAACAAATAGGATCCACCAATAAATTACAAATTAATTAATTAATTAAAAAACACTTGGGATGGGAACTTGCCCTCTTCATATCCAGTGCGGACACATCATTAAGTACATGGACATTTGGGCAATCTTTATCCTCCACAAACTAAATTGCAGGCAATCAAGAAGCAAATGCATTGATACAGTTTAACATTTCTGAAGAAGTTCTTGAGTGCACCTCCGAATTTCTGAGATATGCATCATATTGTCAGAGTGGGTCGACAGGAAGGCACAACAGCATTCTGTACAACAAGTTGTCGCTTGCAAGCATTGTAAATACATAAGGTAAGTATTTTAGGAACTTTGAAGTACGTACTTAAAAGTAAACCGGAAGGTGGACTTATACCCGGTATGAGAATATCTCATGTCCCAAATGTGGTGTTCTACATGAAGAGAATCAAGGAATAGGTTCACATTGTTCATACACTAAACCTCGTTTAAACTAAGGTCCGTTCTTGCACGTGTTGTAGTACTAGCAACACAATTTGAGTGCGTGTCTGTAAGCAATTTATTGAACACAGAAAATGCCGTATGGATCAATCCCAACGAAGTAAAAGATCTGATTGACGTAGCTACATAGAAACCTACGTAAATGGTTCATCGATGAGCTGAATACATTAGAGACGGAGAGGAAACCTTTGAATTCTAGAAATAAGAGAGTACCTTAGCAGAAGGTGACAAATGATAAGGCTACCACAAGACAGTGTATTGACATATTTTTGGTCAATCTCAAAAGCCATTTTAGAAGACTTGCTTATTGATTTTTGAATTGGCTGAAAGAATTTCAAGATACCTTGTTCTGTGGTAGCTTTTATCATTTGTCACATTCTGTTTAGTTACTTGAATTTGTCACAGGTCCTGAAACACCCTTATCCAAAATGTTAGCTTCATTCCTTATGGTCCCCCTCCTCTCTATACTTGACAGTTTGGGGTGTCAATGGAAGGCTGGAGGTTGGAGAGACAGGTAAATTTGTCACCTCCAATAACTCCAAAGAACGTCTTGGATTCAGGGCATCCAAGCCCGGTTCACTGCAGTGTCATCGACTCCTCAAAGCAAAGACTCTGAGAAAGTCAGGAAACTAGATAGAACCCAGGTTTTATTGCATACATTCATAAGGGCCACTTTACTCTAGAGCTTGAGGGCCCGTGACCGTTGAAATCTAAAATCTCTAATTGGTGGACAAGCCAAGATCATCCCACTTCACGTTACACTCGAGCTGGAGGGCCTGTGGGACCAAGGAAGTTAGAATGGATGACAAACCTACATGGAGTCCTACATGGCATGCAATGGATAACGTTTCATGGTCTACATGATTTTGCGCTAAGCCCATCTCAAATAGGTGGGTCTAACACAAAACCAGGAGGCCATGACACTTTTAAATCTCACAACCCTTAATTTATTGTAATCTTATAGTGTAGAAAAGCCCACATGAGTAGGACAGTAATGAAATAGCATTCGGTTGAGTGCCCAGTCGCGTTTGTCTTCACACTACACTGGATGCCCCATCATGACCACACAAAATTCAATTCTAATTTTCCAAGGTACAGCCTTCAGATGAGTTTCAAGGCCCCTCACAATTTCAAGGTCGTGACTCTTGACCATAATGTGAAGTGCCCCTAAGTTGTATATTCAATCTGTACATTGAACAAGCCAATATGGATGGGTCAGGAACAGTATTCACTTGTTTGTCGTATCTTTTGCTGACTTTGCTAGATTTATGAGGCTAAAAGTCTATAAAATTGTGTGTACTGTCTACTGACTAGTCCTTGAATTATCTATTGCATTTCACATGCTTTGAAAACAAAGTGCCAAAGATCATGACAAGTACGTAGTTGCTGACCTTTTGATGAATGTGCTTTCAAGTCGATTCAGCTGTGTGCATTTGAGACTTGATAAGCGGTTTCTTTTAGTTTCCGTCTCTTGACAGGATTGTTGATGGGGTGACTGGTGGTCGCATCCGGTTGAGTCGATTCCTTCAGAAGTTAATATTCCGTTTCACAATATATAGACAGAGTCAATCTCAAAATACAACGGCAAGTAGGAGGTTGTATTTTGAAATTGAGTCTGTCTATATATTGTGAAACAGTCTCTGTGAAGCAGCTCTTTGAAATATTAGAAAGCTTGAATGCTGTTTTAACTTGGAATGGAAACACCAGCAAAAAAAATGGGAACCGTGTACTTTAATAGCCTATTAACCCCCAGCTCAAAGATTCAAAAAGAAACACATTCACTCGAGGACAACTTGAAGGGAAATCTTCATTCAGAAAACACCCACAAATAACAGCTCTTACCTCCAGTGCCTCCAATGTACTATATGGTGAGAAGGGAGGTTAGACTTTGTGCTATGCAGGAGTACTTATTTCCTCATCAAATGCGCATTTGCCCATAATGGTGGCATATCTCTAACAATGTCAAGGCAACATCTACACATTCTTCAGAGCACACCAGAAATTTGGTAACCTCTTACTTTAAAATTTCATGGTTGTCAAGTGACAATTTAAGGTATAATGAAGCAATTACATTTCTTGGTTCTGTGCATCTATCACAAGGGTTTATACATCCCAAAAGTGATAAACAAGATGCACACAGGCAGGATGGTGGCAAAGGTTGTAACTTATCTGACACATCTCAAGTTAGAGGTTTAATTGGAAAGGGTCACCTTAAGTTTCCCTTGATTGTTGTAGGTGAACAAACATGTATGGTCTTCTTTAGTGAACTTTTAATAGCTGTATTTCCGGAAATGTCTTACTTAGCTCTAATGGCTCCTGGTGTTAAGCTTAATAAGAAATCCCCATATATCCTCACTAGTATTGTAATAATCAAATATACAACTAATCTGAGTATTCCGAGGTTCTTAAAGGGTCGTCTCCAACATTAATCAGGGCGCTTTTTAGCAGGTCCTTATTACCAAATACAGCACAGAAATATTGAATAAGACTAAGGGATACTGGCTCAACAAGTCTACGTAACCACCAAAGCTTTCATGAAATTCTTGAAATTTTGTAGGAAGAGGATTTAAGAACATGAGAATCTGCTTGCATACATCGTAACTGCATGCACACAGAAGAAAAGCTCATGTTCTTGAATCCTCTACCTTCAAAATATCTCAAGAGAATATAGCAATAGCCCCGTTGAAGTCCGCAATATATCCCTCCAGTCCCTTGTCCTCTCTCTCCGCCGCTAAAAAGCTCAATGCCTGGATTCAGTTTTGCCAGCTCAGCTTAGTAGATGATACATGGCATTACTGAAAACTATTAAGAATGATAGAATTTTTTTTTAAAAGGTTCAAAGCAGAGTGGGAACAGAACAGAATGTAGTTTAATAAGAATAGAAAACAACACATGAAAATCACTGCTGTAAGCTCCGGCCATTAAGGTGAGCTCTAATGTCCATAGAAAAGACACTAGGAGCAATAACTTCTGTATTCGACAGATGGAAGGATCAACAACGTATTTCCACCTTGGACACGTGAAAGTGGACCTAAAACACAGAAACACCTTCTTCAAATTGCAATTTTCCATGACACGTTAAAATACACTTGTGCATAACGACAGGAGAAGCAGCACGTGTGCTCCCTGAAGTTCTCCATGCTTTGCAAGTAGGGCATGCGCTTTCCTGACCCCAACGGTACGGATTGATGGTAGGAAGTCACACCCGACCATCACACACACCCCTGCCACAATGCAGGTGAGACTAGACAATTGGCACAGCACAAAGCGGTTTACAACTCCCTGTATAAAAGAGCAGACATTCACCAACATCAAGAATCCAACATCAAGAATTTCATTTTGAGTACAAAAAAGACATCCCAAACCCAAGGCAGGCAGAGACCAAAGAAGGAGCAGCCATATCAACCGACAGCTCAGGTTTTTATTTTATGAAGGAGAGGTCTTTGAGTGTCTCTGGATCTTTGCAAAAGAGCACTTCCTGCCTGATTTCCTCCTCCCAGCCATCTTTGTCCATCTTCAAGAACACCTACAATTCATGTCAAGATCTCATGACTGCCCAGCGCTCAAACCCAGTGCAAGAAAATCAGATATGGCTAGATAGGAGAAGTAGTGCCTCTTCATGCCTGACATCATGAATGACAGCCCCATTCTTGAGGAGGTGTAGAGATATGACGATAACCACATGGTTCAAACAAGTCCACCACGTGGCAACTGCTAATTTAGCACGTGATGGAATTGTGGTGCCAATTGACCGACCTGGCACTGTAAATTGGTTATAATTGTTGGAACTACCCGACTCCGACCTCTATTTCAAGCAGGAATCGTGTATGTTGATAAAATATTGGCACGTCCAGCTGCAACTTCAACAGATAATTTACAAGGTTATGTTCATGAACCTGTCAGGCATTCAATAATGGCATGGACAATCACAAAATTTGATGCTACCAGCAGGAAGGTTTCCTGCTCGGAGCACCTGCACCAAAAAGAAATACTTATTCGTAGCTGGAGTAAAAAATCGCCTCTCATTTTGGCATCCGTACCAAAACATCAAAATGTCAACTTGTGTCTCACTTAGTACCCGTAGTACCTTATCAGTTTAGGCACTTTTGCTTGCCGATTTTGATGTATTTTTCATGCCACATCAACTTATTTACAACCACTACGTGACATGTGGCACCTTCACTCATGAAAATAATTACTTTGTGCCGAAATTGTTAAGGCTTTTATATCTGGATACAGCTCAGGAAAGTAATTTATTCTGAGTTACTACAAGAGAACTATTTCATGAACTATGTTCTTTCCTCTCCTGCAAAAGATTGCCTCCTGGCAATCAAACCAGATTCCAGATTTTAGATTCCCTTGCGAACATTACCCTAACCTGGATAATTTCAGAACGTGATCAAAGGAAAAACTCCGTATAATGTAGCCAAATTCTGTCTAAAAAATGAATCAAGTTGCATCTGGCAAGAATTGTTGAGCACCTGCTTGAAATTCTAACTAGTCTACAGAATCACAGCACAGACATTGCCCACTCCTTTCACAGTCACCATAACCATCACAGCATAGAAACCATCAAGTTTTTATGTATGTGTAAACTATTTCGTGTCATGGTCTTTCTCACATCAAATTAGGTGGGCCAATTTGATAACCTTAACCTTCTCTTCTTATTTTCCTTGTACATTGAGATCTACAAGCTCCAGCATTTGCACAACTAGTGGTGCATGTAGTTTGAGTTGTTTATGCTTGTTGTTGTGTGATATGTTTATGATTGCATAATCATAATGATGTTGAGAAGTTTTATATTACCTCCGAGGCTTTTCACGAGTGCCATGGCTTCTGAAACTCCCTTTTCCATTTGCAATTGCATGTTGATGTCACATGCATATACTGCACACATCACAAATCACAGACAGTATGAGGAAGTAGCATATTTTGATGAGTAGAAGAAACGCCAAGAAAAACAGAAATTTTCTTCACAAGAAACCAAGACACATTCACCGAAACTGCTAAAACAACTACCATCAGATGCACGAGGCAGATAGAATAGGAGAGGTTTTGATGGTAACCTCCTTTGTGAAGCAGGATAGGTCCCCACCTGCTCACATACAAAATAAATGATATATATATGCTGGTACCATTTCTTTGTAGAGGGGTGCCATTGTGAGATGGGTGTTTTTAAATGGGGCGCTAGAAGCCAAGATAAAAACAATCTCCTATCAGTCATCGCTAACATGCTTAAGATTGGAAGGCGGCCGCCAAGTAGGTTAGTCACAACAACACTTAGAATGGAAGGCAGTTGTGTACACATATACAAGAGAGAAACATTCTTCAAGAGGACTTCTCCTTTGCACCAGTGAAATCATCACAAGTTTGCACTCTAGCCATGTGACAAAGGAAATATTTTACATGGACTCCTTGTTATTTTCTTTTTGCTAAATGTTTTTGGCAAGAGAGGGAAATGACTCCCAAGCAGGTTAGTAACCATAAACTAACATGCTTAAGAATGGAAGGAGGCCGCCAAGTAGGTTAGTCACAACAACACTTCGATGTTCAGAAATGGAAGGCGGTTGTGTCCACATGTATGAGAGAGCAACCTTCTTCAAATCACAACAGCCAAAGAATGAAAGAATTTTGAGCTCTCCTTTACCTACATCTTTTGTGTTCAGAAAGATAATGTAGCTTGGCATTGAATATTTTGAACATTGAGATACATTACCTTTCTGAACACAAATCTTACCAGCATATCACAAATTCTTCGGAAAGATGCTCTCCCAACCCAACCAAGCCACAGCTGCCGAAAATGGAAAGAAATTGAGCTCCCTTGGCACATCCTTGCATCACAGAAAGGATTGCTTTGAGTTACATCTTCTTTCTGCCCACAATAAGCTACTTTAACTTTTGATAATCACCAGGTCAGATCCTTAGAAGCTCTAGAAGAATGCAGAATGATGAATTTGTACTTGTCCATTCTTGAGTTTTCAGTGACGGGCGTTGACGTGGGGGGGCCTTCAACGGTAATATGTCCGGGAGAGATTTCATTTCCCAACATGGGGGTGCCATAAAAACATGCCCTTTATAGGTTTGTTGTTTATTTCATCCCAATTTAAGTTCATTAGGGCAAGCTCAATGACCCTACATTTGCATCTGCATCTGCATCTACACTTTCACATCCGCGATGCAGATGCATGGATGTGGCCCACTGGTCCCTCTATAATTAAATTTTGGATGAAACTAAATGCAGGAACTGTTGCCCTCCCTGCAGAACGTCCACTTATGCAGGGAGCCTGCTATTTGAATAGGACGAGCGTCATTATGGCTACTTCTCAGATAAGACAAGTCAGATGGTGATTTCCTAGTAAATCGCTTTCTATACTTTGGTAGTTTAGGGAAATTATCTGTCTTGCTACTTACGAATTAATTGATTTTCTCTAACTAATTGTTTGCTATTCATACTATTCATATTATCTAATTATCTATGAATTAGCTGATTTTCTCTAATTTATTGTCTACTTACTAATTATACATATTATTAAATGATTTAACAACATAATTAATAAGTACGTAATTACTGTGTATCTATTTATATTAGGTGGTCCTTTATCATGTAATTACTAATTATATAGTGTTTATTTCACATTCAAATAGTAAGTTAATATATTAATTATTTTTTGAATTATAACCTATTTATAATTTATTTATTTATTATAATATATTTATAACATTTTTATTATAACCTAATTAATAACCTATTTTTAGGATTTATTTCTGATTATAACCTAATTAATATGTACATAATAACTATTTCTTATCATCTATTCATATTAAAAAATTATTGTTTAATTATTGATTATACAATATTTATTTCTCAATTACTTACTAAGTTGACATATTAATCATGTTTTGAACTGAATAAGCATTGTTTGTTTTGAGTTATTTGATGTTAAATTAGTTAATGAATAAAATGATAATGTTTATTAGTGTTTATTTTTAACTAAATTTAACATTTAATATTAACAATCCACTAAATTTTAATATTAATTGGAGCAATAAATGAATATCCATACACTTAATGTTAAACTTAACCCACAATATATAGAATAAAAATGAATATGATTATTTGAATATCAGATCAAAAAAATTACATACTAATCCGCCCTATCTAAGAGCCACCCGCATCAGCATTCAAATCAAGTATGCCATATAGACTAGAACTTCTTCCTAGACCTTCTTCTTCCTCTTCTTCCTCCGCTTCTTCTTCATCTATAGTAATCACTGGAGGTATTTGGGTTGAACGTGGGAGTTCTTTCCGCAATTTTATCACATGTTTTTGCAGCTCCAAATAAGCTTGTTCTTCTCTTAATTTGAAATATGCTTGAGATATCGTATCAGGTTGTCAGCCGGGACGACTAAATAGTGCATCATCATTAGCATCATGAAGTGCTATGGACTTCTCTGCATACGACTCACTCATATATTTGAATACCTCTGCTGCACTTTTTAATGCAGTCATATGTAGATCTTGGTTCATCCTTGCTATTTTTGTTTTTTTGTCTCTCTGGTCGTTGTAATTCACCAGTTGGACTTCCACCCGAGCCTTGCCCCGCTTGACCTTCACCCATAGTCAAATCTATATCAACAGCTTTGTGCTTATTGGGAGTGTTTTGTACGCATGTTGTTGGATCTATGTAAAACCACTATGGATAGTCCTTCAAATACAACCAACAATGCATGAATCTAAAGGTTGCTTATCCTTGGGGTTTCCTGCTTTATCGAAAATTGTCTTTTGGGCTTCTTTGTACATAACTTGTGCTTTTTGTTGTATGTCCTCCTCCGTAGTGTCTGATTCGTTTAGTGCTTTTATATTCAGATAATATCCATTATATATATTGCACTCTCTTTGTATTAGTCCCCACCTAGACTCCAAGGACTTTGGAGTTCTCTTGCAATTATTGACATCCATTGAATTAAAATGATCAGCCACCCTTTGCAAAAATGTGGCCGATGTTTGATTGATGCCTTGTATAGGATCTTGCAAAATATGTACATGACTCTTACACAATTGAATATTCTCACATAGTCCAAAATTTTTGGAGCAAAACGATTTGCCGACATTTCCACTAGAACCAGGTACACTTTCCATTTTATGTACTTGGGAATGATATTATGTGTAAAGGAGATTCATAACTTCTCATATCCACTGTTTATACACAAGTTAATTACAATTGATTATCCCAATCAGTGCGTCTGATACTAATTCCCGAAACACGCAATATTTTGTCAAGTCTCAAAACATCACTAAATATGATATTTAATGTGCATTCTAACTACACTAAATTTCCTTGTAATTTTTTTGGGGGATATTAGATTTACAGTATGGCAATTATTATCACTTACCAAGTGATTTTCCATCCAAATTTCATTCACCTATGACAGTATTCATCACAAGTTTCTGACAAGAGAAGGTAGGGTTTTGGCCAATGGATGAATTCATCCATCATCCATGACAATATTTTCCCACTTATTCATAAGAAGTGTCATCCGAAAAGTTACCATAGTGACTTAAAATACCATATGACACTAAATATTATATTTAGTGTCGTGAGGGTTGAATTTTTTACTGAGGGATACTAAATTTTATGAATACACGATCATTTACCATACATTTTAAGAAAACCGGTGCGTGCTTTAAGGTGTTGGTAGAGTGATATCCAAAAATTATATGCAAAAGTGAATAGTGTTAGGATGAATGATGTTGGTACTTTCAGTGAATAGTGCTATTAAAAATAGTATTTTCAATGAATAATATTGGGATGAACGGTGTTTCCTAAATATGTCAGTGGCACTAATTTTATAGCATAAATTTTTTTAGCATCACCTCCACTAATTTCCCACACGCACTATTAGCCCTCACTTACTAATTGGGATAATCAATGTAGGCTAATTTGGGCCTTTGACCCTGATTTAAGTGTTCATTTGGACAAAATCAGCAATTCCCAAACTTCACATAATATTCAAGGTCTTTACCAATGTTCGGATGTACGTATATAGGAGAATGCATGATAATAATAATGAACGTCAATAATGGCATCCAGGAACCTCCCCATGAGTACCAAAATTACAATACCATTCAAATCTTGATATTTGGTGGGTATGTTGACATGAGAGAATTTTTGTGTACCCGAGTTATTATATGAGTCAGTACCATTCTAAACCATATTGATACTAGGACGACTTTGCCTAGGTATGAAGGTTCTTGCATGATACCAGAAACAAAAAAATACCATGAAATATTCATACCCTATTAGTATCAAAATATGCAAGATTTTCATTACGCATACCCAAATGATACTTTTTAAAAAATACGATGCCAAATTGACATGGGTTTTTACCCTCCCCGTTGGTAGGTGTTGCAAACATTACCCATTCCTCATACTTGTGAATCATTTGTAGAATGTGATATTACAAGAACTTTACAACATGTTACACTTCAACACTCTCCTTTACAAAGAGTAATTTGTTAGTATTCCAGTAAATGCATATCTAATATTTCAATGGTTGTAGAGGACGTTCCATTCCGGACATGTTGTATTGGCTTGTGAGAAAAAATACTGCAGAGATAGAATTATCACATACGAACGTATCTCTCATTCATAAAAGGCCTAGAATAGTATACAACCCAGGTGATATGATATCGAAATTAGTTTTAAGGACCATGAATTAGTCTAGTCCAAGTCATTTGAGATGAATCAGCCACAAATCTATAGGAGGTCAGTTTTTATATTAGACGAATGAGAGGTACTCTCTCTCTCTCTCTCTCTCTCTCTCTCTCTAGTAGTTTTTAAAAAACAGCACCATGCATAAGTTAGGTGAATGAGAGAAGGAATTATCGTATACAAACGTAGTACCTCTCATCCATCCAACATAAAACCTTGACCTCCTATGTGTTTGTTACCAATTCATCTCAAATGACCTGGAGTAGACTAATTCGGGGTCTTGAAAACTAATTCCAGTGTCAAATCAACTTTGAAAAGTAACATCCATGATGTATATTGTTTTAGGACTTTTATGTTGGATGAATGTGAGGTATGCTCATGTACGATAATTCCCTCTCTCCAAGTGGATTGGCCCCTATCTCACGTCTCCTCAATGAAGTGATGGTCCTTTATTCTTATTCTTATTCTTACTCTTACACTTATCCTTTACCTTTACTTTACTTTCTGAGAAACAGCTGCTGTCTTCCTTGCCTGCAGTGGGAATTGTTTTAACTTTATACTGCAGAAGTTGGCTACATATATTAGACTTATACCTGAGCCCACGAGCTTGTAAAGAGTCAAAAGGTAATTTGTTGGACGGTTATTAGAGTGTAACAATTTATGGCGTGATCTAGTACAGGCTGGTAGAGTTGAGCTACCTAAGTTTTTCCTTGGTCCCCCCCACATGGCATTCAAGTGTCATCTAAAGCCAATGGTAGAATGACACGTGGCATGATGTTATTGTTACTTAGGTAAAGCTTGAGCAGAAAGTGCAGCAATATTGTAGAGGGCTCTTTCTACTCCTGTCAAAAGTTAATTAGATTTCCCTCAAATTATGCCACGTGTCAATCCCTACATTGGTTGAGACACTCTTGAATCCAACATGGAAACTACATTCCGCGGCATTAGTTAAGATGAGATAGAGCACCTTCTATGGTGTATCACAAAGCACTTATGATGATACCTGAATTCAGCTCCAAAGTGTGACTTTCATGATACCATAATATTCATGTGTGATTGAGCATGTCTTTATCTAGATTAAATTTGCACACCGTCTTTCCCCATGTTCAACCACTCACATAATGACACGTGGCAAAAGTAATTATCCAATAGTGATTTATTAGTGTCTAATATAATACAGACATGGGGTAAGTCACTAAGAATGAACATCTAGAGGCCATCCCCAATCTTTTGTTGCAACATGTGGCGTTTGTGGTGAGGTTTGTTTGTGGTCACTTGTTATGTCTCTAGTAAAGTACATAAATTGAAAATAACATGCAGTTGATGGTGTTGAGTCCCTTACCTAGTCTTCTTGGTTATATTGTCTTGGATGATTTTAGGTGAAACAAGGAGTGAGCAACATCTGCAATTTGTAGGTTTAGCTATGCATCACAAATTTCCAAAGGATAATCTATCATGTAAAATTCTCAAATTGTTGAAAACAACATCCTAAAATTCAATATATGATGCATTAATCACATTATTGTGTTATACTCCTTCATTGTGTGCCACATATTACTATTACAAATAAATCGTCAGATACTATTCATACATGTAATATTGGTGGTTACAATAATATATGTGATGTAGGGTGTTTTATTTACGTGGGTTGAGTATCTTTCAGCATGCAAATAATTGCCCACTACATTAAATGTGCACTTAGTGTGAATTACTGTATGGAGTTACACAGTGGAATGATGTTGCATAATGTGATCTTTTACAAGTGTAATATAAACAAGTAATATATATGTTATGTATAATACAAATAGAAAGTTTTGAGAAGAGGAAACATATACACTTTGTAGTATAATCTTTTTGTGGTTTTGGTAAAATTTGGCATTTCCGGAGTTTGTTGTTAGTGCCCAAAAGCAAGTCCACCAAGCAATTTAAATTTCAAAAGGGTGGGTATAGCTAATGTGGACATAGAAAATTCAGACATCTTTTTTACTTTCATGATGTCATCGTCCAACTCATGAACGGGATTGTGCTTTGGAGAGGAGGACAAGAAAAAAGATCCTATATCCATGCAAATTTTAATTGAGGCATTAACTACACCCAGAGTGGTGGTATTTGATGCATTTGCATCCACATGTAATAACAATCATGTATACATATCAAAAATGTATTTTGTGTTAGTTATGTTGTATTTGGAACAAGTGCTAATTAATTATTGGCTTTGAATGTCAAGCGCATCCATTCACGCGGGTGCCACGTCGTGGCATTCGAGGAAGATTCTGGTATCTTCAATGCAATCATAGCTCTCATGTGCAGTGTGAACACCACATTAGCCCTGCACATGTGGATCATAATGAAGCCTTGAGGATGATGATGGGCCCATTAGGAAGGTTGCCAAATGAACTCGCATTAGTAAGTAAGTTTGCATTATGTAAAGTATGGTTGTAATGCCCTTAATGATGTAATGAAAGTCAAATATTGTATTTGGCCATCTAACCTTCTAATTTCATGTGTGCAAGCCAGTGAAAGCCAAGGCATCACCTCTTTCCATGATGGTTCTCCCTCCACATGTGGAGCGAATTGCACAAGTCATGGCAATCACAACAACTTTGGTCTCCCATCAAAGGTCTAGATGTTTGATTCTTAATCCATGTGTAGATGATGAGGCAACAAAAGGCAATGAGGACGATAGTGTGTTTGGTTCTAATCATAGCAAAACACAAAGCACATTAAATGTGTTCATAATTTGGATTTGTATGTTTGGATTTTGATTTCCACCTTTATTTCAATAACCCACAAACAATGGGCAATTGTGGGTTTTGTGTGAGCAATTGAGTGTGTTGGTTTCATGTATGCCATGCTTCTTATTTCATTTGCATACAAACTTCATTGGTCTTGGGAATCTCCGATGTGTTGGGTATAGGGACCCTAAACCCAAGTTCATATATTTACCACTCTACAATATCTTATGCCAATTGGATAATGTTCAGGCATAGTACCATGGATATAGGATACTAGAGTGTGTGTTTCCACATGGTTATACTGCATTACTGCTCACAAGTGACCACATCAGTGCTCATATGATAGCATTCCCCTATCAATGACAACCAAGGTGACATCATACAATTGGATGTGCACAAGAAAGCCTTGTATCATAAACCCTCATACACTCCATTACATGCCTCAAGATGTCATGGAATTTCCTAGTGGTTTTATTTGTGGTTGAAGTAGCATGAATCCGAATACTTGAATTCTAGTAGCCAAATACTTGGATTCTTGTTTCATTGATGGAGTAACCAAATTCAAAATGATGTTGCCAAACATTGGACGAACATACATTGTATAGGGATGGATAAGTACGTTATTTCCTCCAATACGTGCATTTAAAAGGACAAAAATGGCTTATTTGATCCAAGAAAAGTGATAGTTGATGTGTTGTTATTGGAGATTTGAAAATAAGAGGAAAACATCATAACTTCTAGCTACGTGGTCTGGCCGTTATGAAGATGCTAGGTACTACAATTATGGGCAAGGCTAGATATCCATGTCTTTGCGGTGGCCCCCCACACTAATATTGTGGTAAAAGGCAATCTAGTAATACCTCACACCTATAGGTTTGTGGGCAATTATTCTCAAGTGGATCGCTCTACATTAAAGTGGGACTTTGATGCTAAATCCAAAGTCAAAATGTCTTAGAAAATAAATCCACATGATATGATCCCACTATAATATATAATGGACTATGTTTTTCATCTTGGATTCTAGTGGTGGAGACCCAAGTCAAAGAGGTGACCATCTAACCCTAACCCTACAAATTTGTTATGCAAGTCTTTTTTTTCATTTTTGAAGTAGGAGTACAAATTTGTAACATAATTCAACAAGACTCTCATGCACCCTTTTCCATTTTCGATCCTCAAATTTAGTATTTAAAATAAATAAATAAAATGACAAACAAGGGGGGAGGGGAGGGAGGTGGCATTTGTACAACAAACAATGGAGAGGTAGGGCATAGACCAACCTCATGCCTAATGAATCCCATAACCACTGCAACTCAAAAATCATGCAGTTAATGACCCCATCACCTGGTCACAATAAGGTAGACGGGTCTTAAACGACCCATTTTCTTAATCGGACCCCTAAATTTGATTGGTACAGTATATGGTTCGGTGAGGGTCAAAGAGCATCGTAAAAGACACATGTTTAAAAGAGATTGGACTACGTCTTCGAATATTAATCAACTACACTCTACACTCAATAGTGAACACAATTTGGGAGGAGATGTGTATCCAGTTAAGAAATCAACAATCATGCTCTTCCGATAACCATGGTAACTAAACCAGGGGAGGTCCAATGTTCAACATGGTTTTTGCATATGTTTCATCATAGATTTGCTAATACAACACAAGTTTTGTTGTGTGAATCTAATCGGCAGAAGTTGGAAAACATGAAAAACTTACCAAATAACACCCACATTCCTTAGGCTGGGGCGAAACAACCCGTACATTGGTTCCTTGGAGCCAAGGGTTTAGGCATCCAACAAGGAACGAGTGTATGGGTTGGTTCGCCCAAATCCATTCCTTACATGTAGACATGTGGCCCGGGAGTTGCAAGCGAAGCACTACAGTGCCCAAGTTGTGCATCATTCACAAGTGGTCAGCTCCAAGAATGATGGAGGGAATAATCCACAAGAGATTCCAAAGTCCCATTGAGCGATGTTGGGCTCTTTATAATAATGTTATGTTGGAACGCATCCAATTGCAAAAGGGTAACCAAAGTATAACCGCCAAGGGGCACTCCCCTCACGGATGAGGTGCACCAAGAGCGTGCGAGCCCGATTCCAACGGAAGAATAACTAAAAGCACTTGCCTTTGAGGCTTGGAAGTTGGGACGGACCCAATTGCTTTGGCTTGATACATAAAGTAAGTTAACCTAGCGTCTTCTGGGGTTTGGATGTGGACGGTGGATGTAAGTCCAATTTTTCATCCCCCTTCTCCTTTTCCCCAATCATAAGGCTTTTTGCATCCTACTGTTAGGGGAAAGAGATATGTCCAAAATATCTACTGTGCTGGTCCGAGATGACCCTAAACTACCGGATGATGGTGGAGGGATACCCAAATCTCAAGGAAGAGGTTGGCGGTTCGAATCCCGGCTGTGAAATCTCCTCTCTACCTGACGGAAAACTTGCCAGGTGGTCAGCTGCCTCCTGTGCTTTGGCGTTGGCCTGTCGGCCTTCTGTCTCAAAAAAAAAAAAAAAAAAACAAAATATCTACTGTGCCTCACTTTACAGACGATGGAAAAGGGAGAGGGGATTATTGTATCTGAGCATACCTCTCATTCATCCAACATAAAAGCCCTGAAATAGCATGCAACCCGGAGGTTACTTTTTAACGTTGATTTGACAACATACTTAGTTTTAAAGATCCCGAAGTACACTAAATAGTATATTTAGTGTTAGATTACATTCGGAGTTACTTACTCCTATATCTTTTTACTATTAGTGTAATTTTTTTTACCAATGAAGGTCGAATTGGGTTGTTGGACATTATAGAACATTAACATCTTTACGTGGCAAAAAATTACATTAATAGTAAAAAGATATAGGAGTAAGTAACTCCGAATGTAATCTAACACTAAATATACTATTTAGTGTAGTCTACTCGGGGCCATAACATTATTCAGACCCATGACAATGTTATGTGGGACTGACAATATTCCAAGGAATATTCCTGATATTTTCCACAGTTGGTATGAATATGGGGAATATTCCCTAGAATAATGTCAGTCCCACAGAACATTGTCATGGGTCTGAATAATGTTATGGCCATTGGAGATGAATCAACAACAAACTTGTAGAGGACCAAGTTTTTTTTTGGTTAGATGGATGGATGGATGAGAGGTATGCATGTATATGATAATTCCCTCTCTCCACAAAAGCAACCCACATCCTGTGGTGAAAATTTCAGACCATGTACTTTTATCATCATCCTTCTCATTTTACTCTTTACAATTTTGTTGATTTGACACCACGTTGACTTTACAAGTCCCAAATTAATATACTCAAGGTCATTTGAGATGATGCATCATCTACACACCTATAGGGGGTCAAGTTTTTATGTTGGATGGATGAGAGGTACGCTCCGTATACAATAATTTCAGAGCATGTATTTTCCTCATCATTCTTTTCATTTTACTCTTTACAGTTTATCTACATGTGGCACTTGTGAGTGAAGTAAGTAAGTGAGGTTTTACTGAGCTTACTATTCACCACCAACCTTAAGTTTACTAAGCTTGTTGATATTGTTCTGTGTCTTCTGGGACACACACACACGTTTTCCATCTGGGACACTTATTATTGGCTGACACTGTCACGGGATATGTTATATACCCTTCAAACCAGCACAGGTTACTGACTTACAGAGAGACAGAATTATTGTATACAGGCTTACTTCTCATCCATCCATCCATCCAACATCAAAACCTCACTTTCTCTAGGTTTGTGGCTGATGAGTCATCTCCAATGGCGGAGAAGACTAATTTGGAGTCTGTATAACTAATTCCGGTGTCAAATCCACTGAAAATAAATAACCTTCGGATTGCATACTATTTCATGGTTTTATCTTGGATGATCGAGAGGTACATTTGTAAGTGATAGTGAGATTAAGTTGGGGGGGGGGGAAACAACTACACTAAATAGGATATTTAGTGTTTGATTATATTTAATGTTGTTGTTGCCACCCTACCCTACTCAACACAAATTTTCAATTTTATTGATAATTAGTGTTAGAAGATATGATAGAATTCTCCTTTTATCATTGTTATATTTTTTCATATCCTTACTAATACTAAATTGAAACATGTAAGTTCCACATATTACCATTGTTGATATTTAGTGTTTGAGTTTACATTTAATGTTACTTACTTTCATAGGGTTATTGATATTTAGTGTATATGTTTGTATTTAGTGTATCAAACACTAAATATCCTATTTAGTGTAGAAACCTAAAGGAGGTAGGTTTTTGTTTCAACCATACCCCTAACACGGCTGCCACAAATCCTAAGCCCATGTTTTCATGGTTGTTAGTACATAAACTTGAGTGCAATTGGTTGTTTCTACATAACGGCTTGTTGCCAAGCACAATCATGGCATAATTTGCTCACATTAGTCATGTGAATTTGGGGTCCTCTTCCATACCATTTCATGAACTATACTCCTACCACTTTCTAAAATCATACAAGCTCCAAGACACGGACCACTACACAAGAACCTTCTTGTGAACACTCTCCTTCTCAAATAAGCACACAATTGTTTGCTCATTTTGGGTACTTGTCTACTATTGTAAGTGAGCATAACCCTTGAAGATCTAAGTGGACCGACATACACAAATTCTACCAAAGTCCTCACCAAGTGTTCATGTCAGTTTATTTGTATTTACGGTTTGAAACTTAATTTAGTACATTATCGTATGTCAAGGAGAATGTATTTGTGACATTGCACTAAACTAAGAGCTGGGTAATAAATAAACGTAGACTTGCACATACAGTTTGAGCACAATGAAATTTATACACGGACTCGGAGTCCTACGATAAGTAGTAAAAAATAAAATCACATGGCTTAGCCTTAGACGTGGACGTCATCTCTTGTTGTAAACACATTATTGTGTATATTCACCATGTTATCTGTAAACAAATAAACATTTGGAGTTTTTTCTTTTTTATCACATCACATCTCAAGTATGTATACTAGTTAATATTTCCATCATATGTTGTCTTCTCCAATATTTTATTTTGCAATATGCATGTATCAACAATACAAATATTACTCTCATATACATTATTATTTTTGAATGATTATTTTTGGGTGTTTTTTTGGTTCTAAAGTAGACATCATTATAACGTCATCCATCATGCTTCTACCACATTCTAGATTAATAAACGGCACGGGTCACGACTCACTACACAAGAACCTTCACGCGAACACTCTAGTCATTCTCCAAGAACACTCAATGTTTAAGCCTACAAAAGCACCAACCTAGTACAGTATAGTAAGCGAGCATAATAAAGGGGCCCAAAATTATCCTACTTACACCAAGCACGCTTGTTCCGTGTACGAGGGAGAAAGCCACCAGACGTGCAAAGCGAGGGCACGGAATCATCCGCTAAACGAACATAACGAATCTTCATCCAGACTTTCATCTATCCCCAACTGCAGCAAGCTCAACACACAAACAAAAGGGCCAGCCCACCTCTTGTTTTCGGCCCCATTTGCTTCACAGGTTGTGCGGATTGTTGCGAATTCGTTGCAAACTTTGCGGCAACCATGGCGTCCAGAATGTCTCCAGGGGTTTCTCTGTGTGTAGGCGTAATTCTGAGCTTTCTGGCGACCTCGGGAGCTCGCCTGACGCCCTCGAATGAAGGCCAAATTGCCATGGTGACGGATTCGGAGGCTTTGCTTGCAGTCGACCGCTTCACAGATGCGCTTGGTCATCACGCACATGCGCTTGCCTTCGCTGAATTTGCTTCCAAGTATGTGCGCCGCAGTCTTTGTTATCTCGTTGCGTCATTCTTGTTCGTTCTTGATGATTTTCGTGTCTGGCTTTGGTTGTGGCGCCTGCACCGGGGCTGGAATCAAAGGAGCGGAGTCGAGAGGAAAGTTAAAAGGATTTCTCTTCAGTGTGTGTGCAGTGAAAATTTTGTGATTCGGTCAAGGTTCAAGATCTTGTGTCTGTTGCAATGGGAACCGAGAAGTTGCTTGTAATATCGGTTGTTAGGAAGACTTTCCCTGCGTAGAGGGAGAGAAGAATCAGAAACTCGTGTTCAAGCGGTGTCGTAATTGACTTATGTGTGACATCTGGTGGTTGTTGTTGTTCCACATTGCGCTTTTGCATACGTGCGCGAAGTTCGAAATATTATCTTCGAGCTACGTGGATGCAGATTTTGCATATAGTTGGATCTGGTTATCTGTTGTTGTGTTTCTGTGAAAGAAAAGACGATTTTGTAAGTGAATCGGTCTAAGAACAGGGTAAGGTACTTGTGCGACAAGGGATCAGCTCACGTCATTGCTTAAAATGAAAAGAAGCACTTTTCTACTTTCCGAGGGCTTGCAACCGAGAGCTTGCCTGTAATATCGGTTGTCAGGAAGGTTTTTCGCTGCGTAGAGGCGGAGAAGAGGCAGAAATTCGTGTTCAAGAGGTGCCTTAATTGGCTTATTTGTGACATCATGTTGCTGTTGTTCCACATTGTGCTTTTGCATTAGCACATGTGGGCGAAGCTCAAAGCGCTATTTTAGGGCTACGTGGACGGAGTTTTTGTACATGGACTGATCTTTTCAACTGTTGTTGTGTTCCTCGCGAAAGGAAATACAGCTGTGGATGTATTCGGTCTTAAGAACAGGGGAAGGTGCTTTTGCGGTAAGAGCTTAGCTGTTGTTTCTTAAAATGGAAAGATGCACGTCGCTGTCGTCCTCCGGAACAACGCTTCATCTTGTGCCAGTAGCTCGCCTGGATAGGATTCGCTGGACTGGATTCGGTAGAGGTTCGAGATTTTGTATCTGTTGCAACCGCAACCGAGAAATTGCCTGTGACATCGGTTGTTAGGAAGGTTTTCGCTGCGTAGATGGCCAGAAAGAAGAAGAAATTTGTGTTCAAGCGGTGCCGTAATTGACTTCCATGTGACACCAGGTTGCTGGTGTTGCACACTGTGCTTTTGCATTGGCACATTTGCGCGAAGATCGAAACTTTATCTTCGAGCTACTTGTATGGAGTCTTTGTTATCTGGTTATCTGTTGTGTTTCTTGCGAAAGAAAACGCAATTCTGGATGTGAAACGGTTTAAAGAACAGAGTAGGGTGCTTCTGTGACGAAAGTTAAATCTCATGTGGTAGCTCAAAATGCAATGAAGAACGTTCCTGTCTTCCTCGGTAAGAGCGCTTTATCTTATCCCAGTAGCTTTCACTGGCGAGCAACAAAGGTTGTTGGCCATGATGCTTAATTAGGTGAGAGCTGACTCAAAGTGTTGTAAACATGTTAAGGGGATGGGGGTTTTAGCGAGGCATTGATTCGGTTTTGCTGCAGGTACAAGAAGGCGTACGAGACAGTGTCGGAGCTGAAGCACCGATTTGCAATTTATGTGGATAGTCTGAAACTTGTGGAGAGGCACAACAAGGAGGGACATTCCTACACTCTGGCGATCAATGGTATGTCCCTAACCCTATAATTTAGCAAGAGTCTCATTTTTTGTAGCTGTTTCTTACGAGAGGGTTGCAGTGCACAAAGGTGGGTTTGAAGAGATTGCACTTTGTGAGAGAGATGTGTTATCTGTTTTCGACAATGGACCCCTTCTGATGTATCATGCGTGGTTGCAGAGTTTGCTGATGTCACGTTTGAGGAGTTCAGAGATTCGCGGTTACTGAAAGGTGAACAGAATTGTTCGGCCACAGAGGGCAATCATGTGCTCACTAGCGTGGAGGTGCCCGAGACTGTATGTTACTTAACTCTTTCCTGGGGATTAAGTTTCTGGATGTCTGCTAATGGCTGTGGTCAGAAAGTTTGTATAGTGGACAATCTTGCATACTTGTTTTCTATATCTTTGGTGTGAATGTTCTGGGACATACTTTCATAGTACCACGGTTAGTTACACCAGTTATTGAAACCATGTGTTGGCGATCTTCATTCTTCAGGCAGACTGTTTTGATAGTCAGGAATGTGGGATTTTACTAATATCCCCTTTGAATTCGTACATCTACGAAATGTGAGGTGACTGAAAGTACCATCTTTACTGCAGAAAGATTGGCGGACAGAACGTATTGTTAGTCCAGTGAAGAATCAAGCTAGCTGTGGCTCCTGCTGGACATTCAGGTGTGCTGTCCTGGCCCTTTGCATCCGTGCATATGACAGATCACTTTAATGTGGTCCCCCCAGGCCTCCATTGTCCCTTCACCTTCCCAAAATGGTGGGGCGACAGTCTCACCACCACCATGCTGTCCATTATATAGGAGACGTTAATTTGGTAGTCTGTATGTTGTTCTACCTGAATGCTGACCACCTGGCTGGACTAGTGGTAATTAACTAAGTAGAATGAAGATCCCATATATTATCGTCTGATTATTTTGAAATGTATTTTCAGTACGACTGGGGCTCTGGAATCAGCCCATGCACAGGCTACTGGGAAAATGGTTCTCCTATCTGAGCAACAGTTAGTAGACTGTGCTGGTGAGTTCAACAATTTTGGGTGTGGAGGTGGACTTCCATCCCAGGCATTTGAGTACATTCGCTACAATGGTGGTCTTGATACGGAGGAATCGTATCCTTACTTTGCCAAGGACAGCTCCTGCAAATTCCGTGACAGCACAGTTGGTGCCCAAGTCTATGATGTTGTGAATATCACAGAGGTGAACCCAATTCTGACGTTAAGGTTCATTTTTTGATGCAGTCATGTCAATGAAACTCAGGTTATTGTGGGGTCTTGTCATTCAGTTCATATCTTAAGTTGCTGTTTTTGCTGATCTTTACTGAAAATATATGTCCGTACTCTTTCTCCTCCTTTACTCTCTGTTTTCTATTCTCCGAGTTGAATCATATTTACCTGTATTCTCCATCATTAACAATCTGGAATGATTCTAATATGTATTTCTACTTTTTGCTGTACTTCACGTCTTGTTGAAAAATGTTACCACTTTGTGAAACAGGGTGCGGAGAATCAGTTGAAGCATGCAGTCGGAACAATGAGGCCTGTGAGTGTTGCTTTTGAGGTGATCAGTGATTTCAGATTATACAACGCAGGAGTGTATACCAGCCCTGAATGTCACAGTGGTCCACAGGTAAACTCATACTTCACAGTGATTTAGGGATGGCCTTCATGATCAACTAGGAGTGACTGAGCTGATTATATGCAACCAAGATAATTGCAGGTGTTGCAACAATGCGTGATACATTTTGATTGCAATTAAGAGTATAAAATTTCATGTGGTGAAGAGCGTTGTTAGGGTGTAGGAACATCCTGGTGGGTAGGATCTAGATTTAAAGTTCTGCACGATATTGAAAGTCCAGATCCACTTGTTCCTTGACTGCATGTACTGAATTTTACATGAAAATACAGGATGCTTTGAGTATCTTAGATGCCTCAATGTGCAAGCATGCCTCCTTACCTTGTTGTGTCAAATAAATAAAGAGACTTGAATCTTTCTAAAATAAGAACCCTGGAATGGATTGTGCAGACTGTGAACCATGCTGTGCTGGCTGTTGGGTATGGATCGGATGAGAATGGCACTCCTTACTGGATTATCAAGAACTCATGGGGTGCTGATTGGGGTCTGGGTGGCTATTTCAACATGGAAATGGGCAAAAACATGTGTGGTAAGTCCTCGTGGGAATAATCTCAATTCCTCACCCTGACCTATCCAGTTTTTTAATTGTTCATCATGGGCTAAGTTGTGCCTCTAACAAGGTGCCCGTTTCCTGTCTGAGGATTGCAACAATTCTCATTTGTGGTTCTGAAGGTTCATACTTCTTATGTGAGGTTCAGAAAGGGATTAGCAGATATGCACCTTCTTTTTTCTAGTGTCTGACTGATTTGCAGATATTATTCAAGTGTTAAGTAGGATTTTTTGGTGAGATATTTTCTACTTATTTCTAAAGTGTTCTTTCATTGTGGTAATCTTGCAACAGGTGTAGCAACATGTGCATCATATCCGGTTGTGCCTGAAGACCTCAACAAGTAAACAAACTACATTGTTCATATGTATTGTACATGTTGTTTCTTGCATCTGTCTTATTGACTACTAGTCCAGGAGCAACTTGGTATCCTTGTCCTTGTGTAGCTACTAGATCTATTCTTTCCAGTCCAAAACATACATTTGGCTGGAATTTGTAACTATTCATACCTTGTAATTCAATTTTTATTATTATTGGAGTGTACATATCACTTGAAAAGATCAAGGTTTTCCCAGGGCAGATGCCTACAAAAAGAATATGCATTGTATTGTCTTCTGGCTCAAGGTTGAATTCATGCAAAAAATGCATTTGTGTAACATGCCTAAGAACATGAAGTGATATTGAAGGTTAATATTCCTCTTTGCTGATCACTTGGAGACCATTGAAAGACCTAGCAATTCGCAACGGGGGGGATATACATGGGTTAAAACCTGAGCTTCTAAAATGGGTTGCAAATGACCTATGCGAAACAATCACCAATATATTTAATTTGGTGGCTAAAGAGGGTTTCTTGGCTACATGGGCTATTAACATCATTGAAATGATCTTCAAATATGATGAAAGATGCTCCCTGGGGAATTATAGGACCATAATGCTAGGAACAATCTTTGGCAAGCTTTACGACTTTGTTTTAGAAAAAATAATTAAGCGATGGGCCAAATTGAAAGGTGTTCTTTGATTACCTATCATATCTTAATGGCCAAATTCAGAGAACTTCCCATAGAATAGTATGCTCTCAAGCTTACTACGGGCTTTCAGCAACACTTCGCCCACCTATCCCCTCTTGGCTAGTTAGTAAAGCAGCCTCACTATCCCAACACCTAGCCAAACAAGGATTTAACACTTGGTACAAATTGACAACCATGTGGAAGACATCATGGGGTTTATCTCATGGGGAAATCCATGGCAACCCAACCACATCAAACACAACATATGTTGATATCAAGGAGGCTTTTCTTGCTAAGGAGTGGAACTCTTTCCATCTCTATGGGAAGAGACTAGATTACCTCCACCTCAAGTTGCCCTAGATTGTTAGAATCCATAACAATATGCACATGGCCTCCAACATTGAACTAGGTTGAGTGTCTATAGACAATTGAGGCACTGTATTAACTTGATTTGCACAAGCTTTAGTCTTTGTAGACACTTGAGCATGCACATTATTTACCTCATTTGCACAAGCTTCAATGTCTACAGACACCACAGATTGAGCCTGAACAACATTGAACATCAACTTGAGCATTGAAGCTTGGCAGGACATGTTGAACCTCGACAACATTCAAGCTGGGGCTCAACAACATAGAACCAAAATGCCTCACAAATTGCAATGTCTCAACCAATGCGAGCGGTGTTTCAACATAGGTAGGTGAATGCATAATTGACATCAACCACCATTGTGGCCTCTCTAAACATTGTGAGGAGAATGACCACAGTCACACCTACAAGAGCCTCTCCAAACTACCTATGGGGGAAACATGCTCAATTGAATCCACACCATCATTGAACCCAAATTGAAACTAGGAATTATATCAACATCAACACCATCATAGTGAATTGCAACTTCATGATGACATAGTAAGTTGCCAACAACATGCACGAACCTTTCATCCATACCAAAAATGACAAGGGAACATACACACATACAATAGAAATACTCATTCCAAAATAAGACCACTCACATGTCAGTTCCTCCTTACCTTTCACTACCTACCTACCTGTTAGCTTGTACCTACCAACCAACTTCTACCAATCGTACAAGTTTGGGCACCTAAATATGCTCACCCCACCACATCGGCAATGCACGGCAACATGTGCAAGGAGAACGGCTACCATATGGTGCCTGGTTCTAGTCAATAATGGCATCCTAAGCACCAACTACCTAGTACGTAACTATTAGATTCCTCCCAATTCGGCAATTGGGATCCCAATATGGTATCGTAGATTCAAAAAATCTTCAAGGTTTTTACAAAGGCTAAGTCACTTTCACTTGAGATTACCTTGGCTCTTACTTACAACACTCAAACTTCATCCTCGTGCAAGGGAACCTCAAACCAAGGAAGTCAAAGTCGAGGTCATTAAATCGTATACAAAAAGGTGAAGGGAAAGGAGGCGACTGGGGGTGGTATGAAATTCTACTTGTGAAAACTCTTGGATTGGATTCAAATCCATCATTGAAATTCTATATTGTGATGGACTATACTACATGTACCAGCTGGGAAGATGGTTGTGATGAAGCTTCCTTGAGTTATGGGATCAAAAGGGAGACTAATCGAGCCTATGATTTAAGCATGTGAATTAAGCTTCAACAAGCTTAATTATGCGTTGATCTTGAACTATCATTGATCGATCAATTGGCCTAGTAGTGAGATTCTTGTTTCCAACATTCTAACCAATGTTACAAGCTATTCATATATGTGCACAAATATATGAGTTCCCATTCACATGTTGCCTCTCATTCTCTCCCGGGATGGCAACCCATTGTTTTAGTTACCTTATTAATTATTTGATTACGATGATAATAAATAGTATTCAACACTTATGATTGTCATTAGAGGAGTGAAATTTGATAATCCATTAAAAGATGAATCCAATGATATATAACTTACAAAAGAAAATAATGATATTATAATAATTATAGCACTTCTTAAATGATTAATTGGAAAATTCATAATGCAGGGGTTTGCATCCCAGCTTTGCACCACATTTTGCTGCTCAAAATAAATACTCATATAAAAAATAATCAAAAATATATGTTATGTTTAACGCTTTACTAGTGGATGCAAGCAACAAAATTTCAAACTAAAAATATGACCAACAAATGAAAATGACAAAATTTTCTTACTCATTTTATTATTGCAGCCTACAGTTTGATTTCATTTTCATATTAATAAGTGGGGATTCACTTATCCTAAGGCAATGATTATCTCAAAATTGGATCTATGATCCAACCACTATATGATTTACCTTCACTATTGATTAAAGGATCTTGTCTGTTCTTATTTATGTGCTCATTTCAAGATTTTCGGTAAACGGAAGTGCTCATGTCGCTCAACGTTCGTGGGACGTTCGTGTCCTTGCGCAATTCTCCACTTAGCATAGATTTTCGGAGGCTACTTCGCTCATGTGGAAACCTTTGACCCCTGCAATTGCATGCTAATATGTATAAACCGATCCAACTCCTCTTTCCTGATTGCTGGTTCGTATAAATCTTAATGTTTTCTCGGCAGTTCAAGAAACAAAGATTGTTATGTTTTGTAACTATTACTGTACGCATGCGATTTTGACAAAACAAATCCCGTTTCAAATTTACATTAACCATTGTAACAAGAATTCAAGCCAGGCTTTGTAACATGAACATCCTGAAAATGATGATGCATTTGAAAATGTTAAGAGATGGAGGAGTACTGAACACATTTCGAAATCATCTGATATTACGCAGAACTCCACACAATCGTGTACAATGGCGATCCTATTAGACGACACGCATCACTACAAGGATCACGTAGCATTGCCACTGGTTCTTCGCCGCAAGAGGTAGATTCTAGGTATCCAACTGTATTAGAGGAGATGATTTTGATACCTTAAAGTTAATCTACGTCCTAATGGCCATGCTACGCGATCCTTGTAGTAGTGCATGTGCCGTTCAACCACAGCCGATAGATGTAGCTACAGAGTGCGTCACGCAATTCGAGTTGAACGTGTTGCACCTCCCTCATGTGCATGTTTGTCAAATGTTGAGCGAGTTGACAGAGATGATAAGTCACAATTGTCAAATCATCTAATACGCAAATCTCTCCAGTATTGCAAACAGTGGCGATTCTGGTAAGATGGTTGAGACGGCATGCATCACGATGAAGATCACGTAGCATTGCCACTGGTTCTTTGCGGCTAGGAGGTAGATTTTGGGTCGTCAAATGTATTCGAGGAGTTGATTATGATACCTAAAATCAACCTACCTCCTCGTGCCAATGCTACGCGATCCTTGTAGTAGTGCATGCGCTGTTGAACCACAGAGAAATGTATTGACAGTGTGTGTCAATCTACAGGATGAATTTGGCACGCATTTCTGGATTGAATATCTTAGAACTCCGTCATGCATGTTAGTTGAATGAGTTGACAGAAATGATGAGTCACATCGTAAGCATTGGCGATTCTTTTAAGATGGTGGAGACGACGTGCATCACTACGAGGATCACATAGCATTGCCACTGGTTGATTTTGATCCTTGTTGCAATGCTAGGCGATCCTTGTAGTAGTATATGTGCGTCACAGACTGATATGTCTACAGTGTGCGTCAATCTCCAGCATGAATTTGGCAAGCAATTCTGCGTTGAACGCATTACAACTCCATCTGCATGGATGTTTGTCAAATGTGAGTGAGTTGACAAAGATGGTGAGTCACAACTGCGAACAGTCGTAATTGAGGCTCATCTAGGGTTTGAAGGCGCCCTTTCGACCTAAAGGTCACATGAGCAGCCAATTTGACGTTTCATCAATTCGAAATCGTGTCGAAGGGTTGTCTCGCACCCGGCTATGTCCATGTGCACCTCCTCGATCGGTGGTGGCAGATAATGAAACAGGAGGTATGTAGGTCAGCCAGGATCCATGGCCCGACGGAGATCATATAGACGGCGGCGGAGCCGGCACCCGAGGTACGCGCGCATGGTCCAGACGGCCCTGTGCTACCTTAAGAAACGGCGAGGCGGAACGCTGAAGGAAATTGCAAGTAAGATAATTTCTTACTACAAAGGCCGCGGTGCCGACCCTCTAGCACACCACAGGAAAGTTCGCCACGCCCTTCGCCACCTGATTCGTAAGAAATGTGTAACAAAGTGCGGAAAGTTGTACAGGGCTGTTTGCACTGAGTAGGTCTCCTCCACACTTTCAAATTAACCCTATGAACTAGAGCGTGCGGTTTGACAGTATCAAAGTTAGTATAAGTTAGTTCCTCATTGTTGGAACCCTTGAGTCTCTAGGTTAGTACATGCATGCAATTCCAACATGTCGATCGATCAGCCTCAGGTGAAGTCTCTACAGCTCAAAGAAATTGCATCTAAGGCATGTAATGCAGTGAGTAGGTCTCCTCCACAATTTCAAACCCTATGAATTAGAGCATATAGTAGTTCAGTATCAAAGTCAGTGCAAGTCAGAACCTGATTGTTCAAACCCTTGAGTTTCTAGGTCAGTGCATGCATCCATTTCAACATGATCTCGATCGATCAGCCGCAGGTGCAGCCTCTACGGCTCAAAGAAACTGCATCTAAAGAAATTATCTTGGTTGATGTGTAACATTTTAGTGCGGAACGTATTACAGGCATGTATGCACGGAGCAGGTCTCCTCCGCAATTTCAAACCCGATGAATTAGAGCATGTAGTTTGACAGCATCAAAGTATAAGTTAGTATCCCATTGTTCAAACCGTTGAGTCTCTAGGTCGGTGCATACACGTATTTCCGGCATCTCGATCGATCAGCCGCAGGTGAAGTCTTTACAGCTCCAAGAAACTGCATCTATATAAATTCTTTTGGTTGATGTGTTAAAAAGTGCGGAAAGTATCACAGGCCTGTTAATGCACTAACTAGGTATCCTCCACACTTTCAAACTGTATAATTTAGAACATGTAGTATACGCTAAGTATGAGTTAGTACCTGTTTGGTCAAACCCTTAAGTCTAGGTTAGTGTATGCATGCATTTCCAATATGTCGATCGATCAGTGCAGGCGAAGTCTTTCTACAACTGAAACAAGTTTCTGCATCGAAATTCTCTTGGTTGTTCGCTCGTAATTTGCAATGGAAACTCGGTGGAAGGAGAGTATTCGTCTTAAAAGGCATGAACTACTCGGTGTCCTCACACGCAAAATTGTTAGTAGGTTACAGAGTTGAAACCTGAACCTTAAAACCCCTGCATGTTCTCCAAATCCTGCTCCTATTGTAGTAGAATTTTCGAAACGTGAACGTCACTTTGATCTCCTTTTGTTCTGTCAACTCCAAATTCCGAATAAGAGTCTTCAGGTTTGAGCTCTGAAACCTGACAATACGCACCCGTGCCATTCACCGAGCTCCTTTTGTTGTGCACATTGTCATTAAAGTTCTTATAAAAATTTCAAGAGTAAGAGATTAACTGCGCACTAAGCTATCAGGCATGTTAAATTCTTGTGTACAGCATTGCATTACGATTAGAGTAACATGTACAAAGGAATCAGGCAGTGAAACTTAACACAATAGATTAAAGCCTTGATTCAAACTATAACAATCCAGTAACCCTGCGCTCCAGCTGGACATGAATATCACCAGGAGTTCGAACAACCAAGAAACTGGGAAGAAACTCCGTTTTCGGTTTGTAGGACTCATAAGTCATGTAACTTGACTTCGTGCATATATGTGCTCCTGTTGCAGCGATGGCATAAGCATACATCATCAATACATACGAAGACGGAGCTCGAGGCGGTACCATCGCCGTAGAAGAGGACACCACAGACGGCGACACCACCGACGCAGGACACGAAGGTCGCGACACCGAAGACGACGACACCATAGGAGGAGGAGGGGACACCGGAGACGCCTTCGCAGCAAGCACCGCCGTCGCCGTAGATCCATGGCCAGCAGACGCAGGTACCGGAGGCACAGACATTTCAAGAGAGGCTTCCGAAGGAGAAAAGGAGGCATAAGGATTCGGGGCAGGCATCGACACTGCCCAACCGGTTACCGCACCCGAATCTCCAAGAGGTAAAATCCATCTAAATCCCATCCTGTGGTAGCAATTTAATCTCTCGCCTTCCAAAACCCTGCAGACTGCAATATTCTTCCCTGCAAGTTCATCTCATCCATTCGCAAAATTACAGGGCTTGTTCATTTTGTGATACAGAATCGTCGAAGATGCTTCGCCACTGTTACATAAGTGAAGCTACTGCATGCTTCTATATATATAGCGTCATGCACATCAATTAATGTTATTGTCTATGAAGCCATATCTGTACTGGACATCATGCCATTCGGTTGTGCAGACAGGAACACCGTAGTCATGGATAACAGGGTTTGTTTTTTTAAGAAGAAACTTTTCCTTACTTTTTCTGCTACACATATATCTTTCAAGACAATCCAGCGCCTATTTCAGCATAGCAGTATGCGGCTTGATGCACCCCAATCTTATGTCATTGTGTATGAATGTCTATCTATATTGGATACCTTGGCTTCCAGTTGTGCAGACAGGAACTGTGCACAAGGTTTGTTTTCTATGAAGGGAATTGTATCTTTTTCCCCTTGCTACACATAGATCCTTTAAGACAATCCAGCGCCTATCCAAGATTGTAGAAGTTCCCTCGGCACTGCTATAAGTTGCCAGTCATTTTCTATGTATAAAGCTTGTCAATGGACATGAATCTTATGTTATTGTGTACGAATTCATATCTGTATTGGATACCTTGCCTTTCAGACTGTGTCAGTTTATGCAAAGCAAGGTTTGTTATATGAAGGAAGGAAATATCTCTTTTATTTCTGTTACACAGATCCTTCAAGACAAATCCTGCGCGTACCCAGGATTATAGAAGATCCCTTGGCACTGTTATAAGTCAAGCTACTGTTTCCATGGATATAAACATCACTCCTCGTTGTTGCACATCAAACTCAAGTGTTGCCTATGTGTAATTCGTACTACGTCAATGTTGTCCAAGCTGGAAACTGAAGCTGTTGTCCCTCTCCTGCCCCTGTTTCAATCTCCTGTGGCAATGTGTGAGAAATTAATTCCTAATTTGTGAGCTGATGTACGCAGTCCTCGCCGATCTCCAGTAGCAACCGGGCGTGTAGCTGTTGGCAATAACAAGACAAGCTTTGGACCGAGGATGTCCATGGCAGGAGTGATGTGCTTGTTCTTTGCACTATTTTACTACGCAGCCCCCCTGTCGGCGATGCCCATTGATGCTATGCAAGGTTGATGGATTCATAGCTGAATTTGGTGAGAAGAAGGCCAACCACAAGGGAATTTCAAATGTCTGTGTGCCAGGCGTGCAAATAAAATGGTACAAGTAGAGGGTTGTGCAGTATTAGCTCCTGAAGGTCAAAAGATTGAAGCTCACAGGACAGATGTGTCTAACCTAGTACCAAGGCTTGCTTCCATCCTATTCGCTTCCCTGACATAACACAACCATTCAAAGAAAGCATTGAAGTTGAGGATGGCAACAAGCCTTCCCCCACCTTGTCCTTAGAGGTGGCACCCACAGAAATGTGAACACCTTCAAACTCACTGTTATTCATTGTCTCTTATCACCCATAACAAACGAAGACAGGAGTCTCCTCCTCAAACCACCTGTCCACCTTTGAGAAGAGGCAATAGGAACCTTACGGTGAAGAGTTAGTATTTCATGCTGGGTCCTGTGGAGCTGGCATTCTATGCGCCTAAAAATACTCGTTTCAGTTCAGTAAATACCTAATGCCATTTTGAAGGAGAGGGAAATGAAAAATGATGAGTAAAAACAAAGCCCCTACAATCAAGGGCTGATTCATCCCCACTACACTAATTCGGGTCTCTGATGCTATTTCCGGGGCCAATTGCTCTAAAAATAAATATTTACAGACTAAAAAATAATTCACTACATTTTCACCTTCACAATGGACGAGTTTATGTAGACACCACGTATCCCTAGCCTAATCTGGTTGTCTTCCTACAAGACATCATGCGGTAGCATGTTATTTTCATGAGACAGTTTATAACAAGGTTCAAGACTGTTCTAATAAAAAAATTAAAGGGACTCTTAGTAATAGCCCATATCTGGTGGCACACCTGTGTGAATTTTGCACCATTACATTGTTCATCAGATTTAATAGAATGGCTTTTGTATCCTAGCAAACATAGGAAGGTTTGCTACACACCAGCCTCGAAACCTCCCAAGCACTCTCTAAAATTTGGGTAGTGAAATTTCCCTGGATCAATGTGAAAGCTCATGATGACCTCCAGGTATATATGATGACCAACTGGGCATAAATACGCCACATGCCACAACATGATGGTGACATGTGGTACTTTTGGCAAAATTTAATGAATTTATGTATGCCTAATCTGACCTGCACTTAGGATAGGTTGGCAAAGAATTGCTTCACAAGGAACAGATCCAAAACACAATAACTGTGAAATCATCAACTAAATTGATTGCTCATAGTCATGAAAATATTGATCAACAGAAAAACAGCCTCAATCAAGAAAAACTTGATGGGCAACTACCTGCAAAAGTAATTGCAACTATAGGGAACTTACACGACCCTACCAGAACATGCTCACTTGAGGGATACCAACTAAGTTATTGATCCCAAATTTGGATAAGCAAGAGTCAAGCAATATGTTCTCCCTAAACCTTGAAAGCCAAATTCCTGCTTGAGCCTCTGCAATGAGATGGAATCTTTGCATGATCTAGTCACGCTATTTCATGGATAAAGAAGCCAGAGCAAGCATGGGAAAGAAAGCATATTTAGAAATATACATATATATACACCTATAACCAAGTTACGAGGCTCACCCATCAGAATAATAAAAGTTTACAAACAAGCCACTGCCATGTCAGCGGACACCTCAAAAGACACACCCTTTCACTAACTCACCATCGTCTGCCTCCTACAAAGAGCTGTAGGCCATTTCTCAAACGAGAATTAGGCCCAAGGAAGCTCTCTTAAGCCTAGGAAATTCAGAAACTGCTGCAAGAGGTTACCTTTCTCCACCTTAACCCTTCAAGGCTCAAACAAGGATCCTGAACAGTGTGAGCCTTGAAGGGTTAAGCACAAAAGGCTAGGATGGATAATCCAGGAGAGACAAAAGCAAATTGCAAGAGACCATTGCTTCAACAAAGTAGTTGGACTCAAAAATCTATCATTTGATCATTTAGCAATTGAGGTATGGTTTGTCATCTTGTTATAATGTACAAACCTTTTCCTCTAAATTTGTCATTTCATCTTAATCATGCTCTTGTGCTCTTGTGTCTGTTCTCTGTTTGTATCACCCTGATTTGATACATGTATTCGCTTCTATGCATTAAATCCAACTGATTAATAAGGGAATCATAATACTGACCCTGACCCTGATGCTCGTGCAGCATGGAGAATTTGCAGTTAAATCTGCTTGACGAGTCTCTCATCCAACACATTCAGCACGAAACATCTTCCACATTTCTAACCATGTGACAATTTTGATCATTCTTACAGTACAGTAGCTAACTTAGTTCTACTAAACTTGAATCAAAGGTAAAACTCAAGTTGCCAGGCCAGCAAGGTCTCCAGGGTCAAGTAGTCTATAACTGTGATCACAACTCGAACTTGACCACTTTGTGACGCTGAAAAAGAGAAAACCTAAAGCAGAATGCGAGGTACGTTAGAGGAGGGTGCAATATCCCTGAACCAATCTGTAGACGTCCAAAAATTCCCTAGAGAATGCCTTCTTCAAAAGCAGGGTGTGGCATTGACAACCCATCAGGAAGCGAACCACCCTCTCCAACATCTGGAAGCTCATCTCCAAGGGACTGCAAATCTCGGAGGCGCACAAAAAGCCTTGGCAATGGAATATCTGAAGACAATCCTTCAAGGTGTGGCCACCACGTTGTATTTACCCCAGAAGTCATGGAGCAGCTTCGGATAGATGCAGAAAGGCTAGGCAAAATTAACCTAATAGGTCATGTTGCAGGCGAGCATCCGACCCTTGACGAAATTCAAGACTGGATCAATCAGTTTCTTGTCAACCCTGAGCTTTACCCAGAGATTCAGGTCAACCAAGTATGCATGCTCGAACGAAGCTACTTCACAATAACCTTCATGGAGAAAGCCGGTGCTGACAAAGCCCTCCAACTAAGCCCCATAAATTGTGACAACCACATCATGTTTCTCCATTCGTGGACACCAAATTTCAATCCTCCTCCTGGGGAATCCGTGGCTGTGTGGGTAGTGTTCCCAGGTCTACCGAGAATCTACTATCCTTATTTGGAACACATTGCAAGCACGTTAGGTAGGGTTGTGTGGCAGGGTGAGAAATCTGCAAGCCTACAGAGGGGTTGTCCACCTAAGATCCGGGTGTTGGTAGCTGATGTGCTCAAGCTTCCAGGAATAATAAGTATTCCTTTAGCTATGGGGGACGGCTACTCTGAGCAGATTGTTAGCTACGAAGGAATGTCAAAACAGATCTGCTCAAAGTGCAAGAGCTTGACCATCAGTGTTGATGAATGACACTTCTTATTTCAGTGAGCCTCAGAACTAGAATCTCCTCTTCAAAATAAGATAAGGCCGACTTCTCGAAGTAGGTGCAAGAGATATGAATTGATGCATGATACTCTACTAGAGAAAATATTGCTCCTAAACTGAAAAGCTCAAGATCACAACATATTGCAAATTGAGCAAAGTTACAACCATAGTTGTCATGAAACTGTATTGTTAGAAATAAATCATCCAGAAAATGAGGTAATAAGTCTCAACACCAACTGAAGATTTGCAGTTCGTATCCATCACCTGGTCCACTAGCAGAGGATAGAAGTTTAATTTGTATGCTCACGCTTCAATATGTTCCAACCTGGTTTGCAGCACAAGAGACATTGTTGAACTACACAATAGCTACCACAAATAGACATAAGGTCATTCAGGTATAAGATCGTGTGAAATTGGCACAGCATGTTGGCATACCTTGCCTCATTTCACAAATATTCAGACTAATATAGTGTCTGTCACATGAGCCACACAGACTTGTCACGCCACACATACACACAAGACAGTTATTCGTTCTCAATGTAGTGAACTCCCAGACCCATTCTGTACATACCCCGGCACACAGGCTAGGGCTTGTGGCAGCCATGTGAGGATGTCCAGTAAAAACCCACCCCTATAGATTTATGCTTAAATCATCCCAACTTCATTTCACTAGACTAATTCAGCGTCTCTGATGCAAATTCTGGGGTTCAATCTGCTAATTTCAATAAGATTCTGAACTAAAAGAGGTTCACAAAGTCTCATCTTCAACTTACATGGCTGCCACAAATCCTCAGAACAACCCCTCAAACAAGGAATGAGAGCTAAACTGAAATCCTTCTTTGAGGGCTGTTCACGACAAGTAGAACTTTAATGTTATAGCAGCATAACAATAGAAGGACACCCAATGGTTAGAGGTAGCACCTTTTCGTGCATCAATGAAAATTTCACAGCAAGCATTCTGGTTAATCTTCTGAAAGAAGCAACAACGTTGTTTCTCAAAAAATGTAATCCACTCCCTTCCTGTAAATTTCGTACATAGAGGGTAAACAGTGACTTTCCCAATCTTCACTAGATCTCAATGCAAGGACTGAGAAACTTTGTATGCATTTTGGTGTAACCAGATTAGCTCTTTAATCACTGCATAATTTTCTACCAAGTATCCCCCAACACATTGGGGGTGAATGAGCATATAGTAAGATTGAGAGTCTTTCAAAACCTAAAACACTGAGACCCCTAATAGACCTCTTTTGATTCACCTCAAGGCCTTTCCTACTTTTATATTTCAATCCTTCACGAGATGAAACATGACCTCACAAATTCAGCAGCTTCCACCTCAGGTAGAAGGCATAACAAATTTTGATACAGAATGAAACTCTCTGTAGAGGAACAATAACCAGGAAAACACAAAACCCTTAGATGGTCAAGCCCTCCAGACAAGGGATTCAGTTGAGAGCTTGGCATCTTCCAAACACAAAAAGGAATTACTTATAGGGTCAACCTTCATTGAAGGTCAAACTCAATTTGGCATGCTAAAAGGAGGTGAATGGCTTTCACCTTCATTAAATTCAGACCACACACTAAATAGTCCTATTAGTTGGTTGGAAAATTAGTGTGGGGTGGGGTAATTTGCGTGAGCCACACTAATTTTCTCATCAGGGTGGAAATATCGTGGGTCCAAAACCTCGGGTCTTCCCCTAAGTCTTCATGAAGACTTCTGACCAACACATGAAATATTAGGGATATGACAAAAGTAGAACAAAATAAAATAATCACCCGCATCAATTTTCTAAAAAACCGTTGATGTGGCCCACGCTAATTTCCTACTAGAAATTTAGCACGGGTTGAAAACTAATGTGACCTGATTCTCATTATGAGAATTACCGTGAGCTCTAGGAAATCCGAACATTCCACCAGAAGTAGAAACTTATTACTGTTGATCTTGTATGTAGAACAACCAATGAAAAATAAAAAAAACCAACTCTAATAACTTTATGGCTCTGATGAACCTAATGTCATTACCTCGTCCTAATGGAACCTCTGCAACAAAGAAGCTCAATTGAGTTTTTAAAAACTAGCTCAAAAATCACAAAACATCAGACAAACTGGGAGAGAGACTGTAAGAGCTGACAACATTTGGGAAGTAGGGTGTGAGAACACCACTGTCACAGTGCATATCAAATCAACTAGTCCACTCGCAAATGATACATCTCACAACAATAACCAAACACTAACAAGGTCGCATCAATTGGAGATCACGTGCACTAAACAACGAGAACCACAAGGAGGCTTTACAAACAGATGTGAGGAAACATAAGCCTCATTCATCCACGTTTCATAGCCGAAACCTTCAAGGTTGGCGATGCAAAGTCCAACAGGAAAACCCTACGTAGTTGTCACATCAAACAGTTGGACCAAAATCAGCAAACCCGTGCAGAAGAGCACATAGATAACAAAACAAATTGGGAACTCTACTGAGCTACAATAAAACGAATTCCAGGTGGCATGAGAGGAATCCAGTGATAAAGCCAGTATTTGTAAAAAACTCTATCAGATACCGCTGGGTCAGGAGCAGATGAATTGACCCCTTTCGCATTCGTGCCAAAAGTTTGTAAATTTACTTCTCTCTCTCTCCTCAACTCCTGGTTACACCGTTAAATAAGAACTTCCTTCTCTTCTCTTACTTAGCCACTTAACTTCTTTGTATGCTCTTCCTGCACCCCGAACCCTAATTACTCAGAATGGATATAAGGACGACGATAGACCAAGATTTCGACAGTAAATGAACATGTGATGACATTTTATTGCAAAATAGACCCCCATTTCGCCACCGAGGCTGTGTGTGTGTCGTCTCTGGAATTCAAGTACACTTCTTCATAAGGAGAGAGAGGTGAACATCCCTCAAGAAAATCAAATAAAAAGGATTGAATGTAGGTATTCAATTCGCACAGCCATCATGACATCATTAATTCGCCCAATGTCTTCACTTGAGCTCATTTATATACCAGTACATGAAGCAAAAAGGCCCCTTGTAAACCCTAATACTGCAACAACTCGTTAAAGAGAGAGGAGCCATTGACACCACCAGCGGATACAAAGTCTTCTAAATTGGAATGAATTCCGCCAAGAGGCCAACTCTTCCACATACAAATGTGGGTGGGGGATCAAATTCAGTAATGCAAACCTTCGTGTGCCCCTCAATGACGAAATTCCCTCTTCCATTCCACCCGAAATCATTTATGATGATGCATTGCATCAAAGAAGAAGATGAGAGGGCTCTTTACGCTGATAATTTGTGGCTGGCCCGCAGCTTCTCCACTTCCAAGTAAGCAGTGCTGTATGGCAAAAACTCATCCGCATGTTCTTGCGCAAGCTCCCGGATGTCATGCGCCAGCTTAGGGATGGCCACAATCTCGTCAGCAGTCAGAAGCCTAACAAACCTTGCAGGGTTACCAGCCCAAAGCTCTCCAGCGGGGACACGTCTGCCAGGAGGCAAAACAGACCCCGATCCCAGCATGGAGTTCATCTCCACGAGGGACCCTTCCATCAACACACATCTGGATCCCACCACGGCCTCATCCTCCACTGTGCATGATCTCAAAATACTATAAGCTCCTATGGTGCAGTACTTCCCGATCAAAGTCTCGGCGGATAGCCCCGTGGGAGCTGTGCTCGCTGCGTGGAGGACACATTTGTCCCCCACGCTTGATGAAAACCCTAATACAATGCGGTTCAAGTCTCCGCGAAGGATTGCGCCGTGCCACACCGTTGCCCGGTCCTGAATGTCTACGGCCCCTGCGAGGAGTGCGTTAGGCGCCACCCAGGCGTCCACGGCCACTATTGGGACCCTGTGCCCTACGGGGAGGATTTGTCGTTGCCCCCTGTAATCCCATTCCGTGTGTTGAGCGGTTGAGGAAGTGCGAATGGGATGTGCAGCTGGAGAGACAGAGGGAGATGAGGAAGCGGAGCGTAGGAGGAGTGAGTGCAGGAGCTTGCGGCCTGCGGGGGAGCGGAGCGCCATGGCCATGGCTGCGGTCGACGAAGCTCTTCTCGCAATGGCTTTGGCGTCTTGTCTGCGTCCCCCGTCTCCGACCCCGTGTGCCTCCGTCCCCGTCTCCGACCTTCAGATCCAGGTCCCTAAGACTCGCCCAGTTGAGGTCCCGAGAGTTGTCATTCAGGTCCCGTTCGAGGTCCTGTGGCTTGAAATTGAAATGCTCATGTCTTGGGGAGGGGGATTATCATAAATAAATAAAATAAAAGATAACGCCCGTATCTAAGTACCGGCATGAATGTGAGCCCGTTGGCCTAGTGCTGATCACATGTAACTTATTGTGATGCAGTAAAAGGTGTTATACCTCCTTTGGGAGGTGGGCTCTGGATGTGCATAAGTAAACCCATTTTATGGGGGAGGGGGGACAGGTAGTTGTTTGTTGTCTAGTTTCCTTTTATTTAGGACAAGGTACGTGAGGTATTTGATGGCATTTTGGTGTATACTTTTCATTAGAGTTTTAATGGTGGATTTTGGGATTTTTAGGTTGGCAAGTTTGTTAATGGAGTGTTCATGTATGGCCCCCCTCACTCCAGTTGTGATGGTGATGAGGGGGTTGGTTTGCCATCCCTGATTTTGTATGGTGTCGATTAGTGGGTCGTATTTGGTGTGTTTATGTGTGAGGTCTTGGTCGGGGAATCTGTCATGACAGTATGTGAATTCAATGAGTTGGACTGTAAGTTTGGGGGAGGGTGTTAAAGGTGTTTGTATTTGATTTGGGGCCCCAATAATGCACAGGATGTCTAGTCTTAATTTGGCTTGGCATTGGCATGTCGTTTGTGTGCATGTGCATTTAAGGAGCCATTATGGAATTGTTTGTTCAGGTGGTGTATTGTTTAGATGGCCTGCATTGGTTAGTGTGAAAAACCGGGTATGTTTGTGAGCTTGTAATGTTTGGGTGAGGAGGTGTACCGCTTTGTTGTGTCGAGCAATTCTTAAGCCTTTTAAGTATGGGTGTTCACATGTTGATAGGAGGTGGGGCCATGTGTCTCTATCGTTACGCCGACACAATGTGCAGTTGGGGTTTTGATGTGTGAGGGGCCAAAAGATGTTCTTTCTGTGGTTACCCATGTATTGTGCGTATCTAAATTTTAGCGTTTGGGTGATTTGGGCATCTGTCACATTTTCGTTTTTCCAAAAGTGATTGGATAGTTTTTGATTTATTTGGGTATTTGATAGCCACTTGTCCACGTAGGGGAATTTGGTTTTGGCCATCTCGATTTCCCGGTTTTTGTGTTCTTTAGTTATAAATGTGTGAAGATTACGGATGGCTCCGTCATGTGTGGCCGTAGGACAACTTGCTAACCAGTAGGGGGCGGTATGTGCTGTGTGTATATGTGGAGTGGTAGTTGGTTTTTCTATAAGCGTTCCTTCGTTGGCTAATGTGTCGGCTATTTCATTTCCATTGATGCCTGAGTGTGCCCGTACTTTATGTATGTGAATTGTGTGTGGGGTCCAGTGTATTTGGCGTACAATGGCTGCTATTATTAGTTTGTCTGGGTGATGGTGTTGTGATGTCGGGTGGTGTATGTGGTTATGGATTAGGTGTATGCTATTTAGGTTGTCTGTAAATATGTGCATTTCTAGTTGGGTGGCTTGTATGGCTTTGATGGCGATTAGTATTGCGTTAAGTTCGGCGCGTAAGATATTTTGGTAGCCTGGGAGTCTTTCTGCTATTCGGATGTTGTTGTTGGGGCTATAGATTCCTGATCCTGCTGTATTTCCCTCTATTCTTCCCTCAGCATTTTTGGTGGGTGGGATGAAAGAGCCATCCGTATATATGCATTGTTGTGGGTGGTATTTAAGGGGATAGATGTGGTAGTATTTGGCTGGTAGGGGTGTTATGGGGGTATTTGTTGGGGTGGGGGTGCTTGCTTTGGGGGTATCTTTCCATGCTTTGGAGGTCTTTACGTGGTATTTCGTAGGGGTGGTTGGTTCGAAGGTGGAGCCTGCATTAGCTACTGGTTGGATTTAAGCTCGAGAGAGCTGGTTCGAAGATTGAGGCTTAAGCTCGGGAGTGTTGGTTCGAAGATTGAGCCTACATTAGTTACTGGTTGGGCTGAGCTCGGAGAGCTGGTTCGAAGATTGAGGCTTAAGCTCGGGAGAGCTGGTTCGAAGGTGGAGCCTGCATTAGCTACTGGTTGGACTAAGCTCGGAAGAGCTGGTTTGAGGACCGGTCATAGGACCGGTTATGGGAGGGGGCCATGGGTACTAAGGTCACCTTATATGGTGGGCTAGTTAATTAGGAAGGGGGGAAGAGATTAGACTAGGAATTTAACTCATTAGTAAATTAGGGCGGTTTGGCCTCATATAAATTAGAGGGGGGCATAAGGGAATAAGCTTTTGGTAAGGATTTGAGTGTTGGGTTGTGAATTAGTGTAGGAAGAAGGGAATAAATAAAGAAGAGCATTTTTTAATGCTTGTACTCGTATTATGGAATAAATTGGTGTGCAAGAGTTGATGGGAAATGTAATGGATTTTTACGAAGTTGGGAAGAGGGAGTTATGTGAACATGAATGTGATCCCCATGCCCTCACCCGGACTAGGACGCATAAGGGTGGGTGGTTTGGCCTCACAGGGGAGGAGTAGTATGAGTGTGTTATTTTGAAGGAGTTTATTAATAGCCCGATAATATCCGGGTGTAGTGTGTGGTGGTTGTTATTGGGGTGTATGTTTTTTGGTTTTTTCTTGGGAAGTATGGTTATGTATCTTTGTATTAGCCATAGCGTTTCAGTTTCGAAGTCTTGTGGTGGGGGCTGTAAGAAGTTGGATAAGTGAGAGAGTTGATTGTGGGAGTATTGGTTCCAGAGCCATTGGAGTCTTTCGGTGGTGATGGTGGCTATGTGGTTTCCGTTATGGTTGTATATGTGGGACTTTGAGGCTTGTATTTGTATGGTTGGTTTGTTTACAAGGATGTCTTTATCTGGGTTACATTATTGTGTAGATATTATGAGGTTGTTGATTTTTAGGGGGGGGGGTGTATGAATTTATTGTCTCTTGTTGGGGTGTAGTTGAGGTACGTAGCGTAGGCTTGGGTAGTTTTTTGTTTTAGAGTTTTTATGTGATATTGTGTGACAAGGAGTGTATTGTGGTCTAGAAGTATGTTGTCTGGGTGTAAGAGGTTTCCTTCTGTGCGCCATTGTTGTATGGTGTCTCCCGTAGTTTGCCATTGGCATAGATACGTCTTTTTTATGGCATGCGCTCCCCATTTGTCTTTTCTGGTGGTAATTCTTTCGTTGATGATGGCATGGATTGGTTGCCCTAGGATGGGTTGTGGTAAAGTGCTTGGGTTCTGAGTATTGATTGGGGGTATTCGTGGTGTTATTTGTGGCCGGTCTCCAGGGATTGTGGGTGTTGTTGGTGGGGGAAATAGTAAGTGAGTTTGTTGTAGTGCATCTTTGACGATTTTGGGTATGCGTTTGTGTGCATTTCGGAACTCTTCCGGGGTTAGTATGGTTTTAGTTTCTTTGTTTTGGATTTGTGGTAGCGTTGTGATGCCGTATGTGTATAGTTTGTCAAGATAATTTTGGGATTTGGCCTGTGCGTTGTTCGTTAGGGTGGTATATGTCGGGTTGGATCTCCATGCCATTTCGAATGGGGTTTTTTTGATGGGGAATGCTCGGTTAGTCGTCGTGGTGTGTATTTCATATTCTTTTTCCAAGAGGAATAAGGTTCTGGCGATGGGTGATCTTGTGCAGGCTTGTTGTTTAAGTTTGGGGAGGTGTAGTGAGCCGCCATATTTGGCTGATATGAATTTGGCTAATCCTTGGTAGATGGTGCCTAGTTGTCCTGGGTCGTTGAGGGCTTGTATTAGTTGTTGACCTATGCAATTTATATAGTCTGGGAGGAGCGAGGTCATGTCTATGCCAAATTCGTCGTGTGGGAGGTGTGTGAGGATGTTTGTTGTGCTTTTGGGTATGTTACAGATTTCTTTGGTGAGTTTGCTAATTAGTTTGTCTAGTTTCTCAATGTCGGGTTTGGAGAATGGGACTGCGTAGTAAGCGTATGCAATGCGGGGTTTTATGACTGTGTTTAAGATTTTAAGTTTTTGTTTGAGGCTGGCTGGGGAGAGGGTTAATAGTTGGCTCTATTGTTTGGCTTTTTGTAATGTGATATATTTTTGTAGTTTCCATTTGAGTGATGGCATTAGGTGGATGCCGAGGTACGTGTATGGTTCGTTTTGTGTGAGGGTGGGGAGGTTTTGTGATTTGTATGTGATGTTTTGTGATTGGATGTATGCTTTGAAGGTGTTCGGTTTGAGTTTGGAGTTATTGGGGCAGCCTGTGATGGCGCATTTGGATAAGTTGAGGTCCATGTGCGACCATTCTGCGAATTTTTGGAGTATATTTATTTGAGGTTGGAGATGTTGTATGTTGTCGGTTATTATTGCTAGGTCGTCAGCATAGGCTGTGGTGCTGCACACGGATGGTGAGGTATTGAAGTGGTAGCCTAGGTTGTCTTGTTCTAGCCATCTTAGGAGGGGTTCCATAAATATTATGAATAAGTATGGGCTAAGGGTGTCTCCTTGTATGGTTCCGCGGCTAATTTCTATTGCAGGTGTTGTTCCGAAGTGATTACCAGTGAAGGATGTGGTGGAGTTTTTGTATATGTTCCCAACGATTTCGACTGCGTCTATAGGGAAGCCTAGATCTTCCATGAGGGCTAATAGTCAGGCATGGTCTATGGAGCCAAATGCGTTTCGGAAGTCAATGTAAGTGAGGTATATGTCTTTGTTGGTGAGTCGTGCATCTTCGAGGGCTGCTATGATGGTTTGAATTTGTCTTGAGGTGTTGCGTTGCGGTCGGAATCCCTCTTGGCCGAAATGTAGGAGTCTATGTTGTTCTCGTCAACTTGTGAGGAGGGCCGTGATGGTACTAGTGTAAAATTTATATATTGTGTTAGCCAGGGCAATTGGTCTGTAGTTGGTGATGTGAGTAGGGTCGTCTTTTTTGTGTAGGAGGATGGTTTTACTATGTTTCCAATATGTTGGGATTTCTCGTTGTTTGTAGCATTGTTGGAAGAATAGGAATAGGAGGTCATGACATTGTGGAGGTAGTGTTTTTATTATGTCATTGGGAATGTTGTCAGGTCCGGGGGCTTTCCCTCGGGTTAGTCTTTTGAGGCAGTTGTCGTAGACTTCCCGGGTGAATTGGGTGTGTATTTGTGTGGTCTGGGGGGCCTCTTTTGTCTAGTATGAAGCCGTTGTGTGTATGCCATGGGTATTTACGTACTGCACACGTGCATGTGTTTGGGTGATCTATGGTATCATCGCAAAGGGGTGCTTGTTTTTTAAAGGATGCTTGTTGAATGTGGAATATTTCATTGGCTATGTCTATGGGATGAGTTAGGATGTTTCCTTGTGAGTTTTGTAGGCAGTCGAGGGAGTTGTAGGTTGTTGGATGAAATATCTTTTTGTGGATGGTTTTGGGTTTTGTATTTAGTAGGGCTCTATATTTTTTGATGGCGAGTTTACAGTTTATTGCAGTTTGTTTAGTGGTAATTTTATGGGCTTCTGTTTTGGCTATTTTGCCGATACGATCCAGCTAATCGACTTCAGAAAATAAAAATTAAAAAAATTAAAAAAATCTATTAAAAAATCTGAACCGTTAGATTTTTTGGATTGAAGATCTAACAGTCCATGATTTTTTTAGAATTTTTTGATTTTTTTTAGGTTTCCCTTGAAGTCGACTGCAAATAGCAGTCGACTGCCAAAAAAAAATTAAAAAATTCCAAAAAAAATTCTGGACCGTCAGATCTTCTCGCCGAGAAGATCTGACGGTCCAGAATTTTTTTGGAATTTTTTAATTTTTTTGTTGCAGTCGACTGCTATTTGCAGTCGACTTAGCAGTCGACCAGGGGGTTGACCGTGTCAGTTTACCCCTGGGGTAACTACCGGATTTACCCCCCCTCTGACGTGACGTTTTTGGGTCAGCCGTCACGTCGCTGTCACAAAATGTGACGTGACGTGACGTGCAATCCCTGGCTAGATCTTCTATCCACTGTGTGTGTTCTGTGGGGTTTGTGGGGAGGGGTGGGATTTTGATATTGTTAATTGTTTGTAAGGCTTATATGTCTGGGTGATTGTGGAGATGTGTGTGTGAGTTATGGCATGCGGCCCGGATTGCTTTGCGGATGCTGTGGCGTATCTTTAATTGGTGTTTCCGCATTTTCTGTTGTTTTCTGGGTAGGAATCTGCCTTGGGCTTTTGCTCTATTGGGGAGTGGGGGGGAGGGGTTTGTCATGCAGGTTTGTTCAATGCATTTACTGAGAGAGTTTATGATTTCGTGGAATTTACTTTGTGCTTCTTCCCATTGTGCAGAGGTAAGTAGATTGTTTTGTAATGTTTTTGTAAGATTCGTGATGGCTAGGTTTTGTTGTTCCATAAATATTGTTTGGAGTTTTTGTAGGTTGGTGGGGGGTATGGGGTATGTGATTCGGGGATGGTTTGTGGGGGGTTGTTTTCTTTGATGACTATGTTGTTGGAGGTTAGTTGTAGTTGAACAGGGTAGTGGTCTGAATTTTGATTAAGGTTGGTTACTGTGTGGCAGTGTAGGTTGTTATGGTTGGGGATGTTAGAGTAGAAGCCATCAATGAGGCTTGTGGAGGTGTAATTATGGCCTCCTTGTCTTGTAAAGCCTTCTTGGTTGTTAATCGTATTTAGGCCTATGTTGTGTGTAAATTGTGCCCAGTCATAGTCATTTTGGTTGGGGGGGGGGTTGGTGTGCCATTGGATGTTCTACCTTTGAGTAGTATGTCCCAGTTAAAGTCCCCTGCTAGGATAATTTGGTGTTTTGGGTGTTGGCTTACTAAGAGCTGTATTTGATTTTGTATTTCTTGTATGAGGTGTGTATCTTGGGGGTGCGACGGCATGTACATATTTAGGATGAGTATGGGTGTGATGGGTTTGTTGTTGATTGCTATGGTTTGGAGATATGGCGATATGTGTTTGGGGGATGGGATTTTCTTAATGTTTTCGTTTGTGTGTATGGGTTTGAGTATCATTGCTAAGACACCTCCTCTAGTTTGTGTGGGTCCGGCATATTTGTTTTGTTTATGTGCCGTGTTATTGGAGTTGTTGTATATGATTTTGTAGTTTTGGAGTTTACGGTCTATATAGGAAGTGGATTTAAGGTTTTGGAGTTTGGTTTCTTGTATGAGGATGATATGTGGGTATGTTTGTAGTGTTTGTGCGAGTTCTTGGATACCTGGCAGGCTGGAGCTAATGTGACCTGCGTTCCAAGTGATTATTTTTAGGTTTGCAGTATGGTGGGTATTTGTCTGTATGTTAGTGGGTGGTGTGTGGTATGTGTTGGCCGTAGTTGTGGTGGGGTGGTATCCCCTCACTTTTTGGGTGCATTTGGTTAGTTCTTGTATTATGTTATGTGGGAGGTGGGGCAGTTCTTTTTTAAGGGTGGTGGTGGTTATTGGTGCACCTTGAGCGATTTTCTCATTAATGTGGGTATAGGCTTGCATCATGGTAGTTGGTTGTGTGGTGTGGGTGGGGTATGTTTTTATGTGCGATTCTCTTGAGTGTGTGTGGTTTGGTAGGTTGTGTAGCCTACGTAGGATGGTGAGACATCTTGGGTCTAAATTGTCTATTAGTCTTTGGTTACAAATTTGTGGGATTGGGCTATAGGTTATAATGAGTGCATAGAGTAAATGGTGTGTTGGGTAGTTTGAGAGGAGTGAGCTATGTTTACGAAGGTGGGCTAAATCTTGGTTGCGGGTGTTGGGGATAGTTTGGCTGAGGTAGGGTTCAAATGTTTTTGCGAGATGGGTGTATTGTGATTTGAGTGTTAGTGTGTTCGGTATGAAATATTGCTTTTGTCTCTTTGTGTAATCCTGAGGGAGGTTTTTGAGGATATGTTGTGTCGGGCCCGGATTTGTTTGTATGTCTCCACTTAGTATTATGAGTGTGGTATTGTCCCATGTGTAGTATTTTTGTGATGTGGGTGTATGTGGTTAAGGGGGTTTGTTTGTTTTGTGGTGGGTGTTTGTCGTGGTGTTGTGTGTTGTTTGGATATGTGTGGTTATGGTGTGGGGGGGGGGGTGGTTGTGGATTTGTGGTTGGATTGGTGGGTTAGGTAGTGGTGCGTGTTGTGTGGGGGTGGGGTGATGTTATGGTTTTGTAGTGGTATGAGGCTAATGGTGATTAATATGATGTGGATGGCGTATGTGTTTTTGGTTGGTATGTGTTTATGTTTGTGGGGTAGTGATTTGTATGTATGGGGGTCTTTGTTGTATGTATGTTTTTTTGTTGTGAGTGTGTAGATGCTTTGGGTTTGTTTCATAAGGGTGTCATTTGTGGTCGAGGCATGTTGGTTAAGACTCCATATTTGTTTGTGGGTATTATGTGTGAGTGTGTGTGTTGTACAAGCCATCCATAGAGTGAGTGATTTTTGTGCAACAACAAATTTTTTATTCATAAAAAGATAGATAATACATATCATTTGTATGAGGATCCGTGGTGGGCATGTTCTAGGATTGCTAGTCATGTAGGTGGTGTAGGTCTTTGTGGAGGCTTGACGAGGGGCTACGTATGTGGGTACCCGAGAATCCCGGGAGTGCGGGGTGGTGTGCGTTGGCATCTCCCGCATAGGCGTTGGCCATGGATGTACTAGGCACGTGTGCGAGTCGTCCAATGTTGTGGTGGGGGAGCTCCGGCGAGGTGGCGGCCAATGTTTGCATGATGTTGTGGATGCGGTTGTTCGATTGTTGGAACTCCATAGCCATAGCGCTCATGACGTTGTGGATGTTCGTCGCATGGGTTTTGAGTGTGTATGTGGAGGCTTCGATTCGCATGTCCGTGTTGAGGTTGATGTTGTTGGTGAGCGTGGTAAGTTTACCCTCTACCGTCTCAACTAGTTCTTTGATAGTCTTCGTGAAGAGCTTCTCCGATACTAACGGTGAGGATGCGGCGGTGTTGCTCATGGCTTGGGCTTTTTGGGCGATGGCTTCGCGTACGGGCGCATGTGCTAGTCTTATGGACGTGTGGTTGGGTTCGGTGCCGTCGATGCTACCTTTGTGGGGAATGAAGTCGACGCGCCTCCCGAGGATGTATGTAGATTTACATAGCCATTCCGTGTAGACCGCCGCGTTAAGACATTGGATGTGGCACCATCCGGCTTGGCGATCATCCTCGTGGTTGGAATTGTATCCAAAGGTGATGCCGGTGATATTTTCCTCGCCGAACAATCGTTTGAGGGCTTTGGTGATGGAAGATTGGGATTCCCGTTGAGGTAGGTTGTTGGTGACGAGGGTGGTACTAATTCTAAGTTCCGAAAGGCTCCCCGTATCTTTGTCCTTGGTGATGCTTACTTTGAGACGTTCGGAGTGGTAGGTGAGGCCGTTACTAAGAATGTCATCTCTAGATTCTTCGGTGGTGAGGGTGATGAATGCGAAATCTTTCTCTATGTCCGATTTTGTGAGTGATAAGATCTCCACCTCACGGCCGTCGTAGTAAGATTCTCGCATGAGGGCCCTAAGTATGTCTACGGCCGGGTTATTGCGGAGAGTTTCACCTTTTAGATGTAGCTTCATGTTCTTGGCCTTTGTGATGAGTTCGAAACCTTTCTCCACCTTGCCGATGACTTGTTCTCCGTCACCCATTGTCATGACGAAGGCGCGTTCTCCTCGTAGTAGGGCCAATCCGTCTCGCTTTGGGTATTGGAGGTGGATTTTGATAAATCCGGCCCAATTTCTTGTGATCGTGTTGATTCCTATGTCTATGGGGTTGGAGTATGCGGAACCTAAGGGTATGTTCATGCTTCGTAGCCTCTCCATGCATGCGGCCTTGACCTCCCTCCGGTTGAGCTTCTTGTAGTCTCCATCGAATCGTATAGTGACATGGAAACCTTCGGTGAGGCCCGTGTCTTGAGAGGTTTTCTCGTACATGGGAATTTGCGTGAAGTGTAGGTGTTGGCCGGGTACCGCGTCCAGTCGTTCGGATGGGTAAAGGGTTTGCTTGGTTCTTGGGAAGGCTCGGCGAAGCGATCTAAATTCTTGTATCTCCATGGCGGGTGTTCCGATGTTGGTGAACTCCTCATCGGTGCGCTTCTCCTTCAACTCTCGTTTCCCTCGTTGTATGGAGAGCGCTTTGTGCATTTGAAATCCTAGCCACATTTGACCAATCATGTCAATGCCTAGGGTGGCTATCCGTTGTGATCTTGTGTGTGGTGGTGATGTGGGTTTGCTTGGTATGGCGGGGGTAGACGTTGCGGTGTAGTCATCGGCCTTCCTCCGTTTGGTGGTTTGGCTTACCGATGCGTCTTCAATCCGTGGATTGCGGTATTGTACCGTTTGCGGGGTGCTCTCGGCGATGCGTACGGATTTGTGTGATGCAGCATTCGCGACAAGTGTTGAATTACGCTCGTATGAGAATTGGAGAGAGTTGCCCCCACGTTCCGGTGACACGTTTTCGAGCTGAGCATCCATGTCTAAGTCTTCGTGGGCTGTTGCGTCGGGTGGATGGGGTGCTTGAGGTGAGAGCTGCAAGTTGTGGGAGGGTGGCGGCTGGGCTTGTACCTATTGGCGGAATTCTAGGTACTGGTTATTGAGTGAGGATGGCATTGCTATGCCTGTGTGATGGCTGCCTTGGGCCATGGGAGGTCAAATCATGGAGGCCTTGTCGGCCCTTGTCGCAATATATGACCGTTGGGCAACCTCCCCTTCGTGGCGCTTCCGCTGTTTGCCTCTTTGCTTGTGCCTGCTTGTCCTCAACTGTCTTGTTGAGTTCGATTGGTTAGCTAGTGTCCGCACCTACGATGTTGTGTCGATTTGTTGGGGTGTTGGTTGAGTGGTCGGGGGGTTGGCCTTTGTCTTCTTCTTTGTTCCTTGTAAGCTCGGTATTTGCCACTTCAGCGCTGCTTTGGTTGCTGTTTGTTGTAGACTTTGGCGTCGTGTGTTGTGGAGGCTAGTTGCTACATTCCGATTGTGGGTTGTTGGCTGTTGTGTGTTGTTTGCTGGTTGTTGGGTGCAGGGTGTCGGTTGTTGGTGGAAGGTTGCTAGGCTGATGAAGGTTGTGTTGTGTGCAGGCGGCTGTGGGTGCGAGGGCGGCCTGCTGCCGATGTTTGCTGGTGTTGTCGAGTCGACTTGCTGTTCGAAATGCACCTGGGAAGTGAAAATGGAGGGTGCGGGAGGTGTGTCGGGGGGTGAGTGGGGACAGAGAGGGAGACGGAGTGAGGGGATGAGGGGGATGGGAGGAAGGTGCCATTGTTGTGTGTCTTTGTTCTTGTGTCTACCTGCACTTGGAGGTCCTGTTGCATGCGAGTGGTAGGCTAGAGTCCTTACCCGAGGTGTTGGTGTGTCGGGTTGGTGTAGTGTCCGTTGTGTGGTCGAGGGGTTGGTGGGTAACGCCTCGTTTGTAGCTGTTGGTTGTAGGCTGGATGTTGGTCGTTTGGATGCCGCCTTAGCTGCTGGTCGATGCAGTCTGCGACGCCTTGTGTTGTGGAGGCCGACTGCTAGTTGCTGATGCTTGGTTGTTGCAGGTTGGGTTGATTGCTGGTTGTTGGGTGTGGGTGGCTGTTACAGTGGAGTATGTCTGGTGTCGTCGTGTGTTGATGTCGTCGGCTGCGAGTGCTCCGCACCTAGCAGAGGAGGGTGAGGGGCGTTTGTGAGAATTGGGGTGGGGGGTGTGTGTGGGCTGGAGGGAAGGAGAGATGGAGAGATGGAGGTGGTGAGAGAGATGAGAGGGGGGTGAGTGGTGTGTGTGTAGGTGTGTGTGAGGGAGGAGAAGTGAGTGTTGTGGAGCATACGAGAGGGTGCGTTATGTAGTGGTATGTGTATGCTAAAGTGGGTGTTTGTTTGGGTGTCTGTGCTTGCTTTTTTGGGGGTTTTGTGATAGGTTCTTGTGTTTGCCTGGTTGTCTGGTTGGGGGTGGCGGTTTGTGGGATGTTATAGGTCTGGTGTTGTGTGGGTTGTCTGTCTTAGGTTTTGTGGGTGTGTGGGGTGGGTTGAGTGCATGTCCTGTGTGTCTATATCAATGGGCGGCGGTATTGCTTTTATGGTGTGTCCGGTTTGGGTCTTTGAAGGGCGATTCCTATGAGTCGTAGCTGTCATTGCCAAATGGTGTGTTTGTTGGGCGAGCCCTGTTTTCCTAGCTGCTTTTTCTCCACGGTGTTGGTCGTGTCGTGTCATGTTCCTGGGTTTAGTTGGTGTCTCTGCCTGAGTTGTTGCTAGACGGGGAAAGGTCGTATGCGAGCAAAGAGCGGAGAGCGGAGAGCAGAGAGCAGAGGTTGAAGAGCATAAAATAGACATTTGGAATGCCATTTTAAAATGAATCAACTCCTATAACCGTGGAATTTTTTGACAACTTCATTACTAATTTAAACTTTTGATATGTATAACTGTGGATTTTCAATCTAAAAATATAATCTTTGTACATGTTTCCACCGCTTTGGTTTAGGGTTTAGGGTTCATCACAATTTCTATGCATCAATTAGGGCTGACGTCATGATGATGTCAAAGTTCAAAAGCCGCGCATCGGCCTTCACTTATATATCTCAATATCTTTTATCCATTTTCCTTTTAAGAATCAAAATTTATGTGATTGTTCATTTGTCATTGATCTCTTTTATTTATTCACTAAATGGTTAACATCCATGCCCAATCAATCTTAAACTATTTCTTATTTACATTAAAAACTTCTCAAAGACTTATTATCTTCTATGTTCAATTTTTTTTTTATTAACAATGATTTATCCCTTATAGAATCCTAATTCTTTTGGTTGTTTAATTGTGAATCATCCCTTCTATTCATTAACAATTTTGTTAATATTTATGCCCTATCATCTTTAATTTTTATTTTCCTCACTTCTCAGTCTCAAAGACTTGTTACCTTCAATTTTTTATCTTATCATTTTTTTCCCATTTGCCATTTGCCATTTTATAAAAAATTTAATCCATTGTCCATTGTTTTTTTAAATTTTTACTTTCTTAATTTTTTTTCTATTCTTTTTCCTGTTGAGAAAACTCATTTTTGGGTTGTTTATTTGTCAATGCTCTCTTCTAAAGATTGACTCTTTGGATAACATCAATGCCCTATCTATTTTAATATTTATTTTTCTCTCTTTTCATGACTTCTCAAAGACTTCTACTCTTTAATTCTTTGTTGCTTATTTTTATTTTTACAGCCATACTAACTTTTTCTCTCAAATTCATGTTTTTTCTCTCAACTTTCAACTAATGCGTGCTCAACATTCATATCTCCTACAATGTCTAAGTAACGACATGATTGAACCCCTCGATATGTCAAGGTCAACATCCAAAATTTATGCATGAACATGATTTTGTTCTTTGGGTGGAACTCAACATTTCACTGAGATGTTGCCCCCAAAATAAAAATCAATGTCGTTATGCAAAATAAAAATTCCCAACAACATGAGCATCCAAAAGTTGGTTTCAAATATGATTGTAATTTTTTTAAAGGCTTGACAAATGGCCCCATATAAAATTTCCAAGTTATAACAAATGGCTTTTAATAGAAACTAAATTTGGTCACAAATCCTTTTTTCTTGCAACTAATTTGCAAATGGCCCTTGTAGCACTTCCTAGGGCTTGCAAAAGGATTTTGACAAATCTCCAAAAACTTGAAATTAGTCACCTTGTTGCTGAGGGTACAAACATCAACATTTGGATAATTTTGAATTTCTCTCACAAGTTTATCTAATTTTCTCAAATGGTTTACAAATGGCCCTCACGTTAATTCCCAAAGACTTTTAAAGTGATTATGAAAATCTCCAAAAATTTGAAATTACCTACCTCATCACCGAGGGTACTAATGTCAACGTTTGGATAACATTTGATGCATGTGACAACTTTATTTGTTTTTCTTAAAAAAAATCAAATGGCCCTTTGAATCACTTCTCAAGATTTTTGAAGTTATTTTGACAAATCTCCAAGAAAATGAAATTTGTACCTACAGTTCCAAGGATACAAATATCAACATTTTGGTAACTTTAAATTTGATTCAAGATTTAGTTTATCTCATTCAAATGATTTATACTTGGCCCTTGTAGGGCTTTCCAAATGACCTTGAAAATCTCAAAACTTGAAATTTGTATGTTCGTGCCAAGGATACAAATATCAACATTTGGGTAACCTTGAAGATAGCTCAAAATGTCATTTATTTTCTACAAATGCTTATAAATGGTGTTGTCAAAACTTCCGTATAGGCTCTCATGGCATCGTGTTGTAATTAGCCGAACGTAGAATTAGGTTATTTTGTAAAGAGGCAACCACATCTATTGTATGTAATTTCTCTAAAAAACTTATAACTCATGCATGTTCATGCGAGGGTTTAGGGTATGGATGTACCATAGGCAAAGAATGATGATAGTTGTAATTCAGTGGTAAAAATGAGATTAACACAGTTTGAAAACATAAAAGTAACCATTACAATGGCTCTCCAGATTGGAGATATGATTGACTGGTTGAGAAAAAAAAGAAATGAGGTCTATTCACTAATAACCTCATCATCCACATAAATCAAACCGTTATCAGCGTGTCCTCACTAGCAGGGTACTTTGGAAACCTGAGGTCATTTCGAACAGCTTCTGAACTGTTCCACCACTTGAGCCAGCGCACTTTGTACTTGGGCTCAACCACTGCAGTTGTCACCATCTGCAGTTTCTCCAGTCACATCTCAACTTTGGTAGCAATGTGTGCACTGTAATGTGCAATAACCTGCATGTCCAAGGAAATAATGCATCAGCAAAGGCAGAGCTAAGGTCTTCAATCAAAATCAAAATCCAAGTAAAATTCACTCACCTCTTCCATGAAGTCCTCCCCTACGGCTGGATTAGCAACTGATTGGGCTTTGTTGAAGTAGGTAAATAGCTCCTCCTTCTTCTTAGCAATAGCCTTGTCAACATATTCCTACATAATGGAATTCGAATCATCCTACATAATGGAATTCGAAGGACTGTTTTCGAGACGGGCTGCCGCCTCATACGGTCAACTACCTCATACATATTGCCATGGAACAATGTGGCTTGCACATTGTTCCCAACCTTCGTTAGGCCATTAACTTACCTTCGAGCACGCTCGATAGGTGATTCAGAATGGCCTCCAACACCACTACTACGGCCTTGACTAGAACTACCAAAAGGATGGTGACTATCATCCCCTACTGAGTCCGTCCTAAGCGGAGGATGCGAATCATCACCGTCGTCGCGATCTCCACTCTCACTGGCCTTAGATTGAGAAACGCGCCGCAACCTTCCTTTTCCATTCCTTGGTGCAATGCCTACATGAGGAGACCCAAGGGTAACCTCCAAGTCCATGGCTCCTCTGCAAGCACTCCCTGACAGGCACCCTAAGGGCACTTGAAACGCATTCAGAGTTTGAGGCCTCACCTCAGAAAAAAGACCAAAACAATCAGGATCCCCAAAATAACCAAGTGCCCTTAGGGTGCTGGAAATGGGCGTCGGGTCCGACGCCCATTTTCAGCACCCTAAGGGCACTTGAACCGCATTCAGAGTTCGAGGCCTCACCTGAGAAAAAAGACCAAAAAAATGAGGATCCCCCAAAAAACCAAGTGCCCTTAGGGTGCTGGAAATGGGCGTCGGGTCCGACGCCCATTTTCAGCACCCTAAGGGCACTTGAACCGCATTCACAGTTCGAGGCCTCACCTGAGAAAAAAGACCAAAAAAATGAGGATCCCCAAAAAAACCAAGTGCCCTTAGGGTGCTGGAAATGGGCGTCGGGTCCGACGCCCATTTTCAGCACCCTAAGGGCACTTGAACCGCATTAAGAGTTCGAGGCCTCACATGAGAAAAAAAAACCAAAAAAATGAGGATCCCCAAAATAACCAAGTGCCCTTAGGGTGCAAGAAATGGGCGTCGGACCCGACGCCCATTTCCAGCACCCTAAGGGCACGTGCACCGGACTCAGACTCTTAAGCCCCCAGCAGCTTCAGAACCCATAACTTCCTCATATAATAATCGATTCTAACATTTGACCACTCCATTGTCATCTACGTTTCACGTAGATGACAATGGACTCCTCACTTGTTCCATTTGGGCAAGCACAGAGGAAGTTATGCCCATTTGAAGGTTCGCAGTCCTGGAACAGCAGTGGCCTGGGAGTGGCACCCGGGACTCCGAACCTTCAAATGGGCATAACTTCCTCTGTACTTGCCCAAATGGGGCAAGTGAGTAGTGCATTGTCATCTACATGAAACGTAGATGACGATGGAGTGGTCAAATATTAGAATGAAAGAACATATAAAGAAGTTATGGGGTTCTGAAGCTGCTGGAGGCCTGGAAGTCTGAGTCCGGTGCAAGTGCCCTTAGGGTGCTGGAAATGGGCGTCGGGTCCGACGCCCATTTCCAACACCTCATTTCATTTGGGTTTTTGGTGGGTCCCTTTTTTTTTTTCCCCGAGGATAGGCCTTGGAGTCAGACTGCGGTGCAAGTGCCCTTAGGGTGCTGGAAATGGGCATCGGGTCCGACGCCCATTTCCAACACCTCATTTCATTTGGGTTTTTGATGGATCCTCTTTATTTTTCAACTTTTCTCCGAGGTGAGGCCTCGGAGTTAGACTGCGGTCCAAGTGCCCTTAGCGTGCTGGAAATGGGCGTCGGGTCCGACGCCCATTTCTTGCACATCATTTCATTTGGGTTTTTGGTGGATCTTCTTGTTTTTGAAGTTTTTTTCCAAGGTGAGGCCTCGGAGTCTGAGTCCGGCGTAAATGCCCTTAGGGTGCTGGAAATGGGCGTCGGGTCCGACGCCCATTTTCACCACCCTAAAGGCACTTGAACCGCATTCAAAGTCCGAGGCTTCACTTCGGAAAAAAGACCAAAAAAATGAGGATCCATAAAAAAACCAAGTGCCCTTAGGGATGCTGGAAATGGGCGTCGGGTCCGACGTCCATTTTCAGCACCCTACGGGCACTTGAACCACATTCAGAGTCCGAGGCCTCACTTGAGAAAAAAGACCAAAAAATGAGAATCCATAAAATAACCGAGTGCCCTTAGGGTGCTGGAAATGGGCGTCGGACCCGACGCCCATTTCCAGCACCCTAAGGGCACTTGCACCGGACTCAGACTTCCAAGCCCCCAGCAGCTTCAGAACCCCATAACTTCTTCATATGTTCTTTGATTGTAACATTTGACCACTCCATCGTCATCTACGTTTCACGTAGATGACAATGCACTACTCACTTGCCCCATTTGGGCAAGTACAAAGGAAGTTATGCCCATTTGAAGGTTCGCAGTCCCGGGAGCCACTCCCAGGCCACTGCTGTTCCAGGACTGCGAACCTTCAAATGGGCATAACTTCTTCTGTGCCTGCCCAAATGGGGCAAGTGAGTAGTCCATTGTCATCTACGTGACACGTAGATGACGATGGAGTGGTCAAATGTTAGAATCAAAGAGCATATGAGGAAGTTATGGGGTTCTGAAGCTGATGGGGGCCTCAGAGTCTGAGTCCGGTGCATGTGCCCTTAGGGTGCTGGAAATGGGCGTCGGACCCGACGCCCATTTCCAGCACCCTAAGGGCACTTGGTTTTTAGGGGGATCCTCATTTTTTTGGTCTTTTTTCTCAGGTGAGGCCTCGAACTCTGAATGCGGTTCAAGTGCCCTTAGGGTGCTGAAAATGGGCGTCGGACCCGACGCCCATTTCCAGCACCCTAAGGGCACTTGGTTTTTTTGGGGGATCCTCATTTCTTTGGTCTTTTTTCTCATGTGAGGCCTCGAACTCTAAATGCGGTTCAAGTGCCCTTAGGGTGCTGAAAATAGGCGTCGGACCCGACGCCCATTTCCAACACCCTAAGGGCACTTGGTTATTTTGGGGATCCTCATTTTTTTGGTCTTTTTTCTCAGGTGAGGCCTCGAACTCTGAATGCGGTTCAACTGCCCCAAGGGTGCTGAAAATGGGCGTCGGACCCGACGCCCATTTCCAGCACCCTAAGGGCACTTGGTTTTTTGGGGAATCCTCATTTTTTTGGTCTTTTTTCTCAGGTGAGGCTTCGAACTCTGAATGCGGTTCAAGTGCCCTTAGGGTGCTGAAAATGGGCGTCGGACCCGACGCCCATTTCCAGCACCCTAAGGGCACTTGGTTTTTTTGGGGGATCCTCATTTTTTTGGTCTTTTTTCTCATGTGCGGCCTCGAACTCTGAATGCGGTTCAAGTGCCCCAAGGGTGCTGAAAATGGGCGTCGGACCCGACGCCCATTTCCAGCACCCTAAGGGCACTTGGTTTTTTTGGGGGATCCTCATTTCTTTGGTCTTTTTTCTCATGTGAGGCCTCGAACTCTAAATGCGGTTCAAGTGCCCTTAGGGTGCTGAAAATAGGCGTCGGACCCGACGCCCATTTCCAACACCCTAAGGGCACTTGGTTATTTTGGGGATCCTCATTTTTTTGGTCTTTTTTCTCAGGTGAGGCCTCGAACTCTGAATGCGGTTCAACTGCCCCAAGGGTGCTGAAAATGGGCGTCGGACCCGACGCCCATTTCCAGCACCCTAAGGGCACTTGGTTTTTTGGGGGATCCTCATTTTTTTGGTCTTTTTTCTCAGGTGAGGCCTCGAACTCTGAATGCGGTTCAAGTGCCCTTAGGGTGCTGAAAATGGGCGTCGGACCCGACGCCCATTTCCAGCACCCTAAGGGCACTTGGTTTTTTTGGGGGATCCTCATTTTTTTGGTCTTTTTTCTCATGTGCGGCCTCGAACTCTGAATGCGGTTCAAGTGCCCCAAGGGTGCTGAAAATGGGCGTCGGACCCGACGCCCATTTCCAGCACCCTAAGGGCACTTGGTTTTTTTGGGGGATCCTCATTTCTTTGGTCTTTTTTCTCATGTGAGGCCTCGAACTCTAAATGCGGTTCAAGTGCCCTTAGGGTGCTGAAAATAGGCGTCGGACCCGACGCCCATTTCCAACACCCTAAGGGCACTTGGTTATTTTGGGGATCCTCATTTTTTTGGTCTTTTTTCTCAGGTGAGGCCTCGAACTCTGAATGCGGTTCAACTGCCCCAAGGGTGCTGAAAATGGGCGTCGGACCCGACGCCCATTTCCAGCACCCTAAGGGCACTTGGTTTTTTGGGGGATCCTCATTTTTTTGGTCTTTTTTCTCAGGTGAGGCTTCGAACTCTGAATGCGGTTCAAGTGCCCTTAGGGTGCTGAAAATGGGCGTCGGACCCGACGCCCATTTCCAGCACCCTAAGGGCACTTGGTTTTTTTGGGGGATCCTCATTTTTTTGGTCTTTTTTCTCATGTGCGGCCTCGAACTCTGAATGCGGTTCAAGTGCCCCAAGGGTGCTGAAAATGGGCGTCGGACCCGACGCCCATTTCCAGCACCCTAAGGGCACTTGGTTTTTTTGGGGGATCCTCATTTCTTTGGTCTTTTTTCTCATGTGAGGCCTCGAACTCTAAATGCGGTTCAAGTGCCCTTAGGGTGCTGAAAATAGGCGTCGGACCCGACGCCCATTTCCAACACCCTAAGGGCACTTGGTTATTTTGGGGATCCTCATTTTTTTGGTCTTTTTTCTCAGGTGAGGCCTCGAACTCTGAATGCGGTTCAACTGCCCCAAGGGTGCTGAAAATGGGCGTCGGACCCGACGCCCATTTCCAGCACCCTAAGGGCACTTGGTTTTTTGGGGGATCCTCATTTTTTTGGTCTTTTTTCTCAGGTGAGGCTTCGAACTCTGAATGCGGTTCAAGTGCCCTTAGGGTGCTGAAAATGGGCGTCGGACCCGACGCCCATTTCCAGCACCCTAAGGGCACTTGGTTTTTTTGGGGGATCCTCATTTTTTTGGTCTTTTTTCTCATGTGCGGCCTCGAACTCTGAATGCGGTTCAAGTGCCCCAAGGGTGCTGAAAATGGGCGTCGGACCCGACGCCCATTTCCAGCACCCTAAGGGCACTTGGTTTTTTGGGGGGATCCTCATTTCTTTGGTATTTTTTCTCATGTGAGGCCTCGAACTCTAAATGCGGTTCAAGTGCCCTTAGGGTGCTGAAAATAGGCGTCGGACCCGACGCCCATTTCCAACACCCTAAGGGCACTTGGTTATTTTGGGGATCCTCATTTTTTTGGTCTTTTTTCTCAGGTGAGGCCTCGAACTCTGAATGCGGTTCAACTGCCCCAAGGGTGCTGAAAATGGGCGTCGGACCCGACGCCCATTTCCAGCACCCTAAGGGCACTTGGTTTTTTGGGGGATCCTCATTTTTTTGGTCTTTTTTCTCAGGTGAGGCTTCGAACTCTGAATGCGGTTCAAGTGCCCTTAGGGTGCTGAAAATGGGCGTCGGACCCGACGCCCATTTCCAGCACCCTAAGGGCACTTGGTTTTTTGGGGGATCCTCATTTTTTTGGTCTTTTTTCTCAGGTGAGGCTTCGAACTCTGAATGCGGTTCAAGTGCCCTTAGGGTGCTGAAAATGGGCGTCGGACCCGACGCCCATTTCCAGCACCCTAAGGGCACTTGGTTTTTTTGGGGGATCCTCATTTTTTTGGTCTTTTTTCTCATGTGCGGCCTCGAACTCTGAATGCGGTTCAAGTGCCCCAAGGGTGCTGAAAATGGGCGTCGGACCCGACGCCCATTTCCAGCACCCTAAGGGCACTTGGTTTTTTTGGGGGATCCTCATTTCTTTGGTCTTTTTTCTCATGTGAGGCCTCGAACTCTAAATGCGGTTCAAGTGCCCTTAGGGTGCTGAAAATAGGCGTCGGACCCGACGCCCATTTCCAACACCCTAAGGGCACTTGGTTATTTTGGGGATCCTCATTTTTTTGGTCTTTTTTCTCAGGTGAGGCCTCGAACTCTGAATGCGGTTCAACTGCCCCAAGGGTGCTGAAAATGGGCGTCGGACCCGACGCCCATTTCCAGCACCCTAAGGGCACTTGGTTTTTTGGGGGATCCTCATTTTTTTGGTCTTTTTTCTCAGGTGAGGCCTCGAACTCTGAATGCGGTTCAAGTGCCCTTAGGGTGCTGAAAATGGGCGTCGGACCCGACGCCCATTTCCAGCACCCTAAGGGCACTTGGTTTTTTTGGGGGATCCTCATTTTTTTGGTCTTTTTTCTCATGTGCGGCCTCGAACTCTGAATGCGGTTCAAGTGCCCCAAGGGTGCTGAAAATGGGCGTCGGACCCGACGCCCATTTCCAGCACCCTAAGGGCACTTGGTTTTTTTGGGGGATCCTCATTTCTTTGGTCTTTTTTCTCATGTGAGGCCTCGAACTCTAAATGCGGTTCAAGTGCCCTTAGGGTGCTGAAAATAGGCGTCGGACCCGACGCCCATTTCCAACACCCTAAGGGCACTTGGTTATTTTGGGGATCCTCATTTTTTTGGTCTTTTTTCTCAGGTGAGGCCTCGAACTCTGAATGCGGTTCAACTGCCCCAAGGGTGCTGAAAATGGGCGTCGGACCCGACGCCCATTTCCAGCACCCTAAGGGCACTTGGTTTTTTGGGGGATCCTCATTTTTTTGGTCTTTTTTCTCAGGTGAGGCTTCGAACTCTGAATGCGGTTCAAGTGCCCTTAGGGTGCTGAAAATGGGCGTCGGACCCGACGCCCATTTCCAGCACCCTAAGGGCACTTGGTTTTTTTGGGGGATCCTCATTTTTTTGGTCTTTTTTCTCATGTGCGGCCTCGAACTCTGAATGCGGTTCAAGTGCCCCAAGGGTGCTGAAAATGGGCGTCGGACCCGACGCCCATTTCCAGCACCCTAAGGGCACTTGGTTTTTTTGGGGGATCCTCATTTCTTTGGTCTTTTTTCTCATGTGAGGCCTCGAACTCTAAATGCGGTTCAAGTGCCCTTAGGGTGCTGAAAATAGGCGTCGGACCCGACTCCCATTTCCAACACCCTAAGGGCACTTGGTTATTTTGGGGATCCTCATTTTTTTGGTCTTTTTTCTCAGGTGAGGCCTCGAACTCTGAATGCGGTTCAACTGCCCCAAGGGTGCTGAAAATGGGCGTCGGACCCGACGCCCATTTCCAGCACCCTAAGGGCACTTGGTTTTTTGGGGGATCCTCATTTTTTTGGTCTTTTTTCTCAGGTGAGGCCTCGAACTCTGAATGCGGTTCAAGTGCCCTTAGGGTGCTGAAAATGGGCGTCGGACCCGACGCCCATTTCCAGCACCCTAAGGGCACTTGGTTTTTTTGGGGGATCCTCATTTTTTTGGTCTTTTTTCTCAGGTGAGGCCTCGAACTCTGAATGCGGTTCAAGTGCCCCAAGGGTGCTGAAAATGGGCGTCGGACCCGACGCCCATTTCCAGCACCCTAAGGGCACTTGGTTTTTTTGGGGGATCCTCATTTCTTTGGTCTTTTTTCTCATGTGAGGCCTCGAACTCTGAATGCGGTTCAACTGCCCCAAGGGTGCTGAAAATGGGCGTCGGACCCGACGCCCATTTCCAGCACCCTAAGGGCACTTGGTTTTTTGGGGGATCCTCATTTTTTTGGTCTTTTTTCTCAGGTGAGGCTTCGAACTCTGAATGCGGTTCAAGTGCCCTTAGGGTGCTGAAAATGGGCGTCGGACCCGACGCCCATTTCCAGCACCCTAAGGGCACTTGGTTTTTTTGGGGGATCCTCATTTTTTTGGTCTTTTTTCTCATGTGCGGCCTCGAACTCTGAATGCGGTTCAAGTGCCCCAAGGGTGCTGAAAATGGGCGTCGGACCCGACGCCCATTTCCAGCACCCTAAGGGCACTTGGTTTTTTGGGGGGATCCTCATTTCTTTGGTCTTTTTTCTCATGTGAGGCATCGAACTCTAAATGCGGTTCAAGTGCCCTTAGGGTGCTGAAAATAGGCGTCGGACCCGACGCCCATTTCCAACACCCTAAGGGCACTTGGTTATTTTGGGGATCCTCATTTTTTTGGTCTTTTTTCTCAGGTGAGGCCTCGAACTCTGAATGCGGTTCAACTGCCCCAAGGGTGCTGAAAATGGGCGTCGGACCCGACGCCCATTTCCAGCACCCTAAGGGCACTTGGTTTTTTGGGGGATCCTCATTTTTTTGGTCTTTTTTCTCAGGTGAGGCTTCGAACTCTGAATGCGGTTCAAGTGCCCTTAGGGTGCTGAAAATGGGCGTCGGACCCGACGCCCATTTCCAGCACCCTAAGGGCACTTGGTTTTTTGGGGGATCCTCATTTTTTTGGTCTTTTTTCTCAGGTGAGGCTTCGAACTCTGAATGCGGTTCAAGTGCCCTTAGGGTGCTGAAAATGGGCGTCGGACCCGACGCCCATTTCCAGCACCCTAAGGGCACTTGGTTTTTTTGGGGGATCCTCATTTTTTTGGTCTTTTTTCTCATGTGCGGCCTCGAACTCTGAATGCGGTTCAAGTGCCCCAAGGGTGCTGAAAATGGGCGTCGGACCCGACGCCCATTTCCAGCACCCTAAGGGCACTTGGTTTTTTTGGGGGATCCTCATTTCTTTGGTCTTTTTTCTCATGTGAGGCCTCGAACTCTAAATGCGGTTCAAGTGCCCTTAGGGTGCTGAAAATAGGCGTCGGACCCGACGCCCATTTCCAACACCCTAAGGGCACTTGGTTATTTTGGGGATCCTCATTTTTTTGGTCTTTTTTCTCAGGTGAGGCCTCGAACTCTGAATGCGGTTCAACTGCCCCAAGGGTGCTGAAAATGGGCGTCGGACCCGACGCCCATTTCCAGCACCCTAAGGGCACTTGGTTTTTTGGGGGATCCTCATTTTTTTGGTCTTTTTTCTCAGGTGAGGCTTCGAACTCTGAATGCGGTTCAAGTGCCCTTAGGGTGCTGAAAATGGGCGTCGGACCCGACGCCCATTTCCAGCACCCTAAGGGCACTTGGTTTTTTTGGGGGATCCTCATTTTTTTGGTCTTTTTTCTCATGTGCGGCCTCGAACTCTGAATGCGGTTCAAGTGCCCCAAGGGTGCTGAAAATGGGCGTCGGACCCGACGCCCATTTCCAGCACCCTAAGGGCACTTGGTTTTTTGGGGGGATCCTCATTTCTTTGGTCTTTTTTCTCATGTGAGGCCTCGAACTCTAAATGCGGTTCAAGTGCCCTTAGGGTGCTGAAAATAGGCGTCGGACCCGACGCCCATTTCCAACACCCTAAGGGCACTTGGTTATTTTGGGGATCCTCATTTTTTTGGTCTTTTTTCTCAGGTGAGGCCTCGAACTCTGAATGCGGTTCAACTGCCCCAAGGGTGCTGAAAATGGGCGTCGGACCCGACGCCCATTTCCAGCACCCTAAGGGCACTTGGTTTTTTGGGGGATCCTCATTTTTTTGGTCTTTTTTCTCAGGTGAGGCTTCGAACTCTGAATGCGGTTCAAGTGCCCTTAGGGTGCTGAAAATGGGCGTCGGACCCGACGCCCATTTCCAGCACCCTAAGGGCACTTGGTTTTTTGGGGGATCCTCATTTTTTTGGTCTTTTTTCTCAGGTGAGGCTTCGAACTCTGAATGCGGTTCAAGTGCCCTTAGGGTGCTGAAAATGGGCGTCGGACCCGACGCCCATTTCCAGCACCCTAAGGGCACTTGGTTTTTTTGGGGGATCCTCATTTTTTTGGTCTTTTTTCTCATGTGCGGCCTCGAACTCTGAATGCGGTTCAAGTGCCCCAAGGGTGCTGAAAATGGGCGTCGGACCCGACGCCCATTTCCAGCACCCTAAGGGCACTTGGTTTTTTGGGGGGATCCTCATTTCTTTGGTCTTTTTTCTCATGTGAGGCCTCGAACTCTAAATGCGGTTCAAGTGCCCTTAGGGTGCTGAAAATAGGCGTCGGACCCGACGCCCATTTCCAACACCCTAAGGGCACTTGGTTATTTTGGGGATCCTCATTTTTTATCTTTTTTCCGAGGTGAGGGCTCGGACTGTGAATGCGGTTCAAGTGCCCTTAGGGTGTTGAAAATGGGCGTTGGACCCAACGCTCATTTCTAGCACCCTAAGGGCACTTGGTTTTTTTGTGGATCCTCATTTTTTGGTCTTTTTTCCGAGGTGAGGCCTCGGACTCTGAATGCGGTTCAAGTGCCCTTATGGTGCTGAAAATGGGCGTCGGACCCGACGCCCATTTCCAGCACCCTAAGGGCACTTGCACCGGACTTAGACTTCGAGGCCCCCAGCAGCTTCAGAACCCCATAACTTGCTCATATGTTCTTCGATTCTAACATTTGACCATTCCATCGTCATCTACGTTTCACGTCGATGACAATGGACTACTCACTTGCCCCGTGTTGCCAAGCACAAAGGAAGTTATTCCCATTTGAAGGTTCGCAGTCCCGGGAGCCACTCCCAGGCCACTGCTGTTCCAGGGCGTTGTCCCGGGACAGCGCCCCAGTCAACTTGCCATATGTTCTAGCTAAGACCTCCAAATGAGGTGTTCTGAAGCATTCTAGAATTGGCACGCCATAAGCTATGCATTGCTTATGGCGTCACGTTCATGCCGCCTAGGCTCCGCGGGTAGGAGGCGTTCCCAACGCTCGGGGCCCTCACCCACACTAGGATCACCCCCACAATGCATCCTCAAATTTGGCATAGTCCCCAAAGGTGTCGTTCCAAGGTCCTCACAGATCCACACCTTTAGTTCCTAGTCCACCCAACCTTTATGTTCAGTCGAAGTCTCATGTGGTTGTTTCAAATAAGTGTCCTCCATTGCAACCGCCTTCTTCATGTGTGCGCGTCAGTATCGTAGACTGTTTGAAGAAGTTGGCTACTAGGCCAGGGAAGAAGAATCTCCTAAAGTAGCTTGACTACAGTTCCCTTAGACATGAGAAAGTTGAGTGAAGATGTGCCACCAGTATAGGACGGCACGGACGTTGGCCGAGGCCGAGAGTCTTTACCATGGGCTGAGGGCTTGGTGGGTATCTGCTTGGGCCGTGATTGAAAAAACGTTGAGTAATTGGAGTTGTGGCTTGCCTATTGGCATTTCCGCTATCGCCAATGGGGTGGATTTATGACAGGGGTAAGCTCATTCGATTTTTGCCATGAACATCAATCCGGACTTTGAAGGGTGATATAGTTTTGAATTTTATGCTAACTTGACCTCACATGCGATGCCTAGAAATTCACGGAGATAGAACTTGCGGAGATGCCGTCTTGCAACCTTGCGGAGACTGTCCACAACAAGTGGCTTCAAGCGTCCGGCAACAATGGCGGTGATCTTTACGTCGCCACGGTGGATGACTATATCCGGGCATTCCTACAGGTCGTCAATTACTACCAGTACTTGAAGGGCGACATGGGTGGGACTGGACCGAGCAAGAAGGAGCTAAGGCTGCGGATGGCGGAACATAGGGCCCAGAAAACAGGTGACCCTAAGGTCCTCCAGGACCCCATGCTAGACATGCCCGGAGCCGACGAGTTATGTACACGCGACCCTCACATGGCAGGAGAGGAAGTGTTTGGCTTGATGAAGCGAAAGCTAGACCTACCCCTTGGAGCTGATGAAGAGTCGCACTGGCCTGATAAGGTCAACTTCTCACATCCTCGTGGCTCTGGTAGGCATGTCAGGATTCGTTCCACTCACATGCCAATAATTCTTGAAGAGGAAGATTCGGATGTCGAGGAAGTTGCACCCCCGGCGCCACATGCCGACGATGTCATCCCGTCCCCCACCCACGAGGGACGGATCCGGCACGTCTCTGCCGTCGAGGAGACTAGGGTGAACTTGAAGGAGTGGCACATCGCTCGGTTGCCAAAGACTTCTGCCAAATGTTGTTGGGTCCAGAGAGCTGTCACCAAAAGAAGTATACTGAGAGAATCGTAAGGGGTGCGAAATCAACCCCCACCCCTACGTACACCGGTCTATGGCACAACACCAGGAGGAATGTGAAAGAGTCCACAGAGTTCTTCTTCTGCTCAGATGATATCGAGAGGTGCGTCAAAGGTAGGAGGCGCAAATGGGTCGTTCAATACTCTGCACAACAGGAGAGACCAAACATTCCGGATGTTTGGCCAGTGAAACTTGGTACAAACCTCAAGCAATGTGAGATCTTGGCCCTCGAAGCGGCCGGATTCCAACTGCCACAGAAAGTGCCGGTCTCGCCCAGAAGGCTCTTTTCCACAGCCCCGTCTCCGGCAAATCTAGACTCCGTGCCAGTGCCCGCGGATGTGAACATGTATCCTGGGAAGAGAGAAGGGAAAATTGTCAAGCGCACCGCAACCCGTCCAAACCCTCAACAGAGGCTATCGATGGGCTCTTCGGACTCCCTCAAAGCTCGACTCCGCTCGGTCACGATGATTCCTCACCCTGGCCATGGCTGCATCATTGCGCTAGACTCGATAACGCCACCCGACGTGACACAATATTAGATCACCATCAGCTCCCTTCCAGGTTGCACCTGCCCCGCATTCAAGAAGACAATTACCAACTTTCGAGGGAGGAATCAGTTCTCGTATTGCAAGCATGTCTACTTCATCTTTTTAAAGGTCTGCCATCGCAATCCTGATGTAGACCATTTCAAATTCAGGGCCTTTTAATTTATTTTTGGACCTATACTTTCCACGGAAATAGGTCATGAATTTTTACTATTTTAAGAATAATCTAGAATATTCTAAGAATATTAGAATCTTTTTCTTAAATTAGTATGGGAAGTTTATTATTTTTACATCATTTCCGCTCTCCGCTCTCCGCTCTCTGCTCACCGCTCACATACAAGTCTCGTCCGTTGCTAGACATAGCAATGTGTTCGTGAGTTTGCAGGTGGTGCTAGTGGCCGTTTGGAGCTTGTTAATGTCCCTTTTCGTGTGAGGATATGTGGTCGGAATGGGGTGTGAGGTGACCAGCTTAGGGCGTTTGGAGGTACGTGCTTTTGTGATCTTCTGGTGCGGGGCCATCTTTGGCTGATGGTGTTGGTGCATGGCGCGGTAAGTTCATTTCTTTCTCGGGGTACAGGAGTGTTGTTTTGTATTCTTGGAGTTTGGCGTCCTGTGGGCAATTCGATCCATCATTGGGGTGTGGGTAAGGTGCATTCCCGCTTGTATGCGAAGGCTTGTACGTTTGTGTATGTGATGTTTTCTTGTGTGTGACTGTGTATGTCCTGGGGTGGGTTGTCTTGTTGCGTGTTTTTTGTGTGGGGTTGGGTCGTTGTGTGGCTTGTTTTACCGGCCTTAGGTATGCTGGTGTGATGTGTAGTATCGGACATTTGTGTGGTGGGGCTTGTGCCAATGGAGGAGTTGCTGGTATCTTGTGGCGGCTGGTGTATGGCCAAGGTAAGTGGCATTCTGTGTGGAGTGAACTTGTTTTGTGTGGTTTCTTTGTGTGATGCATCCCTTGTGTGTTGCTGTGTGGTTTTGTTTTTTGTGATCTTTGTATGGGTGTGGGCCGGAGTGGAGAAATATGCTATGAAGTGCGGTAGTAGCTTAGTGTATAGGGATTTGTGATACCTGAGTGTGAGGAGTGGGGCAACTTCTGATGTGTGGTCGTTGTGGACTGGGCGAGTGTGGTTGGTGTGCTCCTTGTTGGTGGGGCGCGTGAATGGTTGTAGCTGTCTGGTGCAGCTGCTTCCGTCTCAGCTCCCTCTTCGCCCTGGCTAGTGGATCAGCTGCCCTGTGGAGGATCTTCTGCCGCAACGCCGTTTTCCTCGCAGTTGGGATTCGGGTTCGGGGAGGGTTGTACATCGACTCCATCCCCTTCGCAGTTGTGGTGCGGTGTAGATCCGGCAAGGGGTGTGTTGCGTAGGGTTTAGATCTGGGGGAGGAGTATAGGGGGTAGTGCTTCTATTATGTATAGTGTACTGGTTGTAGGACACCTCAGTATGGCTGCAACTGAGCAGTGTGCAGATCCATAATAAAGTTACATGATGATGATTTTGAAGACCTCGGTGTTGTTGTCCCCTGGTGCGGGTGTGGAGCGGTGTTGTGTTTTTCTCGCTTGGGGTCGCAGGTCTTCTGTGTTGTGGTTTAGGGTTGGCGTCGATGCACTCGGAGCTGGGTTGTGTCGGGAGGTTGAGGTTGTTGTTTCGATCTGCGATGCTTCTTCTTTTCCATAGCTGGGTTTTCTTCTGCGGCAGTGCTTGTGCGACTCTCGGGCTGGTGCACTCGGTGCGCCCTTGCTGGTGCTCTCAATGCGACATCTTCCCGGCTCCGACCTTTGTTCGAAAAGTATATGAATAACATGCACATACCTTATGTGTGTGTGAGGTCTGGAACAGAAATTTCTGTTGCAACTCTGCATCCTGTCTTCTACTCTTGGAATTGGAAGTGGAATTGAAAGACATCCTTGTGATCAATTCAAGCCAGTCTTTTTGAAATTCGGGGGATTATCATATATATTGTACCTCTCATTCTTCCAACATAAAAAACTTGACCCCCTAGTGTTGTTCCAGGCATTACCCGAAATTGCCATGGTGAACATTCTTGAAAAAATAATGTTGGTATTGGGGGACTGCGAGCCAGGCTAGGTACGAGTGGCAGGTGGTGGGTAAAAGCCCAAATAGAAGACAATGTCAATGAAGGGTGGAGGCTCAAATACACCCTAACCTCCGTAATGTCACAACCTCTCTTATATCCCCAAACCCTAGGGAGCAAATGTGCTCAATTCAAATCTCCTTCCGTATTGTTACATTCCCTCTCACATATCACCAAGGAAGTAACCTCATGGTTGAGGATTTGGGTGGATTAGGGTTAGTGTTTGGGGTTAGGGGTTAGGGGTTAGGGTTTAGTGTTTATGGTGTAGGGGCATGTAAGAACCACATATCAAAGACTTTAAGAAGGCTTGAAGTCTTTTCTTATCTTATGTTGTGATCTAATGGTTTAAATTGCGTTATCACTAGTGTGTAATGTAGAGAAAGGTAGAAAAAGAAGGAAGAAGGGAACTTGATTTGTGAGTTCATGATCAACGACTACATGGTTTGATTGCCATCTAGGACTTGTGTAAGTTTGAGTAATTTGCAGAGGGTGAGGATCTTGGACTTTGATGATCTACTGTGAGGCTTCAGAGCTCCATATGCTTTAGAGACACATACAATGACTCACAAAAGTACTTGGCCACTACTTGTGAATCCATTTGGCATGCAATTGTAGAGAGAGGTTAATGAAACCGCCTCCCAAATTAATTAGGGTTAATCAACATCATTTAATGCAGTATTAGGTGGCTTCCTTTGGGTAATCAAAGTGGTACATTTTTGTGGGAGTGGTTCAAATAATCTCAAGGGTGGCCAACTACATATGTTGACAATAGTGACTTCTTCTTCCACTTGTGTTTTCATCGAGTGTATAGATCTTTGAGAGCTTCCAATAGTCTTAAGTTGAAATTCTTCACATTTCTAGCGGTCACAATGAAGAAAATAAGTTTTCATGAGCGTTCCCAAGTCATAGCATTGAGTGAGCAAGGATTTTCACAACGTTTCATAGCTGGCCATCTTCACATTCCTCGTAGCACAGTTGGCCACATTCTAGTTCGGTTCAGAGAAAATGGGGAGGTGTCTGATCATCCAAGATCTGGGAGACCATGTCTTTTGAGCATTCGGGATGAGAGGCTTGCTGTGAGGACTCTCAATCGGTTGAAATCAGGGACTGCGGCACCTGTAGGTCGTAGTTTGAGAGCTCAAGGTCTTTGTTTGTTTGATGAGACTGTCCGTAGAAGTTTTCGGAGGCAATGGCTTGGTGCTAGAGTGAAGAGGAAGAAACCATTGCTGACAAATAGGCATAGGCAGAAGCGTTTACAGTGGGCGAAGGTTTCACAGGACTGTGATGTAGAAAACTGGAGTCATGTCATTTGGTCAGATGAGTCCAAGTTCAATGTTTTTAGTTCAGATGGCCGTCAATGGTGTTGGAGAAATCCTACAGAGCCTCTTCGTGATTGTCATGTACAACATATGGTTAAACATGGTGGAGGTAGCATCATGGTATGGGGATGCATGAGTTGGGCAGGTGTAGGAAATCTTCACCGCATTGATGGCAATATGAATTCACAAGTTTATCTTGACATTTTACATTTGCAATTGTTGGGTACTATTGAGAAACAAGGTCTTGATGAGGCAGAAATGATTTTTCAGCATGATAACGACCCGAAACATACATCTGGTCTTCTACAACGATGGCTAGGTCAACAAGATTTCTATGTGATAGAGTGGCCACCACAATCTCCCGACCTAAATCCTATCGAACACTTGTGGAATGAAGTAGATAGATGCTTACGATTGTTTGGTGATTCACCCAAAAGTAGAGATGACTTGTGGGAGAAGATCTAGGTTGTTTGGCAAAACATTGAAGTAGAATTTGTGCAAAAGCTAATCCCCACAATGCCAACAAGGGTGGTTGATCTTCTTGCAGCTAAAGGTGAATACACACGTTGGTAGACATGTAGTTGTTGTACATATGTAGCATTTGCTACTTACTAGCTTTTCATTTTGAGTTTTCTTTGTGTTATCATGATTTCCTACTTAATCAACATAAGTTCTTGGCCATGATTTTTGCATACTTCTTTCAATTTCTTTTTACCATTTCGATTTTTTTTTACAAATTTTTGATAACATGTTCTTGACAACTTGTATGGTATCTATGACAAATCTTGCTTATTATTTCTCACTAGTCTAAGAGCTTTTGTCCAATTTTCACAATCATAGGCAGTGGCCAAGTCACGGGGGGTTCACTCCATGTCAAGTTGAACACCACGTGCGGCCAAAGTTTGCTACCCCTATATTACATGGAATAGATAAATTTAAAAATTATGATATTTTTTCTACGTATGCATAACCATTGATAATATCTTTTGAATATTTTTTGAAATTTTTAGTCATCTTCATTTTTGTAGTAATTATTTTAATTCAATTCTACGTCATTCTAGTTAGAAACGGTATGTTTTATTAAAAAAACAGATCATCAAATTTGGTTACCATTTTTTACTGTGTAATAGATACCATGTATATCTACCCATGAAAAAAATTTGATAAAATTTTGACCCATTTTGGTGATGCAACTTACCAAAAGTAGATTTTTTTTGGCCGCACGTGGTGTTCAACTTGACAATGGAGTGACCCCCCCGTGGGCCAAGTACTTTTGTGAGTCACTATAAGACCTCTTCAACATATACGAGGTTCTTGGAGGCAATAAATAAAATAAAAGTAACATCGGGGTTTGATTTTACACCGACGTGAATGGGAGCCCGTTCCTCTATACCGTGTTCATGTTTGACCAAGCAGCACTGTAAGAGTACTTCTTTCCTCTCAGAAGGTGGGCTCCTTTAGTTTTCACGAAAGAGCGCGGTACCTATTGTCTAGGGGAGGTCGATAGGGGGTTGTTTGTTGTCTAGCTTTCTTTTGTTTAGTACTAGGTATGTGAGGTATTTAATGGCAATTTGATGTAGATGTTTCATAAGTGTTTTGATCTTTTTTTTGGGTATTTTAAGTTTTTCTAAGTCTTTAATTGGTTGTTCGTGGATAGCCCCTCTAACACCTGCTGTAATGGTGATGAGAGGGTTGACTCGCCAACCAGCTGTTCTAAGCGTTTGTATGAGTGGGTTGTATTTGGCTGTTTTTTCACCGTGCGCGGTATTTGGGAATCTATCGTGGCAGTATGTGAATTCAATGAATTGTATGACGTTTGGTGGGGTTGGCGCTAAGGGGGGTTGGCTGTCTATGGGAGCGCCTAGAACACATAGTATGTCCGGTCTAAGTCTGGCTAGGCATGTGCAGGGTGGGGTGGGGCATGTGCATTGGAGTAGCCATTGTGGAACTATGTTATCTTGTGGTCTGGAGTTTTGGTTGCCTGCGTTTATGAGTGTATAGTATCTCGTGTGTTTATTTGATTGTAGCGTGTGTATGATTTGGTGTACTGCTTTATTATGGCATGCTATACGTAGGCCCTTTATATGGGGGTTTGAGCATGTAGAGAGTAGGTGTGGCCATGTGTCTATGGTATTATTGGGGCATATTGTACAATTTGGGTTTGGAAATAAAGTAGGCCAAAAGATATTTTTACGGTGGTTACCCATGTATTGGGCATAGCGGAATTTTAGGGTTTGTGTAATTTGGGCGTTTGTGATCCCGGGGTTTTTCCAGAATTGATTGGAGAGTTTGTGGTTGATTTGGTCGTTGGATGTCCATTTGTCTATGTATGTAAATTGAGATTGGGCCATTCTGATTTCTTGATTTTTGTGCTCCTTATTGATGTAGGTTTGCAGGTTGCGTATAGCACCTGTGTGAGTACCTATGGGGACTCCATTGAGCCAGTATGGTGTGGTGTGGGCCGTATGTATCCTAGGGATGTTGGCAGGCTTGTCTAATAGGGCTCCATTGTTGGCTAGTTGATCTGCAATGTCATTGCCTATTATGCCCGTGTGTGCTCTGACTTTATGATTTGTGATTTTGTGTGTGGACCAGGTTATATGGTTGACTATGGCGGAAATGAGTAGTTTATCTGGGTGGTTGTGTTGGGATGACGGGTGTCGTATGTGGTTATGTATTAGGTATATACTATTGAGGCTATCTGTAAAGATGTGTGTGTCTTGTGTATGGTGTTGTGTACCCTGGATTGCTATTAAGATGGCGTTTAGTTCAGCTCGGAGGATGTTTTGTAAGCATGGGAGTCTCTTCGCGATCCGAAGGTTATTGGCGGGGCAATAGACTCCTGAGCCAACTGTGTTGCCTATGCCATTTTCGTCGGGGGGGGATAAATGATCCATCCGTGTATATGCACTGTTGGGGCTTGAATTTGAGGGGGTGGGTATTGTAGAGCTCTGTTGGTAGGGGTTGTGTTGGATGGTTGCATTCCGAGTGGATGTAGTTTGGGGTTGTGTGCCATGCATGGGAGTATTTAACTTTTTTGGGGGGGTCTTTATGTGGGCAAATTTTTATTTTAATATTATATAGCTCACATATGTTGGTTGCGATTGCGTGGGGTATTCGTGGAGTGTCTGGGGGGTTTTGATTATGTATGCTTAATATGGTAGTGTATTGGTTTTCTAACTGATGTAAATATTTTGGCCATTATGTAGTTAGTTTTTTGCTATCACTTAAAAACAACAACCCAGGGAACTAGGTCACAGGGAAGACTGAGCTAGTGTCTATAAGGGTTAATGTCACATTGGATTAAGGATTACAATAACAATCTACGTCTTTTACTCTCTAGTTCCTTCATTACTCGGCTTACTCTCCACTCTTATGGTTCATTTGTGGTATTTCCGTAGTGAGTGATTTCCGTCCTATCTCAGGGAATTCTCTATCACTCTATGTCTTTGACCTATTCAGTCGTGAGCTCAATAGCTTGGCAAGTTGTCATTGGCAATTTGTCAGGACCGAAGTCCGGGGTAATGTCTTTTTGTAACCGCATAGTCTTGAAAATGTCATGTACATAATTGGAAATGTTCCTTAATTACTTCCTTATTTAACAACTTACAATTATCATGCATGTCTTCATAATGCCAAAGTCACCACCTTCATCTTCAATCATCTGATGACTCATCTCAAGCAAGCATCCACAGGTTAATATGAAATCAATACATCAACAGCTAGGCGATATCCTTTCCTTAAGGCTTTAGTCTATTTCAACTAATAATAGCATGTAAATGGTAAAGTCTTACTCCAATATGGTAATTTCTCCTTCTCGGGAAGGTAGCATCTTGACAGCCTATAGCCTGCCATCAGCCCTTCCATATCTTGCTCACAGGCAATGGTCCTATCTCTCTCTCTCTCTCTCTCTCTGAATTTCTCTAGTCTCTCGGCTAGTAGCCAGTGGGATATCTCCACTTGTCTTGGCTATAGCCTCTCACTGTCTCTCAAGCTTCTCTTCCTGTAAGGCTATCGCCCTCTCGGATGGCTACTAGTCCTTACCCTGGGTTCTCACGACCCTCTCTCACGACTATGGCTCTCAGCCCTCTTGGCTTGGCTAATCGCCTGCACTCACTGCCCTCGGCTATAGCCTAACCCTAAGCCTATTGCCTTCGGCCATCGACTATCGCTCACTGTTCTCTTGATCATTCTCTCAAGACTATGGCCTTTCTCACTTCTCACTTCACTGATTCTCTCAGGTTAAGATTATTGCCTCTCATACGTCTCATTAAGTTCATTCAGTATCAGCCTTCTTTCCGACAGGCTCTTAGCATCCGTCAACTTCCTTCCTCGGACGAGTTGCTTGGCCACTCTCTGGCTTCACTTATCAGATTATTGCCTCACACATTGCCTTGCTATTACTCAACCTTCACGGTTCATCCACACTTCAGACATTTCTCTTGGCCAATTGCCTCTAAGACATTACGACTCTCGGCCACTAGCCTCAATGAGTTTCTCTGTCTCTTCACTCTTGACTCACTCAAACTTCACTACTCAATTGTTGTTACAATATAAGACTATTTGCCCTGATTCACATCCACATTGACCACTTCATATCGCAACTTCACACACAAACAGATAACAACACAACTTGATTCACAAACAACCAAGACAATTTGCTCATACAGTTTCCAGTCTTTACTCATCAAAGTTTCTAAGACATATAAGAGTTCGAATCACTCGACTCATCTGCCTATGGCCACTCCCTCCGAGCCTCATGCTCTGGGACAAAACTACGGCTATACTCAATCACTGAGTAACTAGCCTTCTAAGACTATTGCTAATACTACGCTATGTTGAGACTATGTGAAATTCTGCAAAGTGATAATAGCCTGCTCTTCCTTCGGCAGCCACCTCCTCATCAAGTTGGAGAAGGGGAAGAGTCGGTTAGACTCTGTAACCGCTTCCGAACGGCAATCGCCTTAGTTTCTTGATCTGGATGGCCTCCAACTGCCTATTGCCGGATGAAAGTCATCAAATGTCGAAAATAGCCCAATTCGGACAGGCGATGGCCAAAAAAATGGTTTTACATAGCCCCATACTGAACTTTTTGCGTCTCGCAAAAACTCAGCACTTCCTCTTCTTGTTGCTCTCGCCCATATGCTTGAATGGTCTCTGAGACGATGGGCCATACTCTTCCACATAACCAGGGGCCATAATCTCTTCCTGAGGCACAACGGTGTTGTGTGCCAGCCTCTAGTTCTTCAAGGCTCGGCTAATCACCCCGTATCGGGTTGTTCCGAACTCATTCACCAAGCTGTGGTGAGGGCCAATGATAAAATATGTTGAGCACATGGCCTCCAAACAGCGGTACCATCTTGCTGAGTTGTAATTGATCTTCGTTAAGAACATCGCCTCTCTGTTCGCTTTGCTCAGCAAGTTGACATTATACACAAAATCATATTTCTGACACCAAAATGCCAAAATTGCCGTGAAGATTGCCGCACGAAAGCATACTGGATCCTAATGCTCCCTGTGTGCATAAGAAAATTGTATGTACGACTCATAACAATCCCGAGGGGTTAGGAAACTTCCCGGGATAATTGGCCAATTGTACTCCAGGCTATCAATCCGCGCCTGTGGTGGCCATTTCCATCTCCTCGGACAGTCGCAGAATCTTGGATCGTTGGTGACTGTCACTGGCGGTGCAGGGCTCCACCCATGGCAAATTGTTCTGTACACTACGTCATGTGCCTCTTCTGGCCTAGTGCTAATTTGCCTGGATAAGCCTACATCCTCAAAAATCCAATCAAAAGCTTTCCAGCTGGGAATCGGTTCTTCAACGTCAGACTCAAACAAGGCCGAATAATTACCCAAAAATTGATGTGCTAAAGGAGACATCGGTGGCCTCCTTCCCGAATGAAGCGCCCTCTGCACCAAGCTCGCTGGAGGTATGAAAAATGTCACTTGATTCTGAAGCTGCACTTGTACACGTCCTCCCGACTGGGCGATCGTCTGCAAATTCCGGGCCAATCTCTCATTCATCTGGTCGAATTTGAGTTGGTACTGTCCCGCGCCAATGTCGAGGTACTTGGCCATCGCCAGTCGCGCTGAAGCCGCATCCATCACGGTTTGCAAAAATGTGTCGTTACCCAGGCTAGACTTTAGCCTTCCCAACTCAACTTGCCACGGCTGCATCAAAAGGGGTGGGCAAATTGCCAAGGCTGTACTGACAGCCTGATTCCAAGGTCGAAGGTCAAACTGCCTAAGGGGGGGATTCGCCTCAGCACCAGCGACTAATTGCCTTTTTGTGTTTAGGGCTATCTCCAATTGACTGTAATACAAAAAGACATGGACACCTAGGTCGGAAATAACCTGAAACCCTTTAAACATGTCTTGCAGATTCAACTCCCCTCGCACTAAAATTTCTGTCAACAGGTGCTCATAGCCATCCACCGTAACCTCTTCCCATAGGTTCTCAAATTCTAATGGGGTTAGGACTTGGTTAGGTCTGAGGCTATAAACAACAAAGAAAATATCTCTCTGCAACTCATAATTTTTGAACAAACTACAAAAAGGCGGGCACACGCTCTCTACTGCCCAAATTCCTGATTTTAACCTCTCAACCTTTCTCTTGAGACTCTCTGTTACTGTGGACTGGGTGTCTCTCAAAGATTGTAGACTCTTGACCTGATGCTGCAAATCTATATTATTCTTCTCATCAATCAAAAAAGCTTGCACCTGTGTTTCCAGACTCTTAATCTTTGCAGACTTTGTGGCTATGGCCTGCTCTTGCCTCTTTTTTTGCCTAAGCCACTCTGACTTCTCTCGGGTGAGGCGAGTTACCTCTTTGCTTAACTCTTCTTTTTCCTTTAACACCTGGCTAACAAAAGTAACTGCCTCCTCACTTTTCTCTTTCCACTCCTTTTTCTGACTCTCAGACTGCCTCAATTGCCCTGTCAGACTTTGGACTGACTCTGCCAGCTTTTTATTTTCTAATTTTAACTCTGACACTTCTTCATGGGCCAGCATGGCTTCTTGTTGTTGCTCCTCAACCAACCTCTTCTGCACTTGAACCTCTTCTAAGACTTTTGCCATTCTCTCATGCCACTCTTGCTCTACAGCTTGGCTATAAGCTGCTGACTCTAATCCCTCATTCCAAGGAAGGCAAAAGACATCAGGCTTCCTCCTAGCCAGGCTATCGCCATGCATTTCCACGACTTCCTCTAATATGACAGGGGGCTCTGGACTTAGGGGTGGGCTATAAGTTTGAGGAATGGGTTCTTGCTGAAGGAACCCTTCTGGTTTAGACAAAAAAGGTGCGACTTTTCGACTTATGGCCGGGGTGATGGTAGGGTCAAAAGAAAACTGACACAACATGCCTATATACCCTGCAGATCCTGAGGGCATTGGTCTCTTAAACTTACAATCTTCCATCTCCTCCTTCATCCTGGACTGCACCTCCGCTGCCCAATTAAACTTTGTGCCTCGAATCCATGCTGCAAGGGCGGCGCAGACAACACAGTGCTCCATGAACCCTCCATGACGTCCTAACTCGATCCTCTGTTGAACGAGGAGTAGCCAGTCTCTCCAGGGTGGTAGTGCCTTCTGCAAATCCTAGCCTTGCTCCTTCACGTTGAAAGCTAATTGCCCGCCTTCAAACGCCACTTCCCACTCAGGGGCATTCCTGGCCCTGCACGATTCTGCCACCGAGACGCTATCCCCTCCAGGTAGCCTCGTCACTTGGGCTATCGCCTCCGTGTCAAACCGCACTGCCTGCATTCGGGCTGACAGTCGCTGAAACTCGCTCGCATGAGCCGAGATGACGAACTCCGACAAGTCAGCTGGCCATGGCCATGGAATCTCCAATTCTGTCAAAAACTCCCACAACCCTGCTGCTCGGAGGTGCGACTCCTTTTCCTTGATTCTCTCCTTGAAGGCTTCAGACAACTCGGGGAAAGAAATAGGCTCAATCAGTACAGCGCCTTTCTTCCTCGCTCTCTTAGATGATTCAGCCATTGCGCTGCTACAATGTCTATCGCCTACTCTCTCAGTTGCTGGCTACTTGACAATTTCCACACTCACACCCTTCAATTGACAATGGCCAATACACTCAATTCTCAGAAATTGAGTAATGTCTCACTGCACTTACCTATTCGCCCACAATCAGCGCTCACACTCTCGAGCTCGATAATGGCCCTTTGGCAATGCTCCAGGAATGCTACGATGTGAGCGGTGAGCGGTGAGCAGATCTCGTGAGCAGAAAATCAAAATTTAAAACTCCATTTAACGAAAGTTAGGACCCCTATGACCGTGGATTTTGCACATATTTCAAGTTTAATTTTGGAATTATGAGGCCGATATTTATGGAGTGCCTAATTTTTAGGACCAAAAGTTTCCTAAAATTACCAACGAGTCCCTATGGCCGTGGGAAAATTCAGTGTGGTTGAGAAGATGGTGGACCTATGGGAAGAGGCCTCGGATCCGAGGCCTCTTAGTTGTGGGTAGGTTATGCTTGAAAATCAAAATGTTATGTATATTTGAGTTGGCTACTTGTCTTTGCATTTGGCCATTTCTTGTATGTTCTAGCATGAGGAGGAGGTTTGGAAAGAGGCCTCGGATCCGAGGCCTCTTTTTTGTGGGTAGGATATGCTTGAGAAATCAAAATGTTATGTATATTTGAGTTGGCTACTTGTTTTTGCATTTGGCCATTTCTTGTATGTTCTAGCATGAGGAGGGGGTTTGGAAAGAGGCCTCGGATCCGAGGCCTCTTTCTTGTGGGTAGGATATGCTTGAGAAATCAAAATGTTAGGTGTATTTGGTTTGGCTACTTGTCTTTAGATTGTCTACTAGTTGACGACCACAAAAGTGTAGTGTTATTTGAGAACAACGACAAGATGCATTCAACAAGACAATTGGAATATTAAAAACCACACCACACTTTATAAATCCAAATACCAATCAATCAAACCAAAAATCAATCAACAATGAGGTTGTCACTACTAGATTCCCTACTTCCAAAGATACTCCCCTCATGGCCGCCCTCATCTGAAGTGGAATCTAAGGTATGGCATTCATTATCCACCTCTGCAAGAAGCTCAAAGAAGTCTAAGGCACGGGGGTCATAACGTGGAGACGGGGTACTAGCTTTGCTAGGAGAAGGTTGTGCCGCTAGTACCATCGCCATATCATGGGCATAGATTGGCAAAGTGAATCCCTTGGTAGGCGTACCAAACACATCTGCTCCAAGGCCAAGTCTGAAAACAAGCATGAAAATTGTAAGAAAGAGGATGGAAAGTGTAAAAACTGAGTGGACAAGGAAAAGAAGCAACTTAGAAGGTCATCATACTCACTTACTGCGAGGACTCTGGCCTCGATCGCTTCAAGGCCGGCGGCCTCTTCTGCGTGCCTTGTGAAGCCTGCGTGGAAGCAACAACAATGGATGGAGCCTTCACCGGATGCTTAACACTCTGAAGTGGCTTAAGGACACGGTTGAAGATGTCCTCGTCCTCCTCGAGAGCAACGATATGGCGCCCAAGTTGCCTGCATGCATGGACAGAAGTCCCTGTTGCAGAGGAATGGTTAGCAAACATAAATAAAAGCAAAGGTAGAAAATGAAAACCAAGATATGATGGCAAGTGAAGTAGGACATACCAACGCCTGCATTAACGTCAACCACGACCTGCCCAATGTCAGTAGTTGCCATGATCAAGGAGGACATGAAAGAAATATCTTTCTCACGGGGACCACGCCAAGCTTTGGAGCCATCCATGAGAGGGGTTGTGGTATAATTCATAATGGCATCATCCATGTCCAGCTCAATGCCAAGAGCCTTGAGCTCATTGGCATCGCGAAGGCGAAATGACGAGTGCCGGGGCCGCTTATCAAGGTCGGATCCAATTGTTTTCGTGGCACGAACAAGTAGCACAACTTGGAAGAGGTTAGTGGTCTTGTCCACATGTTTAGCTGAATGAAGGCGAAGACGGTTGACTCCCAACCACTCCTTAAAGATGGTGAAGCCAAAAGCAGCGAAGTGGTCTTGAATGCTCTCCTTGAAGTCACCATTGTCATCTGGATGAAAGAGGAGGAGAGCTCCATCGTCATGCAGGATCTCATCCGCAAAATCGAAGAGCTCACCTAGAAAATCGGTATCCAATGCATTCCAAGAAGGTACACTATAGGAAGGATCGGAGACATTGGGTACAGGCAGGTTCTCAGGGATGTCGGCAATGACAAGATCAGCCATGCCCACATCTGACCTCGCAATGCCTAGAGCTCTCCGCGGATAGGAGGGTGGAAGAGAAAGAATGAAGTTGGAAACCTCCTGAAAATGACGATGTTGATGAAGGATAGAGGCATTCAAGATGCATTCTAAAACAACGGGAGGACGCCTAGCAGATGAAAGAATGGGCGGAGGAGGCGGCCTGGATAGAGTAGGAACTTGACTAAGAGATGGAGTAGATGCCACAACCGCCTCAGGTGAAGCAGGGGGAGGGGGATCATCCTCCACAATCTTCAGCTTCCTCGCGCGTTTCTTCAGTGATGACTCGTCTTGGGTTGCACGCTTCCTCCTCTTGGACTTCTGTGTGTTGGCCTCATCGATAGTCGCAACTACCTCATCCGCCTCCGGAAGTTGACTGTCAAGGACAACAAATTCATCGCTTTGAGAAGGAGGCAGTGGAGGCTCTCCACCGGAGAGTCGAATCTTCAACTCCGCCTCCTCATCCGGTTGCCACGTCCTCTTACATTCCAAGTACCAGCAACACTCGCGGAGATGCGGGAGGGAGAAGTTGCGCTTTTGAGGCGGGGAAAAAATGAAAGTGGGCGAAGAGGAATCAGACCATGCGTCTAGAAATGGAGGGAGCTTCTTCAAAGCCTTCTTCTTGAAAAGCTCGTGCTTGATGTACCTTGACAACAAAGGAGTGAGGCCATTGAGCAACTTAGAAATAAAATGGTTTGAAATAAATGAAGACAAAAGATGTCCCAAGTAACTTACCGAAAAATTAAGCGCTTGACAATGTTGTCAGCGCCTTTGACATCCTTCCACCACGTCCCCTTTCCGTAGATATCTGACCCATAGAAGTGAGCAATGAACGCCTTATCCCAAAGGCAGATTCGCCACTTCTCCAAGTAATCCGGCAACGAATCAACTTCCACATCTCCATCAAGCCCACCCAATGCAGTAAGTATATCGGGTAACTCCTTGACCGCAGCATCCTCTAGCTGTGAACAAATTCGAGGCCAAATCAGATTTCACAAAAATTGAAGCTATATGGCCTCTTTTCAGACCCCTTACAGGCACGCTCAAACATATGTGAGGACCCGAGTACTGAAACTAAGGTCCTGTCGGATCCGACATACCCCCCCCTTGCCTAAAATCACAAATCACGCCCCTTACAAGCCTCACCCTTCAAAGAATTCCCAAATATTAAAGATATATGGCCTCAAATCAGACCACTTATAACCCTGCCCCAATCTTAGAAAACAAAAAATAAAGCTATGTGGCCTCTTTTCAGACCCCTTACAATCATGCCATTTCAAAGAATTCCCAAATATTAAAGCTATGTGGCCTCTTTTCAGACCCCTCACAAGCATGCCATTTCAGAGAATTCTCCAATATTAAAGCTATATGGCCTCAAATCAGACCACTTACAAGCCTGACCTCATCTTAGAAATCCAAAAATAAAGCTATATGGTCTCTTTTCAGACCCCTTACAAGCATGGCAGAATCCAACAAATTACAAAATTTAAACATATGTGAGGTCCCGAGTTTTGAATCCAATGGCCTATCGGAACCGACATACCCCCCTTTGCCTCAAATGAGACCTAAATCAAGGCCAAGATAAGTAATGAAGAGTTGAAAGGTAAGTAAGGATAAGGAGGATAAACGTACCCCTGCCCAGAAAGCTGCTTTATTGAGCCAAGGTTTCAAGCTGTCCTCGCTTGCAGGACTTTTGGGAAATCGGATATCTTCACGATTGAATCTTCCACTGTTCCACCACTTTAGCCAACGAACTTTATACTCTGGCTCCACAGCAGCCGTGGCAATGAGTTGCAATTTCTCCAATGTCATCTCAATCTTTTGAGAATGGTGGGCGCTATAATGCCTAGTAACCTGAAACAAATGACATCAAAATAGAAGGCGGAGTAAATTTGATAATTACTCATGCAATGAATGCGAGCAATACCGAAGGTATAATTTTGAAGGTGGTGACAAGGAAATTACCTCCTCCAGGAACTCTTTTCCAAGGGCCGGGTTTGCGATCGATTGTTGCTTGTTAAACTTATGCCCAAGTTCCTCAGTCGTCTTCTTTATCACAGCGTCCAATACTTCACTCAACCCCTTCCCTGACTGCTCCTCTGGAGGCACTTCCTCCTTGTAGATTTGGGCTGCCTCATCTACCGCATCGGCTATCTCTTGCTGAACATATATTCTCAATTGTTAGATCATGACTAAGAGTAATGAATGCGAAGTAGGAGGTTGAGGAATTTGGAGTGACTTACATTGAAAATGAAGGACACCATAAGATCCTGGGTCAGCGGGTACCAAGGGCACTTGGGGCCTCTGCTCTTGCACGCTTGGTATTGCTCCTCGGTCAATAATGGCTGGTAGTAGCTAAGATCATACGAACCGTATTTTTGAATGCGGTGTAGAGTGTGTACGAGGCTAGTTTTAACGTGCGCGGTCTGGTTAGCCCTGTTCCGGTTGAGACAAATGCCATTAGATGGAAATCAAAAAATGAAGGAAAAAACGATTTGAAAAAATATCATACTTACTTGTTGATGTCGTGCATTGCGTTAAGGACGTCCCCACGCCCACCCGTTGTGTCGAGGACGACACATTCTGGGCAACCATGCTTCTCGTACCATAGTGCATCGTCCTTGTGATTTGATTCGATACACTCTTTCCACGCAAGCAATCGGTGGTTTCCATCGTACACGAAGAACATACATCCACTGAGGCTCATCAAGTCCTTATCCGCGCGCAAAAGAGACTCAAACTTATCATTTTCTGCATTCCATAGCTCTCCCCATTCACGCCTGTCTTTCGCAGAAATGAATCGATTCTCTCCAGACTCATTTGTAGTAGACACATACAAAGTGGCAGACCCAGCTCGGTATCCAAATTGAAATGCCGCCATGAGCTTTGTAACGTCGCTGCGGAGGGTTGGGCGAACCAATGGCATGTGAATCAACCTACAGAGGGGGATTCTCATAGAGGACTTTTCAACCGGTTGTATCCTCATGCCCTCAACAATTGCCCTCAACCTTACCATGTACCTTACCATGATTCAAAGCTCACCTTTCTTCTTCACGTATTATGTTGTTTTGGGTTAAAATTTGTGCAAACATGCAACTTGGTCAAGCTAAGATTGCGGTGTTGGTGATCAAGAGTTTTATGTTGCATGGTTGACAGTGACCATATACATGTTATATATGTAGAAGTATTTTTTGTACTTGTACTTAAACTTGCCATTTAGTTTGTATTGTTATGAAATTATGAACAAATGTATCCTAGAAAGTTTGAGCTTTGCGTTTGTGTGCAACTTTGGGAGATTATTTGTGTCCCATGTATGGAATCATCAAGTTCAGCATTGCTCCATAATGTCACACACTTCACTAACTTCTCTATTATCAAACATCCATTTTAACACTACAAATCTCCTTAATATCACGTGCACGTTGGTTGCCACATGCGTGATAGTAGAGAGGTCAAAGTCTAGAAGGCAACGTCAATGGAAGGCTCTACAAAGTCGACTGCTACGGTTGGCTTAGTACTTGGAGTTCCGAATCCGGAGTGCAAAGTGCACACAAATTGTGTCAAAGCACTACAAATAGAGGGGTGTCATAGCAATTGCAAACTTTGCTAGTGACATTTGTTTCAATTGTGGGTCTTCAGATTTTTTTTACAACATGTTGGTTATTGTTGTTGGGGGAGGTAAGTCAATAAATAATAAATAATGTGATGATTTTTGGGCCTAAGTAAGTGTAGTGGACATGGCTCCAACTAGAATGTGAATTGAAGCTCATGCACAAGCACAAGAGTGCACTCGTGCTTGCTTGAGATATTTTGAAGCTTCCGTGACTATTGCAATCGGTGGGGCGGAAATTGATATTAGGTTTTTGGTCTATTTGTGGAGGTTTATTGAAGATCAATGTATTTATTGCTTTTTCTCCGTTGACAGTAGAGGGACATTGACCCACATACACTTTTAGATGGTTGTCAAGAGTAATTTGAGTGGTTTACCAATTTTAAACAAGAAAATCAAGGTGGCATTGGGATGAGATCGAACTCCTCTTACGAGGCATGTTGTTTCTTACAAGAAGTTGAGAGATGAGGGATTGCATATGTTTTTGGGGATGGTTGGGGATTGCATGAAGGATAATGGTGAGCACCACTTTGAGTTTGTACATCACAACGTCTTTTCTGATGATATGAATGAAAGGAAAATGAAGTATGCAAAGTTTGGGAAGGTGGACCATCTCAAAAGCAGGCCAACTTGTCTAGTAGTAACATTTTACAATGAGCTCACCAATGGGCACAATTTCAAATGAAAAAAAATTGAGTCTCAGTCTTCCAGGTATGTCGTTTCACTTATGAAAAAATGGGCAATTATCAAGGTCCCTAAGCCACACCAATTGAGGTCCCTAGAGTTTACGTTGAGGTACCTTTCAAGGTCATGAGACTCAAAATTCAAATGCCCATGTCATAGGGGTCTCAATGTGAGATGGGGGCACTAAGGTAAATTGGCCTAATTTAGATACTTATCCTAATTGAACACTAGAATTGAGCAATGTTTGATTAGGTATGAATCCAAGAACAAACACCACAAGAAACATGTGGACTACGTGTTCAAAATTGTCATTTTAAAATAGTTTAGCAGTCAACATAATTGGGGGGTCTACATTATGTCTCCAACCTCTGGATCTAGGTCCATAAGCCTCACAAGTTGAGGTCATGAGAATATGCATTGAGGTTCTAAGAACCATAGTTGAAATGCTCGTGAGTCATGTCATAAGGGAGGAGGGGAATGTGAGATGAGGGTCTAAGGTTAGTGGACCTAATTCAGTTACCTATCTTAATTGGACACCTATATTTGGATAGTGTGTGGTAATTAGGTGTGGATCTACAAACACCAAAAGAACATGTGGACTATGTGGACATATGCGTAAGTCAATCAACATAACGGGAGGAAGGAGGTTAGGGGGGAGAGAGACCTATATTATGTCTCCAACCACCATATCCAAGTCCCTAAGCCTCACCGTTGAGGCCCAATATTCATCGCAGAAAACCACAACAACGGAACAACTTGGAGCCGGGAAATTTGCATTTGTGTTTGTTATGCCGCATTTTGGATGTAGCGTGGTTGTTGTAAACAAGTAGCAGACCCATCACACTCACTGGAGTTGGGGGCATGAATTCAACAACTTGAAGGATTTGTACAACAATTTCAAAATGCAAGGTGTCGCGTACCTCTCCATAAGGAGTGCCAGAAACACCACAGGCACAAGGGGGACTGTAGTTAGTTTTTTGCTATGACTTAAAACAACAAAACCCAGGGAACTAAGTCTCCAGGAAGACTGAGATAGTGTCTATAAGGGTTAATGTCACATTGGATTAAGGTTCTTAATAACATTTTGTAGTAATTCCCACTCTTTACTCTCTTCAATATTAAATTATCTCGCTCTTTAATGGTTCATTTGTGATGATTCTGTCGTGAGTGACTCCGTCTTGTTTCGGGAAGTTCTCTATCACTCTATGTCTTTGACCTATTTCCGTCGTGAAGCTCAAAAGCTTGGCAAGTGGTCAATGGCTCATAGTCAGGACAAAGTCCGGGGTAATGTCTTTTTGTAACCGCATAGTCTTTGCTCATTATAAATCACATTGGCAATAATTCAACATTTTAAACCTTCTTTTAATCAACTTACAACCATCATGCCAATACTGCAGAGCTGATAGCCATCATCTTCGCCTTTCAGTAAACCTGGCAACTCATCTCAAAAACATCCACATCGTCAATACATAAAGCAAAGCATAACAAGCTAGGCGATATCCTGTGTTAAGGCTTTATTCTGCTGATTTTACTAATAACTTGCACGGGTTATAATCTTACTCTCTGACGGTAATGTCTCCTCCTTCTTGGTAACGTCTTGTCAGCCTATGGCCTACCTGCCACTGATTTCTTGTCTTCTTCCATTTCAGATACAATGAATCAACCCAGGCTATACCCCTACCTCGGTGTTCGCCACCAGGTAGTGTCTTTTCTTAACACTCAGGCTTAAGCCTTCGAGCATGGCTATGGCCGCTCAATCTCTCTCGGTAATGGCCTTGCTCATCTCAAGCCTCCCTGACTCTGTCGCTTCCACTCAGGCTACTTGCCTTCTACTTTCTCTGACTGTTCTTAAGCTTCGGCTATTCAACTGATATGTGTTAACCTACACACCGGCTATTGCCCTTCTTGCGGCGACTCGCCTCTCTATCTTTCTCTCGGACTGAGGTAAAAATCACTCTTACTTATTGCCAGGACTTGCCTTTCCTTCAAAGACTTATACCCCTCTCTTACATCTCTCATATTATTGTCATAGAGTCACTCTTTTCCACTGGCCTATAGCTCTCACAGCCTTCACAATCTTACTCGCCTTTCTGGGTAATTCATATCCTACTGACCATTGCCCTCAAGAACTTTATCTATGCCCGACTTCAAACGGCATTAATCTATGCAGACATTACTTCTTGAGTTTTACACTCAGACTCTTTCTCGATCGGCCTATCGCCAGAACTTACTCACATCTCACCTAACGTATTGCCATCTTTGCTCAATCTCATTCATGCTCCTTGACAGACTACTTGCCTAACTTTCACTTGCCAATCTTGCTCTTACATATCCAAACAGTCAATACATTTCAAGATAATTGCACACACACATACAACATAAACTTGCTCTCCGAATTCATTAAGATAATAGCCTTGAAATCACAATCTTTACTGTCAATGTCAAAGTTCAAAATCTACTGAAGCCCGCATCACACGGCACTCCAAGACTATGTCTAAACCCGCTAGCTTTCTGCCGGGGCTGCCTACTAGCCAACCAACCTCAATCACTGAGTGTTGGTGCTCTGTAAAGTCTATTGCTCTCAACTACGAGACTATGCCTGATTTCTGAAAGTGAAAATAGCTTGTCTTGACAATGGCCAACTTCCTCCTCATAGCGTCGAGGGTGAGGGTCAGTCGGTTAGGAGTCTAACCGCTTCTGCACGGCAATAGCCCTTTCTTTCCACACTGGATGGTCTTCAGTGGCTAATAGCCGGATGAATCTCATCAAAAAATAAAATTTGCCTACTTCGGCTAGGCGATAGCCAAAAAATTGGTTTTACAGGGACCCCGGAGTGACACCTGGGACTTGTGGCGCCGTTGGTGAGAGGGCCCAAGTGATCCTAGTGTGGGTGAGGGCCCTGGGCGTCGGGAACGCCTCCCACCCACGGAGACTAGGAGGCATGAGGGTAAGGCCATAACCTATGCGTAGCTTATGGGGTGTCAATTTTAGAACGCTTAAGAACACCTCAATTGAGCTAGGAGATATGGCAATTTGAGTGGGGCGTTGTCTCGGGACAACGCCCTGGTACAACAGTGGCCTGGGAGTGGCTCCCGAGATTGCAAAGCTTTGAACAAGCATAACTTCCTTATTACTTGCCCAAATGGGGCAAGTGAGTAGTCCATCGACATCTACGTGAAATGTAGATGATGATAGAGTGGTCGATTATTAGTTTCAAAGACCATATGAAGAAGTTATGGCATTCTAAAAGTTGCTGGGGACTTCCAACCCCAACGGCTAAGGGAAAATGTCTACTTGGCCCCAAGTGTTGGGAGAGAGACAAAAGGTTACTTGACGGTGGGGTAGGGGCCCTGCCTAGAGTCCTGTTGTGACTATATCACGATATAAAAGCAAAGACCAAAAAACATATACAAAATGACTCTCAAGTATATGTTTAAAGAGGGATACAAATCACCTATTTGTAAGAGAGTTGTAGCCTCGGTAGTACCAACACTTCACCTTTGTTTACTTTAGCCTAAGTCTCACTTAACCTAAGTTAACTGGGATCGTTATCTCAACACTCCTCCTCGATCCCGGGTTACCTCGTTAAAAAACTATCTCTGATTACAAAAACCTTTTCTCAAGGAAAAATTTCAGAGTATAGAAAAGAGTGTAACCTAGTTTGGGATAAGCTCATAAAGAGGCTTCATGCCAGACGCCTGAACTAATCTTCTATGAGTATAGGCGGGAAGAGCTTTGGTCAACATGTCTGCAATGTTGTGTGCTGATTCTACCTTCTTCACTTCTATTTGCCCATATTTAATTAGATCTTGGGTGAACCCAAATATCTGAGGACAAATGTGCTTCACTCTATCAGTTTTGATGAAGCCCACTCCAACTTGACTCACGCAGGCTGCATTGTCTTCAGAGATTATTGTTGGCTTGGCGGCTTGGTCAATCCCACATTGTCTTGATATGATCTGCTCCATGTTCCGAAGCCAAACAGCTTCTCGGGTAGCTTCATGGAAAGCTATCAGCTCTTCATGATTTACTGATGTCGCGGTGATAGTTTGCTTGACTGACTTCCATGAAATTGGGGCATTATTCTTCACAAAAATGTAGCCGGTTTGTGATTTACCGGATTCTTCATCAGATTTGAATCCAGCGTCTGCATACCTTGTGATGTTGGAAACTCCTCCTTGAGTATAGTATAGTCCCAGATCTTCAGTCCCCCTCAAGTATCTGAATAAATGAGTCACTCCCCTCCAGTGTCTCAATGTTGGTTCTGACTGTGCCTAGCCAAGATGCTGGTGGCAAATGATATATATGGCCGAGTGATGGTGGCCAAATACAAAAATCCCCCTACCGCTGCGAGGTATTTTGTTTTATCTTGAAATACTTCCTCCTCCTCCTCGCATGGTCAGTACGGATCATCAAACGTTTTGCTCCGGCCCATCATGGGTGCTAACAACGGGTTGGCTTGATCCATCTTGAATTTTTTCAAAAGATTCTTGGTATAAGTGGTTTGGTGTAGCAGGATTCCTCCTCCCGGTACATGAGTTATCTGCATTCCCAAGCAAAACGAAGTCTTTCCTAGGAGTTTCATCTCAAAACGAGAAGTTAGAAGTTTTATGGCAAAATCCATAGTTGCCATTGTTCCCACTAGATTTAAATCATCAACATAAATTGCTATGATGACAAATCCACTAGCATCTCTTAGTGTAAAAATGCATGGTAAAGCCTGGTTATGCTGGAACTTATGATGGATGAGGAAATCACTCAAATGTTGATACCACATGCGCCCTGACTGCTTGAGGCCGTAAAGCGCCTTTTGCAATTTGAGTCCTGAATATGATCCTTGGGTTTTTTGTGGTAAAGTGCCCGAGAGGAAATCAGGTTGTGGTTTGATATGAACTGTGGTATCCAATGATCCATTTAGGTATGCAGTGACCACATCTAGCAGTTGTGTTTCCAATGCATGTTGGACTGCCATGGTTAATAGGTACCTAAAGGTTCCTGAATCCATCACTGGGGAGTAATTGAAGTGGTAGTCTATCCCGGGCCTCTGGGAAAATCCTTGTGCTACCAGCCTGACCTTGTATTTGATCACTAAGCCCTGGGCATCCCTCTTTTTTGTAAAAATGAATTTACAACCAACTGGTTTGGATTTAAGGTTGGTCACTAGAGGACCAAACACGTTGTGTTTCCGTAACGAGGCATATTCGGTCTCTATGGCAGTCTGCCATTTTGGCCAATCTAGGGACGCCTTGGCTTCTTCCAAGGTAGTCGGGTTTGAATCTGTAAACATGTGGCTACTAGTCTCGAGTTGCTCGTCAACACTAGGGGCATTGACTAGATCAGTTTGTGGGTCAGAGTTGGTAATAGACTGAAAACTACGCTTCTGGGGCAGGACTGTGAGGGGAGATGAGCCCGTCCCCGGTAGCGGGTTTCTAGTTACACGGGCAGAATTGGAAAAACCATCCGGGAGTCTTTCAGCTAGTGCCTTCAAATTTAATATCTTATGCACTTCTGAGTCTGCTAGCGTGGTTCTAGGATCAGGGTTGAGGGTGAGTGTTTCCGGAGCATGGAAATCTAAACTCTGGTTGGGTTTTGAGACTACCATGGATGGAAAACTACTCTCTTCAAAGTGACAATTTTGAAATCTAGCCTTGTGTAGTGTACCTGTTGTAGGATTTACATAACGGATCAGGAATGCTACGATGTGAGCGGTGAGCGGTGAGCAGATTTCGTGAGCAGAAAATTATAGTTTAAAACTCCATTTAACGAATGTTAGGCCCCTTATGACCGTGGATTTTGCACATATTTCAAGTTTAATTTTGTAATTATAAGGCCTATATTTGTGGAGTGGCCAATTTCTAGAACCAAAAAGCTTCTTATAATTACCAATGAGGCCCTATGACCGTGGGAAAATGCACTATGGTTGATAAGATGGTGGACTAAATTCTCTTTGGAGTATGACGACCACCAAGTGTAGTGTGATTTGAGAACAATGAAAAGATGCATTCAATGAGATAATTGGAATATTGAAAACCACACCACACTTTATAAATCCAAATACCAATCAATCAAACCAAAAATCAATCAAACATGAGGTTGTCACTACTAGATTCCCTATCTCCAAAGATACTCCCCTCATGGCCGCCCTCATCTGAAGTGGAATCTAAGCTATGGCACTCATTATCCACCTCTGCAAAAAGCTCGAAGAAGTCTATGGCACGGGGGTCATAACGTGGAGACGGGGTACTAGCTTTGGTAGGAGAAGGTTGTGCCACTAGCCCAGAAGGTTTAGATGGTATATCATAAACAAATATATAAAATAAAACAAAATGTTTATAATGCCATCTCACTACTCTCACCACACGAGGCATTAGAGCTACTACCAAGTGCTTCAACATCAAGAAACTGAAGAACACGAGAATCAAACATTGGTTTTTTTGGTACAACTCTTGGAGAGATAGTTGTTGCCAAAACCGAGGCAACTTCCTGAGCATATATTGGAAGTTCAAAAGTTTTCGGGGGAGAGGTAGCAGAAGTCATCAATCTGCAGAAGTACAAATGTACAAATGTTGTAAGAAAGGAATTGATAGAATTAAACATAGAACTTGCAACAATAGAAAATATTGAATTCTTACGTACTCAGTCGATTGCGCTTTGCCACACGCCGCACAGGGCCTTCCTCATCATCAAAAACTGAAGAAGAAGCTTGATGAGGCACTGCAACTAGAACTATATCCTTCAACGGTGCCAACACCGTTGCAAAGAGAAGGTCATCTGTTTCCAAAGCAATAATATGCCGGCCTGAATTCCGGCAAGCATGAATGGAGGCACCTGAAGAGAAGAAAAAATAAAGTCAACACAATTGGTAAGATTGAGAATATATGGAAGCATTTGCAAAAATTGAGCATATACAATGATAGGCAGGTACCTGTATTAGCTGTGGTATCAAACACTACCGAGCCTGTGCAAATGAGTGCTTCAATGAGGACTTGCATAAATAGCGTATCCTTCTCCCGAGCACCTCTCCAAGGTTTTGGTCCATTCATTAGCTGAGTATCAGATGCCACAAAATTGAAAAGGATGTCATCCTCCTCAACTCGGACAGCGGCGCCAGATTGCTCATTTCGACAATGAAAGATGAAAGATGAAGGTGCTTTCTGTTCACGAATGAAAAACAAAATGCGGAATCGGCGGGTCTGGAAACACAAAACTGTAAGTAAACATGAAGCCCCCAAAACTCAAGATATTCAAATTGATCAATTTGAACAAAGGATTTGAACATACCGTGACCTCGGGATTGATTGGAGAAGTCAGCCGCAAGTCATTTATGCCCCACCAATCCTTCAAAAGCTTGAACTCGTATGTTGCAGCATAGGTTCGCACATCCACCCGAATTGGCTGATACTCTGGCATAAAAAGCAAGACTCCACCATCGTTGTGCACAAATGTAAACGCAAACTCAAATAAAGCTTCAACATCTGCCTCATTGTACAAGTTACACTTCGGAACTGCATCAGGAGGAGACGATATGTTTGCAACGTGCATACCATCTGGAATATCTGCGATCACCAAATCGAATCCTGAATGTGGACAGGTGCTCGAGCGCGGTAGCGATTCCTCTCCTCCCTTAACCTATTCACATAGTCAAATTCTCTGAATCAGAACTTCTACAATAACAATTGAAATATGTAACAAATATTTACTATAAGAGTATGAATAACTCACCTTCTTCACAAAAAGATGACTGTCCAAAAGAAATGGATGAGAAACATCCACTTCCATAATAGTGGAAATGGAAGTATTCTCCATCAAACACATCGAAGATTGAATTGTAGATGTTGAACCAGAAGTTGCTGCAGCCAAGGTACTCTTCCTCTTCAACAGTTGTTATGATGCAAGAACAGACGAAGATGGCTGGCTCTGTGCTACAGTTATAGTTCTAGAAGCGTGTGATGGGCCAACCACATTGGAAGAAGAAGGGAGATCCACAACGATAGGCATAATTGGATCTGCAACGGGAACTTCCACTGCCATTGTTGGGGCTGCTTTATTACCTCTTGTCTTCTTCACCTTCTTCCCTTCAACCTTCTCCAATGATTTTGAAGAAACCACCTCTACGTCCAGTAGGTCAGGTTGAACTGAATTCCGGAATGCCACATCAAATGTGGGTGGTCTCTTAAGAGGAGTGTCAAGATACCAGGGATGTGCAAATGGACGTGACGCGGCCTTTTTGCGTCACGTCGCGTCACAAATGACGTGACGCCATCACGTTACGTCACGTCAGGGCGTGACGCGCACTGACGTGGTAAAAAAAAGTTACTGTACCAATTTTTTGTAACTTTTTTTTTACTTTTTTGGACGACTGCTCTAGTCGACTGCTACGAGCAGTCGACTTCAGAAAACAAAAATTAAAAAAATCTATTAAAAAATCTGAACCGTGAGATCTTCTTGGATTGAAGATCTAACGGTCCATGATTTTTTTTAGAATTTTTTGATTTTTTTTTTAGGTTTTCCTTGAAGTCGACTGCTAATAGCAGTCGACTGGTCTTGGTCGACTGCAAAAGTAATTTTTTTGCAGTCGACTGCTAAGTCGACTGCTATTAGCAGTCGACTTAGCAAACGACTGCAAATAGCAGTCGACCTAGCAGTCGACTGCAAAAAAACATTAAATTAAAAAATTCCAAAAAAAATTCTGGACCGTCAGATCTTCTTGAAAAGAAGATCTGACGGTCCAGAATTTTTTTAATTTTTTTAATTTTTTTTAATTTTTTTGCAGTCGAATTAGCAATCGACTGCCAGAAAAAATTAAAAAATTCCAAAACAAATTCTGGACCGTCAGATCTTCTTGCAAAGAAGATCTGACGGTCCAGAATTTTTTTTGGAATTTAAATTTTTTTTTTTGCAGTCGACTGCTAGGTCGACTGCTATCTGAAGTCGACTTAGCAGTCGACCAGGGGGTTGACCAGGGGGTTGACCGCGTCAGTTTACCCCTGGGGTAACTGCCGGATTTACCCCCCCGCGGACGTGACGTTTTCAGGTCTGCCGTCACGTCGCTGTCACAGGACGTGACGCGACGTGACGCGACGTGACATGTAATCCCTGCAAGATACCACCCACACTTCTCCAAATGGGCTGCACTCCAATCCCTCAAAATACCATCTGTAAACATGCACTCCTCGTTTCCCGTGTCTAAATAGGCATCAAAAAATGGAGGAGATTTTGAGATGGCTTTAGTAGGAAATAAAACATACTTAAAGTATCGGTACAACGTCCTCTGCATGGCCTGCTTAAAGCCCAATTGCTTCTCACACGGGTTTGTGAGGTAGAAACCTCCTCACCCTTAATTGCGTCCTAGTCCGGGTGGGGAGCCTCTTGCCCACATACTATTAATTGATTAGTCATTTACATGCATGTTCACACACCTGAGTTAAGTCAAGTGGTGTGCATGACACCCTTTGCTTCTTTATTGAACATCCAAGCATTTAGAAATACTCGGATTTGCATACAACATCATTGAAGTGCATCGTCAATTCACTATTCCAGTCATTCTTAGCCTAAAGTGTCTAAGCCCTAGCCTGGCAGAGCTAACCCAGCACTAAAGAGAGCTCACAAATGCAGAATGCTCTAAGGTCCAGTATTACAAAGTGACTGCAATTTCCTTCTCCCGGCCCCCTGCACACATTCTGCCGAACTTGGAGCTACACACACCAAGACTTAATGCCCCCCTACCCCCTAAAGATTGAGTCAAAAACCCTTCCAGTGCTCTTCCTGGCTTCCCTCATGGCTGCACAAAGCTGCTGCAGTCAGCAGCCAAGCTCACAGTTCCCCTACTTTTCCTCATTACACTTGACGTGCCATGTGTCGAGCAGTGACACCCATTCCTCTTGCAACCGTGACTGTAGCTGCACTTCCTTGTTCGTAGCAACCAAGCGCACGCTCCAGTCTGCCCCAGCAGGTTACTCCTCGCAGCAATAGCGTTGGACCCTTAAATTCATAGATTCCACTTCCTTGAAGGCAACATGCTCCTAACTGCTCCCCTGGGCTGGAGGCAGCAATAGTTAACTGCCCGTGGAGGATGCAAGTCGCACTCCTGTGAGAGGTAAACCTTCGCCCGAGAAAACTTCAATGCACCTTCATTTTGACCAGGTGAACCAAGCTGATGGGAATATTGTGAATTCAGCTGCGCTCTTACCCCCGCTCTGTTGCTGCCGTAGTCATTGCCTGTCCTCTCGAACTGCCTCACTTGTTGTGCACCGACCAGGGCACTATTGTAACGATCCCTGCACACTCATTCCCGGTGGCACGCCTATGGTTACTCCCACACCCGTCTGGAATTGGTTCGACAAGAGTCAACCCCAAATCTCCCTTACATGGCATCTACTATCAAGCAGCAGCCACCAGCTTCTTCTCAATGTCTTTCTTCATGCCCTCGCCAGGACTAAGAGGCCATGACTAATCCACTTGCGGCTTTGGAGAAGTGCAACCAGTTTGCAATGCAAAGCCTGTCTTCCCATGTCCTCAGACATCTTCCTCTTCCTCCCTCGCCCCTTGGTTCACTACCCAGTTTGTCACACCTTGAGAGTCATGAAGTGCAACCGACTCAGCCGCCTGGCTTCCACGCCTCAAATTCCACCCACAACGGCTGCGGTTTGTGATGAGAGCAGCTCCCCCCTCCCCGTTTACTCCGGCATACCGCCGCACCGGGTGAGGTGGCCCTCTCCTTGCTGTGCAGCACGATTGTAAGTGAAGATCGCGTTGATGCAACATGCTTTTGCTGCTCAGGTGCGGTTTGTCGAGGAACAATTGAGTGCCTCCGAAGTGAGCACCTCCAACTGATGAGGACAGGGACACCGAACTCGCCAACCCCCTAGCTATCCACAAGCCCCTTCAAATCTTGACCCCACCTTCAAAACAAGCCCCTCCAAAATGAACCCCGAATCTCCCTGCGCTTCGCCCATTACCCTGACAGTTTGTTCTGGTCTCTTGGTTCGATGACGCCACACTCGTCATCCTGAGCAATCACTCCTCCGCACCTCTAACCCTTCACACAACCCAACTGCAAGGTCTCGTCCTAGGCTAATCCTCCAACCTTTATCACTCCTGACTCAACTAACAAAAGCAACGCAAGCATCTCCTGGCACTCACGACTTTAACCCTACCACGGATGCAAGCAAAAGACTCCGAGTTCAGATCCCCACGAAACTGCTACTTCTTCGACTCATCCCCTCTCATTAGCCACCAACTAGGAAGGATCGATGTGTGCCAGTTGCTAAGCAGCCTAGGAAGCTCCATTGGTTTTCTCATTTAATTACAAGATTCAATCTGCTACTTGGATGCATCAGAAACAACATGGCATGTGAGGAGGGCGGTCACTTCCTGGAGACTTCCGGTGCTCTCTCCACGGCGTCTCCCTCTGGATGCACCGATTCAACGCCCATTTTTAAACCCAGCATTGCAAAGTCACACTCCTTAGGCTGCCGGAGGTCTTCCGCAGCACTTGGAACCCTCTCGCGCTCCTCCTGGCATGGGTGGTGTGGGAGAGCTTGTGACTGTTCATGAGATCTTGAACTACCTCCCTCGTCTCATGTCTTCCTGCCAAGAGAATAGTCCCCTTGGTCGTTTGTCCTACTCCTCCAGATGCCTCTTGTGGCTGCAGTCTCCTTCAACACTGGATCTGCTCGCATGCGGTTCAAGCCCCCAGCCAGCGAGACGACAAGCCCTCCACAAGGTAGTGCTTAATGGCGCTTCCACACATTGGATCTCGGCATGCATACCTGACCTCTCAGCCTCACCTTGATCCTTTCCGTCGACAGCACAGAGGAACTACCAGTTTCTACGAACGCTCATTCGTCATGCACCCTCCTACCCCTTGGCAATCCATCCTTCCTGCACTACAACATAATTCCTACCCAAAGAGCAAGAACATCCTTCTAACATGCTACACTAAGAATTCTTCCACACCAGGACAGGGCTTCCGCACTCCTGTTTTTTTTTTCTCTCTCTCTTTTTTGGTGCCTCATGAGCCTCAAGGACTAGGCTCCCGGGACCCCTCCGGATCGTTTTTTTCCCCCCCGTTGCCCGGCATCTTTCTCGGGCAGCCCAGAAAAACTAGCAAGCCTCCCATGACTTCTTCTTCCCCTTCATTTTCCTTCACAACTCCCTTTTCCGCTTTTTAGCCTTACTCAATCTCGACTTAACTCCACAAAGCTTAACTCAAGTTAATCTTAAGTTTCTTTGGCCTTTTGAGTGGTTCTCAAGCTTTTAGTTCAGTTTCCACGGTAAATAACATAATTCTTGGTTTAACCACTCATGTGAGCAAGATTTAGGGCTCACAGGGTTATTCTTGTGCACACCCTTCTCTACCTTGAATTCTCTAAAGAAAGCTGTGTCCTAAAGCAAAATTCTCATCTTCTCTACATAATCGGTGATGGAAGGAAGGGGAACCTCTCCATCACGAACATAATCCACAGTCACCCCAAGATCAATAAGGGTACCGGTGAACAACCTCTCAGCCTCACAAGCCAGCTGCAAAATCAGAGATAGGAAATTAAGTATGTAAATAGATTTCTTACATCTTATACTTTACAAATTCAAAGTACACAACATTGCAAGAGTACAAGTAATGCAAGAATACTTGAGACCACCAAGTGGCTTTTCGAAGCCACTCGGGAAAATCAGCATCTCCAAACCGAGGCTTTGGAAACTTAAGAGCTTCACGCAATGCCGGAGATTTGTTCCACCTCTCCAACCACTTCACCTTAATAGCCGGATCCATTGCAGAAGTGGCCAACATCCAAAGTTTCTCCTGAGTCATCTCAGGAGTCTCATCGTTCATCTTATAGTGCAATTTGATCTGCTCCAAGAATTGAGGAGTGTGTTTGGGATAAGCGATAGGAAGCAACTTCTTCAATTCGGAGTTGCACTGGACCTTTACTTTATCCACGGCATTCATCACAAAGTCCACAACTTTACTGCTGGTCCACTCCGTTGGATCAGGAAATTTCTCATAGAACCTGCGTTGAGCGGCGGCAGCTGCATTTCCTAATTCATGCTGTAGAAAATAACAATAGAAAAGATCACCTCAAATTGAAAACAAAACAATTCCGAACTGAAGTATTACATCCCAACCAATTCGGAATGATGCTTCAAGAAACCAAAGAAAATTGTCAATACCTGATGAAGGACTCCATTGAGAGCTTCGGTAGTCAATGTAAACCAAGTCCGATTCTTGGACTTCTGCTTAGCCTCTGATGCTGCATAGTCTTCTTTGGTTATGAGCTTCTCAAAGTAGGGTAGGGGCTGAGATGCAATACTTTGAACACGAAAGACCTTGTGCACTAAGTTTGTAGTGACATGGGACTTCTGGTTCCGCCTGCAAACAATCTCAAGTTATTATTAAAACATCAATGACAAGACAAATAGATGCAACTTCAATGACATTGAAAGTATATAAAAAAATAGTAAGAAACATACCAATTCACTTGGTACAAAGTAGAGAGAACTGTAGGCACAACTCCGTTAACCTCCAAAATAATAGACTCCACTGCAACATGCCAATTTTTATCACATGCATGATCACGATTAATGATTTGGAACCAAGCTTGCAGGCGATGGTTTCCATCCCAAACATGGAACATCATCCCCGAGAAGATCTTCAAATCGTCATCTCGTAGAAGGTCATCCTCAAATGCAGCATTGGCTTCAATCCAAAGAGGATCCCATGAGGCTTCAATCTCTGAAGTCACCTCTGTAGTCTTTCCCTCATGATTCTCCAAAGCAACGAAGAATACTCCATTGCCTTCCATATAACCGTTGCTCACAAAATGTGATGCCAAATTCATGACATCATTCCTTAGGAAGGGCCGAACAACAGGAAGAGCAATCATTCGACAAAGTGGAATACATAACTTAGATTTCTTCCTTGGCTTGAATCTCAATGATTCAATAGAGAAGTTTGTGTTTACCGACTCCTTTGAAATAATGTCGTTCATCTCCTTCTCCACTTGCTCTAAAGATAGAACTTCGTCATCCGCACCCAAAATCTCAACATCTTCCGAGACTTCCATGGATCCTGATAATCAAATCAAAGAATGCAACCACAGAATTAATCAGAATCTGAGGTGGCTTCAGTTATCCAGCATATAGGTTGTCTTGTTTCCATTAGTGCATAAATCTGCTCTTAGAAACATATAGGCTCGTAAAAATCAAGGCTATATCTGCACAAGGCTTTAAAAAAACTTCATTTCACCCACTGACTGTTGATACCACAGCCGAGTCTGTGTGTGTGTGTGTGTGTGTGTGTAGGAGTAATCTAATTGCTTGCTGCCAAATAACTTGGACAATCTCCTCGATGCTCAAGTTTGGGCAGAATAGACGATGCTCAGGACTGTTACCAAAAACCATTGGAGTTTAATAATACAGGACACTCATCAGTGAACAAAAAAACGCTTGTAAGTCTCAAGGTTCCAAAAACGCTTACATATATGCGTGACCAGTAAACTACAAAATAAGAAGACAGAGAGATAGTTTATCTAGAGCTTTCAGAGTAACATACCCAATTCGAAGCAATCAAAAGGAATTGATAAAAACTAGAATGAAATAGACCTCAATTTTCTTTGACACAAGGAAATCAGGAGACAAGACAAAAATCTGAGGTAGGAAAACAAAAGCCAGAAGTGTATTTATACAAGAAAGCATCCTATTTTTGCTAGGAGGGCAATCTTTGACAAGCTCCCCTCTTAGTCGGATGTCAAACCCTTGACATAACTCTATGAAACACTGATCAGATGTTGTATGGCATAAATTACTAGATACAAATCCACCACATATGACATCCATCGGCCATGAAGGGTTTAACAAGTCTAACATGACATATAGACAGAGCACCTTCTTCTTCTGCTTCTTCAATAAGCAGATTTATGCACTAATGGAAACACAACGAGCTACATATTCAATATCTGAAGCCATATTTCAATGCCAAACCATCATCTAAAGCAAGAGATGGCAGATGTAGGTGTCATCACCAGTTTCCAGTGAATTTCGGGTATATAACCCAGTAACCTTGTTTTTGTTCGCAACATTCCCACATGGCCCAAAAAGCAGATCACTCTCTTAATCATTAGGCAAACTTCTGCACTAATGGAAACAAAATAAGCTATATGTTCAATCTCTGAAGCCATAGTTCAATCCCAAACCATCAACTAAGCAAGAAATAGCAGATGTACATGCCATTTCCAGTTGACAGTAAAATTTAGGTATGAAACCCATCACCCTTGCTTTTGTTTGCAGCATTATCACACGGCCCAAATGGTTGCTTTTCCCACACATAAAAAGCAGAGCACCTTCTTCATCATTAGGCAGACTTCTGCACTAATGGAAAGAAACCCATCTATATGTTCAGTCTCCGAAGCCACATTACAATGTACCATCAACTAAGCAAGAGATGGCAGATGTAGATGTCATCTCCAGTTTACAATGAAATTCGGGTATAAAACCCATCACCCTTGTTTTTGATGGCAACATTCTCACACGGTCCAACACATAATTTCTTTTCCCACACATGAAAAGTTTCTTTCTCTCGAGTGAGCACCCGCTACCTCCCTTGCCACTACTGTTTTAGAAAATCTTCAAAAAAACAACTTGTCTCACATGGGGATGTCTCACCGTGGGAATTCACGCAAGGTAGCTTACAAACTCATCTCACAGTTTAGTCGTAAATTAACTCTCGAATTCCACCTCCGCGCATAGAAGGCTTAGAGATACGCATGAGCAAAATACAACCAAGAAATTGACCCAAATGATTTGGAACTGATCATAAGTATACTGTTAATTATGAACTTCTTTGAGCTTCTTTGAGCTTCTTGCAGAGGTGGATAATGAATGCCATAAGTGTACTGTTAATAACTTGAAATTATGAAATGAGAGTCAAGGTGTGAAATCTGATAGTCATGTACTTCAAATTCCCATACTTAAAATGGATATTGCATTAGAAGGTCAAAAAATTTACATAGAACAAAGTTAACGCATTTTAGATCAAGAACAACAAGGAGATCCTACTAAACTTCAGAATAGTATAACTCCCACCCAACTTATGTTCTTCAAGTGAAATTTGGTACACTTGTTAAGTACCTTATAAAAAATCTCCACACCAAATTTTGGCACAAACAGAGTTCATATGCAAAAGTTATGCATGAAATTCTAACTCTAACTACTTCGTATGAATGCTGTGATAAAGCATCCGGTCATTAAAACTCTAATAACTTCCAACTCCTACGTCCAATCAATCTAAAATTTTGACACAAGATAGATATATAAGTTCAAAAGGTATTGTCAAATTTTGGTATCCATATCTATAACCCTCTAAGAGATACATATTTTCAAACCTTGCTGCTTTGTTCCTAGACACCCTCCCCTTCAACTGTTAATAACTCTTTCATCCCAATGACTGAAGCTCTCAAATTTTTACCACAACTCCCATACTTTATAATAAACAATCCCTCAAATTTTCATATCCATTGAACACCCTGATCATCCATAATTGACAAATCTCTCACTATAAAGTTCTGCTCAAGTTCATAACTAATAAAACACTACAAGTAATGCACCTAGTACAATCTAGTCACTCTAAATGCCATAAGTTTAAACAAGTTTGAACTCTCTCACTTCAATATGAATCTCAATGCAACAAGTTGAAGTTTACAATCAAACTCCAAATTCCTTAAACCCAATCTACTTCTAACAAGAGGTCAATCCCTCTTCAAGGCTAAATAGCCTTGGCTCTTCTCCTAAGAACTAAGCACACACATGTGCTCCTATCTTGCTTCCCACACACCCACACTTATAACCCGTGGGGTGCTTAAGGAGCACGAAGGAAAGAGAGGATGAGTGAGGGAAGAATGAGGGATTATATAGTGAGTTGAGAGGGAGAGAGGGCATGAGATAAGGATAGGGTGAGAGGATTAGAGCCTCCAATCACAACCCCTTAACCTTCTCCTTCTAAGTAGGGATTCATCCCATTCACAAGGCTCTCGATAAGCCTTCGAAATCTCCTCCTACTTTGTAGGCTCTCATCTTATTTCCTAAGCCTTCCTCCCTCAAATGATCAACAAAGATCCTAATTCAAACATTTAACTAACCTTGGCTTTCTACCTACTACACTTTTCCAAGGTATGTCCTCATACTACTTAAGTCCACTCCACACAAGCCTAATGCTTCAAACTTAGCTTTCTTCAAGCTTCACTCTTTTTATATTTTTGTGAATAATCATAAATCAACAAAACACTACTTGTAATGTTTTACAAGTGTTAACAACACATGTGGGCATCAATTTGGGCTCACACTATATTTTGCGATGGTTTTTTTGCAATTGATGGCAGTTTGTTTGGTGGTGATTTTGTGGGCTTCTATTTTCGTTGAACGTCCTATGGTGGCGAGCTCTTCAATCCATTTTTTACCATTGTATCGTTGGTGGGGGTAGGGGGGATAGTCGTATTCTTTAATATATACAATTGTTGTATATCCGGGTGATTTGGCCAGCTTGTACATGGTATGGAGTATGTTGTGCGTATTACTTTCCTAGTGCTATGGTAGGTTTGGAGGTGACGTTTCCACAGTTTCTGTTGTGTGAGTGGGAGGAAGCCTCCTTGTTGGCAGGCTCTGTGTGATAGTGTGTGGGAGGTTTGTGTGTTAAGACACGTTTCTTCTATGCATGCGTTTAGTGTATTAATTATATCGTGGAATTTTTCTTGGGCTTCTACCCAGTCTGTGTGGTGGAGGTGTGATGTGTGCAATTTTTGGGTGAGAGTTTGTGTGGCAAGGTTGGTGGCTTCTTGAAATTGGGTGAGTATTTTTTGGATCTTTTCTGGTGGTATGGGGTATGTGATTCTTGGGTGTGTCTGGTGGGGTTGTCGATTTTCTGGGCTAGTGTGTTGGGGCCGAGATCTAGGCTGACGGGGTAGTGATCTGAGTTTTGATTTTGGTGGAGCAAGGTTGTGCATGTTATGTGTGTGTGGTTAGAGATGTTAGTGTAGAATCCATCAATGAGACTAGTGGATGAGTAATTGTGGCCACCTTGTCTGGAGAGAGTTTCAGTGTTTCGGATTGGGTGTAGGGTTAGGGTTTACATGGAACGTGCCCATTCTCTATCTTCATGGGTGGGGGCTTGGGATGTGCCATCGTGGGTATGTCCTTGTAGGAGGACGTCTCTATTAAAATCTCCTGCTAGTATGGTTTTGTGTGTAGGGTGGTGTTTTGTTAGGATGGTGATTTGGGCTATAATGTCGGGCATGAGGTTTATGTCGTGTGGGTGTGACGGCATATACATATTTAGGATGAGGAATGGTGTTAGTGGTTTATTGGATATTTTGAAAGCTTGTAGGTAGGGTGAGATGCGGGTTGGTGTGGGGATTTTGGTTATGTTCTCAGAAGTGTGGATTTTCTTGTGAATCATGGCTAGTATTCCTCCGCGTGGGGGCTCGTTTGTGGCGTATTGGCGGTTTCTTCCTGAGTTTGTATCATTGGTGTTGTTATATAGTATTTTGTAGTTCGGGAATTTGTTATCTATGTACGAGGCGGATTTATTTTTGGTTAGCTTAGTCTCTTGTAGTAAAATAATGTGGGGTTTGTTGTGCAAGGTGTTTGTGAGTTCTATAATGCCCGGTAGACTAGAGCTAATGTGTCCCTTATTCCATGTGATAATGTGGGTGTTGGTATTGTGGGTGTCTGTGTATTGTGGGTGTTGGTATTGTGGGTGTTTGTGTATTGTGGTTGTGGAGGTTGATCGTGTGTGCGGTTCGGTGTGGGTGTGAATCCTGTGATCTGGTGGGTGCGCTTGGCAATGTTTTGGAGGAGTTGTTTAGGTACAAAGGGGAAGTGTTGTGCTAGGCTTTGTTGGGTGACGGGTTCTCCTTGGGCAATTTTTTTGGTTTACGTGTTCGTGTATGAGTATTGTTGAAGGGGGTTCTGATGTATGAGTGTTGAGTATTCGTGATAGATGTTGGGGTCCTGTATATTGGTGTGGTTCATTGTTTTGAAGTCTTCGTAGTATGGTGAGACATCGTGGGTCCAGGTGGTTGGAGAGTTGGTCATTACATTGGTGGGGCACTGGGCTGAGGGCGATTATAAAGGCATACAATTTGTAGTGTGGGGGGTATTGTGAGCCCAAAAGGGTGCCCACATTTAGTCTTAGACCCTTGAAACGTTAGTTGATGCACTTTGAAGTAGCATGTTACTTCACAAAAATATAAAAAGAGTGAAATGTTAGTCTTAGAAGTACCATGTTGTAAGAGGCTAGGATGTGAGTTGTTATTGTGTTTTTACCTTCGGAAGGATTTGAGTGAATGAGGATAGGTAAGGAGAACTTGGATTGAGTAGTTAGTGAGTAGGCTAGTACAAATGGATGGAGACAACCAAAGTGACTCAAGAGGCAAGTGCATTCGAATTGGGATGAATGGAGGATCACATGGAGCGCACAAGTGGACCACCTCATCATGGCCACTTAATGGGGAAGGTCCAAGGAAGAATGCAAGGTGGAGGATAAGCAAATTCTCAAAGCACCAATCAAATCACGAGTTAAGCATCGTGGTTTGAATTAAGTGGTGAGCAACGATTTGGGAAAGTAAGGGGAGAAAGTTATGGCGGCGGAAAGCGAAGGAGGCTAAGTTTGGGTTGAAGCATCCCAAGTTTGGTAAAGTGTGGTAGGTAGAAAGCCAAGGCTAGTTAAATGTTCGAATTAGGATCCTTGTTGATCATTTGAGGGAGGAAGGCTTAGAAGATAGGATTGGCGCCTACTAAGTAGGAGGAAATCTCAAGGGCTTATCGTGAGCCTTGAGGGTGCTCACCCCCTCAAGCTTACTATATAATCCCTCATTCTTCCCTCACTCATCCTCTCTTTCCTTTGTGCTCCAAGGCACCCCACGAGTTATAAGTGTGGGTGTGGGAAGCCATATTGGAGCACATGTGTGTGCTTAGTTTTTAGTTTGAGAGCCAAGGCTTGTTAGCCTTGAAGAGGGCTTGACCTCTTGGTAGAATTAGTGTTGACGTGAAGGATTTTAAAGTTAATTCATGATTCCAATTTGTGGTACTTAAAGTTCATGTTTTGAATACACGTGGTTGCAAGTTCCATGTTTAAGAGTTGAGCACTTGAGGTTGTGATGAGTGCAAAAATATACTTGTGTGGATTAGTTAGTCTTAGTGAAGTTAGGAAATTCTCTCTCCCCCTCTCCTCTCTAGGATTTTAGGATTTTAGGATTAGAGAAGAATTGTGTGATTAGAAAGGGGTTGTTAGTAGAATTAGGAAAATTAGGTAGGAAGATTAGTTAAGGGCTTGAATAATTAGTGAGGTAGTTGGGGATTACAACTACAAAGTTGTGGGTTCATGAAGGAGCTGGGTTTATGAAGGAGCTGGGTTTGTTTAGTTAGAAAGTAAAGAGCTGGGTTTATGAAGGACCTGGGTTTATGAAGGAGCTGGGTTTGCTTAGTTAGAAGCTAAGAAGCTGGGTTTATGAAGGAGCTGGGTTTATGTAATTAGAAGCTAAGGAGTTGGGTTCATGAAGGAGTTGGGTTTATGAAGGAGCTAGGTTTATGTAATTAGAAAGTAAAGAGATGGGTTCATGAAGGAGCTTAGTAGATAGCCTACTTAATTAGCTCATAGACAAGTAGTTAGTTACATTATGCTAGTTAGTGTTATGTGTGGCTTTCACAAGTAAATGTATTTGAGATTGACTATAGAGAATAGTGTTTTTTAACACTTGCATCCTCTCTTTAAAAATAAACCACGTGCACAAATTAATGGAGAATGTGGAGCACTCTCGCGATGGCAAGACAAAGGAAGCAAAGACCAAAGTTAAATCCAAGACCACTTGAAGGGTGAACCTTGCACTATGGACTCATCCAAGTCCAAATCCAATACCGCGGAGGAATGTGAGCCCAAACCCACTACTCGGACTACGGACGCTTAAGGGTGGGGGGTTTGGCCTCACATAATTGGTGCGTCCGCCGGGAGCGAAGCGGAAGGTAGTTACAAGACTTGGAGGCGACTAGGAGACTTGGAGGCAACTAGGAAAAATTGGAGACACAAACTTGAGAGAAGGGAAGGAGCACCCGAAACTCGGTAAGTATTCTCTCTTTGGGTTACATTTGAATTCATTGTATTTCAACTATTCCTTGGAATGAATTGCATTGTCAATTACGCAAATTCATTTTTGAGGAAGGAGCACGGCGAAGGTACGTCCTCAACCTTTTTGGGGATTTGCTAAGAACTTAAAAGGAACCTATAACCGAGTAGCTCATTAAAACATTAGAGGGTAAATTCACCTTAGGACATTGAACTTTGACACTCACCTCGGGGTGAGTCTCAAAGTTTTGGGAGTTGTCATTTCATGCTCTAGATTAAATTAATATTTCACAAAGTTTATGGTGTTGTTACATTGAGTCACGATTGAGGGGAGTGCTAACTCACAGGGGGATGCGATTGCTCAAGGTATGTTTATTTCTTCAAAGTGAACTCATTAACTAATTAAGGAATGCCTTTTGTACTCGTGATTGTTGTTATCCGTTGTAGAGGGTAATTCCCGAATTGTGGATGGTGTGAGAAGTTGAAGGGTGAAGCCTCGACTTTTAACATAATCTACTCGGAAGGTCACCCCCTCACAATCGGTATTGTGGTGAGTGTTAATTTGCGGGAAGGTGCGGAGGTGATGCTCCGACTTAACCAAAAAATTAACATGAACATGCCTATCCCCTATTGGGATTCTTTCACCTAAGTGGGCTTGCAGGTTCTTTTCCTCACCTCCAAAAAAAAAATTATAACCACACCAAGACAAGTGAAAATATTAAGAGGGGAATTGCTAGGATTATGTGTGGTCAAGTGAGGGTCGATCGATTCTTATGGAATGCAAGGTAGGACTCGCTCACAAAAACCAAGTTTGATAGTAGGACTAGAGAAATCTACTCGAAAGAGGCGGTCCTCTAAAATCAGTGATAGATTAGAACAAGATAATGTTAGAATAGAGAGTTGTTTGAACGTCGAACCTAGGACTAGGTCAATTCTAGACACCTTAGAACTTGGAGCTCAACTTGAAGAGGAGATCACTCCCTCCAAATTGAGTGGTGAAACTTCTTCGGAAAATTACACACTTAGAGAAGAATTCCCGGTAGAAGTTGATAGGGGATTGTTGAATAGTTCACCGGTCACCATGGCCGAGGAACGGGGGATGGATCCACCACCCATACCCCCAATTCCGCCCATACCTCCTATACCTCCAATAGACCCATTGGTTAGGCCAAGAGGCCTACCAATTGTGGTTCCACAAAATTTAGCGGCGATGGATATGCCATCTCATCTCCCTAAATTTTATGGGACCAAGGATGAGGACCCCTCTCGGCACATGGAACGGTATATCGAACGGTTGGCTAGCTTCCTCATAACCGACCCGGGTTATTGGTTAGTGTGGTTTCCTACCACTCTAGAGGGGGAAGCCTATGAATGGTATCGGGATCATGCCGAGGGACATTTTAGGGGATGGGAACAATTACAAAGGGAGTTTCTTAACGAATTTAGGCCGGAAGTGGGTCAAAGTACCGCATTAAGGGCATTGTCGTCATTGAAGCAAGGAAGGGAGGAAGAAATTTCGGCTTACATTAGGAGGTTTGATTTAGTGTGCACTAGATTTGTGGGTACCATGCTCAACGACGACACGCTAAAGCAATTTTTCATTCAAGGGTTTTTTAAGTCCGGAACTATTAGGGGTGTTCTAGAAAGGAATCCCTTGACCTTGGCGGATGCCAAGCGTGCGGCTAGAGATATTGAAAACTTGGATAAAGATCACGAAAGGCTATGGAGAAGGGAGGATGAATTGATCCCACAATTCATCCCCATACGCCCTAGGGTGGTAGCGGTAGAACCCGCTAAGTATGAGAACCAAATTCCATATGCCATGGTGGACACCGGCCCCCGACCTTTAGCGGTTAGGGAACCGGCACCTCTTTTGGCACTACCGGCCCCTAGAACGGATCCACACTTGGAGGAGGTTGAGAGAAGACTAGGTGCTAGCCAACTAGGATTCCAAGAGGCTATGATAAAACAAATGCAAAGCCTCACGGATCAAATGTCATTAATGATCCGGAGTCAACAACCGGGGCCTCCACCCCCGGTTGAGTCGGGTAGGCATTCTTCCGGATTATGGTGTGTCCAATGTGGCCAACCGGGCCACACGCGTCAATTTTGTAGAAGTGGACAAAACCGTGACCAAAGAGGAAACGGTAACCCACCTCAACAAAATCAACGAGGTCAAGCGCCACCTCACTATGGAAATGGAAGCAATAGAGGACCACAACCTAGAGGGCAAGGTGGCCAAAATTTAGAGAAGAAGGAATTTCATCCCTTTTGTGGAAGGTGGCACGCTCAAGGACAATGTTGGTCCGAAGGTCAAGAGTTTAATTGTAGCAATTGTGGAGGAAGTCATCCCTCGGATACGTGTCGCCAACCGGACAAAATAATTAATGTCCCTTACCCGGTGGCTAATCCACAACAACAAGCAAGGGATAATATGCGAGGTGCTAGGCCACAAGGAGTACCGGCCAATGAACTTAGGCCACCTAACTTATACTATGACCATAGTAATGCTAGGCAAACTTTTCATCCACCGGCGGGCTTGCAAACTACAACCGGTTACATTTCAATACAAAATAGACAAGGAGTTCCACCTAATGGTAGTAACGGGAGACAAGCGCCTCCAACGGATCCGGGACCATCTAACTCCCAAGATGTTAGGTTCATGGATGGAGTGTTGGAGGCCACATGTGATGACATGCTTCCTCTCCCAACGAGAATTGGAGAGGAGCAAAGTCAATGGCCTCCTCACACCAATGCTATTACATATGAGTTAGTGAAGGGTAAGGGTGTGGTTGAAGAAGCACCTGCACTAGCGGTAACTACTAGGGCTAGGAGAGGGGATGCCCCGTTGGAGGTAGGAATAGGAGAGCAAGGAAATTACTCTTCGGATGAAGAGATTAATCTCTCCGAGTTGGATAGGGTAGCTAGAAGAGCTACTAAGGATGTGGAGAGGGAAAATATAATTTTACAAGATAGGGAGAGGACTAATGCGGTACATGACTTGGATAATAGCGATGTGGGTGAATGGGAAGGACCGGGGGTTCCCGTAGACGAATTCGACGTAGTGGGTAATTCTAAGGTGGAAAGATCTACCGGGTACGACTTGTGGGCGGACCTTAGTACACTCAAGGCGGATATTACTTTCGGCCAACTATTGGAAATTTCACCCACGGCAAGGAAAACATTAAAGGAGGGAATGCCGGTACACAAGAGGATGAGGAAGGTGAAAGCTAAAATAGCCGCTAGGATCCAATCACAAGGTGGAAGAGACGTGAAAGCTATAGAAATAGAAGTTGTTATAGTAGATAAGGTGGTTCCTAATGTGCTAGTCGACGGAGGGAGTAGTCTAAATATACTACCGGAGGATACTATGAAAAAATTGGGACTTGGACTCACGGGGCCTTCACCTTTGGTCATAAATATGGCAAATCAAAGTTCGACTACGCCTTTGGGGATGATCAAGGATTGTAGAATGACTACGGGAGGCGAGGAGTACTTGGTCACCTTCCATGTCATTAAAATGCACTCCAACAAGGACACCTTCCCCATTTTGCTAGGTAGGCCTTGGTTGCGGATGGCGAATGCTATGGTCAATTGGGGTGGACCTAAACCATCCATCACTTATGGTCCGGAGGGTAATAGGGTCATAGTGTCCATTGGTTCATTAGAAGGATGGATGAAGAAGGAGATGTATTTGCCATTGGAGAAGGAAATTGATGACTTAAACGAGAATGAGATTGGCAAGGCATTGGTGGGAGTCGTCCATCCCGAAGGTCAAAGGGTTGTTATAGATTCGGGCTCGGGAAGTCTAGGTCCTAATTTTTACAATTATGGGGATAATGGGGATTATGCCCAATGGCTAAGGGAGTACCCCGAGTCCGAGGTTGATGTAATGGTTACATTTCACCAAGTAGGCTTAGGGAGTGAATTTCCTAGTGTTAGTTTAGGAGAGGGCTCATTGTTGGAGCCATGTGAGGTGCTCACCGAGGAAGAGTGGGTTAGCGGTGGGTTAACACCTTGGGTAGATGACGTGGAAGAGGGTGAGGTTAGTTTAATTCATGTAGATGGGACTCAAGAGGAGGATGTGATTATTGAGTCATCGAAATTGGAAGAGCCTTTACATTTCAAGACCACGTCTACGGGGATAGTTGTAGGTCAAGATGTGAAAGATTACCCCAATGTGCCTTCCGATTGGTATCGGAACAAAGAGGAACAAGCACATGTGTCGGAAGCGGATTGGCGGTACGTGGATGTGAAATTAAAGAATGGAAAAACCCGACAAATGAAGATGGGTTCCAAATTGGGGGAGAAAGAGGTTAGGGAGTATAGCAATTTGGTGGATGAGTTTAGTGATACTTTTGCATGGTCCTACGATGAGCTTAAGGGAATTCCTAGGGAAATGGTAGAGCACCGGATTCCTTTAATTCCGGGGGCGAGGCCAATTAGACAAAAGGAGAGGAGGATGAATCCTCAATTGCAATTGTTGGTGAAAGCGGAATTGGAAAGGTTATTGAAGGCCGGGTTTATCAAGCCGGTGGAAATCACGGATTGGGTTTCTCCTATGGTCTTAGTAAAGAAAAAAAATGGGAAATTAAGGGTTTGTGTCGACTATAGGAAATTGAATTCGTGCACACAAAAGGATCACTTCCCCTTACCTTTTATCACCTTGTTGCTTGAGGAGGTTGGAGGTCATTCGCGATATACCTTTATGGATGGGTATGCGGGTTATAATCAAATTTCCATAGCCCTCCAAGATATCCATAAAACGGCTTTTACTACACCTTGGGGTACTTTTGTGTGGGTAGTGATGCCATTTGGGTTATGTAATGCCCCGGCTACTTTCCAACGATTAGTAATGTATATCTTCACCGACTTGTTGTTCAAATCCATGACCGTCTTTGTGGACGATTTTAGCACACAAAGTAATGTGGACGATCACCTACATTGTGTTAGGGAGGCATTGGTTAGGTGTAGGAAGATGAGGTTAGCATTGAACCCGGATAAGACATTTTTGGGAGTGAATAAGGGAGTGTTGTTGGGTTATGTTGTTAGTGAGAAAGGTAGAGAACCCGATCCGGATAAGATTGCGGCCATAAGCGACTTGGCAACTCCAACCAATTCCAAGGGGATCTCTAAGTTGTTAGGACATGTGGGATGGTACCGGGAACTTATTCCTAATTTTTCAAAGATAGCGGTGCCCATTACCCATTTGCTCAAAAAGGATGTCAAATTCGAGTGGACGGATGCTTGTCAAAAAGCCTTTGAGGAATTGCGGGATAGGTTGAGCACCTATCCGGTGTTGATACCACCCAATTGGGGTAAACCTTTTCACGTCTATTGTGATGCTAGTAATGTGGCAATAGGGAGTGCGCTTTGTCAAGCAACGGGAGAAAAAGAGAAGGATCAACCTATAGCTTATGCGAGTAAGCAATTGACCCCCGCCGAAAGAAACTACTCTACAACGGAGAGGGAGTGCCTAGCCATGGTGTTTTCCGTTAAAAAGTTTAGGCATTACCTCATGTGCAACCCGGTTGTATTTTTTGTTGACCACATGGCTATCAAGTATCTAGTTAACAAGGCGGAGTTAAGTGGTAGGTTAGCTAGGTGGGTTTTGTTATTAGAAGAATTCGACTACACGGTGGAATATAAACCGGGTCGTATGCATTTACAAGCGGACCACTTGTCTAGGTTGTCAGAGGAGATAGGAAAAAATCCGGTAAATGATATGTTAGTAGATGATAGCCTCTTTGTGGTCACTTCTACACCGGAGTGGTATGCGGGCATAGTGGAATTTCTAACAACCCACAAGTTGCCCAAAGAGTGGACAAAAGAAGAGAGAAGGAAGGTGAGGGTAAATAGTAGGCAATTTGTTGTAGTGGACCATAGGTTGTTTAGAAGGGGGTCCGATGGTATTTTACGACGATGCGTGTCAAAAACGGAGGTTGAAGCGATTTTAATCGCTTGCCACGATAGCGCTTGCGGCGGTCACTTCTCGGGTCAACTCACCGGGCAAAAAATACTTAGAGCGGGCTACTTTTGGCCTACACTATTTAAGGACGCCCATGACTATGTAAGGAAATGCGACGCTTGCCAACGGTATGCCCGAAACGACCTTAGAATGGAGATGCCTTTACATGTATCATTACCCTTAATTCCTTTCGAAAAATGGGGCATCGACTATGTGGGTGAGGTCCATCCCCAATCTTCAAAAGGAATGAAATATATTGTGGTGGCAACCGAGTACCTCACCAAGTGGGCGGAAGCCAAAGCGGTGAAGACCGACACGGCGGAACACGCGGCAACATTTATGTACGAAAACATAATTTCGCGGTTCGGGGTGCCGAAGATCCTAGTAAGCGATAGGGGTACTCACTTTTTGAATGACTTGATTCGAGAGATGACAGAGAAATTTAAAATTGATCACCGGAAGACTACTCCCTACCACCCACAAACCAATGGACAAACGGAAAGGGTTAACGGAATTTTGGTGAGTATACTACGCAAGACGGTTATAGACTCGAAGCGGGATTGGGATACGAAACTAACGGCGGCACTTTGGGCATACCGTACAACCTATAAGGTAACTACGCGTGCTACACCATTTTCCTTAGTCTATGGTCTTGAAGCGACACTACCAATCGAATATGAAGTCGAGTCACTTAGGGTGGCCGTGAGTACGAGACTTACCGAAAGTCAATCCTTACGAAATCGACTAACCGATTTGGAAGCACTTGACGAAGGGAGGAGAATGGCGGCTCAACATATTGAGGCAATCCAAAGAAGGAGAAAGATTACTTTCGACAAACGACATAAGAGAAGGGCCCTAACACCGGGAATGATGGTCATGATTCAAGACGCACGAAAGCTTGAATTTCCGGCGAAATTCGATGCAATATGGTTAGGACCTTACCTTGTCTATGAGGTCTTTCCTAATAATTCAATTCAATTGGAAACGTTGAATGGTGAGCTCTTTCCTACCCGTACATCGGGAAGTAGATGTAAGGAGTACCGAGCTTGACTAGGCAACTTACCCTTGGAGCAAGAGATGTTTGGATTCATCCCCCGATGGTCGCCAATTATGTGAGCCCAAAAGGGTGCCCACATTTAGTCTTAGACCCTTGAAACGTTAGTTGATGCACTTTGAAGTAGCATGTTACTTCACAAAAATATAAAAAGAGTGAAATGTTAGTCTTAGAAGTACCATGTTGTAAGAGGCTAGGATGTGAGTTGTTATTGTGTTTTTACCTTCGGAAGGATTTGAGTGAATGAGGATAGGTAAGGAGAACTTGGATTGAGTAGTTAGTGAGTAGGCTAGTACAAATGGATGGAGACAACCAAAGTGACTCAAGAGGCAAGTGCATTCGAATTGGGATGAATGGAGGATCACATGGAGCGCACAAGTGGACCACCTCATCATGGCCACTTAATGGGGAAGGTCCAAGGAAGAATGCAAGGTGGAGGATAAGCAAATTCTCAAAGCACCAATCAAATCACGAGTTAAGCATCGTGGTTTGAATTAAGTGGTGAGCAACGATTTGGGAAAGTAAGGGGAGAAAGTTATGGCGGCGGAAAGCGAAGGAGGCTAAGTTTGGGTTGAAGCATCCCAAGTTTGGTAAAGTGTGGTAGGTAGAAAGCCAAGGCTAGTTAAATGTTCGAATTAGGATCCTTGTTGATCATTTGAGGGAGGAAGGCTTAGAAGATAGGATTGGCGCCTACTAAGTAGGAGGAAATCTCAAGGGCTTATCGTGAGCCTTGAGGGTGCTCACCCCCTCAAGCTTACTATATAATCCCTCATTCTTCCCTCACTCATCCTCTCTTTCCTTTGTGCTCCAAGGCACCCCACGAGTTATAAGTGTGGGTGTGGGAAGCCATATTGGAGCACATGTGTGTGCTTAGTTTTTAGTTTGAGAGCCAAGGCTTGTTAGCCTTGAAGAGGGCTTGACCTCTTGGTAGAATTAGTGTTGACGTGAAGGATTTTAAAGTTAATTCATGATTCCAATTTGTGGTACTTAAAGTTCATGTTTTGAATACACGTGGTTGCAAGTTCCATGTTTAAGAGTTGAGCACTTGAGGTTGTGATGAGTGCAAAAATATACTTGTGTGGATTAGTTAGTCTTAGTGAAGTTAGGAAATTCTCTCTCCCCCTCTCCTCTCTAGGATTTTAGGATTTTAGGATTAGAGAAGAATTGTGTGATTAGAAAGGGGTTGTTAGTAGAATTAGGAAAATTAGGTAGGAAGATTAGTTAAGGGCTTGAATAATTAGTGAGGTAGTTGGGGATTACAACTACAAAGTTGTGGGTTCATGAAGGAGCTGGGTTTATGAAGGAGCTGGGTTTGTTTAGTTAGAAAGTAAAGAGCTGGGTTTATGAAGGACCTGGGTTTATGAAGGAGCTGGGTTTGCTTAGTTAGAAGCTAAGAAGCTGGGTTTATGAAGGAGCTGGGTTTATGTAATTAGAAGCTAAGGAGTTGGGTTCATGAAGGAGTTGGGTTTATGAAGGAGCTAGGTTTATGTAATTAGAAAGTAAAGAGATGGGTTCATGAAGGAGCTTAGTAGATAGCCTACTTAATTAGCTCATAGACAAGTAGTTAGTTACATTATGCTAGTTAGTGTTATGTGTGGCTTTCACAAGTAAATGTATTTGAGATTGACTATAGAGAATAGTGTTTTTTAACACTTGCATCCTCTCTTTAAAAATAAACCACGTGCACAAATTAATGGAGAATGTGGAGCACTCTCGCGATGGCAAGACAAAGGAAGCAAAGACCAAAGTTAAATCCAAGACCACTTGAAGGGTGAACCTTGCACTATGGACTCATCCAAGTCCAAATCCAATACCGCGGAGGAATGTGAGCCCAAACCCACTACTCGGACTACGGACGCTTAAGGGTGGGGGGTTTGGCCTCACATGTATCTTGAGAGTAATAGGCTATGTCTTCGAAGATGTGGTAGAGCTATGTGTTGGTTAGTTGAGGTGTGTTGCTCCAAGTATGGGGCAAAATGTTCTTCTAGGTGTTGGTATTGGGGTTTTAGTTTTAGGGTATGTGCTATGAAGTATTGTTTTTGTCTTTGTGTAAAAACTTTTGGGAGGTTATTAAGGATTTGTGTGAGTGGTCCGGGGTTGGGTTGTATGTCTCCGCTTAGGAGTATGAGTGTTTGAAGATCGGTGATGTATGTATTTATTTTGTATATGTTTGGGTGTCTATAGTGGGGACGTTTTATTATGTAGAAGGTGATGGTGATTATGGTGGTTCGGTGTGCGTGTATGGATTTTTGGTGTTGCATTTGTGGTTGGTGTGGGGGGTGGGATAGTATGAGTGTTTGTGGGGCTATAGTATGTGTGGGGGATGTAATGGTGACCGTATTATGTGTGTATATTGTGTGTTGTGGCATGGGTGTTGGAGTTGCCGTTTGTGGGGTTATGGTGTAGGTTTGGTTGTGGGGGGTATGGATGGTATGATAAGGAGGGTTTGCTTGGTTGATGGGGGGGAGGTAGTTTAGCCATATTATGAGTGTGAGGCTTAGTGTTGTTAGTTTGCTTCGGTGATAGTGTGATTTTAGGTAGTGTTTTGGTGGTGTGCTTTGGTGTTGAATATTTGTGGGGTTGTGGGGACATAATTGTGGGTAGATAATGTGAATGCATTTGAGGGATATATGGAGTGGCCAAAATGTGAGTTTGTACTCTTTATTATAGGAATAGTAGAAAAAACAGCACAAAGCATATAGGGACCATTGAAGGTAGGCTATGTGGTGACTATCCATTAAGTGTGGGAGGCCCTTGGTGGTGCATTGGTGGGTTGCCATTGAAGCCCTGGGGCTCGAGGGGTTGAGCTTTGGCGTGATTTGTGATTTTTGGCAGTTTGTTGTGTGTTTTGTGCGTAGGTCTATGTGGGTTTTGGTGTTTCGGCATTGTGGGTATGATTTTAGTTGAGATCTGTGGCAGATTTGAATGGGTGGTGGTTTTCTTGTTTTGGGGTGTTTAGGTGTCAAAGTGGGGTTTTCTGATCTAAGGTGGTTCAACATGATTTGGGGTTTTTTGTAGCATTTTGTGTGGTTTTTAGTATGGATCTGGTGTGGAGTTTGCTTGATCTTTGCCATGTGGAGGAGTGTGGATCGGCGGCAATATTTTTTTGGAGGTGAGTTTATAGATAGTTTGTTGTTGAATTTTTGGCTTTTTTTGATGGGAGTGTTTGCTAGCTGGTGGATGCAAGTGGTTTTGCTTACCTTTGTGTGTGTGGAGGCACATGTACTTATGACACCCAGTTTCTGATTGATGTTCAATTGTTGCGGAGCTTCTAACTGCAAAGGTTGTTGATGTTGATCTTGCCCAGGTAGTGCAGCTGCTAGAAAAGAGACTTGGAGAGATTTGGTATCCGTGCAAGAGGGAGGGCAGGAGTATAGAGTTAGGCAAGTTTAGACGATCTGATACTTTGCTTCTACTTTTTCTTGAACTGTGATCTCCTTGTTGTTCTTGATCTAAAATGCGTTAACTTTGTTCTATGTAAATTTTTTGACCTTCTAATGCAATATCCATTTTAAGTATGGGAATTTGAAGTACATGACTATCAGATTTCACACCTTGACTCTCATTTCATAATTTCAAGTTATTAACAGTACACTTATGGCATTCATTATCCACCTCTGCAAGAAGCTCAAAGAAGTCTAAGGCACGGGGGTCATAACGTGGAGACGGGGTACTAGCTTTGCTAGGAGAAGGTTGTGCCGCTAGTACCATCGCCATATCATGGGCATAGATTGGCAAAGTGAATCCCTTGGTAGGCGTACCAAACACATTTGCTCCAAGGCCAAGTCTGAAAACAAGCATGAAAATTGTAAGAAAGAGGATGGAAAGTGTAAAAGCTGAGTGGACAAGGAAAAGAAGCAACTTAGAAGGTCATCATACTCACTTACTGCGAGGACTCTGGCCTCGATCGCTTCAAGGCCGGCGGCCTCTTCTGCGTGCCTTGTGAAGCCTGCGTGGAAGCAACAACAATGGATGGAGCCTTCACCGGATGCTTAACACTCTGAAGTGGCTTAAGGACACGGTTGAAGATGTCCTCGTCCTCCTCGAGAGCAACGATATGGCGCCCAAGTTGCCTGCATGCATGGACAGAAATCCCTGTTGCAGAGGAATGGTTAGCAAACATAAATAAAAGCAAAGGTAGAAAATGAAAACCAAGATATGATGGCAAGTGAAGTAGGACATACCAACGCCTGCATTAACGTCAACCACGACCTGCCCAATGTCAGTAGTTGCCATGATCAAGGAGGACATGAAAGAAATATCTTTCTCACGGGGACCACGCCAAGCTTTGGAGCCATCCATGAGAGGGGTTGTGGTATAATTCATAATGGCATCATCCATGTCCAGCTCAATGCCAAGAGCCTTGAGCTCATTGGCATCGCGAAGGCGAAATGACGAGTGCCGGGGCCGCTTATCAAGGTCGGATCCAATTGTTTTCGTGGCACGAACAAGTAGCACAACTTGGAAGAGGTTAGTGGTCTTGTCCACATGTTTAGCTGAATGAAGGTGAAGACGGTTGACTCCCAACCACTCCTTAAAGATGGTGAAGCCAAAAGCAGCGAAGTGGTCTTGAATGCTCTCCTTGAAGTCACCATTGTCATCTGGATGAAAGAGGAGGAGAGCTCCATCGTCATGCAGGATCTCATCCGCAAAATCCCAAAGGCAGATTCGCCACTTCTCCAAGTAATCCGGCAACGAATCAACTTCCACGTCTCCATCAAGCCCACCCAATGCAGTAAGTATATCGGGTAACTCCTTGACCGCAACATCCTCTAGCTGTGAACAAATTCGAGGCCAAATCAGATTTCACAAAAATTGAAGCTATATGGCCTCTTTTCAGACCCCTTACAGGCACGCTCAAACATATGTGAGGACCCGAGTACTGAAACTAAGGTCCTGTCGGATCCGACATACCCCCCCCCCCTTGCCTCAAATCACAAATCACGCCCCTTACAAGCCTCACCCTTCAAAGAATTAAGCTATATGGCCTTAAATCAGACCAATTATAAGCCTGCCCCAATCTTAGAAATCAAAAAATAAAGCTATATGGCCTCTTTTCAGACCCCTTACAAACATGCCAGAATCCAACAAATTACAAAATGTAAACATATGTGAGGTCCCGAGTTGAGAACCTAAGGGCCTGTCGGATCCGACATACCCCCCCCCCCTTGCCCCAAATCACAAATCACACCCCTTACAAGCCTGCCCCAATCTTAGAAATCAGAGATTAAAGCTATATGGCCTCTTTTCAGACCCCTTACAAGCATGCCCCTTCAGAGAATTCTCAAATAATTAAGCTATATGGTCTCAAATCAGGACCCCTTATAAGCCTACCCCAATCTTAGAAAATCAAAAATAAAGCTATATGGCTTATTTTCAGACCCCTTAAAGGCACTCCCAAAACCCGAAAATCAAAAATCTAAACCTACATGGCCTCAAATCATACCCCCAACAAGCATACCCCTTACGAGAATGTTTAAAAAGCTAAAGCTACACAACCTCAAATCGGACCCCTTACAAGCCTGCCCCAATCTTAGAATTCAAAAATTAAAGCTATGTGGCCTCTTTTCAGACCCCTTACAAGCATGCCCCTTCAGAGAATTCTCAAATAATTTAGCTATATGGCCTGAAATCAGAACCCCTTATAAGCCTGCACCAATCTTAAAAATCAAAAACTAAAGATATATGGCCTCAAATCAGACCCCTTAAGAGCATGCCCGAATCCAACAAATTACAAAATGTAAACATATGTGAGGACCCGAGTACTGAAACTAAGGTTCTGTCGGATCCGACAAACCCCCCCCCCCCCTTGCCTCAAATCTCAAATCACACCCCTTACAAGACTCACCCTTCAAAGAATTCCCAAATATTAAAGATATATGGCCTCAAATCAGACCACTTATAACCCTGCCCCAATCTTAGAAAACAAAAAATAAAGCTATGTGGCCTCTTTTCAGACCCCTTACAATCATGCTGAAAACAGATATATCTGCTGAAACAGAGGAGAAGCAATCAAAAGACTTGCAAACATGAAAGCAGTCAAATCAGACCCCTAACAAGCATACTCCACTCCGAGAATTCTCAAAAATTAAAGCTAGATGGCCTCATATCAGGCCCCTCACAAGCATGCCCGAATCTAAAAAATCAAAAATCTAAACCTTCATGGCCTCCAATCAGACCCCTAAGAAACCTGCCCCTTCAGAGAATTCTCAAAAATTGAAGCTATATGGCCTTAAATCAGACCCCTTACAAGAGTGCCCGAATCCCATAAATCAAAAATCAAAGCTATATGGCCTCAAATTGGACCCCTCAGAAGCATGCCTCAATCCCAGAAATCACAATCCTAAGCCTACATGGCCCCATATTAGGCCACATAGAGGCTCGGCCAAATCTCAAAAATCACAAAATTATAACAATTGTGAGGTCCCGACATGTGAGCCCAAGGGCCTGTCGGATCCGACATCCCCCCCCCTTGCCTCAAATCAAACCCCTAACTACCCATTACAAGCATGCCCCTCTACCAGAATTCAGAAATCTAAACCTACATGGCCGCCAATTAGACCCCTAACAAGCATACCCCACCTGAGAATTCTCAAAAATTGAAGCTATATGGCCTTAAATCAGACCCATTACAAGAGTGCCCGAATCTCATAAATCAAGAATAAAAGCTATATGGCCTCAAATTGGACCCCTTACAAGCATGCCTCAATCCCACAAATCACAATCCTAAGCCTACATGGCCCCATATTAGGCCACATAGAGGCTCGGCCAAATCTCAAAAATCACAAAATTATAACAATTGTGAGGTCCCGACATGTGAGCCCAAGGGCCTGTCGGATCCGACAACCCCCCCTTGCCTCAAATCAGACCTTTACCTACAAGACCCCAATCCCAAAACTCCCAAAATTTCAACCTAAATGGCCTCAAAGCAGAGCCTCCCGAATCTCAAAATTCTGAAATTTATACCAAATGTGAGGTCCCCAGTTTTGAACCAAAGGGCCTGCCGGATCCGACAACCCCCCCTTGCCTCAAATCAGACCTCTACCTACAAGACCCCAATCCCAAAACTCCCAAAATTTCAACCTAAATGGCCTCAAAGCAGAGCCTCCCGAATCTCAAAATTCTGAAATTTATACCAAATGTGAGGTCCCCAGTTCTGAACCAAAAGGCCTGTCGGATCCGAAAACCCCCCCTTGCCTCAAATCAGACCTCTACCTACAAGACCCCAATCCCAAAACTCCCAAACTTTCAACCTAAATGGCCTCAAAGCAGAGCCTCCCGAATCTCAAAATTCTAAAATTTATACCAAATGTGAGGTCCCCAGTTCTGAACCAAAGGGCCTGTCGGATCCGACAACCCCCCCTTGCCTCAAATCAGACCTCTAACTACAAGACCCCAATCCTAAAATTCCCAAAATTTCAACCTAAATGGCCTCAAAGCAAGCCTCCCGAATCTCAAAATTCTAAAAAATTTATACCAAATGTGAGGTCCCCAGTTCTGAACCAAAGGGCCTGTCGGATTCGACAACCCCCCTTGCCTCAAATCAGACCTCTACCTACAAGACCCCAATCCCAAAACTCCCGAAATTTCAACCTAAATGGCCTCAAAGCAGAGCCTCCCGAATCTCAAAATTCTGAAATTTATACCAAATGTCAGGTCCCCAGTTCTGAACCAAAGGGCATGTCGGATCCGACAACCCCCCCTTGCCTCAAATCAGACCTCTACCTACAAGACCCCAATCCCAAAACTCCCAAAATTTCAACCTAAATGGCCTCAAAGCAGAGCCTCCCGAATCTCAAAATTCTGAAATTTATAGCAAATGTAAGGTCCCCAATTCAAGATCAAAGGGCGTGTCGGATCCGACACCCCCCCCTTGCCTCAAATCAGACCTCTACCTACAAGACCCCAATCCCAAAACTCCCAAAATTTCAACCTAAATGGCCTCAAATCAGAGCCTCCCGAATCTCAAAATTCTGAAATTTATACCAAATGTGAGGTCCCCAGTTCTGAACCAAAGGGCCTGTCGGATCCGACACCCCCCCCTTGCCTCAAATCAGACCTCTACCTACAAGACCCCAATCCCAAAACTCCCAAAATTTCAACCTAAATGGCCTCAAAGCAGAGCCTCCCGAATCTCAAAATTCTGAAATTTATACCAAATGTGAGGTCCCCAGTTCTGAACCAAAGGGCCTGTCGGATCCGACAACCCCCCCTTGCCTCAAATCACACCTCTACCTACAAGACCCCAATCCCAAAACTCCCAAAATTTCAACCTAAATGGCCTCAAAGCAGAGCCTCCCGAATGTCAAAATTCTGAAATTTATACCAAATGTGAGGTCCCCAGTTCTGACCCAAGGGCCTGTCAGATCCGAAAACCCCCCCTTGCCTCAAATCAGACCTCTACCTACAAGACCCCAATCCCAAAACTCCCAAAATTTCAACCTAAATGGCCTCAAAGCAGAGCCTCCCGAATCTCAAAATTCTGAAATTTATACCAAATGTGAGGTCCCCAGTTCTGAACCAAAGGGCCTGTCGGATCCGAAAACCCCCCCTTGCCTCAAATCAGACCTCTACCTACAAGACCCCAATCCCAAAACTCCCAAAATTTCAACCTAAATGGCCTCAAATCAGAGCCTTCATAAGCATACCCCACTACTTGAATTCAGAAATCTAAACCTACATGGCATCTTACTAGGCCCCTCTGAGGCACTCCCCAATCTCAAAAATCTGAAATTTATACCAAATGTGAGGTCCCCAGTTCTGAACCAAAGGGCATGTCGGATCCGACAACCCCCCCTTGCCTCAAATCAGACCTCTACCTACAAGACCCCAATCCCAAAACTCCCGAAATTTCAACCTAAATGGCCTCAAAGCAGAGCCTCCCGAATGTCAAAATTCTGAAATTTATACCAAATGTGAGGTCCCCAGTTCTGAACCAAAGGGCCTGTCGGATCCGACAACCCCCCCTTGCCTCAAATCAGACCTCTACCTACAAGACCCAATCCCAAAACTCCCGAAATTTCAACCTAAATGGCCTCAAAGCAGAGCCTCCCGAATGTCAAAATTCTGAAATTTATACCAAATGTGAGGTCCCCAGTTCTGAACCAAAGGGCCTGTCGGATCCGACAACCCCCCCTTGCCTCAAATCAGACCTCTACCTACAAGACCCCAATCCCAAAACTCCCAAAATTTCAACCTAAATGGCCTCAAAGGAGAGCCTCCCGAATCTCAAAATTCTGAAATTTATACCAAATGTGAGGTCCCCAATTCTGGATCAAAGGGCGTGTCGGATCCGACACCCCCCCCTTGCCTCAAATCAGACCTCTAACTACAAAACCCCAATCCTAAAATTCCCAAAATTTCAACCTAAATGGCCTCAAATCAGAGCCTTCATAAGCATACCCCACTACTTGAATTCAGAAATCTAAACCTACATGCCATCTTACTAGGCCCCTCTGAGGCACTCCCCAATCTCAAAAATCTGAAATTTATACCAAATGTGAGGTCCCCAGTTCTGAACCAAAGGGCCTGTCGGATCCGACAACCCCCCCTTGCCTCAAATCAGACCTCTACCTACAAGACCCCAATCCCAAAACTCCCAAAATTTCAACCTAAATGGCCTCAAAGCAGAGCCTCCCGAATCTCAAAATTCTGAAATTTATACCAAATGTGAGGTCCCCAGTTCTGAACCAAAGGGCCTGTCGGATCCGACAACCCCCCCTTGCCTCAAATCAGACCTCTACCTACAAGACCCCAATCCCAAAACTCCCAAAATTTCAACCTAAATGGCCTCAAAGCAGAGCCTCCCGAATCTCAAAATTCTGAAATTTATACCAAATGTGAGGTCCCCAGTTCTGAACCAAAGGGCATTTCGGATCCGACAACCCCCCCTTGCCTCAAATCAGACCTCTACCTACAAGACCCCAATCCCAAAACTCCCAAAATTTCAACCTAAATGGCCTCAAAGCAGAGCCTTCAGAATCTCAAAATTCTGAAATTTATACCAAATGTGAGGTCCCCAGTTCTGAACCAAAGGGCCTGTCGGATCCGACAACCCCCCCTTGCCTCAAATCAGACCTCTACCTACAAGACCCCAATCCCAAAACTCCCAAAATTTCAACCTAAATGGCCTCAAAGCAGAGCCTCCCGAATCTCAAAATTCTGAAATTTATACCAAATGTGAGGTCCCCAGTTCTGAACCAAAGGGCATTTCGGATCCGACAACCCCCCCTTGCCTCAAATCAGACCTCTACCTACAAGACCCCAATCCCAAAACTCCGAAAATTTCAACCTAAATGGCCTCAAAGCAGAGCCTCCAGAATCTCAAAAATCTGAAATTTATACCAAATGTGAGGTCCCCAGTTCTGAACCAAAGGGCCTGTCGGATCCGACAACCCCCCTTTGCCTCAAATCAGACCTCTACCTACAAGACCCCAATCCCAAAACTCCCAAAATTTCAACCTAAATGGCCTCAAAGGAGAGCCTCCCGAATCTCAAAATTCTGAAATTTATACCAAATGTGAGGTCCCCAATTCTGGATCAAAGGGCGTGTCGGATCCGACACCCCCCCCTTGCCTCAAATCAGACCTCTAACTACTAAACCCCAATCCTAAAATTCCCAAAATTTCAACCTAAATGGCCTCAAATCAGAGCCTTCATAAGCATACCCCACTACTTGAATTCAGAAATCTAAACCTACATGCCATCTTACTAGGCCCCTCTGAGGCACTCCCCAATCTCAAAAATCTGAAATTTATACCAAATGTGAGGTCCCCAGTTCTGAACCAAAGGGCCTGTCGGATCCGACAACCCCCCCTTGCCTCAAATCAGACCTCTACCTACAAGACCCCAATCCCAAAACTCCCAAAATTTCAACCTAAATGGCCTCAAAGCAGAGCCTCCCGAATCTCAAAATTCTGAAATTTATACCAAATGTGAGGTCCCCAGTTCTGAACCAAAGGGCCTGTCGGATCCGACAACCCCCCCTTGCCTCAAATCAGACCTCTACCTACAAGACCCCAATCCCAAAACTCCCAAAATTTCAACCTAAATGGCCTCAAAGCAGAGCCTCCCGAATCTCAAAATTCTGAAATTTATACCAAATGTGAGGTCCCCAGTTCTGAACCAAAGGGCATTTCGGATCCGACAACCCCCCCTTGCCTCAAATCAGACCTCTACCTACAAGACCCCAATCCCAAAACTCCCAAAATTTCAACCTAAATGGCCTCAAAGCAGAGCCTTCAGAATCTCAAAATTCTGAAATTTATACCAAATGTGAGGTCCCCAGTTCTGAACCAAAGGGCCTGTCGGATCCGACAACCCCCCCTTGCCTCAAATCAGACCTCTACCTACAAGACCCCAATCCCAAAACTCCCAAAATTTCAACCTAAATGGCCTCAAAGCAGAGCCTCCCGAATCTCAAAATTCTGAAATTTATACCAAATGTGAGGTCCCCAGTTCTGAACCAAAGGGCATTTCGGATCCGACAACCCCCCCTTGCCTCAAATCAGACCTCTACCTACAAGACCCCAATCCCAAAACTCCGAAAATTTCAACCTAAATGGCCTCAAAGCAGAGCCTCCAGAATCTCAAAAATCTGAAATTTATACCAAATGTGAGGTCCCCAGTTCTGAACCAAAGGGCCTGTCGGATCCGACAACCCCCCCTTGCCTCAAATCAGACCTCTACCTACAAGACCCCAATCCCAAAACTCCCAAAATTTCAACCTAAATGGCCTCAAAGGAGAGCCTCCCGAATCTCAAAATTCTGAAATTTATACCAAATGTGAGGTCCCCAATTCTGGATCAAAGGGCGTGTCGGATCCGACACCCCCCCCCTTGCCTCAAATCAGACCTCTAACTACAAAACCCCAATCCTAAAATTCCCAAAATTTCAACCTAAATGGCCTCAAATCAGAGCCTTCATAAGCATACCCCACTACTTGAATTCAGAAATCTAAACCTACATGCCATCTTACTAGGCCCCTCTGAGGCACTCCCCAATCTCAAAAATCTGAAATTTATACCAAATGTGAGGTCCCCAGTTCTGAACCAAAGGGCCTGTCGGATCCGACAACCCCCCCTTGCCTCAAATCAGACCTCTACCTACAAGACCCCAATCTCAAAACTCCCAAAATTTCAACCTAAATGGCCTCAAAGCAGAGCCTCCCGAATCTCAAAATTCTGAAATTTATACCAAATGTGAGGTCCCCAGTTCTGAACCAAAGGGCCTGTCGGATCCGACAACCCCCCCTTGCCTCAAATCAGACCTCTACCTACAAGACCCCAATCCCAAAACTCCCAAAATTTCAACCTAAATGGCCTCAAAGCAGAGCCTCCCGAATCTCAAAATTCTGAAATTTATACCAAATGTGAGGTCCCCAGTTCTGAACCAAAGGGCATTTCGGATCCGACAACCCCCCCTTGCCTCAAATCAGACCTCTACCTACAAGACCCCAATCCCAAAACTCCGAAAATTTCAACCTAAATGGCCTCAAAGCAGAGCCTCCAGAATCTCAAAATTCTGAAATTTATACCAAATGTGAGGTCCCCAGTTCTGAACCAAAGGGCCTGTCGGATCCGACAACCCCCCCTTGCCTCAAATCAGACCTCTACCTACAAGACCCCAATCCCAAAACTCCGAAAATTTCAACCTAAATGGCCTCAAAGCAGAGCCTCCAGAATCTCAAAATTCTGAAATTTATACCAAATGTGAGGTCCCCAGTTCTGAACCAAAGGGCCTGTCGGATCCGACAACCCCCCCTTGCCTCAAATCAGACCTCTACCTACAAGACCCCAATCCCAAAACTCCCAAAATTTCAACCTAAATGGCCTCAAAGCAGAGCCTCCCGAATCTCAAAATTCTGAAATTTATACCAAATGTGAGGTCCCCAATTCTGGATCAAAGGGCGTGTCGGATCCGACACCCCCCCCCTTGCCTCAAATCAGACCTCTACCTACAAGACCCCAATCCCAAAACTCCCAAAATTTCAACCTAAATGGCCTCAAAGCAGAGCCTCCCGAATCTCAAAATTCTGAAATTTATACCAAATGTGAGGTCCCCAATTCTGGATCAAAGGGCGTGTCGGATCCGACACCCCCCCCCTTGCCTCAAATCAGACCTCTACCTACAAGACCCCAATCCCAAAACTCCCAAAATTTCAACCTAAATGGCCTCAAAGCAGAGCCTCCCGAATCTCAAAATTCTGAAATTTATACCAAATGTGAGGTCCCCAATTCTGGATCAAAGGGTGTGTCGGATCCGACACCCCCCCCCCTTGCCTCAAATCAGACCTCTAACTACAAGACCCCAATCCTAAAATTCCCAAAATTTCAACCTAAATGGCCTCAAATCAGAGCCTTCATAAGCATACCCCACTACTTGAATTCAGAAATCTAAACCTACATGGCATCTTACTAGGCCCCTCTCAGGCACTCCCCAATCTCAAAAATCTGAAATTTATACCAAATGTGAGGTCCCCAGTTCTGAACCAAAGGGTCTGTCGGATCCGACAGCCCCCCCCCCCCCGCGTCGCTGAGGCGCTGTGAACGGGCCTTGTGTGGTCGCGGGCATGGTGGATCCGGGCCGTTGATCCACCAAGGCCCATCCAAGGGCCTTAGTGGTCCTAGGTGGCGGTGGGCGGGGGGTGGTGCTTGCCACAAAGGTGGGTGGGAGCGGGGGTGGTGTTTGCCACCAAGGCGGGGTGGGGCCGTGGGCCTCATGTCTTTTTTCGGGGAGGCCAGCTTTAGGGTCTTGTCGGGGCTAGGTGGCTAAGCGGGCTCGGTGGCTAGGCGGATTAGGCAGCTAGGTAGGCTTATTTTCTAAGTGGCTTGGCCTACTTACTAAATAACTACTTGGTTAGGCTTACTTAATAGGTGGCTAGGCCCACTTACTAAATAACTAGTTGCTTAGGCTTACTTACTACGTGGCTAGGCCCACTTACTAAATAACTAGTTGTTTAGGCTTACTTCCTAGGTGGCTAGGCCCACTTACTAAATAACTAGTTGCTTAGGCTTACTTACTAGGTGGCTAGTAAGTAAGCCTAAGCAACTAGTTATTTAGTAAGTGGTCCTAGCCACCTATTAAGTAAGCCTAACCAAGTAGTTATTTAGTAAGTAGGCCAAGTCACTTAGAAAATAAGCCTACGTAGCTGCCTAATCCGCCTAGCCACCGAGCCCGCTTAGCCACCTAGCCCCGACAAGACCCTAAAGCTGGCCTCCCCGAAAAAAGACATGAGGCCCACGGCCCCACCCCGCCTTGGTGGCAAACACCACCCCCGCCCCCCGCCACCTAGGACCACTAAGGCCCTTGGATGGGCCTTGGTGGATCAACGGCCCGGATCCACCATGCCCGCGACCACACAAGGCCCGTTCACAGCGCCTCAGTGACGCGGGGGGGGGGGGGCTATCGGATCCGACAGGCCCTTTGGTTCAGAACTGGGGACCTCACATTTGGTATAAATTTCAGATTTTTGAGATTGGGGAGTGCCTGAGAGGGGCCTAGTAAGATGCCATGTAGGTTTAGATTTCTGAATTCAAGTAGTGGGGTATGCTTATGAAGGCTCTGATTTGAGGCCATTTAGGTTGAAATTTTGGGAATTTTAGGATTGGGGTCTTGTAGTTAGAGGTCTGATTTGAGGCAAGGGGGGGGGGGGTGTCGGATCCGACAGGCCCTTTCATCCAGAATTGGGGACCTCACATTTGGTATAAATTTCGGATTTTTGAGATTGGGGAGTGCCTGAGAGGGGTCCGATTTGTCTCCATATAGGCTTAGGATTGTGATTTCTGGGATTGGGGCATCCTTGTAAGGGTCCCGATGTGAGGCCATGTAGGTGTAGACTTTTGATTTCTGAACGTGGGGTATGCTTCTAAGGGGTCCGAGAAGATGCCATAAAGCTTTATTTTTTTGATTTCTAAGTTTAAGGCAGGCTTGCTAGAGGTTTCAGTTGGGGGAAGGGGGGTCTGTCGGATCCGACATGCCCTTGGGTTGAAAGCTCGGGACCTCACAAATGTTTTAATTTTTGCATTTTTAATATATGGGCGTGTTAGTAAGGGGTCTGATGTGAGGCCATTGAGGTTTATTTCTACGAATTCTGGGATTATTGTATGGTAGTAAGGGGTCTAATTTGAAGCAAAGGGGAACTGTCGGATCCGACAGGCCCCTTTGTTGATAGATCGGGACCTCACATATATATTAATTCTCTGATTATTGGCTATTTGGCGTACCTTTTAGGGGTCCGAAAAGAGGTCTTACAGCTATATTTTTTGATTTCTAAGATAGGGGCAGGCTTTGTTAGGGGTCTGATATGAGGCAAGGGGGGGGTGTCGGATCTGATAGGCCCTTGGGCTCACATCTCGGGACCTCACATTTGTTATAATTTTGTGCATTTTTGAGATTTGGCCGTGCCTCTATGGGGCCTAATATGAGGCCATGTAGGCTTAGGATTGTGATTTGTGGTATTGAGGCATGCTTGTAAGGGGTCCAATTTGAGGCCATATAGCTTTGATTTTTGATTTCTGAGATTCGGGCACTCTTGTAATGGGTCTGATTTAAGGCCATATAGCTTCAATTTTTGAGAATTCTCGGAGTGGGGTATGCTTGTTAGGGGTCTAATTGGCGGCCATATAGGTTTAGATTTCTGAATTCTGGTAGAGGGGCATGCTTGTAAGGGGTAGTTAGGGGTCTGATTTGAGGCAAGGGGGGGATGTCGGATCCGACAGGCCCTTGGGCTCACATGTGGGGACCTCACAATTGTTATAATTTTGTGATTTTTGAGATTTGGCCGAGCCTCTATGTGGCCTAATATGGGGCCATGTAGGCTTAGGATTGTGATTTCTGGGATTGAGGCATGCTTGTGAGGGGTCCAATTTGAGGCCATATAGCTTTGATTTTTTATTTCTGAGATTCGGGCACTCTTGTAAGGGGTCTGATTTAAGGCCATATAGCTTCAATTTTTGAGAATTCTCGGAGTGGGGTATGCTTGTTAGGGGTCTAATTGGCGGCCATTTAGGTTTAGATTTCTGAATTATGGTAGAGGGGCATGCTTGTAAGGGGTAGTTAGGGGTCTGATTTGAGGCAAGGGGGGGATGTCGGATCCGACAGGCCCTTGGGCTCACATGTGGGGACCTCACAATTGTTATAATTTTGTGATTTTTGAGATTTGGCCGAGCCTCTATGTGGCCTAATATGGGGCCATGTAAGGCTTAGGATTGTGATTTCTGGGATTGAGGCATGCTTGTGAGGGGTCCAATTTGAGGCCATATAGCTTTGATTTTTGATTTATGGGATTCGGGCACTCTTGTAAGGGGTCTGATTTAAGGCCATATAGCTTCAATTTTTGAGAATTCTCTGAAGGGGCAGGTTTCTTAGGGGTCTGATTGGAGGCCATGAAGGTTTAGATTTTTGATTTTTTAGATTCGGGCATGCTTGTGAGGGGCCTGATATGAGGCCATCTAGCTTTAATTTTTGAGAATTCTCGGAGTGGAGTATGCTTGTTAGGGGTCTGATTTGACTGCTTTCATGTTTGCAAGTCTTTTGATTGCTTCTCCTCTGTTTCAGCAGATATATCTGTTTTCAGCATGATTGTAAGGGGTCTGAAAAGAGGCCACATAGCTTTATTTTTTGTTTTCTAAGATTGGGGCAGGGTTATAAGTGGTCTGATTTGAGGCCATATATCTTTAATATTTGGGAATTCTTTGAAGGGTGAGTCTTGTAAGGGGTGTGATTTGAGATTTGAGGCAAGGGGGGGGGGGGGGTTTGTCGGATCCGACAGAACCTTAGTTTCAGTACTCGGGTCCTCACATATGTTTACATTTTGTAATTTGTTGGATTCGGGCATGCTCTTAAGGGGTCTGATTTGAGGCCATATATCTTTAGTTTTTGATTTTTAAGATTGGTGCAGGCTTATAAGGGGTTCTGATTTCAGGCCATATAGCTAAATTATTTGAGAATTCTCTGAAGGGGCATGCTTGTAAGGGGTCTGAAAAGAGGCCACATAGCTTTAATTTTTGAATTCTAAGATTGGGGCAGGCTTGTAAGGGGTCCGATTTGAGGTTGTGTAGCTTTAGCTTTTTAAACATTCTCGTAAGGGGTATGCTTGTTGGGGGTATGATTTGAGGCCATGTAGGTTTAGATTTTTGATTTTCGGGTTTTGGGAGTGCCTTTAAGGGGTCTGAAAATAAGCCATATAGCTTTATTTTTGATTTTCTAAGATTGGGGTAGGCTTATAAGGGGTCCTGATTTGAGACCATATAGCTTAATTATTTGAGAATTCTCTGAAGGGGCATGCTTGTAAGGGGTCTGAAAAGAGGCCATATAGCTTTAATCTCTGATTTCTAAGATTGGGGCAGGCTTGTAAGGGGTGTGATTTGTGATTTGGGGCAAGGGGGGGGGGTATGTCGGATCCGACAGGCCCTTAGGTTCTCAACTCGGGACCTCACATATGTTTACATTTTGTAATTTGTTGGATTCTGGCATGTTTGTAAGGGGTCTGAAAAGAGGCCATATAGCTTTATTTTTTGATTTCTAAGATTGGGGCAGGCTTATAATTGGTCTGATTTAAGGCCATATAGCTTAATTCTTTGAAGGGTGAGGCTTGTAAGGGGCATGATTTGTGATTTGAGGCAATGGGGGGGGTATGTCGGGTACGCCTACTTGAAGGGTGAACGGTCTGGCACTGGCCCAGGAAAAGAAGAACTCCGCCTTCGTGCTGCACAACGATCTGGTGACGCCAAGAGAATTGTTGCAGCCCTCGAGCACATGCCTGGAGCAGAGCATTGGTGCACCTGCAAACCCCAACTCGAAGGAGAGGAGGTCTTTGGCACCACCAAGCGCAAACTTGATATGCCCCCTGGTTCTAATCAAGATTCACATAGACCCGACAAGGTCAGCTTCTCTCATCCACGAGTGAGCACTAGGTCAACCAAGGCACGCACTGATTCCGCCACACCATCATACTTGCCGCTCACACAATCTCCTAAGAAATCGATTCCACAATGGGTCACCCACGTCAATAACATTCAGGAGACCCACTGCGATGTCTCCAAGTGGCACATTTCTAGACTGCCCAAGACTTCCGCCAAGGCCTGCTTCGCCATGCAAGCTCGCACAAAGACCAAGTGCACCCAGAAGATCGTTCGGCATGGTAAAAATACTCCAGCTCCTACGTACACCGGCTACATGCGCGACTACAAGAAGAACAAGGAATTCTTGACACAGTTCTCCTTCTGCAACGACGACATTGAGAGATGTGTCAAAGGCACTAGGAGGAAGTGGATGCAGCACCGTCCGGATGTCCTGGACGTCTGGCCTGTCCTCACTGGGACAAACCTCACTCTCCATGAGGTTCTGGCCCTTGAAGAAGGGGGATTCCAACTTCAGCAGCGTCAAAATGTGTCACCCAGAAGACTCTTCGGCGACTCCTCCAATGTTGCTTCATCCATGGCCGAACTCCCTACCCCGGCCCAAGCCGATCAATACCCTACGCTGAGGTTTGGAAAAAAGATCCGGCGCAGTAACAACGGACCATGCATCCAACAACGCAACAAATGGGAGTCAACCCTCAACGTCGACGGTCAAATCACCTCCGTCACAATGATACCTCACCTAGGAATCGAGTGCATCATTCTGTTCCAATCCCGAAAGAAGGCTAAGGTTGAAGAGTACCGTATCACTATCAACACCTTCCCGTCGTGCACATGCCCGGATTTCGTGGAGATGTCAGCAAGAGCACTTGGGAAGCGGCGCCCTTGGGTGAACTGCAAGCACTTGTACTTCATCTTCCGTGTGACCTGCAACTTGGATCAATACCAAGACACTTTCATCCATGCTCTGAGCCTTAGTTTCAATGAAGTGAAGCACCTCCTCGAAAGTGGCATCATGAAGCATGTGGGACCTTAGCGTGGATACCTATAGGAGCTAGGCTGCCCCCCCCTTATTTATAAGTTGTCGCTAAGTATTATTGCGTTGAGTATACTATAGTATGAGTGCACGTTTCCGAAAATATCGCTGATATATCAGACCTATCATTATCTACATGATGTGAATTGTATTCGTTTTTAAATATGTATAAAGGTTTCTAAATATTTATGGGTCTCTCCTTCCAACAGTAGTTTTAGATGTTATTGAATGGTACGAGTTTTGCTACTTTGCTTGAATGCTTGAATGCTTGAATTTTTTGACTTAGAATTTTCTCTTACGTTGTGACCATAGCCTATGATTAACCAGCTCACCATAATATGGACAGTCAAAAGTTCCCTGGTTTAAGTAAATCATGTCAACTAGTCTCTCTGAAAGGTACCCTAAAACCAAGTCTCTGTCCTGAAAGCCCTCAAAATTTGCACGGAAATAGGTCCATCATTTTTACTAAAAAAAGAGATCCCACGATTTTTCTATTTATATTTTCTAAATTTGGAAATTTTATTATTATAATTGGAAAGCGTTGACTTTTTTCTGCTCACCGCTCGCGTCCCACCGCTCACACGGTAGCGTCGTTGAACCTACAGGAAATGATTTCTGGCCAAATGATTAGAATGCTTCAAGTAAGTCAATTCATTACAAAGTTGCAACTTTTTTTGAGGTTGTAATCTTCCATCCATGGAGGAGTCAGACACAAAATAACAAGAGAGGTTTCCTACGAACAGTCATCACCTCAAAACGAAACTAACATTAGACCAGAACATGAACACAGCTCGACTCTGCCCAATTGGAGGTCTCACAGAGAAAAAATTGGGGGTATCTACGGAGAAAAAATTATGGCATAATGATTAGCATACTTCAAGTAGGTTGAAACATTACAAAGTTGCAAATTGTTCAGGTTGTAATCCTCAATCCATAGAGCAGTCGTTCTACCACTTGCACATTCTAACACAAGCTTCTGATCTGTAACCGAATCTGCAACCGAATGTGCACTCCGAACCTGAATCTGCACTCCGAACATGAATCTGCACTCCGCACCCGAATCTGCACTCCGAATCTGGACTGCGAATCTGCACTCCGGCTCTGCAGCTCGAATCTGACACCAGATCCCAAATCCAGAGAGAAGCTCACATAATAGAAAGCCGCAGCACCCCAGCACCAGAGCTTCGAGGCATCAGACAGTAGTAGTTCGAGGCATCAGACTGAGGAGTAGTTCGCACAACAGGGGTGCCGGCACCGGCAACCCATTCGACACCGGCAGAGTAGTTCGGAGAGAAGGCTTTAGGCTGCACCGAAGTTCGGAGAGAAGGGTTTAGGGTGGAGACTTCGGTGGCCTGCACCGAGAGAAGGCACAGAGGACAGCGCCGAAAGAAGGCGCAGGCTGCGCCGAAGGAGCAGAGGAGTAGTTCGGAGAACAGGGTGCCGGCACCGGCAATGGCACCGGCACCCCACCGTGAGCAGTGTTGAAGTTTGAAGTGTGCACATGCATTTCAATGTGAAGGACTTCAAAATAATCACACTTCACTCAAACTTTCAAACTTTTTTGCAACACTTCACCAAAAAAACTAACTTGATATTGGCCGTTTTGTACTGAATATGAAAATAAATTGATGTCCCACTATATTGAAGAAGTACATGCAAAAAAATGATGCACTAAAATTATTTAGATTCCCTACACAATGCACTTAACCATCATCCAACTCCAAAGGCAAAGTCCTCCGGTTTTTGGTCGATGTCCAAGTGTCAAAATTTCTAGCCCAATCCATATTTTCCATCGGAAGATCGCATAATGACACTCGCATCAATGCATCCAATATTTCAAGTTTCAATTGACCTCTGTGATGACCCTTCACCCAATTCTATTTGAAAAATCCACATTCACAATTAGCTATGCTTGCCAAGTCGAAATTGCAAGAGTTATTGAGATTTGGAAGTGTCTACTAGAGGGCCAAGATTGGAGACCAGCTATATTTCTATTTGCAAATTACAGCCACTATATTTTGTGATAGGCAATTTTTGGAGAGACCTTCACTGTGAAGGGTGAACACTTTGTAGAGCACCGGCACCCCCCCACGGTAGTCGGGAGTATAATCTCAAGCAATGAAGATGACAAGTTCGGGTCGACTTAGTTCACATAATTGATCCCAAAATCTATCATGTAATACCACGGCACAGCAAACCGCACCAAGAATCCCAAAAAATTAAATTGCCAGCGCGGCTGCCTTGTCTAGCGCTCCACAGGTCGTCCGTCGAATAGAATCTACAAAACAAACTTTTCTTTGGCAACATGGGTGCCGGTGCCGGCACCCCTATGATGAGGCTGAGTATGGAGTACAAGGAGGCTGACCAAGGATTACGGAGTATCCCCACCATGACGGGTGCAGGCACCGGCACACCCCCTTAGCAATGGTTAGTACAATCTTAAGCGATGGTCGGACCTAATCCCTAAACCCTAAAACCAGTTTCAGGTCGAGTCAGTTCACAGACTTCATTCCAAACTCTAACATGTAATACCACGACACAACAAGCCACACCAATCACAACAAGCCCCCGTCATTACAGTTTTCAACACATGAGGTCGACTATATCCCAGTGTAGCCGGCACCGGCACCCTACAGGAGATGTTGTCGAAGCAGCTAATAATTACAATCTAGAAATCAAACAGTCAACCCTAAACCCAGCTGCCGGTGCCGGCACCCCTCCCTGATGAATTTTGAGAATCTGCAATGCACGAACCCCAAAGGGCAGCCGACACCGGCACCCCCCAGGAAGCAGCTAATTAACCATGACAGTCCAGAAATCAAATTTTAAATTTGTACATGCTTGAGAACCCTAATCATACTTCCACAAGAATCTCACTGAAAAAACAAGATGCCCCCATCGTTACAGTTTCCAACACCTGAGGTTGACTATATCCCAGTGTAGCAATCCCACGGCTATTGCTCAGCCCCACGAATGCGATATCAATAGACATGACCTGTGCTGTCCCGAGGGTCTGTCACCTCTTAACCCTAAACCGATCCGCAAGCCCTTTGTCCTAAACTTTTTAATGTTACAAGGGAAATTTAGGCACTTGCACACCTTCACTACTTGAAAAAAATGGGATTGGCATTGATTACATTACTTTTTATAATGGCTGGCCCTCTTCGTTTTGTTTGTGTTTGCTTGAGTTGAACACTTGTTCCATCAGAATAGAGTTGTGGAGCCACCGTCTGCATTTCTTCTTCGTCGAGATTTATCTGAAGCCAACATAGTTTTAGACTTCTATAAATTGTTACATGGATGAAATGATTCTGCTTCCGTAAACTTGTGTACGACTTTACATACTACTATTCAAAAGCTGATGAATATAAAAATTTAGAGAGGTTGAATGACCTGAAGTTTAGGTACACAGTCGACCTCCTCCTCAACATCGTCCTCGCCTACTGACTTAGTGTCGTCCGAACTCGCCGATACAATGCTTGGTTGCTCCTCCACCACCTCTAATCCCTCACCGTCAGAGCTCTTGTCATCGAGCATTAAAACCCTAGCCGTGTCCCCCAACACGACTTCTCTTCTGCTGCCTCTGCCTCGTGCCATTCTTGCTGCCTTCAACTGTTTTGAACTAGAGAAGAGAAGTTTGCATCGTCTACGAGTTCGTCTATGAGGCTGGTTCGAATAAGAGAGTTCAAGCAATTCGTCTTCAGGCATGTCACAGCTAGTCACTCTAAGTCCCCAATGTTAGGTGCAGAAATGTCTGTAATGAATGTTGCCTTCTATGAAGAACTTGGATCATTGCCTGAGGTAATGCCTGTAGGAAACTGAGATCTACATTTCTGTGAGCCAAATTTTTGGTCATTTAGTGAAACTATGGGCAAATAGTTAAAACTTGGATGAAAGAGCATCCAAATGGATGAATATAGTGAAACCATAGGCTAGGAAGTTAGTTATAACTATAGGCACGGCCGTAGGCGGCCTAAGTTGGTTACTGTAACCATCGTCCTCTTCCCCGCCGAGCTAAGGGGGCTGGCGAGGGGGAAGAAGGTAGACAGTCTTAGATTATTGTTGAGCGCAAAGAAAGAACTATAGGCTGATCTCCCTCAGCACCGAGAGCGGGCGAGGATTATAGTGAAACTATTTTCTGATTAATTTGAGTAAACACCGCAGTGATTGCGGGTTGCCCACTTTTGTTAAAGTTTATTGTTGATTTGAGTTCTGAGTTACTTTGTGTGTCCGAGAATGGTCGAACTATTTGCTTGTTGAAGTGTATGTGTGCAATGTCAGAAAACTATGGACGATAGTTGTAATGGCGATTGGCCGAGTGTGTGATTGTGACAGAAATTGAGTGAATTGAAATTGTGAAGAGTAAGCGTTGAGAGTTACTGAAAGTGCAACCGAAGAGGGGTAGAAAATTGAATAATCTGTGAGAAGATAGGAGATTCTGGAAGTGTGAGGAAGAAGTCATAAGTGAGGAAATAAGAACCGAATGTCAGAGTGGAAACTATTGTCGATTGTTGAGATTGCCATCGAGAAAGTTTGAGATTGTGAGAGATTGTGCATTGTGAGTGAGTGAAAATGTGAACTGAAGTAAGAATTGAGTGAGTCAGAGCATGAAGCAAAGTTGATGAGAGCGGTGTGATAAACTATAGTCCGTGTTGAGGCCGCAACCAATTAAGATTGATTTCCTAAACATAGTTGAGCAAAATTGATATAGGGAATCGAGAGTGTGAAAGTTGCTGTGTAAGAAAACTATTGTCGGAGTGAAGAGTCTTGTCAGTCCGAGAGAGGGAATTGGAAAATAGTAATTTCGAAGCGGAGTAATTAGGTCGAACTATGGACAGAGAGAGAGAATCCAGTTGAGCGATGAGTGTATGTAAGATCTTTGGCCGGAGAAGGTGAGGAAGCCTGAGAGACCGCAAGAGGGAGAGTGGAACTATGATCTTGCAGTGTCGAGGAGGGCAGAGCGTAAGAGCATAGTGTTGTTGAGTACCAGCGTGAGCGAACCCTGAGAGAGGGAGTCAAAAGGCCGAGAGTTTAACTATTGGCGATGGTTTAGGTCTGTGTTAGGCAGTGTGAGAGGAAGGTGATGGGCCAAGTGTCAGCCTACGAGTGAAAACTATGGACTATTGTTAGCCTGTGTCAGACAGAGTGAGGAAGCCGAAGGGTCTAGGATGTGTAGATGACACAACAGCCTATTGTTAAGACCTGTGAGAGGCAGTGAGGAAGAAGAAAGAGCATAGAGTTCAGCCAATAGAGACTATTGTTGAAATCAACATGATGTTAGGCTGATAGAAGTTAAGTGTGTCAAGTCAATTAGATGAGAGATTCTCTAATCAACTGAAGTGATGAGAAATCACTTCTGATCGGTTGATTAATGAGAAAATGAGAGATTAAATTGATTAAGTATATTGAGATTAGGATACACTTTGGATTATCAATGTGATTTAGGCATAAGTTATCCTAGACTTGATTGGAGTTTACATGATTATGTAGTCTAGAGACTAGATCTTTGAGTATGAAGTGTAAGCTAACCCGATCAACTATTGTCTTGTGTGTTACCCTAGTTGTTGTTGTTGCAGGTTGTGCAGGGCCACTAAGACTATAGCTTGACTATGAGAATTGTTGTTAGTTGCATAAGTTGTGAGTAATGATTAAATCTTGGAATTAATAAATGAACAATTTGTCTTGCATTGAAATTAACATTGACCAATTAATGAAGGAGTTGTTGTGATTTGAAGATGCATTGGCCAATGGTTATCAAAGACAATTGTGATACTCAAAGACTATTGTTCTCGAAAGACTATTGTTATACAATCTCATGACGAGATGGTTACTACTGTGACAGACACACGTACCCCACTGAATGAGAAACACAATGAGAGGAGACCTTGTGAGAAAGGAGAGTAAAAGATGGATAAGAGATGTTTTGGAGTGAAGATAGCATACCTATTGTCTGATTAATGAACTATAATGTGACAAATGCCTGTAATAGACACTAGTTAAGCCTTCCTTGAGAGTCTGTACCCTGGGTTTTTGTTTGTTCAGTCATAGCAAAAAACTAACTACATTTTTGGCGCCGCTGCCGGGGAAGGCAGAGGTCGTCTCAAGGCAAAATTGTTTTTCATAATCAGACTTATTAATGTCTAAAGAAATAACCTACCACAATGGGTGGACAAGGGAAATGGAAAGCTAGAGAGAAGAGGAATAGGAATAAGATTGATTATTGTGGGAACCAACGTGTTTCGCACCCACATTCATCTATCCCTACGCCTTCATCATATCCTAGTTCTTGTAGGTCATACCCTGTACCCAGTGAAGTAGGACAAGAAACTATTAGACATATTTATGCTTGCGTGAGGAGTCTTGCGTCAAGATTAAGGGATCTTGAACGTTGGGTACAAATAATCCCTAAATTAGAATCATCTAGTTACACATGTCCGTGTGGTAACCCCAGTCAGAGGGACGTTCAAACTAAATCTCAAGTGAGGAGATTACATGAGTTAAGTGAAGGAAAGTGTAAGTGTTGTCATAGACCACTGGATTTTATCTCTTCTTGTTCACGACAACAAGAGACAAAGAAGAATTTGATCACCATAGGAATACAAACCGAGTCACCATATTTGTCTCGTACCATAGATGTGACACAGTGTCGATATTGCACTAGTTAGAGTAGCAATTGAGATTAAAAGTGTTTTAGAGATTTTAAATGAACCAGTCATCGAGTAGTTGAGCTACTCCGTAATATGACTTGGTGTTGGCAAGTCCCAGAACCAGCCAACTGTGAGTCCTATACCGGAGGGTATTTGTTTACAGCCTTATATAGGTTGTATCGGTCAGGATATAGAGGGAACGGACTGTATATCACCCCTAATGAAGTGAGTATCCCAAGAGAGTTTAAAGAGTTATTCCTAGCCTTACCCCTAGATTTGCAACAAAACATCACCAATAGGATTTGGAACGAAGGAAAGGAATATAACGAAGTGATTGTGAGAAGAAATCACCCTGTTATACCCCTATCACTTCAATTCTTATTTGCGATCTACGGGAGATTGAAGAGTACTACCTCTTTAGTCGCACCAGCGGGCACTGGAGTGTGGAAAGGGGGTAAACTATCTAGAACCGAGTATAGATTCGTTTTTGGGAAACCAGATCTCAGAGCCAAATTATTGATACCTGATTTCATTGACCAAAAACCTTTGTATACCAATACCATAGACTTTAGAATGCTATGTTTATAGAGATCAAGAGTGTAGTTGAAGTCGGTCAAACTAGAACCTGCTCATGAAAAGTCTCATTCTCAACCTGCATCCGTAAGGAAAGCAGCTAGTGATAAAGCCAGAGAAGACAGAGCAGCAGCAAGAGAGTATAGAAGACAACTACTTGAAAGGAGAAGAAGTTGGGTTCAACCGTTTTTAGAAGAAGCAAGGGGAGGTTCCGATAGTACTACATGAGGCAAATTTGAGACACCCTTAGATAGACCTATAACAAGTGCTGAGAGAGATTTGTTGTCACCAAGAGTTTTATTCGATACAGAAGACTCACCTACTCCATCGATGTGGTCTACTGCTTATGAACCCACCCCATCCCCTCATATTAGTTTACAAGGGAACCCACTGTACACACCCTATACTCCAGCAGTAAATCCGAACGTAGTACCACTATTCAACATGGCAGCTAACCCACCTAGAATAAATAGTGTAGTTAATTTACCCTACTTTCTAGGTAGACCAAGAACAGATCCTGATGTCCATGTGAGGAAATTTGAGGTTGCATGTGGTGCAAATAGTGTTCCACCAAATAAGATGATGGAAGTATTTGCAGCCACGTTGCAAGAGAACGCATTTCTATGGTTTTCCCGTCAAGCACCATTTGCTGACTGGGATGCCCTTAAAGATGCATTTCTTCTATATTTCAGACCCTTGGGGTTTGAGAACAGTCTTATGGAGAAATTGAGAACGATTCGTATGGGCATAAATGAGACTGTTGACAGTTATTGGGGAAGGATGAGTGACATATTGTTAAGAATGGGAGCTCATCAAATCCCAGATAACTTTTTGAGAAATATTTTTATAGGAGGATTGTATCCTTTCGAGTTAAAACTCTATGTGAGAGAGCGCACACCAGTCACTAGTGAAGATGCGTTTGCATTGGCAAAAGCATGGGAAGAATCCCGTATAGAGGATCGTTATATGTTTGATAATTATAATTACGACGTCTATACCCAACCCAGGAACGACCAACCTTTTCATTCAGTTCCACAAAGTCAGTCGTTGACATACCCTGCTGGTAAACCCATGATTGATGCCACACAGTTTAATCATCCTAGTGCAGATTTAATTGTACCACCAAAGGTCATACTGAAACCTACACCGATTGCTCAAGTTAATCCACAGGAACTAGCCATCATGGACATTACTAAGAAACTAGCGGATTTAGAAGTCAAAATCACTAAAGGTGCTAACAAACGACCGCAACCAACTGAAGAGAGAACCAATATTTGGTGTAACAATTGTAAAGGACATGGTCACCTGTCTAATGAATGTCCCACTCCGAAAGGAATACGAGTCAAGTGTATCTTTTGTGGAGGGAATCATTCGGTTAATGAGTGTTGGAATTTGACTAAGAGTCGTGCAGTTAACCAAATTACAGCCAATCAATCACGACCTTGGCAACAAGAGCGTGTTGATGGAGGTCCTAATGCAAGTTATAATCCCAAGAAGAATTTTAATCGTAGACAAGTGCCTCTTAATTTTGGGAATCGACCAAGTTGGGGAGATACCAATCAACCACCCAATTGGAATGGTCCACCGTATAATCCCAGAACCCAAAATTATAAAACACCGGTACCAAACCAATATGTGGTATGTTTTCGATGTGGAGAGATAGGCCATTATGCTGGAGATTGTCCTAATCCTAGGAAAATCCAACAGTATATTCCATTGTGCGGAAGATGCAAAGAAGCAGGACACCCCACAATTGAATGTACTCAACCAAGAAAGGAAGGTCCACCGTCTGAGAGAGATTGGAAGAAAAGTAAACATGTAACTATTCAGGAAGAAGAGAGACAAGATCACGATGTTCATAGGGTACAACATTCCAGATTCAACCCTTTACAAAAAGATCAAATGGAAGAAAAGGTTAATGTTGTAGCTACTAGATCCCAGAAGAAACCTTTAATACAACAAGAAGGGTCTAGTACGGAAAGGTTTAATGAACAACACAGTGATGTAGAAACTAGTCTTTCTGAATATTCGCAAGCACCGTTAATTAGGAATCCACCTAATCAAACACCATTGGAATCTAATCCACCACCTACACACCCACCACCTGTAACCATTCCTCAAGATGTTAGGATTCCTTTACCTACTGTTGTTATTGATCCACCGGTTTTTAACCATATACCCACAACACCAACAAATGTTACCCGATTCAGTGTTGTGAGAAATGACACTCCTAGGAAAAACAAACCTCCAACCCCGATTTTGAGAAACCAAAGGCATAAGAGTAATGCGTCACCCTCTAGGTCATCGAGGATGATGACATTATCTAAAGACCTTAAGCCCTATGATATCATGGAAGACTTAGATAGATTACAGCCTACTATAACCATGAAACAATTGTTGGCTGTCGCACCACAATGTCGTAGCTCTTTGAGTTCATTCATGATACGTAGAAGGTCAAGACCAGTAGCAGTACATGATATTACCTTAAGTCAAGATCCAGGAGCCCCTACCATTGATGTGATCATAGGAGGTGCCCTTATACCAGGATTTCAAATTGACACAGGGTCAAGTGTCAATTTGATGAACATTGATACTATGAATGAATTGGGAATAACTAATGTAGTTTCAACCACTATTATTTTGAGAATGACAGATAGTAGTCGAGTCAAACCCTTGGGAGTTTTGGAACGCATACCAACTCTCATAGCAAGTATTGAGTATAAGATTGACTATGTTGTTTTTAAAACTATGGACGGTATACAATCCTATCCAGGTCTTCTTGGACGCACATGGTTGTTGGATGCACATGCCAAAGAAGACTGGGGGAAAGGTACACTTACCATAGGGAGAGGATCAGAGAAAGTGGTTTTACCTTTGTTTCCTACCCGCTACCATGGTGAAACTCAAGATGATCAAACTGAATTTACCACCGATGACGGTTATGAAACAGAAAAAGAAACTACTGTTAGTGAATCCATACACCGTGTAAACGATAAACCATTTTCATACACTCCCGTAGGAATGGGAGAATATTTTTGTGCACTTGGTGATGGAGATTCAGACGATGCGATACTGTCATGGCAAAACACCATGCCAGTAAACGTAATTTTTGCAGACGTGTCCTTAATATATGAACCACATAATTTCGAAACAGTTAATGTTGTTCAAGAGGAGGCTAATCCCAAAGTATCAGATAAAGACGAATTAGTTGAAAAGTGGGAATCTGCCATGTTTTTGTCCGATCAACCTGTTAAGAATTATGTTGTCAAAGACGTATGTATGGACATGGACTTGAGCGATGATAACACACCACGTGTCATAAAGATATATGACAAAATAACCAAGAATGAGTGGAAGTATTGGAGAAATTTCTTTAAAAAAAATATTAAGGTTTTTGCTTGGACATATAAGGACTTGAGAGGAGTTCCTCCAGAAATTTGTGAACACAAGATTATACTAGAGGAGGGAGCTACCCCGGTCAGACAGAGACAATATAGAATGAATCCCAAATATTCTTTATTGGTCAAGGAAGAGATTGATAAATTGTTAGAGGCGGATATCATTTATCGTGTTCCATATAGTGATTGGGTGTCACCCATTGTCGTAGTACCAAAGAAAAATGGTAAGCTACGAATATGTGTAGATTACCGGAAATTGAATAGTGTCACTAAAAATGACTATTTCCCTTTACCATTTATCGACACTATGTTAGCCGGTTATGACCGATACTCATTCATGGATGGATTTTCAGGATATAACCAAGTTTCAATATATCCACCACACCGTATTCTGACAGCTTTTACTACACCATGGGAGTTTTTGCACATAAACGAATGCCATTCGGTTTATGTAATTCTCCTGCCACATTTTCTAGATTAGGAACCAACACCTTTCGGAAAAACCTTCATATTACTATGGAGTTATTTCTGGATGACTTTGCCGTATATAGTGCAAAAGAGAAACATGCCCAACACCTACAAGAGTGTTTTGATAATTGTATGGCAACCGGAATTTCTATCAACACTGCAAAGTCAGTATTTTTGGTTCCATTTGGTAAACTAGTTGGTCATATAGTTTCTAAACAAGGAGTGACTACCGATCTTGATAAGATCGCTGCCATTGCATCCTTACCTATCCCAACTATAGTTACCGAAGTGAAAGGATTCTTAGGACATGCTGGATATTATAGAAGATTTATTTTTAGGTATTCCGTCATTGCTTTGCCATTGACCGAATTACTAAAAATTACAGATACCCCACCAGTATGGACTAACGTGTGCACTGAAGCCTTTAATACTCTTAAAAGGAAACTAATAACCACACCTATTTTAGTTGCTCCTAATTGGGAAAAGGAATTTGAAGTTTATGTGGATGCTTCCAATGTAACAATTGGAGCAGTTTTGAGCCAAAAGGATGACAAAGGACATGATCATCCCATTTATTTTGCAAGTCGTCAATTAGTCCAAGCTGAGCGTAACTACACAGTTACAGAAAGAGAGGCCTTAGGAATGATATTTTCGGTTCAAAAGTTTCGTCATTATTTGTTGGGGTATAAGTTTAATTTTCATGTGGATCATGATGCCTTGAAATACATGATAAATAAACCTCAATTGAGTGGACGTATTGCACGTTGGGTATTATTATTGCAAGAGTTTAATTTCACTGTGCAAGTTCGTCCTGGGAAAAGTCACGCTAATGCGGACCACCTCTCTAGACTCAGTGAAGAACTTGGCACAGAACCCATAGATGATTCTTTTCCAGATGCCCAATTATTTTTTATTGATACAATGTCTTCAGAATATGCGGAGATTATTAACTATTTACAAACCAATACATTTCCTACTGACTTCTCTACCAAACAGAAAAATCGAGTAGCACTAAAGTCTGCACCATATTCCATGATAGCAGATACCTTGTATAAGAAAGGCAAAGATGGTGTATTGAGGAGATGTATATTGAGTTCCGAGATACCTTTGATTTTGAAAGGATGTCATAGTGACCCTGCATGAGGACATTTTGTAGGAGATGTCACTGCTAGAAAAGTGTTACAAGCAGGATATTGGTGGCCCACACTATTTAGAGATTGTGTTACTTATGCTAGGCAGTGTGATGCGTGTCAAAGAGTAGGGAAACCCACCGATACCTCTGCTATGCCTTTAAACCCTATTCTAGCCTTAGCTCCTTTTGAGAAGTGGGGCATTGATTTTGTAGGCCCTATCAACCCACCGAGTAAGATTGGTCGTCACCGTTACATTCTTGTTGCAACAGATTATGCCACAAAATGGGCGGAGGCCGAACCAACCAAGAGAGATCAGGGATGTGCAAATGGACGTGACGCGGCTTTTTTGCGTCACGTCGCGTCACAAATGACGTGACGCCGTCACGTCACGTCACGTCAGGGCGTGACGCGCACTGACGTGGTAAAAAAAAGTTACTGTACCAATTTTTTGTAATTTTTTTTTTACTTTTTTGGACGACTGCTCTAGTCGACTGCTACGAGCAGTCGACTTCAGAAAACAAAAATTAAAAAAATCTATTAAAAAATCTGAACCGTTAGATCTTCTTGGATTGAAGATCTAACGGTCCATGATTTTTTTAGAATTTTTTGATTTTTTTTTTTCAGGTTTTCCTTGAAGTCGACTGCTTTTAGCAGTCGACTGGTCTTGGTCGACTACCAAAGTAATTTTTTTGCAGTCGACTTAGCAAACGACTGCAAATAGCAGTCGACCTAGTAGTCGACTGCAAAAAAACATTAAATTAAAAAATTCCAAAAAAAATTCTGGACCGTCAGATCTTCTTGACAAGAAGATCTGACGGTCCAGAATTTTTTTTAATTTTTTTTAATTTTTTTTAATTTTTTTGCAGTCGACTGCTAAGTCGATTGCAAATAGCAGTCGAATTAGCAATCGACTGCCAGAAAAAATTAAAAAATTCCAAAAAACATTCTGGACCGTCAGATCTTCTTGCCAAGAAGATCTGACGGTCCAGAATTTTTTTTGGAATTTTTTAATTTAATGTTTTTTTGCAGTCGACCAGGGGGTTGACCGCGTCAGTTTACCCCTGGGGTAACTGCCGGATTTACCCCCCCGCGGACGTGACGTTTTCAGGTCTGCCGTCACGTCGCTGTCACAGGACGTGACGCGACGTGACGCGACGTGACGTGTAATCCCTGAGAGAGATGATAAGGAAGTTGTAGCCAAGTTTCTAAAGGAAATTATCTTTTCTAGATTTGGTTGCCCACGAGAATTGGTGAGTGATAGAGGAACCCATTTCGTCAATGACGTAATTATGGAATTAACCAACAAGTATAAGATTAAACACCGTCTTACTACCCCATACCATCCTTGAGCAAATGGTCAAACCGAGAAAACCAATGGTATTTTATGCAAAATTATTAGCAAAACAGTTCAGGGTTCAATGAGTGATTGGGACTCCAAACTGTTGAACGCCTTATGGGCCTATCGTACTGCTTACAAAGTTACCACTAAATTTACCCCATTTCAGTTAGTGTATGGCCAAGAAGCTATTCTACCTATTGAGTTGGAATTACCCTCTTTACGAATAGCTCTTGAGGAAAGATTGGATGAGCCAAAGTCCTTGGAAGTTCGTATTGCTACGTTAGAAAAATTGGATGAAATTAGAGGACAAGCTTATCTTAACACGGCCGCAATCCAAAAATGGCGTAAAACTTACTATGATAGTAAAATTAAGACTAAAGTCATTAAGGACGGTGACTTAGTTTTACTATATGACAGCCGATTTCAAAAGTTTCCGGGTAAATTTAAGATTCGCTGGCAAGGACCGTATAAAGTGGTTAAAGCATATGATAATGGTTCTTTTGAATTGGAGGATTTTCAGGGAAATCCACTACCTACCCGCATTAATGGTAACCGCTTAAAGGTTTACAATCATTAACTGAGGCCAGTTAATGAAATAAAGTCGGAGGGGGGGAGGTAGTAGGTTAATAACAATCAACAGAACCTTAAAAAAATTTAAATCTTTGAAGTTTAGTAGAGAGGACCATATATGATTACGTAACAAGAATTAGTGTATAACAATATACGTAATACATGGATTTTGTAAAAGTGATTGGAAGCTAATTAGAAAAATATAAGAAGTCAAGTTTCCAATCAAGCTTTTTGAATGATCACCATAACTATGGATGCTTAAATTAAGCTAAAATCTAAGCAAGGAAAAGTTAAAGAGACAATTGTTTAACTGAATTAAGGAAGTTCAAATCAATAATGGATTATTGTTCAACTTAAGTATGAAAGAATTAAGAGATTGTGAAGTAATGAGTTCTCTTAAAACTATGGACGAATGAGAGAAAGAATGGAAGGATTCTAAAATAATGATCAACCATAATCTCAATCAAGAACTATTGACGGGTATGATTAAAGGAAGATGTGCATCGAGGGACATCATTAAAGGTAACGTCCAGCCGTCATGAAGGCCAAATCTAACTCATTAATGATGAGTTTTGCACGTCGAAGACATCTAATCAGTAAAGCTATAGTCTTGGCCGCCGCGCAGCCACCATCAACTATCGGCGAAGGAGCTTATACATAGACGATAGGGAGGCTGGGTTAGGTCAGGAGATCATAGTTGCACTATTGTCTGAGAGCTGGGAGACGATTGTTTGAGTGAGTGAACAATTGGCGAAGTGCAGCGAGTGATTGAGAGCTGGTTGAGTGAAACTATTGGCATTGCTGAGTGTATTGCTTGAGGGAAACTGGTGTAAATTGCAGAATTAAGAGTTGAGGATGTAAGTGAAGTTGAAGTTACATTGTGTGAGCGATTTCTGATTCTTGGAGTGAGTTTGATTATGCAACCAGTGTAGCAATTCTCTTCTCTTAAAACCATTCTCTGTAGGTTATACTTATAAGTTTCCGAGTAAGACCATTGTTTAACAATTGACGGATAGTTGTAAGTGAGCACCATTGTCTTAGTTTCTGATTTGTAGCAGTGTGAGAGTTTCTTGAGTAAGCAATTAGGGTAAAATTGTGGCAAGAAAACTATTATCTTGAGTGAACAATAGTCTGTGAGTCAGTGTGTGAAAAATTGTCTGAGTGTGTGGGTTGTTTCTTGAGTGAAACTATAGTCTTGAGAGCCAACCACCATGGATAGGAACAGTCAGGCCAAGAGGAGACGCCTCAGAGGCATTGCTCAACCTGTACCTTTCAAAGAAATGACAATAGTTATGCAAGAGAGAGTGAAATTGAGAGAGGCAGAGTTGAGAAGTGCAGGGCTGTGGCAGTTTTTGAGTGAGCTTACAATTCCATGGCCTAGTCAGTGTGAGTTGGGAGAGTTAATTGAGAACTATATGCAGCAAGACCATAGTCGTGTGCCAGTGAATGGCCACATTGTTGAACTATCTTCTGAAGCCCTCAGTCGAGTGACACTATTGCCAGGGGGTAATGAGAGAGATATTGTAGGTTTAGATTTGCCGAGAGAAGCACCCCAGTGGAAAATGGTGTTTTCGAGAGGGTGGTTGAGTTTTGACAACATCAAACAGGGTTGGGATTTGAGAGACCTAAAGGAGCCCTGGAAGGAGTGGTTTTTGCTGATCCAGGAGAGGATCGAGTTGTCTGAAGGAGGATTTATGGAGCATTGTGTGGCTTGTGCTGCACTATTGGCGTGGGTGAAAGGAGAGCGCTTCAATTGGGCGGAGGAGCTGCGACTTCGAATTCGAGATGAGGTTCACCGCAAGAAAGCCACCCATCCTTTTTCACTATTGTCTGCTGGTTATTTGGGGATGGTGTGTGCACTGACTATAGTTCCCTCAGAGGTAGAGATGCTAGCAGGAAATCCCCGAGAGTGTTTGTTGAAACCTCCTGTCATGTTGATGCCTATCCCTAGCAGTCCTAGACCTCCAACAATTGTCGAAGTTCATGTCTTACATGTAGAAGCCGAGTCGAGCAGTAGGGTGATCCCGAGAGAGGAACTACCTGAGGATGTAGAACCATCGTCTTCTCATGCTGAATTGCTCTCAGAAATTGAGAGGCAAAAGTCTATAGTTGAGGAGAAGTGTACCCTCATAGCTGATAGTGTAAAATTGGTCGAAGAGCTGAAGAGAGAAAATCAAAAATTAAAAGAGCTCAATGAGAAGCTGGAGGGTCAGTGCAAGGATCACAGAGAGATGAATGACATGAGATTAGATCAGATCATTTTTTAGCGTGAGCTTCATGAGAGTCAAAGAAAAGAGACAGAAAATCTTGCTAAACAATTGTCTGATTTAGCCACCCAGCATGCTAGCAGAGAGGCAGCCTGGGAGAAAGAGAAAAAAGAGTTGAAGGAAAGAGAAGGGAGAAGAAAAAAAACTATAGTTCAGAAATCCCAAGAATTACAATCCTTACAGAGTCAAATTTCTACCCTAAAGAGAGAGAGTGAAACTATCAGGGGTGTAACAAAGCAGAGAGACAACCTGATGGTAACAAGGGAGCAACAAAAGCAAACTATTGGCACCTTGTGGGGGAGGGTAGAGAGACTCAAGAATGGGTTATGGACTTTAGAAAACTCTTCGCCGCCTTTTCCTCAGCTTCACCATAACTATGAGCGCCAGAGAGATACCCTGTTCATAGCACACAACCTGTATATAGGTCAAAAACTAGGAGCAGAGTTATTTCAGAGTTTATGGGTTGAAGTGTCAGAGGAAGGGTATGAGAACCTGTTGGTTGAGACTATAGTCAGGGGGGAGCTCCTAGTAGCAGATCCTTTGAAGACCTTGACTATAGTGGGGGATATTGGAGCTAGAGTCTTTTTGTACTATGGTAACCTCGAGCTCCAGTTACAAAGGAAGAGGAACGTGATGGCCGAGCAAACAACTCAGCTGGTTCCTCGAGTGCCGAAGATGGATGAGTTTAACCAGGCCATAGCTACAGCATTGCCTATTGTTCCGAAGTTTGTCCTAGAGGTATGGAAAGCAAACATGGAGCAAAGGTTAGGCAGTTTAGGGACAGATGAGTATGTGAAGGCAGTGATGGATGCTAGCCTGGAGCGACAAGTTTTGACCAAGGTAGAAGACCTAGGACCTGGTCAATACCTGCTGAAGTACGAGCAAACTATGGACAGGTTGAAGAGGTATGTGGAGCAGTTCAAAGCACAAGTGCAGCCACCTCTTAACCTAGTTGCTCAGAATCATTTTTTTGTGCCTAGTCCTAACCAGGCATTTAGACTATTGTGTTCGACGAGGAAGCCTGATCTGCAGTTGGTAGATCAGAAGTTTTTGGGTAACTATGAGGCGATGTTTAGCCACCCGAGTGAGCAGCCTGTACCAACGTGGGAAGCGATCAACTGGTTGTTCAGAGACGTGGGACCCTCGCGAGTGATTTCAGCGGAGAAGGAGGAGTCACATGACACGGTGTACGCGAGGATGTCTAAGGGTTGGAGTTCACTCCCGCCTTTGGCAGTTACTATGGACCCAAGGTTTTGTTCTTGCAGGAGGCGTTACAAGTGGTCGCCGAGTGCAACGATCGACAGCTTGGAGTACAACTGGCCTATAGTTACCGGTTCGTTTCGGAGTCCAGCGGAGTGTGCCAATAGTTATTGGAGGTTCTTTTTGGAGCATAAGGCACACAAGGATCCGGTTTGTTTTATGGTAGCAGTTTTTTGTGCAATGTTGGCAGCCTGGTGTAAGGAGTTTAGCTTAACCTGGGACGTTAACAGGTTTAGTGCTGCTGCCTCGGTTTAGTGCCATTCTTGCTGCCTTCAACTGTTTTGAACTAGAGAAGAGAAGTTTGCATCGTCTACGAGTTCGTCTATGAGGCTGGTTCGAATAAGAGAGTTCAAGCAATTCGTCTTCAGGCATGTCACAGCTAGTCACTCTAAGTCCCCAATGTTAGGTGCAGAAATGTCTGTAATGAATGTTGCCTTCTATGAAGAACTTGGATCATTGCCTGAGGTAATGCCTGTAGGAAACTGAGATCTACATTTCTGTGAGCCAAATTTTTGGTCATTTAGTGAAACTATGGGCAAATAGTTAAAACTTGGATGAAAGAGCATCCAAATGGATGAATATAGTGAAACCATAGGCTAGGAAGTTAGTTATAACTATAGGCACGGCCGTAGGCGGCCTAAGTTGGTTACTGTAACCATCGTCCTCTTCCCCGCCGAGCTAAGGGGGCTGGCGAGGGGGAAGAAGGTAGACAGTCTTAGATTATTGTTGAGCGCAAAGAAAGAACTATAGGCTGATCTCCCTCAGCACCGAGAGCGGGCGAGGATTATAGTGAAACTATTTTCTGATTAATTTGAGTAAACACCGCAGTGATTGCGGGTTGCCCACTTTTGTTAAAGTTTATTGTTGATTTGAGTTCTGAGTTACTTTGTGTGTCCGAGAATGGTCGAACTATTTGCTTGTTGAAGTGTATGTGTGCAATGTCAGAAAACTATGGACGATAGTTGTAATGGCGATTGGCCGAGTGTGTGATTGTGACAGAAATTGAGTGAATTGAAATTGTGAAGAGTAAGCGTTGAGAGTTACTGAAAGTGCAACCGAAGAGGGGTAGAAAATTGAATAATCTGTGAGAAGATAGGAGATTCTGGAAGTGTGAGGAAGAAGTCATAAGTGAGGAAATAAGAACCGAATGTCAGAGTGGAAACTATTGTCGATTGTTGAGATTGCCATCGAGAAAGTTTGAGATTGTGAGAGATTGTGCATTGTGAGTGAGTGAAAATGTGAACTGAAGTAAGAATTGAGTGAGTCAGAGCATGAAGCAAAGTTGATGAGAGCGGTGTGATAAACTATAGTCCGTGTTGAGGCCGCAACCAATTAAGATTGATTTCCTAAACATAGTTGAGCAAAATTGATATAGGGAATCGAGAGTGTGAAAGTTGCTGTGTAAGAAAACTATTGTCGGAGTGAAGAGTCTTGTCAGTCCGAGAGAGGGAATTGGAAAATAGTAATTTCGAAGCGGAGTAATTAGGTCGAACTATGGACAGAGAGAGAGAATCCAGTTGAGCGATGAGTGTATGTAAGATCTTTGGCCGGAGAAGGTGAGGAAGCCTGAGAGACCGCAAGAGGGAGAGTGGAACTATGATCTTGCAGTGTCGAGGAGGGCAGAGCGTAAGAGCATAGTGTTGTTGAGTACCAGCGTGAGCGAACCCTGAGAGAGGGAGTCAAAAGGCCGAGAGTTTAACTATTGGCGATGGTTTAGGTCTGTGTTAGGCAGTGTGAGAGGAAGGTGATGGGCCAAGTGTCAGCCTACGAGTGAAAACTATGGACTATTGTTAGCCTGTGTCAGACAGAGTGAGGAAGCCGAAGGGTCTAGGATGTGTAGATGACACAACAGCCTATTGTTAAGACCTGTGAGAGGCAGTGAGGAAGAAGAAAGAGCATAGAGTTCAGCCAATAGAGACTATTGTTGAAATCAACATGATGTTAGGCTGATAGAAGTTAAGTGTGTCAAGTCAATTAGATGAGAGATTCTCTAATCAACTGAAGTGATGAGAAATCACTTCTGATCGGTTGATTAATGAGAAAATGAGAGATTAAATTGATTAAGTATATTGAGATTAGGATACACTTTGGATTATCAATGTGATTTAGGCATAAGTTATCCTAGACTTGATTGGAGTTTACATGATTATGTAGTCTAGAGACTAGATCTTTGAGTATGAAGTGTAAGCTAACCCGATCAACTATTGTCTTGTGTGTTACCCTAGTTGTTGTTGTTGCAGGTTGTGCAGGGCCACTAAGACTATAGCTTGACTATGAGAATTGTTGTTAGTTGCATAAGTTGTGAGTAATGATTAAATCTTGGAATTAATAAATGAACAATTTGTCTTGCATTGAAATTAACATTGACCAATTAATGAAGGAGTTGTTGTGATTTGAAGATGCATTGGCCAATGGTTATCAAAGACAATTGTGATACTCAAAGACTATTGTTCTCGAAAGACTATTGTTATACAATCTCATGACGAGATGGTTACTACTGTGACAGACACACGTACCCCACTGAATGAGAAACACAATGAGAGGAGACCTTGTGAGAAAGGAGAGTAAAAGATGGATAAGAGATGTTTTGGAGTGAAGATAGCATACCTATTGTCTGATTAATGAACTATAATGTGACAAATGCCTGTAATAGACACTAGTTAAGCCTTCCTTGAGAGTCTGTACCCTGGGTTTTTGTTTGTTCAGTCATAGCAAAAAACTAACTACAATTTCCCACTACCTTGAACCTCCCGAAAATCGGACGCGGCCGCCCATTTCCACCACCCTTTGGGCACTGAAAACCAGATTCAGACTCCGAGGCCTCACTTCGGGAAAAAACCAAAAAAATAGGGCAACCACAAAAAAATTCCAGTGCCCTTAGGGTGTTGGAAATGGGCGTTGGACCCACGAAGTCCGCACTCACTATCCCTTCGCTGGCTGCCAACTCTCTCGCCTCTTGTGGCACTCTTTGCTCTTACCCAACCCTTTCCGAAACTGTAACCCTAATTTTTTCTCGTCAGCATTGCAGTCCAACCGAGCAGCGCATACGAATTCTAAGGTTTAGTCCTTATCTGTGAACGTCCTATTCGAGGTTGTTCCTAACCTTGCACCAAGTGGCAATTTATAATATCAAAAACAACACTAATTAATGAGTGGGTTATCAAATACCTGACTCTCTTCGACAATACTGAAATCCACCGATAGTTGGAGCTCGGTCTCACACTTTGAGTGTGAAGGTAAAGTAACTTCTTGTTCGACAACTTGATTTTGTACAATCTCGACTGGAAGCTTCGCAAACTGGTTCGTTAACGACTTGACGGTACCGTCCAAGTTTGCAAGCCGCATTCTCTTAATCTCTGCATTTCTCATCCTAGCACACCTAATCTGCTTTGAACTAGAGAATAGGGGCTTTCTCCTTCTCCTTCGCTTTGCGATCGAAGGTGTCACACCGTCTAATGGATACACAGCATGCATCTGAGATACTACCTCATTACCAAACTGAGCTCATCTTTCTGCAATCTGAGAGGACTTTTATGGTGTTTTGCATCTTGTTTAAATCTCCACTACATTCCAATTTAATGGACCCCTTTAATGATTTACTTATAATAACGCATAATTGTTATTTTCATCCTTCAAATTGCGGCCGAGGGCAATCGACTTTACACCTAAACCTCTGATTCTAATTTGGATAGATATTTAATCGATCCAATAAATGACGTCGGTTGTGCCTAAATTCGGTTGCCACACATTCCACACAGCTACTTATGCGCTGACATACCTTCGATCACCCTTGCCCATGAATTTTACAGCTGCTATAATAATTTTAGCAAACAGCCAATTATCCTACAATCCTCTTTCCTACAATCCTCCATGTCTTTTCCCCTTTGGAACCTCTACCTGTTCCCCTAGAAGAATTAACCCCTTGTCTACCCATTGTTTTCCGCAAGTTGTACGGCGTCCCTGAGCTCTCTCTTGATTCTAACCTTTGCCTTCTTTCTATACGCCTCTGTTTTTCAATAGTCCTCCTCAATTCTCGATCTGCTCTCGCTCTCGTCCGAGTGTTCATCTCTAACCATATTGAAGCAAACAAATGTTATATATCATTGTCAAGTTTGTCATAATTAACATCTATGCGCCATCATTATGTTCCTATTATCTTGGATTTAGATAATTAACCTGCAGTTTCTTTAATTATTCCTCGGTTTGTATAGCCATAACTTGACGAGACTCTTCCAAATAAACTTTCCTATTCTCGCTTCGCCATAAAGGTGAATGCTCTACCCCTGCCCATTTCAAGCCTCGACTAAAAAAGAAACACTTTCCTTTAGGGTGCCCCTTACATCCACTAAATGGTTCACATGGTCTTGTGTATTTATAAGTTCGTCAGTCGGCATCCAGCCTCATTGTTTGGTATTGATATATCTAGTTTGGATTGGCATATGATCATGACTAACTTAAGTAAATGCTGCAGTGCATTTTCAATTTTTATTCACATTTCTATAATGAATCGGCTTATTATTCCACTACTAATCCAAGTCTCCGCCGTCATTCATAGATTCCATCTTGCCATGGCCTTCTAATCACAACACTATATACACCTCCCCACTTTGTGGTTTCCTTAAGTCCATTGCCCATTTGGCCACTACCTGCTGTGAACTCGCATTCACAATCCTTCTACAATGGCCACCATCCGAGCACTGCACCATTCCATCCCGCTTATGATCCCTCTAGGAGATGATGGTCTAGCCAAAGTCACAGAGTCGTTCCTTAGTTTGAGGTTTAGATTCCACCCAGCCTCAATTCATGTCGAAGAAGAGGTCTTTGATGCTAAAGGTGACTTGAGTCACACTGTCCTTCATATATCGTTTCGCAATGACGATGGTAGAGTTTGGTTCTTGATCCCTGGAACGTACAAGGCCATAGGCGTCACCGAGTCGGATATGGCCACCACAACTGTGTTGCTAACACCAGGTGTGTCCCTCACGTCCACCACGCAGGTTCCTCTTCTGGCGACGGTCAAGAAGGAGCCCGGCATCGAAGAGGTTACCTTGCTCAGTGACTCTGATGATGATCTGCCACTTGCCTCTGTCATTACCCCACCTCCATCGCGGGATCAGCCCTTCATCAATCCTCTCAGGATTCCACACTCGCCTACTGTAAGTCAACCATCTACTTCCAGACCCCCAGTTCACCCATGTGTGTCTATAGATCGTCCCAGTGTTGTCCACCACTTGAAGTTGCTTGCAACCCGACCAGGGTCCAAGAACATCCTCAAGAGTATTGATTATGAAGCTGTTAGGCATGAGAAGGTTGAGTTCCTCCCTTTTGTTTTTGACGGCGACGTCATCTTTGAGTTCCCTCCTCTGGGAGTTGATGCTCCCCATTCCCATGCTAGACTCATGTTTGGAATGGACAAACGTTTCGACGGTCATGCTTGGTGCAGGACAAAGATGTCTAATATTACCAATGATCTCGGCTTGACCTTCCGGTTTTCATGTTGTGTTGGCCATCTCCGTTGTAATAACGAGGGATGTGATTACCTCAACCGCCCCAATCGGGCCACTGACGTCAATGAGACCGAATGGGAAGGCTGTACCGCCTCACCCTTCTCCGCAGGAGCTGATCCCCCAGCTGGGTCATCTCTCGTTTGTAAGGTCTGTAAGACACCACCCTACTGTCTTGATACTTGCCAAGCTAAGATGTACTATGTTCTTGGCAAAGGTGACATGACCCGTGCATGCATCCATATGGGTCATCACCATCACCCCGTTTCGCAAGGTGTATGTAGAGAGTCTAAGGTCGAAATTCATGATCTCATTGGTAGAGAAGTTGAGAGGACTCCCACCGCCACCAACTCTGCGATTGCCTTGGCTGCAAGTAAAGAGTTCATGGCCAAGTATCTTCTACGCACGGGATCTGATCCCAATAAAGTTATGGACCTGGAGTCCATGAAGTTTGTCATGGACAGGTACCAACACCTCAGCACCCCGAGTATTCGAAACACAGTCACTTCCTTCAAGCGCATTGGGCGAGGGGGGATCATTGATAGCATCACCGGACTGAGAGGTCATAGCAGTTGGCCCTATGTGCAAGAAAACAAATTCCCAGGCCAGGGAAAGCTGTTGGAGAAAGTCTATGTGTTCAAGATGTCCGAGGTGGGCCCTGGGTCTGGAGTTGACCTTGTCAAGAGAATGCAACCACACGGTGATTTGCAGGATGCTTGGGTCATGTTTGACCATGTCAAGCGTGTCAAGGGGTGGACAACCATGGCTTGCCATGTCTATGACTCGGCCTACTGCCGGGTTATGACTATTGCAGTATGTGATATGCAGTCTGAGGATGTCACGGCGCAAAGCCTTCTTTGGCATGGGCTCAATGAAGTTATGTACAGACATGGCATTGCTAAAGTTAACTTCAAAGGGTTCATGGCGGACAGTGCACAAGCAAATTGGAATGCAGTTAGGATTATCTATGGCAGTGGTGATCCCAAGGTTCCTATGGAGTCTCGCGAGAGGACATGTCTATTGCATTGGACAGTGTCTATGGAGCGCCACACCGCCGCCCACATCAAGCCCGACCTCCAACAGCAACACAAGTTGTTATACAAGCAGTACAAGGATGCCAAGACTCCCGAGCAGTCCGAGTCCCGTTATCTTGCCATCCGGGCTTGGTGGCTTTCCTCTGGAGCTGCATCCGAGGAAGGAATCAAGGACCTTGATACATGGCTTGCATTCTGGCATTTTTGTTACCGTCAATGGGGTGGTTTCATGCAACTAGTGAGTACCCACCCACTTTCTATTTCGCTTTTTGGTGTCAACTTATTTCTTGGATTTTTTTTGGTTTTTTTGGTTTTTTTTTTGTTTTTGGTGTCAGTTTAGGCTTTTAGCCTATTTTTGTGCAAAGCGTACTCACTACATTTTATTGACTTCTCTCAGAATTTCACAGATTCTGAGTTGGCAAAGATGCCATCTTGCAACCTCTCTGAGACAGTCCATAACAAATGGCTTCAGCAGTCTGGAAACCGTGGCTCTGATCTATATGTTGTGACCGTGGATGATTTCGTGAGGGCGTTCATGCAATGTACGAACTACTACGCCTACTTGAAGGGTGATCGCTCTGGTACTGACCCAGGAAAAGAAGAACTCCGCCTTCGTGCTGCACAACGATCCGGTGACGCCAAGAGAATTGTTGCAGCACTCGAGCACATGCCTGGAGCAGAGCATTGGTGCACCCGCAAACCCCAACTCGAAGGAGAGGAGGTCTTTGGCACCACAAAGCGCAAACTTCCTATGCCCCCTGGTTCTGATCAAGATTCACATAGACCCGACAAGGTCAGCTTCTCTCATCCACGAGTGAGCACTAGGTCAACCAAGGCCCGTACTGATTCCGCCACACCATCAACCCTGCCCCTAACACAATCCCCCGAGAAATCGATTCCACAACGGGTCACCCACGTCAATAACATTCAAGAGACCCACTGCGATGTCTCCAAGTGGCACATTTCTAGACTACCCAAGACTTCCGCCAAGGCCTGCTTCGCCATGCAAGCTCGCACAAAGACCAAGTGCACCCAGAAGATCGTTCGGCATGGTAAAAGTACTCCAGCTCCTACGTACACCGGCTACATGCACGACTACAAGAAGAACGAGGAATTCTTGACACAGTTCTTCTTCTGCAACGACGACATTGAGAGATGTGTCAAAGGCACTAGGAGGAAGTGGGTGCAGCACCGTCCGGATGTCCCGGACGTCTGGCCTGTCCTCACTGGGACAAACCTCACTCTCCAGGAGGTTCTGGCCCTTAAAGAAGGGGGATTCCAACTTCAGCATCGTCAAGATGTGTCACCCAGAAGACTCTTCGGCGACTCCTCCAATGTTGCCTCATCCATGGCCGAACTCCCTACCCCGGCCCAAGCTGATCAATACCCTACGCTCAGGTTTGGAAAGAAGATCCGACGCAGTAACAACGGACCATGCGTCCAACAACGCAACAAGTGGGAGTCAGCCCTCAACGTCGACGGACAAATCACCTCCGTCACAATGATACCTCACCCAGGGATCGGGTGCATCATTCTGTTCCAGTCCCGAAAGAAGGCTAAGGTTAAAGAGTACCGTATCACTATCAGCACGTTCCCGTCGTGCACATGCCCGGATTTCGTGGAGATGTCAGCAAAAACACTTGGGAAGCGGCGCACTTGGGTAAACTGCAAGCACTTGTACTTCATCTTCCGTGTGACCTGCAACTTGGATCAATACCAAGAAACTTTCATCCATGCTCCGAGCCTTAGTTTCAATGAAGTGAAGCACCTCCTCGAAAGTGGCATCATGAAGCATGTGGGACCTTAGCGTGGATACCTATAGGAGCTAGGCTGCCCCCCTTTATTTATAAGTTCTCGCTAAGTATTTCCTATTGCGTTGAGTATACCATAGTATGAGTGCACGTTTTCCGAAAATATCGCTGATATATCAGACCTATTATTATCTACATGATGTGAATTGTATTCGTTTCTAAATATCTATAAAGGTTTCTAAATATTTATGGGTCTCTTCTTCCAACGGTAGTTTTAGATGTTATTGAACGGTACGAGTTTTGCTACTTTGCTCGAATGCTTGAATTTTTGACTTAGAATTTTCTCTTACGTTGTGACCATAGCCTATGATTAAGCGGCTCTCACCATAATGTGGATAGTCAAAAGTTCCCTGGTTTAATTAGATCATGTCAACTAGTCTCTCTGAAAGGTACCCTAAAACCAAGTCTCTGTCCTTAAAGCCCTCAAAATTTGCACGGAAATAGGTCCAACGTTTTTACTAAAAAAAGAGGTCCCACGTTTTTTCTATTTATATTATCTAAATTTAGAAATTGTATTACTATAATTGGAAAGCGTTGACTTTTTTCTGCTCACCGTGAGCAAATTTTCTGCTCACCGCTCACCGCTCGCGTCCCACCGCTCACACGGTAGCGTCGTTGCATAACGGATTATGCTGGGAGAATCAAATCCCACATAAATTCCCTCCTGGCGATGAGTAGCTATGGTTTTCCTCTGAGGTTCTGGGACTGGGATCCAAACTCGACATCCAAAAAACTCTGAAATGACTTACATTTGGGACTTTTCCGGACGCTAGCTCTACAGGTGTATGATCATTGAGCAAGGTTGGTCTGAACCTGAGTAGGGTAAAAGCATGCAGTACAACATGGCTCCAAAATGAAGCAGGCAGTTTGGCATGGATTAAGAGTGGCCTTGCAATGAGTTGGACCTTCTTAATGAATGCTTCTACTAACCCATTTTGTGAGTGTTCATATGGGACTGAGTATGTGAGATCTATCCCAGATGCTAGACAATAATCTTCAAACTGTTGTGACCGGAATTCTTTGGCGTTATCTACTCTCAGGGTTTTCACTGGGTGATCCGGAAAATGGTTCCTAAACCTAATTAACATTGCCAAGATTTTAGGAAAAACCATATTGTGAGTACTCAACAAAGAGAGCTCAGAGTGAGTACCTGAGGCGTCCACCAGCACCAAGAAATACCTAAAAGGTCCTGATTCTGGGCCGATAGGTCCACAAACATCTCCTTGTAGCCTCTGGAGCTTTGGTGGCAACTCAGTGAGTAACTTCCATCGAGATGGTCGCATGATAAGTTTTCCCTTGGAGCATGCACTGCAATCTCCAACTTTATTAGCATCACTGGGGCACACCTCATGGCCAACCAACAAAGGCAACATCCTTCTTAGCATAGTGGTCCCTGGATGTCCCATGCGATTGTGCCATAGCTCCGTCTTCACCGGTGTTGTCACTGAGAATGCCTTCTTCTCTGCGCCATGAGCGCTTTGTGACTCACAGCCCACTTCTCTGTGGTTCTGCTTTGGTTTGGTGGTATTCTGTACTCTACCTGAAATGCCCAGGTTATAAAGGCTATTGACTCCTGCATGAGCAGTGACAAGGAAACGCTCTCCTTGTCTGAGTTCTAGCACTTCTTCACCATTCCTCACCGCAGTGTGGAGGTGGATCCCATTAGCTCGAATGTCCCGGTAGCTGATCAGACTCCGGGGAGCATCGGGAGCGTACATTGCATTTGTACATCTGTGGGTGGTACCTCCAGGCAATACTATCGTTGTATGGCCCTCACGAAACTTAAAGTTTCGTCTTCCGGCAATAGTGACTATATCACAAGTCTGCCAGGCTTCAGCTTTGCTGGAAAATGAAAAGTACCCTGGATCTCGCAAGATCGTATGGGTGGTGGCGCTGTCTAACAGAGCCATATCATGATGCGCCCTGGACTTAACCATGTTCACCATAAAATTTTCTATTTCTACGCCATCTATTGATGGAGCATCTAAAGTGTGAGTTTCTTTTTGGGCAGCTTCTAACTGTTGCAATCGTTTGTACATTTGAACAAAATGCTTTGCAGTTCTACAATCTTTTGCTAGATGCCCAAGTCTCCCACACTTATGACATGAACGAGTATCTTTGAATTGCTTAGATTTGTCCCTCTTGTCATCTCTCTTGAAGTATGGTTTACTATGAAACTTATCTTTTTGGCGGCTGTCCTCGGCTCGATGCTGCTTTTTCTTGTCCTTTGGCTTCCTTGTAGCTACCTCCACTGTGTGAGCTTCTGCTGGTTTGGACTCTGCGTTTTTTAATAAAAGTAGTTGTTGTTTTTCCGCAAGCAATAAGTATGACATGAGTTCTGAGTGAGTATTGAACTTCATGTTCCTATACTGCTGCGATAAGAGGGCTGAGGCAGGGGGGAATGTGAAAAGTGTTTTGTCTATCAATTCCTTCTCTGTAATATTTTCCCCACACAACCTAAGTTGTGCCGCAATTCTATATAACTCAGAATTGTACAATGCCAAGGTAGTGAAATCTAAGACTCTTAAGTTAACCCAATCATTCCTAGCCTGGGGCAGGAATATGGTCTTCTCATGGTGAAATCGTGCCTCCAACAATGTCCATAACTCACGAGGGTTATCCATTTGCACATACTGTTGTCTCAGCGAAGCATCTAAGTGTTTCTTGAGTAGAAGCAATGCTCTCCATTTGAATATGACAAGAAAGTTTTCTGGGACCTCATCATTCAAGACAATATCTAGTCCCTCAACACTCAAATATAATCTTGCATATTCCCTCCATTCCATGAAATTGCTTCCATCTGCTTTTAATGCTTCAAACAACAAAGGCTGTATCCTAGGACCCTCTGGCGCTCTTTGTGGTACTGCTGTGGCCATTTTCTCGGACCTAAAATCTATCGTGCTGATAACGTGTTGTGACTATATCACGATATAAAAGCAAAGACCAGAAAACATATGCAAAATGACTCTCAAGTATATGTTTAAAGAGGGATACAGATCACCTATTTGTAAGAGAGTTGTAGCCTCGGTAGTACCAACACTTCACCTTTGTTTACTTTAGCCTAAGTCTCACTTAACCTAAGTTAACTGGGATCGTTATCTCAACAAGTCCTAGAGGCTTATATGGGTGAGGTGATGTGGCCGAACCCACCCGAGGCCGAACGGCACGGCCTCCATGGGCATTGGTCCAAATGTGAGGGCATAGTTGCCTAGTATGGCTCGGGTTGTTGTAGTGTTGCTCCGGCAACACGATGATCAACTTAAGATTGGACTTCCATGGATGGAAGTTCAAATCTAAGAGTTGGTTACCGATTAAGGGGTGAGTCCCGAAAGCAAAGTAGGAGGGTTGGTCCCCCTCCTAGGAATTATAAGGTCTGCGGTATGGGGAGCTAACCATTTGCATGGCGGAATGCGAAGGGTTAGCGCTTGTAATCCTTGCTAGAATTGGAAAATAACCAAGATAGTTAAGGGGAGCTAGCGAGGGTTGAGACACAAGGCCTCTTTCACTCACCCAGGCTTCTCAAGTGCCATACTAATATTTGACATGGTTTTTTCTTTGCTAATATTTCATTGTAGATTTACTAATACAACACATGTTTTGTTGTGTAAAGGTGATTGGTAGTCATGTGTGGTGGGGTGGTGGTGGCGGTGGTCCCGTGTGAGCCCAAAAGGGTGCCCACATTTAGTCTTAGACCCTTGAAACGTTAGTTGATGCACTTTGAAGTAGCATGTTACTTCACAAAAATATAAAAAGAGTGAAATGTTAGTCTTAGAAGTACCATGTTGTAAGAGGCTAGGATGTGAGTTGTTATTGTGTTTTTACCTTCGGAAGGATTTGAGTGAATGAGGATAGGTAAGGAGAACTTGGATTGAGTAGTTAGTGAGTAGGCTAGTACAAATGGATGGAGACAACCAAAGTGACTCAAGAGGCAAGTGCATTCGAATTGGGATGAATGGAGGATCACATGGAGCGCACAAGTGGACCACCTCATCATGGCCACTTAATGGGGAAGGTCCAAGGAAGAATGCAAGGTGGAGGATAAGCAAATTCTCAAAGCACCAATCAAATCACGAGTTAAGCATCGTGGTTTGAATTAAGTGGTGAGCAACGATTTGGGAAAGTAAGGGGAGAAAGTTATGGCGGCGGAAAGCGAAGGAGGCTAAGTTTGGGTTGAAGCATCCCAAGTTTGGTAAAGTGTGGTAGGTAGAAAGCCAAGGCTAGTTAAATGTTCGAATTAGGATCCTTGTTGATCATTTGAGGGAGGAAGGCTTAGAAGATAGGATTGGCGCCTACTAAGTAGGAGGAAATCTCAAGGGCTTATCGTGAGCCTTGAGGGTGCTCACCCCCTCAAGCTTACTATATAATCCCTCATTCTTCCCTCACTCATCCTCTCTTTCCTTTGTGCTCCAAGGCACCCCACGAGTTATAAGTGTGGGTGTGGGAAGCCATATTGGAGCACATGTGTGTGCTTAGTTTTTAGTTTGAGAGCCAAGGCTTGTTAGCCTTGAAGAGGGCTTGACCTCTTGGTAGAATTAGTGTTGACGTGGAGGATTTTAAAGTTAATTCATGATTCCAATTTGTGGTACTTAAAGTTCATGTTTTGAATACACGTGGTTGCAAGTTCCATGTTTAAGAGTTGAGCACTTGATGTTGTGATGAGTGCAAAAATATACTTGTGTGGATTAGTTAGTCTTAGTGAAGTTAGGAAATTCTCTCTCCCCCTCTCCTCTCTAGGATTTTAGGATTTTAGGATTAGAGAAGAATTGTGTGATTAGAAAGGGGTTGTTAGTAGAATTAGGAAAATTAGGTAGGAAGATTAGCTAAGGGCTTGAATAATTAGTGAGGTAGTTGGGGATTACAACTACAAAGTTGTGGGTTCATGAAGGAGCTGGGTTTATAAAGGAGCTGGGTTTGTTTAGTTAGAAGCTAAGAAGCTGGGTTTATGAAGGAGCTGGGTTTATGAAGGAGCTGGGTTTATAAAGGAGCTGGGTTTGTTTAGTTAGAAAATAAAGAGCTGGGTTTATGAAGGACCTGGGTTTATGAAGGAGCTGGGTTTGTTTAGTTAGAAGCTAAGGAGCTGGGTTCATGAAGGAGCTGGGTTTATAAAGGAGCTGGGTTTATTTAGTTAGAAGCTAAGGAGTTGGGTTCATGAAGGAGTTGGGTTTATGAAGGAGCTAGGTTTATGTAATTAGAAAGTAAAGAGATGGGTCCATGAAGGAGCTTAGTAGATAGCCTACTTAATTAGCTCATAGACAAGTAGTTAGTTACATTATGCTAGTTAGTGTTATGTGTGGCTTTCACAAGTAAATGTATTTGAGATTGACTATAGAGAATAGTGTTTTTTAACACTTGCATCCTCTCTTTAAAAATAAACCACGTGCACAAATTAATGGAGAATGTGGAGCACTCTCGCGATGGCAAGACAAAGGAAGCAAAGACCAAAGTTAAATCCAAGACCACTTGAAGGGTGAACCTTGCACTATGGACTCATCCAAGTCCAAATCCAATACCGCGGAGGAATGTGAGCCCAAACCCACTACTCGGACTACGGACGCTTAAGGGTGGGGGGTTTGGCCTCACATAATTGGTGCGTCCGCCGGGAGCGAAGCGGAAGGTAGTTACAAGACTTGGAGGCGACTAGGAGACTTGGAGGCAACTAGGAAAAATTGGAGACACAAACTTGAGAGAAGGGAAGGAGCACCCGAAACTCGGTAAGTATTCTCTCTTTGGGTTACATTTGAATTCATTGTATTTCAACTATTCCTTGGAATGAATTGCATTGTCAATTACGCAAATTCATTTTTGAGGAAGGAGCGCGGCGAAGGTACGTCCTCAACCTTTTTGGGGATTTGCTAAGAACTTAAAAGGAACCTATAACCGAGTAGCTCATTAAAACATTAGAGGGTAAATTCACCTTAGGACATTGAACTTTGACACTCACCTCGGGGTGAGTCTCAAAGTTTTGGGAGTTGTCATTTCATGCTCTAGATTAAATTAATATTTCACAAAGTTTATGGTGTTGTTACATTGAGTCACGATTGAGGGGAGTGCTAACTCACAGGGGGATGCGATTGCTCAAGGTATGTTTATTTCTTCAAAGTGAACTCATTAACTAATTAAGGAATGCCTTTTGTACTCGTGATTGTTGTTATCCGTTGTAGAGGGTAATTCCCGAATTGTGGATGGTGTGAGAAGTTGAAGGGTGAAGCCTCGACTTTTAACATAATCTACTCGGAAGGTCACCCCCTCACAATCGGTATTGTGGTGAGTGTTAATTTGCGGGAAGGTGCGGAGGTGATGCTCCGACTTAACCAAAAAATTAACATGAACATGCCTATCCCCTATTGGGATTCTTTCACCTAAGTGGGCTTGCAGGTTCTTTTCCTCACCTCCAAAAAAAAAATTATAACCACACCAAGACAAGTGAAAATATTAAGAGGGGAATTGCTAGGATTATGTGTGGTCAAGTGAGGGTCGATCGATTCTTATGGAATGCAAGGTAGGACTCGCTCACAAAAACCAAGTTTGATAGTAGGACTAGAGAAATCTACTCGAAAGAGGCGGTCCTCTAAAATCAGTGATAGACTAGAACAAGATAATGTTAGAATAGAGAGTTGTTTGAACGTCGAACCTAGGACTAGGTCAATTCTAGACACCTTAGAACTTGGAGCTCAACTTGAAGAGGAGATCACTCCCTCCAAATTGAGTGGTGAAACTTCTTCGGAAAATTACACACTTAGAGAAGAATTCCCGGTAGAAGTTGATAGGGGATTGTTGAATAGTTCACCGGTCACCATGGCCGAGGAACGGGGGATGGATCCACCACCCATACCCCCAATTCCGCCCATACCTCCTATACCTCCAATAGACCCATTGGTTAGGCCAAGAGGCCTACCAATTGTGGTTCCACAAAATTTAGCGGCGATGGATATGCCATCTCATCTCCCTAAATTTTATGGGACCAAGGATGAGGACCCCTCTCGGCACATGGAACGGTATATCGAACGGTTGGCTAGCTTCCTCATAACCGACCCGGGTTATTGGTTAGTGTGGTTTCCTACCACTCTAGAGGGGGAAGCCTATGAATGGTATCGGGATCATGCCGAGGGACATTTTAGGGGATGGGAACAATTACAAAGGGAGTTTCTTAACGAATTTAGGCCGGAAGTGGGTCAAAGTACCGCATTAAGGGCATTGTCGTCATTGAAGCAAGGAAGGGAGGAAGAAATTTCGGCTTACATTAGGAGGTTTGATTTAGTGTGCACTAGATTTGTGGGTACCATGCTCAACGACGACACGCTAAAGCAATTTTTCATTCAAGGGTTTTTTAAGTCCGGAACTATTAGGGGTGTTCTAGAAAGGAATCCCTTGACCTTGGCGGATGCCAAGCGTGCGGCTAGAGATATTGAAAACTTGGATAAAGATCACGAAAGGCTATGGAGAAGGGAGGATGAATTGATCCCACAATTCATCCCCATACGCCCTAGGGTGGTAGCGGTAGAACCCGCTAAGTATGAGAACCAAATTCCATATGCCATGGTGGACACCGGCCCCCGACCTTTAGCGGTTAGGGAACCGGCACCTCTTTTGGCACTACCGGCCCCTAGAACGGATCCACACTTGGAGGAGGTTGAGAGAAGACTAGGTGCTAGCCAACTAGGATTCCAAGAGGCTATGATAAAACAAATGCAAAGCCTCACGGATCAAATGTCATTAATGATCCGGAGTCAACAACCGGGGCCTCCACCCCCGGTTGAGTCGGGTAGGCATTCTTCCGGATTATGGTGTGTCCAATGTGGCCAACCGGGCCACACGCGTCAATTTTGTAGAAGTGGACAAAACCGTGACCAAAGAGGAAACGGTAACCCACCTCAACAAAATCAACGAGGTCAAGCGCCACCTCACTATGGAAATGGAAGCAATAGAGGACCACAACCTAGAGGGCAAGGTGGCCAAAATTTAGAGAAGAAGGAATTTCATCCCTTTTGTGGAAGGTGGCACGCTCAAGGACAATGTTGGTCCGAAGGTCAAGAGTTTAATTGTAGCAATTGTGGAGGAAGTCATCCCTCGGATACGTGTCGCCAACCGGACAAAATAATTAATGTCCCTTACCCGGTGGCTAATCCACAACAACAAGCAAGGGATAATATGCGAGGTGCTAGGCCACAAGGAGTACCGGCCAATGAACTTAGGCCACCTAACTTATACTATGACCATAGTAATGCTAGGCAAACTTTTCATCCACCGGCGGGCTTGCAAACTACAACCGGTTACATTCCAATACAAAATAGACAAGGAGTTCCACCTAATGGTAGTAACGGGAGACAAGCGCCTCCAACGGATCCGGGACCATCTAACTCCCAAGATGTTAGGTTCATGGATGGAGTGTTGGAGGCCACATGTGATGACATGCTTCCTCTCCCAACGAGAATTGGAGAGGAGCGAAGTCAATGGCCTCCTCACACCAATGCTATTACATATGAGTTAGTGAAGGGTAAGGGTGTGGTTGAAGAAGCACCTGCACTAGCGGTAACTACTAGGGCTAGGAGAGGGGATGCCCCGTTGGAGGTAGGAATAGGAGAGCAAGGAAATTACTCTTCGGATGAAGAGATTAATCTCTCCGAGTTGGATAGGGTAGCTAGAAGAGCTACTAAGGATGTGGAGAGGGAAAATATAATTTTACAAAATAGGGAGAGGACTAATGCGGTACATGACTTGGATAATAGCGATGTGGGTGAATGGGAAGGACCGGGGGTTCCCGTAGACGAATTCGACGTAGTGGGTAATTCTAAGGTGGAAAGATCTACCGGGTACGACTTGTGGGCGGACCTTAGTACACTCAAGGCGGATATTACTTTCGGCCAACTATTGGAAATCTCACCCACGGCAAGGAAAACATTAAAGGAGGGAATGCCGGTACACAAGAGGATGAGGAAGGTGAAAGCTAAAATAGCCGCTAGGATCCAATCACAAGGTGGAAGAGACGTGAAAGCTATAGAAATAGAAGTTGTTATAGTAGATAAGGTGGTTCCTAATGTGCTAGTCGACGGAGGGAGTAGTCTAAATATACTACCGGAGGATACTATGAAAAAATTGGGACTTGGACTCACGGGGCCTTCACCTTTGGTCATAAATATGGCAAATCAAAGTTCGACTACGCCTTTGGGGATGATCAAGGATTGTAGAATGACTACGGGAGGCGAGGAGTACTTGGTCACCTTCCATGTCATTAAAATGCACTCCAACAAGGACACCTTCCCCATTTTGCTAGGTAGGCCTTGGTTGCGGATGGCGAATGCTATGGTCAATTGGGGTGGACCTAAACCATCCATCACTTATGGTCCGGAGGGTAATAGGGTCATAGTGTCCATTGGTTCATTAGAAGGATGGATGAAGAAGGAGATGTATTTGCCATTGGAGAAGGAAATTGATGACTTAAACGAGAATGAGATTGGCAAGGCATTGGTGGGAATCGTCCATCCCGAAGGTCAAAGGGTTGTTATAGATTCGGGCTCGGGAAGTCTAGGTCCTAATTTTTACAATTATGGGGATAATGGGGATTATGCCCAATGGCTAAGGGAGTACCCCGAGTCCGAGGTTGATGTAATGGTTACATTTCACCAAGTAGGCTTAGGGAGTGAATTTCCTAGTGTTAGTTTAGGAGAGGGCTCATTGTTGGAGCCATGTGAGGTGCTCACCGAGGAAGAGTGGGTTAGCGGTGGGTTAACACCTTGGGTAGATGACGTGGAAGAGGGTGAGGTTAGTTTAATTCATGTAGATGGGACTCAAGAGGAGGATGTGATTATTGAGTCATCGAAATTGGAGGAGCCTTTACATTTCAAGACCACGTCTACGGGGATAGTTGTAGGTCAAGATGTGAAAGATTACCCCAATGTGCCTTCCGATTGGTATCGGAACAAAGAGGAACAAGCACATGTGTCGGAAGCGGATTGGCGGTACGTGGATGTGAAATTAAAGAATGGAAAAACCCGACAAATGAAGATGGGTTCCAAATTGGGGGAGAAAGAGGTTAGGGAGTATAGCAATTTGGTGGATGAGTTTAGTGATACTTTTGCATGGTCCTACGATGAGCTTAAGGGAATTCCTAGGGAAATGGTAGAGCACCGGATTCCTTTAATTCCGGGGGCGAGGCCAATTAGACAAAAGGAGAGGAGGATGAATCCTCAATTGCAATTGTTGGTGAAAGCGGAATTGGAAAGGTTATTGAAGGCCGGGTTTATCAAGCCGGTGGAAATCACGGATTGGGTTTCTCCTATGGTCTTAGTAAAGAAAAAAAATGGGAAATTAAGGGTTTGTGTCGACTATAGGAAATTGAATTCGTGCACACAAAAGGATCACTTCCCCTTACCTTTTATCACCTTGTTGCTTGAGGAGGTTGGAGGTCATTCGCGATATACCTTTATGGATGGGTATGCGGGTTATAATCAAATTTCCATAGCCCTCCAAGATATCCATAAAACGGCTTTTACTACACCTTGGGGTACTTTTGTGTGGGTAGTGATGCCATTTGGGTTATGTAATGCCCCGGCTACTTTCCAACGATTAGTAATGTATATCTTCACCGACTTGTTGTTCAAATCCATGACCGTCTTTGTGGACGATTTTAGCACACAAAGTAATGTGGACGATCACCTACATTGTGTTAGGGAGGCATTGGTTAGGTGTAGGAAGATGAGGTTAGCATTGAACCCGGATAAGACATTTTTGGGAGTGAATAAGGGAGTGTTGTTGGGTTATGTTGTTAGTGAGAAAGGTAGAGAACCCGATCCGGATAAGATTGCGGCCATAAGCGACTTGGCAACTCCAACCAATTCCAAGGGGATCTCTAAGTTGTTAGGACATGTGGGATGGTACCGGGAACTTATTCCTAATTTTTCAAAGATAGCGGTGCCCATTACCCATTTGCTCAAAAAGGATGTCAAATTCGAGTGGACGGATGCTTGTCAAAAAGCCTTTGAGGAATTGCGGGATAGGTTGAGCACCTATCCGGTGTTGATACCACCCAATTGGGGTAAACCTTTTCACGTCTATTGTGATGCTAGTAATGTGGCAATAGGGAGTGCGCTTTGTCAAGCAACGGGAGAAAAAGAGAAGGATCAACCTATAGCTTATGCGAGTAAGCAATTGACCCCCGCCGAAAGAAACTACTCTACAACGGAGAGGGAGTGCCTAGCCATGGTGTTTTCCGTTAAAAAGTTTAGGCATTACCTCATGTGCAACCCGGTTGTATTTTTTGTTGACCACATGGCTATCAAGTATCTAGTTAACAAGGCGGAGTTAAGTGGTAGGTTAGCTAGGTGGGTTTTGTTATTAGAAGAATTCGACTACACGGTGGAATATAAACCGGGTCGTATGCATTTACAAGCGGACCACTTGTCTAGGTTGTCGGAGGAGATAGGAAAAAATCCGGTAAATGATATGTTAGTAGATGATAGCCTCTTTGTGGTCACTTCTACACCGGAGTGGTATGCGGGCATAGTGGAATTTCTAACAACCCACAAGTTGCCCAAAGAGTGGACAAAAGAAGAGAGAAGGAAGGTGAGGGTAAATAGTAGGCAATTTGTTGTAGTGGGCCATAGGTTGTTTAGAAGGGGGTCCGATGGTATTTTACGACGATGCGTGTCAAAAACGGAGGTTGAAGCGATTTTAATCGCTTGCCACGATAGCGCTTGCGGCGGTCACTTCTCGGGTCAACTCACCGGGCAAAAAATACTTAGAGCGGGCTACTTTTGGCCTACACTATTTAAGGACGCCCATGACTATGTAAGGAAATGCGACGCTTGCCAACGGTATGCCCGAAACGACCTTAGAATGGAGATGCCTTTACATGTATCATTACCCTTAATTCCTTTCGAAAAATGGGGCATCGACTATGTGGGTGAGGTCCATCCCCAATCTTCAAAAGGAATGAAATATATTGTGGTGGCAACCGAGTACCTCACCAAGTGGGCGGAAGCCAAAGCGGTGAAGACCGACACGGCGGAACACGCGGCAACATTTATGTACGAAAACATAATTTCGCGGTTCGGGGTGCCGAAGATCCTAGTAAGCGATAGGGGTACTCACTTTTTGAATGACTTGATTCGAGAGATGACAGAGAAATTTAAAATTGATCACCGGAAGACTACTCCCTACCACCCACAAACCAATGGACAAACGGAAAGGGTTAACGGAATTTTGGTGAGTATACTACGCAAGACGGTTATAGACTCGAAGCGGGATTGGGATACGAAACTAACGGCGGCACTTTGGGCATACCGTACAACCTATAAGGTAACTACGCGTGCTACACCATTTTCCTTAGTCTATGGTCTTGAAGCGACACTACCAATCGAATATGAAGTCGAGTCACTTAGGGTGGCCGTGAGTACGAGACTTACCGAAAGTCAATCCTTACGAAATCGACTAACCGATTTGGAAGCACTTGACGAAGGGAGGAGAATGGCGGCTCAACATATTGAGGCAATCCAAAGAAGGAGAAAGATTACTTTCGACAAACGACATAAGAGAAGGGCCCTAACACCGGGAATGATGGTCATGATTCAAGACGCACGAAAGCTTGAATTTCCGGCGAAATTCGATGCAATATGGTTAGGACCTTACCTTGTCTATGAGGTCTTTCCTAATAATTCAATTCAATTGGAAACGTTGAATGGTGAGCTCTTTCCTACCCGTACATCGGGAAGTAGATGTAAGGAGTACCGAGCTTGACTAGGCAACTTACCCTTGGAGCAAGAGATGTTTGGATTCATCCCCCGATGGTCGCCAATTATGTGAGCCCAAAAGGGTGCCCACATTTAGTCTTAGACCCTTGAAACGTTAGTTGATGCACTTTGAAGTAGCATGTTACTTCACAAAAATATAAAAAGAGTGAAATGTTAGTCTTAGAAGTACCATGTTGTAAGAGGCTAGGATGTGAGTTGTTATTGTGTTTTTACCTTCGGAAGGATTTGAGTGAATGAGGATAGGTAAGGAGAACTTGGATTGAGTAGTTAGTGAGTAGGCTAGTACAAATGGATGGAGACAACCAAAGTGACTCAAGAGGCAAGTGCATTCGAATTGGGATGAATGGAGGATCACATGGAGCGCACAAGTGGACCACCTCATCATGGCCACTTAATGGGGAAGGTCCAAGGAAGAATGCAAGGTGGAGGATAAGCAAATTCTCAAAGCACCAATCAAATCACGAGTTAAGCATCGTGGTTTGAATTAAGTGGTGAGCAACGATTTGGGAAAGTAAGGGGAGAAAGTTATGGCGGCGGAAAGCGAAGGAGGCTAAGTTTGGGTTGAAGCATCCCAAGTTTGGTAAAGTGTGGTAGGTAGAAAGCCAAGGCTAGTTAAATGTTCGAATTAGGATCCTTGTTGATCATTTGAGGGAGGAAGGCTTAGAAGATAGGATTGGCGCCTACTAAGTAGGAGGAAATCTCAAGGGCTTATCGTGAGCCTTGAGGGTGCTCACCCCCTCAAGCTTACTATATAATCCCTCATTCTTCCCTCACTCATCCTCTCTTTCCTTTGTGCTCCAAGGCACCCCACGAGTTATAAGTGTGGGTGTGGGAAGCCATATTGGAGCACATGTGTGTGCTTAGTTTTTAGTTTGAGAGCCAAGGCTTGTTAGCCTTGAAGAGGGCTTGACCTCTTGGTAGAATTAGTGTTGACGTGGAGGATTTTAAAGTTAATTCATGATTCCAATTTGTGGTACTTAAAGTTCATGTTTTGAATACACGTGGTTGCAAGTTCCATGTTTAAGAGTTGAGCACTTGATGTTGTGATGAGTGCAAAAATATACTTGTGTGGATTAGTTAGTCTTAGTGAAGTTAGGAAATTCTCTCTCCCCCTCTCCTCTCTAGGATTTTAGGATTTTAGGATTAGAGAAGAATTGTGTGATTAGAAAGGGGTTGTTAGTAGAATTAGGAAAATTAGGTAGGAAGATTAGCTAAGGGCTTGAATAATTAGTGAGGTAGTTGGGGATTACAACTACAAAGTTGTGGGTTCATGAAGGAGCTGGGTTTATAAAGGAGCTGGGTTTGTTTAGTTAGAAGCTAAGAAGCTGGGTTTATGAAGGAGCTGGGTTTATGAAGGAGCTGGGTTTATAAAGGAGCTGGGTTTGTTTAGTTAGAAAATAAAGAGCTGGGTTTATGAAGGACCTGGGTTTATGAAGGAGCTGGGTTTGTTTAGTTAGAAGCTAAGGAGCTGGGTTCATGAAGGAGCTGGGTTTATAAAGGAGCTGGGTTTATTTAGTTAGAAGCTAAGGAGTTGGGTTCATGAAGGAGTTGGGTTTATGAAGGAGCTAGGTTTATGTAATTAGAAAGTAAAGAGATGGGTCCATGAAGGAGCTTAGTAGATAGCCTACTTAATTAGCTCATAGACAAGTAGTTAGTTACATTATGCTAGTTAGTGTTATGTGTGGCTTTCACAAGTAAATGTATTTGAGATTGACTATAGAGAATAGTGTTTTTTAACACTTGCATCCTCTCTTTAAAAATAAACCACGTGCACAAATTAATGGAGAATGTGGAGCACTCTCGCGATGGCAAGACAAAGGAAGCAAAGACCAAAGTTAAATCCAAGACCACTTGAAGGGTGAACCTTGCACTATGGACTCATCCAAGTCCAAATCCAATACCGCGGAGGAATGTGAGCCCAAACCCACTACTCGGACTACGGACGCTTAAGGGTGGGGGGTTTGGCCTCACATCCCGCAATGGTGGTGGGAGTCTACGAAAGATGGACACATGGGTGCAAGCATAGTAAAGTGGACCAAAAAAGTGCTCCGGTATATGAAAGCCATTTTTTTCTTGGTCAAACGCCTATAAGTAGTAGCAAAATGTTGTTTAAAATAGATTATTTTTCATGATGACCTCTATTGTTAAATTAGGTACTCAAATATAGAATATCAATATGAGATCTTCAAAACCTATCATCAAAAGTGACGCGTAAAAACAACTGACTAAATATAGTTTTGAACGTAAATTTCATGACCTTAAATATTTTGAACTTGGAATTTCTTTTCATATTTCTTGAATTCATTATAAACTTGAGGTCATCGTAATTTTTTTTCAAAAATTAATCAATTTAATGTAATGTAATTATATTTTAAACAAGTTTTTGACAATTATCTTTTCAATGACACCCACTTGCACCACCACTTGCACCGTCTTCTAAAATACATATATGTTGTTTGAAATTGTTTTTTGTGAACATAAATTGCTTGGCTTTGTAGATTCATATGTTTTCTAAATGTTTATGAATTTCTATTTCATAAAATTCAAAGTTAGTATATAGTTTTGGATCACTTTCACTTAAACCTGAGCAAGGATCAAGAGCTGTCCACTTTACTGTGCTTGCACCCACATGTCCAACTAGGTCTCTAAGAAAAAAGGCCACATGCCCAAAACATACATGTGACAAAGAAAGAGGAAACGACTGTGGAAATGTGGGCGACTACAAGTGCAAAAGGTGACATGGTGGGGGAAACAAGGGGGAGGTGGTGGGCATGGAGCTAATGTGGCAACATGACATGGGCAATAAGAGGAAGTATAATTTTTTTTGAAAATAAATTTTATAAAGTGCTCCATGAGGTCATGGTGGTGGACAGGGATTACACGTCACGTCGCGTCACGTCGCGTCACGTCCTGTGACAGCGACGTGACGGCAGACCTGAAAACGTCACGTCCGCGGGGGGGTAAATCCGGCAGTTACCCCGGGGGTAAACTGACGCGGTCAACCCCCTGGTCGACTGCTAAGTCGACTGCAAATAGCAGTCGACCTAGCAGTCGACTGCAAAAAAAAATTTAAAAAAAATTCCAAAAAAATTCTGGACCGTCAGATCTTCTTTTCAAGAAGATCTGACGGTCCAGAATTTTTTTTGGAATTTTTTAATTTAATGTTTTTTTGCAGTCGACTGCTAGGTCGACTGCTATTTGCAGTCGTTTGCTAAGTCGACTGCTAATAGCAGTCGACTTAGCAGTCGACTGCAAAAAAATTACTTTTGCAGTCGACCAAGACCAGTCGACTGCTATTAGCAGTCGACTAGCTGGTCGACTGCTAAAAGCAGTCGACTTCAAGGAAAACCTAAAAATAAATAAAATCAAAAAATTCTAAAAAAAATCATGGACCGTTAGATCTTCAATCCAAGAAGATCTAACGGTTCAGATTTTTTAATAGATTTTTTTAATTTTTGTTTTCTGAAGTCGACTGCTCGTAGCAGTCGACTAGAGCAGTCGTCCAAAAAAGTAAAAAAAAAGTTACAAAAATTTGGTACAGTAACTTTTTTTTACCACGTCAGTGCGCGTCACGCCCTGACGTGACGTGACGTGACGGCGTCACGTCATTTGTGACGCGACGTGACGCAAAAAGGCCGCGTCACGTCCATTTGCACATCCCTGGTGGTGGATCATGGGGTGCTTATGAACATGGACATAGGCATACATGCATATGGTGGGTACGCACGGGCATGGGAGGAATATGGACATGGGGATATGGTTGCATGGGATTGGGTCCTCCTGGATATCAAACTAGACCAACGGCTAAGATGGTTTCCCACTTTCCGCATGCGAGGCATCATGCCATTCTAAGCACTTATGAGACTTCACTCTTGCCATGTTTCAACCACTCAATAATGCATGTACGGCATTGAGAGTTGCCCTTACTTGCGCCATCAATTGATCTTTGGCATCGTTGGATCTTTTTAGACTTCAATGGAATTTGGATTTTTGTTTGAAGCATTGGATGTTTATTTGAGTTAGTTAACACAAACACTTGATCATCAAAAAAATTGTAGTACAAGGGTTGAAAAGAAGTAGAGATTGGAGTTGGTCTAAATTTTGAAGTTCCAATGGGATGGACCCTAGGGCAGTTAAAGGATAAAGGATACTCCTATTACCCAATGGTTTCTCAGGAGTTTTGCACTCCCTTCACCATAGATTTATTAAGGTTGAAGTAGCTCACTTTCTTCATTGAACATAGGCTATATTTGATTGGTACTATGTGGTTTGGTGAAGATCAAAGAACAAACTTCATAAAGGCACATGTTTAAAGAGAGTAGAGTACGTCTTCAAATATTACTAATTACTCTTACACTCAATAGTGAACACAATTGGGAAGACCCATGTATCTAGTTAAGATATCAACAAGCATGCACTTCTGATAACTATAACTAAATCAGGAGAGGTCCAATTTTCAATATGGTTTTTGTAGATGTTTCATCATAGATTTGCTAATGCAACACGAGTTTTTATTATGTAAATGTAATTGGTAGAAGTTTGGAGAATATGAAAAACGAAATAAATAACACCCACATACATTAATCTATTGCAACTTTCACCACTGACATCCAACGAGTGGAAGCACAATAAGCCTTAGAAAAATGAACCACGTAACACCCCACGTAATGGGAACTGAGGGTGTAAAGCGCATGAGTTGAAAAATGTGTCAAAGTAATCTCAAGCCATAATTTTTCACGACTCATTGTGGTTACATATATGAGGCATTTGATTGAAAGAAAGACTTGAGATTGTCTAGTATTATGTTCTGAAATAGGGAAGGAAACCCATCTCCAATGGAGTTGTAGAGGGGACACTCCAATATTGTAAAATTTTGTGCCACCTTTCCAACTACATTGTAAAAGAACAAACGGCACCATCTAATATCTCTAGGGATTGGGATAGGTGACCACCAGCCACTTTCAAAAGACAAGTCTATGATTTTAGGTGTGGTAACCCATAATGATTTTGGTTTGGGTCGGTTAGTGGTTCCTTCAAGTACGATTGCCATTCATGGTTGAGAAAGTCTACGCATGGGGTAAAGGTAAATTGATTATTTTCATGTTTAAAGGTGAAAAGAGGTCCACTCTTTAACGAGAAAGGCATGCTTGAGAGCATCAAATATAAATATCAGCGGTGTTGGATGTCAAGGGTTTCTCATTCTGATAGACCCCATGATGCTTTCCAAGTGGTTGTCGTTTTGTGCCAATTGTCAAATCCCTTTACAGCTGGGTGTTGAGAAAATGAGGTTCCTTGATAGCTAACCAAGAGGAGGGTAGATGGACAAATTGTTATGGGAAACCTATATCTAGCTTAAGTGCACATAATTCCCTGGGAAGCTTTCCAAATTCCACCAACTTTCATACATGATAGGATATTGAAGGACTCACTTCGACATGAGTCATCATATGTATCCTCATGCCTTTCTCAAAAGCCTTCCGATGATATTGTTTTCAAATCTCTCTCCCCCCAGCGTGAAGAGGTGCATTGTCTCCGACACTCACGCAAGAGGTGATAATCTCGCTCTTAGAATGATCTGAATCAATCTCAAGCCCTTATAAGGTCTTGTGCTGCGAGGCTCCCTCATGAGATAGGGAGGTTGTTGCTGTCCATATATTGTGCTAAATGAGCTAGTGAAGTCAAAGCCTGGAGGTTGAAAATGAGTTAAGGTGCATGTGTTGCTGCTTTAAACTCGACGCCTCTTGAGGTGACAAGGTTGCTTGCAATACTGTCCTCCTGTGTAATTGACATCCAATCCTTATAGTGCTAAACTGGAGCTTTGGCCTCTCTGGATATTTAATTTCGTCTCCTTTGTTCGTGACTTTCTTGCAGAATCATTGTTTCCCAGCAACTCATGACCTGGACTGGATCATATCTTCTCTTGTGTCTGTTGAATCACTCAATAGAATATTTCTTCAGGTAAGTTTCATTCTGATTATCCTGTTCGTTGGGTTATTTCATATTTTCTGCATGTGATAAAAAATTTCAGGTTGCTTGGTTTTGGCAGCAGGCAGATGCATGTTAATTAGATATTGCATGGAGGAGAAGGCCAAACCTGCAGCAACATTTTGGGGTGGCTCACTTCCCTTGCTACCCTGAGTTGCCCTCAGGTATAATTGTTCTTGAGCTTGTGGTCAAGAAGTTTTAACTGCAATTTTGAGGTCCGGCTACTGTTATTTTGAATTCGATCGATCCTAGCATCTCTTGGAATTCATACATGCATGACTTCAGGGTACGTCAGGCAGCTGTATGGCCATTGGAGAAACTAGAGAATTCGACATTCCAGAATTACTTCTTTTTCTAGTGATAGAAATCCATTATATATCAGAGTTATTTATAAAGTTTTGGCATCAAAGTCCCGTTGAGTTGGCTAAAATGTGAGTTTGAGAGTTTATGCATAGAATCCCTTGACAAGTTTTTTGTAGTGCTTCAATTATCATACTCAAAGGTTGGTGTTAGGCTATTAGATATTGGCTTTCTAGCTTATTCTACTAGGATGGGTGGACCAAGTTAACCTTATGTAGGCCGATCCATGATTTAGGATGGTGAGTTCCATGACATACCCTAAATTAGATGAATTCCAAAGTTTTCTCAAAGTTTCAGGATGGCAAGAGGAGGTCTAAAAATTTCACCCAACTTTCAAAACATGTTCCAACACACAATGAGCTAATGAGCTCTTGATAAAACTTTTTTCAAAAGAAGGAGCTCCATGGTTCGTCTTACTTTGAGGGACTTCACGGATAACTCTATTGAGGATACGTTGTCTTGTATTCACATATTATATCATGATGACAAGATAGGCTTCACATGCTGAGGCCAATCCAAGGAAGGTTGTCTAATAAATCAAGATTCTTGTGAGGTTTGCAGTTCGAAACTTTGGAGACGACTCTTGCCCACAACCTGTTCAAGCAAAGCCCTCCCCACAAAAACCGGCAAAGTAATCAACAATGGGGGTGTTCAAGAAGCTGGTGTTTGCTATGGTTTTTGTATTATGCCTGAAGCCTGTCTGGAGCGCAATTGCTTACTTTTCAACTAATGACTGTATAATTTCTAAAATCCAATAGATAAGCTGGATTGGAATGTTGGACATGGTTTTTGAGTCATCGTTAGTGCCATACCTTCTAGTTTTCTCAAATATCTTGGTTCCCATTATAACTAGCTTGATCACCAAGATCCAAAGAGTATTTGCACCGATGTGCAGAACAATCACACCCACTACAGGAATCACGGTTCCTTACCACTGGTTCTCTTCCATTAGACGGGTTTGAAATCTATGAATATGGATTGGAAATCTATTCTAGCTATAATTTATATAACCATCGATCCAATGAAACAAAACTAGTGGTAAGGAACCGCAAATTCTGTAATGACCAATGTTGGCGGAGTTGTTGGGCATGTGCTTGTGAGCAAAGGTGAAGCACATGGGCCACTAGTGTCCACTCACTACAAAAATCGGGTGCTCATTTAAATGGATGGCACTCCCAACATCTACCTTGACACGTTTATTATCCACACAGAGGACTTTTCAACCATAACCTATAGTTTACATCCATGAGCAATCCAATCGTGTCCCAAAACGGGTGAGTCAATGGATGTTTAGTTGCTAGATTGCAGCTCGTCATTTAATATCCTCTAGCTCATTAAGGGAACATCCCTTATTTCGTTATTTTTCTTATTAGGACACCCATATTTGAGTGTTATGTGGTTTGGTGTGGCTCCAAAAACGGATATTGACAAGACATGTGTTTAAAAGAGAATGGATTGCATGCTCAAAATACAATAACCATTTTAAGCTCAATAGTCAACGTAATTGGGGGTGACATGTACGAGAGCACGAGAATCTTCACATCTTGCATAAGATGTTCATACGAGTTCCAGATGTTATGAGGAAAGTGGTGACGGCCTCGACTCAGATTTGCTAACCATCTTGTACTAATCGTGTGTTTCATATTTGAGCAGCACTGGACTAGTTGGAAAAAAAGAACCATTTAAGACCTATGTACCTTGTGTAGTCCATAGCACACAGGGTCGAAAACTTGCTCCCCAGAACAATACTTGTCATTTGGAAGTTCGCGAAGTTTCTGTTAGAATTTTGTCCTGCTACACAGGCTCATCAGAAATCAACATTATGTGACGGAAAAAAAGAATTTTTACTTTAAATCATTTCATTAACTCCAACCCTACATGATCCTATGCAGCAGGGATAGGAATTTGTGTGTTGTGTGAATGTTGATGTGTTTCTGATATTGGGTATGGTGGGGATCAGTGGAAGGGGTGCAAGATCTGTGGGCAGCGTGGAATAGTACACCTGATCCAAGCACCAATTTGCCAGGCTGGCATTCTACCAGAGGAGACAACACTGATTATCCTTGCTGGAATCAGAAGGCTAATTGGCAAGGGGTATCCTGCTTGAGATACACATCCAATTATACCTCCTTTGACTCAAATACTTGGATAGTGGGCTTGTAAGTATGGTATTCCCTGTACTTGAAGAACTCTCACTTCACTCCCTTGACTTGTTTCAGAGTCAAAATGAATTCAGGTTCAGGATCAGCATGTTTAGAGCTTTCAAGTTTGTTTTGTTGTAATCTTATGCGTGGCACTTTTAGACTAATGGGCCTGCAAGGGCATCTTGGTCCTCCTGGGACCTGGAGAGCCATGAATGGCTACTAGTGTTGCACCTGATAGACAGTTAGCTTCAATATCACTACTGGCATATGAGCCCTAGGCAATTGTTCCACGTCGGTGAAAGAACAATGAAAACTACCACTCTGGTTGACTTGTAGATTTTGAAAGGGGTGCAGAACAAGAGACTAATGACGCATGACAATTGCCTAGTACTTAGATGTTTGTAGTGTATTTTGTTGTTATTTGGAGAGTTTCTAGATTCAAATATATACAATATTCATACGCATATATACAGGAGAGAGAGATTGGGGAGAGATTGAGAGAGAAACGTATTGATTGAGAGGCGAGCGCATTGGGTGAAACAGGACATTGAACAATGCATCCATCAATGGCATTTTGCCCTCAGGGATATCAAACCTTTATTACTTGGTTACATTGTGAGTCTCACTGTACCCAATCAAAGTTATAATATGTGCAACGTGGTTCAAGTGCATGTAGCAGCACTATAAACTTGCAAATTGTTTTACGAGATGGCATTGCTTTGGGACATGTACAGGTCCTTGACATGAAATCCTAACCTAACTGGTAATCTCCCCAAGGTGCTTGGTGGACTTCCTCTAAACACACTGTAAGAGCCAACATGAGCATTCTCACTTTGGCCTTGATGATTGATTCAGCATGTGTTCGATAGAACTTTACAATAGGTATACGAGTTAACTGATGAATGTGATATATGCTGTTTAACATCCATGAAATATATTATACGATATATAGTATTACAAACATGAGATCAGCAAGCCTTTCAACCACATAACACCTCAGTTAGAGAAGAACGGCACATTGATCTCAGTGGTAAAAATGCTTTGAAAGGAATCATGGTATAATTGGTACAAATCAGTAGTTTCTGTGGTGATTTTTGTACCATTCTTCTATTGCAGAGACCTTCATGACAACAATTTCAATGGGACTATTCCAGAGGAGCTATCAAGTCTGAACAATCTTCAAACACTGTAAGAAATATAATGTGGCTGTCTTGAATGTTCATGCACTTTTCCATGAAATATTGAGATCTGAATCTATTATACATGTAATGTTGTAGGGATTTGAGTGGCAATCAATTTACTGGCCAGTTTCCAACTCAATTTGGCCGAACTGGCACACTCCTGAAATTCTCCATTGCTCGCAACCAATTTTCAGGAGAGATACCTCGACAAGAATTTGAGAATCTAACACAATTAGTCACTCTGTAAGTTCTCACCTTTGTAGCTTTGCTGAGAAATTTGGGACGTACTTAAGTTATGGAAGACTCTTTGACTCAATTCTATCAGAACATATTCCAAACTCCTCAATACAATAGCATAACTGGATCCGTGGGTGGTCCATAACATTATGCAGACCCATGACAGTGTTCTGTGGGATTGACAGAATTCCAGGGAATATTCCCTGCATTTTCACTTTCAATCTGAATGTGGGGAATATTCCCTGGAATACTATCAGTCCCACATAACATTTACATGGGTCTACATAATGTTATGTCATTGAATGCCTACCATTTAGTAGATGCAATTCTTAAGTGTAGTTTGCGTAGACGTGTGTAACCCTCCAAGGTCAAATAGCAACCATAATGCTAGGAAAGCACCCAACAATTGATAATTGACTTTTGCTTGTTATGATGAAGTCAATATTTGTTTAATATCATTTGGGTGGAAGCGATGATTGGCCTTCAGAGTCAAGTAATGTGGAACCATGATTTATAGAAATCATTAAACACTACAAGCATATGAGTTGTTAGCAATTGTCCATTGTCACTGGAAAGTTATCATGTGTCACCCAAAAAATTGTGGTAGATTTGTATATACTCTCACAACGCAAGAGCATTGCATGGGACTCATATGCTAGTAGTGTAAGAAGATCTTGGACCATGCATCAAATCATAGTCTTTAAGTCATTATGTGGACAAAAATCAAAAAGTTGACCAAGATTGGAAGGGAAAAGGTGTGGGGGGAGGTGACATCATTCATGTACGATACATTATCTTGATTATCTTGAAACATTATCTTGAATCTATCATTGTGGTAGATTTGCATATACTCTGACCAACGCAAGACCATTGCATGGGACTCATATCCTAGTAGTGTAAGAAGATCTTGGAACATGCATCAAATCATAGTCTTTTAAGTCATTATGTGGATAGAAATCAAAATATTGACCACGATATGGAAGGGGAAAGGTGTGGGGGAGGTGACATCATTTAAATGTACGAAACACTATGTTAATTAGGGGGGGTGAATCATGTGGTTTGATTTGAACAATGATGTTAATGTGCATTGAACTCCAAACTTAACTAGGTTTAAATTTTAGATAATCAAAGACTAAACTATAAATTACTGAAGATATTATAGTTCATAATTGATATATGTGACTTGACTTGTGTGTAGAGATATCTCCCAAAATGAAATTGGTGGACTATTACCGAATTTCTCCATGTTGCTACGCTTAAAGAACTTGTATGTTTACTTCTCTTTTCTCATCATTAGGTAAAATTCAAGTAGCCAGTAGTTATCAATCCATTGATGACATCTATCGAATTGTATTTGTTTTGACATGTATATATCCTCAACCCATCATATGCTCAATATATAATCCCTTAATGGTGTAAATTATCAACAACTCAAGGGTGCCATTAAGTTAATTTCCAAGTAAAGAGACTCCATTCATGCAAGTTTTCCTACTTAGAGAACTATACTTGGGTGCAAGCATAGTAAAGTGGACCAAAAAAGTGCTCCGGTATATGAAAGCCATGATTTTCTTGGTCAAACGCCTATAAGTAGTAGCAAAATGTTGTTTAAAATGGATTATTTTTCATGATGACCTCTATTGTTAAGTTAGGTACTCAAATATAGAATATCAATATGAGATCTTCAAAACCTATCATCAAAAGTGACGCGTAAAAGCAACTGACTAAATATAGTTTTGAACGTAAATTTCATGACCTTAAATATATTGAACTTGGAATTTCTTTTCATATTCCTTGAATTCATTATAAACTTGAGGTCATTGTAATGTTTTTTTTCAAAAATTAATCAATTTAATGTAATGTAATTGTATTTTAAACAAGTTTTTGACAATTATCTTTTCAATGACACCCACTTGCAACACCACTTGCACCGTCTTCTAAAATACATATATACGTTGTTTGAAATTGTTTTTTGTGAACATAAATTGCTTGGCTTTGTAGATTCATATGTTTTCTAAATGTTTATGAATTTCTATTTCATAAAATTCAAAGTTAGTATATAGTTTTGGATCACTTTCACTTAAACCTGAGCAAGGATCAAGAGCTGTCCACTTTACCGTGCTTGCACCCACTTGTATTTTATTTATTTATCTTGCAACATTTCTAAATATGTAAAATTAAAATTTCTCAAAGCCTTAATAAACGATGTATTTAAGCTAAATGACACTTGGTGTTTAGTCTCATAAAATATTGATTTTACAGCATTTGTTTTGGACAACAATTGTTTGAACATTGTTGAACGAGGTTGAGCTTCTCAACCTTGTTGAAGTTAAGCACATAAGAAATTTCTTTGCCAAAGAATAAAGTCGTTAGTATTCAAGAAGAAGATTGTCCTAACAATGTTGTAATTTGAACTTCATTAAAAAAATTATTGATTCATATTGTTCAAATATAGTTTTGAAAGGGCATGGTCTCCAATTCTATGTTGTGTTAAACACATTGTTTCCAATTTGTATTGTTTCAATATATTTTGGAGGTTGCCACATCACCACGGACTTGATCTAAATGTGGCAATGCCATGTACATTCTTAGATTGTACTGAATCTACAATGTAACTTAATAAAACCAACATCCTAGCAACATGTTCAATGTTGCAATAAGAACCGCGACAGAATTTTATTGTAAGCATCTTATACACAAATAGTTGCATGTAGAATTCACAATGCCAAGTGGTTTGACAGTGAGCTAATAAGAGTTTTGTAATCTATTTGTGTGGGTCTATCTAAGTGGCTCCAAAGCCCATATAACTTAACCAATAAAGGAAGCGTTAGCTTTTGGAACATAGGTGAAGAAAAATGGTATGACTACATGTAATTTTTTCTATGCAGATATTTGGACGACAATGCCTTCAATGGTACTTTGGACATCACGAAATTGTCACAATTGTTCCCACAATACTCCCAAAGTAGCAACTCTACCCGGGGAATGCTAGACGTTTTGAGTTTGAAGAATAACAAAATCACTGAAGTTATATTTGACCAGAATCTTGTCAAGGATGTGGGAACAACTATCTAGTAAGTCCTTATACAAGAGACTCCACAATTTTGTTGTGTATTTGAAACATGCCTCGAAGCAAGTCATGGCATCCAATTTGTTCTTGAGCATTTAGACCTCGTTGAATATAAGTGCAAACATGTTCACATAATAAGGCTATAAGTTAATTTACTATCTTCAACTCAGTGTGCTTAGAGTGTAGAGAACCTCAATACTAGTCCTTCTAGTGGTTTATGGACTACATAACCAGTGAGAGGAGAGTGGATGATGAGTTTGTGACAACAGCGAGACATCCACCTACTCAAGCCGTTTATGGAACATAAATTACATGCTATGGATGAAATGTTATATGCGTGGATTAAAAAACCACAAGAGAATTGTTGGAAGTGCTCTCCACTTGAATGAGCAATTGTTATGATATCTAGTCATCACATGAGTCTCTTTATAAATTGCTTTGGATTTCATAATTATACAAACAAATTATAAATTTGAGGTACTCTGGACATTGTAGGACACGAAAATGGAAATTACTGGATTAGAACCTACATTCCAAGTAAGAAGGTGTAGTGCCGTGTAACTCTTAATAACGAGTGATTGTAATAAAGTCCATAAACAAAGTTGCACTTAGTTCTTGGATTGCTCGATTATTTGACATCATAAGAACCTCAATCCTTCAATTCTTAAGTAAAAGGTGTGTGTTTCAATAGCAAGGGAGTAGATATTTTAATATTATCAACAATTATGTACAAAAGGTCACCAATCTACTCCTAGGGCCAAATGGACCATTGTTTAGCTTATTTAGCTTGTTGAGCTCACTATTGCATGATTGGTCCAATGCCAGCCAATGATTCATATTCCTACCTACCTTGGCACCAAATCATGACCCCTTTAAGTAGTTTCATAGTAAATAGAGCATCCCCCATATACTAATTGGAATAACATAAATTCATTACCTAAACAAAGAAAAATAAATTCAAGTATAAAAAATAGAGGTAAAATATATCATGTATGTGACTGTTTTTTCTCCATACATATTTTTTATACATTTTTGTTATATTTCTTTTGTAAGCATCAAACATTAGCTTCTTTAATGTGAATGTCATATTGTCGTATTACGCACATGTACAGTTTACAAGGCAACCCATATTGCAATAACTCCAAGAACTCCAAGGATGATGGTGTTCGATGTTATTGTGAACAACTATGTTTCCCTGCTTCAGGTTTGTAGACTAACCAACTTTAGATCTTATCTAGCACCTTGATGTCAAATTTATAATACAATGCTTTCATTCGGGTAGATTTATCCTAGGGTTAGTCTAGCATAATATTGCATGTAAATCCAAAGTTGACGATAGTTGATAAGTCCATGCAAGGTGATTGTGCCTTGGGGTACAGTAAGAGAATTTTGATTGCTTTCTAGGAGGAAGTAAACCTACATCCTTATACATTCACAACCAATATTGTACTTTTGCCTCGAATCAAATACTAAATTAAAATAAAATAAACATTTGTGTGTTCACTGACATGAATTTGAATCCATTGGCCCTAATTTGTTCAAGAGTCCCCTTGTTACAAGTATAAAGCTTACTGCCTATCCTATTGTTACAAACATAGGATTTATTGCATATCCTGGTGAATCATCAAATGAGTACACCCTAGCCTATTAGAAATGAGCATGATTTGTTTTTGCCAATTCAAATGTATTGACGAATTCTATTTGATGCAGGTTCAAATACTAGGTCAATTTCAATCACTTGGGTTGTTGTAATCGCAGGGAGTACCAGTGCAATGTTTGTGACTGTAGTGATCCTCGTCTCAATTATTTTGGTTAAGCAAAGTAAGAAGCGGATGTTGTGGGAGTTCTTGAAAAGTAAGTGACAATAATTCTCTGAAAATTTATCATGTACTACACACGAGAATATACCAAAATTACATCATTCATTATAAATATCAAACGTGAATCATTTGTGGGGGCTAAAGGTAACTTGGTGATTTACCAATATGCATTCGCTTCAAGATTCAAAGGATCCAAATTCTAAGCTTAACAAAGTGTATTTGATGTCGTAGAAATTGACGAGGCAAATATCAACCCAATCAAATTCAATTATAATACTTTACGGTCAGCAACAAAGAACTTTGATGACGATATGATTTTGGGAGCTGGTGGGTTCGGTGTGGTTTATAAGGTACTACATTCAACACTTGATGTACAAGTTGACATACAAATTGATGTGATTCTATGATACCCGTAATGTATAAAATGTTATCAGAAAGATATTTGCTAGTTATTTCCTATCTTTTTAAGAGTGAAATATTTCTTCAAAGCTATGTCAAACTTGCATACTAGTTGTATTCAAGTTGGACTATGTTTTACTTATATAAAGTACTACTTATGGTTATATTTGTAAACTACATATTATTCACAATAATCGCTTGAATTCAAGTATCATTTGTGAAGTTTTCCATTTCTAGAAATTATGATATTATGAGGTGTGGTTGAATATTTGTTAAAATATTCACCCAGTTATGGGAAGCCCACCTCATACATACCTTGGTTTGTAGCCTTGGGCTAAAGAAATACTCCACATGTGATATGTTGGATAATATAAGGGTTATCCATTTTCATATCTATGAATAAAACAACGTGAATAATACACAATGTGTTATGTATTGATGTGCTTTTGATATGAATCGATTAACATGTTCATTTTGTGCAGGGTATGTTATCAGACAACAATGTTATTGCTGTGAAGCAATTGTTCATGAAGACTCAACAAGCAAGTATCGATTTTATCAATGAAATTGTATTGATAACCAATCTGCAACATCGGAATTTGGTGAAACTACGCGGTTATTGTTTGAATGGGAAAGAGATGCTCTTGGTATACGATTACATTGACAACGCTGACTTGGGAAAGCTTCTTCTTGGTAAGTCTATTCCAACACTACTATGAACTCAAAGATCATGAAGTTTTCTATAACATGATGATGATCACTTGGGTGCAAGCACGGTAAACTGGACAGAACCTAATCCCTACCTAGTGTTCAGTGAAAGTTATTCAAAACTATACACTAAATTTAAATTTTGTGAAGAAAAAGATCATAGATAGTTTAAAAACATACTGATCTACAAAGCCAAGCAAATTATGATGACAAAAAAAAATTCCAAGAAAAGTCTACATATTTTAGAAGACTATACAAGTGGTGTGCAAGTAGGTGATATTGAACAAGTGATTGTCTAAATTATGTTTAAAGTATGATAAAATTACATTAAGTTGATGGTTTCTACAAAGTTTTGTGATGATGCCCTCAAGTAGATAATGAATTCAAGGAATATGTTCAAAAAAAAATTTCAACTTCAAAATAGTTAAGGTCATGAAATCTACGTCCAAAACCAAACCCAACCATTTGCTTTTGAGCATCACTTTTAATGATAAGTATTGAAGATGTCAACTTGATTTTCTACATTTGAGTATTCAACACAACAACAAAGGTCATCATGAAAAGAAATTCAATTTAAACAACGCTTTGCTACTACTTTTAGCCCTTTGACCAAAAACATTATGGTTTTAGTATACCGGAGCAATTTTTTGGTCCACTTTACCATGCTTGCACCCACTTATTTATAAATTGAAAGAACGATGAAATGCAACTTAGTGACTATGTGTAAATTGTGATGCTAAGGACTTCAATTATCGCAATTCAAGCAACACAAGTGTTGATTTTTTTGCGAAATTCACAACCTCTCATAAGGAAAAGCAGATATTAGAATGCTATGATTGAGATATATGAACTTAAATAACTTTTGGTTGGAGTAGATCTCGGAATCTTGGTGATGCTCGTCTAAAATAAGGAGCAAGTTCATAGTTCTTATTTTCTACGCAAATTTTCTTTTTGATATTCTTAAGTAATACATATTTAAAATTTTGGAATTCCCCAAAAATAGCATATTGTTTGTAAATGAATAGTTTTCTTTTTCTTTTAAGATAGAAGGGCCGACAGACCAGCGCCAAAGCACAAGAGACAGTTTAAATGCGTAGTTATCATGTTGTATTTCTTCTATACAACATTACTGTACAAGTTTATATTTAGCTCTCAATATACTGAATCTAACTTTTTGTTTGGTATGAAAGTGTTGAATTACAGAACACATTTTTGTTAGTATTTACATTTGGCAACATCCTTTGAGGTTTGATATTGATTATGCAAATATCGTTGATGTGAACACTGGATAGCATATGTATATTGATGAGGTATTTCTCTCTCCGTGAAGAGGTTATCAGTTCAACAAATGCAAGCTTGTACTCTCAAACTTTATGGCACTCTTTGTGATTGAATGCACGAAAGATGATTTTTGTAAGTGTTTTGTGTGAACAGATGCAAAAAGGGATGAACAATTTCCAATTCTTGATTGGCCCGCACGTTACAAGATTTGTTTGGGAGTGGCCGAAGGTTTACACTATTTGCATGCATCAACACAACCAAAAATTATACATCGAGACATCAAGGCTAGCAACATTTTATTGGATAAAAATCTCAACCCCAAGATTGCGGATTTTGGTCTGGCCCGACAATTTATAGAGGAGGAAAGCCAAATCATGACAGACAAACGTGTTGGGACCAGGTTTGGGTTGTATTGGTTGTTAATATTTTAGAAAATCATTACTATTCATTTTCTTATTTTATATCATTCTTTGTAAGCCTGCATGGATCGCATAAAATTCACATGTTAAAATCTTGGATTGTGTAGTTCATGTTTCACCTTTCTATCATGGCTACACAACACAAAATTTCACATGTGAACCGTGATTCATACTACTTGTTTAAAGGAACACATGTCATGGTGGTATGTGGTGTGGTATGTCTGTATGTGGTGTGGGTCTCCATCTCTAATAATCCATGCTTGTGTTTGGCAAACAACTAGTAAGGGTTTGAGGATCATAGGAACGGAATTTAACCCAGTTGTAAAGTGGAATGGTGCATACGAACCTTTTTAAGACACATGACACTAACATTATGCTTCATAATAAGACATAACATATGAATGCTAAAAACGTGGACTGACCCTAAAAGTTCCATATCATATTGTGTATGTGTAGAGGCTATTTGGCACCGGAATACTTGATGTGGGGTCAACTCAGTGAAAAGGCTGATGTCTATAGCTTTGGAGTTCTCCTCTTGGAGATTGTGAGTGGTAGGCAAAGCATAGATACAAGCATGCATGAAGAAGAAGTTTATCTTCCAAATTTGGTAAGTTTGATTCAATTCTTGTCAACACTTTACTATGACTTCAAAATATGATGGAAAGAATATGGCCATTTCGAATAAATTTTTTGTTCATATACAATCCTTCATCCATCATAAGAAGCAAAGATTTTGCACTCTGAATATATTGATAAACCATATACAATTGTATTTAAAATAATGTTGTTCCCAAGAAGGATAAGATTTGGTAAAATATCAACTAGTGAACTGAACATAAAATCCATCAGGAGGTCGATACAATTAAAGTAAAGTGTTTTTTTAGAAAAAGGCATAAGAACGTCAAATGCTCAATGACCTTGCACAATAATCATAGGGCATCAAAATCAAGTGCTCTTAGAGTTACATCATTTTATTTATGGATATCAAAAGAAATGTATGTTTAACTCGCACAATTCAATATGTCATGCCTTAAAATAAGTGTTGCTTCCAAACTGATACTCACAATAGGTGATTTACAAAGTCATCAAAATGTCAAAATGGCCAACGTATGCAAAGATTTAAATTCTTAATCCAATACGACATAAATATGAAGGAAGGTCTAGAATCACTTATTCATTGTCATACCAATGGCTCATAATGAAGACATCATGAAGTAGTTCGTTCATCGTTGAATCCATATATTCAATAATCATTGTTGAAGAATTGGAAGAAGAATTCGGATGGTCCTCGTTTGATTTGGAATTTCAGACAACATAAATGTGTGTCCACCATTTGATTGAGGGTTATAGACATTTTATAGTCTTGGGTTTTGCACATAGTTGCCACCAAGTCATAAGTTCCTAAATGTATCTCACATATATACTAGAATACTTTCAAGCTTTAAATGAATCCTTGACATAACTGCATTCCAATTCTAAGCTCATTTACTTCATGTTGCAATGAATCATAAATCCAATGTCCACTACCCAATTGTGTAGGCTTGGAGGCTACAACGTGAAGACAAGCTATTGGACCTTGTTGACCCTCAACTACACATGAATAACCTCAAGGAACAAATGGAAGTGCAGTGCACGCTCGACACCGCTCTAATGTGTATCCAAACCAAGCCAAAGAAACGACCAAATATGCTCACCGCGTTGTCAATGTTACTTGGAGAATCGAACATTTCAGTAGTTCGTGATGATTCTCGGGAGTGGATGGATTGTAGTTGTTTAACAGATAGTGAAGGGAGTGACAAAAGCAAAGAGCCAATCCTTAACGACTCTTTAATATCAGCTGCAAGTCTCTATGTAGAATATCCACCCGGGTACTTCACTAGCAAAATATTAGAAACAGGGTGAGACCTAATATAAGGTACTCTTTATTTGTTGAAGCATATATTTCAAAAAAAATCAAGGTAATATATCATCATTTATATTCACATACTATATTATAAATACTATACAGTACTTTGTAATGCACTGAATGCGGTCGACAAAGCTCTTCTCGCAATGGCTACGGCGTCTTGTCTGCGTCCCTGTCTCCAACTCCCGTGTGCCTCCGTCCCCGTCTCCGACCTTCGCATCCAGGTCCCTAAGCCTCGCCCAGTTGAGGTCCCAAGAGTTCTCATTCAGGTCCCGTTCGAGGTCCTGTGGCTCGGAATTGAAATGCTCATGTCATGGGGTGGGAGGGGAGAGAGAGGGAATTATCATATATATTGTACACTCGAAACTCTGTAGTATCACACCTGTGATGACCAAAGTGCACGTGATATTACGGAGTTTGGTAGTGTTAACATGGATGCGTGATACTATAGAATTAGTGTAGCATGTGACACTATGGAATAACACAAAGTGCAACATTTTAATGGTGTGGTGTGGTCCACTCCACTTGGCCTTCCCGGGCGATGTGGCATAAGCATGCACCAACATTCAACAAGTGGTAGCAGGAGAAGGAGAAGAATAAGAAGGTGACATTCCACATATTGACACATGGTGCAATGTGAGGGTGGGGGTTGATTTCTTTGGTGGTTTGCATTAATGACAAAATTTGTGATATAAGGGAGAGAAATGTGACAATAAGGAGTGATATTTGAACTACGAACATCCGTTCCCCAGGGTTTCGGGATACTAGAGAGTGAGTGACATTATGGAAGTTGATATTACGGAGTTTAGGGTGTACCTCTCATTCTTCCAACATAAAAAACTTGACTCCCTAGTGTTGTTCTAGGCATAACCCGATTGCCATGGTGGATATTCTTGAAAAAGCAATTTTGGCATTGGGGGGATTGCAAACCAGGCTAGGTACAAGTGGCAAGTGGTGGGTGGAAGCCCAAATACACCCTAACCTCCATAATGTCACTCCCTCTCTTATATTCCCAAATCCTAGGGAACGGATGTGCTCAATTCAAATCTCCCACCGCATTGTCACATTTCCCTCACATATCAGCATGGAAGCAACCTCATGGTTGAGGATTTGGGTGGATTAGGGTTTAGGGTTTGGATTCAATGTGTATGGTTTAGGGGGCGTGTAAGAATCACATATCAAAGACTTCAAGAAGGCTTGAAGTCTTTTCTTATCTTATGTTGTGATCTGATGGTTTAGATAGCCATGTCACTAGTCTATAATCATGTAGAGAAAGGTAGGAAAAAGAAGGAAGAAGGGAATGTGATTTGTGAGTTCATGATGAACGACTACATGGTTTGATTGCCATCTAGGACTTGTGCAAGTTCGTGTAATTTGGAGGGGGTGAGGATCTTGGACTTTGATGATCTACTATGTGAGGCTTTGGAGCTCCAAATGTTGCAGAGACGCATAAGACCTCTTCAACATATATGCTTCGGGGATCGAGGTTCTTGAAGGCACATTCATTTATGACACCCAGTTTCTGATTGATGTTCAATTGTTGCAGAGCTTCTAACTGCAAAGGTTGTTGATGTTAATCGTGCCTATGTAGTGCAGCTGCTAGAAAAGAGACTTGGAGAGATTTGGTATCCGTGCAAGAGGGAGGGCATGAGTATAGAGTTAGGCAAGTTTAGACGATCTGATACTTTGCTTCTGCTTTTTCTTGAACTATGATCTCCTTGTTGTTCTTGATCTAAAATGCGTTAACTTTGTCCTATGTAAATTTTTTGACCTTGTAATGCAATATCCATTTTAAGTATGGGAATTTGAAGTACATGACTATCAGATTTTGCACCTTGACTCTCATTTCATAATTTCAAGCCAGCACTCAGGAAATAGGTTTCAAAAATTCCAAAGTAAGCAGATCAAAGGATTTATGACTCACTGTTTGAAACTAAACGTGCATTAGGGCACATATGGCACATCTTCCATGAACTCTTGTATAAGAAGCATGAGCTCAGTGTCTGGGGAGATTTTTGAGCATAATCGGTCAATATCTTAATGATTCCAAGTTCAACCATGGCATGTAACTTACCATGATTCAAAGCTCACCTTTCTTCTTCACATATTTTGTTGTTTTGGTTTAGAATTTATGCAAACATGCAGCTTGGTCAAGCTAAGATTGCGGTGTTGGTGATCAAGAGTTTTATGTTGCATGGTTGACATGTTATATATGTAGAAGTATTTTTTGTACTTGTACTTAAACTCACCATTTTGTTTGTATTGTTATGAAATTATGAACAAACATATCCTATAAAGTTTGAGCTTTGCGTTTGTGTGCAACTTTGAGAGATTATATGTGTCCCATCTATGGAATCATCAAGTTCAACATTGCTCCATAATGTCACACACTTTACTAACTTTATCACGCATCCATGTTAAGACTGCAAACTTCCTTAATATCACATGCACTTTGGTTGCCACATGCGTGATAGTAGAGAGGTCAAAGTCTAGAAGGTAACGTCAATGGAAGGCTCTGCAAAGTCGACTGCTACGGTTGGCTTAGTATTTGGAGTTCCGAATCCGGAGTGCAAAGTGCACACAAATTGTGTCAAAGCACTACAAATAGAGGGGTGTCATAGTAGTTGCAAACATTGCTAGTGACATTTGTTTCGGTTGTGGGTCTTTTGATTTTTTACAACATGTTGGTTATTGTTGTTGGGGGAGGTAAGTTAGTAAATAATAAATAATGTGATGGTTTTTGGGCCCAAGTAAGTGTTGTGGACATGGCTCCAACTAGAATGTTAGTTGAAGCTCATGCACAAGCACAAGAGTGCACTCATGCTTGCTTGAGATATTTTGAAGCTTCCGTGACTATTGCAATCAATGGGGCGGAGACTGATATTAGGTTTTTGGTCTGTTTGTGGAGGTTTATTGAAGACCAATGTATTTCTTGTTTTTGCTCTGTTGAGAGTAGAGGGACATTGACCCACAAACACTTTTAGATAGTTGTCAAGAGTAATTTGAGTGGTTTACCAATTTTAAACAAAAAATCAAGATGGCATTGGGATGAGATCGAACTCCTTGTACGAGGCATGTTGTTTCTTACAAGAAGTTGAGAGACAAGGGATTGCATACATTTTGGGGGATGGTTGGGGATTGCATGAAGGATAATGGTGAGGACCACTTTGAGTTTGTACATCACAATGTCTTTTCTAATAATATGAATGAAAGGAAAATGAAGTAAGCAAAGTTTGGGAAGGTGGATCATCTCAAAACCAGGCCAACTTGTCTAGTAGTAACATTTTACAATGAGCTCACCAATGGGCATGATTTCGAATGAAAACAAAAATCAGGTTTCAGTCTTCCAGGTACATTGTTTCACTTATGAAAAAATGGGCAATTATCAAGGTCATGAGACTCAAATTGAAATGCCCATGTCATAGGGGTCTCAATGTGAGATGGGGGCACCCGGGGGGTGCACTCCATTGTCAAGTTGAACACCACGTGCAATAAAAAAAAACTACTTTTTACATAAAACATCATCAAAATGGGTCAAAATTTTATCAATTTTTTTTCATGAGTAGATAAAATTGGTATCTACTACATAGTAAAAAATGATAACAACATTTGATGATCTGTTTTTTTAATAAAACATACCGTTTCTAACTAGAATGACGCATAATTGAACTAAAAATTTACTACAAAAATGAAAAATACTAAAAATTTCAAAAAAAAATAAAAAAGATACCATCCATGGTTATGTATATGTAGAAAAAAATTCATAATTTTAAAAATTATTTATGGCATATAATAGAGGGTAGCAAACCATTATCGCACGTGGTTATGAAACATAAGGGGTGTGATCGCCCCGTGTGGGGGCACTAGGGTAAATTGGCCTAATTTAGATACTTATCCTAATTGAACATTATATTTAAGTAATGCTTGATTAGGTGTGAGTCCAAGAACGAACACCACAAGAAACATGTGGACTACGCGTTCAAAATTGTCGTTTTGAAATAGTTTAGCAGTCTACATGTTTGGGGGGTTTACATTATGTCTCCAACCTCTGGATCTAGGTTGATAAGCCTCAGTAGTTGACGTCATGAGAATATGCATTGAGGTTCTAAGAACCATAATTGAAATGCTCATGAGTCATGTCATAAGGGAGGGGGGGAATGTGAGATGGGGGCACTAAGGTGATTGGGCCTAATTTAGTTACCTATCTTAATTGAACACCTATATTTGGATGGTGTGTGGTAATTAGGTGTGAATTTATAAACACCAAAAGAACATGTGGACTATGTGGACATATGCATAAGTCAATCAACATAATGGGAAGAGGGAGGTTAGGGGGGAGAGAGACCTATGTTATGTCTCCAACCACCATATCCAGGTCCCTAAGCCTCACCAATTGAGGCCCAATATTCATTGGGAAAACCACAACAATGGAACAACTTGGAGCTGGGACATTTGCATTTGTGTTCGTTATGCCGCATTTTGGACGTAGCATGGGTGCTATAAACAAGTAGCAGACCCATCACAATCACTGGAGTTAGGGGCATGAATTCAAGAACTTGAAGGATTTGTACAACAATTTCAAAATGCAAGGCCTCTTTCACTCACCCAAGCCTCTCAAGTGCCATATTGATATTTGTGTGTTCAAAAGGGATATGGGCTTGAGCATGGAAGGCTTCAATACATCTCCAACGCTAGACACCATTTTGTATAACTTTACTATGGGCCCATGTCGTCCCAGCCTTGGAAACCGTACATATGACACATCATTCGCCCACCTCTCTAGAATGATGGGGAAGGGTGCAGAACGGTGGGGAACTTCAGGGCGACAACCTCACCACCACCACATTGTTCATTGTTTACATACTAATATGGACCCATGTTACCATGTGCATATAACACATCACTTTACCATAGTCCCCCCACCTTTCGGGGTTACCTCACCGCCACCACGTCTTCCGTTGTATAATAAATGGAGCGTGTGTGACCACTTCATGCACGACTCAAGGCAAATGTCTTGGAAAATTCACAGGGCTGTATTAGGCTGGATCATCCAGCTTCATTGCACGAGTTTACACTGGGAGAGAGTTATCGCCACAACCTCGTTTCTTCTTCACTCAAAATACCTTTCCTCTAGGAATGGATCGTTTGCAAGGACAAGGAACGGGGAGAACTGACAGCTGGTTACAGATGAACCGGTTGAGTTGAGAAACAACCGGTCGAAGTTCAAAACTTCAAGATAATTACCGATCGGTATAGAGGAACCGATAGAATGTACCTCAAATTAATGAAGGAAAACCGAAGATCACAACACGGAACCAGTTGGGCTTGGAAACAGTCAGATTTTGACCACCTATGCCCAAAAATCTCTCGGGACACTCTGCAAGAACCTGGCATTCCTGTTGCCCATGATAATGGGACTCAAGGATGGAAGAGATATTGGGTTTGTCCTTGGAGGTGATGCAAGGGGCAGGTTTATCGGAACTAAAATAATGTTGCATGAACTTCTACCAAATGCGTGATCACTGCGGAACAACATCAAATGCTAAGGTAGAGGGTGCTAAATCCAACACCCCATCCAAAACCAACACCTATAAACGCCTCCCAATTGCCAACACTCTACAACCTTGAACCGTTACCCGGCGGTGTAGGAGTGTATGGGCCCACGGAGTGACGGTTTTAGGTGCCATTAGTGGTGCCACCTCATAGCGGCCTCCACTACTTCCACGTAGGGTAGGTACCGGGCTCCACTCTATCTTGGGTTGGTTCAAGGTGGGATTAGGGTGGCTTGTCAATGCCTATTCTAGCCATTCTATTCACAACGCCAAGGAGGTAGGCTCACAAAGCACAAAAGGGTCATTCGCCGGGATGCAAGGGGGTTGGTTCCCGGGATGCAAGGGGGTTGGTTTCCGGGATGCAAGGGGGTCGGTTCCCAAGATGCAAGGTGATGGTTTTGCAAGCGCACCGGGTGGGATCATGGAGGTAGCCGTGTGGCTTTGCATACCATTACTACTTGGGCTTTGATGTAGTTTGGGTCTAGTACCCAACTACGTTGTGTTGGTTCTAGGCAATGAAGGTGGGGGTCCTCATCGTATGCAAGGTTGCCATACATGGGGCCTATGGATTGGTTTAAGGAAGCTAGTAGTTTTGACTTTGAATATTCATCAAATATTCAATTGAGACTAAAAATGTTTTTTCTTTCTTGATACCTATGTTTAGCCCAAAGGCTAATATGAATTTTTTTTTTTTATCAACCACATACCCATATGTATGTGCAATAGCTTAAAGTGTTGGTTTAAGCACCCTCTACCTTAGATTGTGGAGAGCTTCTTCTGGAATGACCCTTACTATCCACGACTGGGAATACCATATTGTCATGACTTCACAACAGGCTATCTTGGAGCTGCAAAAGGAAAGCAGTCTAATTTTACAAAACAAGTATTAATTGCTCGCATTGAAAAGCACTCACGTACATGTGACAACAAGTTTGAAACAGTTTGAACAAGACCCTGGATTGGAAAATCTCCCCTCAAGACGGATTGTTTCTCGCTCAGTTCTAAAGCTTCGGATGAATTGATCGTTTACTATTTAACAGATAGGAGCCACATGGTTGAAAAGAGGACATTAATGAGAGGATTCCATTGATGCCATTTGTTTCAAATGTTGTTTTTGGAACTACATTGATTATCCCAATTAGTGAGGGATGGCTAATAGTGAGTGTGGTCTTGACTCAGGGGGGCATTGGCGAAAATATTAGAAACCACGTGCGATAAAATATAGGGAGCAATATATTCATTGCACGTAAAATTTGTAAATGAATTACATGTAGTATAGGGAGCTGAAAAAGTGAAAAAAGGATTATAAGTAAAATAGGGTCATGTATAATACTACAAATTTTATGACTATTACATCTAAAATAGCATATAGGAAAAAGGAGCTCAATTTTTTATTTTATAGGATACCTTATACTCCTTATAGAGGAGGGACTATTGTGAGTGGGTTTGTTTGTTGTACAAGTAAATACTACTATCCAGAGTAGCTAGTTCACAATATAGATTTGCAAAATATATACGACACATGCTATAAAGTCTTACAGCCTCCATGCAGTTATGAACTTCCTCAACAAAATGGGATATTAGGGACACGAGGAAGAAAATAGGATGTTACTTACCTCAAGAAAATATTTAGATATAAATAAATTAGGGAACCTCTAAATGCCCATCCTTGAAAATTATAAGTAACAATAGGGTGCCATAAAACACCTCCATTTACCTTTATTTCTAAAAGTAGGGTTTAGTATAATCCATTTTACAAGGTAAATAGCCCCCCACTAAATAGGTCATTATCGCACGTGTATGCAAAAAATAAGAGGGAGTGCCCCCCCCCCCCCGAGGGTCTTGAAATGCTTTAGCGCAACAACAAACCAAGTTGAATGTTCAAGATTTCAATTTACAAACCCACTCTCATTACATTGATCAGTTCTTGTGAGGCGATGAAATTCAAATTGAGTAATTTTCAATGTTAATAAAAAGAAACATACCTTGCAATGTTTGTGTCACCTAGAAATACTGGAATGGTCTCAAATTTGTAAAGGATTTGTTCTTTTCATTGAATCCAACTCAATTTTGACAAAACACATTTCGAGAAGAAAAATATATCAACTTTGCGGTAACATTCGACTATTTATATACCATGGACAAGGCAATGACAACAATGGAGGAATCACGACACTTGACAAAAAAACCAAAAGAAGCCACAAAAAAAATGTTCTCAATACCGCAACTTGGTAGGGTTGAGCCATGGTCTTAAGGTGGCCAACATTGGGCAGGGGCCAGCCTCCATATAGATAATCACCATATAGACACATGTTTAAAAGAAATTGGACCATGTTTTCATTCTAGGTATTTCTCAATATTCCAATTTTTTTGGTAAAAGAATGAAGCATATGATTGGTGTTTACTTGTACATGGTATAGAATTCACCACAAGGATTGCATGGTTTCATCAATGGTTTTGTCCATTAAATGGTTACAAAATTCCTCATGAATATAAATAAAATCTACTATCTTCATAGATAGATAGATGCACCAACATCCGATCAAGACTATTTTCATAGATCATAAATCCATCTAGTGGCCATGAACCAATGATATCACTTACATGATCACCGTGAATAATCTCCTTGATGCCATGTATGTTTGATATCCGCTCCAACAAGAAGTTGAAGAAATTCTATAGGGTTTGGATGTTCCTAAGGAATATTATTCTATGGATTCTTTAGCGGCATTGGAATGATTTAGTGTTCAACGAGACTCTAAACTGAACTATTTTGAAACTTCATCATGTTACAAAACTTCATCGTGTTACTTGAGTTGCTTTCGTGGATTATGGTAGAATCGAATGGAAACAACATTGGGAGGCTATTGCGAATGCTCACCAGGTGGCATGTGAGGATATTTGAAAGCCTTTGATTGGGCTTGTTGTGTCAAGACCTTGATTGGGCTTGCTATGTCAAGACCTTGATTGGGCTTGCTATGTCAAGACCTTGATTGTGTATAAGAGGAACAAGTCCCGATTTTTTTTGCATAAGCTAATCAAGATCATAATTTTATGGATATAACACATACTTTAATGGTTTCTCAAGGCTCAAAAGTTTTATATCCTAAAAGTTTTTGGCTATGTATGGAGCAATGGTGGTTTTTATCCATAACCGGGAGACAATTATGGTTGCTAGAAAAAAAAAACCCGCCCTTCCTATGCAGTATTGAGAAAAGAAAAAGAAAAAAGGGAGGTGCCACTTGGCATTGTAGGGTAAGGGAGTCGGGACTCTACATGAGAACCACCACATAGCACTAATGCATAGACAATCAAGGGAAACAACTATATAGGTGGGACGATTAGAAGCTATAGACCAACCTTTGAATTGTTTTGGTAATTTTAGGCACCCTAACTTAACCATGACAAACATAGGACATGCAAATGATAACCCATTTTCATACATGTGCAGTCATGTATTCTTCTTTTCTTAGCTACTTATTCGTGGTTGGAACAATCTCCCGCTCACAAACAAAAATGCCCATGATTTTATTATTCACTCAACACTCAATAATACACACATTTGGGAGGACCTATGTAAACCATTTACACCTAATATTAATGTGGTTTACCATTTGGACTTACATGTTGCTATAATGTTTTACCAATAGTACCATTTTCAAATGGTAAACCATAGGAAACCACATAATTAGGTGTAAACGGTGGTTTTTTAGAAAATCAACAAACATATCCTTCCAAAAAGCAGAAAGTTCTAAATCAAGGGAAGTCCTATTTTCAATATGATTTTTTTTGCTAATATTTCATTGTAGATTTGCGAATACAACACAAGTTTTGTTGTGTAAAGGTAATTGGTAGTCATGTGTAGAGGGGTGGTGGTGAGAGTCTACGAAAGATGGGCACATGTCCAACTAGGTTTCCAAGAGAAAGGGCCACATGCCCAAAACAAACATGTGACAAAGAAAGAGGAAACAAATGTGGAAATGTGGGCGACTACAAGTGCAAAAGGTGGCATTGTGGGGGAAACAAGGGGGAGGTGGTGGGCATGGAGCTAACATGGCAACATGACATGGGCAATAGGACAAAGTAGGACATTTTTTGAAAATAAATTTATAAAGAGCTCCATGAGGTCATGGTGGTGGATCATGGGGTGCTTATGAACAGGGACATGGACATACATGCATATGGTGGGTATGCATGGGCATGGGGATATGGTTGCATGGGATTGGGTCCTCCTGGATATCAAACTACACCAATGGCTAAGATGGTTTCCTGCTTTCTGCATGCGAGGCATCATGCCATTCTAGGCACTTATGAGACTTCACTCTTGCCATTTTCTAGCCACTAAACGATGCATGTACCACATTGAGAGTTGCTCTTACTTGCCCTATCAATTGATCTTTCACATCAATGGATCTTCTTAGACTTCAATGGAATTTGGATTTTTGTTTGAAGCATTGGATGTTTTTTTGAGTCAGTTAACACAAACAAGTGGTTGATCATCAAAAAAATTGTAGTACAAGGGTTGAAAAGAAGTAAAGATTGGAGTTGGTCTAAATTTTGAAATTTCCATGGGATGGACCCTGGGGCAATAAAAGGTTAAAGGATAATCCTATTACCCAATGGTTACTCAGAGTTTTGCACTCCCTTCACCATAGATTTATTAAGGTAGATGGGTTTGAAGTGGCTCACTTTCTTCATCGAACCTAGGCTATATTTGATTGGTACTATGTGGTTTGGTAAAGATCAAAGAACAAACTTCATAAAGGCACATGTTTAAAAGAGAGTGGAGGACATCTTCAAATATTACTAATTACTTTTACACTCAATAGTGAACACAATTGGGAGGACCTATGTATCTAGTTAACATATCAACAAGCATGCACTTCCGATATCCATAACTAAATCAAGAGAGGTTGTGAGGCCAAACCCCCCACCCTTAAGCGTCCGTAGTCCGAGTAGTGGGTTTGGGCTCACATTCCTCCGCGGTATTGGATTTGGACTTGGATGAGTCCATAGTGCAAGGTTCACCCTTCAAGTGGTCTTGGATTTAACTTTGGTCTTTGCTTCCTTTGTCTTGCCATCGCGAGAGTGCTCCACATTCTCCATTAATTTGTGCACGTGGTTTATTTTTAAAGAGAGGATGCAAGTGTTAAAAAACACTATTCTCTATAGTCAATCTCAAATACATTTACTTGTGAAAGCCACACATAACACTAACTAGCATAATGTAACTAACTACTTGTCTATGAGCTAATTAAGTAGGCTATCTACTAAGCTCCTTCATGAACCCATCTCTTTACTTTCTAATTACATAAACCTAGCTCCTTCATAAACCCAACTCCTTCATGAACCCAACTCCTTAGCTTCTAATTACATAAACCCAGCTCCTTCATAAACCCAGCTTCTTAGCTTCTAACTAAGCAAACCCAGCTCCTTCATAAACCCAGGTCCTTCATAAACCCAGCTCTTTACTTTCTAACTAAACAAACCCAGCTCCTTCATAAACCCAGCTCCTTCATGAACCCACAACTTTGTAGTTGTAATCCCCAACTACCTCACTAATTATTCAAGCCCTTAACTAATCTTCCTACCTAATTTTCCTAATTCTACTAACAACCCCTTTCTAATCACACAATTCTTCTCTAATCCTAAAATCCTAAAATCCTAGAGAGGAGAGGGGGAGAGAGAATTTCCTAACTTCACTAAGACTAACTAATCCACACAAGTATATTTTTGCACTCATCACAACCTCAAGTGCTCAACTCTTAAACATGGAACTTGCAACCACGTGTATTCAAAACATGAACTTTAAGTACCACAAATTGGAATCATGAATTAACTTTAAAATCCTTCACGTCAACACTAATTCTACCAAGAGGTCAAGCCCTCTTCAAGGCTAACAAGCCTTGGCTCTCAAACTAAAAACTAAGCACACACATGTGCTCCAATATGGCTTCCCACACCCACACTTATAACTCGTGGGGTGCCTTGGAGCACAAAGGAAAGAGAGGATGAGTGAGGGAAAAATGAGGGATTATATAGTAAGCTTGAGGGGGTGAGCACCCTCAAGGCTCACGATAAGCCCTTGAGATTTCCTCCTACTTAGTAGGCGCCAATCCTATCTTCTAAGCCTTCCTCCCTCAAATGATCAACAAGGATCCTAATTCGAACATTTAACTAGCCTTGGCTTTCTACCTACCACACTTTACCAAACTTGGGATGCTTCAACCCAAACTTAGCCTCCTTCGCTTTCCGCCGCCATAACTTTCTCCCCTTACTTTCCCAAATCGTTGCTCACCACTTAATTCAAACCACGATGCTTAACTCGTGATTTGATTGGTGCTTTGAGAATTTGCTTATCCTCCACCTTGCATTCTTCCTTGGACCTTCCCCATTAAGTGGCCATGATGAGGTGGTCCACTTGTGCGCTCCATGTGATCCTCCATTCATCCCAATTCGAATGCACTTGCCTCTTGAGTCACTTTGGTTGTCTCCATCCATTTGTACTAGCCTACTCACTAACTACTCAATCCAAGTTCTCCTTACCTATCCTCATTCACTCAAATCCTTCCGAAGGTAAAAACACAATAACAACTCACATCCTAGCCTCTTACAACATGGTACTTCTAAGACTAACATTTCACTCTTTTTATATTTTTGTGAAGTAACGTGCTACTTCAAAGTGCATCAACTAACGTTTCAAGGGTCTAAGACTAAATGTGGGCACCCTTTTGGGCTCACAGAGGTCCAATTTTCAATATGGTTTTTGCAGATGTTTCATCGTATCGTAAACAGGCTACTAACCGTGCACATTTGACTTTGGTTTTTTATTTTATGAGGTTGGTACCACAATTTTCCAATTTTGGTATTTGAATTAAATTAATGGCTCACTTAATATTAGTGTTGAAAAGTAAAATGGAATTTTTTATTGAAAAGTCTTGACCTTTTCATAGTTGTTTATACAACTGTATTGGGCATTGGAAATTAACTACCTAAACCACTAACCGTGCATAATCAATGTTCATTCAACTTTTGCTACAGGCGTTACAAAAGAAGCTCTTTTTTTGGCAAGCACGACTGTTGGACGATGTTGGCTTTTAAGCCTCATTTCTTGTTTTTTCTCAACCTTATTTTCTGTTGGGCATTTTGTTTTCTTCTTCAGTTCTGCTACCTTCTTCCGGATTTTTTCATCCTTTTTGGCTTTTTCAAGGTTTGCTCTTCTCTGTTTCTTCTCTTCTTGCTTATTAAACTCATCTTCCAGTTCTTTTGCAACTCTTTGCCTTTCCAAGGTATATTTTTGTGAAGTTAAGCATTTTCCATGAGGATTCAATCTTCTGAGATTCTTAGGCTTTCTTCTAGAAGCTTTAGGGAATGAAGGAATCTTCAAGATGCTGGAGAGGTCTTCCTGTTGATGGACATTGTTCCTGTAACAACATACAAAATTGAATATTTGAAAATCAATAATGCTTGTAAAAATTGAGAGGTTGACATACTGACATACATGACATACAGTGAAGCAAAAATCAAGTTTACATAATCAAATTGAAAATATTGTCTTACTTGTCATTGGAATTTGACGAGAAAATTGATCCACCTTGGAGCATCAATATTGTTTGTTTGATGCTCATTCTCTTTGCATTTGCTTCTAAATCTTGAAATTTAACATTTTTGAGCTCCCACTTCACTTTCCTTAACTGTTCAATCATAAAAAGATTCAAAATTAACATGGGAGCTTTGCATACGTAAAATAGTCAAGTGAACATGGGAAGCGTTGCACTATCTGAGCCTAACAAATAATCAAGTAAACATGGGAAGCGTTGCACTATGTAAGGCCTAACAAATAATCAAGTGAACATGGGAAGCGTTGGACTATCTAAGCCTAATAAATAATCAAGTGAACATAGGAAGTGTTGCACTATCTGAGCCTAACAAATAATTAAGTTAACCTCAATTAATTTATACAACTACAACAATGTTACCAAGAAATTAAGTTTATAAAATTGAAAGAAGTGTATACTTATTATGTATTCATTGTTTTGACCCAAAGTAACAGTTTCAGCAATGGTATCTAAAACAATCTCCATGTTTTTCGGCAAATAGATGCCACAATCTATTCCATTGCCTTCAGGCTATCGAGGAATCTGCATTCTCACAATTTTGCACATGATCGTTGCAACTTTCACCATAGGTGAAAAGAATCACTACAAGTGAAAAGAATCACCAAGAATCAGTACCTATAGTAGCAAAAACTAAACATAGATTGTGGACCTACTGTAACTAGTATTTTTTATATGTGACAGTGCAAATTGTTGCTCTATTGTATAAAGAAATTGCACGAGTTCAATAATGGCTTACATCAATCACTTGGATTTGAAGCTCAAGGAGTTTCCTTCGTGGGATTTTTAAAGGCGCCATATTGTTTTGTCTGTCCCACTCTGAGCTCAAAAGACTGCAATACAAATGACATATCAATTGTAGTAATATTTTGTAGCACCTACACATCAATGAAAAGATAATGTTGATAAACTTGAAAAATACTCTAGAAATCTTACAATTTAACGTGTGCCATTAAATCCAAATGAGTTGTTGATTTCATTGAATTGAGATGGAGCAAACAAGTTGTAGAGCTCCAAAGGTTACAGATAACAATCATGCTCCAATGTCCACTGCGTTTCATGGAAGAACACAATATTAATATCACCAATATCTAAGTAAATTATTGAAATTTTGAATAACAGTCATAAAATTTCAAATGAAATGAAATATTACCTTAGTAGAATTGGCAAGAAGATATAGTCACAGTTGAAGATGTTGATACCTTTTATCCAACGTCCAATCTTTGTAAATCCATGTACTCCATCCTCTTGATGAACACGTACCAATTTTCTAAAGAAAAAGTTGTTGAAGAAATGAAAGCCTTTCAACCACACATATTCTTTTTCCTAGTACTTGAGATAGAAATCCACGATAATATCTATTAACCATTGAGCTTCATTAAGAAAATGAAAATTAATAGCCCTAATTACAACTATTAGGGTCATCTAATGGCCAAACAACTTCTTGAATTGTTTTAGATGCCTCATTTGACACGACAATGGGATCATTTTTAGAAAAGACATGATTGATGTCTTCTTCCTTGAGCACCTCTTCAAGAATCATATTAATTACTTCGTCAACATTTTTGTGCAACACCTCTTCAGTATCGTCATTTGATTATGAAAACGCTTGATCTTCAGGTCCTTTTTCATCCTTCACAGCTTCAAGAAAAATTGAACTTGTTGAATGAGGGATACTTGGTCCATAAAAGCTCTCCATGGCCTTCAAACTTATTGGAAAGATACTTGTTGTTTAGCAAACCCAATCTCAACCACATGTTCCACATAATTTTGAAGCAGATATTTTCCCTTGAATATGTAGTAAGGAGGGATGTAAGTACCATGAGCACTGATGCACACAACGATAGTCAACCATTCCATGTTGTCACCTGCTAGAATGTTCACATTTTTGGAACCCCTTTTTGCTACAACTTTTAGGGTACTATTTTTCCCTGTTGCTTGGACCCCGATTTCATCCATATTCCATATGTGAGATGCTTCATATCCATGAGAGGTAATCACAGTGGTTAATCCACTATAAAAATGTGAACATGATTTGTGGTTTAAGCCAACACATCTCTTCATTTCTAAGCCTTCACCAAGTCTTAACACCACATCTGGATGCCGGGCCTTGAAACATTCCCACCAGGTTTGGCTGGGAAGGTCATCTTTGAAAGGATGTTGCCGTGGGAATCGTTGCACAATGTTCTTACTGTATTCTTGAGGATAGTTAGGGTTATTGAAAATGCCATCTCTTGCATTTTAAAACACCGGGTCTTAAGTTCCCGTTCCTCTACCTCTTTTAAGTAGGGATCATGTCCATGTCTTTTGGTCCTTGTCTTCCCTGACATCCAATCCCTACAGATGAGGCATGAATAGAGAAGAACTTGGATGCATTTCTAATTGATCTTTGTCCTTATTTAATACTTTGGATAGTAGTTTGCATCAATTCTTCAGTCCATTGGCCTCTAGCAAAACCTTTATGTACAATAAATTTTTTCTTTGAGATAGGTTTTTGTAAGGGCTTTGGTTTTGGTTTAGCTGAAGGCTTCAAACTTTACAATGCAACGTGATGCCTTTGAGCTTGAACTCGGTTGCGCTTTTGAGGACCTCTAGCCATGGCTACCACTCCATTTAGGCTACCACTTCACCGGAAACAACAATTTGCAACTATGACTTCACTACCAACCAGTTTGGAGTCCCTCACTTGCTACAACAAATTCCTCACGATTCAATTCCAATTTCTTTTGTCAACATTCCATCTCCTCTAGACGTGATCAGAATTATGTCAGCAATTAGAATGCAAACAACAAAGGTACACATGCTCATAGAGTAATACTCCTCCTACTAATTTACAAGCTTTCGAAACTTATTTGTCTATTAAAAAATTACAGATGTTCACAACATATCATCACCTCATTAATTTCAACGTCATAAGAGAAGATGAAGAGCTCGCAATTAAGACGAGGTCCAACAATGCTTTGAAGGAAGAACTTAACATCGACTACACATCAAGATTTGTAATAAGAAACCGAGAAATGAGTTAATGTCGAACTGCTTAACCTCACCGTCTTTAGCAAGCGCTGTAAGAAGATTTGTACCTTTCTACCAAGTCTACTTCAACAAGGCATTCGTGGAGAAAGGCTTAGGCGTCCACTGGTCCGTCAAATACTTCGGCACTATCCTCGACATTGGAATCGGCAAGCACCGAATCACGAACTATTTCAACGCCGTCGGCTGGCCACCAACCATCCCTGTCTCACAGTGTGAGGATGTCGTCTCCAGATTACACAAGCGCAAGACCGACCTCTTCATCAACCTCGTTGAATCCGGAAACCTCCCCCTCCACCCCGGCATCGAGGCCCTAATCGATGAAGCGCTTGCCACACTACTAACTTCAAACCCTTGCCACACTGCTACCGTCTCGTTCTCTCAAATGGATTCACAACATTGTCCAAAAAAACGCTCATGAGTGAGTATGAGTGACAATGTAGAGATTGTGCAAGAGTGTGACTAAGATTGGAGACATTGTCGAGAAGCAAGCTCATTGAGTCAAATGGTGATGGTGAGGAGCGTTCAAAGCAATGGCGATGGATTCTGCGAGAGGAACAGAAAGAAGCAGGGGTTCAAAGATTTGGACGGTGGAGATCACCTCTAAGAAATTGGAAGGATGAGATTAAAAGAGCACGGAGATTGGACGGTCGAGATTAAAAGTGAACGGTGACAGCACGGTAAAGTGCACGGTTAATGGCTATGAGCGGTAAGTGGCCTATATATGATAGATTTGCTAATGCAACACAAGTTTTTGTTGTGTAAATGTAATTGGTAGAAGTTGGAGGACATGAAAAACAAAATAAACAACACCCACATACCTTAATCTATGGCAACTTTCGCCACTGGCATCCAATGAGTGGAAGTATGAGAAGCCTTAGAAAAACAAACCACGTAACACTCCACGTAATGGGAAGTGAGGGTATCAAGCACATGAGTTGAAAATTGTGTCCAAGTTTCAAGGTTGCTTGAATGATCCAGAGTACTTGCCACTTGCAATCACGTAGCACCTTTGGACATGCTGGAATGTACGACTGGTGACCATGAACTTGACTTGGTTGATATTTCAGCTGTCTGCAAAAACTATTGAAAAAATAAAGGGTTCCTAAAAGCACAAAGCTTCGGGAATGATGATAAACTTAGATTCAACGGAGGGGAGAAAAACTCTCTTTCACATTACCGAATCTCCAACATGGTTGACAAATATTGAAAGGTGTTGATATGTTACAAGGTTTCATATGGTCAAGGTTGACATGTCTTGAATGGTTAGTTTTTGCTGCTTGCCATGATTTCCAACTTGGGTTTAAGAGTTATATTTTTTAATTGGATTCACAAATGTGAAATTAAATTTTAGCAACAATCTATGAGTTGGATTCTCAAGCCATAATCTTTCATGACTCATTGTGGTCACCCCAGGGGGTGCACTCCATTGTCAAGTTGAACACCACGTGAGATTAAAAAAAATCTACTTTTTACATAAAGCATCACCAATTTGGGTCAAAATTTTATCAATTTTGTTTCACGAGTAGATATACACGGTATCTATTACATAGTAAATAATGTTAACCAAATTTTGTGATTTGTTTTTTGTATTAAAACATACCGTTTCTAACTAGAATGATGCAGAATTGAACTAAAAAAATGAAGATGACTAAAAATTTCAAAAATATATAAAAAAGATATTATCAATGGTTATGTATATGTTGAAAAAATATCATAATTTTTAAAATGATTTATGGCATATAATATAGGGTAGCAAACTTTTATTGCACGTGGTTATGAAACGTAAGGGGGTGTGACCGCCCCGAGGTGGTCACATATATGAGGCATCTGATTAAAAGAAAGACTCGAGATTATCTAGTACTATATTCAGAAATAGGGAAGGAAACCCATCTCCAATGGAGTTGTAGAGGGGACACTCCAATATTGTAAAATTTTGTGCCACCTTTCCAACTGCATTGTAAAAGAACAAACGACATTATCTAATATCTCTAGGGATTGGGATAGGTGACCACTGGCCACTTTCAAATGACAAGTCTATGATTTTAGGTGTGGTAACCCATAATGATTTTGCTTTGGGTCGGTTAGTGGTTGCTTCAAGTACGATTGCCATTCATGGTTGAGAAAGTCTACGCATGGGGTAGAGGTAAATTGATTTCTTTCCTACTTAAAGGTGAAAAGAGGTCCACTCTCTAACGAGAAGGGCATGCTTGAGAGCATTAAATATAAATATTGGCGGTGTTGGATGTCAAGGGTTTCTCATTCTAATAGACCCCATGATGCTTTCCAAGTGGTTGTCGTTTTGCGCCGATTGTCAAATCCCTTTCAGCTAGGTGTTGAGAAAGTGAGGTTCCTTGACAGGTATCCAAGAGGAGGGTAGATGGACAAATTGTTGTCGGAAACCTATAGCTAGCTTAAGTGCACATAATTCCCTGGGAAGCTTTCCAAATTCCACCAACTTTTCATACATGATAAGATATTGAAGGGCTCACTTCGACATGAGTCATCATATGTATCCTCATGCCTCTCTCAAAAGCCTTCCAATGATATTGTTTTCAAATCTCTCCCCCCCCAGCGTGAAGAGGTGCATTGTCTCCAACACTCACGCAAGAGGTGATAATCTTGCTCTCAGAATAATCTGAATCATTCTCAAGCCCTTATAATTAAGGTCTTGTGCTGCGAGTCTCCCTCATGAGATAGGGAGGTTGTTGCTGTCCATATATTGTGCTAAATGAGCTAGTGAAGTCAAAGCCTGGAGGTTGAAAATGAGTTAAGGTGCATGTGTTGCTGCTTTAAACTCGACGCCTCTTGAGGTGACAAGGTTGCTTGCAATACTGTCCTCCCGCATAATTGACATCCAATCCTTATAGTGCTAAGCTGGAGCTTTGGCCGCTCTGGATATTTAATTTCATCTCCTTTCTTTGTGCCTTTCTTGCAGAATCATAGTTTTCCAGCAACTCATGACCTGGACTGGATCATATCTTCTCTTGTGTCTGTTGAATCACTCAATAGAATATTTCTTCAGGTAATTTCCGTTCTGATCATCTTGTTCGTTGGGTTATATCATATTTTCTGCATGTGATCAAAAATTTCAGGTTGCTTGGTTTTGGCAGCAGGCGGATGTATGTTAATTAGATATTGCAGTACCTGCAGCTACATTTTGGGGGTGCTCGCTTCCCTTGCTACCCTGAGTTGCCCTCAGGTATAATTGTTCTTGAGCTTGTGGTCAAGAAATTTTAGCTGCAATTTTGAGATCCGGCTACTGTTATTTTGAATTTGATCCATCCTAGCATCTCTTGGAATTCATTCATGCATGACTTCAGGGTACGTCAGGCAGCTGTATGGCCATTGGAGAAACTAGAAAATTCGAATTCCCAGAATTATTTCTTTTTCTAGTGACAGAAAATCCATTATATATCAAAGTTATTAATAAAGTTTTGGCATCAAAGTCCCGTTGAGTTGACTAAAATGTGAGTTTGAGAGCTTCTGCATAAAATCCCTTGACAAGTTTTTTTTGTAGTGCTTCAATTATCATACTCAAAGGTTGGTGTTAGGCTATTAGATATTGGCTTTCTAGCTCATTCTATTAGGATGGGTGGACCAAGTTAACCTTACGTAGGCCGATCCATGATTTAGACGGCGAGTTCCATGGCATACCCTAAATTAGATTAATTCCAAAGTTTTCTCAAAGTTTCAGGATGGCAAGAGGAGGTCTAAAAATTTCACCCAACTTTCAAAACATGTTCCAACACACAATGAGCTAATGAGCTCTTGATAGAATTTTTTTCAAAAGATGGAGCTCCATGGTTTCGTCTTACTTTGAGGGACTTCATGGATAACTCTATTGAGGATACGTTGTGTTGTATTCACATATTATATCATGATGACAAGATAGGCTTCACATGTTGAGGCCAATCTAGGGAAGGTTGTCTAAAAAATCGAGATTCTTGTGAGGTTTGCAGTTCGAAACTTGGGAGACGACACTTGCTCACAACCTGTTCAAGCAAAGCCTTCCCCACAAAAACCGGCTAAGTAATCAACAATGGGGGTGTTCGAGAAGCTGGTGTTTGCAACGGTTTTTGTATTCTGCCTGAAGCCTGTCTGGAGCGGAACTTCCTACTTTTCAATTGAAGACTGTATAATTTCTGAAATCCAATAGATCAGATGGATTGGAATGTTGGACATGGTTTTTGAGTCATTGTTAGAGCCATTCCTTCTAGTTTTCTCAAATATCTTGGTTCCTATTATAACTAGCTTGATCACCAAGATCCAAAGAGAGCCTTGGGGCCATAAAAGCATCTGCACCGATATGCAGAACTATCATTGGATCTCTTCCATTAGACGGGTTTGAAATCTATGAATATGGATCGGAAATCTATTCTAGCTATAAATTATATAATCATTCAATGAAACAAAACCAATGGTAAGGAACCGTGAATCCTGTAATGACCAATGTTGACAGAGTTGTTGGGCATGTGCATGTGAGCAAAGGTGAAGCACATGGGCCACTAGAGTCCACTCACGACAAAAACCGGGTGCTCATTTAAAGGGATGGCACTCCCAACACCTACGTTGACACATTTATTATCCACACAGAGGACATTTCAACCATAAACTATAGTTTACATCCATGAGCAATCCAATCGTGTCCCAAAACGGGTGAGTCAATGGATGTCTAGTTGCTAGATTGCAACTCGTCATTTAATATCCTCTAGCTCATTAAGGTAACATCCCTTATTTCGTTACTTTTCTTATTAGGACACCCATATTTGAGTGTTATGTGGTTTGGTGTGGCTCTAAGAACGGATATCGAAAAGACATGTGTTTAAAAAAGAATGAACTCCATGCTCAAAATACAATAACCATTTTAAGCTCAATAGTCAACATAATTGGGGGTGACATGTACGAGAGCACGAGGATCTTCACTTAGACAATTTATAAAATGTTCATATGAGCTCTAGATGTTATGAGGAAAGTGGTGATGGCCTTGACTCGGATTTGCTAACCATTTTGTACTAATCACGTGTTTCATATTCTAGCAGAACTGGGCTAGTTGGAAAAAGAACCATTTAAGACCTATCTACCTTGTGTAGTCCATATATAGCGCACTGGGTCGCAACTTGCTCCCCCGAACAATACTTGTCGTTTGGAAGTTCACGAAGTTTCTCTGAGAATTTTGTCCTGCTACACAGGCTCATCAGAAAACAACATCATTTGACGTTAAAAAGAATTTTTACTTTAAATCATTTCATTAACTCCAACCCTACATGATCCTATGCAGCAGGGATAGGAATTTGTGTGTTGTGTGAATGTTGATGTGTTTCTGATATTGGGTGTGGTGGGGATCAGTGGTAGGAGTGCGAGATCTGTGGACAGCGTGGAATAGTACACCTGATGTAAGCACCAATTTGCCAGGCTGGCATTATGCCACAGGAGACAACAGTGATTTTCCTTGCCAGAATCCCAAGGCGAATTGGCAAGGGGTATCCTGCTTGAAATTCACATCCAATTATACCTCCCTTGACTCAAATACTTGGATAGTGGGCTTGTAAGTATTGTATTCCCTGTACTTGAAGAACTCTCACTTCACTCCCTTGACTTGTTTAAGAGTCAACTGAATTCAGGGTCAGGATCAGCATGTTTAGAGCTTTCAAGTTTGTTTTGTTGTAATCTCATGCGTGGCACTTTTAGACTAATGGGCCTGCAAGGGCATCTTGCTCCTCCTTGGACCTGGAGAGCCATGAATGGCTACTAGTGTTGCACCTGATAGACAGTTAGCTTCAATATCATTACCGGCATATGAGCCCTAGGCAATTGTCCCATGTCGGTGAAAGAACAATGGAAACTATCACTATGGTTGACTTGTAGATTTTAAAAGGGGTGTAGAACAAGAGACTAATGATGCACGACAATTGCCTAATACTTAGATGTTTGTAGTGTATTTTGTTGTCATTTGGAGAGTTTCTGGATTCAAATATACATACATACATATATGTGTGTATGTATGTATATACGTACATACGTCGGGAGAGTGAGATTGGGGAGAGATTGAGAGAGAAGAGGACTAACTGAGAGGCAAGTGCATTGGGTGAAACAGGACATTGAACAATGCATCCATCAATGGCATTTTGCCCTCAGGGATATCATATATTCTTGACTTGCTTACATTGTGAGTCTTACTGTACCCAATCAAAGTTATAATAGGCGCAATGTGGTTCAAGTGCATGTAACAACACTATAAACTTGCAGATTGTTTTACGAGATGGCATTGCTTTGGGGCATGTACAGGTCCTTGACAGGAAATCCTAACCTAACTGGTAATCTCCCCCAGGAGATTGGTGTGCTTCCTCTAAACACATTGTAAGAGCCAACATAAGCATTCTCACTTTGACCTTGATGATTGATTCAGCATGTGTTCAATAGAACTTCACAATAGGTATACGCATTAACTGATGAATGTGATATATGCTGTTTAATATCCATGAAATATATTATATGATATATAGAATCACAAACATTAGATCAGCAAGCCTTTCAACCACATAAGACCTCAGTTAGAGAAGAACGTCACATTGATGTCAGTGGTGAAAATGCTTTCAAAGGAATTATGGTATAATTGGTACGAATCAGTAATTTCTGTGATGATTTTTGTACCATTCTTCTATTGCAGAGACCTTCATGACAACAATTTCAATGGGACTATTCCAGAGGAGTTATCAAGTCTGAACAATCTTCAAACACTGTAAGAAATATAATGTGGCTGTCTTGAATGTTCATGCACTTTTCCATGACATATTGAGATCTGAATCTATTATTCATGTAATGTTGTAGGGATTTGAGTGGCAATCAATTTACTGGCCAGTTTCCAACTCAATTTGGCCAATCTGGCACACTCCAGAAATTTTCCATTGCTCGCAACCAATTTTCAGGAGAGATACCTCAACAAGCATTTGAGAATCTAACAAATTTGGTCACTCTGTAAGTACTCGCTTTGTAGATTTTGCTGAGAATTTTAGGACGTACTTAAGTTATTTAAGACTCTTTGAGTCAATTCCTATCAGAACATATTCCAAATTCCTCAATACAATAGCATAACTGGATCTGTGGGTGGTCATTGAATGCCTACCATTTAGTAGATGCAATTCTTCAGTGTAGTTTGCATAGGCATGTGTAACCCTCCAAGGTCAAATAGCAACCATAATGCTAGGAAAGCACCCAACAATTGATAACTGATTTTTGCTTGTTATGATGAAGTCAATATTTATTTACCATCATTTGGTGGAAGCGATGATTGGCCTTGAGAGTCAAGTAATGTGGAACCATGACTTATGGAAATCATTAAACACTACAAGCATATGAGTTGTTAGCAATTGTCCACTGTTAGTCTGTTACTAGAAAATTATCAAGTGTCACTCACAAATTATAAATCTATCATAGTGGCAGATTTGCATATACTCTCACCAACGCAAGACCATTGCATGGGACTCATATGCTAGTAGTGTAAGAAGATCTTGGAACATGCATCAAATCATAGTCTTCGAGTCATTATGTGGAGAAAAATCAAAAAAATTACCAAGATATGGAGGGGCAAGGTGTGGGGGGAGGTGACATCATTCATGTATGAAACACTATGTTGATTAGGGGGGGATTTGAATCATGTGGTTTGATTTTGAACAATGATGTTAATGTGCATTGAACTCTAAACTTAAACAATTTTAATTTTTAGATAATCAAATACTAAACTATAAATGACTGAAGATATTATAGTTCATGATTGATATACATGACTTGACTTGTGTGCAGAGACCTCTCCCAAAATGAAATTGGTGGACTATTACCGAATTTCTCCATGTTGCTATGCTTAAAGAACTTGTATGTTTACTTCTCTTTTCCCATCATTAGGTAAAATTCAAGCAACCAATAGTTATCAATCCATTGATGACATCTATCGAATTGTATTTTTATTGACACGTATATATCCTCAACCCATCACATGCTCAATATATGATCCCTTAATGATGTAAATTATCAACAAGTCAAGGGTGCCATTAAGTTAATTTCCAAGTGAAGAGACACCATTCATCCAGGTTTTCCTACTTAGAGAAGTATACTTGTATTTGTTTGCTTATCTTACAACATTTCTAAATATGTAAAATTAAATTTTCTCAAAGTCCTAATAAACAACGTATTTAAGCTAAATGACACTTGGTGTTTAGTCTCATAACATATTGATTTTACAGCATTTGTTTTGAACAATAATTGTTTGAACATTGTTGAAGAAAGTTGAGCTTCTCAACCTTGTTGAAGTTAAGGACATAATAAATTTCTTTGCCAAATAATAAAGTCGTTAGTATTAAAGAAGAAGATTGTCCTAACAATGTTGTAATTTGAACTTCATTAAAAAATTTATTGAATCATATTGTTCAAATACAGTTTTGAAAGGGCATGGTCTCCAATTCTATGTTGTGTTAAACACATTGTTTCCAAATTGTATTGTTCCAATATATTTTGGAGGTTGCTACATTACCACAGACTTGATCTAAATGTGCCAATTCCATGTACATCCTTAGATTGTATTGAATCTACAATGTAGCTTAATAAAACCAACATCCTAGCAACATGTTCAATGTTGCAATAAGAACCATGATAGAGTTTTATTGTAAGCATCTTATACACAAATAGTTGCATGTAAACTTCACAATGCCAAGTGATTTGACAGTGAGCTAATAAGAGTTTTGTAATCTATTTGTGTGGGTCTATCTAAGTGGCTCCAATGCCCATATAACTTAATCAATAAAGGCACCTTTAGCTTTTGGAACATAGGTCAAGAAAAATGGTATGACTACATGTAATTTCTTTATGCAGATATTTGGACGACAATGCCTTCAATGGTACTTTGGACATCACGAATTTGTCACAATTGTTTCCACAATACCCCCAAAGTAGCAACTCTACCCGGGGAATGCTAGACGTTTTGAGTTTGAAGAATAACAAAATCACTGAAGTAATATTTGACCAGAATCTTGTCAAGGACGTGAGAACAACTATATAGTAAGTCTTTATACAAGAGACTCCACAATTTTGTTGTGTATTTGAAACATGCCTCGAAGCAAGTCATGGCATCCAATTTGTTCTTGAGCATTTAGACCTCGTTGAATATAAGTATTGTACAAAAGGTCATCAATTTATTCCTAGGGCCAAATGGGACCATTGTTTAGCTTATTTAGCTTGTTGAGCTCACTATCGCATGATTGGTCCAATGGCAATCAATAATTCCTTTTACTACCTACTTTGGCACCAATCATGACCCCTTTAAGTAGTTTCATAAGTAATAACGCATGCCCATTTACTAATTGGAATAACATAAATTCATTACCTAAAAAAAGAAAAAGAAATCCAAGTAGAAAAAATAGAGGTAAAATATATCATGTATGTCACTGTTTTTTCTCCATACATATTTTTTATACATTTTTGTTATATTTCTTTTGTAAGTATCAAACATTAGCTTCTTTAATGTGAATGTCATATTGTTGAATTACGCACATGTACAGTTTACAAGGCAACCCATACTGCAATAACTCCAAGAACTCCAAGGATGATGGTGTTCGATGTTATTGTGAACAACTATGTTTCCCTGCTTCAGGTTTGTAGACTAACCAACTTTAGATCTTATCTAGCGCGTTGATGTCAAATTTATAATACAATCTATTCATTCAGGTAGATTTATCCTAGGGCTCGTCTAGCATAATATTGCATGTAAATCCAAAGTTGATGATAGTTGATAAGTCCATGCAAGGTGATTGCGCCTTGGGGTTCAATATGAGAATTTTGATTGTTTTCTAAGAGGAAGTAACCCTACATCCTTATACATTCACAACCAATGTTGTATTTTTGCCTCGAATCACACCCTAAAATAAAATAAAATAAACATTTGTGCGTTCACTGACATGGATTTGAATCCATTGGCCCTAATTTGTTCAAGAGTCCCCTTGTTACAAGTATAAAGCTTATTGCCTATCCTATTGTTACAAGCGTAGGATTAATTGTGTATCCTGGTGAATCATCAAATGAGTACACCCTAGCCTATTAGACAATGAGCATGATTTGTTTTTGCCAATTCAAATATATTGACGAATTGCCAATATCACTATATTCATTAATTTGGGACTTTTTCAGCATTTTGAGACAATTACAAATATAAGAACATGGATAAAATTACACCGATATTGGAGAATGTTGTAAGATGCAAATACTTTGAAGCGGGTGTTCATATCAAGAACCCAATAAAGAACTCATATCACGATGGTTTAGGTAGGATGACCCAAACATTAGACCATGTTGTTGTGGTCCATATATTAATTTGAGACAAGAGAAAGTCTCAAATTAACGAATATAGTGATCAATCCAAATATATTGACCAATTCTATTTGATGCAGGTTCAAGTACCAAGTCAATTTCGATCACTTTGGTTGTTGTAATCGCAGGGAGTATCAGTGCAATGTTTGTGATTGTAGCGATCCTCGTCTCAATCATTTTGATTCGGCAAAGTAAGAAGCGGATGTTGTGGGAGTTCTTGAAAAGTAAGTGACAATAATTCTCTGAAAATTTCATGTACTACACACGAGAATCTACCAAAATTACATCATTCATCATAAATCTCAAACGTGAATCATTTGTGGGGGGCTAAAGGTAACTCGGTGGTAAACCAATATGCATTCGCTTCAAGATTCAAAGGATCCAAATTCTAAGCTTAACAAAGTGTATTTGATGTTGTAGAAATTGACGAGGCAAATATCAACCCAATCAAATTCAATTATAATACATTACGGTCAGCAACAAAGAACTTTGACGATGATATGATTCTTGGTGCTGGTGGGTTTGGTGTGGTTTATAAGGTACTACATTCAACACTTGATGTGCAAGTTGACATACAAATTGATGTGATTCTATGATACTTGTAATGCATAAAATGTTATTAGAAAGATATTTGCCAGGTGTTTCCTATCTTTTTAATAACAACATGAATAATACACAATTTGTTATGTATTGATGTGATTTTGATATGAATCAATTAACATGTTTATTTTGTGTAGGGTATGTTATCAGACAACAATGTTATTGCTGTGAAACAATTGTTCATGAAGACTCAACAAACTAGTATCGATTTTATCAATGAAATTGTGTTGATAACCAATCTGCAACATCGGAACCTGGTGAAACTACGCGGTTACTGTTTGAATGGGAAAGAGATGCTCTTGGTATATGATTACATCGACAATGCTGACTTGGGAAAGCTTCTTCTTGGTAAGTCTATGCCAACACTACTATGAACTTAAAGATCATGACGTTTTTTATAACATGATGATGATCACAGTTTATTTATAAACTGAGAGAACGATGAAATGCAACTTAGTGACTATGTGCAAATTGTGATGCTAAGGACTTCAATTATCGCAATTCAAGCAACACAAGTGTTGGTGTTTTGGTGAAATTCACAACCTCTCATAAGGAAAAGCAGATATTAGAATACTATGATTGAGATATATGAACTTAAATAACTCATGGTTGGAGTAGATATCAGAATCTTGGTGAAACTCGTCCAAACTAAGGAGCAAGTTCACAGTTCTTAATTTCTTCACAAATATTCTTTTTGATATGCTTAAGTAATGCATATTTAAAATTTTGGAATTCCCCCAAAAAAGCATATTGTTTGTAAATACGTAGTTATCATGTTGTCTTTCTTCTATACAACATTGACGTACACATTTATATTTAGCTCTCAATATACTGGATCTAACTTTTTGTTTGGTACGAAAGTGTTGAATTTAAAAACACATTTTTGTTACTATTTACATTTAGCAACATCCTTTGAGGTTCAATATTGATTATGCAAATATTGTTGATGTGAACACTGGATAGCATATGTATATTGATGAGGTATTACCCTCTCCGTGAAGAGGTTATCAGTTCAACAAGTGCAAGCTTGTACTCTCAAACTTTATGGCACTCTTTGTGATTGAATGCACGAAAGATGATATTTGTAAGTGTTTTGTGTGAACAGATGCGAAAAGGGATGAACAATTTCCAATTCTTGATTGGCCCGCACGTTACAAGATTTGTTTGGGAGTGGCCGAAGGTTTACACTATTTGCATGCATCAACACAACCAAAAATTATCCATCGAGACATCAAGGCTAGCAACATTTTATTGGATAAAAATCTCAACCCCAAGATTGCGGATTTTGGTTTGGCCCGACAATTTATAGAGGAGGAAAGCCATATCATGACAGACAAACGTGTTGGGACCAGGTTTGGGTTGTGTTGGTTGTTGATATTTTAGAAAATCATTATTATCCATTTTCTTGCTTTATATCATTCTTTGTAAGTTTGCGTGGATTGCATAAAATTCACATGTTAAAATCTTGAATTGTGTAGCTCATGTTTCACCTTTCTAACAACACAAAATATAACACGTGAACCGTGATTCATACTACTTGTTTCAAGGAACACATGTCATGGATATTGCAACATCAAGGTTTGTACGTGGCACGAGTCTCCATCTTCAATAATCCATGTCTGTGTTTGGCAAACAACTAGTAAGGGTTTGAAGATCATAGGAATAGAATTTAACCGAGTTGCAAAGTGGACTAGTGCATACGAACCCTTTTAAGACGCATGACACTAACATTATGCCTCATAACAAGAGATAACATATGAATGCTAAAAACGTGGACTGACCCTAAAATTTGCATATCATGTGGCATCTGTGTAGAGGCTATTTGGCACCGGAATACTTGATGTGGGGTCAACTCAGTGAAAAGGCCGATGTCTATAGCTTTGGAGTTCTCCTCTTGGAGATTGTGAGTGGTAGGCAAAGCATAGATACAAGCATGCAAGAAGAAGAAGTTTATCTTCCAAATTTGGTAAGTTTGATTCAATTCTTTTTAACACTTTACTATCACTTCAAAATAAGATGGAAAGAATATGAACAATTTGAGTAATTTTTTAGTTCATATACAATCCTTCGTGCATCATATCAAGCAAGGACTTTGCACTTTGAATATCTTGATAAGCCAAATACAATTGTATTCAAAAAATTGTTGTTCCCAAGAAGGATAAGATTTGGTAAAATTTCAACTAGTGAATTGAAAATTAAATCCATGAGGAGGCCAATACAATTAAAGTCAAGTGTTTTTTTTAGAAAAGGCATAAGAACGTCAAATGCTCAATGACCTTGCATAATAATCATAGGGCATCATAATCAAGTGCTCTTAGAGTTGTATCATTTTATTTAAGGATATCAAAAGAAGTGTATGTATAACTCACACAATTCAATATGTCATACCTTAAAATAAGTATTGATTCCAAACCAATATTCACAATAGGTGATTTACAAAGTCATCAGAGACTTAACAGCCCCATGTCAAAATGGCCAATGTATGCAAAGATTCAAATTCTTAATCCAATACGACATAAATATGAAGGAAGGTCTAGGATCACTTATTCATTGTCATACCAATGGCTCATAATGAAGACATCATGAATTAGTTCATTCATTGTTGATTCCATATATTCAATAATCATTGTTGAAGAATTGGATGATGAATTTGGATGGTCCTCGTTTGATTTGAGTTTTTGGAGAACATAATGTATGGCCACCATTTGATTGAGGGTTATAGACACTTTATAGTCTTGTGGTTCTGCACATAGTTGCCACCAAGTAATAAGTTCCTTAATGTTTCTCACATATATACTAGAATACTTTCTAAACTTTAAATGAATCCTTGACATAATTGCATTCCAATTCTAAGCTCATTTAGTTCATGTTGCAATAAAACGCAAATCCAATGTCCGCTGCCCAATTGTGTAGGCCTGGAGACTACAACGTGAAGACAAGCTATTGGACCTTGTTGACCCTCGACTACACATGAATAACCTCAAGGAACAAATGGAAGCCCGGTGCACGCTCGAAACCGCTCTAATGTGTATCCAAACCAAGCCAAAGAAACGACCAAATATGCTCACTGCGTTGTCAATGTTACTTGGAGAATCGAACATTTCAGTAGTTTGTGATGATTCTCGGGAGTGGATGGATTGTAGTTGTTTAACAGATAGTGAAGGGAGTGACCAAAGCAAAGAGCCAATTTTGAGCGACTCTTTAATATCAGCTGCAAGTCTCTATGTAGGATATCCACCCGGTAACTTCACTAGCGAAATATAAGAAACAAGGTGACACCTAATATAGGGTACTCTTTGTTTGTTGAAGCTAATATTTAAAAATATTCAAGGTAATATATCATCATTTATATTCACATACTATATTATAAATACTATACGGTACTTTGTAATGCACTGAATTACTTTTTTGATAGAACTACACATAGGGTATTCAAAAATGGATGGTAGGAACCTTCTTGGGGAGCTTCCCTACCTCATCTTGAAAATTGACCATTTGGATGGAAATCTGTCACTTTCTCATTTGTTTCAAAGATGAACTTGTCAAGAAGGTTTCCATGTTGTTTGCACGCTTTGGTCTCTCTACTTTCCGTTGAAGCATCCAAGGTTGTGGCTGCCCACAATTTTGCCCCTTACTTTCGCTTTTGAATGTTTCAATGCATGTTGTGCTCAACCCGCCTAGCAATAATTCCTTGATGGAGAAGATTGTGCACTGATCAAAGCAACCGCATTGTTCGTGGTACATGCATTTTATTGGAGAGAATTTAGGGTTGCATTGGTGTGGAGCGTGATTTTGGTATACAACAACTTTGCGGTTTAGGGATGTGAAGCTTGATCTAGTCATTCCATGGTTTGCAAGCAAGGGTTTCCTGCACTTGGTAAGGGATTTCTCTGGCCGTTGCTCTAGCCATGTTTGTTGTTTTGGGTTTACGGTATTATTCTTCTTATGCTTGTGGTTTTTGGTGGATGTTTGGGCCAATGGGGTTGGGTTTATATAGTTTTAGGGTTTGGAGCCAAGCGCGATGTCGTTTAGGGTAAAACTCTACACTTTGGAGCAAGAAGACTCTCAACCCACTTTCTTTGGTCATGTCCGTGTTGAAGAGGGTGATTGTAACGTTATTTGAGGGCAAGTCCGAAAAAAAGAATGTCTTTGACTGGCCATTTCAGTTTTTCGATGTAGAGGAAGGGGTATGGGTTCAGATGAGGGGTGAATGCATGGTTGAGTGGACCACTTTTCGTGTCACAGCCATTTTTCAGGATACCTCTTTGTATTGTAAGTTGAATTAAAAAAAATCTACCTAATAAATCCTTTTGAAACTTTGGGCATAGCTTGTTAACTTAAGTGTCTTTACAAATAAAATTTTGTCTTTCAATTTTGTTCTATAAATAAAGATATATGGGACTTTTAAAGTAACAGTATGGACTGTCACAGGCAGGTATTCGTATAGGATTTAGGTGTTTTGCATAAAGAAAAACAATTCCTTCTCGTAGGAGTGACTTTGTATGTGATGCGTTGGATTGTAAGGTCCATCGTACTTTTTTCTTTTTTTTCATTATGTATATTAATATACTACTTATGGACTTTTAAGTACACTAAAATGGGCCAAATTTTTGGAAGTCCATAATAGGTCCATAATAGAGGTTTCCGGAGGCAAGTTTTTTTATGAGTGTTAAGATCTATAAGCTTTAGGTGGGCTTCTATTTAGAAATACTTAATTGTCTTTAGAATTATTTATATATTTAAAGCAAATTTTGATCAGTTTTTCAAAATATTATAACTAAATATAAAATGAAGGTATTACAATTTTTTCTTTTGATTTGAGTTTTATATGCTTCAAAGAATGTGTGTAAAATAAATTTAAAAATAATCAATTGCATATACAAAAAATGGATATGGACTTCAAAAAATGGATATGGTCCGGTATTGGTCCACTCAACCATGCATCCACCCTGAGGCTCGAGTCTTTGGACACGGTCCCTACTATTGTAAACGTTATATGTGCTGATAGTGAGACCATAGTTGCACCAAAGCGTCGCCGCGTGGAGGAGATTGCAACCCTTGTTGTGTCCAACAACACTCATCTCTAGGATTCCGTCCACGTGCAACCACATCATGCCAATCCTCTGGAACCACACCCAACCACCCCGCATCCTCTTCTAGGGTTAGTGGTGAGGAAATGCAATATGGCTCACAAGAATGTCTTCTGCAATCCACTCTTATACCAAAGTCGGCTATGGAGATGTTCCTTGAGGGTCAAGACAAACTCAAGGTTGCCTTAAAAAAATCTTTGGAAGATCATAGATGGTCGCTAAAGTCACTATAAGAAAACTGCGTTTTTTGATGATGTTTTTGAAATTTTAGGCGACATCCAATAGAACATCCAGATGTTACAGTGGACGTCATTATTGACATTTGGATGTTCTATTGGATGTCACCTAAAATCGTTTGCGTTGTCCAAAAACGTCATCAACAACGCAGTTTTCATCATCAAAAACGCAGTTTTCTTATAGTGAGTCTTGGGATGAGAATAATGTAGGGATCATCAAGATAATATGTCATGATTGCCCTAAGGAGATTTGGGGGGGGGGCGTTTGGGATGCACCAAAAAAACAATGTGAACAATTTGTTCTCAAATTTTAAGAAGAGCCATGTTGGCACCACTGCCCATGTAAAGACATTTTGTAAAAATAGAGGTCTCGACTTCAATAATCATTTGCAGTCCCAAGCTAGAGATGGCCGGAGTGTTATTTTCAATCCACAATAGATTAATTGTAGAGGGGATCGAGGTGATAGACCATGTAAATGCATGTCGCGCATTTCTCCATGAGGAGTGCCCGAAACATCATGAGCACAAGGGGGACCCAGGAGTGACACCCGGGACTTGTGGCGCTATTGCAGAGAGGGCCCAAGCAATCCTAGTGTAGGTGGGGACACCTCCCACCCACGGAGACTAGGAGTCACGAGGGTAAGGCCATGAGCTATGAGTAGCTTATGATGTCCAGATTCTAAAATGCTTAAGAACACCTCAATTGGAGGTGTGAGCTAGGAGATATGGCAATTTGAGGGGGGCGTTGCCTAGGGATAGCGCCCAACATTCCAGGAGGAGCTATGATGGGACAACAGTGACTTGGAAGTGGCGCCCAAGACTATCAAGGTTAGAACAACCATTTAACTTATGCAATACATGCCCAAATGGGACAAGTGAGGAGTCTATCGATATCTATGCAAAAATTAGATGTGGATGGAGTGGTTGTTTGTTAGATTCAAAAACAAAACAAGGAAGTTATGGAGGTCTAGAGCTGCTAAGGAACTACACTGCAGCGGCTAAAGAAAATGTCTACTTGGCCCCAACTCTTAGGAGAGGGACAAAAGGTTACTTGACGGTGAGGTAGGGGCCCTGCCCAAGGTCCTGGAGGCTTATATGGGTGAGGCAGAATGGCCGGCCGAAGCCACTCAAGGTTGAAATGCACGGTCTCCACGGTCGTTGGACCAATGTGGGGGCATAGTTGCCAAGTATGCTTCGGGTTGTTGTAGTGTTGCTCTGGCAACGCAATGATCAACTAAAGATTGGACTTCCATGGATGGAAGTCTACATCTAACCATTGGCTATTTATTAAGGGGAAAGTCCCAAATGCATGTGTAGGAGGGTGGGTCACCCACCTATGAGCTTGGAGGTCCAAGGCATTGGGAGCTAACCATTTGCATGGGTGGAATGCGAAGGGTTAGTGCTCGTGACATTTGCTAGAATTGAGAAACAATCTAGTTAAGGTGAGCTAGCAAGGGCTGCGACAATGCATCTTTGGAATCACCCCAACTTGTATTTGTTGTTCACAGTGATGCATCATCGGATTTTGCTAAATGTTTCTTGGTGAAGGTGAAATGCACCTATTGTGTGGACTATATGGACCTCTGCCCACCAAAGAAAAACTTGGAGGTGAATTTAAGAAATCATCTTGCATCCACCAAACATGGCAATCTTGTTGATTTTTTGACAAACCCCACTATCACGGATAAACAAAAAACATGCCTAATCAAATTCCGAACTGGACAATATATGGGTCATGTCCAAAAGCAACTTTTCTTTGGTAGAGAAGCCTACCCATTGAAAACATACCCTATCTGCAACTCACCATATGCAAATACATGGTTACATGTACTACTTCAATGCAAACAACAAGACATTCATGCGCTAATAACAAAAAGGCACAACAAAGTTGTTTGGGAACTATGTAAACTTTTATATCAAATAAAATATCAAGACATTACGTGTACACTTATGAATGCATGAACTTATAATGGACTACCTCAAGAAAACACAGTATCAACATGGCTATTGCCGTGCACATGTGGTGCCCAAAGATGGCACTATAACGCTAGGTTTAAACCTGACATACTATGCATCATAGGCCATCCATACAACCACTTCCCACTAGAAGCCCCTACACCAAATTCCATCATACAATTCATAGAATTTACATATTGGAATGATAAATTTTCTACAGAAACCCTTGATAGAAAAACTACAAAATATCAACTGCTCATCAACAACATCACAACACGAGGATGGAACGTAGCCCCACTCATGGTCTTAGATGTAGGTGCAAGAGCCAGAACACACATCTCATTAATAAAAAGCTTGGAAACAAAATTTAAATTCCTTGTTGTGAAAATCACGAGCACATTCAAACAAATCAACGTACTTGTCACATGATATGCACATTCTATACTAGTCCATAAACGAAGACTAGAGAACCGACATCCTGTCACAAACCTCCAAAACCTGCCATAAAATTAATTTCCACTGTACCATACTCTCTAAATGGTACTACGTTCTTAGACGATTTCTACTAATGACGGATACATGCTATCGGTTACTGTTAATGGCTACTAGTTACTTAATGTAGTGTCAACTCTCTGCAAAGGGTGAAGTAGTTTCACATCTAACGTCATTATCCTTTAGGGTGTGGCCAAGGATGTTTAACCAATAGACACTCTATTCCCTGTGGCCTCCTTCGGAGACCGGAATTCTTCTTCTTCTTCTTCTTTGATGTTGTTAAGACCCCTAGCAAGGACAAGCCAACATTGGATGCACTACGCAGTAGGAAGAGAGGAATGCTCAGTCACTTGTCAAGCCAGAGCGTGCTCTCAAAGCAGAAAGATTTCGCAACTAGTTTAGACATTCCGGCCAAGGAAGCTAGGCAACTAACAATCCTTCATAGGATAGATTGTTTGTCATGCAACTTTTGTGTTGGGGCTTAAGAGGCCCTTGTGTTCCATAGGAGGTGAACGAATTTGTATTGATTTTTTATTGCATGCCGCACATGTTGGTAGGAATTGGCATGCGCAACCCCAACTCGGGGCTGGGTTTCCCGTAGAAGGGGTTGACATGGATGTAAACGGTTGTTCTAGACATCGCATGTGCACTAAAGTTGTTGTGACTGGAGAAGCCTTTCATGGGATGATGTGTACCGCTTGCCGTAGCATCCCAAAGGAGGAGGATTTTAGATTAAGAGCCACACATGAAGATCGTGCAGTAGAGAAGAGGGGACCCAAGATACCAATATGGGGAGGAGAAATGGTTATTTTATCTATGAATGAAGTTAGTAATCACAGTAGAAACATCATGAAGAAGCTTCGATAGGAAAGGTTTCTTCACCGGGTTGCGAAGGCTAGAGTTGCACGTTTAAAAGTAACAAGATTGACATTAAGGGAGTCAGCTGCATTATGTGCAAAATCACATAACATGCAAAAAAATTGTACAAACATAATAGCCGCACATCGATCAAGGGTTTTTGGAAGGAGGCCTGCTCTTTGGGACTTCCTTCGAGATGTGTGGTTAATCTTAACTGATTGGGCAGTGGGAAGAGTTTTAAGGAAAACAAAAAGTCTTTTGCTCTGGCTATGAAAATGTATGGCAGTAAGAGAATGTGTGACTTATTTGAGTTGAATTATACTGGGCTCAGTTATCACACTGTGCAAGAGGTCATTAAAAAAGGGATCCAACTCATTTTGGGGGAACATGAACAAATTTTTGTAGCAATTGCAGAGATTTATAAAGACAGTAAAAGGGTGTACAAAATCACAGGCCCTATTCTGGTCATTTTGGCGGAAGACAAAACCTAAATGAAAGCTAGGGTGGCTTATGAGCGTAATCAGGACACCTTGTCCATGGAGAGAAAATTGACCACATTTGTGCATGTGGGTTTAAGCATGTAGTGGGTATAGGGGAGGCAGGTTACAACAAGATATTGGACTCCTTTCGACATGCTCAATGATAGGGAACCTTAGGTCCATGTTGATTCCCCATCTTCTAAAATTATCCTGTTTGTACAGTACTTTGGACATGTTATCTATAAGTCAACACTTGTTAGTCAATTAAATACCAATCTTTTTTTTTCAAAAGATTGTCTGACTAAGGTGAAGAACTCAATTTTTTCTCATAATAGTGGTGACTATGTTTGTGTTGTGAAATATGCTTCCATTTGTTTGCTTGGGGGTGGGAACTGATTGTGGGATATATTTTGTTCAAAAAGTTCGACAAAGGTTTTTTCAACTGTTAAAGCAGCCCAAAAATGGACCACTTTGTAGCACGTGTCTCAGGGGGTGGACAAAGGTTGTTGGTGGGTGGGGAGGGCTCAATTGATAAGGAAGAAGCACAACTTGAAATGGGTTATGTTGACCCACTCGGTAGATCTAATGAGCCTCAAGGCCCAAAAAAATAATTCCACCCCATGTACAAAGTGTACTTTGGTTATTTTTCTAAACATCTCGAACGCTTGAAATTTTGTTATAATCACACGGATGCCAAGTGGATAGACATAGATACAGTGATAATAAGTGGCATTCACCCTTAATGTTGGTGCATGTGTGTCCACCTTGAATTTAGAGGGTGCCCAATGTTTGGATGATTTCATGACGAGCATGAATGGGGATGAGACCTAACCTAAATAGTTGATAAAGGGTTTGGGGTTTGGATGGGTCCATTGATTGTTTGTTAACCCCTAAAGGACCATAAATGTTCCAGGGGGCCTCATATTTTTTTCAGGAGTTTTGATTAGGTTTTCTGTAGGTTGTTAAAATTTATATATTTATTATTCAACATGTGTGATATTTTGTACTAATTCTATTGATAGAATACTAGAATTTGTGTGTTGGCACCTAACCCGATGGAGGGAGAAAACACTGAGGGCGCTCACTAGATTCCGATTGCGTGCTGCATTTGACCGCAACATGGTGTTCTTCTCATCTTGTTGGAGGTTGATATGTTCCGGGACTGCCACCAATCACAATGCAGTTAGTGGGGACCCTAACGGACGCTCAACTAATCGCCCTCAATGACACCCTCCACAACTTTACACTGGTGCATGTGCCCAACAACATTGACACGCGCACGACACCAACTAGCAATTTGTGGGTGCCCCCTACTCGTCGTCATTGGTGAGCATCGGTTATTGTCTTGGGTTTCTCCATTCTATTGCTCCCACACGGCCCAATTCTCTCCATTGGTTGTTGTGAGTGTGCATTTCAGTTGTGTATACTGAGGTGGGCTTAGAATGTTTTTTGGTAGTCGGCATGTTTGTGGTTCAATTGTGAGAATTCCGTGTTCAAAAAATCAAAATTGTGCTTTCATAGGATGTAGAGGTTTGCACAAAAAAACACTACAATTTTTTTTATTCGTTCAGACATTAGAAACCCTAAACCTTTGTCATTGCCTTTGTGAGCATGCACCTCTAGATGCAACACTTTGCCCTTGTGAGCATGCATTTCTGAATGCAATAAACTGCCATGACATGTTTACTTTCTTTTCCATCTTCATAGCCTCTGTCCTTGTGCATTTATATTATACTTGCCCCTTGTCCATTTTTCTCATGTTGTTCATTGGTGTTTTTGTTCATCTTGGTTTTAGAACTCTAAGGTATTGGAGACATGATGCATCCATGTCGTTGTTTGTTTTCTTGAATCCCTTGCCATACATTTCATTCAGTCATTTTTGTAGTACGGAGTAGCATAAAACAATACAAACCCCCACCCCACACCCCCACCCCCACACACTATGCCAGAGCTAATCAATGATTTTAAAGGCCATGAAAGAGGAATTTTTGAATTAAGATAGGGTAATGCTTAAATGGCTAAAATTGAAGTTCTAACTACCAAAGGGTGCAAGAAAATGGGGCAAAATGGAACTTTACAAAAAAAAAGTAATGAAAAATAAAAATAAAAATAAATGCCCCCCCCCCCTGTGCAGGACGCACATATATGCAAAACCTATGACATAGTGAAGTACCCAAGAATATCCATGGTTACACTATTGAAGTTCATCTACAAAGTTATTTGGCATTTGAAACCATTTCAATTTATTGTAAATATTTTTGTACCTCGTGACAAAAAGTTGTGGGTTTCATTAATTCATCATCATGAAATAAATTCAAAATTATATTATTATCATCTAACATATTGCGAGGAATTGCTTTGGAGTTTGTTAGGAGTTTATCTTAATATACTATCTCATTTGTCAAGAAAACCACCTCATCAGTTTGAGAGGAAGGGCATCGGAGAGCTAATTAACATCACAAAAATGAGAGCATAAGCAAAATGTATGTGATTGTGGAGGAATGGAACGAGGTTTAATCTCTATTTCTATCTATAGAAAGCATAATGAATATCTTGCAACAAACATAAGATCGCTTGCTATTGAATGGACGAGCATTGATAACTTCTTGGCTATTATCCAAGATCAAGTTGTTCTTCCATCTTTATGTCTTTTTTTCTATATCAAAGTGTTTAGGGTTGAAAATATTTGCTATGGTATTGGGAAAATTGGCACATGCCATGACGACGTGAGTTCACTTGACATTCTAGGTGTCAAATAAAGGTGAAACATAACAATGTTTTATTTGAAGGTACAAAGCACCAACATTCCTTATTATTGTTGACACATAACAATGTTTTGAAATTCTCACTAGGTGATATCCATCACTTTACCATGTTCCATCTTATGCAACCTATTTGTGTCACTGTCCTCTTCTTTAAACAATGCTACCTCCAGCAAACCATACAAGATACTTGGAAACATAGCAATACCATCCTATTTTACAAAAAAGATGACAACACCCGTATTCAAAATTAATGCCATATTGCCCTAGCTAACACCATGTACAAACTATTTACTAGCACCCTCACCTCTCTAGAAGCATTTTTAAAATTTTGGCACAAATCGAAAAATCAATTGCAAGAAAGGAACCAAGTACAACCACTGCAAGAGAACCAACGCAACACTGAGGGGAAATCAAGAAATAATGCCCATACGGGGCTTGACCTTCCACGTGACCACTAAGTTGCTCTAGGTCACAATAAGACCTTTGGCCCCCCACATCGAATCAAATTCGTTGAGGACATCTTGGTAAACAACGTCCGGGCCTTTTTCCAAGTCCGAGAGAGTTTGTTGCCACTCAATCCTACCATAGTCTTGCAAAGTGTCCCAAATAACTTGATGTGTTTTCTCAATGGGCCATTGCAGAGCATTAAAAACTAGATCATTCTGTTGGCGCCAAATAGTCCATGGATGACCACTCTTTAAGAACAACTAGATGCAAGTGAATCATTTAGCCCCTTGCACAAAAGTTGATAAAGAGGCATTGCATCATTGAAAAGGATTTCCAAAGACCAATGTTACCTTTTTGGTAAAAAGTTGCCACAAGATGTTAGTAGCATACCGCCGCACTTGTTGAGCAAGTGGGCAGCTAAAGAACCTATGATCCACTAATTCCTTTGACTCCAGGCCACAATGAGGACATCTCTTATCAATCTTCGTCGAGATTCTCCCACACCATTCATTCACCGCCATTGCCTTGTGAATAACCGACCAAAAAAATGTAGCATTTTTTGTGTGTTGGGTTTGTGCCAAATGATATTCCATCTAGGAGAAATGTATGGGAGAATCTCATTTTTCCACTTATGTAAAATTGACTTCTTAAGGACCTTTTGCGTAGTAATCCATTTCACCCCCATCTTGGCAAAGTAAGCGAAGAAGGGAGCAACCTCTGGCCACTACCAACGTGCAGGGTCAAAGAAGAGTCGATTAGGTTCCCAAAAAACAAGTTGAATTGGATATGGTTGCTTCCACACGTTAGTCTATCCACCTGACACGTGATATCCATTATGAAAAAAACCATTGGTGGTGTTGCATTCTTAGTATTTAGTTTCACCTCTATAAGAGTGAAGTATTGCAAGCCAACGGTAGACTTTGGAAAAATGCTCATAAATTCTTTTCTAAAATGCACAAGATTATATTTAAATTATTTGAGGTAGCTGACACTGACCACCCATTCAAACAATGCATGTTTTGTGTATCTATACATGCCAACTTGTTTTTATGAAGTAGGTTGAGCATTTTGTTGGCTACACATCCTATCACGGAAGGGCCCGTAAAATGCAACAACACTTACAAAGTATCCACCCAAACAGTGCAAAGAATAAAAACACAAACACATAGAAACACACATTTTGAGCTCCAAATTCACTTCAAGGTATATATCCTTCACAAAAAAACTCATACACATGTAACACAAGTTAGTACACTCTCTTCCGGCACATGCACCAAATTCTATGAATAGTTCATCTTGTAGGATGAAAAACCTTGAAAATAGGCTGGTTGAGAGTGAAAGATCATAATCCTTCCAAGCAATAGACCCCTAACTAAGGTATAATAAGAACATACATCCACACACACATGCATACATTCATACAATATAACATGTACACATAAGTATTCAAATTGTAATCAAAATCACATGAAAATAAACAAGACATTAACAAAGTAACCCTTACCAAATGTCGCGCACCTCTCCATGAGGAGTGTCCGCAACACCATGGGCACAAGGGAAACCCCGGATTCACGTTTGGGACTTGTGGCGCCATAGGTGAGAGGGCCCAAATGATCCTAGTGTGGGTGAGGGCCCCAAGCTTTGAGAACACCTCCCACCCATAAAGACTAAGACTCACGAGGGTAGGGCCATAAGCATTGAATAGCTTATGGCGTCCAAATTCTAGAATGCTCAAAAACTTCCTAATCAGATGTTGCGCACCTCTCCATAAGGAGTGCCCAAACACCATGGGCACAAGGGGGACCCCGGAGTGACACCCGGAACTTGTGGCACCGTTGGTGAGAGGGCCCAAGTGATCCTAGTGTGGGTGAGGGCCCCGAGCGTTGCGAACGCCTCCCACCCACAAAAACTAGGAGGCACAAGGGTGAGGCCATAAGCTATGTGTAGCTTATGGCGTGCCAATTCTAGAATGCTCAAGAACACCTCAATTAGAGATGTGAGCTAGGAGATATGGCAATTTGAATGGGCGATGTCCCGGGACATCGCTCTGGTATAGCAGTGGCTTGGGAGTGGCTCTCGAGACTACGAAGCTTTGAACTGGCATAACTCCTTGAATACTTGCCCAAATGGAACAAGTGAGTAGTCCATCAGCATGTACGTAAAACGTAGATGACGATGGAGTGGTCGATTGTTGGAATCAAAGAACATATGAAGAAGTTATGGGGTTTTGAAACTGTTGGGGTTGCCAGCCCCAGCGGCTAAGGGAAAATGTTTACTTGGCCCCAAGTGTTGGGAGAGAGACAAAAGGTTACTTGACGGTGAGGTAGGGACCCTGCCTAGAGTCCTAGAGGCTTATATGGGTGAGGTGGTGTGGCCGCACCCACCCAAGCCAAACGGCACGGCCCCCATGGGCATTGGCCCAATGTGAGGGCATGGTTGCCTAGTATGGCTTGGGTTGTTGTACTGTTGCTCTGGCAACGCGATGATCAACATAAGATTGGACTTCCATGAATGGAAGTTCATATCTAAGAATTGGTTACCGGTTAAAGGGGTGAGTCCCGAAAACCAAGTAGGAGGTTTGGTCCCCCTCCTATGGACTAAGAAGGTCTACGGTATGGAGAGCTAACCATTCACATCGCGGTATGCGAAGGATTAGCGCTCGTAATCCTTGCTAGAGTTGGAAAATTGGGCCAAGAAAGTTAAGGGGCGCTAGCAAGGGTTGCAACATCGGAGGTGTGAACTAGGAGATACGACAATTTGGATGGAGACAGTGCATTGGGACAACAATAACCTGGTAGTGGCACCCGGGGCTACCGAGATTAGAACAACCATAACTCCCTCAATACTTGTCCGAATGGGGCAAGTGAGGAGTTTATTGGCATATACGCTAAGGTTACATGTTGATTGAGTGGTCGTTTGATAGAATCAGATATCATACAATGAAGTTATGGAGGTTTAAAGTTGTTGGAGACTCCAGGCCCAACGGCTAAGTGAAAATGTCTACCAGACCCCAACTCTTAGGAGAGAGACAAGAGGTTACTTGACGGTGGGGTACGGGCCCTGTGCAAAGTCCTAGAGGCTTATATGGGTGAGGCAACTTTGCCGAACGACCCCACCTACAGTAAAACAACGTGGCCTCCATGGGCGTTGGCCCGTGGAGAGAAAGTTGCGAAGTATGCTTCGGGTGGTTGTAGTGTTACTTCAGCCACACGATGATCAACTCAAAATTGGACTTTCATGAATGAAAGTCCACATCTAACCATTGGCTACTTATTAAGGGGAGAGTCCCGAATGCATGTGTAAAAGGGTTGGTTACCAAGCTATGAGCTTGGAGGCCCAAGATATGGGGAACTAATCATGCGCATGTGTGGAATGTACACAGTTAGCGCTCGTGACACTTGCTAGAATTGAGGAACAAGTTAAGGGGAACTAGCAAGGGTTGCGATACCAAAGCAGCTGGACCTTTGGCCAGTCAAATGGTCGTTTTTCTCTTATTTTTGCTTCATTTGCAATTTAAACTTTATTTTCTAATCAAAATAAAATTAAAATGGCGAACGGGTGTATAACACGTGAAGTTTAACCAAACAGTTTGGAACGTTTTTCATCGAGGAGGTGGATCAAAGCAATTGCAGGGTGAAAATACACTACGGTTGTACAAAATCGTAGTCACGGCAACATTTCAGGGCAGGGTGAAAGTTTGGAGCCCAATTTACCCTATTTTTGGTTACTTTCTATTAAAAACAATGAGTAGGCATAGTCTTACATCTCGCATACATTGAAGATTGCTTGACAAGAATTGACTTGCATCTACTAATTCATCATAATGAGTACGAACATGTAATGTTTGTACTGTCACAGTTTCAGGGCTAACATAAATGTACTCATTTTGTGAAGTTACAATTTAAATTCTTATTTTTTAAAGAGTCATATTCAATGATCCAATCATTATCTAACATCCCCAACCATTTCTATATGCCTAAAGGAAGTATATAACACAAAACCTTAGCAAAGGGAGGTTTACGATTGGCGGGCCAAAACATGTGTTAAAAATCATTTTTTGAATTTTTTTTCAAAATAAGTTAAAATACCTTTAGGTGTAGATGGGCCTGCCAATGAATTTGGACAAAAATGATTGTTCCCTCCAGAAGGGAGCATCGGAGTTTTTGCCCCCATTTGAGCTTCAGCCCATAAAAAACGATTAGGGTTTCCTTGTGTACTGGTTTTGTACACCGCGTACTGGTTGTACATTTTGAGCCAATCGTTGTCGACCGCGTGGCGAGAAAAACAAAGAATGACCTGACACCTCCAGGTTTAGGGGGGTGCTTTCCGGTGACATTAGAAGCGATAGTAGAAACGACAGTAGAAGCGACAGTAGAAGCGACAAAGAAACCATCCACAATAGAAAAACGACCAAGTCTGCCGCATTGATACACGGAGGACCGACCATCGGACTTGTTGTACTAATTGTACATGGTGGTACTCAAGGGTAAGGGGGCGATCGTAGCATATTATCACCTTGCATTGAAGAATTGACTTGAAGCAAATCATGGCCCTATAAAAAGCTAGCCTAATGAAGCTCAACTCTTTCAAAGCACATTTTTTTGTTCATATTCAATCAAGAGGCATGGCTGCTCTAAGTCTACTCTCTACAATCTCAAAGAATTGCTACTCCAGTAGACATACCTTCATTTAATTAACCACCGTTCTATTGTCATTGATTCGATGAAGACGAGACTAGGTTTTTTGGAAAGCTAACTTCAAGGCTTTCATTTCCTCCAAAAGGCTCTTCAAGATTCACCATCAATTAGTCGTAATCACCTCCAAAGTCAACATCTCCATTGTCTTGGTGAAATCTTCCACAAACTCTTTTTTTACTTTATTCTCACACCTACACACATATACACCAAAATGATTTTACCTATACTCAAAACCCTAAATTTCTTATTAATACATTTCATCAATACAAATGTTTCTCACGTTTGTCCCCATTTTCCAAGAAACACATAATATCAAAGAGAAAGAAAGAAAGAGGAAGGGCAGACCCTAAGAGGAAGGAGAGATATGAAGAAGGAAAAAATAAAATAATTAATAATATTAATATTAATATTAATGAGATAATGGAAAGAAAAACATAATAGTAAGAAGAGGAGGAAAAGAAATAGTGGAGAAAAGAATTTTTCTCTCTTATATAATTTTTAAAATTTTACTATCATTATCTTCCATTTTTCTACTTGCACTACTACCTAATGTCTAAAATTTCCTAATTCTAAGAATTTAGTTAAAATAATTTAATCAATCATTATACTCTCATGTCTACTTTATTTTTGCAACACATTTGCGTAAGTTTTGCAATGACTTCCTAATCTATTTCTACAAATCCCATTTTGATGGGCTAAGTACAAAATACACCAATGAACTACTTCAATCAAATGCATTTTGTTATTATATTGCCTATAACTAAATTGTGAGCCAAATGTGGTGGCTCACAACACAATCAAGCATTCATGTTGTTTATCCTCCCCGCCCTTCTTTTACTAAACCTTAAAATTATTATCCTTCATACCAAATATCACAGTTATAGGATACTAGTGGCCCTATTACCAAAATTTTGTCTTCCTCATTGTTCACAGGTTACTGCTCATCATTCACTACTCATTGCTCACTACTCATAAGATAGCACTGCATGTGGTTTATCTTACCAAAATACGAACATAGGACATAATCAACTTGCATTTAAGTGAAATTGGAAGTATTTTGAGGATATGAACATGTTGGTAACCTCCAGCAAATGAATCAATACACTATTAACATGTCTAAATTTTATGGAAGACATGTGAATTCTTAATAATTACTTGAACAGATTGATGTTGAAATATAATTTAAAAAATAAAAAATTTAATTTAAAAAACCTTTTAAAGCATTTCATGAGTGATGTAACAACTATCTGGATGATTTTTATCATGATCGTCTCTACATATTGTTGCGTAGGGTCCTACCTTACAACTCTATTGGAGCATCCTATCATACAATTCAGCATGTTGTAATTTTGGACTAGACCTTCGTCGAATTTTACTTAAATACTAGTTAATCTCTCTTTAATAGAATTTACATATAAACTTGTGACACGCTAGCAGAGTGCAGGAGCAGGCCGCTACAATATCACTTGTGGGATAAAGGTTGCGGGTGCAATGGATAGTGGAAATATATTTAGGGTGCAACCCATGTTTCTCCAATGATGGCCTCCCATCAGTGTTCAAGATTGAAGTCTTTACTGCCCTTCAAACGCGATTTGGTCCTTCAAAATATACATCTCTCAAAACAGCCCTTCAAAATGCAACCTTAAATTGAAAATGAAGATGGCAATTGAAGTCCCCAATACAATATGCCCATCAAGCATTAGGAGTTGATGGACCTTATTTTTGGACTCAAGATTAGTCTTTGAAATTGGGAGGAGTAAGTTCTTGAGTGGAGACTTCCAAGATCTGGTACAAAAGTGGTGCCACATTTGAGTTATGATCCATCTTTGAGAGATAGATTTCTACTAAGAGCTCATTAGCTCATTGTGTATCGGAGCCTATATTGAAAGTTGGGTGAAACTCCTTGGAGCTCCACAACTATAGGATCTTCTCAAAAAAAATTGAAATGAATAGGTTCTTCTTCCTGTTTTTCATATTGGTACATTTGGTTCCACACACAACTTGTGATAGGTCATAAACATGTTGGTGTTAATGGGTTGAATTACCATCAACATCAAGAGTGGTGTGGAAGTTCCAAGTTCATGGGAATGGACCCGTGGGCAATAAAGCGTTAATAGCCCAACACTAGTACTCCTTTGAATATGTCAATGTAAGTATTGAGAAAACTTGAGTGACTTTATGGTTACGCTCTCAAACTCACATTTTAGTCAACTCACTAGGACTTCATGCACAACTCTATAATTGCCACCATCTCCAAATTTTCATACTTGGACTTGGACCCCAGTATAAATTCCTTGGGTTAATTTATTTGCGAACAAGGTCGTTTGGTTTCGTTGGTCTTGGACCCTAGTGTAAACCCACCTTAAGTTTGGCACTTAATACCATGCCCACGCTAGGCCCAGTCATTGGTCTTGGAACACAATATTCAAAATTTTGAGAGTTTTCTAGTGAATTGAGAGTACATAAAGCAAACTATTAATCCAAGAATGAAGTGAAAACCAATGGAGAGTTGTAGAGTTCAAGAAAAAAAATAACATTTGATTTCCTACCGTAAATTGCGGAGTGATGTGCAGCCTAAAATTGACCATTTAGGTCGACTCAACCTAAATTGACTAGCATATTGTCCTCATTTAGGTCGACTCAACCTAAACCGACTAGCATATTGTCCTCATTTAGGCGACTCAACCTAAATTGACTGACATATTTCCTCATTTAGGTCGACTCAACCTAAATTGACTGACGTATTTCCTCATTTAGGTCGACTCAACCTAAATTGACTGACATATTTACTCATTTAGGTCGAATCAACCTAAATGAGTCGATTCCCCAACTCAACATACTCTCATTTTAATGGAAACTACACATCTGAAGTATAATCTAATATTTATCAACCTAACATGACTTTTAGGTTGACAAATGGACAATATTATTTTGAGAGGACCCCACTCTCTCAAAATTTTGAACATTGTGTTTTGGGCAATAGGAGGAGTCCCTCTTGATAAGGGAAGTGTATCTCTTTCCAAAATTTACTACCGCCATTGAGAAATTTTCGTCCTACTCATAGTAACCTCATTAGATATAACAAACTGCAATTTCGTCAATGCATACAAGGTAAGAACTCCTATCAAGATGAAAACTCTTCCACTGGTGTGGACCAATGGTTGGTCCTAGTGTGGGCATGGTATAAGACTTGCAACTATTGCCATGCAGGCCGTGGACACCTCATCCACTATTTGTTATCCATGCTCTAGACACTAGCTTGGGAGTTATAAAACCTAGACAACCTTGACCAAGAATCCATTTGCGGGACCCACAACTGGGCCCCGTGCTAAGTTAATCCATCTTGTTACATGGGTGCCAAGAGCCTTGGAACCCACTATTTGACACCGAGAGCTAGAGCCACGGAGGGCAACTTGACATCCTCCACGTTTTGGTCCCAAACCCCGAGTTGAAACACGACCGCTTTCTAGGGTGGTGTTGTCGGCCTTATGCTATAGATACCTAATAGCTTTCCAAGCCACATAATATTCGGACCTTGTCCGGTGGGGAAAGGGTCCACATAGGTTCCATGGTTCCCAACTCCTTGAGATTCACTCGCGGGACCGACTAGATGCTCGACCACTAGAATTGCTCTTGTCCATGCTCGGCTATCCCTATGTTGAAGTACCTTTATACTATGTCCACACTAGGGCCATTCGATGGTCCTAGACATTAGGAGGAATCCTTCTTGACAAGGAAAGTGCATCTATTTTCGAAGTTTATTGCTACCAGTTAAGGACTTTTTGTCCTAATCATGGTAACCTCACTGGATGATGTAACGTACTACAGTTTCGCCAATATATACAAGACAAAAACTCTTATCAAGATGGGAATTCTTCCATTTGTGTGGCCCAGTCGTTGGTCCTTATGTGCGAATGGTATAAGTAGTATAACATTTTTGCACTTCATTAATTAGGGCTAGGCTGTACCGGCCGTTGAGGACTACACTAAATAAGGTATTTAGTGTTTTACGGTGTTTTATATGTCACTGTGGTAACTGTTCTAATGACACTTCTTAGGAATGATTTTACAAGTATTGTCATCCCAGATGTTTTTTAATTCATCCACTTTTAGTCTGGGTATATTATGCACCCTGACATTTTTGTAATGAAATATAGTCATGGACGATTGAATTTTGGATGAAAATTTGTAGTAAGTGACAATATTTGCAACATTGTAAAGTTATTATGCCCAAATCTTTTTTACAAGGAATGACAAATAACGTTAGATTTACATTTAGTGTTGGTGACACTATACGGGTGGTTTACAATCAGTATTGAGCAAGACAAATAGAATTGGCCACACTAAATACAATATATAGTGTTGTTATGTATGAGTTAGCTTGAAGATTTGCAACAGCACCGGGCTTAGCTACAACAAGCATTAGCTAAGGGTAACATAACCGGTCATGTCTTCTAGCTCTCTCCCAAAATGTTCGTAGGAGGAAGAGTTGAACTTAACCAAACTATATAAGTAGTTATGTGTCTAAACTTGAGAGTTTGAATCATGCCAAAGCTTTGCAAATCTAACTAGACTAGTATGTTGCCAGACTATAACTAGTAGGGTTTTGGATGACCCATGCAAAGACCTAGAACCTAACATTAGTTAACTTAAATAGCAGTGTGACCGCGTAAATAAAAGTTAATAATTGTTAAGCTAACACTTCTCCCTAGCACTCCTTAGCATTGGTTACCCTTAACCAGCAACGAGACCAGGGTTACCAGCTGGTTCAAAATAACATGTTATTTTTATTGGTCTTTTTGCAACATGACATTATCACATTGGCCATGGCCATATGGATTTCACTTGGGGATTAAAAATTGGGAAGCGAGTTACGGTGTGGCTATCGCTTAGTAAGGAATGGACCATTCCCTATGAGAAAATAGGTGGTACCATCACATGGTAATTTGAATCTTGTAATATGTCAGTTGAATGGTGCCCTGATCATTCACAAACTCACACCAACTCCAATAACATCATATTAGTTGTCAAGATTTATCATTTACGGGGTTCTCGTTTGGAGGGAGTAGGGGAGAGATGAAATGAATGAGGCATGTTTCACCTTTGCATAACATTACTCAACCACATTGATGAGTTCGGTTCCTATATTTAGCATGTGATAGGGGCTTCGACTATCTTACCTTCATGGGAAGAAACTTAGATTATAGAAGAATTTGACATCAATATGAATAGTGAATAGTGCTAGCATGAATAGCATGAATATTGTGAATAGTGTCGGTATTTGTGGACATTGTTGCTATGTATAATAGTATGGTGAATAGTGTTTGGATGAAAAGTGCTTCCTGTGAATAATGTCAGGATGAACATTGCTTCCAATGAAATACTTTTGGGAACATCACCTACGCAATACCAAGTGACACTTTGAGTGTGTATACTGTAACAAAATATTGCTACTTTGTTCAGAGGGGCCACATAATATGATTACTTTATTCCATGGTCAAGGGAATTGACCCAAATGGAGGAGTAATGTGATGTGATCATAGGCTTAGCTCCTACGTAAATCTCATGGCGGGTTTATGAAACCAAGCTATAAGACAAGTGTTATTGCCTGGTGTCATGGGTGGTCCATAAGATTATTCATATTCATAACAATGTTATGTGGGACTGACAATATTTTGTAGAATATTCCTCACATTCAGCTTGAATGATGGAATATTTTGTAGAATATTGTCAATCCCACAAAACACTATTATGGATCTGAATAATGTTATGTCTTTTGGGAAGAGGACTATGGTGTTTATTATGTTGGCCAAAAGTAGTATATATTTTCACTTGTATATCTGAGTGATAATTTCTGTGGGTTATCATTTGAAAGGATGTAGGATAGAGATATTCAAGATGGTTCAATCTTCTTCAATGAGTAACTCTAAGACAACTACACTAAATGTGACACTATACCACAGTTTACAATTAGTATTGAGCAAGATAATTAGAATTGGTGACACTAAATGTCATATTTAGTGTGCTAATGCCTGATGTCGAAGGTTGTATCTTTTTGGGAGGAATGTAATGCTTACTATCCAAGATAAAGGAGATGCCCATTAACACCAAGTCAGGTTGGGTGGGGACAAGTTGGCCTCAACTTAATTTTTTGAAGTCATTAAAAAATCAAAGTTGAAAATGGTGCCTTGAAAATGTACTTTTTGGATAACTTACTTTATATAGAAATGTGGGTTTCAACTTATTGTTAATAAAATCACTATATTCGTTAATTTGAGACTTTCTCTTGTCTCAAATTAATATATGGACCACAACAACATGGTCTAATGTTTGGGTCGTCCTACCTAAACCATCTTGATATGAGTTCTTAATTGGGTTCTTGATATGAACACCCGCTTCAAAGTATTTGCATCTTACAACATTCTTCAATATTTGTGTGGTTTTATCCATGTTCTTACATTTATAACTATCTCAAAATGCCGAAAAATTCCCAAATTAACGAATATAGTGATTAAATATATGTTACCGTTATGTAGATCCACACATAAATCTAGTATAATCTTCTCTAAACTATGTAGGCTGAATGTGAGGAATATCCGGGAATACTACGTGGAATATTGTCAATCCCATAGAACATTGTTATGGATCTGAATAGTGTCCACTGATTCCTTAAATTGAACAATATCAATTAAAATATTAATTCAAAAGTATATTAGCCTCGAGCTTTTAAACCCTTTCTAGTTCAAAATTGGTCTTGGGGGGGGGGTTTATTGGTTGACATTCAGTTTTTGAAATTACATTGTTCTATTCTACATTAAGGAATTCAATATCTAGGCAAATGTTAATCTTTCTTTACGTTCATCTAACGCATGCAACTATGTAAGTCCAAATCCTAGTTGGACAAAATTATTAGGATTAGACAAGCCAAAGCCTCACAAACCCTAATCTCCACCCTAATCACACAACATTGCTCAACAAAGAATAAACTTTCTCTTTCTATCTTTGGGCGGTATGTTGAGACACCAACATTTTAAATATGAAGCAAGATGTTTGTTGAAACCCATATAGTTACATTCTAGTTGAAGCGTGTGTTGCAGTTGCAAACTTTGAGCAATGTTATGCAACCCAAATATTCCATTGTGTGAACTATTAAAAAGGGGAGGAGGGGGGGGGGGGTTTGGCACAACACTTACTTCATACTATCGTAAAGACCAAACGATTGTACACACTTTATGGATTTTTTTCTCAAACAACTATTCAAGGCAATTTAAACATGTGTAGGGAAAAATTGTGTTTTCTACAATATAATATACTTTAATCAGTGTAGATTTGTGTTTGCAAGCCACATTACATAAACATGTGATCACATGGAAATCGTGCAAAGTTGGTCCCACTAAGACCTTATATCAAACCGAGTTTCGATGAACCCTTACTGTTTCTCAAGACCACGTTGTGGTTGCCACATCATTCCTCCAACCCCCATAGCACTCATTGGAGGTCCTTTTTTAATAGAAGTTGTTTGGAAGAGGGTTGAAGGGTTACTTCATGATGATGTTTGAAAAGAGGATTTGGGATTACTATATTGTTTATGATTCTCTATTGAGCTCATAGTCAACCTCCTTACTGGTGAACAATTTCCCCAACATATCACTACATTACGAAAAACTTGACTTTCCAATCCTTGACTAGTGTTTTCCTCGAATGAAGATTAATTTGGAACATCTTTCTCTATTCTCTATTCACACAAAACCATTAAAGGGAAAGTCAAAATTTTCCAAATTCTAATTCTCAAAGAATCAAACTCAAATATTTCAAAATTGCATCATTTTTTCAAATTTGGTGAGTGTATAATCAAGATGATCATGTATGTAGAATTAAAAAGTTAGAAACAAAACACCATCTTTGATGAATCGAATGACAAGTTCTCAATCATATTAACAAATGTTGCTCACACTTTATACAAACGATCTTATTCTTTTATGCATCTTAAAATATATCATAAATTTTCATAAGATGAACATATGTACAAAGTAACAATGCAAAGATACCTAACCTCATCTCCTAATATTGCTTTGAAATACTTTCACAATGCATGTGACCTTATATAAAAGACCACATACGGTCAAATATAGCTATTGATCTTTTATATACGGTCAAATAAAGGTAGATGCCGAGACAAAGAGAGGATTTGCTTGTTCATACGGAAGAAATTTTTTTGTGTTCACCATGATTAAGGTTAGGAAAGTGATGAAGGCATGGGTTTAAGTGGAGAAGGATGTTAACTAGGGTTTGGTCAAACTTCTGCACCGGGGCATACTGCGGGTGAGAAGGTTAGGGGATGTAGGATGAGACTAAAGTGTTCAACTAGACCCCAACGACCAAATTGAGGGAAGAATAGCTCTAGGGTGTTTGTATCGAAGCATGATCGTGTAGGCGCGTTTAGTGCAACATGATGTAGGATGCTTATGGACCTTGAGACGCCGATCGGATTAGGAGGAAAGCTTACCAATTAGGCGAGGAAGATTTTAGGACCCTTGGGAAGAGAAACATGGGATTGGTTCACGGATTGCAATGGGACAAGAGGTTCATGGTAGGATTTGCACACCATCATCTAAGGTAGAAATACCCAAACCGGTGAACTACTCTCTACCTGTGCAGTAGACTTTCATCAGAATAGCGAAGTGCCATTTCTGAAATTGATAATTGTGAGGCTGGCAGCTTGAAATGCGTGTACAGTCAGTCTAGCCAAATTTAGTCATGTTTGACTACCATCAATCACATTTTAATGTACTCATGAGTTAACTGGTTTAGGTGATGTTATGTGTGGAAATGAGCAATACTATGTTCGGTTTAAGGAGAATCTAGTGAACGAGTAGGTGGTTTGACAAACTTTCCACTTTGAAAAATTGTAGAATTTTTTTTTACCGGGAATCAAATATATGAAACAACTTGCATTCTTCATGAATCCTTCTCTTCTATCTTGGGAAATTATCTCATGACTTTAAGACCATATCTTCAATGCGAATCACCTTATTTTCACGGTTGATGGTATTTCTACCTTAGGTATAGAGGAGCTACACCGGAGGAAGAAGGGGGAGAAAACCCGTTGACAAATATTTCATATATCAAGCTTGCAATCTCACTTTATACCCTATCCTGAAAATATATAAGACCTTGGGGACATCAAGGGCTAAGGATGATGGATTTGTTATGAGGAGGTGCATATTATTTCAGCCTCTAAGGCAACTATATTACCAGTGAATATCAGTAGCATTCATCCCTTTAAGTGCAAATGATAATCCAACATGCACTGCATCCAGGTGGGGTTAGACCATCCACACAAGATGGGTAGATGGCAGCATGACGTGGACGGCCGAATGGTCCGATCTGGCAACCAAGGTCCTACCAAGTCCGTCCCCTGAGGTAACAAAGTTGAAAGAGGTTGAACCAATCCCCGTCAGTCGAGTAGGTGGCGGTTTGAGGTGGCAGGCGGAACGAACTGAGCTGGCAGCAGGCAGGTTGGGCCAATGAGAGGACCGCGGGTACCGTGGAGGGAGCGGGAGTAAAGAGGGCGTCCACACGCGGGCGTGTGCTCAACTGCTGGTCAGGTGCTTCACGCGTGAGACTGTGTGTTTGGCCCAGCTCCAGTGGGCGGGCACCGGCTGGTCCGGTCACCCGGGCCCATGTGCTGGCCTTACAGGACTCCGTATTTGCGCAGGCCTAGCTAACAATAATTCTGCAGCACCTTGGAAGGTGAGCTGGGTGCTGGTTGAGATTTTGACTGGGTTCTGAGAGACAAGGTAAAATCATAGGATTCTGCAAATGAACTTGAATATGTGAACAGTTGCAGTGAATACAAGGATGCATCTCGGTGTAGAAGTATGTGACAATGTCCAGGGAGGATTTTGGGCATAGTCGGTCGAGATCCTAGTGTTTCCGAGTCCAACTGGTTACATGTTGGCATTTTTTCAGTTTTACTTTATTAATTTGAGGTACTGTATATTCCATAAATTTCTCTAAAATAATTGGTCATTTTCCTAAAGTCTTGAACTATAACCGGTTATTTCTCAAGCTCAACTGGTTCATCTGTAACTAGCAGTCAATTCTCCCAGTTCATTGGTATGTGACTTTTTATTGTTTCATTATGTTCTCCAAAACAAACTTGAGCAATGTGTAGAATCCGCCTTGTGACTTTTAGGTTTGGGGGAAGAACCTAAAAGTTGGTAATTTAAAACCCAACCACATTTCTATAATTTTGTTTTGTTTTTACACGGGTTGTTGGAGTATTGGAAGGAAGAGAGATAGAGAATTATTGTATACAAGCGTACCTTTCATTCATCTAACATAAAGGATATGCAACCCGGAGGTTACTTTTTTTAGTTGATTTGACACCAAAATTAGTTTTAAAGACCTCGAATTAGTGTACTCAAAGTCATTTAAGATGAATCGACAACAAACCTATAAAGGGTCAAGCTTTTATGTTGAATGGATGAGAAGGATGCTGATATATGATAATTCCCTCTCTCCACTTGGAAGCACATACTTCTACGGTAATTTGGTGTAAGGAAACTTACTCTATTTATGTGCTCTGGTATAAGTATTTGTTAAGAAATTGGCTGAGGTTGAATTTATTGTGCAGAAAATTTCCCAGTTTGTAGTGTATAGATGTTTGTTGGCTGGTCACCAAATTGTCAGAGAAAGTAAAGTGTACAATCTTGAGTTAAATCTCAAAAGTTTCAAGATCATGGACCAATACTAAAAGTAGAAATATAACTATAAATATAAATAGAAAGGATAAAAGTTAAAGAAACTAGGAAACTATTGACATGAAGAGTACAAGCTACAAATGATTACGTTCCTAGCAATCCTTCAACCATCCACTCAACTATGATGTGAAGTCACACCTATAGTATGTACAACCTCCCTTTTCTTGTGATGGTGGCCGGATGGCAACCTTTTCTCTGTAGGGAGGGAATTATCGCATACGAACATAGCTCTCATTTACTGCCAATCGTCCCCAAAAGCACATTACTTTTTCATCCAACGTAAAAGCCTTGAAATGGTATATAGCCCAAGGTTGTTATTTTTTTTCTAATGAATATGACACTGGAATCAACTATAAAGACCCCATTCCAGTCCAAGCCATTCGAGATGAACCGGATGCAAAACCTATTTAGGGGTCAAGTTTTTATGTTGGATGGATGAGAGGTACGCTCATATGCGAAAATTCCCTCTCTCCCTTTCATCCCATTTCTCGAGGAAAAGCGTAGAGAATTTACTTTCTGTCGGGTACATAACTAACTTTCCATTCAACCCAAACCCACCAGAGCATCCGGTCACCTCACACCGGTGACCGGTCACGGCAAGGCCGCCGCAGACTTCCACAAGAAGAGGGCAGCAGCCAGCAACGACGAACACAGACACACAGGAAAGACGAAATTCTCCCTTTGTGTCTCAATTGCTCCGCCCGCATTCATTCACGCAATTGCCTCACGCATTGCCTGAACCAAATCTCACTCCACTTTGAACAATTGCGATCTGCTGACCTTCTGAACTCGATTTCTCTCGTCCAATGCGCATTGCTCTCGCCTTCTCTATCCAGCCATCGCCCCACCGCATGTGATTGATTGCTTCGTCGTTGCGGTGTCTGCTTTCGTGGAGCGTGGGTTAGGGCTACACTATCATAATTTCTCTTCGACTTCTGGCGCCTCTGCATGAATCGAGTCGTCTTCTGCACATCGCTGGATTTCGTGATAGCCGTGGCGTGGATATAAAGTTGAAATTTCGTGTGCGGTCACGCTTCTGGTGTGCACTTTAAGCGAAAAAGCGTTTGGGGGGAGGGTCGAGCATTGGTGTGTTCTGACTTGGAATTTCACTTGGAGAGTGTGTTCTTCCAGCTGCCGAGGTTTTCCCCGAATTGGCCAATTTCTGAGAGGCTTTGTTGTTGTCACCGGTGTATGTGGATATAAGAGGAGAATTGTTGAATTGAATTGGTGGCCCTATTCTGTATGTGCGGAGTATCGGTGGCAGTGCGAGTGAGCTAAACGCAGATATCCAAGATGGAAGCTGTGGCGTCGAGGATGGCAGCTTCCTATACAGGGATGGCAGGTGTCGCAACGTGTAGTGATGAGTGCCGTAGGGACTCGTGGACCACATGTCGTCCAAGCTCTATCAGGTATGGTTTCTCTTGCTTTGCTATCTTTCCGAAGATGGTGAGACAAAAGCATAGGATGAGTGAGAATAGGGATTTTATGTCGATTGTGTGTATTCAGCTGTTTAGGATATGGCCTTGATGTCTGAAAAGATTCACATCGTTCTCGAAAGTCTTCCATGGTTACGAATAAAATGAATTGTGGAAGATTCCACATATGTCATCTCGGGTAATCGATTTGGTTTTAAAGACAACGTTCTGTTTTGAATATCTCATCGGATCTATGCGATTCAGATGGTATTCCAGAGTATGGTATTAGAAGATGTTGTGGGAAAATTTGGTTGTCCGTCAGAAGAGATGAAGATACTTTTAGAAACATGCAATAATTGAAATACGCTATGTGATCAAGCGAGCTACGGAGATTTGCCATCGGGCCCGCATGCTTGCGTGAGAGTTTCCGGATGATCACATGGTTGAGTAGCTGTCCCTGCGTGTAGGGTTAGTTTGGTGACGTCTTTTGTGACATGTATCGCAGATGTGGAAGGTGTGAAAGCTGAATGTATTATATAGGAGCATTGATGTTCCTACAATATCTGACCTGGTCATTGCTGTGAAACCATTGCAGGAGGCTAGAGATTTTCGGAGCAAAGCTTTCCAGCAACCCATGTCAATCATTGTCATTAGCGAGCTCGTTGAGGAAACCCTCATCAGGAAAGTCCGCCCGCGCTTCAAGCTCTAACAATGATGTATTCGAAGATTCGTGTCTTCTATCTACTTTGGACAGTCCAGTTAGAAACGGCAAACATGTTGAATCCTGGGTGGAAGAATCTGTACATGAGGTTTGTTCCATCTCCTTCTTCCTAGTATATGGGTTAATGTTCTCTACATTTTCTTTTCAACATCTGCCATACCAAAAAAGAAACAGTGATTGTGTCAGTTTTTGTTGTCATCTTGAATTTTTCACTGATTTAGGGCTTTCTGTGACCAGATTGTGAGAAACATTCAGGAGGCTCCCTTCCTGCAGTATGTCTTTGATAACAAGGGCAGATTGGGGAGAACCAATCGGCAGAAAGTATCACAAGATTTATTTGATAATGCTGACTACTGGCCTGGGCTCCAACTCTCATTGTCCGAAGCTTCACCTGATGGCATCATTCTCGTGCAGAAGCTTGATCCTGCATCCCCTGTGAACTCTCCCTGGGTAGATGCATCATCCTCGACAGATGACAAAGGAGCACCTCCACGTTGCCCCTTCCAAGCCGAAGGTGAAACATGTGTCTGGGGTGTCCTTGTACAAGCAAAGGGTGTCAACAGGCACGCATGCTACCTTTTGAAGACCACGAGGTTGTGCTCTTCATTCGGGATTTGCGCCACTCGCTACTCCTTGACGAAGGCTAAGTGTTTCGGGCCATCACAAATTGAACAACTCGAGAATGCATGGTTACTGTAATTACGCCTGAACTAGGCTATTTCTTTGGTGTACATTATCGACATTGGTTTGAAAGAATTTGATCAACCCAGATCACGATTCTCAGCGTGCTCGAGGATGTGATGTCATATTCTATCAGAATATGCAATGGGCTGGGAAGAGAAGTATCTTCATCCTATAGAGGGTATGGTAACTCATCTGGGAGGCCTGTCCTCATGGGACCCTTTTTTTTGTAACATAGGCATTTGTAAAGACACACTCTCAATGATTATTTACAAAGACCATTAATGCGGTCGCTGTCATCGACATACATGACCTTGTGGTGATTCCCACTCTGTTTTGAAGCACACATGGAACCTGTCTTTGATGTATCAGCTGAAAAGTAATGAACTGTCTGGAATGTTCCTTACAAGTAGGTGCTTGTGTGTATTTTTATTGCAGCCAGCATCACTGTTGCGTACTTGATCCAATATTCTTCCTTATTTATGTTTGGGAGTCTATGTATGTACCTGGCATGTATTTGAAAGTTATGAGCAGGGGTTACACGTTCTGCTTCTTTTTATATCCTGTGGTGCAGATTTTGCAGGAGGCTGCTTATTCTGCCTTGGAATGCGTCACCGTATTCTAAATCTACGGAACAAAGTATGGTACACTGCTCTTAATTAGAACGACCCGCCTCCTGCTGATCTTGCACTGCGAGGCGGTCATTATGGTGAGCCCAGGAATGACTCCTGTGAGAGTGTGGAATCAACAGGAGGTGGGTCCTTCTCAGTACATCAAGTTTGAGTTGATGGACAAACAAGTGAAGGAGGTGTGTCAGTTTTGTTCATCTTTTCCACGATAACCATTCCTTCTGTGGTTGAGTTCAGAATGTTGTGTATTACATCTATTTTCAATACAAAGTACCTTAATCTAACCTACCAATCCCTCCTATATCCCAGTGTTTGGTTTACTGCCCTTTCCTTTCAAAACAATGCGGGAATGCACTATATAAGGTAAGGCCAGGACATCTAAGTGCTAATTCTCGACTATGACAATTGTCAAAATGCTTGTGAAGGTATTCAATCACAGGCCGCCACCACAGCCAAGATGTTGTAATCTTCCATAGAACAATGGTATGCAAAACCTTCATTCCATTCCCCTCCTGTGTCACACAATGGACACACCATTTCAGCTGGATGGAGCTGCACTATCCATTCGTGTAACTACATTACACGCATGCTTTATCCACGAAAGCCTGGAGTATTTCCAATGTGTCTTATCCATCTGTAGAAGTTTACACAGATGTTCATTCTTGTTTCACGTTAAACCAGGTTTTCGCTTTACAATGCACATGAGAAGTCTGAGTACATCTGGCGCCAATGTTTCAAACCATAAGTGACAATTGTAAGTCTGCTGGACAGGGGTTCAATTAATAACTACAGCAAGTGTTACCTACGTTATTTGTCTAGAGCACTTTATGCCACGTCATTCACGAATGAGTGGCACAGAAGTGCTTCAGTCAAGGACCCACTCATGCAAGACGCATGAATTCAGTTCCTCAACCTCTCGGCGACTTGCAGAGTGTGAGAGAAACAAGATTGTTGGATTACGTTAGGGTTAGGATTTAAGCAGCATCTCGAGACTCTCAGGCGGATTGCCAAACTCTCCACAAAAACGACGATGTTGGTAGGCTTCCGTGTCTTCAAATTGCAGTGACGATCTGTCTCCTCCCTTGAACTTGCCCATCTCAAAACATCCGCAAGCTCGACACTGCGCTCGACGCAGCTGACACTCAACCCGAATCTCTTCTGAATTTTCTCCTCAAAAATCACAAAGTTCACAAGCTACGCAAGCTTCAACCATCTTCGATCCCCTCGGCACCCTCTGATTTGTTGTGAAGTCTGGTGCAGCAAAGGAATTGCACTCAAGTGTTCTCTCCCTTTGGTAGGCTTCATCTCGTATGAATTCATCACAAACAACGGATCCATGAAAGGACACAAAAATACATTTGTTTTATAAAGAGAATAAAATACACGTTTCAAAAATTGTTGACCATTCTATGGTATGTGGGTGTTGTTTCTTATGTTCTCCAACTTCTACCAATTAGGGCCGGTTCACACGGGTTCCCAAGTCGTTAGTCCCAATTCACTTGAGGTCAATCTGTGCAATCTTAGCTGTTGAGAGCATGGAGGTTTGGGACTTACCATGACGCAGGGCCGGTTCACGTGGGGTTCCAAGTCCCACGTCCCAAGTCCCATTGTTGTTAGCAAGTCCCAACTTTTGAGCCTCAAGAAACCATTAAAATATGGTTAATTATCATTAAAGTTGGATCTTGATTATTTTATGCCAAAATATTCACAAGATTTGTGAACCGGCCCTCATACAGGTCCCAAGTCCTAATCCCCAAGTATGACATGGTTGCCTACATGGCAACACTTTTTGGAGGTGAGGCTTGGGACTTGTGTTGAGAGTTGGGTCAAACAAAAAGCCAAACCCAACTTTGAACTCAAGTCTTGAATGTTTTTTTGCATAAATTAATCAAGATTTGACTTTGATGAATATAAAGCATACTTTAATGGTTTCTTGAGGCTCAAAAGTTGGACTTTACCTTCAATTTGGGACTTCGGACCATGTGTGAACCGACCCTAGATTTGCACAACAAAACTTGTGTTGCATTAGCAAATTTGTTGAAGCATCAGCAAAGACCCCACCTCCCTTGATTTGGTAATGGCTATTGGAAGTGCATGTTTGTTGATACCTAAATTGAATACATAGGTCTTCCCATTTGTGTTCATTATTGAATGTGGAGTAGTTAATAATATTTGAAGATATAGTCCAAACCTTTTAAACATGTGCCTTGATAGTGTTTGTTCTTTGATCCTCACTGACCTTACCACACGCCAATCAAATATAGGCGTGTAATTAATAAAAGTATCAGAATAACACATGCATAACGTCTTAGTCTCAATAGTCAAATTAGGGGGGGGGGAACCAAGTTATGGTTCCCTTGCCATCACCTTAGGAAACTCATGTCAATCATAAGGCATGCTCCGAATTTCTTTGCAATTGAATATGACTTTCTCCATCTACATTCAAGGGTCATCTAAATCTTGAAGTCTGCGAATTGGAGTTAGACTATTTTATGGCAAGCATGAAAAAATAATCATTTAAAGACATGTCTACCTTCCAACATGATTTCAACATTCCTAAAAACATGGCTAAATGTTCACTTTGAACCTTGTGGTGCATAAAGGACAACTGTAGGGAGAAGAGGAGCGTTTGTAATGGGAGCCAATGGAAGGGTTTGGGAACAAGCATAAGGTTTGGGAATGTCTAATTTTCACGCCGGAGAAGGGAATTTACCTCAAGCGCACTTGAACCTTTTAATTCACAAACATCCTCCTCAACTAACCTTTTCCTTCAAGGTAAGTGGGCCTATAACAAACACTTTTGACTTTGCATTCATTTAAAAAAATAAAAAATGAAACATGCAATTGCTGTGAGATGATTAGCACATCCACATCACATGTCTTGATTGGCATACATGCTTAAAATCTGTTAACTAATTTAGATTCAATAATCAACATAATGGGGAGAGACACATATGGCCATTTAATGAGCATGAGAATCCTCGCTTTGACAACTGTTAAAATACTCATTTGAGCTTCAAAAATTATGAGAAAAATGGCTACGACCTATATTTGGATGTGCTACCCATCTCATATTAGTTTCATGTTTCATATCGTAAGAGAAGTGGGCTACACCGATCATCCCAATCAGTGCGTGTTAATATTTGGAGTTAACTATTTAATCAAAATTCAATATTTAATCCAAAGAACCTATTGGACCTTCGTTAGTAAAAATTGGACTCTTGGTAAGACGTTATTGCACTGCGTAACTCTGAATAGTAACATGCACTAATTGGGATAATCAGTGTAGTTGGACAATGTAACCATTTATTAGGGCCTATCTACCCTTAAGCCTCATACTTAATTACATACTTAATTATTACTTAATCAAACCTCTCCCATAACCTGCCTATTCCACGTGCAAGCGGGAAAGCTGGGGGCACCACTTCAGCACAGGTTTCGCCCTTCCCTGTGAGGGGTTCCAATGAGTTTCGCCACCCGTTCTGGTGCTTGACGGTGTGCTTGGAGCTTCGTTAGTAGAGGTCTGGCGAAATGTGGTGGTTGCGTGGCGATTGCTCTGCTCTTCGGCTCCCTCTGGCATCCCATGGGTTACACCCACACGCACTTATTGTTAGCGCTCATCGCAAGAGCTGAATCAATTTCCCATCCCTCTCTAAAATTCCTCCGAATTCATATCAATTTGGTCGTGGATCGGAGGAGCTCCACGTGAAGAGCATTGTCTCAATTGGAGGATATATTATTAATTTTTTTCCTTCATTTCTTATCCCTGGCGATGCACAATGTAGTGCGCTCAATGGCAGGAGAAGGACAAGCGTTGCTTGAAACTCTGTCGAAGCCTCCAGAAAGGTATTGTTCTTAACTGTAGTATTGAGATGCTTTTATTTTGTTCATTTTATGCTGGAGTAGCTTCAGAGGGAGGAATCCTTTGAATAATGTCTTTGTAAGACGATCGGGAGCGAATGAGAACGATTGAGGTGTTGATATAGACGCAGGAGGAAGCATAGCTGTTAAGTGTTTTTATATAGGTTCAGGGAGTTGGATTGTGACGTAATGAGGACATTATCTTTTGGTGATGCACAATGTGGTGCGCTCAATGGCAGGAGAAAGAGAAGTGTTGCTTGAAACTTTGTCAAATCATTGTGTTTATGTGGAGTATTGAGATTCTTTTAATTTGAAATTTTATTGCTGGAGTAGCTTTAAAGGGAGGAATACTTTGAATAATGTCTGTGTAAGACGATCGGAGGCGAATGATAAGGGTTGAGGTTTTAATATAGAGGCAGGAGACAGTATAATTGTAAAGTTAGTTGATAAAGGTTGAGGAATGGGGTAAGGAAATTGATATGTTGTAGCATTTTGGAAGCATATGCGCTAAAGCGATTGGAGCAGAAGAGTTTCAAAGTGGAGTGATTAGAGCCTTTTGATAACCTTGCACGTATGGATTCTATTCAAGGTCTAAGAAGGCGTATCATCGTATAGATTTTGAAGTTTTGATTTGACCTCGGGTGTCTCTTTCTTACTTTCAAGAAATTGGCGCCAAAAATGAGGTTTCGAGTGAGTTTTGAACAGCATGCTTAAAGAATGTGGTTCTTGGTTTTGGAGATCAAAGTAGAGATGATTAGGATTTTGTATTGCTTGAAGAAATCTATTGATCACGGTGATATACAAAGTTCTCATGTCAACCTTAGGACGGGTTGGAGTTCTTGAAAGAATGAAATCAAGTCATTCTCCGGCTTTTGGCTATTTTCCCTTTCACAGAAGATTTTGTTGTTGTTGTTATCTCCTTAGTTGTGTTCGATTTTTTATTTATATGTGAAGGTGTAATCCTTGGCTGTCTCGATTCAGCTGCATAATAAAGTCTGAGGTTAAGCGTAGGCAGGGAGCATTTATGATGAGGATCCTCAAGGTTTTTCAGTTTCGGTACAGGAACAATTGCGGATTTCTGAAACCCTGTCAATGTGGAGGCTTGGCATATCCAAGTGAAAGTGGAAGTCCAATTATCACCTGAAGGAAAGTGATTTTTGTCTGAAGAAATGCATCACCTTCGCCATCCATGTTCTGCAAAGCCGAGAACTGTAACGTCAGTCTCTAATGTGCAACAGGCATACACTCGTTCTCAAGAGAGGCGTTATCAGCAACGGAGACAGAATGTGCATGATTCTCTTGTCAGACAACCTCCTGACCCTCCACTACCATCGCAGGTATTATACTCACACTGTACGCTCAAACCATGATGGATCAATAGGAATTGATGTTAAGACCATATGATTATGCTCTGATGAAGAAGTCTGCATATGATACGGCTATAAAATGTGAATGTCCCCAGTGATCAAAAGCACTTGTTCCATTTCTGGAGGAGGAATTTGCAAAGCGACCTTGACGTGAATATGAATCAAGGCACCACTTTCTGTAGTTCAATGTCCAATCCTACTTTGCAAACTTTGGATTACAGACAGTGGGCAGGTGTATTTAGTCTAAAGTCAGTGCTAAATACAGAAACACACAAATCCTGGAATTCTTTTACAATGAGCTTGGTATTCTGAGTGGGCGTTTACGTGACTCCTGTTGTTCTGGTAGATGCAGAGGGGCAGTTGTGGAGCGTATATGCTCAGTAAAGAAGAAGCCCATAACGATGTTTCCCAATATGAGGCGAAAATGCGGACCCATCGGATGCTGCAGGTACTTGATGGCTTGATGCTCTTAAAAAGAATCAAGATATCGAGCTTCTAAGTATCATGTAGTATCGTAGAAGCTCAAACTGTATTGGGCCACTTTTTAGCTCAATTTTGCAACCAACATACTTACCTAATTGTAGCTCTTTTCTCAAGGGGACTAGTCCATGGGTTCACAAGCATTGTGTACGAACTTCATGAGCACAATCCCTTAAAATCAGAGCAGATTGAAGTAATGTTCTAAGTTTTACATCATATTCTCACCCATTCTGGAGGAATGTGGGAATGACATCAGGTTTGCACAGGTGTGCTGTATCATCTTTCTCTCATGTTGACTTCGGTTATTCAGTATGGATTCTTTAGTCTATCGATACTTATTCAAATGTATATGGTAACCAATATAAACATGGTTAACAGATGTTTTGGATGGTGGTTTTAGGTGCGTGCTCAAGAGATGCTCTTTGCCTCTCACCAAGTGGAGGATTTTCGGAACCGCAAGGCCAAAGACAAGCATCAGTTACTGAATCATCTTAAGGTTCTGTCTTCTGCTGCTGGTGCACACAGCCCTTTTGCTTTCTTGCAATTTATTATCCAACACATGTACTATATCTGATAAACGTTTCACTTGACAGTGTCTTGAGTGTTGCATAATTTGCAATATCTGCTAGGGACATTAGTCTGCATACTCAAAAGAGAATCATTTAGGGGGCCATTACAGGAGATTTGGGAAAATGATCAACGTAAGCGCATTGCAAGTTTGGAAGAGGAGTTTGTCACCTCATGCAAAAGTATTGGGCTCAGCCATGATGCTGCAATAATGGTACAGCGCAACAGGGTATGCTGCCATCACCTTTTTGAATATTACTTGTCACACATTCCGATCAGGTGTCTTGCCTACTACTAAGGTTTCAATTGCAGCGTTGCATCTTAATGGAAATATGCTACCCTGATTTATGTACTTTTTAATGCATATTGTATCTTGATAACTGGCAAGGAGAATAATCCTCACCTTTTGTTGTTTAATGGTCTCACGAAATGCTGATACTAAGTGCTAGGTACATGACAAATTTGCAAGAATGGGAAATTGAGAAAATAAAGTATTTCTTGCTAATGATTGTATAAAGCACTCCAAGTTTTTTGAGTGCCGAGTGATTAAATATTGTGTATATTGTCTCCAGGGCCTAACACTTCTTCAACCAATTATGGATGGGTTTTAGGCTGCCAAGGAAGTACTGAAGTCAAAGCAGGCTGCAGAGAGCCGTTGCTGGGATGCCCTCCGATTTGAGGAAGCTCTACAGAAGGTACAGGCTTGATCTTCAGTTTGAGAGAGCTAAGAAAGTATTTGTATTTCAATGTATGCAACATAGGCAGGTACTTAATATGTACACCTCTACATTTTTGTGTGCGATTCCAACTTCAGATCATACTTCTTCTGAGGGTTTATGGTCACCATGATGTAGTATGCTGCAATATTCTGAATCCCTTTTCGCTCTTTGTCTTTATTGGGCATCGACTCCATATGTCAAGCATCCAAAGCAAGTTCTTCCAGACATGTGTAGTTCACTGAGTAGGTGACTGTCATCTTCATCAATATTGATCTGTGATTGATTTCAGCACACTACTTAACGTCTCCCTTGTCATTCTGCTTCAATTTTAAACATGAGGGCCCCCACCCGAAATGTAGCAGTAGCCAGTGGGCGAAGGGGCTCTTCATTTATGCTTACTTCCTAAGGAAGCCGGAGTTTCTACTCTACTATTTTAGATATGAGAAGTACTTGATAGTAAATACTTCTCACCATGTGTGTTACAAGAGTTCAGGAACGTGCTTACAGAAAAGAAAGAGAAAGAGAAGCAAGAGCAGCTGCAGCCAGAAGAAAACAATCAGACCTTGTTGCAAGAAATGCTCGAACTCTTGTTCGTCCACAGTCCAGCCCAAAACCAAATGAGACAGATGGTAACCGTCGCTTGTAGAATCTACTCTGTACATTTGAAGTACTTAAAGGGGATCAAACAATCTACTCTGTACCTGTTCTCTGATCTTTACTTCTGTTCTCGTGTGAGGGTCAGAATCAGCGTAGACATTAGCTATCTGAAACTCAACGTTGCTCTCTGCATAACCTGGGACTTACAAACAGTTGCTCTCATATATAAGGTATATATAAGTGGAATTTTAATGAGTAATTATCACATGGGAGGTTTGCCCAGCTTCATTGGATTTGCACAAAGATGGCAGATGTCAGACCATCTTTTTGAACTGGTTAACAGGTTATGTGTTTACATCATAAAAATGGCAAGTTGTGCTATTTGTGTGCAGCATCAGATGATTCCAGGAAAACACATGTCAGTAGTCGTTGTCATGTGCTACGGGATCGTACGAATCGACATTCTTCACCTTCACTCAGTCAGCCCAGTCATGAAGATACAAATGCATGGCAGTGTGTTGATGCACAACATGGGCTCAATACGTCAATGAGAGCTTGCCAAGCTGAGGTCTGTCACATCCATAACATGAGGAAGCATCATGACGAGCGCACTGCAAAAGCATGTTCACAGCATGATAAGGTAAATCAAGGAGCTGCATTCTATAATTCACCTTGTATTCACCTTGATCTACAGTAGTATAAGGAAAACTCACTGAGTGCAACCTTATCATCCCATGCATTATATGAGCTGATGGCCTTAGCATCACCATCACTCTAGTCATGTGACTGATGACTTAAAGCCCCTAACTTTGTTGTGGTCTTACAATCCCTATTTAGAAAATTTGGAATTCCCTACCCCAACTTTATCTTGGAGAGTCTTGTTTTTTTATGTTTCCCAAGTAGGAGGACCCCTTAAGTTTCTGTTCTCACAAAGGCTACTAATACCTGGGCTCATATATGATGTGAGGTCATTATCAATGTGACATTAATTTTAACCTGTATATGTAGGTACTTGTATGTGTTAGAACAGAAGTCAGAAGAAGTCAATGATTTATTCAGCCTCACCATATTTAGACTTTATATTTCCGTATGTGCCTGCACAATTTTCTGGTATCCTTGTTGTTTGCATTCTCTTGAATCATACCCATCAATGTTTCAACCCTTGATGTTTCAAAAAATTGTAGATGTATTTGACAGTTGAAAAAAAAAAATCCTCCTGGTAGATGTGAGTTATGTCTCTGTGTTGCACTGTTCAGAGATTTCATGACGGTTTTAGAACTGGAGGACCAGAGCTACTGGCACATCAGTACATGCACTTCCCTCCTGACAATTCTTCTTTTGTCAGGCTGAAGATGAATCGACCGGCCTCATGCCCAGGTGAGGTTTAATTGTTCTTGACTCATTACTTTGAGCTTGATGTATGAATTACTCCTTTATAAACAAAAAAACGTATATTCATAGGAAGATGGTTGCCTTTTCGTTGGGATGATTTCTCTATGTGCTTCATTTGCTTTGTAGCATTCAAAGGTAGGTTTTACTTGTTGATTCAATAGGTGACATATATCAGGTTGGAGCTCTTCTATTTTTTTTTACCGATTTTCTCATGTCTCTCTGTTGTATGCTATGAGGCAAATGTAGGATAATGGTTTATTAGTGATATTGAGAGGATTGAAACCGGTTTCTGTTTTCATTAGGGTGTATTTGGCTCAATTTGGATAAGCACATAGATATTCACATACATAAGAAAAATATGTAGTTTAGAAAGCAGTAGGTTTCAAGCCATATTGAAAGATAATTGGATTTATGTTCAGTAAATTTAGGTTGGGAACCACTTTTGGGTAGGAACAATACCTAGATGAAGTGGTGGATGTAGAAAGAACCACCTCATATTGAGTGAATCCTGAGACTTTATTGAAAGATAATTGGATTTATGTTCAGTAAATTTAGGTTGGGAACCACTTTTGAGTAGGAACAATACCTAGATGAAGTGGTGGAAGTAGAAAGAACCACCTCATATTGAGTAGATCCTGAGACTATATTGAAAGATAATTGGATTTTTGTTCAGTAAATTCAGGTTGGGAACCACTTTTGAGTAGGAACAATACCTAGATGAAGTGGTGGAAGTAGAAAGAACCACCTCATATTGAGTAGATCCTGAGACTAAATTTTCTCGTTGCTTGCTTCGGGTATTGGGAACTTAGAGACAAGGAATAAAGTACTTCGACAACATGGTTAGATCTATTTTTTTGCTTTCTGAGTTCTATAAATAGGTCTGCACATGTGATGCAGCGGATGAGTAATAAGAGAAGATGGATGTAATTTTTGGACATATAGAATGACTAAACTGAAGTGTTGTGAACAACTCATGACTTTATGATTCCCATCTCTTAGCGTTTCCCATATCAGTCCATATTCTTCTACGAGACCTCTCACCTGCCCCTCCTTTTGTATTTGACTAAGATTGAGGGCCACCTCATTCTTGTTTTTGTCCTTCCCTATCCTTTTCAGCTGCTACCTGAGCAGGTGCACCTCGAGTGAAGTGGAATGGGCACTAATTTGGTAGCCACACTATCAATGTCTTCTTGAGGGCACTGCACTTAATCTGCTTACAAGAACAGGTCCATTGTCAAGACTGAATTTACAATCTGCTACCCAACACTGATTTTCACTGGTCTCAATCAGGTGACTGAAGAGGTCATCAACGTAAATAATCTTGATTCAAGAGATTACTGACATGTAAGATCAGAATGCATAGTATGTCGAAACATTTTAATGAGCCAAGTTGTACGAATTACAAACTTACAACTGATGTAGAAACTCCCCGCTTCACTCCATATAGTTTACGAATTTTTCTTAATAACCTCAAGAGGTTTGGTATTCTAGACACCAAGTCGGAAGATCAGTATCAAAACCACCAAAACTCAGTCAGTCAATATGTAAGCTGAGGTGTTCTTTGTGATGTGCCCTGCAGGAATGCCATTCCGCAGCCTCACATGCTCAAAGGTTAAATTACTAGACCGGCCTCTTCTGGTGCCCAGAATGTGGAGGGGTGGTACTCCCAGTGGAACCCCTAGTCGGGAAGGATCCGTTGTAGAAAGACCATGCAAGAGCAAGGCCTGCAGGATGGCAAGCGTCAGCTCAAGTTGTAATCCACATACTGATGGGGAACGCTATACAATTTCCTGGTATGTTTAATGCCTAGGTAGATGGAACTAGAAGATAAGCCGTTCAGTGACAAGCCTGCATATGATTGTGTGCATCTATGCTACATAGTAAACCTTTAATAAGCTCATAAGCTTCTTGAGAGTGTTGTTGTGCCTTTTATGCAAATCTTTAAAAGGACGTTTTGGGTGTAGTTTCTTTTAAGAGGATTTTGAGATTTCCGAACTTGGTAGTTCACACATACGCATCTGTAGTCAATCTTGATCTAATCAGGGTGTTACTTGGGCATAAGCCGCTTGCACTATGGTTCTTGGAGGGGTAGTTTGGTCAAGCACTTGCTCATGAATGGACTAGAAAACTAACAGTAACTGGCTGTTCGAATAATTCAGTCTATGTCTGGATAGTAGGATTTACTTCACATGATTCCAAAATTGTGGGCACAGCAGATTTCTTGAGGATAAGCTCTGAAACAAATATATCCTAAGTGATGATAATCAGACATGTACATCATGGAATTCTTATTAATACCACCCTCTGGTCCTCATATTACTATGCAAATTGTCGTACCCAGGTATGTATAAAGCAGGAGAGCTGAATGCTTCAGATGCCTTTCTCAAGAAAGAGAGGAAGACCGCAGCTGGAGATGTGGAGCTTCAAGAAAGCCAATCACACCCAAATGTGGCCATCAACTTACCAGTGGGGAGGTTTCCAGTTGAGAAGAACGAGAATCATGAAGATGGCTTGGATCTATCAAGAGTCTTTGGAAACAATGTGCAGCAGAAGTCACGTTTTGAATCTCGTAAAGTGGTGAGGGGCCCAGCCAAAAAAGGTACGCCCACGCCAAGATCGAGCACAGACGACACTCCGAGTACCAATTCATGGTCAATTAGCCCTGATAGAGGGCCTAAGAGAGAAGTAAAACCAGTTTCTGCCACATACTCTGATATTCCTCTTGTAATAACATGCCCGGGAAGCGAATCCATAATGAGATTGAAACTCCCTCCGAAGGTAGAGCCTTCACTACTGAGAGGGAAGCAACATCAATGGGATATTCCTGGATGGAGGAGGACAAATGGGCATGTTGAAGGTCATGGAATGGAACCAGACGAGACATGTAAGAAAGAAAAACATGACCACAATAAACAGAAACAACTTCCTTTAAAGAGATGTTGGCCTTCAAACTCACCTTCGCACAATTTGGTCAATGAGAAACTTGGTCATAAAGATACAACATCACCGAGCACAAAGAGAAGTTGGTCCGAACCAGGTCTTGTGTCTGAGAGGCCTCGCACTGTAGGCACAAGGCCTTCTAGAGACTCAAAGAAGCGAAAAGTGAAGTCTCCTCAAGCTCCTCTAGGGCATGCAGGCAATACCTTGAGAGAAGTAATTAGTCGACCTTGGACTTCAGCTCAAAACACGCGCTCCTCGCTTGTCAATTGGTTGGCAACTCCTACTGGTGACGATGAAAGGATGTCAGTTGTGGAGAGTGTCAAAGAAAACATCAGAGAAGATGTTTACAGACGGAAAAGATCGAGCCCTGCCTTTGGCACAAGAAATATACTCTATGAGCAGTGTTGCTGTTTGAAAGGAGTGGAGCAGGATAGGAAGGAGAGGAACACAACTTTTTCTAGTCCTAGGGCCTTCACTGCCCAAGATCAACAAGAAGCTGTAACTGTTATTTATGGTGCCAAGAGGCGTGCTCCGATTAGCCATTCGTGGAAAGAGACTATCATGAGATGGGAAGACAAAGGTGCAGCTATCCCTCGTGGAGAATTATCAAGTAAATCAAATTTGAGGGCAGTGGTGTCCGCTTCAGGGTCTGACACCAGTTGTCCAAAGATGAGGAAGCGTCTGTGCAATGATCCTTCCAGCTGTCTTATCGGCAAGGTAATGTTGGCTGTCCAACCTCTCCTTCTGAAAATCATGAATTTTGTGTTTTATCCTATGGGGAGGTATCTGGTAGCCCCAAGAAGATAGTGGGTCACTTCATGTCTGGTACGAATGTTGATCCTGAAAAGTTTATTCCTGAACTTCACAATATTGGCATTGTGCAACATCTTTAGACAAAACTCCAAATTGTTGCTGTCCTTGCCTGGAGATTATGTTATCTAAAGATGGCAAAGGATAACTCTTATCACTGAAAATATTCTTCAGTGCATCGTGAACTTGACTACAAGATCTGGAAGCTCAAGCAGGTGAAAGGCTTTGACATGCTTGAGAAGGATATGGGACACCCACCAAGGCTCTTAAGGAAGAGGGCCACATGGAAGAAGAACGACTTACATCTGTTAAAAAGAAGAGCAGTCTCCCTGAGGAGGAGTCATGATCACAGGTTGAAGGCCACCATTTTCTCAGCACAAATACGACGGTGTAGGTCTACGCCCTCCTCTCCTAATAAAAGAGAAGCAGACAGTAAACCTCCATATCGTAGAGAAGATTATGTCAAAGCACAGGGGAGTGGAAGTTTTCTTGACAGAGGGACATCTATCCCAAACAACAGACACTCGCCAGTATGTATTTACACACTTGAGGATAAGTCAGAGTTTATATGCAAGATTGGAAATGATTATTGAGGTTGTCCCCTGCCTGTATGTTAATCTGAAGAGCCTAACTCTATTCATCTTCTTGTGAATACTGTTGCAGCTTGCTTTTTCAAATCCAATCTGCAACGGTTTTCATATATGAAACACCAATGATTGTATTTTTCTTGGATATACTTGCATTGGAATTGCTAGAGAAGTCGCCTACAGCTTCATCGATGCATTCACGTGTGATTGTGATATTTAAGTCATTATTTTTAAATCATCAATAAAGAACATCCAAGGACTGAGAGTTTCCTTGATTTGATAGTCATGAAGCCAATTCTATGGGATTTTTTTTTTCAGTCAGCTTTGGTTTGTAACAGGTGCTGCCAGGACTTGATTTAGTCAATGTTGGAGAAAATGAAGGAACGAATGTGGAAGAATCTGCATCCTTTCCAATTCATTCTAAAATGGACATTGCAAAAGTAGGACAGTCTAAAACTCTGCAAGATGTAGGACAAATAACTGCTCGGGATGTTGCTGATAAACTCATCAATGCATGGGTGACGGGAAGATATAACAGTGAATTCTACAAGGCTATGAAAAAAGCAACTAGAATTACAGGTATGAAATACAGGATGGCTTGACCCCTTGCCACCAGATTCCAATTTGCACTATACTCCCCTCATTGACTGACCTAACTTCGTTGCCTGATGCTCTTAAAATTTTGCTACAGGTGAATGCAACCCATCTGGAGAGAATCAAGCTGAGTATCCTGGTCGGCCGTATCTGAGGCCTTGGTTGTCTCAAGCAGATGCCTCCAGCATAGGAACGCCTCCTGATGAAGCATTGCGTCAAGCCACTCTGGTAGATCAGAGTTCGGACTCTCTCAGAGTTTCTCATCGTTGGCATAACGGGATGAAAATTAATGATGATCGATGCCATTCAGTGTGTCGAGTACTTCATAAAAGTGGAATAGTGCCTTCTTGGAAAAGAGAAACGATTGGTGAAGGACCCCCTATATCATGCCAGGTTGGTATATAATGACACCAATGCTGGGTGGGTATACCTTGATACACTTCTCCATGTGTTTTTTGAGATTGTCACTGGATTTCTTAGTGATAATATATATTTCTTACAACTGTTGTCAAGGGTATTAGAGGAATGAACTTCTATTCCTCTGACCTTGAGTTGATATCATTACAGTGTTCTTGAAGCTGGTAATGAGAGATGTTATGAAAAGAGTGCTTTCATGTTTTCTCAAATTTAGTCATTAGTGATGATTTTCAAGCCTACAGATGGATGTTGCACATAATATAGTTAGTTGGGAGTGGGAATACCTTGACACGCTCCTCCATATGTCACTGTATTTCTCAGTGACAATACCTTAAATTGTTGTGAAGGGCATTGGAAGGATAAAGACCAATTCCCCTGAAATGAGTTGATATGATTAGAGGGTTCTTGAAGCTCGCAATGAGAGATGTCATGAAAAGAGTGGTTTGAAATATTTAGCATATTTACTCAAAGTCCGTCATTAGTGATGCTATTGAAGCCTGTAGGTGGATGTTGCACATAATAGAGTCAAGCGCCTACAGGTGAATGTTGCACATATTGTTATTTATTATATGTAAGCTGAAGGTCTGGTTCCTTAGTTCAATTCGCGAGAACTAAGTTGTGATTGTGAACAGTCTACTTTCAACTGATGATGAGATTCTTATTAGGTTATGTTTTATGGTGTGCAGAGTTCTGTGCAAAGCCATTCACTTTCTGTTGATCCTTCTCTGGAGGTAGCCTGTGAACCAAGTTACATTATGGCAGATGTCCTGGAAGATACTTCCTTTGGAAGGTCGGAGACTCCCAGGCAAATGGCTACTGCACATTCAGCTGTTACACCTTCAATAAGCTCTGATGATGACATTGATTCTGGAATGAACCAAGATGATGCAAGTCTTTCTGGAGAGACATCCAGTAGCCACTACACTGGACTATCTGTTAACTTCAGGTTAAGGAAAGAAGGTGAGGTTTCTGATTCCCTTCGTGTTTGATCAAGGACAAGGCTTTTGAGAGCAGTTAATCTTGAACGCGAGCACAAATCTAAATTTCTGATTTGTGATAATTGAATCTGGTGATTTGAATGCGATGGCCACTTCAAACTCCAAATACTTCGTAAAGTGTTCAATTACAAATGACATTTATGATTTGGATCATTGTTTTCCCTTATTAAGCTGTGCGTGCAGATGACAAGACTGTGCAAAGGAGGTTCTCTGCAACCCATAGGCAGTCACCACTCTCTTCTTCTGGATGGAGCCAAAGTGGGGCAAGTGACGAACCGGATGGAGAGATAGTACCAAACAACTCTGTGCATGTCTCTCCTTGGGACACAGGCACCGTGTACAGGAGTATGGTGGAGCAGAAGTCATTATGTGCTTCCCCAACTCCTGAACACGCATCAATCAGCTTGCTTCCCAATCAGCAGGGAGTGGGTCGCCCAACTCATGGTTGCATCTCCAGGTAGATAAAATTGCTACAAAAGCAATAAATTAATATCTTGCTCAATTCAGTAATTTCAATCCGACCTATCCCATGTCATTCTGAAATGAAATCATGAGTCTTCATAGGCCATATTGAAAGAATTTTGTCATTATGATGTTGCTTGTGCCATCTTTTTTTGGAGTGACCAACTCACAACTTCAATGAGAATATTCAAGGGACTTCTTATAATAGAAGCAAGATTTCTTCAGACTGACCTGGCTTTTGGAATTGTACCTCTAGCACATTTTATGAACCATGTCGAAGCATCATACATGGTTTGTTGAAGCTTCGCAGCATAACTGTGTGATGCTTCAAAGCCCTTGCATATTATATTGAAGCATAATATATCTGGCTTGCAGGGAATATACTGGTGTCTTGGGAATACAGCAACCGAATATCCACCTCCAGAAGCCTGGCTTAAAGTCCCCTTTGCCTGGAGACAAATCTAGACTCAAACATAGCCAAGAGAAGAAACTCAAATTCAACTCGCTGAGGAAACGTTCAAACTCCACCCAAACACAAGTCACTCTCTCCTCTTACTTGTCTACAAGGCCTTCCTTAAGCCTGCCATCCAGTCCAATGAAATTACGAAACCAACTCTCTTTGCAAGGACGTGATCTGAGTTTGCAACGTACACCTGCGACTGCGTGTAGGTATGAAGATTGGAAAACACAAGATGCAAGTACAAAGTTGTCAATGCCAAAAAGATTCAGGAGGCCAGCTTGGGGAGAGACGATACAGACTCAGGTACTTGTAGATTCTATGGTGACGTCATCCGGTGAAGAAACTCATCTGCCAACTTATGAAACGAAACTGATGGTCAGGCCGTTTGATATGGACAATGAGGAAGCCGGTTCATCAGTTGACATGGTATTTGAATCGGATCCCAACTAGACGCATTGTAGCTATTTACTTTCCAGCTACCATATTGGTCCTGGTTAAGGTAAGTAAGTCTTCCAAGTTCCATCAGCTCTTTCATGGTGTTGCCCTGCAGGCCTCCTTTGCATGCAGTTTGGCAACCCAAAATGAACCAATTGCATTGAGGACTTCAAATAATCCATGACTGTGCGTGATTTGTCTCCATTGTAGCATAACCGCCGCATTGTAGCATAACCCAACACATTGTTATCATTATGTGGGTATTCTTGGCATATCTGTAATATCAAAGAGTTCTGTCATTTCCTCAGCTTGTACTATCTGAAGCAGGTTCATCAGTTGACATGGTATTGGAATTGGATCCCAACTAGACACATTGTAGCTATTTACTTTCCATCTACCCTATAGGTGGATAAAGTAATATGTCTTTCATCAACTATTTCATCATGTTGCCCTGCAGGCTTCCTTAAATGAAGGCTGGCAACCCATAATGAACCAATTGCATTGAGGACTTTGATCAATCCATGACTAAGTGGGATAGCCCTTCCATCAAATTGTGGCTTGGTCTTGTGCAAGTCTAGATGCTTTAACACCTTGATATCATTACGTGTGCATTCTTGACATGTGCATAGCATTGAAGAGTTATCTCGTAAAAGTTTCAACTTTCCTTAACTTGTATTTCCTTTAATTACTCATCAACCCATGAAGCAGGTTCATCAGTTGACATGGTATTCAAATTGGATCCCAACCAGGTGCATCGTAGCTACTACTTTCGAGCTACCTTGTAACTGGTTAAGGTAAGTATGTCTTTCCAATCAGCTCTTTCATGATATTGCATTGCAGGCTTCTTTGCATCCCATAATCAGCCAATTGCATTGACTTTGAATAATCCATGACTTAGTGAATTGTTTTTCCTTGCGTCAGAGTATGGGGGTCTTGGGCGAGTCTAGATCCTCCAACCCATTGCTTTCAATATGTACTGCATTCTTGACATAGGTGTGATATCAAGAGTTATGTCATGACAGGTAAAGTTTCAACTTTCCTTTGCTTGTATTATGTGTAAGAACTCAGCTCAACCCTCATTGTCTTCCAAGGGCTTTTGAGGAACTGCCCTTTTCCCAATATGCTCATGGAGATTTGAACCAAATGCTCCAGGTAGATGGGTCTTTAATGGTTACATTTTCTGACTAGCCCACTTCTCCTAGGATATGGTTAGCAATCCAAATTGAGGCCATAGCCACTTTCCTCATAACTTCCAGAGCTAAGTATCAAAGTGAAGATTCTCGTGCTCATTAAATGGTCATTTAGGTCTCCACAATTATGTTCACCCTAGAATGGTTATCATATTTTGAGCCTGCAATTCAATGTCTTTCAATCACATGGCTTTTTGGTATCCATTAGGCCTGCGCACATGGCGCTGGTTCGCCCTGCCAGCCGCCTAGTGGAGGTCAATGTGGCCCCCCGCAATTGGCCAGCTGGGGGCATAGAGGCTCACACGCCAGGCGGACGGAGAGTGCCTTGCGCCCCAGCCTCCGCCTCCTTCCGCTTCTCTTCCCCGATTTTTTTACCTCCATGTGTATGAGTGTGAGAGAGAAAGGAGAAAGAGGGTGTTTCGCAGTAAGAAATTTGACAAAGAATTACCCGACGGAGGGTGGCGAACCCATGGATTCTGGACTGAGGCGGACGGTCCGCTTTGCCACCCTCGTTGGCGGAGCTGGATGAGATTCATCGCCTCTGCCAAGCGGAGCGGCTGATGGTTGCTCATGTGCGCGGCACTATTCTTGGGGCAACACCAAACCCCATAACTACTCAAATATCTGTGTTTTAAAAAGAAAAGTAATCAAATAAGGGTTGTCTACCTTATCTGTAAGCCATTTCAAGCTGCTCCTCGAATTTTAGACCCATTCCTCAGACACAAGGCAGCAGATGCTACATACTATTTCACGGCACTTTCATTGGAGGAATGAAAGAACCTTGGCTTTTCTAATTTTCTAATCAATTTGAATACAGTTTCTACATATATTTCGAACCTACTACCATATGCCATTGAACACATGACGGTATACAGGAAAACCCAACAAAATTGAATGCTGGTAACACCAGTAAGTCCATCAAAATTTGGTGCCTGTCACCTCCAATTTGAGTGATTGACTGCACTTGCCACTTACGGACTTTCTAGTGGGATAGGCCAAAAGTGCCAGAAATTGGGATGGGAAATTGCCACCAATTATACTGAACCTTTATTGGGCTTTCAAGGATGGTTCTAATAGTCTTGCAGCTTGAGAAGAATACATAGCTCGCAGCATCCCTACTTGAAAAAGTGCCGAGCTCTATTATACACCATTATGTACAACAGAAAGTACTGAAGTAGCAACAGTGAAAAGGATTACAATAACTTAATTTCCAACTCAATTTCAACAACATTCAACGTCAAGCTTCAACTGATATTTGACTGCTTTAGTTGTTTCACCAGCTTAGGTATTGTACCCATAAACATTTTCCTCAAGAGCTTTACAAGGAACTTTCACTATGTCAGGTGGTTTTGGTGGGACTTGACTACTTAGACTTTAACCTTTTTGTAGCCTGAGACTGACGAATATGCACAAACCTAACTCACGATAATTTCTCAATCTCATACCACGTGAGACTGAAGTGCCTGCGTTTTCATGACATTGAAAGTCTCTTGCTCATGGCTGCCTATGCAGTGGCCGTATGGTACTTATTGGAGCGACTAAAGTGTAGGACCCGTAGAGGGCACTCTATTCCTCCTTCACTAAGTGCCAGAATGTGGGATTGAGTGGGTCTCAACCAATGTAGGAATGACAGGTGGAAAAATTTAAAAGAAGAAAAATGTAATTCCCTATTGAAATAAAGATGGGGGTTTTAATTGATTTATTATCCACCATTGTGCCAAATGTTATTTGAATTTGTGCAAACAATGACCTCCCAGACATGACTTTACTCTTACACGTTTGAGAGATTCAATTCAGGGCCTCACACTAGAAGAAATCTTGTCCATTTCAACCCTCCTTGCGACTAGGCCATCAAGACTAAACCAAGAAAATGCATAAACAAATCAATTCGGTTGGGAATCGGGTGGCACCTTCCACTAAGAAAATGCATAAACAAATCAATTCGGTTGGGAATCGGGGGGCACCTTCCATGGGTACACCACGGGTACCTTCCGGTTGCCTACCAATTGAATTGTTTATGCATTTTCTTGGTGCGAGTTGCGATGGCCAAGGGTTGAAATGGACACGATTTCTTCTAGTGTCAACATGCACAAAAACATATATTTGAGTTACAAAGAATTCTATATTAAATTGAGTGTGTCAAAATGACCCCATTCCAATTAACGTGTTTATCAATTGCACTTTTGATTTTTGATTTTTTAAAATAAATTTGTTGAATACCTTAAAGTGTAAAGGATTTGAATATAGGTTTTAGGTGCCCTTGGATGCAAATACATACTTATAATATTAATCATAGAATTCTATCATGACTACATTTTTAATCTTTTGATAGAAGATAATGCTAAATGAACTTCAAAACGCATATAGGTGCTCCATCGAGTCCATTAGACCTTTAAGAGTTAAAACCAAAATTCATTACAGGACAGTTCAACCACGTCACCTTTTAAAAACCACCTTTGAGCTCAAATATGAGGGTCACATTTCATAATATGCTACAGTTTGTCCACAGTTCACTTGCATATGTCAAAGCTGAATGCTATCTTGGAATATGTGTAGCATATCACATGAACCCAAATTAATCTTAAAAAATGTAGGATGAAAAAGGAAAATGTAATAAGGTCATCATCCTGTCTATGATCGGGGAGAACCGGCAGTTAGTTACAGATGAACCGGTTGAGTTTGAGAAATAACAGGTTGAAGTTCAACACTGCAGGAAAATTACCGATCATTTTAGAGGAATTTATAGAATATACCCCAATTTAATAAAGGAAAACCGAAGGCTTTCAACATGTACTAACCGGTTGGACTTGCAAACACTAGGATCTCAACCGATTATGCCCAAATATCTCCCCGATCACTGATCCCTGTGTTATGCAATGTACTATGATGAGGTATTGTGTCTGTGTAGACTCATTCATCACAGCAGAGAATCACAAGGACATGTGCCATGGGCGCACATGCGTCCATTGAAAACGTTAACTACCCTGAGTCATGTAAAGTTGGCACATCTAGTCAAATCAAAGGACAAGAAGTTTCTATATGTAAGGAAATGAAGGCTTAGAATAATTTAAACGGAAAAGTGTATTGATCGTGGCAAGCAAGCCTACTGGTGAAATTCAATGCTCTACACGAATGTTGTACAAATTGGAACCTCGTGCATATCCTCCTCCCATGAACAATAACTTGTCGCTGCAGCCATAAAATGGATGTGGTTGTTCATTGAACTTGTGTTTGGAGTCCACCTCGTCGTCGTCGGGTAAGTAACTAAATCTTGAGAGCCTAGCCATCATGGCGCTGTCTCAGAAAGATTTGATGGTTCCTTTCAATGTGTCGAGGGCGATTCTCTTCATGGTCCTCGTGGCATGCTCCATGGTGGAATGCACGACCCTGGTGAGCACCGGAACGGTGAATTACCAGGTGATCAAGTATTTCGTTCACGACGATTTGTTGCAGAGGGCCAACAACTCGGCGTTCGTCATTGCAGCACCAGGTGGCGACCTGAGCACAATCCAGCAGGGCGCCCTGGTGGCGATCAACGACCCCATCACCGAGGGGCCTGAAGTGAACTCCCGGAAGCTCGGGAATGCGCAGGGGGTCTACCTCTCGTCCGAGCTCGAGCCCAACAGCTTCCACATTCACCAACAATTCACGGCCGTGTTCAAGGACAAGTACAATGGGACGATCTGTTACCAAGGCGACGACGCCGTGTTGCTCCCGGTGCGCGAGATCGCGGTCGTGGGCGGAACTGGGGACTTTCGGAATGCGTTCGGGTATTGTTTAATCACGACCGTGAAGCAAACCGACACGTGGTCGTTCTTGCTCGAGTTCGAGACCCATCTTTACATTCCAGAGCTAAAAAATATCCAAACCTCCTAGAGAGATACCGGCCTTAAATTAACTTAGGGTCCGATCGCCAACAACCGCTCTTGGGTGTGGTTGAGGGGTTATTACCTACCTTAATATTAGTCTCTGGATACTAGGCAAAGCTAAATCATTGATATTACCCAGGCTGATGGGAGAACAGATTTGAAGTTGGAGTGAGTAGTCTATTGCTTTCGCCATTCAACGTGGTAGAATTACAGAAATGGAGCTGTTCACAATCGAGTTAGAACTCAATCATGAATAAATTTCTAAGTTAAGTGATTCTTGCAAATTAATGAATGTTCTTCAATGTGGGCAATCGTAGATCGTATGTAAGTATGATACTATGAGAAATGCCTCACATTATATCGAGTTACAGAAATGGAGCTTTACATTATAGAGTTAGAAGTTGAATAAATTCTTGAGTGATTCTTGCAATAAATGTTTTTGAACGAGGCAGTCATAGTAGATTGTATGCAAGTACAACACTAACAGAATGTATTGTAACTACTGAACCAGACAAACTCACATCAACACAAGCTTCATGCCTTTATTATCAAATCACTCTTACAGATTGCAGCAATACACACACACTACAACATCAACAACTAAACTAACTATCTACACAGCAATAGCAACGTGAGGAAGATGATGCTCAACACATTCATCCAACTCTCCTAATGGCAAACTACATTCATCCAATACCGAAGCATCTAAACCCTAACTTCTACATTCTTCTACATTCTTCTACATGTCTACGTTCTTCTACAATGACACTACGAATTGCCTCCAATACTCCCACTCATTGTACAAGAACATATTGAGCCATCCAGGAAACATCAATCTCCCACTTGGAGAGGTACTTTCTTGCAAACATTGAGTGCATGTCTGAGTTGGTGAAACGCGTCAGGAGGAAGAGCCTTGGTAAGGATGTCCGCAAGCTGTAACCGAGTAGGGACATAGAAAATGTCAATGGCACCCAAAGCATGGAACTCACGAATAAGATGATAAACAACGTCAATATGCTTTGTGCGCTTATGGAACTCCGGGTTCTGAATCAATCGAATAGCCGACTGATTATCAGAAAAAAGAGGGGTTGGAGCAGACTGTGGAAAACCAATATCAGCCAAAAGCCTTCTGGCCCAAACCACTTCTTTGCTGGTGAGTGACGCAGCCACATATTCGGATTCCGTTGTCGAAGAAGCGGTGCAAGGTTGTTTCCTGCTGAGCCACAGAACGGGACCATTATTCATGAGAAGAATGCTCCCACTACGACTCTTACGGTCGTTCACATCCCCAGCATAATCAACATCAGTGTATGTTGTAAGTTGTTGAGGAGGTGCTATGCCGGCAGAATAGCACAAAGAGAAATTGGTGGTGCCCCTGAGATACTTCAAAATTCTTTTGACAGTGGTGCAGTGAATTTCACGAAAATTATTGGCAAACTGAGCTATGTTACCAAAAGTACTCCACCCTTCGATTTCATCCTAGCCCGAGTGGAATAGTATTGATGACACTTAGCAAACTCCTTCCTTAGTAACTCAATGTATCATTCCAATATGCCTTTGGAATATACACAACGTTAATGACTTATGATTTAACCCCCAAGGCTATATCCAGAACAAATTTCAGAATAGTGTAACTTTTCCATTACTTCTCGGAATGTCCTGAAATTTTATCTGTAACTAGGGAGACAAAGCAAAAAACATCTCACCAATTTGTGAGCCTATCCCATTTTCTGTCCGACAGTTATGACCATTTTAGTGTGTCAGTCTACCCAGATTTCAGAATGTCATAATTTCCTCCCACGGGCTCCAAAGAACTTCAAATTTTGGGAGCAATCACAAAAACTAATTGTTTATGAACCCCTGAAATTTCAAACTATTTTCATTTTCTACCAAAATGTTATGGCCTTTTTAGTCTGCAACTCTTGAAAACACTTCAGAATGATATATCTTCTTCTCATCTACTCGGAATGACTTGAAATTTGTACCACAACTAGGAAACCTAAGAACAAAGCATCCCTCAAAATTTCATGCGTTTCCAAGCCTCTGTCCAGGAGTTATGCCCATTTCAGCTCGAAAATGTAGACAAAGTTCAGAATGTCATAACTGCTGTTCCAATACTCCAAACATCCTCAGATTTTAACCATGTTCATATAAACAAGTTGTTTACTAACCCTCTAAATTTCAATGAAGTATCTTCTTATGCTCGGAAGTTATGCCCCTTACAACCTAGACTATTCAAAGGACCCTCTCATTTACCAATTCGTGTTCCGGCAACGTGTCACTAAAAGTACTCCACCCTTCGATTTCCTCCTAGCCCGAGTGGAATAGTTATGATGACACTTAGCAAACACATATATCCAAGAAATATGAACTCAAGTACTACAACTTGAAGCCATAAATTATATTAAAATCATTCACACCCAAACTAATGCTAACAAGAGGTCAAGCCCTCTTCAAGGCCAACTAGCCTTGGCTCCTAACTTCAAAACCATGCACACACATGTGCTCCTATCTTGCTTCTATACACCCACACTTATAATTTAAATCCTAATTCAAATATATTCAAACATTTAACTAACCTTGGCTTTCTACCTACCACACTTTACCAAGGTATGTCCTCATACTACTTAAATCCACTCCACACAAGCCTAATGCTTCAAACTTAGCTTTCTTCAAGCTTCACTCTTTTTATATTTTTGTGAATAATCATAAATCAACAAAACACTACTTGTAATATTTTACAAGTGTTAACAACACATGTGGGCATCAATTTGGGCTCACAAGCTACCACTGAAACAACGTGGGCAATGTCTGGTCGTGAATTAGTCGCTAGATACAGCAACGAGCCCACAATCTCTTGATAAGGGAAAATAGGGATCTCAGTAACACCATCATCTGGTCGTGGACTACACAGATGCACATGAGGGTCACTTGGGGTGGCCACGGGATGGGCGTCTTAGAAGCCATACTTGGTCAACAGTGTCTCTGTGAATCGTTGTTGATCAATAAAAAGTGCCTTGCGAAACCTGTCACGTGTAATGTGTAAACCCACATACACATCAGCGTCTCCCACTGTGACCTCAAAAGTAGTCTTCAAATACGAAATCATCTGCGAAATGAGAGCTCTATCCTGGCACATAGCCAATCCATCATCAACCCACAAAGCCAAAACAAGCTTGGGTTCTGTTCGAGATAGAAAATGCATGGATCAGCAGAGCTCTGAAGAAGATCATGTTGTTTGAGAAAATATGAGAAAGTCTTATTCCAACCTCGCGCAGATTGTTTCAAGCCGTACAACCCTTTCCGAATCCGACACACCATTCCGCGACAATGGGGAAACTTGCTATATAGTTCTTCTTCAAACCCAACAGGTAGATCCATAAAAATGATTTCATGAATGGGGGCATTGAGGTATGCCGTTTTGATATCAAACTGTACCAAGTGCAACCCATTGGCGCCTGCAATGGATAATACAATACGAATGCTCTCGGAGCGCGCTGTAGGAGCAAATGTCTCCTGATAGTCTAACCCATAGGTTTGAGAAAACCCTTTGGCGACTAACCGTGCTTTAAACTGCTCGATCTCACCATTGGACTTAACCTTGATTTTGAAAATCCACTTGTTCTTGACAGTGGTTCTTCCTGGAGGGAGTTTCTCAAATGTCCAGGTTTTATTTTTCAACAGGGAATTGATTTCTTCTCGCATAGCCTATTTCCATTCCTCACAATGATCGGATTTCAACGCCTGGGCAACCGTCACAGGTTCTGGAGGCAACACTGGTACACGATGTATACTCCCCTTTTGAGTAATAGCAATGCATGACATCGATGTACCTGTGCTGGTGTGATTGTAGATGTCTGCAAGACTGCGAGTCCGGAGACCAGAGTGTTCACTTGGTGAATCAGCTTCCAATGACGGAGAAAAACTACCTTGCGGGAGCGATGAACTAGCTGGTCTGGACAATGAGTCTACTTGAGTGTCGACGTGGTCGGCTTGAGACGAACTGTCCATGTGTGAGCTAGAGGAAAGATCATGAAACAGAGAACGAAGACTTGGTAACTCTTGCATGCCCGCTGAACATGTTGGAGAGATATGAGGGCCACATAAAGACGCCGAAGGAGTAGAGTTTCCTCCCACCGCAGATACTGAGACAGGCGAAGCAACGCCAGGGTTATTGTCCACAGTAGTGACACTAGCGGGTGGGGACCCCGCTGGCAATGACTCTGGAATAAAAAAACTCGAATAATTTGGTCCCGGTGAAGACGAAGTGGGTAGTGGACGTGACATGGTGTCCTCGTCGAGGAGGGGTTAGGATCAATCATCCGAGTTAAGTTTCTGGTTGGTTTTTGCCTATGGGGGTTATACAAATTATATTGGTTATTAATTAATTTAACACGGTTTAACCACGAAAACTCAACTTGATGGGACCGGGGAATAAGACAACTTGTGTGTTTAACATGTTGCATAATCTTCAAGGGTTGGGGACTTCACCACCAACCCTTGGGCCAACAATATGATAATGGATTCGTGGGCCATTAACCCCACCTTTCCATCAATAACATTCAGAGTGGTCATGTCGGTGATTAACTCGATTTCACCACATACAAAATTTTCTAATAATCAAAGCTACTATCACAACATACCAATGGCCTCCAAAAATAATGGAGTTGGGTAGCCCCTTGGTGGTCAAGTGGTCAAACCATTTGACCTTACGAGATAGACGAGTGGGTGTAGAATTGCGTACCTTAGCCGCGCTCCCTCCAATCCTAAATGAAAGGCTAGGGTTAGTGGCTTACCTCAATTCTCCTCATTCGATAAGGCTTGATGTGGGCCGAGCCGCCACCTTCTCGCCTTGCTCCATCTTCCGGACATCAATTTCATCTCCGTCTTTGAAGCTAACTTGGTTGCGGTTAAACTTCAATTTAGTATATTGTAATCTTAGCCTTATTATAATTTATTCATTTAGTTCACCTTATTAGTTTTTTAGGAACCTAAAATTCACTTAAATCGGATAAGATTTGCAAAAGTAATAAGGTTTGGAAGTACAGTGTCTATTCAATCTATCTTTCAAATTCAAAAATTCATATTTAATTCATTGCTTAGTCAAATCAAAAGTTTTAAACATCTCTGGAGAGCTATCAGAAAGAACTATGAGAAAAAAAATATGAAATTTGTAAAATAAGCCAAGATACATCCACCAGCCTCCTTGTAATGCAGTAGTCCACTAGATTTGTTCAAACTATGTACTGCACGCTTGGAAATTCATAACTAAATCATAACTCATTCAAATAAAAATTACTAAATATCTTTGAAAAGCTGTTAGAAAGAGCTATAAAAAAAATATGATATTTTCAGAGTAAGCATAGATCAATCCAGTAGACTCTCTGTAATGCTGCAGAAACGTTCAAACTATGTACCTCACCTTTGAAAATTCATAACTAATTCATAGTTCACTCAAATCACATGTTCTAAATAGCCCTGGATTGAAAAACAAAAAGCTACTTAGAATTTTTTTTTAGAATGACTTTCTGATAAGGTCAGCATGTCTGATCCAGCAGCCGCTGCCTAAGTGAACATCCTAGTTTTTGCCTTAACTTTGGAAAATCATAACTAATTGCTTTCTTAACCAATTTGCAAATAAAAACCGGCTATGAATAACTATAGAAAATCTCTACAAAAAAAAACTAAATTTTGGTTTCAAGCGTTAGCCTAAACATTCAGGCCATTAGCGGCCAAAATTTCCAAGGCCTCAATAGTTAATTTGCATTCTAACCTATTTTGATGGAAGAAAGAAATTTTTTGTGTGTTCACAAATACACATTCTAACTAAAAGTAGGTAGGGAGGTGTTTTTCTCGAGCCTTACTACTAGAGATATGCAAAATAAAGATTCTTCCTAACTACATTGAAGTAGGGTTTCGTCCAAATTCTAGAGGGAAGAGGGATTTCTCTTTAACTATTTAGAGGTAGGGCTTCGCGCATCTATTGGAAGAGAAGAGAGATTTGTCTACCTACATTGAACTAGGGCTTCGCCCATTTATCGGAAAGAGAAGGGGGATTTCAAGGTGAAAGGAGGGGGTTTTTTAACCCTTTCACAAACTGGTTGGACCCTTCTGCCACCGGTTCCATTTTTCGACCCCCTCCCGAAATTTTGGCTCGGGGATTTTTTCAGTCGAGGTAGCCACCCCGTCGCCGAGGTGGCTCCGACGGGAATGCATCTAATTAATTCTAATTTCCGCCATCAAGTTGGCAAGGGGGCAAAGGGACAAGTGGTCCCCTTGCTATTTTTTCTTCAAAGTCTTCGCGCTAATTTTTTCCTCACGCCGAGCTCCTCCACTCGTCTTGCGTGACCCACACTAAGTACTAAACTAACCTTTGTCTAGCTAGCTCTACTAATTTAGTTCTCTTAGCTAGTTGCTTTCACTAACTACGTTTTGTTCCCGCTAACTAGGCTCTTACCTAGTTAGTTATTTTTCCTAACTTAGCTAATTTCTATCTCTAGTTAGTTTCAATTTTACTAACTCTACCTAAAATTAGATTTTTCCCTTCACGGATGAAGGTCCGAAGTCCTTGGTAATTTTCCTTTTTTTTTGAGCTAAACGCTAAATGAACTAATTTTTCCCTTAATTCGCTATCAATCCTAACTTCTAATACTAAAATCCTAACTAAAAGTGACCCCACGGAGTGGTGGACCACTCTGGTGGTTCACACCAGTGCTTCTTTGGAGAATTTGAGGAAGAGTCCGACTCCTCGGAGCACTCACTGCCGAAATGGCCTTTTCGACAGGGTTGTCTATCCCGACGTCATGACGGTGTCGTGCCGTCATGACGTGTCGTGTCGTGACGGACCCCTCCGTCACGACACAATAAGGTCCACGTAGGGTCAACCTAGGGGGAAGCTAGTAGGGTGGGTAAAATACTTACCTTCTTGCCAAGGTGGCGTCCTATGTGGCAAAAAAGGCTGATGTGGATGTGGATATGCCTAGCGCCAGGTAAACCATTTTACCATTATGTTTATCATTCTGTTAAAATCAAAGTAGTAAAATATGAGTAAGGAGGATGTGGGGCGGACGGGGGATGAGGGTGGGGGCGGACGGGGAATGTGGGGAAACAATTACTAGCCCTCGTCCGCCCACCCCGTCCGCCCCTTTGTTCCCACCGTCCGCCCCCGTTCCCCCCCGTCCGCCCCCCGTTCCCCCCCGTCCGCCCCCCCGTTCCCCCCCGTCCGCCCCCGTTTCCACCCCGTCCGCCCCCCCGTTCCCCCCCCGTTTCCCCCCGTCCGCCCCCGTTCCCAACCATCGGGAACGTGTTCCTCGTCGTCCGCCCCTGTTCCCCCCCCCCCCGTCCGCTCCCCGTCCCCCCCCCGTCCGCCCCCCCGTTCCCCCCCCCCTGTCCCCCCCCCCCCCCGTCCCCCCCCCCGTCCGCCCCCCCCCCGTTCCCCCCCCCGTCCGCCCCCGTTCCCAACCATCGGGAACGTGTTCCCCGTCGTCCGCCCCAATTTGACCCCTTCAGCTTTGAAGGGCCCTAGCAGCCTCATTTTTCATCCGTTTGTTGCGTTTGAGGACATTTTCGGCATCTACATTGGATGTCGAAAATGTCCTCAAAATCAACATTTGGATCAAAAATGAGGCTGCTAGAGCCTCCCAAACCTCCCGTCCGCCCCCGTCCGCCTCCAAGTTTGGGAGGCTCTAGCAGCCTCATTTTTCATCTGTTTATTGCGTTTGAGGACATTTTCAGCATCTACATTTCATGAGGATATCGAAAATGTCCTCAAAATCAACATTTGGATTCAAAATGAGGCTGCTAGAGCCTCCCAAACTTGGAGGCGGACGGGGGCGGACCGGGGGGTGGACGGGAGGTTCGGGAGGCTCTAGTAGCCTCATTTTCGATCCAAATGTTAATTTTGAGGACATTTTCGACATCCTCATGAAATGTAGATGCCGAAAATGTCCTCAAACGCAATAGACAGATGAAAAATGAGGCTGCTAGAGCCTCCCAAACTTGGAGGCGGACGGGGGCGGACGGGGGAGCGGACGGGAGGTTTGGGAGGCTCTAGCAGCCTCATTTTTTATCCAAATGTTGATTTTGAGGACATTTTCGACATCCTCATGAAATGTAGATGCCGAAAATGTCCTCAAACGCAATAAAAAGAAGAAAAATGAGGCTGCTAGAGCCTCCCAAACTTGGAGGCGGACGGGGGCGGACGGGGGAGCGGATGGGAGGTTTGGGAGGCTCTAGCAGCCTTATTTTTGATCCAAATGTTGATTTTGAGGACATTTTCGACATCCTCATGAAATGTAGATGCCGAAAATGTCCTCAAACGCAACAAACGGATGAAAAATGAGGCTGCTAGGGCCCTTCAAAGGTGAAGGGGTCAAATTGGGGCGGACGACGGGGAACACGTTCCCGATGGTTGGGAACGGGGGCGGACGGGGGGAACGGGGAGCGGACGGGGAGGAACATGTTCCCGATGGTTGGGAACGGGGGGGCGGACGGGGGGGAACGGGGGGGCGGACGGGGGGGAACGGGGGTGGATGCTGGGAACAAAGGGGCGGACGGGGGGGCGGACGGGGGGTGGACAAGGGCTAGTAATTTTTTCCCCACTTTACCTCTACTTTGCTGACATGTCATCACACGTGGACATCTTACATCCTACGTGTCCGAAATGGGGTAATGTAATTACACACAAAATTCGGTAAAATTCAAGTCCGTCAGGATAAAGACAGCATCCGGCATAATTTTGTGACGGATACGTGTCGTGACGGCACGACATTATGCCGAGATTGGCCTCCGTCACGACACAATAGACAACCCTGCTTTTCGACCATATCTGTAACATCGAGAATGACGCTTCAGCTTCGCTAGCCGCTCGGCCCGTGCTTTTTTTTTGCTCCACTGTTAAATTCGACTTGCTTGATGTGCCATGAGTCTTGGCGAAAAACACCTTCTCCATCGGAGTTTCAGCCTCAACCTCACGCTCTCTCAGTTTACTCTGAAACTTCACTAGTCGCGTCTGCAATGTATTAAGAGTCTGTTGTGCAATGGGAACACTATCCCATGCTAATAACAGGGGATCAAAAGATGAAGGCATACCACACTTAATCTTGCTAATTAGTTGTTGTTCACTTACTATTTATCCTAGATCAGTGAGTTGCTTGGCAAGTTTTTGAAGCGTACTGATGAACATTGCTATTGAGTCGCCATCACCCAATTTGCAGCTATAGTACTTTTCTTGAAGAGCAATGATACATTCATCGGAATGTTGATCATGATATGCTTGTAATTGTGACCACATTTCATGTGATGTCGAACAATTAATAACCTCCTCTTTGTGAGCAGAATGAATGGTTCCTAGAATAGCGACGATTGCCATCTTATCATGCTTCTCCCACTGAAGTCTCTCCGCATCGCTTGTCATATCTGACTTCTTGACAGTGCCATTTACAATCGAAAAGAACTCCCGTGATTGGAATATGAAACTCATGTGCATCTTCCACAATTGGAAGTTCGCTCCATTGTAAGTGTCAACTGTGTTGGCCTCTCAAATAATTTATCAGCCATGACAGAAGTGGCACTTCTCTGACCCGAGGCATTCTTCGAACCCTTATGCGCTCCTCCGAGGACTCACCACCGACGAAGCACCTTGAGCACGTAACTATCTTCGGCACAGGACAAGACACGAGAGATTCCAGCAGGTACTGCAAACACTATACAAACTATTGTGTTCTTGACGCTCTTGTTTCTGGACTAACTTTATCACTACGCAGCACAACAAGGTAGACAAGGCCCATAACCTATTGTAACTACTGAACCAAACAAACTCACATCAACACAAGCTTCATGCCTTTATTATCAAATCACTCTTACAGATTGCAGCAATACACACACACTACAACATCAACAACTAAACTAACTATCTACACAGCAATAGCAACATGAGGAAGATGATGCTCAACACATTCATCCAACTCTCCTAATGGCAAACTACATTCATCCACTCCCGAAGCATCTAGACTAATCTAAACCCTAACTTCTACATTCTTCTATATTCTTCTACATATCTACGTTCTTCTACAATGACACTACGAATTGCCTCCAATAGAATGCCTCACATCATATCGAGTTTTTCATCAAGTTACATTGTGAAGTTTTCCAATGCTTTTCGTCACTGCTACATTACAACACAACTTTGTGAGCGTTTCTCCACGTGTTCCAAATCTGGAGTTCCTCAGATTGCTAGGCATGATTTGAAATGATGTTATAAGAAGTTGGAGTGAGATTGGTTCTGTCATTCCCAATAGAAGTCTTACAGAAATGGAGCCTTAGACTATATGTATTGTCGGTTAATATTCACATAAATATCTCGAATGATTCATGCAATATACAATTTTGATCATGGCAGCCATAATTTGTGCCTAAGTATGACACCACTATGATAATGCCTCGTCTTTACATTGAGGTTTACATCAGGTTGTATGATTTGATTGAACGATTCATCATATAACAGACAGACACACACTGGTTTTCCTGCTTGCATTTGAGACCCAACTAGTCTAGGCAACCTGAATCATTTGATTTTGATATCATCCAAGATTACAGAAAGCGGACATGAAGTTGGAGTGAAGATAAGTTCTGTCATTCAAGGAAGATAGACTTAAAGAAATGGAGCTCTACACTACTAAGTTAGAATTCAAATAAATTGGGCCGTATACATTGTAGCCCCATTTGTAGGCACTCCCAACTCCACAGACAATTTGGGACGTTGGATTGCAAATTGGGAATTGCCTATCATCTATTTGATGATTGCGGGTCATGAAGATTGTAATATCAAGTTTCAGAATTGGAGTTGAGGTGCAGAGTATACAAGGTCAAACAAGAATTCTCAATCTCTACAAATGATCTCATGGGCTTTTTCATTTGTGTTAACTATTGAAATTTAGGGTGGTATGTATATCTCATCTATATTTTATGTCATCTTTACATGTCTTTCTTTTGTGTTTGTGCTTAACTACAAGCCTGAATACTAATATATACCACTTGAATGCAGTTGTCTACTTACTTAAGGGTCCAAAATATTATTAAAATATCATTTCAATGTCCAAATTAGATCAATTATATTATATTATATTAACCATAGTGAAACACAAATTGTGTGTGCAAGTCGAGCAAAACTTTGGTCAGTTAACCATAACTCCTCTCTTAAATTGGTGAACCTTTGATTAGTGGTAATCAGGATGTGCGGCCATGCGATCGTATAGCTCGCATATGAGTTAGTTGATTTCACTAACTCACATTATTAGCTAATTCTCTGAACTAGGTGGTGCGGCTCAACCCAAAGAAGAGTGACCACATAAGGCCCACAAACTACCTTATGTTGCATTATAATGTGCATGATAAACCCACTTTCATGAATAAATAGAGCATTTGAGAAACTCATCTCCACATCAGGTGCAAGTGCAATCAATTCTTAGACTCAAACAAAAAAACTGCAATATCATATGGTCGTGTGAGACAACAATGCTCAAACATACTATATATATTTGAGAGCATCTATCTATATGTAATGATTTGATTGGAGGAATGTGCAAGTGATAAATGGGTTTTAGATGAGATTATTTTTTATATCTAGTTATCCAAAAATAACAATACATAAGTTCCCCAAACTGCTTATGGGGTTGTAAATGACCCCAAGACTCACTTGGAGTGGCTTTTGGGGTCTTAAAAAACTTGTGTTTATCCAAAAGTTTGAAACAAGTCGCATAAAATTGTGACAAATCATCGGTCCGAGATGACCTTAAACTACCAGGTGATAGCGGAGAGGTACCCGTTTCCGAATGGAGAGGTTGGCGGTTCGATTCCTGCTGTGAAATCTTCTCTCTACTTGACGGAATAAAGTAGGTAGGTAGGTAGGTAGGAAGCCAAGAGCCCACCCACCACAAGGTAGGCAGTAAACCCCATCCTTCACCAAGAGGATTCTTGAGCAAGGGTAGGGCCCATAGGCTCAAATTCACATTAGAATGTTTGACGTTTCAATTTGTTTATTTATTTATGACAAATCATCTATATACAATATGTATGTTCATAATCTGAGAACCTGGGAAATTCTCCGGATTTCAAAGGTGGTCCCTCAAGAACACTTTAACTCCACAATAAGGAGGATATTTTCTAGTTTGCCTTAGAAGATTTGGACTCACATCAAGGACCTAGATTCAAATACACACCATTGTATATCTTGTCAATGTTGTTACATATGACCATATTATCACTTCCTTTTTGTAGTACGTTCTGTTTAATATACACTTCCAATCTCATATACCAAGTAACATTTGAAGTAATAACTTGTTGGGGCTCCTATAAACTAATGCATAAGGGGTGCTTAGGCCACTGTATAACATCTTAAACCGTGAGTTCCAAGGTGAAATGCCCCAAAGTTCCAAAACGATGAGGTCAAGTACACTATATATTTTTACTATTAATGTAGATTTTTTTACCAAGATGTTAATATTCTATAATGTCAAAACAACCAATTTGACCTTTGTTGGTACAAAAAAATGAGATGTACAATAAACAATTATAGGGTTGCATAATTCCAGATAGTGTCACTAAGTATCATATTTAGTGTAGTTATATAAGCTTCAAGTAGTTCTTGACTTAGGGTGAGTGTTAACCAACTACGTAGTTATATCTCTAACCGACTGAGGTTAGAGATATTAACCGACTGAGGTTAGAGATATTAACCAACTCTTATAATTGCTCACCACACTTCTACAAAAACACCTGTCAATGTGGGAGTTTCGATGCACGTGTCTATGAAATGCTCACTGGAAATGCTCACTGGAAGTAGCACTTGAGTCTTGAGATTAAAATTTTGATTCAAGAATGTTGCATCAAGTTCCTTTCAACATGGGACCTTGACTGTCTCAACGCTTCCAGAAGACAATGGTCCACCGTCAAGGTCAAAGGCCACGGGAGTCATGATGTCTACGTACACTCATCCATGAGGAAGTTGAAAACACGCCAAACTATTCTATAGCTTGGAAATAAATTATTTTGAGATGATCTGACTCCAGAAGTGGCAACAAAGACTAACTTTATAACATAGTAGGATCCATTACACCGTTTATGGTATTTAGTGACACATGCGTAATAGGTCACTTACCCTATTTTGAGGTGTATGTTAGGTTCTATTGATGATTAACAACTTCACCATAATTGTCACCTCATGACACTTGGCATCAATGAACATGGAGAACCGACAACTAGTTACAGATGAACCGGTTGAGATTGGAAAACTAGGATCTTGACCAATTTTGCTCAAAAATCTCCCCGAACACTACTTGGCACTCAAGTGCGCTTACTGATATCTTGGCATGAGCATGTTCAATAGTGTTATGAGGTGCATGCCTATGTTACACAATGGTCTAAAAGTTGACTGAAGTGTACACAAATGGCACTTGCAATTAGTGTGCTCAAGAACATTTTCCTCTTGCATACTAAAATGTAAACACATGACACTTGCCTTTAATACGCTCAAAAATATCTTCCCCTTGCATACTAAGATGCAAGACTATCATCTAATATATCCCAATGTGCTACTCTAAATGTCATAATGTAGATAATTTTTCACTTAAAGAAGTTACTTGTGTTGACAAATGAAATCAAATTGGCAATTAGTGACTGTGACACTTTGAGCCCTCTAGGCATCTAGTTTAGGCCCTTCGCAAATAGTGTATGTGACACTAAATACCATAAATGGTGCACAAGAATTGCATGGTCATGCCACTAGCACTTTCAATGTATTTTCTGGTCAAAATGGCGGGCCATGCCATTGACTTGTATTTGGTAAGAATTATAGTGGAAGAGAACTAATGCTTGGGGACACTTTTGAATACTACAACTTCAATGTTTTGTAATGTCTTGTAATATTTATAAATTTTTATTCTACATATTACAAATGTGGGGAAAAATTTGTAACTACAAGATTATTGTCATGGTGGAAATGGGGAGTGTATTTGCCAACTTTTATGTGGAGCTTCAACCATGTTCTAAGTCTTTCAATTTTAGTTATGGGTAAGGCATCAAAACAAAGCTGCTGAGAATAAGAATCCAAAGAGTCCAATTTCACTTCCTAATTCCAAAATTTGAGGGAGAACATTTCAGAAATCAACATGAAGAGAAGCTCCTCTTTTGATGACCATTGCACCCAAATGATTTAGAGCAAGAAGGTGAGATTGGTGTATGTGGGGGAGAGTTTGAAGAGATGAATCTAAAGAGCCTAACCTCAAGGAGAAAATATCACAAAACGACACAAAGAGGAGCTAGATTGTGAATCCTCACCATGCCAAACAACTTAGAGTTAGGAGGCGAGCTTGATGTCTTTGGATAGAGCATGAGAAAAACTACAAGATGGACCTCATTGTGTGAAAAACAAGCAAAGTTGAAGAAAATATCATCATTTGAAGCAACTAATGGTGTTTCTTGAAGGTAGATGTTGGTGGTGAGGACCTCCCTTAGTAGGCATGTGGTCCCTTCAAGGTGAGTATATCACTTGTCAAAACTTGTAGAGAAATTGTGCTTTGCTATGTAGTTTTATTGGACAATTTGACCAATAGTTAGTGAAGAGATATGCAATTATTTCATTTCCTTGAAGGTATTGTTACATAACATTAAGTAACAAGCCCGGAATGACCTTCTCAAAAGAGCATCAAATTGGCGCATGCCGGTTTGATGCTCTTTCAAGAGCAAAGGTAGCGCTACCTTTGAGTTTTACTTAGGCTATTTTTAATCTATTTGGGTAGTTACTTTCAATGCTTAGAATTAATTATGTCGGTTTCTAGGACAAAACTAATGCCAAGTGGTGGTAAAGGTCCTAATCTAGGCTAAATTATGATCTAAACAAAAATAAATAACTATAAAGCAATGGGATAGTTGGTGAGGTCAAAAAGGTAGTTGCACTTTTTGGAAAAGTCTTCCGACACCCGCATTGGAAACCTTTTTGATCACGGGGAGGTCACTCCCTCTTTAATTAATGCATACACGTGCGCTCAAGACCTATTTATTAGGGGGCTATTTACCTTGCAGAAAAGATTATAAGGTATGGTATTTTTCAAAATAAAGGTAAAAGCTTGTATTTTAATACACCCTATCAGTAATTATAAATTTTTGGGGGAATCATTTTAAAATACCCTATTTTACTTATACGACATTTGTTTCCTTTCCGGCACGTGGGTAGAGACCATTAACTCCACATTGGAACCGTTGGTTCAGTAATGTTCAAGCAAGCCAGCCTGCGAAGTCATCCATCCAAGCATTTTCAACAAAAAATTACCTCTTTTCATCCACTAGCACAGACCCTACCCTAGACCCACTACCCCTAGTAATTGTTTCCACGCTATTTTACATGTACTGACTAGATAAAAGAGGCCATTATATGTGATGGTATTTTACATGTAAACATGTTTCACTATTTTAAAACCCCCTATATTATATGTACGTTTTTTGCAAAATTTACCTACAATAAATATATTAGACCCTATTTTTTATCGCACGTTGTTTCTACGATTTTCGCCAGTGACCTCCCCGTGTTTTTGATACATTTTTGAAGCTACGTTATTTGATTAATTATCCATTCATTCATTCACCCTTGCTTTGCAAGCTTTTCCCTTCTTGTTGAGGTAACATTGCAGGTACTCCAAGGGTACCTTGCTAGCATTGCTACTTAATGTTATGTATGTACCACTCCAGAAACATTTTAGTAGTGTCAAGGGACTATTTTTTAATGGGCAAGGACCATTTAGTTGTGAGTATATACCATACAGTTGATTCAAGTAACATTATGTAGTGACATGACCACACAATTCATGTAATGATCAAGTTAGAATAAATCAACCCTCAACATGTAGGGACTTGTCCCTTCATCCATGATGGATGAGTTGGCATGGAATCAACCACGAACTCCAACCCAAGGTCAAAGTTACAATACAAACCTAATATGAAAGTTAGCCCTTAAAGGCACTGATGGTATACTTTGCATAGCCTAGTACGTCATAGTTTGTACAATTCAAACATATGGAAGGAATATAAGGTAAGGGGACCTAAATGGACATTTTTATTGCTGCATCCACTTCTTGTAGGATATTAATTTGATCTATTCCACACTACGTATACATATCCTACACAAATCATAACTTATAAATATGTAAATATGTAAGTATGGAGGACCTTTAAAAAATATGCAACATTTGCACTTGTCTGCTAGTATCACTAGACTTTAGTGTGTAGAAAGTTTGGTCATCATTGAGTGGAGTACATGAATCTAAATGACTTGATGGACCATCTACCACACATGAAGATTGGCTTATATTGGTATGAAAAAGGAACCAACCACAAGTCAACATACAATCTTACTAATCGATTTTGGCATGTTGATTGTTCAAATTCCAAGTGTCACCACTATTAAGTGGAGCCTATAGCAGTTGCCTTATTTTATTCATTTTTTGTGTGTCAAACATGACCATAGACGTGCATAAATGCCACCATGCAACCTTCCATAATCAATTTACAACAAGTGACTTCAACAATCCAGGACACAAATGACTTGTCTTTACAAAGGCATAGCGGATGATTTGATCCAAGCCTTCATGCATATTGCAAATTATAGGTCATGGTTGAAATGTGGATCCACTAATAAAGGCCATAATTCAACATCATTGAAGCTTAAGGCTATTGCCAAATGTGGAGACCTAATGCCAATGGCAGTGGCCATGTAGTCTTATCTAGGGTAGAAGGTCTCAATATTAAGGATTTTGCCTTGGAGGACAAAAGTTGTTTGGTTTCACCAATTGGAAACTTGACTTACCACCTAGTGACGAATGCAACTCACATTGATCCGACAAAGTGAACTACTCCATTCCTCGCCCAAACACTAAGGCAAAAAAACACATGCATAGAGGAGTCCTTCAACTATGTAGGGCAAAGTGTGGCACATACCACATCGGTATTGAAAATTGATGGCCCAAATTCTTATTGGCACACTGTAAGGTTGCCACTCAAATCTACTAAAAGATGTTGGGCAATGCAAGCCATTACATGGACTTTGTACAATGCCAAAATGTAGAAAACTGGCAGACATGGCACCTCTGCTCCAACCTACAAAGAGATGAAGTTTCATGTTACCAACAATGTGGAGCATGGATTTTGGTTTTGCCATGACGACATCAAGTGTTGTGTGAGTGGCAAATAAATAAATAAAATGTTATGGATGGGCCTATAGTACCCAACACATGGCTACTAAAGATAGGAATCAATATCTCAAGGGAGAAGGTATTGGCACTAGGGTACGTCATGTTCCAATTGCAACCAAGGGAGACATTTTTGCCTTGTTGTAGGCTCTCAACAATTGGGACACTCCCCATACTTTCATTTCATTTTTGTGTGCCACTAAACCTTGATGCCCATTCAACTTCCAAGCTTTCAAAGATAAGGCATCATAATCCAACAACACAAATAAACAACAAGAATATATATAAACAAATGAGAGAGTGACAAACTTTATGGACGGATACTATGTTGTTGGAGTCACTGCCATTCCATATTCAAGATTTGGAGTGTTCATCAACATCGTCTTCAAGGAGGATAACTCCTAATGTGTCACAATTGATGACACCCCATATTAATACACATATTTGGACTTCATCAAATTGTCTTCTATGGATTTGAGAAATAAAGGAAAATTAGTGCAAACACTTGTACTATGAGTTCATATTTCTATCTAAGGTGAATTATGACAACAAGTTCATCCACGTTCCAACATATACCTACAACAAGGTCATGCGACCACTTGAGCTTGTCGGTGTTGTTGAACACATGTAGTGATGTTAGTTATGTGTTCATTGCAATGTTTCAAAATGTTAGTTGATGACATTAATTATTTCTAATCTACTTTGGTTGCATGCAATAATGTTTTGGATTATTACAATAAAAATCAACAATTGACTGAATAATATTCTAGTAGTCCATGGTAAGAGGCATCCTTATATTCTCAATTTTCTAATAGTTAATACTATACAATTCAATAAATTGAATAAATATAGTGCCATATTTAAGTTATGATCCCTATAGTCATGGAAACTTACTACATTTGACTTTATTGCTCACAAGTTTCCGCTCATTGCTCATGTGCTATCACTCACCATTCACTGCTCACCACTCATCGCTCACGAGATAGCTTCCCTCCCCTACTGGTTAGCAAGTAACCCAACCGCAACACACGTCAAAGCCATATATAACTTACAAACATTCATCAATAAAACACACCAACAAAACAAAACCAACATGGCCAAAAATAGATTCCAATACATTAGCAAATGGCCATCAAACGACCAAATCAACCACAAACTATCTAATTATTTCTAGAAAGCACTCAACATATTGAACACCTAGATAACCCACACCCTAGAATTTAGATATGCACAATACATGGGCAACCATTGAAAGAACCCATGTTGGCCCCACCCCCACCCCACCCCAACTACACACTATGCACAAGCAATGAAAGAGACACATGGCCACATCTCTTATCCGAATGCAAGATCCCCTACATAAAAGGACTCCATATCTCGTGCCACAACAAAGTTGTCCACCTCATCACCCAATCCCTCCAAGCCAACAAATATACAAGATCTTACACACTAACAAATGCCATAACCCACAATGACCAACCACCAGACACAACAATCCCAAAATGGTTACCCAATTGCAATATCAATGCCTAGCAAAACTAAGACCATACATATTATGCATCCTAGATGTCCCTACCCAAAGCCCAACACCAATACTCCCATCCCCATCCAATACAATACAATTCATAGAATTTACATACTATCACGATAGATACTTGGAACCAACCGTTGAACAAAAGCACAATAAATACAACCCATTAATAACAATCCTAAGGCAAAAAGGATGTGAAGTCAACTCCCTCATCACCATAACCGCGGGGGTAAAGAAGCCATCCACGAACACTCCATCAGAAAATTAACAAATCTCATGATCCCGAAAAATAATGTCAAACAACTCATGAAAAACAAACACTAAAACGCCATAAAATACCTCACCTACTTAATACTCGACAAAAGAAAACTAGACAACAAACAAAGACCCATCCCTCTGCCATAAGCCTCACCTATATGACCCCCCCCCTCCCCTACACATCACGGGGGGGTCACTCCATTGTCGAGTGAATACCACGTGCGAGACAATTTTGCTACCCTATATTATATGCCTTAGACAATTTTTAAAATTATGATTTTTTTTCTACATATACATAACCATTGATAATATCTTTTGTATATTTTTTTTGAAATTTTTAGTCATCTTCATGTTTTGTAGTAATTTTTTTAGCTCAATTCTGCGTCATTCTAGTTAGAAACGGTATGTTTTATTAAAAAAACAGATAATCAAATTTGGTTACCATTTTTTACTATGTAATAGATACCGTGTATATCTACACATGAAAAAAAAATGATAAAATTTTGACTCATTTTGGTGGTGTTTTTAGGAAAAAGTAGATTTTTTTGTCTCGCACGTGGTATTCTACTTGACAATGGAGTGACCCCCCCGTGCTACACATACACACATATATTAGTAGGAGCCCTCTTTTTGAAAGAAAAGCACACACCTAACCTTGCATCATGGCAGGCTAGTGGGCTCACAGTCATGCCAGTGACAATACCACATGTGATTTTTTTTATTTTTTTATTTTTTTTATTTGTCTAGAAATCTTCAATGAAATGAAATTGATTTTAAAGTCCAAGAAGCTGAAAAGGCTCATGGGACTAGAAGTAGCCTCTGTGAGATAGAGGCTCATGTCAACTTGGTGGTTCAATTGAAAGAAACACTTGAGGCTCCCTATGAGTACATTCTCAAATAGTGATGGAAACTTATCTCTAATGGGGACATTTTTACACAAAATGTGCCTCATTTTCAATTGCATTATAGGAGCAAAAGTGGCATAGTCTAGTATCTCTAGAGATATGGATAATTGACCATCGACTAGTTTCAATGGCTAATCTATGGTTCGAGGTGTGGTAAGCGGCAATGATCTTGCATTGTGGTGGTGTCAATGGTTGCTTCAAGTACAATTCACATTTGTATTTGAGAAAATCCTTGAGGTGGAGGTAATATAGTTTCTTCCCTAAAAGATGGAAAGAGTTTCAATCTTTAGCAAGAAAGGCCTCCTTGATATCATCACATGTTATTTTAGATGTGGTTGGGTTGTCGGAGGTGTCCTAGTGAGATAGACCCCATGATGTCTTCCACATGGTTGTGAATTTGTGTTAGATGTTAATTCCATGTTTGCCTAGGTGTTGGATAAGTGAGGATTCTTCACTAACTAGCCAAGAGGGGGATAGGTGGGCAAGCCATTGTTGGAAGCCTATAGTGAGCTTGAGAGCGTGTAATTCTATGAGAATTTATCCAAATTTGGCTAACAAAATATGATAGGTAGTTGAAGAATCCACTTTGACTTGAGATATCATATGCATCTTCATGCCCTTCTTGGAGACCTTCCAATGAGAGTTTTTCAAGTTGCCTCCTCATATTTCAATGCCATATGTGAAAGTTGGAAGCATCAAAGCCTAAAATAGATGGGATTTGAGTTCCCAACATGTGACTCCGACTACTACTTCTTTCCTTACAGTGCCCATCAAGGCTTCCATATCTGTGATTCTTTGCCTTTTACTAGATGGCTCAAAGTAACCATGTGAATAAAAATCAAGCCCAAGGTATTTGTATTTGTATTCTTGGGTTATCTCAATTGGGTCCTTGTCTAGGTAAATCACCTCTTGGTTTAAATTCATTTTGTTGTGGCCAAATATCATGATTTTAGTCTTTATTAAATTAACTTCAAGGCTAGAAGAAGTGCAAAACTCACATAGCATGTTCAAAAGTCTTTGTAGGCCTACTCTAGATTTAGAGAGTAGAACAACATCATTAGCATAAAGAAGAATGGCAATCACTTACACTATATTCGGTAATTTGAGACTTTTTGAGCATTTTGAGACATTTACATATATAAGAACATAGGACAAATCCAAAAAAAATTGGGGACTGGTGTGTGAAACTCAAACATGCACACATTTAAGATTGGTAATTACATGAATACAAGCACAAATGAAGGGCACTAATCAAATAAGAACCCAAATTAAAATGGTTTCGGTAGGGCAACCAAAACTGAAGACAAAATTGGAGGAGAAAGGAGATATTCATATAAAGGGAAATAAAACATACAAGGTCTAGTGAACAAAATTAAGTAGCAAACAAGCGCCCCATAACCATTATTGGATGGTTTGATATAAACTAACCCTATTTTTGTACAATGTTTATGCTAATGTTGGCTTTCCTAGCTTTGGCCGCCATTTTTTTTTGCTCTCGCCATTGCTTCTTTTGCTCACATGGCCTCCACGTTCCAAAAAATCTATGCCAAGCAGCTATAGCCAAGGTTGGGATGAGGGCCCATCATGATACATTTAGAAGGCCGATGAGAACCCGAATTATAGGGGGGATGAATTTGAATGGGATGTCATTTGGGTAGAGGATTGCCTCGCACTTCTACACATGGCACAAAAATGCTCCAATTCAATGGAGAAGGCGCCTTTGAAATGGGTTGGTATTGGATTGGACACACAACCTACAAACAGATGGAACAAAGGATAAGGAGTGTTTAGTTTGAGGAGGAAGATTGTAACCTAGGTTGGACAAACGGAATGGAGAAACATGGGAAGGGAAATGCAACTTGGTGGAGGCTATAACGTACCTTGGGGCATAGGACAGTTGGGGCAAAGTCGGCATGGACGGGCAACAGGTCACAAGGGAACAGGGACAAGCACATCCGGTGTCGGTCAAACGTTCATCTAAAGCCACTAGAAAGGCGTCGTGACGCTGCCAAACCAAGATGGGGAATCCCGGCCACAATCGTGCGCATGGGTGATCTTTTTGAGTGGTGACGGGGATGGTGGGGGTTGTCCACAATGTTGGCGACCAAGGGTTCTTTGGAGTAGTCGATCGTGGATGCCGTATCGTAGGCTGTGTCATAGACAAGGCTTTGCAAGTTGGATTGTTGACAGCTTGGACGAAACCTTCAAGAGTGAAGGCAACATGAATGTTTTATTATCAAAAGCTTTATGTACAATGTGTCTACAATCTAGTTTGAACAAGCGGTTCAAAACTTTCTAAGTTGGGTACTACAAAATTGAGTTCGCGTGGCAAAGGCGACTTGAGAGTGGCCTCACATAGCATAATCTTGGTGGTGGACATCAGGGGGAATCGAGGCAAACACAGATTTGATACAACTACACACTAACCAAACATGACCAAGGAAGTTTCAAGCAGCTGAGTCAAATTGTGAGGACTTAGGGAATTACCTTGTCCTAGTTATGTCCAACAACCGAAAAAACCTCCACAGTCCGCGCCTTGCCAAAACACTCAACATTGCCTTCGCCAACACTACTAGCAACTTGCTCATGCATGGGCAAAGGATTAGGCCCTTGTCCCAAACCGGTCTTCACATGCACATCATGCATTGGTTCATCGTTTGGTTTGGGATCAAAAGTATTAGTAGGCCCTTATAGGCCTTCAATATCTAGGTCCATATTGTCATTGGTCGTAGCTACATATTCCTCCTCCGTAAGGGAGGGGGGTGGCATCCTGACCTGCTATAGGAGGGGTTTGGTTTCTGCCGACCACCCGAAACTGTTCTGAAAAGGGTGGGGTGTCGCCCCCAACTCGGAGGGTGTTGCCACTCACGAGTAGGGTGTTGCCACCTTGGGCGGGAGTGTCGCTTGCATTAGGAGGGAGGTCGAAACCAGAGGAATTTCGGGCAACTACCCAAAATATGGATGGATCATCATCCTAGTGGCAAGGTGGTGACGTGATGGGGATGTCAAATGGAAAAGGGGGGGGGAGAAGTGCTTGGGCCCTTGAGTGGCCCCCACATCTACGGGTCGTTCATCCGTTGCACTGGGGGATAAGAATATGGATGGGGCTGCATGTGGTGAGAGAAATGTTGTGGGTCACAATGGGGTGTTGTGGGAATTGATGCGTTAGGAAACCCGGTGGTAGGTCCAGGAACAAGGTCGAAGGAGCAATCATCAACCCTTGAGCAAACATGCCTTGAATGATGGACATGATGAGGGCTCCTTGGTCAATTTGAGGGTGGGAATTCTCCATGTCTTAGATAAGGGCCTTCACCTACGTAATTTCTTCCTTCACCGAAGGTTCATCCGCAACGCCCTTCTCCCAACGAAGCCATTGCTCTTCCTCTTTGAGTCTATGCTCATTCGCATCCTTCATGGTCAGCACCTCCAGCTTGACCTTGACCATACCCGCAAAGGCTGAAGGGGAAGGGGGTTCGGACCTAAGCTTCTTCGCTAGTTTCCAGTCATCCTCATCCTTGCTAGAGATGGCGATTGTCTCTTTAGGGGCATAGTCACTATAGAGCTTCTTCGCCTTCCCCTTCTTGCGCTCCCGGGACACATCCGTGGCATCCTTGGAGAGCATGTTCATCATGTCGTCCATCATCAGTTGCGGGAGGAGTTTGCTTATAAACATCACAGTCTACAATGCCTTCTTTTGCCAAGGAGCTTTGGATTGTTGGGTGTGGCTTGTTGAACCTGCATCCTCTTTGAGTCTCTCCACAGGGAGGTCACTCCATTGTAAAGTTGAACAAGCACATGCGAACAATTTACATGTAAAAAATGTAAAACATGTACATAAAGCATCACCAAAATGGGTCAAAATTTTATCAAATTTTTATCATGAGTAGATATACATGGTACCTATTACATAGTAAAAAAAGGTAACCAAATTTGATGAATTTTTCTTTTTATAAAACATACCGTTTCTAACTAGAATGACGTAGAATCTCGGGGGGGGGGGCAGTGTGTTAAAAAATTAAGGATATAGGTGCGAACAACCACTATTTTATAGGGGGGTATTACTTCCAATTCTCTTCTTTTTTTCACATGCTATCATTATGTCAATTTCTACTTTGTGTTAATAGAAAAATGGCTTGCATTACTTATAATTCCAAATTACCTATTATTCCATACCTTATAGTACTTTAAAGATGTCCAATGCCATTTTTGATACCCTATATTACTCTTAAGTCCATTTATAATTTTTAGCCCCCATGTTTTTAAAATACCCTATCATTTGTTCGCACGTATATTGCTACTCCAACCAATGACTACCCCCCCCCCCCCCGAGCGTAGAATTGAACTAAAACAATTATTACAAAAATGAATATGACTAAAAATATATAAAATATATAAAAAAAGATACTATCAATGATTATGTATATGTAAAAAAAATATCATAACTTTTAAAATTATCTATGGCATGTAATATAGGGGTAGCAAACTTTGTTCACACGTGGTGTTCAACTTGACAATGGAGTGAACTCTCTGAGTCTCTCCTTGCCCAAATATCACAGACGGAGACTTCGAAATTGGCAAGGCTTGTCAAGTTTGACGAGAATTTGCAGAACTTTAGCACCACTCATGCTGTTTCAATCTGTAAATAAATTTACTCTAACAACCTTATGAGGATGAATGGGTAGATGACAAGTGTCATTTTTTTTGTGTGGGGGATAAGATACCTCTGATGCAGCTCTAGCCAGTCTTCTCACAAGCAAAACAATATTCTATATATCGGTTCATGATGTCATGGTGCCTTCTTGCAGCTTTGGATATTGCGTCCGGTGTTTCCCAGCAATGTGTCTTGGCGCTGCTTGCAAGTCCGTTTGCAACCATTTTCTTACCTGGTCATGCTCCAGTCATGACATATAGAAAAATGGGTTGCCTATAACGATATAAAAATATCGAACTTGGTTCAACTTAAAGTCTAAAACAATACGTCACCAGTTGCTTCAAGAAGGTTCATCACGATGTCTGAAGGATGTGAAAATTTACTTGTGGATGCATATATAGGATCTAAAGGCACTTCCAGGAGGTTTGGCCTCCTCTGATGTGCAATAAATTCAAGACAAAAAGTAACCCAGTCGATTATCAATCCTTGTATGAATCCAATACCGTATAATGAGATTAACCTCACTCAACCTCACTTTGCCACAAATTTTGAAAGTGCGAATATGTGATCTCCTTAAGCGGTTAGTGTTGAGCATTGACCTTTTGGGTATACCAACCAACAAGATCATGTCGTATTAATTCCTAGAAGATACTAGAAATGTCGTTCAATTTAGGAGAAATTTTGCATGCAAAATGTTTTCATTTGAAGGCTGGTATTTGAATAAGACATGTTTCACTAATGTAAATTAAGTGGCAGCCATGAGTGACTGCATTTGTCGCAAGAATCACTCAAGAATGCTTCGACGGTAAGAGCTAAGTACTCTGTTATAGATGATTTTGTACCTCCATTTTTGTACCACCCGATCTACAAACTTATAGCACTCCCATTACGATGCTTGAACTCAAGCACTGCATACAATCAAATTAGTAAGCACATGATTCGAATGTAACTGTCATGATTCTAAGTCCTATAGACTGCTTCTGAATCAATTGGTGACAAGACGCAGATTCTACACCAATTTATCGAGTCCAAGTAAATGCTCCACGTCTCGTAGCTGAATTTTAATGCATGATGCTGGTGAATGTGGTTTCAGAGTGCATCGATGCGAATCGAACATGTCCTAGCGAACGTTCCACGCAGGGAGATGTACTAGACCCACAGGTATCGGCATCTGGTGGCATTCAAAAGTCCTGAGAGTGACGATGAGAGTGAGAATGGAAGTGACGATGAAGCCAAGACATCAGAAGAGTTCATTCAACAAGGCGGTCCTCAAATTCATATATGATCCTCAGTTTTGTCATAGGGATTTTGACTTCGGGCATCACCGATATCCTAGACAGTACAATGGAAGTAACAATTTGAAGACAATAAAATTAATCAGGTTTGCAGAACGTTTCATATTAACTCAACCCTAGAACAGGCTGACCTGTATGCTTCCTCCACAGGCTGTCGGCGACGTAATACATGACCAACTACGTTTGCTAAATAATCAAGCACGCCAAGGAACATTTTCAGGCACGCCATCGCTGGATAGCTACATTGGCCAAAGAATCGGACTCCGCAACTTAATCCATGACGATCAAGATGAAGATGAAGCCAAGACAGAAGATACATATCAAGGCACCGCTCAAACCCTATATGCCAATTTAAGGCTGTCAAAGGGATACTGACTTCGAGCATGATCATTGGATAGACATTCCTTCCATCTTCTCCCATATTGAAATTACATGCCATAGCTGCATAGCTTTATTAGGTAGGGAATCCTAATCTTCAACTTAATCAAGGCTGAATCATTGTCAATATCAAATTTATATGACGAAATGTGTCCTCATCCCTAATGCGCTTTTCACAGCTGACTCCATGCTGTGATGCAAGCTCGTTGCTAGAATAGGACTAAAAAGTGGATGAAACACCGAAGACGTGCCAATTGTATTTCGGAGAGCTCCGAAATGACAATATTTACTAGTAAGGAGTCAGTGCCACCATGACAAATAGTTTCATTGGCCAAAGAATCCTGACCTAGAACTAAATCAATGCAATATCAAAGCTAATTGACTTCATGTTTCATCATATCTAATCCTCCTTTCATATTTGACTCTCTGCTGTGATGCAAGGTCGTTTCAAAAAAATTATTAGGAGTAAAAAAAGGAGGATGACACGCGGAGGACATGAGAATTGTACTTCAGAGAGCTTCGAAACGGTATTAATTACTAAAGAGAGAGAGTCAAGTCATCAACAGACTCTCTATCGATCGTCTCGTCCCAGATCGTGTGTCCAAAGATGAGTTTCAAAAGCAAGACTATAAGACCAGGCATCAGTCTGCTTGACCGTAGTAATGAAACAATAACCAAAGGCGTTCCGAAACTCTCCCGTGCCTCCGACGACCGCGATCTCTCTCACAGGAAGCATCAAGTTGTCGTCACCTTGGTACGCAATCGTCCCGTTGTATTTGTCCTTAAACACGGCTGTGAACTGCTGATGAATGTGCGGGCTGCTCGGAAAGAACTCGGAGATCAAGTACACTCCCTGCGCGTTTCCGAGCTTCCGTGAGCTCGCACTCGGCTCTTCGGTGATAAGATCGTTCATCGCAATCAGAGAGAATTGCTCCAACGCACTCACATTGCCTCCAGGGCCAGCAATGATGAAAGCTGTGTTGTTCGCTTTCTGCAGTAAGTCGTCGTGGACGTAGTACTTGATCACCCTCGGTTTCAGAATCGACTGCACATTGCGCGCCGGTCTTGCTTCACAATCTTGAGCAACAAAAACAACAAACAATGTCGTGAGAATCATCACAAAGCAGGATCTGATCTTCTTCATCGCCATAGCTGCTGGTTCTCGCACCCCCCTCCAACCTTCTCGAACCTCGGAGTAAATTTACACTTTGTGCAATATTGTTTAAACACCAGCTTCAGTGTTGAATGAATGCAATAGCGGCAAGAGTTCCAATTTATAGGGGATCCTTGTCCCGGATCATGGCAACTCGAATGATGCTCTTGTCCTCATCGGATCATTGTAGTAACCGTGGTTGAATGTCCTCGTCGGCAAGATCGTAACGGAGTTTCGGAGGAGTTTCGGAGGAGGATTATTCGGTTACTTTTCTTAATCGGACCCCTGTATTTGATTGGCGTGTCTAGGTGAGGATTCAAAAACACACACCACAAACACACATGTTTAAAAGAGAGTGGACTACATCTTGAAAAAATATGAACTACGCACACTCAATAGTGAACATGATTGGGAGGACTTATGTATTTAGTCTAGTTAAGGAATATCATGCACTTCTCAAAAAAAAATGTATATATATAAACACAAGCTCCAAAGCAGTGTTAGCGTAATTGAAGAGCCTCTTCGCCATCGGGCTACTTCTTCCCTTTCAGTGTTGGATTGCACTTCTCATAACCATAACTCTATTATGGGAGGTTTGATTTTTGCTAATGCAACACAAGTTTTGTTGTGTAAATCTAATGACTTTAAGTTGGAGAACATGAAAAACGAACCAAATAACACCCACATATCTTAGTGTTTTGGAGCTAAAATTGTGCATTTATAATATTAAGTAAACATACACATGGTAATTGCAAGATGTTGGACTTAGGAGAACTCCAGGTTGCCAAAGGGAATTTGAACATATATAAATATTCCAGACCTTTTACAACTTGTAGTTTTTGACTAGGCAAAACGCCTGCCTAGTCGACTGTCGACAGTTGATCTTGTGAGAAATAAGTGACTAGGCAAACTGTCTACAGTTGCCATCTGAGAAATAAGTGCCTAGTTTGCCTAGTCAACGCCTAGGCAAAGTGCCTATCTAGGCTAGTAGACAAAACATGTTCAGAATATGAATATTGATTTGTACATGTACCAGCACACTAAATATGATATTTAGTGTTTGATTTTATTTAGTGTTGTTCTATTGCGAGTAGACTAGTTAATCAATAAAACACACAATTGGTAGTTTGACTAGTTAAAGTTTTTGACTAGGCAAAACACATGCCTAGTCGACTGTCGGGAGTTGACCTTGTGAGAAATAAATGACTAGGCAGATTGTCTACAATTGTCATTTGAGAAATAAAGTGACTAGGCAGATTGTCTGTAGTTGCTATATGAGAAATAAGTGCCTAGTTTGACTAGGCGGGCGTCTATAAAAGATCTGAAATATTCATGTTTGTATATGAGGTAGATGGTGCTAAAATCTTTGTCTTTAAAGCATTGAGCATATGTATTATTAGATTTAGAAGGTTATAATGATTCTTGTTAGCAATTGACATGGGAGTTCAAATACACTATAGTAGTTGTTGTTGATGTGAGTGTAGCACCTCGAAGAGGAGTTAAAGTTTGTAGGGGATCCAAGATGGCGACTTTTATATTACCTATGGGGTCCTTGGAATGATTTTAGTTCAATTTTTTGGAGTCAATAATGTATCTAAAATATGTTCTTGTACATATTTCCTATAAGGTGTTGGAGGACACTTGGTTGTAAACATGACAGAAATAAACATGTTTAAATATAATATATGAAATTTGTAAATGGTATCATGTAAATCATAATTATAATAAGTACAGGTTTCACAATGTTTTGAAGAAGAACATATCCTGGAGAATGTTTAAATTCATCAAGCTTTAATGTCTCAAAAAGATCTAGGAGGCATTTTGCATGGGTCAAGAGAATGATAAAAGTACCCTTGACTTCCACTTAGCTTGACATCTAATTGTTCTTGCACTAGTGCCTTGAGCCCAATTGTGCTCGAATTCAAATGAACATCCCAACGATCACATTCACAAATGAATAAAAACATTTAAATGATACATTATAGGATTTTGTATTACATATTTGTACAATAGTTGTTGTTAAGTTTAAAAAAATAGCATGTTGACCTTTGGATGTAGGGTTCCGAGGTATCTTCTGAACACTACATCGTTTACGGTATTTAGTGCCACTTACTATTTGGAGTTATGCAATTATTTTAAAATATCAATTAGATTCTTCATTTATTGCCAACAAAAGTTGAATTTGTTGTTTGGACATTACAACAAAATAAACTCTCCACCTCGTAAAAAACACATGAACTTTGTTAGGAGTTATAGCATCACAGAACTCTTAATCATAGGTGTTACTAAATACCCTAAACTATTGGATGATGGTGGAGAGATACCCAAATCTCAAGGAAGAGGTTGGCGGTTCGATTCCCGGTTGTGAAATGTCCTCTCTACTTGACAAAAACTTGCCAGGTGCTCAACTGCCTCCTGTGCTTTGACATTGGTTTATCGGCCTTCTGTCTCAAATAAATAAATAAATAAATAAATACCATAAACAATGTAGTAGAAAACACATAGATAAATTGATATGTCCGAATGACACACACCACAACTCACCTAGTGTTAATCGTTGTGTCCACATGACATTTGATGGCAGTGATATTCAACAACTTCAATAGATTACTACCATCCGACCTAGGCAGCTTGGAAGGAAATTAACTTTGTATATTGCATATTGCATTGATGACTCATCTGTAATGGAACATGATATTCCTTTTTAATCATATTATTTAGTCGCATAGTATGAAAATTGAAAACAAATTTTTAATACATGATCTGTTGCCAAAGGCCCTGAATCCTCGTGAAGATCCAGGCTTCTTGATTGCATCAATTGGGATCATGCTTCTTTCCTTGTATAGAAATCCCTTTTGCTCTCTTTGACTTTTGCAGGAATGTGTATAAAATCGGGGGCGTTAACCTCTACCCAACAAGATTTTTGGGGGAGGGGTCTCTTCATAGGATAAGGGCCGGGCCCGCCACCTCAAGTAGTCCAAGAAAAACTTTTTTGAATCCAACTAGAAAACGTTGTCCGTAATGGTCGGGAAGTTTTTGGGCAAAGTCGGTCAAGATCCTAGTGATTCTAAATCTAGCTAGTTACATGTTGACATCTTCCGGTTTTGCTTTATTCACTTGAGGTATATTCTATAGATTCCTCTAAAATGATGGGTAATTCTCCTGAAGTCTTGAACTTCAACCGGTTATTTCTCAAACACAACCAATTCATCTATAACTAATTGACAGTTCTCCCTAGACAGTGGTTGTCCGTGCCGTCCGCCTTTTGAACAAAGTTGCCCTTGTATTCTTGAAGGTCATCTTGTCCACAAAACCCATTTTGAGGGCTCCTCAACTTGAAGGTCCAAAATGCAACATATATGTTCACTACCATTTAATAAATAAGCAATTGATTTGAGATTTCATTCTTAAAATGAAACCATTAATAAAGGATGTACAATTAACTTGGAAGTTTAAAATATAGAAAAATATTCATTAGCAATGAGATTAAGTTTTTGTGATTGACCACTCGAAAGGGCCTTTGTCAATTTAAAATCGAACTAAAAATAATTTTCCAATTTTAGATCCTTCTTTTTGTAATATTTTAATTGATGCCTTCTCCTTTCACAAGTATTCATACACTTGCAAACAATAAACTAATTAAAATGAATAAGGAGCGTTTAGGCACTTCTGTTTCCATTTATCCTCGTTGGATGAGTTTACATAGGCCCCACCAACATCAAGCCATCATACAAACTGATTTATTATGAAGTAAATGAACTCTTTTTCTTTTTCTTTTTGAGATAGTAGGCTGACAGGCCAGCGCCAAAGCACAAGAGGCAGTTAACCACCTGGCAAGTTTCTGTCAAGTAGAGAGGAGATTTCACAGTTGGGAATCGAACCGCCAACCTCTTCCTTAAGATTTGGGTATCTCTCCACCATCGTCAGGTAGTTGAGGGTCGTCTTGGACCGTAAATAAACTTTATTCAACATCTAAAAAGAAAAAATTGGACTTCGACCCATGAATTGTTTGCCTCCAGTGTTGTGAACTTTGATGACAATCTCAGATTCCATTGTAGTAAGCCATAGTAAGATTCTTGGTCCTATTGTAGGCACTTCCAGCTCCGCATACAACTTTGGTTGTTGGATTGCAATTTCTCACATGGTTAGCATTCAGGGATTGCACGTCACGTCACGTCACATCACATTTTGTGATAGCGACGTGACGGCCGACCAAAAAACGTCACGTCCGCGGGGGGTAAATCCGGCAGTTACCCCAGGGGTAAACTGACGCGGTCAACCCCCTGGTCAACCCCCTGGTCGACTGCCAAAAAAAAATTAAAAAATTCCAAAAACAATTCTGGACCGTCAGATCTTCTTGCCAAGAAGATCTGACGGTACAGAATTTTTTTTGGAATTTTTTAATTTTTTTTGGCAGTCGATTGCTAATTCGACTGCTATTTGCAGTCGACTTAGCAGTCGACTGCAAAAAAATTAAAAAAATTCTGGACCGTCAGATCTTCTTGCCAAGAAGATCTGACGGTCCAGAATTTTTTTTGGAATTTTTTTGTTTTTTTGTTTTTGTAGTCGACTGCTATTTGCAGTCGTTTGCTAAGTCGACTGCTAATAGCAGTCGACTGCAAAAAATTACTTTTGCAGTCGACCAAGACCAGTCGACTGCTATTAGCAGTCGACTAGCTGGTCGACTGCTAAAAGCAGTCGACTTCAAGGAAAACCAAAAAAAAAATCAAAAAATTCTAAAAAAAAATCATGGACCGTTAGATCTTCAATCCAAGAAGATCTAATCATCTAACGGTTCAGATTTTTTAATAGATTTTTTTAATTTTTTTAATTTTTGTTTTCTGAAGTCGACTGCTCGTAGCAGTCGACTAGAGCAGTCGTCCCAAAAAGTAAAAAAAAAGTTACAAAAAAGTGGTACAGTAACTTTTTTTTACCACGTCAGTGCGCGTCACGCCCCGACGTGACGCGACGTGACGCAAAAAGGCTGCGTCACGTCCATTTGCACATCCCTGTTAGCAATTGCAAATCACTCAAATAGTTATTTCAAATTTCAAAATCAGAGTCGAGATGCAAAAACTATAGTAGGTGAAAGTGGGGTGAAAGTGTAGATTCTCTTTCTCTTTACATGATCACATAGGTCTTCCCATTTATGTTGAGATTTGAACCTAGAATGGTTACTATAATTCAAGCACACATTTTAGTCTCATTGTAATATGTCTTCTTGGTGTTAATTCTCACCTTCAAATATTGCCGTATACCAATCGAAACTTGACTTTGTAACCTGTAGATGTCACCAAGGTCCCAACAGCGCTTTTGAGCCAAATAAATGAAGTTATGTTTTTGTTGTCTTCATTTTTTATCTTTTCTTTGTGTTTCTAAGTAAAAACAACTTCTAGTGAAATTCTTGGATGAAAGAACTAAGTTTCAATCAGTGTGCAAATACATTAAAGTATATGAAGAGATGCAAAGTACAATTCTTTGCAAAATCTGGTATTTTTTGGTTACCATTTCTACACATAATTGTATGTTGTTATTATACCTTCAAAATCTATTATGCATGGGTTACTTTTGAAACCTTGGAATGTACCATTTTGATATGCCTTGATAAGCCATGTTTATAAATATTTATAAAATCTTATACAAGTATTTATACCATGTCGAGATCTGAAGATGTAATTTTTTTGTGCTTTGTAAAAAGTTATGTTTTGTATGGACAATTTTTGAGCATTGAAGTTGTTCATCTCAATTCATCTTGCTTTCAAGAAACACCAATGATCTTTAATGGGCCTATGACCCTTAATTATCCAGACCTTGGATAGCTGGCCAACTAGCATCACCTAGCTAAATTTTTCGGGCCCCTATTTGTCACTTAGCTTTAGTTAGCTAGGTTCACCGAACCTAGGATTCCTACTTAGCTTTAGCTAGCTAAATTTTTCGGAACTCTCATTTTCACTTAGCTTCAACTAGCTAAAAAGTTGTGTGACATGCATATTCATTCTAAACCAAAGAAAAATCCATTCAAATGAAACCAAACAATATATATTTGGTTGTATTGCTCTCAGTTGCCTCTCTATTTTCATGTTGTTGCACAAGGAAATTTGAATTTTTTAAATCCACACGTATACATTGGCTTCCTCACTTTCAACTGGCATTGGTGCTACATCGCTCATTATATACAAGTGAGCCCAACCATGAGCTTGACTAACCTAACTAGAAGATTGTTCCTAATTATGAGCTTGACTAACTAACCTAGAAGATTGTTCCTAATTAAATGCCCACTTAGGGTGAGCGGCTAACACTAATGATCTTACTAGATTCTCCTATGTGACTATTGACTATTAGAAACAATGAAGACCGTGCCATGTGTATTGAGATTTCTACACAAACATCTCAATGTAAAAATTGAGAGTTTCCAAAAGGGTTAGCTTGGAAATGGCCTACAGAAAATTGATTGCAGATACCATAATTGAAACCTAAACTGTAGCCCTTGGACAACTAACTAAGTGGGTGTCAAGTTGGACAACAAGGTTTTTGCTATATGGGATCCGCCCTAATATTAAAAAAATAATGTATGTTTTAGATTCCAGCTAGCTATTAGCTAGCTTTAGCTAGCTACCTTTCCTCGCCCGGATTATGGCACTTAGTTTTAGCTAGCTATTCTTTTGAGGCACCAAATTCCTACGTAGCTTTAGCTAGTTGGAGCTTTTAGCTAACTAAATAGCTGGCCACTTAGCAGGGTTGTCTATCCCGCCGTTGTGACGGTGTCGTGCCGTCACGACGTGTCGTGTCGTGACGGACCCCTCCGTCACGACACAATAGGGTCCACGTAGGGTCAACATAGGGGGAGCCGACTAGGGTGGGTAAAATACTTACCTTCTTGCCAAGGTGGCGTCCTATGTGGCAGAAAACGTCGACGTGGATGTGCATATTTCCCCTGCCACGTAGACCATTTTGCCATTGTGTTTATCATTGTGTTAAAATCAAAGTAATAAAATATTACTAAGGAGGGTGTGGGGCGGACGGGGGCGGACGGGTGGGGCGGACGGGGAAGGGGGGTGGAGCGGACGGACGGGGGGGTGGTGCGGACGGTGGATGGGGGTGGAGCGGACGGGGGAGGGGGGGGTGGGGCGGACGGACGGGGGTGGAGCGGACGGGAGAGGGGGGGGGGGTGGGGCGGACGGAGGAGGGGAGGGGCGGACGGAGGAGGGGGATGGAGCGGACAGGGGAGGGGGGTGGAGCGGACGGGAGAGGGGGGGGGGGTGGGGCGGACGGACGGGGGGGTGGAACGGACGGGGGAGGGGGGGTGGGGCGGACGGACGGGGGTGGAGCGGACGGGAGAGGGGGGGGGTGGGGCGTCCCACCCGTCCCACCCGTCCGCCCCGCGTTCCCTCCCATCCGCTACCCTCCGTCCGCCACACGTTCCCCACCGTCCGCTCCTCGTTCCCTCCCGTCCGCCCCACGTTCCTCTCCCGTCCGCACGCGTTCCCTCACGTCCGCTCCACGTTCCCTCCGTCCGCCACACGTTCCCCGTCGTCCGTACCCCGTTCCCATCCTGTCCGCACCCGTTCCCTCCCGTCCGCCCCGCGTTCCCCCCGTCCGCCCCGCGTTCCCCCCGTCCGCCCCGCGTTCCCTCCGTCCGCTCGGAGTTCCCCTACGTCCGCTCCGCGTTCCCTCCCGTCCGCTTTCCGATCCCTTCCGTCCGCCCGCGTTCCCTATCGAGTTCCCTTCACGTCCGCTCCACGTTCCCTCCGTCCGCCACGTTCCCTCCGTCCGCCCGTTCCCCTCCCGTCCGCGCCTCGTTCCCTCCCGTCCGCCCGAGTTCCCTATCGCGTTCCCCACCCGTCTGCTCCTCGTTCCCTCCGTCCGCCCCCACGTTCCCTCCGTCCGCCCCTAGTTCCCACGTTCCCCATACGTCGTTTTCGTACCCTAAACCCTAATTCCGACCGGGATCCCATAATGATTGGGCTCCTCGTTGCCTATATAAAGCCGTGAGGCTTTAGTTCCTACCACTTTCCTCTCCTCCCACCACATAGGGACCCGAGACCTTGTTGCGTCCCAAAGGACAGCATCACCGCGCGGGTCTCAAGGGGTTTGGGAGGGCAGGGCAAATTGTGGGGGAACCCTCGCAATTTTTTTTTCAGATTCACTCGCTCCCGTGATTTTTATCACGAGAGATTTTCACACTCACTTATTCACGTGATTTTTATCACGACTCATTTTCAGAATCACTCACTCACGTGATTTTTATCATGATGGAGGGGGAGGGCATTGCTCCTTACGAGAACGAGGATTTGAGGGTGCACCGTGCTTGGCTCGTAGGCAATGCATCGGCGAATACTGCCGAGGGTACGGGAAGCGATCCTGGAAGTGGAAGTACTGCAGCACGTCCACCACGTCCAGATCCCTTTCAGTTTGACGAAGAGTTCTTGGCTGTTGGTCATTCGGGAGGCAACCAAACACGGGGAAGCCGTGGAACACGTGGGAGTCGGGGAAACAGTGGACATAGAGGGAGAACTGGAAGGGGACCAAGCTCAGGCAGTTCCACAGAAATACATGCACCGGCTCGTTCGGAGAACGTGCCACCACAATCTCCGACACGGCGGACATCAAGACCGGAGAGCCCTGCACGTGATGTACCTCAGGGTTCGGAGCAGATTGAAAGACGGGGATTAAAACGCCCAGCAGTTTCGGAAGGGACGGAGGACGGGTCCGCGGCATCGGGTTCGCAATCAAAGAAAAGGAAACATAGAGGCAAACGCGACCCGCGGACCGATGAGGCTCGAAATCATTGCAGGATCGTGTTGTTGGATTGGTTTAGAAGTAACAGCATGGTTTATTTGGAGAAAAAATACCTCAATGATGGTACAAAGGGTTTAGAGTTGGCGAGGAACGAGTTGATGCTTATTCTCACGGAAGCCACGTCTGGACCGGAGTTTGAGGAAGCTAGGGGCATGAGCGATTGGAACACATGGATTGAAAAACAAGCTGTGGAAGCAATCTACAATCCAACGATGTCATATGAGGCTATGCATCCTGGAGAGGGAAGTAGTGGTGGGAGGAGGTCCGAGCTGTACATTAAGCTAGAGAATTGGAAAAGAGGCGTAATAGCAGCAAAATGCACATCCGCCCGCAACCTTCCCGTTTTTATTGACAGGCAGCTGGCAGACAACATTGCCACTCAGGGCCGGCAGGGTGTCATATGGTTGCCTAGGAATGTGGAGATCAAACCCTTGGATAGGGAAATCTTCCAAGGGACCTTCGGAGTGGTGCGGAGAGTCACAATTCATGGAGCATCATTCATCCCTAACTGGATAGAGTGGGCTGGGAAGACCATGAAGGCCACGAATAGTCTGGAGAACCGAAAGGAGCGTTCGGTTGAAGCATTGGCATGTCCAGTAGATCATCCTGGGATAATCAAGCTACAATACCTCCACCCGAAAACATACGAATCCTATTCGATGTGGTGGAATGGAGGCTCCTTGAAGAACATGAGGGTCTATGACCACCAAGTTCCGGAAACCCACGAGCGCACAATCCTTCAAATGCATGGGGCAGACTTTGAAGCACGGAAACGGTTGGTTGTATATCGAAGGCATCGAGTTTATTTGGCATGGGCTCTAATGTGCATTGTGGATGTAGTGCACAAGCATGACGTGTTGCACAATGACCTTAATCCCAACAATGTCATGCTGCATTTCCCACAAGACCGTGAGAACACGGTTTTCATTGGTGTGTGTGATTGGGGGATGGCATCATGGGGAGATGAAGACGCACCCTCCAACTATGGAAAAGAATCAGTGGATGAGATGAACAAGCACCGCATAAAATACAACTGTGCTGGTCCAGAATTATTCCATGTACGAGGGCAGCGTGGAACATCTACCTCTCCGGTGAGGATGGCTCGGAAATATAGGCACACGTTTCTCTCGGAGTCCTTCTCAGTGGGTGCTTTGGCAAAGAAGATTTATGCCAGGGATTCGACTTCCTCGTTGTTTCAGCTAAACAGTGATCCAAATGGCTTGAAGATGCGGTTTGAGATAGCATTGGATGCATTGACGAAGCCCAATCCAGCGGAAAGGTCAACCATCACACACGTAGTGAACATGTTGAAGTCGCCTCCATACAACATGGTTAACCCGACAATGTGTTTCCGTGACACTGCAAAATTGTTTTTTTTTGTTTTTTTTGCAGCAATTTTGGATCATACCAATTTTGTAACCGTTGGAGATGTAAATAAAGCCATCATTTTTTCATACACAACTTGTATATTGTATGAGATTTATGGATCTTAGTGCAATGTTCATACTCCATGAGGATTTTTGCTTCATAATCGAGAAGAAGTCTATGGGAGACTAACCAAGGTTCTCGCCTCTCGTGAGGCCACATCATTCTTTCACATCGTTGTTATCACATCCATGTGCTAAGTTCAAGTTAACTATAGTTGTTCGTGATATGTCTTGCCAAAATGCAATTACCTATATTTATTCTAATTTTGGTATGCCACAAAATGTAGTCAACTATAGTTATATCTAGTTAACTAAAGTTGAGCACAATGTTGCAATAGTTATATCGGTTGTACACGTGATCCTAAACATCTCTAAATGTTCTTTCTTGTACTCCACACATATTGCACACATACTTCACAATTGCTTATATTTATATTTATATAAATCACAATCACTTTTTTTTTGAAGTTTGGACATAGTCTCGGTTTTTTGGCTCTCAAAAATTCATATGAAGTCCAAAAAATGAGTTCTTGGTATCCATGGATAGGTAATGAAGTCCTCTACAAGAATATGCAATAAAAGTCCTCTACATAATAGTCCCCCCATCCACATAATAAAGTACACTAAAATAGCAATAATCAACTAAGGGTGAACGTAAAGTGGTTAAAAAAATTTCTCTTGGAACTGAGAAGTGGATGCATAGTTTCATATTGCTTTATGCTTGTTTATCTCAACAGAAACTGTTCGGTTGGTGAATTAAAAATAAATAAATAAATCATAGAAGTGGTACAACATATTATACAAGTCATAACTTTATTATTGCGACAACGTTACAAATGCCCTTTATTAATCATATACATGAACAAACCATGCAAACTATAATATTTCACTTCATTCCGTCATCCCAACCTCGTAGATGCTCCTGGCTTCCGGCGAGGCTCCATTTTTGGAAGAGGATTCGGCTGAAGTAAATCAAAATAGCTAATCGTTCGGTCTTTCATCCGTTCCTTCAATGGTAGCCGATGAGGCGACAATCCTCTCCTCTTCTTACGAATAGACATAGTCTTTGAAGATTCCCCCGCTACCTTGACTATTTCAATGTCGATTGAAGTCTCCTCCACATCCACATCCACATCCCCGGGCTTCTCCAAAATATCCGCACACAAATCAATTAGATCATTTAGATCTCCACCCACGCATTGTGTGTGGTCATTCTCCACCGCATCGATCTCAAAGTTGTCTGCATATTGTCGTTGTTCCTCCGCCGCCCTCATCCTCCAAGCTTGTGTAGATTGTGAGAAGGGAGTCATGACATATTCATCACGAAATCGATCCCTAGCACTTCTCTCATCTCTCTCACGCTCGGGTGTTGCATTGAATGGAATATGGGGATTGTCTAAATTGTGTATCTCCTCATCGCATTCTACACCCTCAAACATGACTCTCCCCTTTCCCATCCTATCCATGATACTCTACCTTCGTTATATGTATGAGTCTCAATGATCTACTTATATATTGACCTCTAAGGACTTGATGACCATGACCAATAATTGATGTAATCCAATATGTAGAGGATCCAATTCTCGTTAGTAAGATAAAGTCAACGCAATCGGAATAAAAATAAAGTTGGTTAGGTTAAAAATGTACACTTTTGAAAAAATCTTCCGACATCTGCATTGGAAACCTCTTTGATACCTCTTTGAACTTTCCATATTTGATTAGTTATCCCTTATTCAACAAATCACCAATTTGTGCTTCAATCATAGTGGTTCATATGGTTTCATAACCAATGTCACCCATCCGAATGCACTTTCATTCAACAAATCATTAATTTGTGCTTCAACCTTAGTGGTTCATATGGTTTCATAACCAATGTCACCCATCCGAGTGCACTTTCCTTCAATAAATCATTAATTTGTGCTTCAACCTTAGTGGTTCATATGGTTTCATAACCGATGTCACCCATCCGAATGCACTTTCCTTCAATAAATCATTAATTTGTGCTTCAACCTTAGTGGTTCATATGGTTTCATAACCGATGTCACCCATCCGAATGCACTTTCCTTCAATAAATCATTAATTTGTGCTTCAACCTTAGTGGTTCATAAACCCTAAACCCTAAACCCCTAAACCCTAAACCCTACGTCATTCCAAATTACTACCACATATGTGCCATTGATTTGTTCTCACACTCATGTAGAAGTGTTTCCATACATGGTTTGAGGGTTTAGGTTCCTAGCTTTCCAACGAACCCACCTGCTTTTTTTTTCGATGCCTACATTTTTTTCATTATAATAATCAATCATTGACAAGATCTTGGCCGTTAGATTGGAGGGGTTATTTTGAGCAAGTAATAAAGTGGCATGCTCCTTTGAGTTTGGACTTTTGGGCTTGGCCTTTGGAGGCTTCACACTATGCCCAACTAAGGCTACCCTTACTATATTTTATTGGCTATTTAGGGTTCATTTCTTTGGACTCTCAACAAAGTTGGGCCGCTCAATCGCACTTTGATCCACTCCCGAGGGTTAACATTTATAGATGGTGACTATAGTGTCCGTTTTTTGGCTCTAAAAAATTCATATGAAGTCCAATTCATATGTGGTCGCAATTCTACGCTGTTCCCCTACCGCCCCGTTCCCTCCCGTCCGCTAATCGTTCCATCTTTCATCCGTTCCCCCCCGTCCGGTCCACGTTCCCCACCCGTCCGCCCCGTTCCCCTCCCGTCCGCGCCACGTTCCCTCCGTCCGCTCCTCGTTCCCCACCGTCCGCTCTTCGTTCCCACCGTCCGCTCCTCGTTCCCACCCGTCCGCTCAGCGTTCCCCACCCGTCCGCCCCGCGTTCCCTCCGTCCGCTCCTCGTTCCCCACCGTCCGCTCCTCGTTCCCACCCGTCCGCTCAGCGTTCCCCACCCGTCCGCCCCGCGTTCCCTCCCGTCCGCGAACATGGAGCGGACGGGAGAGGAACAGGGGGCGGACGGGGGGAACTGACGGCAGGGGAACGCGGAGCGGACGTAGGGAACGCAGAGCGGACGGCAGGGGAACGCGGAGCGGACGGCAGGGGAACGCGGAGCGGACGGCAGGGGAACGCGGAGCGGACGGCAGGGGAACGCGGAGCGGACGGAAGGGGAACGCGGAGCGGACGGCAGGGGAACGCGGAGCGCACGGAAGGGGAACGGTGGCGCGGACGGGAGGGAACGCGGGGCGGACGGGTGGGGAACAAGGAGCGGATGGGTGGGAACGAGGAGCGGACGGGATGGGAACGAGGAGCGGACGGGTGGGAACGAGGAGCGGACGGGATGGGAACGCTGGAGCGTATGGAGAGGAGCGTACGGAGGGGAGCGTGGGAGCGGACGGGGGGGAACGCTGGGGGCGGACGGGAGGGAACGGGTGCGGACGGGGGGGAACGCTGGGGGCGGACGGGAGGGAACGGGTGCGGACGGGGGGGGACTCTGGGGCGGACGGGCGGGAACGGGTGCGGACGGGTGCGAACGGGTGCGAACGGGTGGGGACGCGGGAGCGGATGGAGGGGCGGACGGGGGTATATAAGTGGAGGGGACCACTTACATACCTTACTCCACTCCTTCTGGGCGCCCAGACAACCCTCCTCTAACACAGAGTGCGGGGTAGCAGGGCTCTCGGAGGAGTTAAGGATCCCTTTTTTGGGATCCTTTTACACTACTTTTGGCAGGTTGTGGCCGGTTTTGGCAGATCCACGTGGCCGTTATTTGGCATATTCCTTGTGACGCGCCCAGTCAACTGGCCTCTGCGTGAGCGCCGGTAGCGGGGTGCTCGAAGGGTGTGCCGAATAGTTGAACTTTAATTTTTAGGGACATTTTTGAACTAATTCCACAGCAACACTATTTTGAAGTGTATGCTTGGATATTTTGTAGCACTATTATGAAGTGCAATTAGTATTTTAAAAAGTAGAGTTCTAGATTAGAATTAGAAACTCCAATTTGGGTGGAATTAGAATTAAAAACTCCAATTTTCAGACATGGCAAGTGGAGGAACTGGAGACATGGCAAGTGCAAGTGGAGGATCTAGTTCTGGGTGTTCCAGAGGACATGGACGCAAGGCCGCTGATTTGGAGTGGAATGTTTACGATGATCCCTCCCAAAAAGCCAGGGTAGGTTGGGAGAATGTACCACAACCGTGGTCAGCGAAGACTGCAATGCAGTACGTGGGCTTCCCTCACTTTGATCGGTTGTGGCCAAGACATTGTCACGAGCGACATTGCAAGGCCGTCAATGCGAGCTATACGCAGCTTGAAGACGTGGAGGCAAAATGGAGATTCCTAACGATACTTAGAAGTATCTCCAATTTGGATAGATGGCCCAAGAGTGCAATTCCAAAGTCGATGGCGTGTATGATGTATGCGGAGCACGTGTTGCGAGTTAGGGTGGATTGGTCAAGTTTGGGTGCTCTGCATGATCAAAAATTTGGGGGTATTGGAATTGCATTCACTAAATGCACAGTTCCGGATATTCCATACACTCCCGTTCCGGAGTGGTTCATGAAGAATCCTAAACTAGTGGATGAGCCTGGGGCACCAATTCCAGAAGGTCGGGAACCAAAAAAACCACGTACTCGCAAACGACCAGCCAATGACGTGGAGATGGCCATCGAGGAGGCGTTTGAGCATATGGATGAGGAGGGCATGGAGGTAAATGTCGATGTGGTTAACGAGCTGGTTAACCAGGTGGTTAACGAGGCCCTAAACGAGGTAAACCCTGGTCAACTTGGTGCGGACATGATGGAGAGCAGAATGGAGGCATTGCGCCAGCAACATGCCGAGGAAATTCGTGAGTATAAAGCAAGGATTCTCGAGCTGGAAAATCGACTTGCAACACTTACGATGGGGGAGGCTGGCAGTTCAAGTAGTACACCAATTAACATCCAGTCTTTGGAAGCAGAGAGGGATACAGCTTTACAAGAGGCCATGATTACAAAGTCACAAGCAGCGGACGTATGTACGAGGAATGAAGTAATGCAAGGAAAGATGGAGGCTTTGCAAAAGGAGGTGGTGGACATGCAACAACAACTTCAAGTGGTCAATGAAGTGGTTGTCGATCACGAATCCAAGATTGGCACACTGGAGGAGCAGAATGCAAGGTTGAGGAAATTTCTATCGGATGCGATCGTAGAGCGAACCAATATGAGGACAGGGACATTGCTTTCTATGGCCAAGGCTCGTCAATATGAAGCTGAATTTGAGAGCATCCAGCGAGAATGGAACCGCAATCATAGATTGCGGAACTTGATGCTCACGTCATGGCCAAATCAAGAACATATGTACCCTAGTAGGTGGGATGATGAGGATGACTTGAAATTGCCTAACGGGAGCTTGGATTGGCGGCAACTGATCGACTCCGATCACCATTGGGATGTGACCCAAGTGCATGAATATCCATACAGCATGAGGGGTGAGTTGTTATGGCCGGGTCCACATCCAATGGTCTTCGACGGATCCGTGTGTGGGATTTGCGGCAGTCCATTTGGCCCAGAGGGATGCTTTCAAGTTGGATCGTGTGGGGGCCAATTCCATCCACAATGTCTGATAGTGGCAATGATCAGGAGACGGCAATGTCCCCATTGCAGATCACCCTTCCACCCTCGTTTGTACTTCCAATTTGGCCTTCGGGATTACATGCCTAAGGACTGGGTGGTAAGGCCAACGGACTATCCCTTCAACCTTTGCGAGTTTAATGGGACTTCTGTTGAGTGGAATTGGTTATTCAATTGTGCAACGGTTGAACTTTGGAACGATAACAAAGATGGCGAATGGACACAAAATCCACGTCAAATTTTGTATGTTGCAGACGAGTTGTTTCCCAACAAGCCCCCAAACCATGGCATGAAAAGATTTTTGTACCAAACTTTTGGTTGGCATTGGGATGCGACAACCATGCAATTACGGAGAGGCATTCAACCTCCTTTTTACAATGCAAGTGGTGAACCATCAATATCGGAGCATGAGTTGGAAGAAGATGCACATGAGATGCCCATGGAACGGGATTCCCATTTTGAAGCGCACTTAGAGCAGTCGTACCACAAACACAGAACGCAGTTGGAGGCAGTTGAAGCACTCTTGAATAGAGTTACGGATGATGCGGTATTGAGATGGCTAAATGGGGGGCCTAGACCACGTAATGCCACTCCACTGTCTCCTGGAAGTCGTCCATATCTCACCCGTGAAACCACGCGAATGATGGAAGCCGGGGAATCATCACGAGCACGACGAGGATCTACTTCAGCTGCAATAGACCTCGATTCAGATTCGGATTAGGCATTTTTGTAGCATGTTTAGAAAGTTGTATAGGAACGGAGGAAGACTTTGTACACATTGAACATATTTCATGTTCAAAGAATATGTAATATAAAGAGGAGTTACCGACAAGTTGTCATTTCTAAGATCGTGTAAAAGATAGCATATGGATGTTACATGTTTTAATGTTATTCGAAACTTTTAAAAACTCACTTGAATATTTGTAATTCATATGATAGTCTAACCAAAAGTACTATTGACTACATAGTCAATATTGAATACCACATAAAGATATAATTATATAAATATGTAATAAATAATTTTAAAAAACATGCAATAAATAATTTTATTACTATAATAAAATGATACAACTTCGAACGTAACGTTCGCTTTGTGGTCTAAATGTCTTACCGAAGGCCCTAAGGTTGTAACTTGTATCAATTTTGACGGAAGTAATAAATTATGGGAGTACGTGGGAGCACCGAAAGAACACATTTGTGCAAAACCATTACGTTCGAATCCGTACTGTAGGATCATTTGCTTCGACACATCTTGGGTCCTCTTCAGACTCGTCTGTGCTGAAATCATCATCCGTTTGGGGAGTCGCGCTTCGAAGATGCAATTCTCGGTCACGTTGTGAGAAAATTATCCTCTTGATCGGCCGGGAGCCATCTGCATCCTGTATGCCATTTTCATCTAGATGTGGTCTACCCTCATCTTCATTGTAGTCTTCAGCAGTAAACGGAAGCGATCGTCCCTGATACCTCTTCTTAGTACGTTTGACACCTCTCGTAGTTCTCTGGCGCCCTCCACCCGTACCACGACTTGAGTGCACTTCATCTCTACTTCCATCTATAAAAGCATCCCCCGTTGTACTTCCGCCTCCAACTCCAAGACCACCTCTTCCATTGGATTGACTGTGTGGAAGTGAAACAGACGCGGGTGGAATTGCAATTGGTATGTTCTCAACAACATGTCGACGTACAGAAGGACGACGTGGCGCCTCTATAGTAACATTTCTTGAAACATTGTGCATAGCAACCAAAGTAGCACCCACCGCAGTTGCACGTGAAACACCCAATCTAGAAGTATTGGCAATACTTCGAGTGAGAGGACGATGTTGACCTTGTGCATGCAATTGCACCGTAGAGGTGGATGCTTGGGGAGATCACTCCCTTGTAAAGTTGAACAACCACGTGCGAACACTTTACATCTAAAAAATCCTACTTTTTACATAAAGCATCACCAAAATGGGTCAAAATTTTATCAATTTTTTTTCATGAGTAGATATACATTGTATCTATTATATAGTAAAAAATGGTAACTAAATTTGATGATTTTTTTCTTTTATAAAACATACCGTTTCTAACTAGAATGACGCAGAATTGAGCTAAAACATTTACTACAAAAATGAAGAAGACTAAAAATTTCAAAAAAATATACAAAAGATACTATCAATGGTTATGTATATGCAGAAAAAATATCATAAATTTTAAAATTATCTATGGCATTAATATAGGGGTAGCAAACTTTGTTCGCACGTGGTGTTCAACTTGACAATGGAGTGATCTCCCCGAGGGTGGATGCAATCCTTTGAAGAGCACGGAATCGAGTTGTAGGCATTTCAGGAACATTGGGCGTTGGATCTTCTATACGATGGTTGGATATGAGGGAGGCATCCATGGATTCAGAATGTACTCGGGTTGGAAGTGGATCATGTTGAACGTGCGTTGGCTCATTTACGGGTAGTACATTGTCGCCTTCACCAAATGAAAGAGAATCGCTCCGATGTTGCAAGGAATCTATTTCAATTTCCACATTCTCACTTGCCCCCATAGCAACATTATGGTCAGATGGAAACCCTTCTCCAGTGTGGAGAGTTTCAACATGCGGTCTTCCAATAGACCCCTCATGATCGTCATGCATTCCGTCGTTATGTTGGGGGACATCCGGTTCATCAAACTCAAACACCCCAAGGTTTCCATCACTACCATTGCCATCCTCATCTTCTGAACCATGATTCTCGGAATCGAGGTCATCCAAATCAAAGTCGATGTCATCAACATTGTTGTCTTCATCATTTCCAGCCCTACCAGTTGGATCCACGTCATCTTCGTTGTCATCTTCTTCGTCAAGGTCATCGTCAGAATGGACCTCATTCAATTCGTACCATTGAGCAGGTCTTGGGCCCCTCCGATGTCGAATGAGCCTACTATTGGTATATATGTAGACGAGGTTCTCAACACGACTATGCTTCAAGCGATTGCGACTCTTGTTGTGAACGTATGAGTACATGCTCCAATTGCGTTCACATGCGGATGCGGAACATACTTGTGCAAGGATACGTCTTGCTATTGTTTGGAGGGCTTTAGCTCCACCTCCCATTGCATCCCACCATTCATGGAGAGGTGCGGCATGCACGCTCGGGTCAGTAGAATCAGCAAAAGGCCCTCGATTTTCAAGAAAATCTTGGTACTGGTGGAGGATTTGGACATAAGTGTCCTCATCTTGAGCAAGCCTGCGAAGAACTCGATTTAGGATTGTCCTCGAATTGTCATCCTCATGGAGTGGGGCCCAACCACGTAGAAGCGGATTTAACATCGCTCCAGCCCAGTGTAGATCATTCAACATCAACCTCCATCTATTTTGAAACGTTACCATAGCATTTGCAGCAAGCTCAGGGCTTAAGCGAAATGGAGGTTTACAGAATCCACGAATATGGGTTTGTAAATCATGCATGACCCTCCAAGCCATTCCCATTGCAGGCGCCTTGCCGTCAAATACACGAAGAGCTTTAACAACCGGGATCACCATATACAAGAAATTTTCGCACGTGTTCCAGAATCCATCAGAACGTATAAAGCTTCGCACAGCAGAGCCCTTCATGTAAGAGGTGCCAGATCTCCTCCTCATATCACGCATTAGAGTGATCCAATCCTCATCAACCACCATTCTTTCCAAAGCATTGCGTACTTGGAGAAGACGTTCAATCATGATGAAGTTCGTAGCAAAACGGGTCTCTACATGTAGGCGGAGTGAGAGATTTGGTGACAACCTCCGGAATATAGCTTGAGAAGCATGATGGTTTTTAACAAATACACAAATATGGCGGGATTTTTTTACCAATTTTTTCACCCATTCCTCCTTCCCCCAATCTTCTAAGAGGAGATCTAGGCAATGTGCAGCACATCCTTGAAAATATAGATCGGGATTTGCTCGAATCAAGTTGCGAGCAGCGGAGGCCATAACTGGGGCATTGTCGGTGCAAACTTGGACCACATTATGTCGACCAACCTTTTCCACAAATGGTTGAATTTGAGCAGCAACGTAGACATGATCCTTGTGATTTCCCGTGGTGTCAATGGTACCCAAGAAAACGTCTCCCTTTGTGCCACATTGAAGAACGTTTAGGAGAGGTCGGTTTTGCACGTTGTCCCATCCATCACAACATATTGTAACACCGTATTTTTCAACGGAATTCCCCAGCTTCTCCTTCACTTGCCTATCTAGGTCAACCTTTATATCAGTTAACAACTTCGTACGGATGGCATTGTACGATGGTGGTGTGTAGGCTGGCATTCGATGACGGGCAGTTTCACGCACAGCATGAACAAATGCAGGATGTCTCACAATGTTGAAAGGAATGTTAGCTTCATAAAAAGCCGTTGCCCATGCTCTATCGAGGAGTTGTTTTGTTGACACATTGAACCCCTCCGTTATGTTGAGTTGACGTAGTTCACGAGGAGGAGTGCCATATATCACAACATCATAATGTTGAGTGGTTTGGGACATAAGCAAAGGCTCTGTTTCACTAATTACGGAGTCCGCTATAATAAGCTCCAAAGGTACAATATCTGCCACCAGAGAGTCCTCATTTACAATGCCTACATGTAAGGGCACAATGCCTCCGCAATGTTCAAACAAGGCCCTAATATGCGGGGGTACCATCCTACATGTGGAAACATCAGAAGCACCCCCTACATGAGGTCTATAACCAAGGTGGGCCAACATTCTATCTCCTCGGTAAGATATGATGAACGGGCAAAACCTACATTTAACCTGCCTTTGTGATTTACCGGGAACCCTCCCCTTATCCTCGTACCAATGATCCCATGCATCGTTTCGGCGTGGCATGACTTCAACAAAACCTGCAAATACAAACAAGTTAGAGCAAGTCACTTTGATCGCATACTAGGTCCTGTTCAAGAGTGCCACGAGGGCAACCCTAATTCACAGACACTAGATTGGACAAAGTATACTCTGCATTCGGGTCTCACGCATTCAATCCTCACTCCTCAAAGGAGAATCAAAAGACTTGAGACACACTATGTCAGTGGAGGCAAAAATGGCACCTTGCACCCTCAATTTATAGTGTTCGAATCGGACGGGGGAGCGGACGGGGGTGCGGACGGGGGAGCGGACGGAGGGGGGGGAGCGGACGGGGGGGCGGACGGGGGAGCGGACGGGGGAGCGGACGGGGGGGGGGGGGCGGACGGTGGAGCGGACGGGTGAGCGGACGGAGGTGGGGGGAGCGGACGGGGGGGCGGACGGGGGAGCGGACGGAGGGGGGGGGAGCGGACGGGGGGGCGGACGGGGGAGCGGACGGGTTGGGAACGGGGCGGGGGACGTGGGCAGACGGAGGTTGGGAACGGGAGCGGACGGGGTTTGGGTACGGGAGCGGACGGGGGGGAACGGGAGCGGACGGGGTGGAACGGGGATTGGGAACGAGGGCGGACGGGTGGGAACGGGGATTGGGAACGGGGGCGGACGGGGGGGCGGACGGGGGGGCGGACGGGGGGGCGGACGGGGGGGCGGACGGGGGGGCGGACGGGGGGGGGGGGGCCGGACGGTGGAGCGGACGGGTGAGCGGACGGAGGTGGGGGGAGCGGACGGGGGGGCGGACGGGGGAGCGGACGGAGGGGGGGGAGCGGACGGGGGGGCGGACGGGGGAGCGGACGGGTTGGGAACGGGGCGGGGGAGCGGACGGGGGGGCGGACGGGGGAGCGGACGGGTTGGGAACGGGGCGGGGGACGTGGGCAGACGGAGGTTGGGAACGGGAGCAGACGGGGTTTGGGTACGGGAGCGGACGGGGGGGAACGGGAGCGGACGGGGTGGAACGGGGATTGGGAACGAGGGCGGACGGGGATTGGGAACGGGGGCGGACGGGGGGCGGACGGGCGCTAGTAGAATTTTCCCCACTTTCCCTTTACTTTGCTGACATGTCGTCACACGTGGACAATGTAAATCCTACGTGTCCGAAATTGGGTAATGTAATTACACAAAAAAATCGGTAAAATTCAAGTCCGGCAGGATAAAGACAGTATCCGGCATAATCCGGCATAATGTCGTGACGGATACGTGTCGTGACGGCACGACATTATGCCGGGATAAGCCTCCGTCACGACACAATAGACAACCCTGCCACTTAGTTAGTTGTCCAAGGTCTGTAATTATCCAAGAGACCTAGATTGGACCTCTTCAAGCACATAAACATGTATTTGAGCCACAAACTTTAGCTAATTATGTCAAGAGCCTCTCTCTCTCTCTCTCTCTCTCATTGACTCATCAAAACTACACTCTAAACTCCGTAGTATCAGACCTATGCAACCAAAGTGCACGTGATATTATGGAGTTCTATAGTGCTAACATGGATGCGTGATACTAGTGAATTAGTGTAGCATGTGACACTATGGAATAACACAAAGTGTAACATATTAAATGGTGTGGTGTGGTCCACTCTGCTTCACCTTCCCAGGTGATGTGGTAGATGCATGCACCAACATCCAACAAGTTGCATAAGAAGAAGAAGAAGAAGGTGACACTCCACATATTGACACATGGCGCAATGCAAGGGTGTGGGTTGACTTCTTTGGTAGTTTGCATTACTGACAAATTTCATGATATAAGGGAGAGAAAGGTGACAATAAGGAGTGAGATTTGAACTACGAACATCCGTTCCCTAGGGTTTCAGGATATTAGAGAGTGAGTGACATTATGGAGGTTGATATTATGGATTTTAGGGTGTACTAAGCACCTTAATATTCTTGAGGATTTGGGTCAAGTATACATTAACCCTTAAATGCTCATGCAACCCGAAATAGGTCGCCACGTAATATTTTAATGGGGTTTGCAACCCACTAGGCGGCAATTTATGTGGAAGGAAGGTATTTACTGGTGTGGGGTGGTGCCCACTACCATGTGCACCAAAATAACATATAAAAACCTCAAACTCGAAGCATGTAGGATTTTTGTTAGCTTGGGATTGCTTGTTTTGGGAGGGAGTTTCAAGTGTTGCCCAAATGTAAAAGCCACATTCGGGATCCAAATTTAGGAGTCAATATCTTTCACATATGATGCCCGATTTGGGGGACGTTTTTTCCCCTTAGGACAAGGTGACGGTTGTGCAAAACTTGACCATATGGATTTGGGGGGAAAAAATAGTGCACATGTTGTTTGCTCCATGAAAAAGGGGAAATCTCCCAAAATGACCTCATGCGGCCCCTCCAACTTTGAGGGTGATAGAGTTCATCTAAATTTGTTCAAATAACCCAAATTTTTAGGAGTAGCTCATTTGTCATCCACATAACATATTATGACACAGTTGCCAACTTTCTAAAATTTATAGCATGACCGAAATGGTCATGAAACAAAAACATCAAAATAAATAAATCAAAGTTTTCTCTAACTGCCAACCGGATGAAGGCCCTATTCATATGTCAATCTGACCTAGAAAATGTGGTCCAATTGACTTCACAACAAGAATATATGGTAGTCTAGTACACATCCGTACGGTTGGATTTCAAAACAATAGTGTCTATTTGACTACATAACAAACAATTTCAGCACTCGTTTTGGAAATGCCCGAAAATGGAATGTGAAGGCTTGAGCATTTAGGGATTAACCTAGACACCCTTGGATACAAATACAAACTTTGTGTTCTAATGCCACATATGAACAATATGTTTTATTTTGCCCTCGACATAAGAGAAGCACTAGGGTAAAATCTCAAACCCCCAAAATCTTAAAGAATATTTAAAGACTTGGTGAGGATATTATAACTTGTGTATATATGTGTAACAAACCTCTCACAAGTTTGCTACCAACTTTCACAACAAACAACTATCAAGCCAAAAGATGAATTCAAGAACTCTATTCAATTTCCTTGTAGCGTCTAATTACTATCATGGACTAAGTAGGTCTTAGTCTAAGCTCAACCACCCGACCATAGGAGAGAGACAAAAATGCTCTCTCCTCCCCCGAGCTTCCTTTTTATGCCAAAGGCATTACTTTTACTTTCTATTTTCACATATAGTAAAAATACTCTCACCTTCTCCCATCTTTCCGCTTAGTCACATTCTTCCGCTTAGTCATATTCTTCCGCTTAGTCACAACCTTCTATCTTTGGTTCCTCTTAGAACCTTTTTCGCTTAGTCATATTCTTCTGGTTGGAAATGTCTACTATGAATCTTCAATCCTTGGTTCTTCTTAGAACCTTCCTCCATCTTAGTCGCATTCTAATGTCTACAATGAATCTTCCATCCACTCTTCTAGTCGGAATTGTCTAGTTCCAACTTCATTCATCCATCCTTTCTTCTAGTCGGAATTTTCTAGTTCCAACTTCATTCATCCATCCTTTCTTCTAGTTGGAATTGTCTAGTTCCAACTTCATTCATCCATCCTTTCTTCTAGTTGGAATTGTTTGGTTCCAACTTCATTCATCCATTCTTTCTTCTAGTTGGAATTGTCTAGTTCCAACTAGACTTATCTATTCATTAAGAGTTGTCTAGCTCCAATGAATAGTATTCATCTTTTCAATATGGAGTGGTCTAACTCCGGTGCACCTCATCGAGAGTTGTCTAACTCATGTGCACATGTTCTCAATATGGAATGGTCTAATTCCAATGCACCTCATCGAGAGTTGTCTAACTCATGTGCACATGTTCTCAATATGGAATGGTCTAATTCCAATGCACCTCATCGAGAGTTGTTTAACTCATGTGCACATGTTCTCAATCTGGAATTGTCTAATTCCAATGCACTAAATATGGAGTTGTCTAACTCCAATGCACATGTTGTCAATCTAGAGTCGTCTAACTCCAGTCCATCCATCTTCAACTGGGAGTTGTCTAGCTCCCGTCATCCTCTGCTTACACACTGGCACATGTGGTTAGCATAATCAATAATCCATCAATATTTCTAGTTATCTTACAATATGTCATTCATTGAGCCCCTACGTCCTTAAAGCTTAAGAAGAGTGACCACATAAAGGCACACATACACCTTATAGGTTAAATTATGGAAACTCACATTCTTACATATGATTGGCCTGCTGAAGTTGGTGACAATATCCGGGGAGATTTTGGGTCATAAGCTTAAATGGTCAAGATCCTAGTGTTCAATTGCAACTAGTTACATGTTGACAACTTTCGGTTTTTCTTTTTTCGAATGCGAGGTATATTCTATAGATTCCTCTAAGATGTTCGGTAATTTTCATGAAGTCTTCAACCTCAACCGGTTATTCCTCAGACTTAACCGGTTCACCTGTAACTAGTGGCCGGTTCTCCCCGTTCATTGGTTGGTGATAACTCCTACATCTCAGATGATTCGTTTGACTCCTTCAGGTTGAATTGTGCACTAATTTTATAGAGGTATATGCTACAGACATCATTGAATCTTCCAAGGATGCCAACTTCCAAAGGCCTTTTACGAAACCTTCAAAGCTAGACTCAGATCTCAAATCCCTTCAATTTTGCTTCTTCACAAACGACTCTCTAACCCTGACCAAACTCGGCCATTGCATGAGTGTTAGTATGCTTTTGCGGTGAAATTTGTGTAAGGAATATTCTGTGTCTTCTCATTACAATTTTCAGGCACTTGTAGCATAAACTTACCTCCCAAGGTCATCTTATCTTCTCAATCATTTTTAAAGGTTACATGTGGGTCTTCTCATGTCCGAATTGGACACCTTTACTTTTAGTGGTATATGAAAAGGCTTGAAGTTAAGAACCGACACTAAAATGATGCGTTTTGGTACAATGAGATTGGAATCTTAGATTGTGTGTTTAAAATATAGACATTGTTTTGGGTTCATAATGTACACCTACGGGTGCGCTCAATGGTGGAGAACCAAATTGATGTGACTAGGTGCTTTTGACTCCTCTTATTCACATTACCTGTTGACATGAAATGATATTAAAAAATTTATATACATACATGTTAAACCTTGTGTGAGTTCTATGTGATAGAAAATTGTATCTATTATGTTTTGTCATTTTTTATTATGATTTTTCTAAGGAAAAAATGAGAAATTTCAGTTCAAACTCTCATGTAAGTTTTGAAGGCCAAAGTTTTATTTCATTTGGTCGAATTTGTTTTGTCAAATGAAAGGATTGCAAGTAATGAGACAAAACAATTACCCTAATGATCATGGTAAATGTATATAGGAGGTAGTGGCAATAATTTCTACTCACATCATTTTCTTTCTCTATATGGAGTCCACCCGTTGGGATGTACACTGAATATGGTAAAATCTATGAGCCACACTAATAACAAAGAATGAACACTAAAAATGTGGGAAATAACATTGTGGGTGCACGCCATTTGCCAACCCACACTATACAACATTGGCAATCCAAGATGATATCTCCTTCAATCTTGCTTGCTTTCCACAAACATGTGATCTATTTTGCAGATCTTCTCATGGTCTTTTTAAAACCATCAAGATTGTCTCGTAACTCAGCCATTTGGCTACAATGACCATTTGAGAAACACATAGTTACTTATAGTCTTAAGAAACACATGCATTTTGATTTTTTGATGGTTTCTCCCTCAATTCTTGGACTTAGGAAGTTAGTATATGCTCTTTGGGCTCACATTCTCAAATGCTTTCAATTGACACCTTACCCGTGACAACTAGAAGTGTAAAAGCGAAAAGATAGTATGAGTGGTTGAAGATTCAAGTGTAACCAACATTGCATTCAGCAATTTGAGACTTTTTGAGCATTTTGAGACATTTACATATATAAGAACATAAGACAAATAAAAAATATTGGGGATTTGTGTGCGAAACTCAAACATGCACACATTTAAGATTGGTAATTACATTAATACAAACACGAATGAAGAACACAACCTAGATAAGAACCCCACTTCAGATGGTTTTGGTAGGACAACCAAAACCAGAGACAATATTGGAGGAGAAAGGAGATATTCATGTAAAGGGAAATAGAACATACAAGGTATTGTCAACAAAATTAAGTAGCAAACAAGTGTCACATAACCATTATCGGATGGTTTGACCTAAACTAAGCCTACTTATGTACAATGTCTATGCTGACACTGACCATCCTGGCTTTGGCCGCCACTTTTTTCTCTCTCACCACCACGTTTTTTGCATGGTCTCCACATTCTGGAAAGTCTTTGCTCCATAGCTATAGCCAAGGTTGGGACAAGGACCCACCATGATGCATTTAGGAGGCTGGCGAGAATCCAAATTATAGGAAGATGAATTTGAATGGGATGTCATTTGGGAAGAAGATTGCCTTGCACTTCTACACATGGCGTAGAAATGCTCCGATTTGATGGATAAGGCGGCTTTGGGACGGGTTGGTATCGGATTGGATGCCACCTACAAACAAATGGAATGGGGAGGGGGGGGGGGTAGTTTAAGAAGGAAGACTGAAACCAAAGTTGAACGAAAAGGAATGGAGAAACGTGGGAAGGGAAATGCAACTTGGTGGATGCTATAGCATACCTTGGGATGCAGGACAGTTGGGGCGGAGTCGGCATAGCTAGGCAATGGGTCACATGGGGAACGGGGAAAGGCGTATCAACACCTCAATATCACTACTGGCTAGGGACCCACTCTCTATAGTATAGTGCAGTAATCTTGATCATTATAGACTAAGTTAGGAAACTAGAAGTAAATATGGTAGATCAATTAGGGCAGAAGTGCATAATCACAGATTGGAGGGTCATAACCAATATTGGACCGGTATTTGTGAAAACATCACATGGCATGTAAAATTTTCATATATGTCGTTTTCTTGAAGGCTAGCTTGATTTGGTCTTTGGAGGTAGCTTTTGCCAACTATACGAGTTTTTGCCAAATACAACTTTTTCCAAAGTTCAAGTGCATTCCACAAGACTAGAAACTGAGTCGCCCTTGAAAAAAAAAGTCAAATGTGTATGTGACGTTTTCATGAATACTTCGTTATAGGTGAATGCATGGTATCAAAAGTGAATTTTAGTAACAGTATCAAAGAACCTATCCGTGGGCACCAAAATTGTGATACTAGTCAAATATTGATATTTGGTGGATATGTCAAGGTGAGAGAATCTTTGTATACTCGAGTTATTATTTGTGTCAATACAATTCTAAGCCATATTAGTATGATTCTACCTAGGTACGAAGGTCCTTGCATGGCATATATACCTGAATGGTATTGAAAACAAACTATCGTCAAACACTTGTATCCTATTGTTATCAAAAAAATGACATCCTCATTATAAATACCGAATGGTATTTAATATAAACAATACCAACCCAACACTAGTTATAGTGTTGTTGGCATAAAAGGGAGTAAATAAGAAGATATATCTTATAACTAGCACAAAATTATGGTTGGAAGTAGGTCAAATTACAAGGTAGTATATCAATGAGTTTCGACCAATATTAGGGAGTGGGCAGTACCGGTACAACCTTCAAGAATAGTATCACTAGTAACATGGTAGTAATAAGGTCTAAGTAGCATGGTAATGTAGACTAGAAGGGGTAGCTAACATGGGTAGTAGAGAGGATTCCATTAGAGCTACCGACCTTTTTCAATAGCACTATTGCATACATACAAATTATAAAAATAAATGAGTCATGAAGAGGTGGATAAGAAAAGAAAAAACAAAGTCTTCACAATTATTAATAGAGGTGTTGACTAAATTGGATCATTTATTGATGCTTATGCATCTATCTACATGTGAATTTTTTAGATGTAAATTTGGATTTCAAACGATGAATATAATCTCTATGTCTACGTGGAGTGCACCTGCATTTATTCATGCTTGTTGGTGTAGTAACGCTACTTCATCGCATTCAAGAGAGACTTTGCCATATTCGATGTCATCTTGGCACCATCATATAATATTCTATCCTCACCTCATAGGGTTGGCTCAATGGCAAAGATGGTCTTCCTTGATGGTGATGAGGAACCTATTCGGAAAGTTTTCACAAAATCCCGATGGAGTGCATATATTCACCATTTGTTCCATGTTTGCTTAGTTTTGGAATCATTTGACATGTTATTATCCAATAATGAATGTTGACCATTTGAATCTTATTTATTTTTAAATGAAAAATATGATGTCATCTCCCACTTGCATAATTATCCCATTGCATGCAAAGGCAGTCACAAGGTTGTGGATCCAAACTCAACACTGTCACATTGTAGTAGATTGTTGGATTATGATCATTGCATCCCGCCATTCATAGATGTTGAGGCGAAGGAGTGTATTATACATGTTAACAACAAAGAGGAGGGAATGAAAAACGATAGGGGTAATTATGGAGCTTCTATGCACGGTTCCACATTGACTACATTAATCATGCTCATTACTTTGTGGGCATTGATATGTGTGAGTAATTTCCTCTTGTACTTTCATCTATGTCCAAAAACTTTATTTTCTAAATTTTCCACAACGCCTCCATTAATTCATTTTTCAAACCTACATGAATTCTAGGAATATAGTCTAGAGCATGCTCGCTACTTGGAATGTGGTTGCATTTCTTTTTAAAAGATTGAATGTTAAATCTAATGACAATGTTAAAAATCATCTCCAAACTCTCATGCTTGCGGTTGTTGGTTTTAAGAGCAAAGTAAGGCATTCATTAGGTTGATTGCACTTTGTGTGAACTTTCCACTCATACTACTATAAACAAAGATGTTATTATTCATGTCAAAATACCATGGTTATAGGATACTAGTGCATGTTTTTCCAACCTCACTACTCACAAATTACCGCTTATTGCTCACCGCTTACATGTTAGCACTCCCCGGACCAAGTCTTATGCTGCACATCAATTGAACTATTTCAAGTATATGAATATGCAAAATGTGTATCATAATGATTATTACACAAATAAAGCATTGTCCATCACTAGGCCATTAGAGGTCCTAATGGTTATCCATGATAAAATGGACTGTGCCAAAACAACCTCATTGGTTTTGCGCATTGAATCAAGGCTATGCATGGACTCCTCAAGCTATCCATTTTGGTTATATGTAGTGTGATTCTTCTCAATGTCTCATACCTTGTGAATCTTTGTTTTGTGGGATTCCACAAACCTATTTATTCATTATGGTCCTTTAGGAGCATACAACGTAATTGATGTGGATTCCTTATGTTACAATGAGTCTTGGGTACGTTGTTTTTGTAGGGATGATTGTTCATGGCCATGGTGATGTCAAATTTGCTCACTATGCTTTCAATTTGTATCCGGTGGATTCAAATCATACCATTGGATCATTTGCATGGCTTTTGTCTGATTTGGAGAATGTCGCGTATCTCTCCATGAGTGCCCGAAACACCATGGGCACAAGGGGAACCCCGGAGTGACACCCGGGACTTGTGGCGCCGTTGGTGAGAGGACCCAAGTGATCCTAATGTGGGTGAGGGCCCCGGGCGTTGGGAACGCCTCCCACCCTCAGAGACTAGGAGGCACGAGGGTAAGGCCATAAGCTACGCGTAGCCAATTCTAGAATGCTCAGGAACACCTCAATCGGAGGTGTGAGCTAGGAGATATGGCATTTTGAGTGGGGCGCTGTGCCGGGACAGCACCCTGGTACAGCAATGGCCTGGGAGTGGCTCCCGGGATTGCCAAGCTTTGAACATGCATAACTTCCTTAATACTTTCTTGAATGGGACAAGTGAGTAGTCCATCGGTATCTACGTGAAACGTAGATGACAATGGAGTGGTCAATTGTTAGCATCAAAGACCATATGAAGAAGTTATGGTGTTCTGAAGCTGTTGGGGGCTTCTAGTCCCAGCGGCTAAGGGAAAATGTCTACTTGGCCCCAAGTGTTGGGAGAGAGATAAAAGGTTACTTGACGGTGGGGTAGGGGCCCTGCCTAGAGTCCTAGAGGCTTATATGGTTGAGGTGGTGTGGCCGAACCCACCCGAGGCCGAACGACACGACCTCCATGGGCATTGGTCCAATGTGAGGGCATAGTTGCCTAGTATGACTCGGGTTGTTGTAGTGTTGTTCCGGCAATGCGATGATCAACATAAGATTGGACTTCCATGGATGGAAGTCCACATCTAAGAATTGATTACCGATTAAGGGGATGAGTCCCGAAAGCAAAGTAGGAGGGTTGGTTCCCCTCCTATGAACTATAAGGTCCGTTGTATGGGGAGCTAACCATTCGCATGGTGGAATGCGAAGGGTTAGCGCTCGTAATCCTTGCTAGAATTTGAAAATGACCAATTTACTTAAAGGAGCTAGCAAGGGTTGCAACATAGAAAGTGTTTGCAAACTCTTCAATATCGTTATTTGAGAGTGTTGGATCGACACCTCTATAGGAAGTGGTGCTAGATGGAAAAGATGTATACTTGGATTCATTGCAAGAACCCCTTACTGAGCCAATACTTACAAAAAAATTGTCCCCCACTATGTGGATCCAACTAAACAACTATGCCAAGGACAATAAAAATACATTTGTGTTTGCCTATTAGTCTTTGTTGATTGCGAAAGCATTTTCAAGGAGGTATTTGTATCTTTGTATTGGTGGACCACAACACGATGGTATTTATGCATATTTTGGGCGATGAAACATGAAGTTGTATGAGGAGGATGTCCCAACAATTCCACTCTTGACGAAGTTGTACATGGATTTGGATAAGATTCCCGTCATCCCATATATGATTGAGGAGGTGCCAAACTTCAAAGCATTTATAGAACCATATATTTGGAGTGGAGCTCATTGTTTGATCGGGCACACGAAGGCTCAATAATTTCGGTGTTACATGCATGATGATGGTATTCTGACCATGTTGTACAAGCTATTGTACACGACGCAAGATTGGAGCCCACCAGAAGGGCTTCTTGTTTGGTGTGTTGACAAGGAGGTAAGATGATGTTACCACATGGGGAGCCCAACCTTGCAAACCAATACCAACGAAGAAGATGGAGGATATTATAAAAAGGATATTGGGGTTTATACAATATTGGGAATGTTTGTGGGTAGTGGGCGTTGGTGGATCATTTCACCATCCATATGTAACTTGGATAGGCTATTGGATACGTGTTTGTTCAACTTTGACGGACCTTCATCAAAATAACCTCCTTACTTTGAGGCATGGTTTTTGGCTACAAAGCCATGTGGATGTTCCTGCATCGAAGGCTAGGCTTTTGGGCAATGGGGAGGTTTGTGAGGAGTTCAATGAGGATGAGCATTACGTTGGGCCTTCTAGTAATTGTTCCCCACCATCTTTTCGTGTTGCAGTGTATTGTCATGAAGGTTCTATGCTCATATTATGCCTTGGAGATGAGACATATGATAAATTGGTTTGGGTGGCAACTTGGCAAGAGTTTTGTCTCAATCAATTTTATAATTTTTAGTCCTCATTTCCGACAGATTCACATGAAGTACTACCGACCAACAATACGTAATGAAGATGTGATGCATCATTACACAGACTGGAATATAAATCATAATTTTTGTTGGAGGGTGGATTCTAAGCATGGTCCAACTTGGATAGACACAAATTCCATATTTATAGCATGGAAACCATGGAAGAATCATGTTGGGTAGCTATCCATCCTTGAAAAGTACATAGCATTTGTAGAAGATAACGTTGCTTGCTTTGCAGGTAAATCAAGCCAATGAGAACTTGGTAGAAGTCAAGTTATTTGGTTGTGAACAACCACCAATAATATCCAACATTTTTGTACTTGATCTATTATTATAAATTTAACATGTTTAAAATTATAACAGACTACTAGTAAGGCTATGTGCATTGTGCATTCAATATAATTGGGCTAGACTTTGGGTTACTAATGAATCCTATTATCTTTGGATTTGGATGAATATCCATATATAATATCCAATAAATATAATATTTATTGTAATAATTTTGGGACAAAACTCCTATGTTGCAAATAATACGTATTTATTACACTCTAATTTTGTAGGTTGAAGGATTTGGGGTTTATTGTATATTCAATATGCATGTATACCTTTGATTTTATCATTAAATACATTAAATTTATTAAAGTGTAATGTGATAAATGCCAACACTATATACACAAAATATAAATCATGAAATAAATGGGTCTTTATTACATATATAATCTACTTTCACTTTCCAACGGGAAAGAAATTGACATTTTTCCATCTATAATATGACCCTAAAACACACATCATTTGGATGAGACTACCACATCTAATGTCATATTCTTCTAAACCTCAAGGGCCCCTTTTGTACATCTACCTTTAGTTCAAAATTCTTAATAGCCTTTTTAAATGTACACACTAGAGAAAAACAATAGCTCTCCCTTATAAGATAGAGATACCATAAACCGTGAACTACCAACTACCCGTGCAGTAGACTTCCGTCAGAATAGTGAAGTGCCATTTTTGAAACCGATCATTGTGAGGTTGGCAACTTGAATGCTTGTACAGTCAATTTAGCCAAATTTAGTCATGTTTGACTACCATCAATCACAGTTTAATGTACTCATGAGTTAACCAATTTAGGTGATGTTCTGTGTGGAAATGAGGATTACCGTGTTCTGTGTAAGGAGAATCTAGTGAACAAGTAGGGGGTTTGACAAACTTTCCACTTTGAAAAATTGTAGAATTTTTTTTACATGGAATAAAAATATGAAACAACTTGCATTCTTCATGAATCCTTCTCTTCTATCTTGGAAAATTATCTCATGATTGTAAGACCATATCTTCAATGCGAATCACCTTATTTTCACGGTTTATGGTATCTCTACCTTATATACTATGTACGCTAATGCTTCAAATAATACCCCTTCCTACACTCACGTTAATTTGTATATGATATGAAGAGTCCTCTACCCCGGCATTTATCATAAACATATATGCAATTGAAACATACATATATACATAATGAATCGGTAAAGACATTTGAACTTGTATAAATGACCTAGACTCAAATGACACACTATGTAACTTGTCTATCCCTTGTTTAACCACCACTATCACATTGAGTTCAGTTTTGTTTCCTTTTTTTGGATAGCTTGTGCTAAAAATGGATTCAATGTCATGAAATATTATTTCATTACTTGCTAGAGGTTCATATAAGTCATCCCATATGCCATATAAGATAAACACACATGTGGGCCACGTGGGCTGGGGATTTTGTGGCACATAAGTGAAGCATAAATTCTTTAAGGGTAAAAATGACACGTGTTCCAACAATGATCTTGCATAAAGTTAACACGTGTATAATAACAATGAAATTATATGTGAATGCATATTAACCGGCTCCAAAACACCGTAGTACCACTACGCTAATCCGATCCGACGAGGACGACTCCTCCGAAAACACTCTTACGATCATCCGACGAGGACATTTGACTACGGTTACTCCAATCATCTAATGAGCACAAGAGCAATTATTCGAGTTCCATGAAGCTGGACAAGGATCCTTTCATAAAATTGGAACTCTTGCAACTGTTGCATTCATTCAGCACTGAAGCCGGTGCTTAATAGACAATATTACACAAAGTGCAGATTTACTCCGAGGTTCGCGAAGTTTCGCAAAGCACAAGCTACGGCGATGATGAAGAAGTCTAGATCTTTACGAAGAAGATCTTTGTGATGATCCTGGCGACATATTTTTGTTGTTTTTGATGCTCAAGATTGTGAGGCAAGACTGGGACTCAATCTGTAATCGACTCTGTCTGAAACCGAGAGTGATCAAGTTCTACTTCCACGACGACTTACTGCAGAAGGCGAACAACACAGCTTTCATTATTGCTGGCCCTGGAGGCAATGTGAATGCGTTGGAGCAATTCTCTCTGGAATTAAGTGGAAGGAATATTTATCCAGTGATTTTTGAAGTCAGAAACAATTTGACAACCTTTAATTAGCATACAAGAATTTGAGCAGCGCCTTTTTATATTTCAACTGTCTTGGCTTCATCTTCATGTTCATCGTCATTGATGAAATTGCGGACTCTGCGATTCTTTGGCCAATGAATCTATGCAGCTATGGCGTGCCTGGAAATGGTCCTTGCGTGCTTGATAATCTAGTTAACAAGTGTGAACAACCATTCTGTTTTATTCCTTTGTTCTCTGTTGGCTTCATCTTCATTGTCACTTCCTGCAATCTCATCACTTTCCATCATCGTTTTCTTAAGTAGTCTTCAGGAAGGATTACAGCACACCTTTCACATCATTCGGAATGATGTACTATTCAATTTAATTGGATGCAGCAGTTCAAGCATCTTAACGGAAGTGATACAAATTTGTGCTTCAGGTAATACAGATTTGGAGGCACAAAGTCGTCTACACAAAGAGCAATTACCGCCGAAGTATTCTTGAGTGATTCTTGCAACAAATGCAATCACTCATGGATCCTCCTTGAAATTGGTGGAAAAAACCACCTGTGGATACATTTCTTAAAAGCGTATCCAAAATGGTAACAGACGCAAGCTTCTGATCAAGATATAGATTGTTGTGCTTGTGAGAAGGTTGCTTGCTTCCGTTATAAATCATAGGCATCCTGCACACAAGACTGACATATAGGTATGCTCTCTCCCCATTCATCCTCCTACGAATGTTACAGCAAATGTACAGATTGAAACGGCATGGTCAGTTCGGTGCTAACTTTGTGCATATTCTTGTCAAACTTGACAAGGCCTGTCGATTTCATCAAAATCTCGGCCGTCTGTGATACTACCAGCTGATTGTTTCTTGCTTCTGACCAGATTCTTCTACAAGTTTGAGCAGCTCCTCATTTGATCCTTCCTTCTGATCTCTTGGCTTCATCTTCATCGTCACTTGCTGCAATCTCATTCTCATCGTCACTATCCAGAATCTGAAAGTAGGCTGATCCATCCGGGTTCTTGCATTCCAAATATGTCAACTCAGGTGGGATCATTAGGGCATTGATCTGAGGATGAGGATGATGATGCCATGGTAGGGTCGTAATTCCATGTCCACCTGGTTTCCTCTGAGCCGATCGTGACTGGATGACTTTCTCTGTTTTCTTTGCATTTCGAGGACAAGGGAGGTGGTAAGTAAGGTAGACCGATGTTAATGCAACACCCCCAAAATGTAGATACCTATTATATTTGACTGTGATGTAATTAGGTGTGGGTCTAAGTATGGACACCAAAATGACATTATTCGTTTAAAAGAGGTTGAATTCCGTGTTCAAAATATGTAAATCAATCTAGGGTCAATACTCATCAACATAATTGAGGGATCACCTATATGACCATTTGATGAGCTGCACAAGAATCTTCACTTTGATAATGCATAAGATATTCATACAAGCTGATCCAAAAATTATGAGCGGAAATGGCCACGGGCACGTTTTGGATTTACCTAACCATCTCGCACTATCGGTGTTTCGTATCCTTAGACGATAAGTGGGTGCAGAAAGATAAGTGTCTGATTATGGCCCACTTACCTTATAATGTGAGTTTTCAGAGCTTCGTCGCCAAGATAGACACTCGATTCTGTAGTTATTGGTATTCCAAGGATACTTGTCCTCCTCTCGGGTTGGGTACATGGAACGCGTAGTACTCGTAGACTCGCTGCTACAAAATTCCACCATGAAATGCGAAAAGGAAAGCAGAGTGAACACGAGTGCGTCATTTTCTTTGAGGCTATGGTCATAGCAAAATTCTCGCCATCCGTTGCTTATCACTCTCAAAGGCCCATTGCTGCACTCCTGCATGCGCATGTGCCATAGCCTGTGCCCTGTGGAGTCTGCCATGGTCACATGCTTGTCCAGGCTGTTGTAGTTCACTTCAACAAATCGGATTGGGAACACCTGCAACAACGCAAGAAAATTAAAATCTCCAGACGTTCAAATAATACATTTTAACTCCAGTTTTGAAATGAGCAGTACTGTCCAGGAATTCCTGATGAAATGGTCATGTGCACAGACTGCAGATCACATTTCCACATGCTTGATCTAAGGTATTTGACATGTCTTATACAAACACCTAGCAACTTTAAATGGCTCAATATTCTCCTAAAACGAACACTCCCACTGTTATTATGAGGATTATTACAACGGCTCATTCAAGTTTCATGGATGCCCAGAAAGTGAAAGCTCAACACCTGCTCGACAATGACCACTTTAAGTACGCCTATGTAAACCACTTCGGGAGATCGGATGTTTTCCCTTTGGAATTTCGTCAGAAATTAATTGGCTTTTGGTCACCTTAATATCATTCTTAAGGCATTAGATTCGTACAAGATTTGCTGATCGACTAGATTTTCTTTCTGTACATTAGAAGAGGCCAATTAAACCTCCTGGAACAACTTCAAGGGCTCCGAAACCCAAGTCACCCGCGAATCTCTACTTAATGAACAAGCCGCCTTCAATGGCTGCCAAAGAAAATAGTGCCAAGAACTCTTCAAAAAGGTCTAATAAGATTTGCGCAGGCATTGTATTGCTATCGACTCAGACAGTTTCGAAAGTCAGTCCACCACGACGAACTAACACACCCATTAAATTTCAATGTAATTTGCAGCAAGAGGCGACTTAGGTCGTGCGATTGAGCTCACCAGTCTGCAGCACTCGGCAGTGTGAGTAGCGCCCTTTCGCAAAACTTTTCGGAAACTTGGCCTCATGGTGGTACTGAGGTAAGTTGTATTTATTGAGCTGGTAATTGGGTCTTTTTGTACTCCTTGTGGCGCAATGTAGTTTCGGAGCTTAGACGATCGGCAGTCTTCCGAGGAAGTGGACTTGCGCTTAGCAGAATTTGACATGCCTCTGCCAGTCTTGCAATCAGGAGCATCAAGTCGAGTCTTCGAGCTCACTCCAATCGGTCATTCCACCATGCAGAGATTCCCATTCTCACGCCCTTGTTAATCCTTTCCAAGCATCATTCCCCAGTTCCACCTGCATGCTACTTCCGGCTGCATGCTTCCATTGACAATTAACCGGTACTAGGAGCTTGACGCCAAATCTCTCCTATATCCCTCAACTAAGTATGAGGATTTGAGAGCTAGGCCGAGAAATGGAGCGGAAGGAAAGACCAATTTGTACCAAGAATTCCACTACAAAATGCCACCAAATGTTGATGATACCTGATTGAGAAGCAATTTATGGAGAAAAAGTTGCACACTTTTAGTACCGGTGTGAGTAACCTTGAGACTTACCCAAATTTGGGGAGGATTCCCAAATTCAAAGCGGCAAGGTCATGTGGGCTTGGTGAATCTATAGACTCGCCATTCCTGCCATCGGTCTTCAGAAATACTACATACCAACATCATGCATATGAGTTGCTCAGGTTGAAGGAATTAAAAGCCTGGCAATCCATACAGGATTCAGGAACATGTGTGTCAATCTGCATTAGACTGGTCATTTAATTTGCTTTCAATTCTGGTCTAGCTGGGTGTGTGAAACTAACTTGGGGTACAAAGGAGGAATAAATTGGCACCGATGGGCATCATTATTAATTGCTCCTTCAGCTTCTTAATTTGATAACACTTAATTATGAATTTGGAAGCACCACGTTGATCATCTTTCATTGTGGAACACTCTTGCCACATGTTGATGGATTTCTTAGTAAGTAGTTACAACTATGATGGCACTCAAACCTTCGTCCTGCATCAAGCTAATTTTGGGATTCAGCAAGTGTTGCATTTACTTGGACTTGGCAGTCTGATGCAGATGGAGTCTCGTCACCAATTCAAGTGGGAAAAATGTACTTCAAGAAGAATCATAGCACATCATCATTCAAATTGAAGTAGGTAAGTAGTGTCCTATTCAAATTGATTTTTGATCTAGTGTTAGAAGCATCACAGTAGGGAGTGACATAATAAATTTGTAGTTCAAGCTTGTAGAGATCAAGTGGAGGAGCTTACCTCATTGTACATAAGCAGCATTGATCTTCAATGATTCTTGAGGCAAATGTACTCACTCACTCATAACAATTATAGACTCTCTTAATTCCACATTACGCTACATCAATATGACCATAATGAATATGAGCATGAACATGAGCATTGTGCTACATTATGCTCTCTTGCTTGAAATTGGTGGGAAAACACCATAATAAGCATGCAACCATGATCAATAACTTCAAGAAATAAAATAAAATAAAACAAATGTCTATGTGCTTTTGCAATGACGTGAATGGGAGTTTGTTCTACCTTATGCTAATCATGTTTTATCAAGCATCAAAGTAAGCATGGTGCCTTCCTTTCAAAAGGTGGGCTCCATTGCTCCAAGTCAATAAGGTAAAATCCCTTATTCAATTACTTTTCTTAATTGAATTTTAGTGGTATGTGGTCGGGTATGGCAACTCCAAGGATGGTTGCCAAGAAGACATGTGTTTAAAAGATATTTGCCTACGTGCTCAAATGATGATAACCATTCTAGGCTCAAAAGTGAACATGCTTGGGAGGACCTGTATGACCATTTAATGAGCATGAGAATCTTCACTTTGAAAATGACTAAGATAATCATATGAGGTCCAAAAATTGAAAGGAAAGTGGCTCCAACCTTGATTTGGATTAGCTACCCATCTTGTACTAATCACATGTTTTGATCAAGGCTAGGCATTAAAAGTAACCATTTTTGACCCATGATCTACCTTATAGCTTGCAGATATGATTCAAAGACCGAAGACCGCCACTTTGCAGTACCCAAAATATCCACAATAGTACAACTGAGAAGGTTCACATGCAGGAGGCTTAACTTGAATATCCTTTGTACATGACCCAAACAATGACTCGACAACAGCATATGGAATGAAAGTTTAACTTAGAGCATGATCACACTTTGTAACACCAAACACTAACACAAAGGGGTGTTAAATCAAGTAACATTAGTTTAGAGGGGAGTGGTCTCAGGGCTGGTTCACATGGGGTCCCAAGTCCCACTCATGTTAGCAAGTCCTAACATGGAGGCAAAGTCCCAACTTTTGAGCCTCAAGAAACCATTAAAATATGGTTAATTATCAGTAAAGTTGAATCTTGATCATTTTTGCAAAAAAATTGCAGAACTTGTGTTGAGAGTTGGGTCTAGCTTTTTGCTTGGCCCAACTCTCAACACAAGTCCCAACATACCTCTCCTACATCCAAGACAAAAGCCCTGAAATAGTATGTAGTCTGGATGTTTCTATTTTTAGTTGACTTGACACTAGAATTAGCTTTAAAGACCTTGTATTAGTCTAGTCCAAGTCACTTGAGAGGACGACTTAGCCACAAACCTATAGGTGGTTGACAAGTTTTTATAGTGGAGGGATGAGACATACGCTTGTATGCTATAATTCCCTCTCTTTGGCAAAGAGTGGTAACATAGGTCACTTTCCTATCGGCTCCAAGCCTTTCTTAGAAATTTCCTTTCCAAATTTGTGATGTACACATAGAAAGACAGATGGAGGACTTGGAGAGCATGGTTGCTTTATTGATGACCTCACCAACCAATGTGTGTTGTCACAGTGACGCACCATATTAGCCAACGGCTAAGACGCCCACCACTTTGAGCTCGGCCCTGCCATCAATACCTGAGGTGAAAACACATGCAATTCTATTATAGCATATAGATTTTCTTGGGGGAAATTTGATCCCAAAAGTAGTATCAAAATTTTACAAAATAGTACAGGGGCCTATTGAGATGAATAAACCACAAACCTATGGGGATGATGTTTTCACTAGACCTCCATTAGCTTGGTAATAGTGGTAGGGGCCCAACTCAAAGAGGTGGGTGTCTAGCCCGGGAAACTACACATTCTCATCACGACAAACCAAACCAAGATTAAGGTATAATATGTAGCGTCACTCTTCTTACTTAAACGCTTATATATTTCAGTGTCACTACTTAAATTGCAAGGTTTGTAGATAAGAATGGACACCAAAAGGACATGTGTTACTATGAGAATAGATTTTGTGCTCAAAATAGGTTCCATAGTCAACATAATTGGACTCAAACCCTCTGTAATGACTTAAGGAGAAATATACTCCTCCTGTCAGTTTTCCATCTCAAAACTCTGATTATGTAACTTGAAATGACAATTTGAGTGTTTCACCGCAATTGATACCCGGATGATACAATTCGGGAATCGATCGAGCAGTACAAATTATCTGTTGAAGTGCCCACAAAAATAGGGCCACATTTCTGCCCTAGTTGCACGTTTATAAGTCGACAAGCCAAATTGCTGTTGTTTTAGGCAACCGAGTGCATGTATGTGGGAATTTTATCACTGGGGAGAACAACTAGCTTCGCATTCTTGAAGTTGTAAAGGCAGAGGTGGTGCTACCCATCTGGGGTTTGCAAAAGTTCTGTAAGATTTCCAGTTTTTTTTTGTTGTTGTTTACTTGGAAGGTTAGGAAGATTTCAGGATTTGCGCAGATGGCAGGGGAGGGGAGGAAGTCGGGCAATTTGAAGCTTTACGTGGATCTTTTGTCACAGCCGGCAAGAGCCGTTACCATCTTTTGCAGGTAATGAGCTCAAATTTCGTACACACTTGGTCAGTCAATTGACCCTATCCTAATTCTGGAGTTCTGTGTTTTGCCGAAAGTGGGTTTCAGAGAGTAAGGTAGATGGGCCTTATTTGGTTAAATTTTGCTGTTAGCTACCTTATAGCACTGGGATTTGCAAGGTTGAAATTTATGTGCGTCTGCAAATGTATTTGAAGAATCTATGATTAAATCCCAGAAAGTTTTGGAGCTAATCTCAAATTGTTATGAAAGTCCCACACTCTTATTGAGCCATACGAAGGCCCCATAGGTCACCCCAATTAAGATATTGACTATGGAGCTTAGAATGGCGAACAAATTTTGAGCAAGTAGTCCACTTACTTTTAAACACACGATGCTATTATGATGCCCACTCAAATATAGGTATTCGATTAAGATCAGTAACCGAATTATGCCCGCTTACCTTAACAGCAGAAATTGCAGAAACTTCGAACCTGGAGTGTGCCTGTGTTTGGGTTAGTGTTGTTCTTGATGATTTCAACATGTTATTGTTGGTTTTTCTGCCATCTTTGTTGTTACATTTTTCAGGTAGCAGGGTTTTTGATTTGGTTTATACAGGGTGAATGAGATTGAGGCAGAGGAAGTGAAAATTGAAGTGGCGAAAGGGGAAACCAGGACAGCTGAGTACAATAGTAAGTGCCTACTATCGGTTGAACAAAATACTTTGAATTTTAAATACATAGAATGGATATTAAATTCATCTTAAACTCCATAAACTGTCACCCTAAACCACTCATGCAGTTGACTTAAGGTGACAACTCAATTGGTGTTGACTCAATCAGTGACTTTGTTGCATTGAAATTAGGATATCAATGGCCATGTGATCGATCTGCTTTGATGAGGTGCTCTGTTTTCTTTGTTTTTAGGAGAAATTCTTGGTGAGGGTGTCATTCATAGACTTGTGGGTACCTGGAATTTGCAGTTGGTGAGTTTTATGCTAACAGTTTGTCTCGTGGATTCTAGACATCAACCCTGCATGTAAAGTGCCCTCCATAGATGATGATGGATTCAAGCTTCATGAAAGGTAAATTACAACATTAAAGTTCCAAATTTATATGTTTCTGTATCCACTAGAGGAAGTGCTCTGGTGTGAATGTCTACAAAGTGTATGCCACCGTCCAATCTCAAATTATTTTGAATGAATTTCACAAACTTGATATGCAATTGGCATTTCTTCATCACTGGTGCATTGTGGCTCTATGAGATGAAAACAGTTTCTTCAACTAACACTTTGACTGAGTTATCTGGGTTTCTCACATCTCGTCATCTTGTTTTTTTGTGATTTAGCCATACGATTCTCCGATATTTGGCAGAATCTCGGAATGTAGCTGACCATTGGTAAGTGGAGTTCCAATTTTAAAGGTCTTCATTTCATTTCAAGAAAAAAGTGGTCTTGAGAATGGTCTTTGCAAGACCAATTACCTGAATACATGAAACAACAAAAACACTTATGCTGGTAATTTGGATTGGGGAGGATGGGGAGTCTGCAACTGGTGTCAGTGCAACTATTGTATTAACGTGTGGGAACATGATTTTCAGGTATCCCAAAAATCTGCAAAGGCGAGCACTCATAGACAGTGTGCTAGATTGGCATCACACAAACCTTCGCCCTAATGCATGTATGAGTCACCTACTTCCACTTCACATCCTGTTGTGCACTTCGTGTTCTGAATTCATGTTAAAATGCAAGTGACCAACGTTTAATGTTGAGTTGGTGTGGATTCATACCCTTTTTCAGTGCTTACTCCTTAACATTTTGCTAATGGTTCATTCAACATGGTTTAACTTACAAATCAACCTTCAATTAGATCTTGCAACTATTGAATGAAGAAACAAAATTTTAAAATTGCAAACCAATGTTTGGTGGGCATTGATTCAATGTGGGTTCAATGTTGATGTAGTTTGATGTGATTGAATTAATGTGAAAACAGTGCTAATGATTTTTGATTTATAGATTTACGATGTTTTATCAATGTGAAAGTCAACTTTGACTGCTTCACTTGTATTGCTATTGAGTTGAAGATCATTTGATTGAACATGTGTGGCTTGTGGACTCCTAATGGAGCTCACTACTTCAGTATAGAATTCATGTTTGGGTTCGTGTTTGGGTTTGGGTTTGAGTTTGGCAGTTATGTTGGTGGTACATCGAGTGATCACCAAGTTTCCAGGTAAGGCCCCAGGAATCTATCCAGAGGAAGAAGATGTGAAGGTGGCAATGCAATGTGAGAAGAATCTCAAACTGGTCCTAGACTACCTGGAAACAGTGCTGCTCAAAGAACCCGGGAAATTTTTGGAGAATGCAGATGAAGTTTCTATAGCTGATCTCAGTCTTGTCTGTGAGATCAAGCAGCTCCTGGTACTGTTGACTACATTATGCATTTTATTTGAAAGTCTTTGAATTTTGTGTTGAGCTCCTTTAAGGAAGTCAAATCCTATCTCAGAATGCAAGTGACCTTTGTCAAATGTTGAGTCAGTGTTGGTAAACAACATTTATTGTTAAGTCAATTGTGATACATACCCTTCAGGGTTCAATATCTTTTCAATGTTAACTCAAGTATTTAGCTAATAATTGATTGAACTTTTAGTTCAACCTTACACTTGCTCGGCGTTAGAGTTATCCTTGAAGTCTCTAAAAAACTCATGGTTTGGTAGGGAGTTTTGGCCCACTTTTGACATTTTATAATGTTCCAAGAAGTGTTCAAGTGGTGTCTGGAACCCCCCATATATAGTGAGATGAAGGGGAGGCGTTTGGCTTTGGCCAAAAGATGGCTATCTCAAACCAAACTCCTTATGAAACTTTCTGGAGCATCATCTTAGGTGCTTTTAAAAGTTTGCCCTGAAATTTGTCTTTCTATAACCGTACTTTGGTCAAATTCAAACTCCTCCCCTTCATTTCACTAAATATGGAGGTTTAGACACCGCATGAACACTCAAACATTATAAAATGACAAAAGTGGACCAAAACTCCCTACCAAACCATGAGTTTTTGAGACTTTAAGAATAATTCTATTGTTCCAATGTTGTAGTTTGATGTCATTGAAGCACTGTGAAATCAGTGTTGATGAGATATGAATTCAGAGGCTTGTGATGAAGGATTTAAGGGGTCAGTTGAACGACACAAAAGAATATCGGAAAGTGGCATTCCAGAGGCCTTCTTTGCAAGTTGCTTACCATTTACTTATAGATGGCTACCACTCAAAACAGTTTTCTTTTAAGAATGTGTAGAACCCAATTACAATAATCTTCTGGAGGCTATGACTTGTGACTGGAAACAGGCTTGCTGATGGAAAGTGTTGGTGTGCAGTGGCTGAACAGCGACGAGCGCAAGGATTTGTTGGATTCTAGGGACAGACTCACAGCATGGATAGATGCAGTGGAGAAAGCCACTGACCCACATTTTACAGATGTCCATGCAGATTTATATGCAATTGCTCAGAGTCTAGATGAGGGCAGAAAAGTGCAAGCTTTTCTTTGAAGTAAATTCCAACAAGGTGTTCAACATAGGTTGAACACGTTATCTGTCATGGTTGTCATCTTTGACAGGAGTCTACATGCTGAAAAGTGGTGCAAGTATATGGTTCTTCTGGTCATGTAACATCTTCCATTCTGAAATCGGCTTTGCAAATTGTCCTATCATGTACTGAGAAATGAGGGTGCAATAAAACCAAGCTCACATTGACAAGTTTTGTCTGTCAATTTCCATGACATCTTTCTCATTTCCCCAATTCTAGCTTTTTATCTATTTGTTTATTTTCTACAATTATTATATCCATCTTTTGTTTTGCTCTGTTCCATATCCTTCCCGGAAGAGTGGCTTACCCAAGGCCTTAAACCCGGGTCCCACTTGAACTCCAAGGTCAAGCCGCCTAAGGCCCAGAATAGTACTTGGATGAGTGACCTTCCTAGCGGCTTTCTTCCAGCAGAACGGTTGACTGCCTTAAAACATTCTTGTAGCATGTTCTACAGGAATAGTTTCTCTTTTGAGGTACTACATATAATCTACTCAAGTGCCAATTTTCTTTGCAATTAGAAATGTATACATGTTCAGTTCATCAAAGTTTGGGAGTGACTTGTGTGGGGTGCATTGTGTTGAGCTTTGCTTCACTTAATCTGCTGGGAACCCTAAGGAAAATTCTTGTGATTAGTTTGATTAATCCTCACAATGGATTGAGGATTTGAGGTGTTGACGTGCAATGGAAAATGAAGGTTCGAGCATGGCATGACATGTCTTTGCATTGCCACCGCCTCACTTTGAAACCTCCTTCACAGGCAATATGCATTGTATGTTAGTAGCTTTGTTTCAAATTCATGATCAATGTGGTTGTATTTGTGCAATGGCCATTGGGACTTGGTGTCTACTTATCTTCAATACTTGACTATTAGCACTAATGGATACCCAAAGACACAATATAACTAATAGGAAACACTTACAAAAACTCCACCACTTCTTTCCACGGTAGCCACTTCAGTGCAACTCCATCAATTTAAATTAATAGAGGTCTCATCCAAAGAGACACACCTAGCCCCTACCTATTCATAATCTTCCTAGATCCCCTCTTACGGTGGCTTGAAAAAAACAACATTGGCTACCACTTCACATCTACAACAACATGCAACACCACAACATCTGTAGATGACCTAGCCATCATCACATATAATATTACTGAAATCCAACCACAAATCAATAAGCTACAAAAAATTCAGAATTGTTCCATCTTGACCTCAACTTATCCAAGTGCGCGCTTATCGGCTTCCCAAACAATCAAAAACTAAAACCCACCACATTTAAAGCATTTATCCAAGCACAAAATATTCTTTTCAAGAATAAATTCTTCCCCACCCTAACACATACCCAAAAATCTCAAGGAATGTCCGAATGTCAATTCACGTCTGAATGTCCTAACCCGCTTGAGAAAATTTTGTAACAAGTTCTAATTCCTAGAACGTTCTACAAGGAACCCAATTCCTACAACAACAAAAAAGTGTGATAGCAAGAAACCCACAAAAATAAAATTAAGTAAAGCAGGAGTACATAAACGAGGTAAGGTGCTACATTCATAGATCCCTCTTTATTGTTACAAAACAGGTCAACAATCATCACATGCACGACCTAAGTTTGTTTGAAAGATTCGATGAAAGTACTTTTGTTAAGATTGCTTGAGTTGTGACATGGAATGCAACAAAAGTCCAAAAAACGAAATGAAAAATTGCACATTAGATGGAATGAATCGCAACTAAGAAATTAGTTGATTTCGTCGCCATGAGAGTGTCCAACTTGAGATCCACTTGAGCAATCTATGGAATTACATATGAGGGAGAGAGCATATTAGGAATTGCAAACTTGAAGAATCGAAGAGTTGAAGAAATGAGGGTGGGTAAAGCTTGAATTTAGAGATTGCAAAAATAGGAGGGCAACATCTTCATTCAATAAAAGACTCTCACCCGCAATAAGGCCGATTTTGCGATGGTTCTCACCTTGCAAACCAACATCAATGGACCCCCCCCCTAGTGGATAGTAAAAGGCTCATTTCTTACAATGACTTTGCAAATTTATGTAGGTTGCATATAAAATTATTGATTTTTGGCAGGAAAAAAATAAAAAATAAAAATGTGTAAACTTTTTATAAATTATCAGATCTATAGAATTTTTCTTGAAATCTTTCCAAGATATTTAACCTACCTGAAATAGAAAAAAGCTTCTGGAAGTGTAACTTTTAGGCTCAAGTACCGTAAGTGCATTTCCTTACACAAAAATCCCATGTATACCACCATAACCATCACCATGTGCATTGTACACCATACTAAGGGATGCCATTGTCCAGGTGGATGGCCAAACCCATGTGGCATGTCCACGTGGCCACATGGACGCACTCGCTCTCTGGCCTAATATGCACCTCTTGCCATTTTTCAATCCTTCCCTCTTCACCATTTGCATTTCCATTATCCAATTCAGACTCCAGATTTTTCAACAAGATTTTCAAGAGTCTCATCATTTCGCCACCGCTTTGAATGGCACAATTCATGAAGAGAGCTTTCTTGGAATTTCTCGACAGCAATTGAGTTACCCATACGAGGTTTATTGTGTGTGTGGATGTGTGTATGTGAGAAGAAAATATACGTTTTTTGCATCAACGGCATAGTGATTTTGCTTCTGTGTGCAATAAGGACTCTGAATAAAGGTTTACCACCACAAGTGCATTCCCCACAATCTAGTGGTTTGCCGTCTTTGTGGCCAGTGTTGTTGGGCATTTGTTTTTCCACAATTTGTAAAGTCATGTGTGGTTAAAAACTAACGTTTAGGTTAAATTCAAGCATCATGCCTCGTAACCGCTCAGGACGCTCATCGCGTCCTGCGATGCGAGCTCCACCGCCCGCACCTGTAAGCAGACCGCCACCTCCCGCGCCGATGCAGCAACAAGGAGGAGGAGGAGGAGGAGGAGGCATGGTGGCAGGTTTGGCTAGCACTATAGCACAAGGCGTGGCTTTTGGAACAGGGAGTGCAGTGGCACATCGCGCTGTCGACTCTGTGATGGGACCTCGCACCGTCCAGCACGAGCATGTGCAAGTCAGCCAAACCACGACTTCAGGCACCACGTCCACAAGTCAAGATGTATGTCAAAACCAAGCACAAGCCTTTCAAGATTGCTTGAATGCAAATTCCAATGATGTAGGCAAGTGCCAATTCTATGTTGACATGTTGAATGAGTGCCGCAAGTCGCCTACACCTCAAAACCAAAGTAATTCAGGATGGTGATTGTCAAGAGGGAACCAGGGGGTATAGGGTTTCATTTAATGCTTCAAAGTAAAAAAATTATAAAATTCTCAAGAAAATTTAGGATATTGAAAATTTATTGTGGGAATATAATGGATATATTCCAAGAGTGCTCATCATATATGCAAAATATCCCTTGAAAATGGGCGCATTATATCATAGCCCTTTGAAAATATCCATTTGTCTCATGTGGTTCATATCTCTACAAGGAAGTGCCCCCTCTTGGTAATTGTACATTGCTATTTTTCTAGGGTGTGATGTGTTGCACATTTTAGAAAATTGGTAACAAAAAGCCTACTTGACCTTGTTTCCAATGAATCTTTTGTGCAATTTCTTTTGAGATTCAAGTGAATGATAGAGCATTTTCCTATACAGCATTTCAAGTGATAAAGTAGAATTCACAAAAAAAAAGTATAAATAAATTGTAAAGGATTTGTTAAGTTCTGGCTTGCAATGAGGGATGTATACTTGAAGCCCTGGTGCAGGAAATCCTCAAGTGTTTGCCATACTAAGCATCTTCACTGGCTTTTGTGATGAATGTCATAGTGAGCTCTACCTACATCTTGAATAGCATTGTCCTTTATGTTCAATGTTGCAATCGTCTTCCAGAATCAAGGCCAATGTACTAGGGTTTCCAAGGCCGGGTTTTAGGTCTCAAGGTCGTAGGAATGTCTTTTAATAAGTCTTGTTTTTGTGTGGTCTATAATTGAGCAATTTGAAGCAAGTTTTGGAAATCATCTGTTCGTTTCTAATATGAGTTTATATAACTTATATTCTTACTTGGCCGTTACTAAGCGCAGGATTAGAAAAATCGCACATTGTTGACTTAATAGATGCACATGAGCATTTTCATCCCACTCAAATCATACAACAGAAGGTTCTAATGTGTTGGACCCCTTTCTCCATACCAAGTATTATAAGTTGTAAACTTGTGATTTTGAATTGGCATGCAAGAGCTCATGAATCCAACACATGTATTGGTGTGAAAATGAGTTCACATTAGAGTTATCCGAATTAGAGTCTCTCAAAAACTCTTGGTTTGGTAGGGAGCTTTGACTCACTTTTGACATTTAAATTGTTTTAAGGAGTGGTGAAGTGGTATCGGGACTCGGATCCCCTAATTTTAATGAAATGAAGGAGTGGCATTTGACTTTGAAAGGCAAACTTTTCTAGGTACTCAATATGGTGCTCTTGAAAGTTGTTCATTTTCCTACAGCCATATTTTTGCAAAAGTCAAACATCTCCCTTTTGTTCCACTAAAAAATTGGGGGTTCCGACACCACTTGAACACTCATTAATTATAAAATGTCACAAGTGAGCCAAAACTCCCTACCAAACTATGAAATTTTTGAGACATTAAGGATTACTCTATTGAAACCCTTTTGCTCGTGCTTTCCAAACATGGTCTGAGGACATACATTCCAGAAGCTCTTGGTCAATAGATTTTGCTGCTTAACAGTTCGTTACCAAAGTGCCAAGCATAGCAGATAGCTGGACTACTTGCTATAACTCTTCTGACTAAATATGAGATAGCCAGAGCATAACAACCCTCCACTAAAATTTGGATCTTATGAAGGGTACTCAAGATTTATATACAGCCACTTCTGATTGGAAAAATTTCTCAGATACAATCAATGAGAATGTAGCGTCATAAAATGAAACTCATGTACAGTCCATGAGAATGTAGCACCGTTTGAATTCCGACTCTACACTTGAACTGCTTCCATACAGTTTCAAAATATTGACACACAAGGAATAGCATTCCAGCTGACGTGTCATGTCAATGTTTATGTTACAACTGGGTTTTCTACCTGGTAGAACAGCAGCTGGTGTAATCAGAAGTATTGACTTCATCTATCCAGCACCATGATACACAAGATTCTCTGGAAAAAATTGTCTGCTCTACCCTAAAAGCTTGATCAATTGTAAACATGTTTTAAGGTTGACAATGACATCAACCCCCAGATCCTAAAGTTACAAAATTGTCTAATGTTGAGCAATGCTTGACTGGTTAACTCCAAAGGACATTACTGGTCCATATTTTCAGGTAGGGGTCCTCTTTTGCCAGCAGCTTCCCTCTCTTTCCGACTTCGGTCAGCCCTCAATTTCTGGAGACTGTAGAGAAAATTTTGTGCTGCAGCACCTGTTCGGGAACGTTTCACCTTAGAATGTGGTTCACTCCAACTCTCTTGCTTAGAGCGTCCATAAACTGTTGTACAAGCACCTGGTATGGTGATTTTAAGCTCCATGCTCATGTTCTCTTTGGAAGCGATAGCAGGATTGAGATCTCGATCACACTTTGCTTCCATGTGACAAGAATCTGCAATCTTCAGCTGAGGAGCCTTTGTAACTTCTGCAAGGCGACAAATATGAATCTGAAAAGTGATGTCATCCGCATTGATTAGCTCAAAGACACAGACATCACCCTCTTGAAGTGCATGAGCTGCTACAAAACTCTTCCATCCTTCATGCAGACATAAAAATGGTACTCCATCCTGCACCAGAGATCTCAATGTGACACCCCAGTGTTTGTCGCAGGCATCCACAAGGATGATTAGTGCAATCGACTCTAGTTTGATCCGATCCCTTAAAAACTCATGTGGTAGCACCTGTTTCAACAACACAACCCTGTGTCTTTATCTGGTCCCTCTGTGGGTTGCTTGAAAAAGAAAACATATTTACAATTGAATTGCAAAGATGACTAGTCCCATCAGATCAGAAAGTCTAAAGACAGTACCCAGCATATTCAGCAACTTAATGGAAGTCTACCAACTGTGTTCTCTTGACAACATATTAGGAGACCTGTCAGGCATCAACCTAGCGGAAGCATAGGTTGTTAACATATGTTGTTAACATATACACAACCTATGTTGCTAGCGGAAATTATATGTTGCTAGCGGAAAATGCCTATGTTTGCCAACACTAGCATGATTATAGAGTCTCTTCACCCACCCACAGGCTCCTGCCTCAACTAAGAGGTGGACTCTTTCTAACAAGTTGCCATAACCAGGGCAACTTGATCACCCATTGTTCCCATATAATTTCCGCTAGCAACATAGCAGTTAGGATGCAAATTGAGCTGAGAGACAAATAGTTAGATTCAGGTCCTCACTCACCAGCTTTGACCTCCAATCACCAGCAGACATGCACAGTGTAAAGCTTAGATTCTTAGTAGCCAAACCACTTGCTGCTTTCATAGCCCTGGAGATTTCAGTTACACTTTCCCCAGTCTTGGCATCCAATGAGGTCTTCTGCTTTTCTGATATATGACTTCCCTTGAGATCAGAAGCCTCTTTCTCCATCTGAGGAACTCTTTTAGGAGTAAAATTCTTCCGAGGCCTTTTCCTACCCTGTGCTGACAACGTGCAAGCAGAGCTTAACTGATTCTCTCTCGGAGCTCCATAAGTGCTTCCTAGAATGTCTAGGCTTTCGTTCAAAGGTTTCTCTATTATAGAATCTTTTACAGGTCGGCTTAGCAATTCAGAATCACCTGTCAAAACCACATTTGAAGTAGTTGGCTCCTGTCCAACTTCTTCATTGCCAGCAGAGCTCGACATTAAATCATTCAGGGACTGTGACCTTACAGTTTCAACGGTGGTCTGGCAAGAGAGAGTCGCTGCTGGTGTACAGTTTGTAGACAGTTGCTCTGCTAAAATTTGTGATGATGAACCTTTTGTTTGGATCAATGCCCTCTTCTCTTCCTTACAATCCTGCCACTCAAACTCTTCACCCAGGAAGGAACCCATTGTGAAACTTATATTCCTCTTGCATACCCTCTTCGACCTTGGAGCTTTCACAAAAGGCCTCTGAAACCTGGGGCTCTCCACATCTGCAACAAGAGAGGTCTTCCTTCCAGGGACGTTTTTGTACGACTTCGAGTAATGTAGGTGCAATTGTTCTAAATCCACTTTTCTCTTCCTGCTTACCTGGAATTTTTCTTCTTCCTCTCCAATATCTTTCATGGACTCTTTGTCCCTGAAGACATAAATCCTCAGTCTTTTATCCACCTCCACTAACTCCAGCAAGCAAACATCTCCAATCTTCACCCTGTGATGCAATGCAAAGTCCTTCCAACCAGAACCAAGACCAAATGTATCACCTGAAACTTTGGACCAGAACATGGGCCACTCTTTTCCATTAGTGTCTACGACTGTGACTGTCTTATATTGTGCTTTGGGCATCCAGGCCTTGGAGCACTGAGCATTTATGTACTGCACAGGCAACAACAGATGCACAATAAGTGATTGATCTTTTAAATTGAGATAAGAGCAAGCCCACCAATTGCAGTATCCATATCCATAATCATTTATTATGGATGAGAAGTGGATATCATGTTGGAAAACATGTCGAGATTGCTCCCACATATCACAGCATCCACAAATCAATGCAGAAAGTGGATGCAGCCATCCACTTTTTCCAACATATTGAGCCCATTTATTGCCATTGCAAACTCTTCACAAACATAATGAGACAAGCAATCAATGACCCTATTTTCCTCTTTGAATTTCCACCTAAAAGTGATTGATTCACCTAAAACAGTTTAGGGTACTTGAATACTGAGCTCTTTATCATGTCTTTTGGCAAGATAGAGATATCCAAAAAGTAATGGATGTGGCAACCAGTGGGAGAATGTACCTGCATCCGCATTCACAAAGCAAAAAGTGGATGGATACAGAATTATTTATGGACATGGATACAGCAACCGGAGGGCTTGCTCTGAAGAGTAGCTCACGAAAAGGAGATAAAGAAGGTCCACGACAAAATGGGACAAGGCAGAAGGTGTTCCAAACTCACCAAGGACGCCCGCACAATTGACCTTGGACCCATTTGTATCATATAGGTGGGGCTGTCTGAAGCAGCTGCAAATGCTTCTGCAGCCTCCTTGGCTGCTGATATAACTTGTGCCTTTTTGTTTGCCAGAAAGGCTTCCTTTGTGGAAGAGGGAATGTCTCTAAGACCACTGGGAAGTCCATTATGGACAGCGCAGAGTGCGCTCTGTTTTGGTACACCGTGTTCATCGAAAACATCCACGATAAACCTGCTCTCTCTTTCGTGAAGAAGGAATGAGAGAGAGTCACACTGTTCCAGTTTGTGATCATATGCAAATTGCCTCCATCCTTCTTTAAACCCCAGTTGATTCACAGAGTCTCCTTGTTCAATTTGCACGTCCCAGGACTGTCCACTGGGCCCTTCAAGATAGAAAACCGCATTGTTTGCTACTCTGTCCCTATGCTCTGCTATGAATGCTTCAATGATTTCCTAAACCCCAAGCAACAGTAAGACCCACGTTGTAGAGGTCAGAGTGAAAGAATAGATCCCAAGGGTTTAAAGAATCGCAACTAAGGAACAGAAGAAAAAAACCAACAGGAATGCATGCCAAGGAAATAATTACATGCTGCACGACTTCACAAATTCAATCTGCAACGGTCTTACAACGTCATAACAGGCATGCTGGATATACGTGAGAAACCCTAAAAATGTGGATGAAGCCCAAAAACACGCTGTAAGAGACCAACAACCATACAAATATTACATCCTCAAGAAAAACGTACCAGCCAACATGTTCCTTCGTAACTTGGTAGATTGCTCTCAATCAAAGACACCGTAAATTGCCGGATAATTTCTTCTTCAGCCATCGCCTGACATTGTTCATATGGTCAACTTATAAATTAGTCGCCTGCCGTCACAGTAGACTTTCCGCCATAGTAATTTAGTGTAATGTGACAACTGTGGGAAAAGCTGAAGGTTATTGAGAGGAGGAATCAAACCAATCCCTCATATTCACTCCAGGGTTTGAGATCAGCTTTCAAATATCACGCATAGGATGCTGCTAAGAATGTGGACGAATGTGCGACAAAGGAACATAATGACGATATATCTCCAAAGAAGAGGGCCTGTTGCTCCCCACTCACTAAAGAGTAGGTGAAAAAAGAAGAAGTGCACAAAGCCCTCACACCGAAGCATCCCCAAGGCTTAAATGAAATCACCATAAAGAAAACTCAGCCGTCCAAAAAACCCGCTGCGTACCGAATTACGGAGTTCCACACATGCGTCTGCGTCGACATATCCTCATCACACTCGGAGTTCGACGAAAGAAGAGGAGGAGGAACGAAAGTCTTCGGCCTTTGCAAAAGTCCACAACCATTCAACACCGCAAAAAAACCACTTCTTCACTTCAATACCATGGGGCCTTAAGCAAGGTGATGTATGTCCTCCATCCGCATTATTCTTTTGTCTCATACAAGAAGTCTCATATTTTTCCAAAGCAACCTGTCTTTCACAGAAATCTCCACTGAACTCTCCAAGCCTCAACGCAATTCCGCACAACTAACCCAAGCCGAAAACGCTACAACCAAGAACTAAAGTCTTTTCTTTCTTTTCTTTCAAATCTCCAAAGTAGAGGACCACGAAGAGAGCTGGGTTCCCTCAAGCTCACAGGAACCTGTTAAATGGAAACAAATTTGGAAATGCCGCGAGAAGAATACATACAATGGTTCAAGACGGCATTTCCAAATGCAAAGAAGGTTTCCTTAGCAGAAATGAAGAGAGGTCCACGAAAATGCAGAGGATTCAGGAGTGAATTGCAAAGATTCTAAGAATAGGTGGAGAAGGGAGGATGACGAGATAGGTTAAGGAAAAATGGCGTTGCGTGAGTTTAAAGATGGAATTGAAATAGAGAAAGAGACACAGGGATGAATGAAGATTGTGGAATTTTAGGGTTGTGTGGAGTGGAAGAAGGGGTGATGCAAATGGTGGGGAGAATAATTTAACTTAACAGGAAGCGCCACTTGCAAGTGGCCGGAAGAAGCTACGTACCTTTAACTTAGCTCGAGGGAGAAAGTGCCCGTCTTCAAGGGGAAAGAGTGGGGGTGCATGCGGGCAGTTCGGGCAGCACTTTGAAAACTTATTTTTTGTTTTTCTTTTGTTTTTTTTGTTTTTGTTTTTTTGAGACAGAAGGCCAACATGCCAGCGCCAAAGCATAGGAGGCAGTTGACCACCTGGCAAGTTTTCCACCATGTAGAGAGGAGATTTCACAACCTGGAATCGAACCGCCAACCTCTTCCTTGAGATTTGGGTATCTCTCCACCATCATCCAGTAGTTTAGGGTCGTCTCAGACTATTTATTATTATTTTTTGTTTTGGTGGGGGTTAATGGGGGGCGAAGACATAACCACGGCAATAGGGGGTGGGTCCAATGAGAGATGGGTTTTTGTTGGCTTTGTCCCATACTATGGGACACATCATTGTGGAGACTATCTTTGAGTGGTACTAGGCCCAAGTAATGCATGTGAGAACTTAGTAGATAAGGTTTGGTGAAGTTCACTGAAAGCTCATGATGCTTAGTGAAATTTCCAGTTTAATATGGAAAGAGCTAGTAATTAAGAATAATTACTTTTCAATGTCATTTTAAGACAAAGCCACATTCCCTTGGTTTTTTTTAGTTTAGGACATTAGATCCAGCGGAGGCTGGGAAAACAATTGGTTGTCAGTCATTTAACCATGTGAATCGAAAGGGGGGGTGCCACTTGTGGGTGCATCTAAACCAACATGTGAAAATTTGTGCCTAGCAAGTAAGAAAAACGAATTCCGAGTAGATTAGTCACTGCAACACGTGAGATGGGGATTTTTTGAATGAATCACCTGGTAGTGGAGGAAAGAATAATCTCAAGTAAAACTTGATCACTAATCTATTTAACCATGTTAATCATAGGGAGGAAATGCCACTTGCATGTGAAATTGAAGCGACATATGGATAGCTACCCATAAAGACTGGAGAAAGTAGCTCCCAAGTAGGTTAATGAATGTAACACTTAGATGTGTGATAGAAAAGTAATTGATTTGTACACATAATATACGAGAGTAACCTTCTTCGAGGGGATTTCTCCTATGCACTAGCATTGATTATGGTAGTTAGTGTCACCAACCTAATAGTCTTTTGTCCTAGTATGAGACCAATGTTTGGGTTACACTAAGGGCCAGTTTACACTATGGACCATGATGTCGGACTATGGAAGATGGCCTTTTCCATGGTCCGACTTGATGGTCCAACTTCCATGGTCCGATTTCTTTTTAAAAAAAACAATTCAAAAAGCCTTTGGGCCCCTCACTAGGTGTAAACTAAATGTGGACCAAGAGGAATGACCATGCACCAAAAAGTGATTGTGTTGAATTTTTTTAATATATGTCCAAAAAGGATAGTTTTGAAACAAATAAATAAATAAATTCAAATTTGACCATTCTTTTGTCTTCTCTCGTCTTCATCTTCTCTTCCCCCAAAAAAATTCATTAAAATTTTATTATAACAATATTTCTCTACCATGGGCCCTTGCCTTTTCTACCATAGCACCTCTTTTGCCTCTCCCACTGCAAAATCCATTGGACCATGTCAATGGATAATGTAGGCCTTAAAATGTGTCTTTTGGGGACCTCAAACTCCATGGTCACTCTGACATGTTTTCCTTGGTGTAAACCAAAGTGGTCCCGGGACAAGTTCAACAACCAATCACAAATTTTACAAGGCCTTGGGACGACTTCATGGTCCATGGTGTAAACAACCCTTAATGATCAACAACTTGATCGAACTTGAAAATGCAGCAACACCATAATTCACACTGGTGGCAATATTGGAGTTGTCTTTATTTTATTTTCTTTTCTTTCCTTCAACAACTTTATCATTAGTATAACCACATAACACTTGGCGTTAATGTGCTTAGTGAGATCTTCGCATTAGTATGCTCAATAATATCATGAGGTCTTTGCCTAGGTTACACATGATCAACAAGTAGACTATAGATGTAAAAACATGACACATGGCATTAGTATGCTCAATAATATCTATATCATGCATACTAAAATGTAAAACTATCATCTAGAGATACGTGGTATGATAAATTTCATACCGTAAACAATCATTCACTTCGAACAATTACCTATATCAACAATAACATCATTTACAAAAATTAGTGGACATGCCATTTCTAAACAACCTAGTTGTAGACCCTTTGCAAATCATGTGCGTGACAGTAAATACCATAAACAATGTAGTGCAATCACAAGTTAGCACTTGAACCATGTGACCTCAAAATGCTTCACTTTTGTTATGGTGTGAATTCCTTGTCTTTTCTAATGCCTGCTTAATTTATTTTGCATGGGAAATCAAGCCAATAAGGGTTTCCATGTGTGAGGTTGCCTTCCTACCATACTCACATAACTCCATGTTATGAGAAGCAATTATACTCACGCAATTCCATCACACAAGAGCACCATTGGACCATGTAGTGTTGTAAAGGAGAAAGAGGACACATATAAGGTTATCATGCAACAAACCATGTTTCACATTATTGATTGCATTGACTCCCCTTAGGTTTAGTGAAAGATGGGTTTTTAAACCCACGTGAAACCCACAGGTCCACAATGGTTCTATCACATTTTTAAGAATTTATATAGTCAACTAGTGTTTGTTACCATTCGGAGTTACAGAATGCTATAAATGTTTATTGAGAATGTAGTATGTTTCCAAGCAAAGTCATTTATGTCCTATAATGTCCAAACAACCTATTGAACTTTCGTTCTTAAAATTGACCTCTCAAGTAAGACAATATTGCACTACGCAATTCCAAATAGTAGCATGCACTAATTGGGATAATCGGTGTAGTGGCTATGTTAGATCAAGAAATGAAATATCCATAATCATCACTCACCACATTTTGTTCAAAGTGTCTTGAGAGGGAAAAAATGTTGCACTATAGTCCATTCTGCACATTTGAAGGAAGAGTCCCTCATTTATGTCAACATTGAAAAGAGACTCTCTCTCTCTCTCTCTCTCTCTCTCTCTCTCTCTCTCTCTCTCTCTCAAGTTGCACGGTCCACCCACTACTAGTGATAGTGGGGTGATAACACACAAATCAACTTCATCTTGTATATCGTAGAGGCCTCCCTATTCTGACACAAAATAATTATTTTCCCCTCAAAATATGCAATGTGTCATGCTCACGTTTGCTACATCCCACTTGTATCCCACTTGGAAAGTACATTATGGGACATGTAAAGATGAAATAGGGAGCCCTATACGGTACACCATCCACATGGTTGTTGGTCTCTAATGCTACAATGCTCATGCACTCCTTGACACCCACTATTAAGAAAAGAAAAAATATGGAACAATGATGTCACCTTGACATCTATATACAATGGACAACATGGTAGTGATGAGGCCATTGCCCTGTCGTTTCCCCGTTGTTTTCACATTAAAAACCAACCAACCCATAAATAAATAAATAAAATAATCCAAAGATTCCTCCGCAAAACAAACATGTGACAAAAGAAAAAGATACCAAATATGGAAAGGTGGGGACTACAAGTGCAAAAGGTGAATCTGGTGGGGGAAACTAGGATGGCGTGGCGAGCACAGAGCCACAATGGTGATATGACATGGGCACTAGGACAAAGTAGGATAATTTTTAAAATAAAAACATTAAAAAATCCATTTGTTTCCTTAAAACGCTCCATGAGGGCATGGTGGTGGGTCATATCGGCTTATGAGGACATACATGCATTTTGCAAATACGCAAGGGCATGGGAGGCATATGGTTGCATGGGTGTATGGGGTTGGGTTCATCCGGCATATTGATTCATATGTATAGATGCAACGAGACAACACAAGTCCAAGCTAGTACACTACATAATAAATAGTGCGATTATAGACGTTTCACAGTTGAACTTTAAGCATTCCGCTTGATAACCACATACTACAAGGTTGAAAAAGCGGGAAGTTACATATTCATATTTATTGTTCATAAAGTGAAAATCAAGTCATAGATTCTTGATGACATCAACACTTTAATTCCATTTCTCAATGGAAATGCACCCTCAATTTGTCAAGAACAAGAGAAAATTTGTCCTAGTATGGGTACAATTTGAGCCTTCATGTTACAATTCTAAGGGCAATTTGAGCCTTTTCGTCTCGAGGGTTTGCCTCCCGTGTGTTTCAAAAATCTTAACATAAGCTTAAATTATGGCAAAAGAAGAGAGTGTCGAGGAAGACCTCTTTCAAGTAGTGTTAAGCAATACTCACAAAATAAGCAGTTCATGAATTTGAATGTATAGTTTCCATGGCTTGATGTGAGGCCAAACCACCCACCCTTAAGCATCCTAGTCCGGGTGAGGGAATGGGGATCACATTCATGTTCACATAACTCCCTCTTCCCAACTTCGTAAAAATCCATTACATTTCCCATCAATCATTGCACACCAATTTATTCCATAACAAGATTACAAGTGTTAAGAAACACTCTTCTCTATCATGGCGCTATTAGCGTACTCAAGTACAATTCCACACAACTCAATCACAAGTCCATCTCCTATTGCCACTTTATAATGTATAGTGGTCAACCAACTTGCTAATGACTAATCATCTAACTAACGTTATGTGCTAACTCTATTAACTAGCTGTAACATAATCTATTGTCAACCTAGTATGTTCTTCCTCCCTTTATAACATTGCAATTTCAACCCCTTGGCAATTGCCTAGATCCCATACTATTCCAAGGTATGCAACCTTGCTCCAAGCCCAACCCGTTCTCCTAATCCAACTAGCTAAGTATCCCACACTCCCTAATATCACTAAACTTCTAATTAACCACACAAAATAGGCTTAAGGCCTAAACATAAATCCACACCAAGCCTCACTCTTTTTATACTTTTGATTGTTTCAATAACACTCCAAATGCAATTCTAATTAAATTCTAAACATAAAACAAATATGAGCACTCATTTTGGGCTCATACTTGACCACCGTTGCCAAGTTTGGGGATTGAAAAATGAAAATTGCTTCACAAAAACATTGGATTAAGGAAAGAAAAAAGAAAAAGAAAAAACATACTTGTCACCATGGTTTCTTAATAACATGTATGACTATGTGTGAGAACAATCTTAAGATAATTGAAGGTCAAGATTGGTGATGGAAATCTTGATTATATTTTGGTATATTTGTATATTGTGACTTTAGATCTAAATGGATTAGGATGTGCATTCCCTCACACACGGTTGGTGGACATTGCCCTCCACCCTCCTACAAGCTATTATGTGGGCGGGGGGGGGGGTTCAGGCCATCACGAGGCATAGGTCCCACAAACTGCAAAGAATCCACTTTCAAATCCCTTCCAAACCAAAATTACATCACCTTCATTGTTTAGAAGTCCTATATATGATATTGAATGCAACTTATCTCTGAAGTCTTAAAATTCAATATCCACTTGCATTATTAGTACATGGTAGGCAACTCACAAATTATACACAACTATCCTTGACAATAAATAAATATGTATATTTATAAAAGTATTTTTTAAGGCCCAAATAGTTGAGTTGTTACATATATCTAGAAAACATGTATATATTAGTTTTAGAAGCAATTGAATCCACCAAAAATAAAGAGAATTTTTTTGACTCTTCTATGCAAGAACTATAAAAATATCCCGGCCTATAACAAACTATAACACTTTGTGTTGCATTAGATTGCATTAGAAGTAAATTATCAAACTTTGTGCCAATTAGCATAGCAATGCCTACCCAAGATTTTTTTATTAAAATTGTTATATTTATAGAGGAAAAAAAATAGAGCAATTGAGCATTTAAGGGAAAAATAAACCATAATCAACAAATCCTTGGCTTGGAGGTAAAAGATATCATTAAATAAAATTACCTAATTGAAGTGAGATGATAAGGGGGTGGTAATTATTGTGTACTACCATTTGAAATAAAACTTCAATGTTTAGGGAGTGTACAAACTTCAAGTGGTGTTGCAGCCCCCAAAGGGGAGAGATTTGACTTTGGCTAAAAATGTTTTGACACCACTTGAACACTCCTCAAATAATATAATATATCAAAAGTGGGCCAAATCTCCCTACCAAATCATGAGTTTCTTGTTTGATGTTAAGTATAACATCAATGTAGAACCAATTTGTGATTCTATTCATGAACATAATAATTTGTAGCTCCTCACACTGTCGATAATGTTAAACTCTCATGTGTTCCAATGGCATACTTACTCTACATTGATTATGGTACATACCCCGGGTCACACTAGAGTTATCTTTAAAGTCTCTTCAAAACTCGTATTTTGGTAAGAGATTTTGCTCCACTTTTGATAGTTTATAATATTAAAGGAGCATTCAAGTGGTGTGATAGCTCCCAATAAATTGAAGCAAAGGTGTATGACTTTGGCCAAGAGACGGATATACAAATGTCCATCTTCTTATTATATTGACTATCCCAATTAGTGAGGGAGGGCTAATAACGAATGTGAGAAATTAGCGTAGGTGATACCAAAAAAAATTTACGCTCTGAAATTAGTGCCACCAAAAGATCTAGTAAGCATTGTTCATCCCGATACTATTCACTGAAAATATTGTTCATACAACACTATTCACAGAAAGTACCGGCACTTGGCACTATTCATTGATAAGCATGTGTTTCCATATAATTTTCTTCATCCCTCTACAAACATCTTTAGAGCATGTATTAATTTTCTTAAAATCTATGCTAAATGAGAATGTATTCATGAGTTTAGTGTCACTCAGTAAAAATTTCAACATCCAATAACTTTGGGATTTGGCTAAATAGTGCGTGCTTCGGGAATTACTACCACCCTCATTAATTGGGATAATCAATGTATTGAAATCCTTACCAACAAACGTCTTATTAAACTCGTGAGAGCACCATTTTAGGTGCCTTCAAAAGTTTGCAATAAAATTAATTTTGTCATGAGATTCATGAAATCTTTTGCTCTGCTTGGCCGACACCGACATTCAATGCTTAAGTGCAAATGTTTAGTTATTTGTTTGATGCAAAATATTCTATAAACAACTAAGAAAATAGGGAAGTTAGAGTAGAGGCACCCATAAGCAATCACTCAAGAGATTCTGTACCAAATTTGGAGAAGCATAAGGTGGTGCAAATTTCTTTGGTAATTTTGTTTCTTAAATTGAAAATATTGTGAATTTTTAAGCCAAAAGTTGGCCTGAACACATTACCAATGTCTAGAGTTTTCCATACCCACTCATTTTAAGACAATTTCCTCCTCACTTTAGCACACAAAACCATGGACATGTGTCATGGCACTAGTGTTACCATAACCAAAGTTGGAGACGTAGAGTTACTTTCCATGTAGGCTGCTTCGCCCACTATATTCTAGTGGAAATGTAGATTTCACCTGGTGGCATCTACATTTCGACTAGAATCTGGTGGGCAAGTGGCCTACATGAAAACCTAACCCTTCGAAACCATGAAACGTAGAACCTTATTTTAACCACCCACAAAAAGAAATCACCAAAATCAGTCCCAACCTTATCAAAATTATGGCACCCTATACATTCCCAATGGGGTCCTAATCAGGAACAAGTGGTTTGACTCTACTTGATTGTTGACATCCAAAATATAAGAATCTCCAATTGTGCATTCCTTGCCCATTCCTTGTGGCCGTTTTGTGAAAACCTAACTGAAGCAATTAGAGTAGGCAAACCCATTTCCAATACCCTCCCCAATCTTTAATACATAGAGTCCCCTAAAGTCATGAAGTTCCACATGTAGCCGTCATTTTCTAACATGATGGAATAAGTCATGAAGAGTCACACACGTAGTCTCATTCGGTGTGAGTAAAAAAAAAGCTAGGGCATGGATTTGGGTTCCTTGAAAAGGAACACTAATTGTACTCAAGTTTTCATCTCTTAGTTATCAGAAATAAGTCGACCTATATTGGGTTGGGAGAAAATCTTGCGTTTGAAAATCTACAGTAATTTCAAAAGTTGGGAAAGAAAATTGTGATTTTTTTTGTTAAACATTGTGATATCAATATTGAAACATGTGAAAAATCACCTCAACATCACACATGTACCACACTGATGCAAAATTGCTGAAGTTAACAGAAATAGGTATGTCTATTCTATAATGCCAATAACTTTTTCAGACAAGGTATCCCGACCTTATGTGGTCACTATTCTTAATCAGACACCTATGTATGAGTGCTAAACATACATTTATACATAGAGAGAGAGAGAGATCTTAGTTTGAACAAACACCAAAACATACATTTAATTGATTGAGTGATGTTACACCATGTTGCACATGTGCAATCCCATGTGCCAAGAGTGCCTATACAAATTATGGACAACTTCTTCACCCACCTCGAAACAACACCAAAAAACATCAAGGCTCGATCACAAGTTTCATGCAGATGTTCCCTTGCTGGGCTTCAAACTGATTCTTGAGCAACTAGTCCATGGACCGTGAACTCGGTAGTTCCGATACCCTTCACGTCCACGGAATTGCCAAAGTAGGAAATCCCAATCAAGATTCACAGGATGGCCTAGAGCCCCGGATTCTTGCTTTTGAATGTAACAATGCCCCTCCCCCCTCCCATCCGACGCCAACATTCAACAAGAAGTGGACGATGACAATGGCCTTCCCTTCTTCCAGGTTCCCATCATGCAATTTATTGTCAACTTCTTATAAAACAACACACGTAAAATTAAACACTCGCAATTACCTTTTCTCGAGGAGTCGCATCTACTAGATGTTCCCGCACTTGGCCTGGAACTGATTCTTGAGCAACTGGATCGTGAATTCGATGGTAACTTCCGGTCCACTTCGCGAGGACAGAATTGCTAATGTTGGAGGCCCCAAACAAAGCTTGCGGGATGACCTGGAGCCCCCCATTCTCGCTATTGAACGTGGCGATGCCGACGTTCAACGAGAATACTGGAGGAGGTCACGGGGGATGACGAAGGCTTGCCCTTGCCCCAAGTACGCATCATACAACTTTGTTGTCAGCACCACCCACGGAGCCAATGTATATCTTCCCCTTGACGATATACACGATCTCCGTCGCGCGCGGGTGAATGCGCAAATTGATCAGCCCGCCCGGCGCGTACAAGATCCGGGCCATCGACACGCCCATCGTGTCGACCCCCCGGCCACTCATTCACGGTGCCGAATTCGATCACCACGCCTCCGGGGTTGAGTTTGGGGACCCCAGGCTAGGCGAGTGAAATCCTTCACGAAATCCGCACCCAAGACGGTGGCGGGGCTCTTGCACGCACCGCACAGGCTTTCCAACGCAACAGTCTAGCTGTGGGTCGGCATCCGCAGCCATAGTTGTGCTAGCCATTACCATATTGACGATGATCAATATTATGGCGAGCGAGAAGAAGTGCAACACAAGGCGGCTGGTGTCGAGATTGATAGAGTGTGCCATTCTTACATGCATAATTTGCAAAATGCTGCAGCTCATCAGTAGGACTTGATGATATTGGGTTGCCATTGAGAGCCTTTATATATAGTTCTCACAGTGCACTCGGGATGAGATGTTGTGCTGCTGTGGCTCCTTCAGCAACCAGAATCATGGTGGCGTATAGGTGCACGACCTAACTTGAAAATGTAAACTGTAGAGCAATGCACTTCTCAGAACAAGCGCGGTCCGTCATCTCAGAATGATTCTGAATTATTATTTTTGCATTATTCGAGCCTAAGTGTGTCAGTTTCCTGTGAGATTAATTGTGAGGGGATAATTCGGTCAGAAGGTGCAGTTGTACATTGACGAGCAATTAAGTACATGGCCCTGTTGTGGGCACTTCCAACTCCACATATGATTCTCAGTCGTTGGATCAGAATGGGGAATTGTCTCCTCCAATTAACAACTGGCAATCACGCGGATTATCATTTCAAGTTTGAGAATCGGAGCTGAGATACAAAAGAATTAAAATATTTGCGTTAAGCTCTCAGATGGTTAAGGCTCAATCCAAGTTCAAGTACCATGAGTCAAAAGCTTATGTTTTACTTTGTGTTGTTTTTGACGAGGGCTGGCATGACATAGCTAGCTATTATCAAGACCTGATTCACTTGAATTGAGAAGGCAACCTTTACAGAAGGTTCAACACAAACTTAGTGAAATACCATACCATATAGGACATTATGGTACACCAACACACTAGATAAGTTTTGGCAATTTCAATGTTTCTTTAAATTTCAAAAGTTTACATGCACATATAAAAAATCTAGAATTGAAACCTCCAAAATTTATGGCATTTTTTCAAAACATTATGATTAGTGGCGATTGGCCTAGGTGGTAGTCACTCCATAAATGTGGTGCTCATTTGTGAAGGTCTTAAAGAATTTTTTTTACTTTGATGATGATACCGGTAACCCGTGCCCGGTCATAACCAAAAAAATTGGGTTTCTCCACCAGAAGAAAACTTGTCCATTCCAACCCTCCTTGTGACTAGGCCATCGTGACTCCCACCAAGGAAATGCATAAACAAATCAATTCGGTTGGGAATCGGGGGGCACCTTCCATGAGTACACCACGGGTACCTTCCAGTTGCCTACCAATTGAATTGTTTATGCATTTTCTTGGTGCGAGTCGCGATGGCCTAGGGTTGAAATGGACACGTTTTCTTCTAGTGCTCACATCCCCTTATGACTTGTGAGTTGCCAAAACGAGATGACTTCATGTGCTCCAATAAAATGCATACAAATATGTCATAAGATGGAGAGTAGAGACTTGAATGATAACTATATCAACAAATAATTTTTTTCTTTGGGTATCATTAACCATCCAAAGACATTTCTTGGAGATTGCTTGTTGGGGATGTGATCCATTTGGCTTGAATGTCACCATCATATGCTTCTCAAGCAATTTCTCATTTCCCTTTCCTAATCCCATGTCATCCTTATCTCACACCATGAAATGTTAACTACACGAACCTTTGAACCACGCATAAAGCTATTGATCAAATACACGTTGATTACTACGATCAAAGTGCCAATCAACAATACCTTGAAGTAGGACATATTGAACAAGTAGTGCATATTGATATTGGTTTAAATTATAGTTTACTAGATTGCTAAGGGATTGGATGTGAGTCACAAAAGTCTATCGTTTCATAGAAGATTCATATCCTTAAAATGAATAACAATATCAAAACATATGATTGATGTAGTGGAGACTCCCATCATTTAACATATTGTGGTAAGAGAAAGCTAGCTTCCCAAGCAATTTCTACGGTCCACCTATATATACATTTCCTCATAATATTTCATGTTAAACTGATTTTTCAAAAAATAATGTCATCCTTATTTAAATATTAATTTCAACGTAGTTCAAAATCATAGCATACATGTCACATCCACACCAATGTACAATTTCCTTTATGTACAAGGAATCTACATAATTTTGGTTTCTATCAAAGTTAGCTCTGATATTCATATTAAGTATGTTTTTATATGAAAATACAGTGATTCCATATAATTGTCTAATCAATGTTGGCTTGCAAATTGCAACAACTTTGAGATTCATAGTTTTGAGGAACTTCATTGCATAACTGAACATTAATGACATTTTCTATTTAATTATGCTCATAAAAAAGCTTCAAATATCATTTGATTGATCTCAAAGATGTTGTAAATTTACTCTTAAGGAAATTTGTGTTACTTGATGGAAGTATTGTGCACGAGCATACGAGCCTCTAATCGGCATACCATTTTCACCCCTCGTACATTTGGCGGTGTAACAAGTGAAGAGCTTCCGAGTGTAGCTTCTTGTTGTTGTAGTTACATTGTGGCGGACCGCCAGAGAAACAGGCGTTTTGGAGGAAACAATCGCAGAAAAGTTGGGCTTGGAGCCCGCAAATGGACGCTACGATGGAGTAGATACGCCCAAGGAGGAATTGGGCTCATCACTATCAAACTCCATGATGATCACGAAACGGCGAAGAGGACCTAAACGACCTCCATGTTAAGAACAAGCATCAACAAGGTCGTATGGAGGTCTGTATATTCAAAATGAGGAATTCGGGTGGTATGGATGTGCCGTCACCGCCAATTAAACCTGGTGGAGGAAACACAAAAAGGACGGAAGGATTAACAGTAAGCGGTTGGAGGCGCTAATTGATGGTCGGAGATGCGACAAATGAGAGGAATCTTTGAGCACAAAGATGAGGAATGAGGCCAATTTTGACGGCAAAGCTCCAGGTCTTGAACGCAAGGGATGTTGTAATCATGACATCGCAGTGAGGAAGTATTTTCGACCTCCTCGTAGAACATTAGATCACCGAAAAGTGATCGACAGAAAGCCGGGAAAAACCACCCATGGTGGGGGAAAGTGACTCTCCGTTGGATGAGTCTCTAAGTCGCAAGAGGCGTAGCCAACGACTGGGTAAAACTATCTGCGATGTCGCCAGATAAACGCCAGATTTCATCCATAATGCACGAAGGACACAAATTTCAAGCAGTAAGGGCTCTGGTGATGTCGACGCAACTGCTTGACACAGGAAATACGACATTCAGCCCACCCCCGTTGTACTAGTGCCGACATGGTCATGGTGCGGCACGACATGCTTTTGGTGGAGAATCAAGTGCCTTGACAAACACTGAAAAAGGTTTATCGAGAAGCTAAGGAAAATTACAGTTTATTCCGAAGAAATGAAACTACCAGAGTGGGACACATGGTTTTGGCATGCTACAAAGATTGCTCTTCACCTCTCTGTTGCTCATGGTGGCACTTCGAGAGAGCTTGATTCTCCCTTGTGGATGCAACACATTGAGAAGCTTAGAGAACGTATATCACAAATTCCATCACAACATGGACGTGATGTACTACATCTGGTGTGGATCGAAGGACACAATGCCTGCAACTTCAAAACCTTATTCACTTACATATTCCTTCTGCTGGTCCTTCACATGCTGCAGGTGTTCGGACCGTCAAAGGAAAACCTCCAGCTTTTGCTTGGAGATATTGTATTTGGAAATGGGTGCTTGACAGTTCCATTCATCGAAGTAAATGATGATATATACAGATGGATAGGTGTCATCATCCACAGATCCGTCGTTATTTCACATCATGTGCCGCCAACACTTTCACAACATTCATGGGTTGACTTGGTGAAAACTGAAGATGATTTCAAATGCCAGTGGTTGATTCTGGTGTTACTATGAACAATTTGGACGATGATGAAATAGAAGTCTACAGAATATTATGGAAGTGAATTCACTACTAGAGGTATGCTCATTTGAAACAGTTTGAATCATGTTTAAAAACTCACTAGGAATGTTCAGTTTTTCGGGTATCAGATTTCAAGTCCATTTTCAACAATTGTGTTTTAAAGTTTGTACAAAATCATTCCTACTCTGTGTACACATACTTACATCTAAAACAACGTTCCTTTCCTGTCACAAAACTGTTTCTATGTGATGTTTTGTAATGCTTTTATATGATGATTTGGAACACAAAAGAAACGCAATTTCAATACAAACTTATCACAAGGCAATGAACCTCTCAGGAAGACTAGGTGCCTCATTTTGTGAGCCTGGTGTAATTTGGCATTTATTGTCGTAGAACATTTCACTACTAGATTTAAGATGGATTATTGACTTCATTAAACCATGGTACTACACTAAATATTATATTTACTGTCACCAATTCCATTTGTCTTGCTCAATACTAATTGTAAACCGCCCGTGTTACAGTGTCATTAACACTAAATGTACACCTAATATTATTTGTCATTTCTCATACAAGCATTTGAGCATTATAAATTTACAATGTTGCAAATATTGTCATTTACTAAGAGATTTTCATCCAAATGTCAATCATTCATGATAATATTGCATGACATAAATGCTAGAGTGCTATATTGAGGCCGCATGGCTCACTATGCATGACTCTTTGAAAATCCTCCAATGGTTGAATGTATAGAAGTGCTTATGGGTAATTATGAATGAACTTATGAGTATTTTAAAGAATTTTGGACTTTTAAATCCTTGCACAAAAATGTAAAGAATCTAATCGCCACACTCGTGAAATAGTGGAAGGTGGCCATACAAGAGGACGTATGAATGCATTAAAAAGATAATGGAATAAAAAGGGAGTATCTTACCTCCAAAAGAAATTGGGAAGTCCATGAATACATGTTCTTTTGCATAGTACATTACAATAGTGTGTGTGTAGATGTATATATATACAATATATGTATATATAGTATATATGTACATATATTATATATATATATACTATATATATGTACAAGCTATGCATATATATACTATACGCTGATGCCTCTAATATTAATGCACTCATGTGAGGTTTTTATGGGCTATGAAGCCCCCTTCCCTTCAACACCCTTTTGTGAGCTCCAATACTGATTTTTCAATTGTAAGCAAATCCTCAACATGTTTTGCTTATAGTTCTATAACGTTCCATATACTAACATTAACATGTACATGAGACTTATATGTAAACCAACGTTCAAACAAGTGCATGACTCCCATGAACTTTGGAGGCCAAGGTTGAATATTAGTAGCTTGCAATGACTCAAACATTTGACACAGAAAAGTCATGAAGGATGGGCAAAATGAAGTACAATTGTGTAAAGGAATAGAAAGTTCATTAAGATTGATGATTTCATATGGCCTCTCCAAGTCGTCTAGTAAGGTTGAGTTTCCATGTAGGCGGCTCGCCCACTAGATTCTAGAAAATAGTGGGTCGGAGGTGTTCGCATGTAGTTAAGCACAAGCCACTACCCAATCACGTTCTAGCGATCCGCTAGAATGTGGAGGGCTGTGGACATAGGCTACTAGACTTCTATGCACCCACTAAAGAATCTTTAACCTACAAGTTCAGTCACCCGAAGGATGGAAGACCTAGTTTTAGGACGAGGAAGGTTTTAACCTGAAAGAGGAGGTTAGTAGGTGGGCCCTGGATTTGAGAAGTTAGGAGTACCTAGTTGGCACATACGAACCTTGTCCCACTAGATTCCCTCTACATTTTGGCGGGTTTGTCCTTATTCACACTAGAATATGGTGGGCAAGTGGCCTACATGGAAACTCGCCTCTAACACTAATACCTCCCAATATAATATATATCATGATTCCTAAAAGGTGGGCGAGGGGAAAGGGGCTTCATAGCACTTGTTTATGAATCAATACAAAGGTTGAAAATAGTGGCTTGCAAGGACTCATAGACAAGATTTCTTCAAGGACAGCCAACCCATAATTACATTTGTGTAAGTGAATGAAAAGATATGAAGATTTGCATGCCGCAATGTCGTCATGTCCTTTCTAGATAAGTTATTTAAAAACAAATGTGTGCTTTTCAATTTCATTTGTACCACACCCTTGCTTGGACTGGTCTAGCATATCAAAAGACCACTATAAAAGGGAATTCTTAAATTGACCACGTAGTTTGTTAAAATGACCACAAAGACGCGTCGCACCGTCACATGACCTGTCATAATGTGATTTTGCATTGCACACACAATGAAGAGCAAGGTGTTACTCCATGTTATAATATTGATTGTGATCATTTTAACCAGTGTGTGGTTGATTTGACAATCCTTTTATAAAATTATATAAATCAATTCGTTTTATAGGTAAAAATTCGTAGGACAACGCGCACAAAAGTCATGAACTTGGTGAGCAAGCCAAAGTCACAGTGAAAGCGCTGAGTGTGTGTAAGGATATAAGATTCATGAAGATTGATGATATTAAAGCGCTCTTCAAATAGATGATTTGGTTCTTGTACTTGCAAATTGACATGTTTGTGTTCAAGTCTTGTCTACTACATCAAGGTCAAGGTTAATTATAGTATAGGTCATTAGATTTCAACTATGAACATGCAACACAAAAGTCTTAGAAGACGAGCAAACCTTTTTGAAAATGAAAGCTTGTAGTGTGCATAACAATGCCCGGGAAGTTTTTGGGCATAGTTGATCAAGATCCTAGTGATTCTAAATCCAGCCGGTTACATGTTGAGGTATATTCCATAGATTCCCCTTAAATGATGGGTAATTCTCCTGAAGTCTCCAACTTCAACCGGTTATTTCTCAAACTCAACCGGTTCATCTGTAACTAACCGCCAGTTCTCCCCGAGCCCTGGTGCATAATATTAGAAAGTTGAACATGAAGATTAATGATGTTATGTACCCTTCTCCAAACAATTTAGTCTACACTTGTACCACACTTGTACTTCTACTTTGATTATCTTAATCCATAGCAAAGAGCAATTGTCAAACAACTTCTAAACTTTATCTTAGGCTTGCATAAAAGCTTGGAGACAAGAGTGAACTTGACAAGAGATGTTCTGTAAACTTTAGTTGTTGTAATCTTAGTTGTTGTTTCTTTGGTCAAGTTGAGTTCCTTTCCTTCACTTGGGAAAGGCTTCGTCTAGTAAGAACTTCGTGTGATAACTTTGCATACACCAAGTACTATTTGGAACTACATTGTAGCTTACGAGAGTAGTGTCATGTATTGAGATTGAGGAATGTTGCCATATTGGTTGTCGCCTTTCAAAATGGCAATTGGCAAACCGTGGATGGTAGAATTTAGTGTCATCATTCTTTTTGGAGTAACATTTGTGTTTGATCATTTAGCCAATCCACAAGAGCATTGTGACTCATTTAGGGCAAGTGGACAATCCGAGAGTGTTAGGAGAATGTGGGGTATAGGCTTACACGCTCACAATGGGCAACATGATGAATCGGTCAACCATCAACAACAACAAGCCCACCAAACACTTCACGAAAGCCTTGACAAGTATAGCAAAAGAATGCTTTTGAGTTCAACTGCAACAATATCGGATGATGTCCAAGCGTTACTTGAATTCAAGAAATTCATTGTTGCGGACTCGGGGGGATCACTCCATTGTAAAGTTGAACAACCACGTGCGATCATTTTAGATGTAAAAAATGTAAAAAGCATCACCAAAATGGGTCACAATTTTATCAATTTTTTTTCATGAGTAGATATAAATGGTACATGTTACATAGTAAAAAATGGTGACTAAATTTGATGATATGTTTTTTTAATAAAACATACTGTTTCTAACTAGAATCACGCAGAATTGAACTAAAAAAATTGCTACAAAAAATGAAGATGGCTGAAAATTTAAAAAATATATATACAAAAGATACCATCAATGGTTGGGTATATGTAGAAAAAATATCATAAAATTTAAAATTATTTATGGCATGTAATATAGGGGTAGCAAAATTTGTTCGCACGTGGTGTTCAACTTGACAATGGAGTGATCTCCCCGAGGTTGCGGATCCTTTGCATGTCTTGGCCAACTGGGTAGTGATAGATAACGATCCATCTAGCCATTGCCATAAGTGGAATGGAGTAGCATGCAACTCAAACTTACAAGTGGTGACCCTAGGTCTTGCAGTCTCTCAATTGAACGGAACAATTTCGCCTTCGATTGGTAACCTTGCATATTTGTCCCATCTGGATTTGACTAGTAATAACTTGACTGGGAATATTCCCTCAAGCCTACAAAATTGTACCAACTTGACTAAACTTTATTTGGGGTTCAATCAACTCACCGGAAATATTCCCACAGAGATAGGTCAGCTATCGCAACTTCAAGAACTTTTACTATTTTGGAACAAATTTACTGGTGAGTGCACTTGACATGCATATTTAATTTTATGATCAATATGAATTATACAATCGTTTTAGCATGCATTATTGAATTTTGGCATGGCATACACACTCCACATATGAAAGTGTTTGTAATTGTAATATTATGATCAATTAGTTGATGCAGTGGATGGCTTCAAAATGAATTAGAATATCTAATATATTGCTAAAATCTTGTTTATGTGACCAAAAATCATAAAATCTACCCATTTTATAAAATATATTTCATTCTAGGTGTCATTCTTATGAACAATTTTGACCAATTATTGGCATGATATATTTGGAGCTATATTGTTATTTCTCATCCTTTTAAATTTTTAAATTTATTTTTGGGTGGGGGCAAGGTGGCTTGACATTCAATCTTCAAGATACAACATGGCATTGTCTTGATCTAAAATATTTATTGACAAATTCGAACATTGTTATTTGCAGGGACAATTCCTTCAAGCTTATAATATTGTCGCAATTTGAAAATTATTCGCTTATTTTCCAATAATTTGAATGGAAATATTCCCACAAGTTTAGGCCAATTGACCCAACTTCAACATCTTGATCTATCTAGCAACAATTTGATTGGTAAGTAATCCAAAGTTTCATTTTAATGTGTTTATTATGCATGAGCAATTATAATCTTGTTGCTAAAGATCCATTTGCTATTGTATGTTATATTTTTTATTACTTTAATATATGTAAAGTAAAATAATATCACCATTATTCCATGGCACGTGTAATGTATATAATAGTTCAATAACTTCCTATTAAATCATGACACCATCTGAAATCACGTACAAAACCTAGTTATATATTTGGTTAAAAGATGTTGTTTCATATGACACATGCCAAAATTATATCTCCAAATATTTTAGAAATTTTCATAATATAACTTGGATGTCACTAGGTTAATATCACAAGCCTAATTTTAAATATTGAATGTAAAATGAATTTTATAAAACAAAAATGTAAAAAGGGTTCTATATATATATATATATATATATATATATATATATATGAAAGAAATTATATAATATGTTTATATTGTATAATTATTACTGATATTATAATAGTAATATTTAGGATGTATTCTAATATCAAGTTAGTATTGGCAAGTTAGGGAACACAAAGCAAGTTTCATTTTGTACAAGCCTTCATGACAAAAAAATTGTAAATTGTTTTGGGGTTGATCCTATCCATGTGTATGAAACAAAAATGGACTCCTCAAGTCTTTAATTTGTAGGCACAATTCCATCACAACATACAATTTCTTGTAATTTGAATTTGCTTCATTTGCTTTCTAATCATTTGATTGTAAGCATTCCTATGGGCTTTGGTCAATTGAAACAACTTCAAAAAATTTAATATATGTAACAACAATCTTAGTGGTAAACAACATTTCATGAAAATTGATGATTGAATTGTCACATGTTGATTGTATAATGATATTGTAGTTACGTTATCATATACATATAATTTGATAGATAAGAACTTAATTATCAATTGACATGAACACAAAATAGACAGTCCAATGATATAATTTTGTTTTGTTTTAGACAAACTAAATGCTTAGCCACAAATAAAATTATAATATTTTTTAATCACAAATTATGATGGCATGCACCCATAATTGATTGCATCATTTTTATGTTATGTTCTATGCATCATCTATTAAATCTTATTAAATATTTTAAATCTAAGGATGAGTTTTACTCAATTGTTGGATCATGGCATGTTTATATTCTAAGGTAATAATATGCAACAAAGTCACAAGTATGTCATTGTTTTGTAGAAAATATTCCTCGAACCTTACGAGATTGTTGCAAATTTATTAAGCTTTGCCTATATTCCAAAAAATTGCTTGGCATCAAATCTATAAGCTTTGGCCAATTGACACAACTTCGAGATCTTTATTTTATTGTGAACAAACTCATTGATAATTACATTGAAGGCTTGTGATATATTTTAATGTAATTTTTGGTATTCATGTACATGTTTTAAAATAAAAATATGTATGATGTTATTTTTATAATACACTTGTTTTTTATTTCATTTTTTGTGTATTTATATGAAATTTGTTATGTCTCATACTTATTATTAAACCAAACTAAGTTGAATATAAATCACCAAAGACCTTAGTTTTGACAAAATAATAACACACATGTTCATAAGGTATAAGAATATAAAATGAAGGTTTTGAGGCACAATTGTTGTTATTTCTTGAAAGTTCAAATCCGTTCCCATCTGAACTCTATGTTCAATAATTATTTATTATTTTTCATTAAGTTATATATATATATATATAATTCTATAACTCTAACTAAATTTATACCTCTAGCTTAACTTAGTTTGGATGTGTCAAGCATGTCACATGGATTTATAATATATCAACTCTTGAGGGCCATTATGGACAATACAAAAATATACATTAATAGATGATATCAATTTAACCAATTTAGACAAGTTTCATTTGATCAAGATTTATGTTTATTTCTTATGAATTATAAATGTTAAAATAATTGTGAGATATTATAGGGTCCAAGTCATGTATATATTTTATTCAAAATGTATGATGTAAAAATTTGTTTATGATTTTATTTTTAGAAATTAAAATGTGAACATGAAATTATTTTTAGCATGCATGCATGCATAAATAAATAAATAAATAATGCAATATTATGGTTCCAATTTCATCTAAGCATGAGAATTTCATAACATAGTTAATTATTAATGTGATTTTACAATATTTTGTTAAATAAATTAATCCTAACATAATGATGCTCCAAAGATATTAACGTGTAACAAATATTTAGTATATCATTGTGTTACAGGAAATATTCCTCAAAGTTTGGGAGATTGTCGCAATTTAATCACACTTTGCCTATTTGCCAACGAATTGATTGGAACCATTCCTACAAGCTTAGGTCAGTTGACACAACTTCAAGAGCTTCATTTATCCTCGAACAAACTCATTGGTAAGTACATTCAAGGCTCATGATAAATGTACCTATACCATTATATATTTATTAACTTTTGGTATTGATGTAGATGTTTTAACAACAAAATATTTATGTTATGTATGCATAATTCAGTTGTTAATGTGTATTTGTGTGAATTTCATAAAGTCTCATAGTTTTCAAATCAAAATTATAAACTTGTTGTTCATAATACATATGCTATAGTTATTGTAAAGAGATAAAAATATGCTCTGCGATCTAGGACTCTATTCATTTTTTTATATGAACATGATTGAAGTATGCAAGTAAATGTTGTTGATATGTGGATATATTGTTTACAACAAACAATATCGCATGAATCTTTGGTGGAATGTTAGTTTCTAGAGGTTCAAACCTTGTTCACATTATTCACGTCCTATGAAATGAAGGTTACAAGATTTGAAAACAATAAAATTGTGAAACAAACTTTTTTAGATCTATTTAAATCTTACATCCATATAGTTAGTATTTTCAAATATCTTGGTAAACTTCATACCATAATTGTTTGATTTCAATATAAATAAAAATTTCACAAACTACGATTGTATATCTTAAATTTAGAATTTTATTTGATATTCCAAACTCATTTTGAATTTATGATGTATCCAAACATGAGAGTTGATAATGACTATTTATGGATGGTACTAAAAAAATTTAATTTGAATGAAATTTTTATTATTTAAAGTTATGTATATAGTGATGAGTAATGATTCAATATCCTATACATAGCTATAAAAAACATTTCTTTGTGACAAATTTCATTTGGTTGAGATTTGATGTCCATTCATTATAAAATATGAATACCGAAAGGTTATTGTACAATTGTGAGATAGTCTACGGCCTAAGTCATGTATATATTGCATACTTAATGTATCATGTAAAAATCTATCTACAAAAACAACGTTATGTTAGAAATAAAATGTGGACATGAAGTCCCTTTTTTATCAATTTGTTTTTGACTTTGTTGTATTCAACTGGTGGAAAAATGTTCATAGATGACACACCAATTTCCATCATTTTTGTGATATAAAAATGATAGTTTTTTTTAATAATATTTTAGTTTTTTTGCATTAGAAGTAAAACTTTATGCCATCCAATGTCTCAAAATATTAAGTGAATTATGGTGTCATTTACAACCCCATTCATATTTCCTGGAAATTTCATTTTGAACTTTAATATCTTCATAGGAAATTAGAATTTGATATCATGTTATATATTTGTTTAAGAAGTTTATTCTTGTATGATTATGAGGACATTATGATTTCATGGGTCATGAAAGTGAATTTGTGATTCAATTAAGATGAATAATAAGACTTATGAGAATGGACGTCTATATTATATGTAATGCTTTCATCAACAAAAAAATAAAAGATAAAATTGTGTATTGTTATATTTCTTGTGGAGTGCAACGCTTCTTAATTTCAACATCCTAATGATTTCATGGAAGTAGTTATCAATGTGCAACATGAAATATTTTACAAGCAAATATTATGTTGTATTAACTATGTGATGAATATGTGCTTGAGATCATGATTATCCAAAATATGCTAAACAATGATGTATTTTAGACTTGCAGGTACCATTCCTCAAATGCTAGAGAATTGTCATAGTTTGATTGAAATTGATCTATATCAAAATGATTTGACCGGGAGTATTCCAATATTTTTGGGTCATTTGACGCAACTCAACATCCTTATACTAGTTGGCAACCAATTTACAGGTAAGCATGCTTAGTGCCGATACTAAAGTATTGAATTAAGAATAATATGATTCTCAAATTTTAAAGTATATAACGATGAAAGATTTAAGATTCATACCTAGGGAGTCATCTAGTTGATATTAATCCATAATATAAAATCAACTTAATTGATTGATATATCATTCATGATATCGTGTATATATAAGGAATGTTTAAGCATGACCTATTTTGAATTGTCAATGATAATCCATCAAGCTTACAAAGCTATCACAATTATTCTTAACTTTACGTGTTAGAAATTGCTTAGTTGGAATTTTTTCCACAAGTTATGGTTTCATCATATAATTTAAAAAAATTGAGCTATTTCACAACCAATTGAATAGGATAAAAAAAATACACAAATGAACACTCTCAAACGTTCATAAATAGATGATAATTTCCCCTCAATAACATACATACTTATTGTACAAAATACAATCTTTTTATACAATTAAAAATTTATGTGCATATGATTAGAGTCTTGCATTGTATACCAATTAAAGTAGGCATAAAAGAGAGTGCATATATATATATATATATATATATATATATATAAACACAATTCATAATATACACATCTAATTGTGCAAGTTTTGTATTTTTTAAATTTTGTGCAGGGATTATTCCCGACAGTTTAGGAGGTTGTTACAATTTGATTGAACTTCATTTAGACTCCAATCAATTGACTGGAACTATTCCATCAAGCTTAGGTCAATTGACAAACCTTCAAAAGCTCTCTCTTGCCAACAACAATCTCAATGGTAACCATGACTAACTCGCCTTTATTTTGTAATATGTAATGACAAAAGAAATTCTACACAACATATACTTAAAGGGTTTAGGACTAAACATGGACTTTGTGTGACTTTGTGTTGATTCTTATAAACTCAGGGTTTGGGACTAAACATGGACTAAACCCATGGTTTCATTTGCTTTATTTTATGAATAATTCGATTGTTTCAATTGATCTTTGGGTGTAAACATTAATACCAAAGCCTGGTAACATAATATTCAAAATTTTGAGAGAGTGGGATCCTCTCAAAATAATATTGTCCATTTGGACATCTAAAAGTCATGTTAAGTTGATAACTACTAGATTATACTTCAGACGTGTAGTTTCCATTAAAATGAGAGTATGTTGAGATGGGGAATCGACTCATTTGGGTTGAGTCGACCTAAATGAGGACAATATGTTAGTCAATTTAGGTTGAGTTGACCTAAATGAGGACAAGATGTTAGTCAATTTAGGTTGAGTCGACCTAAATGAGGACAATATGTTAGTCAATTTAGGTTGAGTCGACCTAAATGAGGACAATATGTTAGTCAATTTAGGTTGAGTCGGCCTAATGAGGACAATATGTTAGTCAGTTTAGGTTGAGTCGACCTAAATATTAAGAATACTATATTTGCAGCCATAATGTACATGCCAATTCAGGTCGAGTCGACCTAAACTGTCATCCTAAATGGTCAATTTTATTCATCACATCACTCCGCAATTTACAGTGGGAAATCAAATGTTATTTTTTTACTTGAGCTCTACAACTCTCCAGTGGTTTTCACTTCATTCTTGGATTAATAGTTTGCTTTATGTACTCCCAATTCACTGGAAAACTCTCAAAATTTTGAATATTATGTTTGGTCCAAATTTAAGACTTTCATAAGATCAATATATGGAAATGATTATGTTGGCTTGATTATGAATTATTAATACAAAGCCATGCAAATCAACCTAGGAGGCCAAATTTTAATATATCTCTTCATGTATATCATAAAGTATTACTTATATGCCAAAAAGTGACAAATCAACTAAGATCAATATAGGGGCTTCAGATAGTTCATTGAACAATCTCTATGGAGGTGTATTGCCAAGTGCATATGGAAATAGAGTTGATTGAACAAAATAGTCCACATTTGGAAAAATGTCTAATCCTACTCAAATGTGACTATTTTAAATTTTCTTTTAATCACCTACATGGCTCTTTTAAAATTCTAGAACTCCTAGTGTTAAGTTACCAAGCATTTTTTATATTGCCGTTTTAAAAATTAAGCTTTGGAGGCTCCACAATTATAGATGAGTCATATAAAGATTTGGAGATGAATTGATAGTTTGATTTAAAACCCAACACAAAATATGTGAAAGTTGCACACTTAAGGCATGTTTACACAAAATTCATTAGGTCATGGCTCTTGAGAATCCTTGAATTCTCATTGATTGAGAGTGTCATGGGCCACCTGTATTAGGTTACATGAGGATAGTTTTGGACTATAGCCCATAACATCTTCAATGGATGACATAATACATGGAATCTCACATGGCAAGTGTAAATAATGTTGACCGGGATTGTAGGATTTTTTTGGGGACGGCTCTTGAAGATAGGCTTGATGGAATTTGCGTCGAAGATTTGGGTTTACACTAAGGGCTTGTGCCCTTTAAAAGAACTTTGACCTATAGTCCATGGACTTCTCTATGGTCTCATTCAAAAAGCGGGCTACCTGGTCATTTAAGAGCCACGGCCTAACGCCTTTGGTGTCAACATGCCCTTAGTATTTGACCTCATGGGCATGCTTTAAGGTTCATTGATTTGTGTTTGGATAAAGTTTGTGGTTCACATCCTAAGAACATAACATTATTCAGATCCATAACAATGTTTTGTGGGACTGACAATATTCCAGACCTCGGACAACTAACTAAGTGGGCAACTATTTAGCTAGCTAAAAGCTCCAACTAGCTAAAGCTACGCATGAATCCGGTGCCTCAAAAGAACAACTAGCTAAAACTAAGTGCCATAATCCGGGCAAGGAAAGTTAGCTAGCTGAAGTTAGCTAATAGCTAGCTGGAATCTGAATGTAATCTCGGTGGAATGAATGATGCCATCGCACCCAAATGGTCATGTCTTAGATCCAGACTCGTTGAAGCAATGATGTTTTTGAAACTGAACATGAGCCTAATTCCTAATAATCCAACATATGTCGTGGAATCTCCGATTTGGAACACCTTGATTCCATCTCGTCTTGAATTGCTAGATGACATTGACGATTCCGATGATAATGAAAATGAAGAAGATGATGATGATAATGACAATGATGATGAAGATGATGATCTATCACCAGTGCCAGTCGAAAGTGAGGAAGCCGACTATACGTGTTGATTTTAAGCCTTTCAATTCATTGTGCAACAACATGAAAATACAAAGCCAACTAAAAGCAATACAACCAAATATATATTGTTTGGTTTCGTTTGAATGGATTTCTCTTTGGTTTAGAATGAATATGCATGTCACACAACTTTTTAGCTAGTCGAAACTAATCGAAAATGAGATTTCTGGAAAAGTTAGCTAGCTAAAGCTAAGTAAGAATCTTAGGTTCGGCGAACCTAGCTAGCTAAAGCTAAGTGACAAGTAGGGGCCCGGAAAATTTAGCTAGGTGATGCTAGTTGGCCAGCTATCCAAGGTCTGCAATATTCCACAAAATATTCCCCACATTCAGTCTGAATGTGGGAAGTATTCTGTGGAATATTGTCAGTCCCATAAAACACTGTTATGGATCTGAATAATATTATGAACATGCATTATGCTTGAATATAACAAAGCAATGCGTAAGTTCCATGACATAAGTCCCCATTGTTTATGTGATTTTTCAAACAATCTCGATCTTGACGACAAATGAAATAGACATACGGAGACTATAATGTTTTTTTTAATCATGTTCATAAGTCAGTGGGATTGACAGTCTTGGTCTTGGAATTTTGCAGGGATTGTTCCTCTTGGCCTCCTCAATCTTCGTAATTTGAGCCTCGTTGACTTAAGTTACAATCAACTAAGTGGGGGCCTCTTCACAAGCTTCAATGGAAGTCCACAACCGCTTCGTTTCTCCCAATTCCCGTCCCTTGAAATTTTCTCGGCCTCCAACAACAACTTCACAGGACATGTTCCATCTTTCGTTGGCTCCAACAAATCTGGCTTGGTGCTTGTCGATCTCAGTCATAACCAGCTGTCGGGTGACATTCTCGACGGAGGAGGATCATCTCCAGGAGAATTAAGTGACCGTTTTGCAAGTCTCCGTGTTTTGTCTCTCGCGTACAATCTCCTGAGCGGACAGATTCCACTTTGGATCACAAACTTGACAAGTCTCCAAGTGCTAGATTTATCACACAACTACTTTGAAGGCTCGATCCCTCAAGACCTGCACAACATGCATGCCTTCATCACTTTGGGGTCGAACTCCAGTAGTGATCAAACGACTGGGTTTAAATTGACACAAGTTGTGGAGCTCAAGAATATGGGAAATATGTTACGATATCCATACATTCTTGAAACCAACACCCATATTGACCTATCTTCAAATGCCCTAACAGGCTTCATCCCGACCGACATTGGAGATCTAATTGGGTTGAGATACTTATATTTATCAAAAAACAACCTTACGGGTAGCATTCCAGCTTCGATGGGAAACCTCTTGCAGCTGGAAGCGATTGATTTGTCAGTTAATGATTTGGATGGCAACATTCCATCTAGTTTGGGCAACTTGACGTCTCTGAGTTACTTCAATGTATCTCAGAACAACCTCACCGGTCCCATTCCGACCAACGCCGGCCACCAGTTTGCAACATTCACGGATTTATCGTTGTATTTACCTGGAAACGATGGTCTTTGTGGGGAGGTCATCAATCGATCATGTTCAAGTATCTCAACAGCCAATCCTCCATCAAGCGTCCCCCAAGAAATGATATATGCCGTTGAAGATATGATCTCAATCGTGGGTTTCTTTATTGGATTTGGGATTGGATTTTGCTTTGTTATGTCACTGGTGCTCTTCAGATTGTGTCAAAGTAAGATAGCAAGGATACAAAGCATTCCAAGTGACACGGAACGATACGGAAGTTTCAAAATGCCCACATGACATCACAAGCATTCACAAATCTGTATGTTCAAGTAGTGTTTTTTGGTGCAGGGCTCATGGTAGGTAGGTTGGTAGGTGTTTTGATAGGTATTGGGTCGAAAGGTCGTTTGGTCAATAACCATGGTCTTGGGTTCATGATCAAGTTTCATTGTACAAGATGAACTAGCATTTGAAGTTTGCATTTGAAGTTTTCAACCATGTGGGTCGGTTCCACGATCCTGGAATATGTCATTTATATTTCATGGACCTCCCTGATAAAGTAAGAATATTTGTTTATTATTCATACATTCATGTTGAAAGGAAATTTAGGTGGAGTTATATTCCCAACACTATGTGCAAAAAACAATGTTCATCCTTGGAATGCTCATAGGAAACATTGTTCATCCCAATATTATTCCCTAAAAATAATATTCATAGCAACAATATCATTGAAATTACCGACAGTATTTATTGTTCATACCAACGTCAGTTTCTTCCTATTTTTTAAGTTTCTTTCCATGAAGGCAAGATATTGGAGGCCCATGCCATATGCTAAATATATAATGGAACACAACCATGCAATTGAATAATGTTATCTCACATTCTTATTGCTTAGAGCATAAGAAAAAATTGACATTGGTACGAATAGTGAGTAGTGCCAATATTTTACACGATAGTGCTACTATGAAGAGTATTTTCATTGAATAATATCAGGATGAACAATATTTTTTGTGAATAATGTCGGGAGTATAGTTCCACCCAAATATCCCATATGTCAGCCTGAATGTATGAATAGTAACGAACATTCTTACTTTGTTCGGGGGGGGCACAAAATATAATTGACATATTCCAGGGTCATGGAATTGACCCCACATGGCTCTAAATGCTATAGGTATGTGAAAGATAAAAAAAATTGCATTATTGGTCATGTATTATAGTACATAAAGTTGTGGAATGCCATTGCCTGCTTTCCTTGCCTACGTCAAAGATACATGTTTGCATAGTTTATGGTAAGCTACGTTGTTACGCTAAAAATTCCTTATACAATATGGACTCCATGGGTTTAGTTGTAATATATGTTATGAACAAACCTTGTAATCAATCAAATGGCCATTGTTACCCAACCTCACCATCCACTAGCCAGCAAGCTATACAAAGTTGCCCGAGATGTTGCTAGTCCCAAGTCCAAATGGGGAATGCTATCATGTGAGTGGTGAGTGATGAATGTTTATGGGTGATTCACATCCTTGTACTCTATAAATGTTAGTATAATGTAGGAGTGAGGGTTAGGGGTCGAATTCAAAGGAAAAATAAAGCCCAAGCTTGAAGATTGATTTCTTAAACTAGGAGGAATATTTTCTTGAGTCAAGAGAGCCACTATTGGATGGGAAAGTGATCACACCACATTAGCACAACTGTACTTTTCACACTTTGGACTTGAACAATAGTGTATATATTTTGCATCCAATTTTTTACTCTTGATATCAAGTTCAAAATTTGCAATCTTGTCATAATTGCTAACAAGAAGCACTTAAAACTACTTAATTGTGTGATATTATCTATCCTCAACACTTAAAGTGACAACTTTAACACCATCCACCTTATTGTTCAATAAGTTGTTTAGAAAAGTTCTAAATGATGTGAAAATTGAAATATCTCACATACCTCGTCTTAAACAAATGAAAACTAGAGGGTAAACATGAGCCATTGCCCCCTCATTAGAAGCATTTGACTTATTACTAACATAACACTACCATAAAACCCACCTATTGAAAGGCATATATAGCAACCTATAGCATATAACAAGGGGAGTGTTGAACATGACAAGGGCAACGGGCTCCCATATTTGTTGGTGGCGGGAAACTCAAGTATGTGAGCGTAGAGCAGAGAGCGGAGAGCGGAGAGCAGAGATTGGAGAGCGGAAAATTTAGATTTTGTTAGGTAATTTTAGGAGAAGCAGTACCTATTTCCGTGGAATTAGAGATATTTTCAATTACATTTTTTGGAAAGGAACCCCATTCCCGTGGACAGTATAACTTAGAATTGTTTGAGAAACCAATGGATCCTATAGGCGTGGAAGATTGCATTTGTTATTAAACATCTTTTAGTATATGTTTAAAATGTAATATATTTGATTAGGGCTAACATCAACAAATGAAAATCAAAATACCATACACAAAAAATAATTTATTGGTCAACAAAATGTATCCAACATGAAGACTTACAAAAATGTGTAGTTAGTTCAAGTAGCTATATAGTCTAGTTTAGGGCCATCTACACCCTATCTGCGGGGCATGTCCAATATGGGTAAAAAGATCCAAAAAACATGCCATAAAACTCCGTTGCACCATAACAACTTTCTAATTCATCTCTAAGCCTAGCCAAATTACGCAAAGACAACTCCGCCAACTCCGACCGCAAAATCCTCTTGGAAATTGTTGAGGTGACGTGGCGGCTCTGCGAAAACAACATGAGGTTCAATTTAAAAAGTTTTACCAGGTTGTGTTCGCGTGGCAAACACAACTCTGGGAGAGCATGTGGACCCATCCTAAACTCATGCGCCGCCAAACGAAGCGCATGGTACTCCACACTGGTATCGACAATGTCCTTCCATGCTTTGCAACATAGTCAACATGAGAACTTGAAATTAAGGCAAACAAGGCAAAATCTAGAAAGCAAACTTACGCACAAAGGAATCCGAATGCTCTCTTGGTCATCTTTTGAGGAGGATCAAAGATAGATGTAGATGGAGATGCAACTGAGCGAGATATACGCGCAGGTTGGGGATCGCGCATAGGGAGTAGGAGTGCATTGAAAATGAGGGTCACTCTCAAGGGCCACAATATGCCGCTCAAGGGATCGACATGCTGTAATTGAACCACCTAATGCAAAGAGATGCAAAAAGTTAGTATTGAAACAAGTTAAGGACAAACAACGGAAAAATCAAAGTAAGGATGAAGTTGAAAAAGAAGGCGTACCTACACCACATTGCCAGTCCATAATGACATCATTCTTGTCGGTGAGAGTAGCAAGAAGGATGGAAAAAAAACAGGATGTTTCTCACGGGCACCTCGCCAAGGTACCCCATCACTGCGCATGGCCTGGCTCTTTTCATTGGTGAAGGTATTCAACCATCCATCTCGCTGGAGGTTGTAACCATATTCCTGCATGGCCTCCTCCCGAACTCTAAGAACGGAGTTAACACGAACAAGAACCTTGATGCTGAACTTCCGAGTCTGCAACAATCAAAAGGAAAATGAATTGAAATGAAATGGGATTGAGATTGAATTGAAATTGAAATGAAATGCAAGACGGAAGCGGAAGAGAGGGAGAGTAGCTTACCACTCCAGAGGGAACAACGGGAGATTGGAGGTCCAAATCATTCATTCCAAACCAATCTTCCGCGACGTAGAAGTCATAAGTGTGTGCCCAATCGAAAATACTCTTAGAAACTTTGGCACTCGCACAATGGGCAAGGACAAGGACACCATGGTCATAGAGGTTAGATTTCGCAAATGCAAACAGACACTCATAGTATGATTCGTGGAGCTTGTTCCAAACAGGAACATCTGTGGAGATGTTGGGCACAGGCAAGTTCTCGGGAATATCGGCAAAGAGCAAGTCGAGGCCCTTGTGAGCTGAATTCAACGTGTTAACACGGGAACGACCAGCCCCAACCTGCGAATGAAGCTTCATGAGAACAAGGATGCAAAAACAAAGAAAACCAAAAAGGAAATAAAATGGAGAATTGACAAAGGTAAGTAAACAAACCTTGGCAATGAACTCTTGGATGCGGGTATATGGGGGGAGGGGACCTCCGGCAACATCGGAATCGAGCATTAGTTGAACCATGTCAACATTTTCGATGAGAGAAAGCGTGTTAGGAGAATCCGAAGAGGTGGCAGTGGTATCCAAGAGAGCAGCTTTCCTCTTGCGAGGCAAAGAGAGCAGAGAAGTGCCACTGTGAGATGGAGTGTCAAGAGGTTGTGGACGAAATGCAGATGGAGTAAGAGAGGGAGCAAGAGAGGGAGCAACGGATGGAGCGAAAGATGGACTGTGTGGGAGAGTGGGTGGCTCAACCGGGGTCTTGGAAGCTGACCGAGTGAGAACTTGGGAAGATGCTTGAGTGGCAGACTTCTTTGCTTTGCCCTTTCCTCTTGGTGCCTTAGGAGGAGGAGGGGGAAGCTCAACGATATCAGGCTCGTCCAAGCTGAGAATGTTATCATCCGGAGCACTACCCACTAGGCTAGCAAACAAAGCCTTCTCTTCCCCGGGGACGAATCCTGCAGCACAATCCAAGTACCATCCACCACCCTGCAAGTGCAATTCGGAGAACTTGCTTGTTTGCGCCGACGTGTACACACAAAGGCTAGAATAAACATTCACCCAGTCCGAGAGGTACTCCGGCAAGGAAGACGAGGCCAATGCATTTTTCTCAACCAACTCTCTCATAATATACCTACATGACAAAACAAGAAAGTAAGAAAAACAAGAAAAAGAGCAAGAAATGAGAATAAGGATAGGTGCGAGAAGATGATAGATATATTACCGATACGCCACACGCTTGACAGCGAGTGACCCCTCCTCGAACTCCAAGAGGTTATCACCTTTGGCAAAGCCGATGTTAGGTTTATCGCCGAGGTAAGGCTTGAAGGCCTTGTCCCAAAGGATAATCCGCCAGTGATCAACGTATTCACGAGGGCGAAGGATAGTTTCTGATGCGTCCCAATCAATGTCCACGGAGAGGCTTTCCTCTAAGGTCTCAATTTCAACCGCGACTTCCTTCTCCAACTGCAGAGGGAGATGATTAGATACGAGATAACTCCAATAAAGGAAAATGAAATCAAAGAAGGCCGAGAAAGGGATTTACCTGAGCCCAAAAGGACGCCTTGTGTAGCCAGTCGTCCAAAGCCCTCTCCCTCAAAGGCTTGTCGACGGGGAACTTGTTATCTAACCTTTCAGGAAGAGGGGCGTTCCACCAATGAAGCCACTTAGCTTTGAACGAAGCTTCGACCGGACATGTGACAATTTTTTGTAATTTTTCAATTGTCATGTCCGTCGACGAGAACTCATTAAAATGGCGGTCAATCTGTGCACGAAGAAAAAATGATTTGAGATAAAGAGAGTCAATGCTTGAATGGGATGAGTTGGATTCTAGAGTGATTTGAGATGAAGACAGTACCTCATGAAAGAAATCATCTCCATTGTCAGGGTGTGCAACGGATATGTACTTCTCAAAAGAACGGGCCCGAATACTCTTAATTGTTCTCTCTTGGGCTTTGGTCATAACATTCCAAATCTCAGTGGCTGATCTCTCTGCAACTGGTGTCGTCTCACGGTAATGCCTCACTACAATGTCTGCTTGAGCTGAAATGTCTCTCTGCGAGATAGAACTTGGTGAGTTTATATTAAAGGAGATTGTCTATGTTGGAAGCTATAAATGATTGAATGCACAAAACCATACCTTGTAAAGAAACTTAACGAACACATCAGCCGTCAAGGTGTACCAAGTTGGGCGACTCTCCTTTATTTTCTCGCATGCTTTGTAGTCAGCTGGCGATATGAGATCCTTGAAGGTGGACAATCCTAACCTTCCAAAAGTGCGGATTCGAAGAAGCTTGGCCGGAATATTTGCTTTGACATAATCATGCTCGGTTGACCTGAGACAAAGTATGTGAGGAAGTTGCACTGAAAATAATGCAAAAAAATTGAATAAAAAATGCAAAATGAATGAATAAGTGAGTGAGTTTACCAATTAATGTCGCTCATGGCATTGAGGAATACACCAGTGTAGCCTCTAGGGTCAACAATTATGCAGTCCACCGAGATATGCCAACTCTTTTCATCGGGGTGGTGGTTATTGACATGCCTCCACCAAGCAGTGAGACGATGATTGCCTTCCCAAACGAAGAACATCTTCCCCGCGAAATGTGCGAGATCCGGATCCAGCTTGAGCTTGGTATCAAATTCTGCGGAGGCCTCTTGCCAAAGGGGGCTCCAAGAGGCCATGATGCCAGGGGGAATGGGAAGGTCCACGGGAACATCGTTGAAAATAGAAACGTAAAGAACTCGATCACCCTCTCGGTATCCCATTACAAACTCACATTCCAAGCGCTGCACCTCAACCTCACTGATAGGACGGACAAGAGGGAGGGCTCTCAAGCGGCACAAAGGAATGGATAAACGGGACTTACCCGTTGGCTTAATCCGGAGGCGTTGGATAACACCAACGGAATCTTCCTTTTGTGATTTCCGAAGCTCAAGTTCACACACAACAGGATCGGTGTCGGAAACAGCTTGCACGGCATCGTCACTCATTGGGAGAGCCTCACAAAATCACAAACAAGAAATGAATGCTAAGAATGCTTGAACACAAGAAATTTGCTAAACACATCACTCAACAACCATCCAACTTACCTCTACTTGCATTTCGCCTTCTGAATTAAAAGCATCCACCTGGACGGCTTCAACTTCAACCAACGGAGCCTCAACAACAACATCCTCTCCAAATTCGGGTTGCGATTGAGCGCCTTGTGAAGAGTCCATTTCCTAAGAACATGAAGAGAATGAGAATTTCAAAAAGCAAGGTCAATATTTTAGTGACCATAAAAAAACAAAAACCCAAACCTCCTTCCACACACCATAGACTCGAAAATATGAAATCAGTTTGTGCACTCTAGAATGAGGCCTCGGATCCGAGGCCTCTTCCCACAACTCATACAAATACCCTAGCATAACCTGAAATGGCCGAGAGGGCCTCAAAATCATCATATTAGCCCCCGTTAAGAAATCAGTTTGTGCACTCTAGAATGAGGCCTCGGATCCGAGGCCTCTTCCCACAACTCATACAAATACCCTAGCATAACCTGAAATGGCCGAGGGGGCCTCAAAATCATCATATTAAGCCCCCTTAAGAAATCAGATTGTGCACTCTAGAATGAGGCCTCGGATCCGAGGCCTCTTCCCACAAGTCATACACTTAGCCTATCAGAACCTGAAATGGCCGAGAGGGCCTCAAAATCATCATATTGGCCCCCCTTAAGAAATCAGTTTGTGCACTCTAGAATGAGGCCTCGGATCCGAGGCCTCTTCCCACAAGTCATACACTTAGCCTATCAGAACCTGAAATGGCCGAGAGGGCCTCAAAATCATCATATTGGCCCCCCTTAAGAAATCAGTTTGTGCACTCTAGAATGAGGCCTCGGATCCGAGGCCTCTTCCCACAAGTCATACACTTAGCCTATCAGAACCTGAAATGGCCGAGAGGGCCTCAAAATCATCATATTGGCCCCCCTTAAGAAATCAGTTTGTGCACTCTAGAATGAGGCCTCGGATCCGAGGCCTCTTCCCACAAGTCATACACTTAGCCTATCAGAACCTGAAATGGCCGAGGGGGCCTCAAAATCATCATATTAGCCCCCCTTAAGAAATCAGATTGTGCACTCTAGAATGAGGCCTCGGATCCGAGGCCTCTTCCCACAAGTCATACACTTAGCCTATCAGAACCTGAAATGGCCGAGAGGGCCTCAAAATCATCATATTGGCCCCCCTTAAGAAATCAGTTTGTGCACTCTAGAATGAGGCCTCGGATCCGAGGCCTCTTCCCACAAGTCATACACTTAGCCTATCAGAACCTGAAATGGCCGAGAGGGCCTCAAAATCATCATATTGGCCCCCCTTAAGAAATCAGTTTGTGCACTCTAGAATGAGGCCTCGGATCCGAGGCCTCTTCCCACAAGTCATACACTTAGCCTATAAGAACCTGAAATGGCCGAGGGGGCCTCAAAATCATCATATTAGCCCCCCTTAAGAAATCAGTTTGTGCACTCTAGAATGAGGCCTCGGATCCGAGGCCTCTTCCCACAAGTCATACACTTAGCCTATAAGAACCTGAAATGGCCGAGAGGGCCTCAAAATCATCATATTGGCCCCCCTTAAGAAATCAGTTTGTGCACTCTAGAATGAGGCCTCGGATCCGAGGCCTCTTCCCACAAGTCATACACTTAGCCTATCAGAACCTGAAATGGCCGAGGGGGCCTCAAAATCATCATATTAGCCCCCCTTAAGAAATCAGATTGTGCCCTCTAGAATGAGGCCTCGGATCCGAGGCCTCTTCCCACAAGTCATACACTTAGCCTACCAGAACCTGAAATGGCCGAGAGGGCCTCAAAATCATCATATTGGCCCCCCTTAAGAAATCAGTTTGTGCACTCTAGAATGAGGCCTCGGATCCGAGGCCTCTTCCCACATTCATACAAATACCCTAGCATAACCTGAAATGGCCGAGGGGGCCTGAAAATCATCATATTAGCCCCCCTTAAGAAATCAGTTTGTGCACTCTAGAATGAGGCCTCGGATCCGAGGCCTCTTCCCACAAGTCATACACTTAGCCTATCAGAACCTGAAATGGCCGAGAGGGCCTCAAAATCATCATATTGGCCCCCTTTAAGAAATCAGTTTGTGCACTCTAGAATGAGGCCTCGGATCCGAGGCCTCTTCCCACAAGTCATACACTTAGCCTATAAGAACCTGAAATGGCCGAGGGGGCCTCAAAATCATCATATTAGCCCCCCTTAAGAAATCAGTTTGTGCACTCTAGAATGAGGCCTCGGATCCGAGGCCTCTTCCCACAAGTCATACACTTAGCCTATAAGAACCTGAAATGGCCGAGGGGGCCTCAAAATCATCATATTAGCCCCCCTTAAGAAATCAGTTTGTGCACTCTAGAATGAGGCCTCGGATCCGAGGCCTCTTCCCACAAGTCATACACTTAGCCTATCAGAACCTGAAATGGCCGAGAGGGCCTCAAAATCATCATATTGGCCCCCCTTAAGAAATCAGATTGTGCCCTCTAGAATGAGGCCTCGGATCCGAGGCCTCTTCCCACAAGTCATACACTTAGCCTACCAGAACCTGAAATGGCCGAGAGGGCCTCAAAATCATCATATTGGCCCCCCTTAAGAAATCAGTTTGTGCACTCTAGAATGAGGCCTCGGATCCGAGGCCTCTTCCCACATTCATGCAAATACCCTAGCATAACCTGAAATGGCCGAGGGGGCCTGAAAATCATCATATTAGCCCCCCTTAAGAAATCAGTTTGTGCACTCTAGAATGAGGCCTCGGATCCGAGGCCTCTTCCCACAAGTCATACACTTAGCCTATCAGAACCTGAAATGGCCGAGAGGGCCTCAAAATCATCATATTGGCCCCCTTTAAGAAATCAGTTTGTGCACTCTAGAATGAGGCCTCGGATCCGAGGCCTCTTCCCACAAGTCATACACTTAGCCTATAAGAACCTGAAATGGCCGAGGGGGCCTCAAAATCATCATATTAGCCCCCCTTAAGAAATCAGTTTGTGCACTCTAGAATGAGGCCTCGGATCCGAGGCCTCTTCCCACAAGTCATACACTTAGCCTATAAGAACCTGAAATGGCCGAGGGGGCCTCAAAATCATCATATTAGCCCCCCTTAAGAAATCAGTTTGTGCACTCTAGAATGAGGCCTCGGATCCGAGGCCTCTTCCCACAAGTCATACACTTAGCCTATCAGAACCTGAAATGGCCGAGAGGGCCTCAAAATCATCATATTGGCCCCCCTTAAGAAATCAGTTTGTGCACTCTAGAATGAGGCCTCGGATCCGAGGCCTCTTCCCACAAGTCATACACTTAGCCTATCAGAACCTGAAATGGCCGAGAGGGCCTCAAAATCATCATATTAGCCCCCTTAAGAAATCAGTTTGTGCACTCTAGAATGAGGCCTCGGATCCGAGGCCTCTTCCCACAAGTCATACACTTAGCCTATCAGAACTTGAAATGGCCGAGAGGACCTCAAAATCATAATATTGGCCCCCCTTAAGAAATCAGTTTGTGCACTCTAGAATGAGGCCTCGGATCCGAGGCCTCTTCCCACAAGTCATACACTTAGCCTATAAGAACCTGAAATGGCCGAGAGGGCCTCAAAATCATCATATTGGCCCCCCTTAAGAAATCAGATTGTGCACTCTAGAATGAGGCCTCGGATCCGAGGCCTCTTCCCACAAGTCATACACTTAGCCTATCAGAACCTGAAATGGCCGAGAGGGCCTCAAAATCATCATATTGGCCCCCCTTAAGAAATCAGTTTGTGCACTCTAGAATGAGGCCTCGGATCCGAGGCCTCTTCCCACATTCATACAAATACCCTAGCATAACCTGAAATGGCCGAGGGGGCCTCAAAATCATCATATTAGCCCCCCTTAAGAAATCAGTTTGTGCACTCTAGAATGAGGCCTCGGATCCGAGGCCTCTTCCCACATTCATACAAATACCCTAGCATAACCTGAAATGGCCGAGGGGGCCTGAAAATCATCATATTAGCCCCCCTTAAGAAATCAGTTTGTGCACTCTAGAATGGGGCCTCGGATCCGAGGCCTCTTCCCACATTCATACAAATACCCTAGCATAACCTGAAATGGCCGAGGGGGCCTGAAAATCATCATATTAGCCCCCCTTAAGAAATCAGTTTGTGCACTCTAGAATGAGGCCTCGGATCCGAGGCCTCTTCCCACAAGTCATACACTTAGCCTATAAGAACCTGAAATGGCCGAGAGGGCCTCAAAATCATCATATTAGCCCCCCTTAAGAAATCAGATTGTCCACTCTAGAATGAGGCCTCGGATCCGAGGCCTCTTCCCACAACTCATACAAATACCCTAGCATAACCTGAAATGGCCGAGGGGGCCTCAAAATCATCATATTAGCCCCCCTTAAGAAATCAGATTGTGCCCTCTAGAATGAGGCCTCGGATCCGAGGCCTCTTCCCACAAGTCATACACTTAGCCTATCAGAACCTGAAATGGCCGAGAGGACCTCAAAATCATAATATTGGCCCCCCTTAAGAAATCAGTTTGTGCACTCTAGAATGAGGCCTCGGATCCGAGGCCTCTTCCCACAAGTCATACACTTAGCCTATAAGAACCTGAAATGGCCGAGAGGGCCTCAAAATCATCATATTGGCCCCCTTAAGAAATCAGATTGTGCACTCTAGAATGAGGCCTCGGATCCGAGGCCTCTTCCCACAAGTCATACACTTTGCCTATCAGAACCTGAAATGGCCGAGAGGTCCTCAAAATCATCATATTGGCCCCCCTTAAGAAATCAGTTTGTACACTCTAGAATGAGGCCTCGGATCCGAGGCCTCTTCCCACATTCATACAAATACCCTAGCATAACTGAAATGGCCGAGGGGGCCTGAAAATCATCATATTAGCCCCCCTTAAGAAATCAGTTTGTGCACTCTAGAATGAGGCCTCGGATCCGAGACCTCTTCCCACAAGTCATACACTTAGCCTATAAGAACCTGAAATGGCCGAGAGGGCCTCAAAATCATCATATTAGCCCCCCTTAAGAAATCAGATTGTGCACTCTAGAATGAGGCCTCGGATCCGAGGCCTCTTCCCACAACTCATACAAATACCCTAGCATAACCTGAAATGGCCGAGGGGGCCTCAAAATCATCATATTAGCCCCCCTTAAGAAATCAGATTGTGCCCTCTAGAATGAGGCCTCGGATCCGAGGCCTCTTCCCACAAGTCATACACTTAGCCTATCAGAACCTGAAATGGCCGAGAGGACCTCAAAATCATCATATTGGCCCCCCTTAAGAAATCATTTTGTGCACTCTAGAATGAGGCCTCGGATCCGAGGCCTCTTCCCACAAGTCATACACTTAGCCTATAAGAACCTGAAATGGCCGAGAGGGCCTCAAAATCATCATATTGGCCCCCCTTAAGAAATCAGATTGTGCACTCTAGAATGAGGCCTCGGATCCGAGGCCTCTTCCCACAAGTCATACACTTAGCCTATCAGAACCTGAAATGGCCGAGAGGGCCTCAAAATCATCATATTGGCCCCCCTTAAGAAATCAGTTTGTGCACTCTAGAATGAGGCCTCGGATCCGAGGCCTCTTCCCACATTCATACAAATACCCTAGCATAACCTGAAATGGCCGAGGGGGCCTCAAAATCATCATATTAGCCCCCCTTAAGAAATCAGTTTGTGCACTCTAGAATGAGGCCTCGGATCCGAGGCCTCTTCCCACAAGTCATACACTTAGCCTATCAGAACCTGAAATGGCCGAGAGGGCCTCAAAATCATCATATTGGCCCCCTTAAGAAATCAGTTTGTGCACTCTAGAATGAGGCCTCGGATCCGAGGCCTCTTCCCACAAGTCATACACTTAGCCTATAAGAACCTGAAATGGCCGAGGGGGCCTCAAAATCATCATATTAGCCCCCCTTAAGAAATCAGATTGTCCACTCTAGAATGAGGCCTCGGATCCGAGGCCTCTTCCCACATTCATACAAATACCCTAGCATAACCTGAAATGGCCGAGGGGGCCTCAAAATCATCATATTAGCCCCCCTTAAGAAATCAGTTTGTGCACTCTAGAATGAGGCCTCGGATCCGAGGCCTCTTCCCACATTCATACAAATACCCTAGCATAACCTGAAATGGCCGAGGGGGCCTCAAAATCATCATATTAGCCCCCCTTAAGAAATCAGTTTGTGCACTCTAGAATGAGGCCTCGGATCCGAGGCCTCTTCCCACATTCATACAAATACCCTAGCATAACCTGAAATGGCCGAGGGGGCCTGAAAATCATCATATTAGCCCCCCTTAAGAAATCAGTTTGTGCACTCTAGAATGGGGCCTCGGATCCGAGGCCTCTTCCCACATTCATACAAATACCCTAGCATAACCTGAAATGGCCGAGGGGGCCTGAAAATCATCATATTAGCCCCCCTTAAGAAATCAGTTTGTGCACTCTAGAATGAGGCCTCGGATCCGAGGCCTCTTCCCACAAGTCATACACTTAGCCTATAAGAACCTGAAATGGCCGAGAGGGCCTCAAAATCATCATATTAGCCCCCCTTAAGAAATCAGATTGTGCACTCTAGAATGAGGCCTCGGATCCGAGGCCTCTTCCCACAACTCATACAAATACCCTAGCATAACCTGAAATGGCCGAGGGGGCCTCAAAATCATCATATTAGCCCCCCTTAAGAAATCAGATTGTGCCCTCTAGAATGAGGCCTCGGATCCGAGGCCTCTTCCCACAAGTCATACACTTAGCCTATCAGAACCTGAAATGGCCGAGAGGACCTCAAAATCATCATATTGGCCCCCCTTAAGAAATCATTTTGTGCACTCTAGAATGAGGCCTCGGATCCGAGGCCTCTTCCCACAAGTCATACACTTAGCCTATAAGAACCTGAAATGGCCGAGAGGGCCTCAAAATCATCATATTGGCCCCCCTTAAGAAATCAGATTGTGCACTCTAGAATGAGTCCTCGGATCCGAGGCCTCTTCCCACAAGTCATACAGTTAGCCTATCAGAACCTGAAATGGCCGAGAGGGCCTCAAAATCATCATATTGGCCCCCCTTAAGAAATCAGTTTGTGCACTCTAGAATGAGGCCTCGGATCCGAGGCCTCTTCCCATATTCATACAAATACCCTAGCATAACCTGAAATGGCCGAGGGGGCCTCAAAATCATCATATTAGCCCCCCTTAAGAAATCAGTTTGTGCACTCTAGAATGAGGCCTCGGATCCGAGGCCTCTTCCCACAAGTCATACACTTAGCCTATCAGAACCTGAAATGGCCGAGAGGGCCTCAAAATCATCATATTGGCCCCCCTTAAGAAATCAGTTTGTGCACTCTAGAATGAGGCCTCGGATCCGAGGCCTCTTCCCACAAGTCATACATTTAGCCTATAAGAACCTGAAATGGCCGAGGGGGCCTCAAAATCATCATATTAGCCCCCCTTAAGAAATCAGTTTGTGCACTCTAGAATGAGGCCTCGGATCCGAGGCCTCCTCCCACAAGTCATACACTTCGCCTATCAGAACCTGAAATGGCCGAGAGGGCCTCAAAATCATCATATTGGCCCCCCTTAAGAAATCAGTTTGTGCACTCTAGAATGAGGCCTCGGATCCGAGGCCTCTTCCCACATTCATACAAATACCCTAGCATAACCTGAAATGGCCGAGGGGGCCTGAAAATCATCATATTAGCCCCCCTTAAGAAATCAGTTTGTGCACTCTAGAATGAGGCCTCGGATCCGAGGCCTCTTCCCACAAGTCATACACTTAGCCTATAAGAACCTGAAATGGCCGAGAGGGCCTCAAAATCATCATATTAGCCCCCCTTAAGAAATCAGATTGTGTACTCTAGAATGAGGCCTCAGATCCGAGGCCTCTTCCCACAACTCATACAAATACCCTAGCATAACCTGAAATGGCCGAGGGGGCCTCAAAATCATCATATTAGCCCCCCTTAAGAAATCAGATTGTGCCCTCTAGAATGAGGCCTCGGATCCGAGGCCTCTTCCCACAAGTCATACACTTAGCCTATCAGAACCTGAAATGGCCGAGAGGACCTCAAAATCATCATATTGGCCCCCCTTAAGAAATCAGTTTGTGCACTCTAGAATGAGGCCTCGGATCCGAGGCCTCTTCCCACAAGTCATACACTTAGCCTATAAGAACCTGAAATGGCCGAGAGGGCCTCAAAATCATCATATTGGCCCCCCTTAAGAAATCAGATTGTGCACTCTAGAATGAGGCCTCGGATCCGAGGCCTCTTCCCACAAGTCATACACTTAGCCTATCAGAACCTGAAATGGCCGAGAGGGCCTCAAAATCATCATATTGGCCCCCCTTAAGAAATCAGTTTGTGCACTCTAGAATGAGGCCTCGGATCCGAGGCCTCTTCCCACATTCATACAAATACCCTAGCATAACCTGAAATGGCCGAGGGGGCCTGAAAATCATCATATTAGCCCCCCTTAAGAAATCAGATTGTGCACTCTAGAATGAGGCCTCGGATCCGAGGCCTCTTCCCACAACTCATACACTTAGCCTATCAGAACCTGAAATGGCCGAGAGGGCCTCAAAATCATCATATTGGCCCCCCTTAAGAAATGAGTTTGTGCACTCTAGAATGAGGCCTCGGATCCGAGGCCTCTTCCCACATTCATACAAATACCCTAGCATAACCTGAAATGGCCGAGGGGGCCTCAAAATCATCATATTGGCCCCCCTTAAGAAATCAGTTTGTGCACTCTAGAATGAGGCCTCGGATCCGAGGCCTCTTCCCACAACTCATACAAATACCCTAGCATAACCTGAAATGGCCGAGGGGGCCTCAAAATCATCATATTAGCCCCCCTTAAGAAATCAGATTGTGCACTCTAGAATGAGGCCTCGGATCCGAGGCCTCTTCCCACATTCATACAAATACCCTAGCATAACCTGAAATGGCCGAGGGGGCCTCAAAATCATCATATTGGCCCCCTTAAGAAATCAATTTGTGCACTCTAGAATGAGGCCTCGGAACCGAGGCCTCTTCCCACAACTCATACAAATACCCTAGCATAACCTGAAATGGCCGAGGGGGCCTGAAAATCATCATATTAGCCCCCCTTAAGAAATCAGTTTGTGCACTCTAGAATGAGGCCTCGGATCCGAGGCCTCTTCCCACATTCATACAAATACCCTAGCATAACCTGAAATGGCCGAGGGGGCCTGAAAATCATCATATTAGCCCCCCTTAAGAAATCAGTTTGTGCACTCTAGAATGAGGCCTCGGATCCGAGGCCTCTTCCCACATTCATACAAATACCCTAGCATAACCTGAAATGGCCGAGGGGGCCTCAAAATCATCATATTGGCCCCCCTTAAGAAATCAGTTTGTGCACTCTAGAATGAGGCCTCGGATCCGAGGCCTCTTCCCACAAGTCATACAAATACCCTAGCATAACCTGAAATGGCCGAGGGGGCCTCAAAATCATCATATTAGCCCCCCTTAAGAAATCAGATTGTGCACTCTAGAATGAGGCCTCGGATCCGAGGCCTCTTCCCACATTCATACAAATACCCTAGCATAACCTGAAATGGCCGAGGGGGCCTCAAAATCATCATATTGGCCCCCTTAAGAAATCAATTTGTGCACTCTAGAATGAGGCCTCGGAACCGAGGCCTCTTCCCACAACTCATACAAATACCCTAGCATAACCTGAAATGGCCGAGAGGGCCTCAAAATCATCATATTAGCCCCCCTTAAGAAATCAGATTGTGCACTCTAGAATGAGGGCTCGGATCCGAGGCCTCTTCCCACAACTCATACAAATACCCTAGCATAACCTGAAATGGCCGAGAGGGCCTCAAAATCATCATATTAGCCCCCCTTAAGAAATCAGATTGTGCACTCTAGAATGAGGCCTCGGATCCGAGGTCTCTTCCCACAACTCATACAAATACCCTAGCATAACCTGAAATGGCCGAGGGGGCCTCAAAATCATCATATTAGCCCCCCTTAAGAAATCAGATTGTGCCCTCTAGAATGAGGCCTCGGATCCGAGGCCTCTTCCCACAAGTCATACAAATACCCTAGCATAACCTGAAATGGCCGAGAGGGCCTCAAAATCATCATATTAGCCCCCGTTAAGAAATCAGTTTGTGCACTCTAGAATGAGGCCTCGGATCCGAGGCCTCTTCCCACAACTCATACACTTAGCCTATCAAAACCTGAAATGGCCGAGAGGGCCTCAAAATCATCATATTGGCCCCCCTTAAGAAATCAGTTTGTGCACTCTAGAATGAGGCCTCGGATCCGAGGCCTCTTCCCACAACTCATACAAATACCCTAGCATAACCTGAAATGGCCGAGCGGGCCTCAAAATCATCATATTGGCCCCCCTTAAGAAATGAGTTTGTGCACTCTAGAATGAGGCCTCGGATCCGAGGCCTCTTCCCACATTCATACAAATACCCTAGCATAACCTGAAATGGCCGAGGGGGCCTCAAAATCATCATATTGGCCCCCCTTAAGAAATCAGTTTGTGCACTCTAGAATGAGGCCTCGGATCCGAGGCCTCTTCCCACAAGTCATACAAATACCCTAGCATAACCTGAAATGGCCGAGAGGGCCTCAAAATCATCATATTAGCCCTCGTTAAGAAATCAGTTTGTGCACTCTAGAATGAGGCCTCGGATCCGAGGCCTCTTCCCACAACTCGTTCACATACCCTAGCATAATCTGAAATGGCCGAGAGTGCCTCAAATCCAAACATATATTCAATATTCTGAAATCAAATTTTGCACTCTAGAATGAGGCCTCGCCTCTTTGCACATTCATACACATATCCTAGTATAACCTGAAATGGCCGAGAGTGCCTCAAAACCTGAAATGGCTGGGAGCACCTCAAACTTGAGATGGCCGAGAGCACCTCCAACTCTCCTTCTCATCCGAATGCTCCTTATCCACTAGCCTAACCAAAGGCCGAAAGTATTCCTCCATGCACCTACCTTTTTGGTTGTTCTAACACATTCTCTCACCCAAACCCTACTTGGATTGGCCAAGACTAAGTATAGCGCAATGGCCGAAAGTAAATCTAGTGGAATGGCCGCGAATAAGTCTAGAGGAGTGGCCGCAAGTAAATAAGGTGATTGGCCTAGAGCATGCCAAACTGGATGGCCGACAGCATGCCACTGGAACATTCATTGGTGTTTGAGAACGCATAATCCCTCTCACACTGCAGTCCAAATCAGAACCGCAGCCACCCATCTACCAAGTCACAGTGAGTTCTCTTCCAGAATGCAACTGCCCATACTTCTTGGATATGATTTCCAAGTTCGGCCGCAAACGGAATTCTTATATGAATTGTAAGCATCTGTATTACATCTACGTCAAGGTTTCTAATTTGGATGCGGATGTAAATTTGTTCATACACGCCCCGACATTTAGCTTCAATGAGGTCAAACTCATCATGGAGGGAGGTCTCTTGACACATTCAACTTCCTAGAATTCCTCTCAGCCTAGCACTACATTAGGCTATGATATTTGTGTCCATTTCTGGACATCTTGTGAAGCAATAATTGATTGATATAATAAAGGTATAATCTCAATGATTATTTTTATTTACTTCAAAATTGTGTATTACAATGCTTCCTACCAGCTTAGGCAGAAAATATATATTTACAAGACTGCCTAAATTATCTGGATACACATTCAAGCATCAACAATTTAAGATACATGACGTTTCTCTTCGGCCTCCAGCGCATTGAAGTGACTCTTCATCTGTAGCTCTACTCCGCATAGAGTACACAAAATGTAGTGAACTATGAAAGGAGCATGGTTGAAAGAGGTGTGGCCAAATTCGAGTCATCGAATTTGGACACACCTCTTTCAACCATGTCCCTTTCATGGTTCACTACATTTTGGGTACTCTTATCTCTTCCAGATCCCTCCTTTCCAAGAACCGTCACCGCCGAAACCAATTGCAATAATTTATTGATATACTAAAGGTATGATTACAATGCTTCCTATGTCTATCAACTCTATTTCCGTTTTGCATACTTCTTGGATGAATCCGAGGGAGGTGGACCCGGTCGAAGCAAATCCATATAAGAAACTGTCTTATCTTTCATTCGTTCCTTTAGCGGAAGATGATGCGGCGTCATTCCCCTCATCCGTTCGCGAAATGAAAGAGACTTCGAAGATTCCCCTATAACCTTCACCTCCTCCTCCGTCTCGTTCGATTTGTCTTCATCCAAATCAGCGTCCTTCTCCGGCACATCTTCTTGCCTCTTTTCTTTTTGCTCGCATTGTTTTTGCTCCTCCCGCGTCCTCCACCTCCATGCTTGTGTAGACTGCGAAAATGGAGTCAGGTCATAGTCATCACTACTTCGATTTCCAGCAGCAAACGAAAATTCCGGCGATAAATTAACCGGAATATGAGGATCTGCTAGACTCCTTATTTCCTTCTCCCATCCTAATCCAGCAAACATATCTCTTTCATCACCCATTGTATGCAAGTGTATATACAATGATGTTGGGTAAGAGTCCAATATATAATCTATTCGGCCACACACAATAATTGCTAAAGTCCAAGCTATAGAGTTGACTCACATATAAGACAAAGAGAAAAGTGATGAATCCAAACAAAGGAAGTTAATTATTTTGATTCCTTTGTATTTTGATTGACTCATTCTTCAATTATACCAATCTCCGAAAATCAATTTTCATTGATTTTTTCTTGTGATCATCCTTGGTTTTAATAATTCAACCACCTCACGGTTTCCAAACTTAATGAGACCATTCCAAATTCCGGGCCTTTACCCTCCACGGAAATAGGTCCTTTTTTTACTATATTTGGCAGATTCAAGAATATTCCAGGTATATTCCAGTCTATATTTACAAATGTCTTTTTTTGGCATTTCAAGTTTGCTATTATTATATCTTCTACGCTCTCCGCTCTCCAAATCTCCGCTCTCCGCTCTCCGCTCTCCGCTCTCCGCTCACATACAAGTGTCGTCCTGTTGGTGGCAAGGAATGTGGCCTAATTTGGTCACTTACTCAATTGGACACCTAAATTCGAGTGATGTGTGCTTAGGTATGGACGGTCGCTGAAAAAAACACGTGGATAAAAGAGATTGGACCACACCCTTGAAATTTACCAACTAGTTTAGACTCAATACTCAACATAATTGGAGGGACCTAGTTTGTATTCATTTGAAAAATCATCACACATGCACTTTGAGTGATCACAACAATTCATCACACATGCACTAAATCAATGGAGGTATGACTTTCAATCCATTTTTTGCTCATAGTTTGACATCATAGAGTTGTTGATGCAACACAAAATCTAGTATGTAAATATGATCGATAGAAGATGGAGAACACAAAGATCCAATTCATTTTTTTCTTTTCTTACTTGAGGTCTCGTCACTTTTATGTAATTCTACACCACATATCTCACAGTGCGTAATTTTTCTAGTATGGCATTACGTTTCTTGACAAGTCATTACATATGTTTCCATGATATTGTGTTCTCCCAAACCAATCAAAGCCGTGGAAATCTAACATGGGCCTTCACATTTGGTAATGCATTTGAGAGAGTGCATTACATGTTACATGAAAGCCAACCGAATAACAAATAGAGGGAATTCTTGCATAAGAACAAACTTTTCATTTGTTCAATATAAAAATCCTAAAAGAGTATGCAACTTGAAGGTTATCATTTTAAGTTAATTCGACACCATATATAGCTTCAAAGACCTTGAATTTGTCTAGTCCAAGTCATTTCATCTAAATCAACCACAAACGTAAATGTAGTCAAGTTTTTGTGTTGGATAATGAGAGGTACGCTTGTATGCAATGATTCCCTCTCTTCTACACAACACCCATACCTTATGCCATACACTAGAGTTATGCGTAAAGTCGCTAAAAGTGGGGACTAGCTCAAGATTCTTTTGAAGGAATTTCCCATGTAATTTACCACCTCCAACACTTGTGTCACCGACTCAAATAAAAACTAAAAAACTAAGGAGGGAAGTTGTTTTACTCTATTTTGGGGCAACAAAACTTTTAGAAAATTGTAAATTATTTTCTTTAGTTTGATTCTATTTATGGTGAGGGGCTAAGAGAGGCATGTGCATATAGGTGGCAAAGACAATGAGAAGATTCTTAACTGTGTAAAGATAACATGTCCATGCCTAAAACCCAAAGAAACCCTCCAAAACTTTCCGATTACACTCAAACAAACGAGCTTTAGGGGATTTTGACCCTAATTCATCCCCATACTTTATGGTTAAATTTCTTGTTGATGTTCATTTTTCTTTCCTTTTCCTTTCTTCTATGTGGTATATGGCTAGGTGAGCTACAAGAATGGATACTAGGAAGACATATGTTTAAAAGAGATTGGACTATGTGCTCAAAATACGATAACTACTCTAGGCTCAATAGTCAACATAGTTTGGGGGGGGGGACCTATTATGACTATTTAACCCCTAAAGGACCAAGCATGATTTGGACGGATTTGAAGGAAATTCGAGCCACTGTCATGTATGGGATGGTGCATAGAGCGTAGCAAACATTTGATGGTTTCCAACCTTATGGAATGGTTGTTAGCTTTATCAAGTACGACAGGGAAAAATATCCATCCCTTTATGTAAATTTTGTCCATTAAGATTGATATGTCTTTCGATGGTTCGATGGTATTCTTGAGTTGCCCGAACATTGCATGACCACTTTGAACATGTCTTGCCATTTATATATTTGTTTTTTAGGCAACATTTTGCAACGACACTGAAAGTCGCGGACTTGGGCAACTATTAGTGCTGACAAACCGTCATTTCAATCTAATTTGTTGGCTATATGGGCCTTGCTTTATATACAACTACAAAATCATGAAAATATTGCGATTGTTTAAATAATATACATGTATAAAATTGCACTGAAATCCGTACGGTGGATGTATGCAACAAAAACCAATAAGGGTATGCATAATTTTTTTGCAAATTTATGATGTCATTCTTGAATTTAAATGTAATTTAAACTACTTAGGAAGTTGTGGATGGCGGGCACACAAGGAAAAAGGGTGTGGACAATGGAGATTCTTATCCCACCATTTCGTACCGTGGCCCACAACCATTTATATATTCCATTCTCAATATTGCATGCCCCATACCACCCTCTTTCATGGCTATAGTGTCATTATATACCCCCTCTATGTACGTGCCACCCCCTCCCCCCATACATCGCACCCTTTACATAATAAAAAATGGGGCCACATAAAGGCTGCCCAAGATTCGACCATGGTGCAAGTTCATTGGATACTATGAACAGTTTCGGGCAGTTGTATAGTGCCAAATAGTGCATTTTGAACATTTACATCACATTTACAAACACCAAATTATCATTTTTTTGAAAAAAAATTTATGGGCTGCATTTCTCTATCCATTGCGCATCCATTGCAATTGTTTTCATTCACATCGGTGCAAACCTTTGACTTCTGGCCTACACAAAATACCAAAAACGTCCAAAATTGGACGCCTGGTCCTTTAGGGGTTAATGAGCACGAAAGATCTTCACTTTGATAATAAACAAGTTATTCATACAACCTCCAAAAGCTATGAGGGAAGTGGCTCCAACCTTGAATTGGATTTGCTAACCATCTCGTACGAATCACGTGTTACACATTCTAAGAGAAGTGGGCTATTCAAAAATGTTCAGACCATGGAAGACTCATCTACCTTAAGTGTCCAATTAAGAGAAGTAAGTTAACTGAATTAGGCACATCTATCTTGTTGAATATCTTCCCCATAAAAATTATGTTAGATAATGGCCTTTGTGAGGTGGATTGGGTCTTGTTACTTGCTATTAAATGGTACACCAAATTAGTCCAAGTATTGTGGGCCACAATGATTCTCTAGAGCCCATGCTTATTCTTATGATGAGAATTAATGTGGGAAATATTTATTTTCAACCCATGCTAAATTTAAATTACGAAATTAGCGTGGGCCATAATAATCGTTTTTGTAGAAATTTAACATGGGTGATTATAATTATATTTTGTGCTACTTTTTCCCTATGGCTAATGTTCAATGTGTTACCAATTGGAAGCCTTCACGAAGACTTAGGAAAATCCCCAGGGTGTTGGACCCACGTTAATTCCACCTTGACTAGAAATTTAGTGTGGTCCACGCTAATTAATTTCCACACTAATTTTCCACCCACACTAATAGTACTACTTAGTGTACACTAGCGCCTTCCGTCATTCGCGACAAGACCGCGATTCCTGCGTGGGCCCTCCGATCCATCGCCGGCCACCGCCACTCTCAACGCCTCCACCTTCAGCTTGCCCCACTCCGATTGCTCACCGATCTCAATCACCTCTCACACGCACACAAAATGGTGAAACCCTAGGTCGCAGAGCGTCGAATTTCTTTTCTTCTTGTTGGAGAACACAGCGCCGTTTTTTTGTTCGAGTTTCAAATTCTCAAATTCACTTCCAATTGCTGCTTGATTTCGCCTCTACGGTGTGTTATTTACACGAACCGTGAAACCCTAGGGCACAGACTGGAGAGTTTTGTGATTTTAGCATTCGATTCGGATTTTAGTGGTTCGATTGCCTTTCCATTGTCGATTTGCTTGAGCTCTGGAATTGATGTGGAAATTCGCTTGTGGAGTTTCGATTGTTCTATCATAAAGTAAGATAACCTTAACCTTCGTTTGTCTGAAGGTCCATAGTGCAATTCCGGTACCATATGCAACACGGAAGGTTGAGTGACGGTCCAGATTTAGGGCTAATGTTTATGAGAATGTGAAAGGGTATTCAGTCCAACGATTTGACACCTGGATATGGAGATTGGAAAGTACAAGAAGGGATTTGTGCATTGGTAGAGGTTGTTGTTGGAAGTGTTCAGCAAATTCTTCAGTATCGTGTCCTATTTAAAGGTTGTGCTTATTATTGTCTACTCTTCCTTCTGTTGGATGTTTCGTTTCTTCGTCTGAAAGTTTCTTGACTTGAATGGTCTGAATATTCAATCAGATTGTTGTTCAGACAGATGGTTTATGCCAAAGGTGCCCTAACCTTTTCTACACTTCCGTGTATAGTTGCTTTTATGAAGTGCAAGTTCATGGGATTGCTAATGTCAAAAAATGCAGAGAATATTGTGCTGCCATGGAACATGCATGGTGAAGCTGACTAGGGGTATAGTATTTGAAAAGTGAACTGATTGGGGAAGGTTTCAATTGTACCAATGAATTCCTCGTCTTAGTGTTTTAAAAGATTCTCATGTAATATTCTGAGCAGTTTTTTCCAGCGTCAAACCCAGTTTTAAATTTGTATTTCGTCACTCGCAAAAACATCGATCCACGTCAATGCATAGATAACCTTATCGTGTTCAGAAAGCCGGTACTGGATCATTTAGCAGCCAAACAAGGACCTGTGAGACTTCTTGAATTTTTTCAGGGTCCATGTCAAAGTTATTTGATACTCAGTTTGCCCTGTACGCTAACGATGGCTGACTAATGGCTGACGAGAATTGACTAGGCAGTTTGACTGTATAGTTTGACTGTATAGCTGGACCTTAAAAGGGACTAAGCATTTCAACAGAAGTGCATACGAATACTGATGTTTCCCACTTTTGCATATTGTTGGATGCAGTTACTTATTCTAATAAATTTGCAACTGCTCCTTATAAGCTCAAGTTCTGATGTCAATGTGGCGACACAAATACTCAGTGCTTTGGATTGAAACCTGGAATTCAGGATAGCCCTTCCTATTCTCTACTTATCCTTTCTCGTGGGCAGAATACCTCAGTGGAGCTTGCAGTTCCTGAAGTTGGTGAAGCTTTTTTGCTATGAACCTTTTTAGTACTTTATTGTGAGTCTCATTTTGATTTACTTGTTGAGTTTCAGGGAGGTTGGTGAAGAATGGATTCCAAACGAATGCCAAGAAGCAGGATGGATGTGCGTGGTGAGATGGTTGTGCTGCTGATGTTGTTGGCTCTTGCACTGCCATCTGCATATGGAGCGCCCACAATTTCAAGGCCTGACCCTTCAGATGCTTCAACTATGGCTAGGTGGCTTGTATCTCTCAATGACTGGGGCGTGCTCAGGTAGGTCAAGAGATTTTATGAATTACATGACCAGTCTTGTGTTGCCAATATGATTGATTATTTGTAGTTGTCACTCAAGTTCAAGAATGAACAATGATCGAATTTTAAAGCATAAGGTAACGTTTTGTTGCCCTGTACAGTATATGCCAGCTCCATTTTCTATACACAATGCGTGCATCTGATGAAGCAAAGCTTTGTGTATGCTGCTAATTTTGTGATATCATAGAACTATTGGAACATGGAATACCGGTTTCGGGATACTAACGTTTGGAATAGTCATTATGAACTCACTTCAATTGTGATGCTCGAGTTCCAGTGACCATTTCTCTGAACCTAGAGCTCATGTGGTGAGAACCACAGATGCAAACAGTTGTCGTAGCCCAACTCTTGCAAATGTCTTCTTTAAATCCCTTCTATCTGATTTCTGATAACTTGTTCTGGTTGCTTTTTTTTTGCAGCACCATCTCCATACACTTGAGTGGAACACCATGGGGGTAAATTCAACAATACTCACTCATGGAATATCAGATTATTTCGCTTGGTTTTGTAACACATTTGGAGATCATCTTTATGACCTCTTATTTGCTGGTGAGCTTATGCCTTAGAGTCTTTGCTGATAGATTTGGATGCTATACAGGAAGAAATCTATGCTATCATTAGAGGACTTTAGGCCTGAAGTTTATTCCAAGTTTTATTATGGGCCTGGGCTATTTATCATTTCTGTGGAAGACTAAAAAACAAGTTTTGCTGTAAGCCTGGCCATTTCTTCTACTCCACCCTACAATGCTCATCAGCATGTATGATTTTTGAGTCAATAGCACAAGATAGAAAATGGCTAGTTGCCTGCTAGTCGTGCACAATACTTGTGGCAATCTCCCAAATGACTTCAACCAAAGCAAGGAGTCTATCTGGTGCCTTGGGAGGACTTGGAAGCTTCTGTTTCTTGGCACTGTTCCCAAGATGACAAAGTTCGTTGTGCACTTGCAGGAATATTGCATCTTTTAGTGATGGCCCTGTAGGCAGTTCACGTGGAACTCCTTATTTCTACCTCTCCAAAATGGACCCTACTCCAAAGGATTTAGAATTAGACCCACGGTGCTCCTTGTCTTTGAGTGAGGCTCCGTTGGGTACCTGTGGTGGTCTTGATGCAGAAAATCCAACTTGTGCTCGCTTGACTCTCTCTGGCAAGGCATGTTGTTTGGCTCAAAGAATTACTTTTATTTCCAGTAAAAAATAAGTTTGTCCATTCAGCACATAGAACAGAAATTATGTAATTTGGTTGGACATGATCATAGAGTTTTGTCTTTTTCCTCTACCACCTTTCTTGGTTAATTGTTGATGTAACTCTACGCCATTGAGTATTTTAAAATTAATCATGTGAATGTTTTCTTGACATTCAGATGAAGGAAGTAACTAACAAAGAGGAGCTCGACTTTGCATCACAAGCATTGTTTTCAAAGCACCCTGAAATGCCAGGTTAGTCCTGCTAATGAAATCCATATCTGATGTTGGCATTGTAGAAGATGTTGACTATCCACCCATTTTTTAGAAGACGATTGTGAGATACTTGTGAAAATCATCCCATTGTTTGTGGATCTTTTGTCTGCCTCTGTTGATAATCTACCTCGTTGAGACAATCAACATGCTCTTAAATGTGACATGATTGTGTGTGTATGTGCAGCATGGCCAAAATGGCACAAGTTTATCTTCTACAAGCTTGAGATCTCGGATATTTTCCTTGTTGACAACTATGGTGGGGCAAAGCTGGTGACTGTGGAGGAGTACTACAAAGGCTCCTCGGAACAAAAATTTGCTCATGAATAATTCACTACAGGTTCATCTTCAACTACAAACAAAATGAATTTGTCGAAAATGACAAGAAAAGTGTGCTCAATCAAGCTCCCGGTCACTTCATAGGAACCTAATGTTTTGTGTAAGTTAAACAAAGTGAAGAATCCAGGAGCGTTGATATGTAGGTTACAGTCCAATTTGATGGCCTTGATGAGCACTTTTACTCAAAGAGTACAATAAGTTACAAAGGAGAGTGTCAAAATGCGCCCAATCAAGGTTGAGGTAGTGTGTGAAATGGTGTGTAGAGGTATATTTTCATGGTCAAGTGTTCTTTGAAAGGTACCACTTGTATTCAAATGTATATAAACTTTGACAGGTATTGATTAATTTCCAACTCCAAGGATCTGTTTGCTATTCATTCCTGCAAGCTTACTCATGTCGCTTTATCTTACATATTGGAATTATATCAGAGAACACAATGAGGTAATAGAGTTATCCTTAAAGTTACCGGATTTTGAGTAGGGAGTTTGTTGTTTCGCATGCATAACTTTCCATGTTCGGTAAGTTTAGGGTGCATGATTGGAATGCACCCTAAGGGTTGCCAAAACGAGTTTGGTACCCTATGACCCAATATGGAATGTCCCTCTTTCAAGCCTCCGCATTGATTCCAATCATGCACCCTAAACTTACCGAACATGGAAAGTTATGCATGCGAAACAACAAACTCCCTACTCAAAATCCGGTAACTTTAAGGATAACTCTAATGGACTCAGGTTTTGGTGACTTTAGATTGTTAAGATTGTTACTGGAAGAACCTGGTTGCCTACAGAGAGGGTCCATGGCCGACTTAACTTAGGAGCAAGCACAACCACTTTGCAGGAAAACCAGTCCCAACTCAAGCAATCAACATAAATTGGTCCATTTTGTATTACATTCACAGCTCAGCATCACCAGAGCAGAAATACACAAGGAGCATCATGCACATAAGTTTTACTCCTTTGGATGCTGATGGATTAAAAAAGACAAGACAGCTTACCACATACTGTAATATATTTACTGCATCAATTCACTCTTTAAAACAGCCATCTAAATTCTTTGCTGACACAAACAACAATATTGTGCCTTCTTAACTTCGTCTGCAACCATGAACAAAGATGTTTGTAAATGATTCCTACACTTTTGTAAAGCATCAGACTTTGTTCATCAATCCGTATGGCAACCATATTAAAAATATAACATGTTTATTTTTGTTACCGTGGTAAGAAAATCAAATAGTGTGGAAAGGTGATGAATTAGTGTTGGGCTCTAGACAATTATTGTGGCCCAATATAATACAACTGTTTAGTGTATCATCAAGGGACTTTGTGGAACAACTTTATTGTTAGACTGGACATTAAAGCATCCAATTGTGCATGTTCTTCATTTATCAACATCTACGAGTCTACAAATTGAGACGTACTAAAAGGAAATCACATAAATTGCTTTTTGTTCATTTGTTATCGGTCATTCAGTAAATAGTGTACCCTTGCTAGATGAAAACATTGCAAATATTTATTAAAAGAATAATTGGCCTAATATTTATCACGTCATTGAAAAAAGAATATATATTTTCAAACTATATTTCCAAATATGCCTTTTGGCTCTAGGGTTGTAGCCTATCATACTTAACTCTATTAGCAACATCAACATCCTAAAAAATTTCTTTTGCACTTATGTTCTTTCATCATGATGGGTCACTCATCATGAGTTCGACTCCACTAGATCTTTCATCACAACCTTTCCAAGTTTTAATTAGGCTAACTGTCATCTTTTGTCTCTTCCTAACCTCACCTCTCACATGCATGCTCCCAATGGTTTCTTGGCTATGGCCACTATGCTATTATTGACGCAAAATTGTCACAGGGCAATGGTTTCCTACTATCACCACAATGAATACTATGGTGGTCTCGAAGCTCTCTACCTCTAGCTTCAACCCCATTGCGCACATACTTATCCCTAAATTTCTTGGCATTGCAATTGTAACCTCTTAGTCTCAAATTTCTTTCACTTTACTTTTTTTATATCTTATGGATTGGTCTTAGGCTATCATCCATCAACTATATACACTCCTCACCCTCTCAGTTGATTTTCTCTGAGGCTGCCACCACTTGCAAACTGGATAAATATACAATACTACAACACCCCCCCAATCATAATCACTATTGGGATACAGTATGAGGCTCCATCCATACACTATTCATCAAACAACTAATCAACCTCAAAATTCCCCAACAAAAAATCAATAAATTGATGGAGAACATCTCCCAAATAGCCATCAAATACCTCACACACATAATACTCAATAAAAGAAAATTGAAAAAACAACAAACCCTGGTATTACCAGATTAAAAACATACTAACCTAATAGTACTAATACTAACTAAACGGTCCACCTACTACCAATAGGCATTAAGCCACTTCGGCCTCCATATCCGCACGGATATGGATTAGAAGTAGGTAAATGGACATTGCATGCCGGTGTAACAAAATGTTGACGTTCTATTTATTTATTTATTCCCTATCTCAAGTAGTAATCACTATATTGGTTAATTTGAGACTTTCTCTTGTCTCAAATTAATATATGGACCACAACAACATGGTCTAATGTTTGGGTCGTCCTACCCAAACCATCTTGATATGAGTTCTTAATTGGGCTCTCGATATGAACACCCGCTTCAAAGTATTTGCAACTTACAACATTCTCCAATATTTGTGTGATTTTATCCATGTTCTTATATTTATAACTATCTCAAAATGCCGAAAAAATCCCAAATTAACGAATATAGTGATAGTAGCCTTTATCATAGAACCACAACACACGGTCAAAATCATAAAACTATCTTAATGTCATTGCAGGTCTCACACTTGATTGACTCAGTCTAACTCTAGTGCCACAATGAAGTCTTTGATAATGGCTTGAATTCGAGTTCGGGCGATAGTCTCATATTGTCTTCTTTGCCAGCTGGTTAAAACTACTCCTTCACCAATGAATCATGTCTCCTACCTGTTGGAACTGCCTAAAAATGGCTTACAGTCAACTGTTGCCAAGTGGATTTCATCTGAAGTTCAAAATGAAGAGATCTATTCAAAAGAAAGCCTAATATTATGTTCTAGAATAATTAAGCGCAAGATTCAAGATACTGAAATAGCCTCTTAATTACACTTCATTACGTTCAATTATGCTCAATCACACTCAATTAGTTGGAATGTGTATAAATACTTGTGAAAGCAGAAAACGTTAATAAAAATATTACAGAAATGAATTAGCTAAAACCAACACAATATTGTAAGTTCAAATTTGAATGACAAAGGCCTTCTCAAATGGTAAGCCACGAAAATTATCACCTCATTGATGACAGTGAGAATTATTTCACATTTTAAACATCCAAGTTATTTTCATGCTTTATTGACGGTTTCACTTTGGGGATTCAGGGATGAATCACAACCGATTACTTATTTACGCAGTGGAAGTGAACATATACATTGGATTTTGGCCTTGAAGGTGAGGTGCACTCAATTTGGGTTTTTGCGACCGTCAAGACTGCAAAAGCAATTTTTTGTTGAAGTTTGCCAGGACATGCAATGTTTTTGGGACGGGCGCAATTTTTTGTTTTGGGGTTGCCCAAGGGTTGTGGATTACGGGCCCTAGCCCCGGCCTTTTATCCTATCAAGAGGTCCCTCCCCCCAAAAGCTTGTATAGTCTAACCTCGTTAATACGACACTCATTTCTACGACACCCTCGATATTACGACACATTTTTGCGAGACCAAACTTTTTAGTTCAAAACTCCCTCTTTTATACGACTATGACACTTGATAATGCGACATTCAGAATCTCTGTTTTGTCATATTTAAGAGGTAGTTAATACTAAAATTCCTTTCATCTATGTTATGTACATCTAAAATACATCCATTTTCACTTGAGAACTACTTGGGAGCTTCACTTATCATTGGGAACTTAATGAGAATTAGGGTTACTGGTGTAGATGTGGATGATGTTGCTCCACCTACAACAAAGCTTAGTGATGCTAAACGTCATGCATCATTGTTGTCTAGTTTCTTATTAGAGAACTCTTTATATTTTGGTGTCAATGAAATGATTAGTTTTCAAAAGCTAGTAGGGATTTTAGATAAGATGACAGTTGCTAACTTGGGTAGGCAACACCAGAGGTCTTTGGACCCCTATTTCAAGAGTTCTTGAGAATATTTGTATTTGTTTGGAGTTGTAAATTATTATTTCATACCATCTATATTGCTTAAACTTGTTGTATATATTTTTAAGCTCATATTACTTATGTTTTCGTATTCCCTCAATAATGCGACAACTTTACGCCAATTGTCATATTCATGAGAAGACAACACCTCGATAATATGACCTTTTTGTGTGTTTCCCAAACGTGTCATACTAAAGAGGGAGAACAGTAGGGGAACGTTAACGTCCCCGATGAAAAATACCAGGATGCCTTTGAGGGGGTCAAGGAAGTAATAAGAGAATCCTGCAGAGAATCCTGCAGTGGATGCTGAGACTTAACATTCAGGATCAGGCCAAGTTACTCTGATTGAATATAAAGCGGCCACCTGTGTCGGGTTTTCAGTTTTAACTCATCTCCAAGGGTGGCACTTGCGGCAGTGCTAACCCTTTCCCTACGAACTTTCAGGGAAGCAACTCTTGGGCAACCCCCGACAAAAAAAATTCAGTTTTTTTGAATTCGATCAAAAAACATTGTCCGACATATTCAACTCTAAAAAATAAAAAAAATAAAAAACTTGTCTTTGCATTCTTGAAGGCTGCTTTATCCACAAAACCCATATTGAGTGAATCTCAACTTCAAGGTCCAAAATCCAATATATATATATATATATATGTTCACTTCCACTTAGTAAATAAGCAATTGATTGGGCTTTCATTCTTGAAGTGAAATTGTCAATAAAGCGTGTAATAAACTTGAAAGTAAGAAATATGGAAAAAAATCCTCTTTAGCAATGAGGTGATAAATTTTTAGACTTATCATTTGAAAGGGCTTTTGTCATTTTTTAATTGAAAAAAAAAAACGCTTACTTTATCTTAATTTTTTAAAATTTAATTTATGTTCTCACCTGTCACAAATATTCATACACATTCAAGCTAATCTAAGTGTGATTATAAGTAATTAAGCGAATTTCACTTCAGGTAAGCGCATTTGCTGATTTATTCACACATTCAAACTAATTATTCATGATTAAACGTAACTTAGCACATTTTACATCATTTCCTTGAATTAAATACAGTCAATCACGCTTAATTAGTTTGGATGTGTATGAATGTTTGTGAAAGAAGAGGACATTAATTAAATCTTAAAATATAAACCTAAAATAAACAAGCACAATTTTCTAAATTCAATTATAAAATGACAAAAGCCCTTTCAAATGATAAGTCTACAAATGTATCACCTCATTGCTAATGAGCATTTTTTTTTTCATATTTCTTACTTCCAAGATGATTACATGCTTTATTGACAGTTTCGCTTCAGGAATGAAAGCCCGATCAATTGCTTATTTACTAAGTGAAAGTGAACATATATATTGAATTTTGGACCTTGAAATTGAGGTACACTCAATATGAATTTTGTGAACAAGATGACTTTCAAGAATGGAGTGCTAAAGTTTTTTTGAAATCGAGCAGAGCGAGCAGCATTTTTTCGGTGGGATTAAAAAAAAATCGATTTTTTTTCCCCGAGTCACGGGCAGTGGCCTTTCGTGCCTTCATTCCTTACCCCGAAAGTTCATTCGTAGGGGAAGGGTTAGCGTCCCCCTTTAGGTTCATAGAGTTAAGGATTTAGATCACGGGGCTGCTCTCTCTCTCTCTCTCTCTCTCAAGTATTAAGACTTCTTAGAACTTGAATTTAGTGTCAGAGGATTGATCTGCATCATGAGTGGCAAGTAGGCTTGTGTGGAACCTAGAAATGTAAGTATGTGCTCTCAGTGCACTTATTAACCCACACAAGTCAAGTGTGTGGGAGAGTGGAACTTTCAATGATTTGCTGCCGCGGCTGTCGTAATTGCACCTGGCAACGAATGCTCGAACAACAATTGTGAGGAGTCTGTAACTTAAGGACTTTCATTTGGCAGAACGTCTCGTCAGGAACTCCGGTTTGGCCCTTCAATGAGGTACTTGAGTCTGGAACCTTGATCTGTCTTACTCGTTCAATATTGTGTTGAATAATATGGCATGTTGTGCCGGCTCGCTAACAAAGGCCATCTGTTTTCAAGGAGGTTTAGGGTGTCCATAGCTCTCATGTCCATGTATAGCTTGCCAGCCTTCAGGGGGGTCTTGGTGTCCGGCCAGTCATGTGCATTAATTTCAAAGGAGATTGATGTGAGGCTAAAGGCAACATTTACACTAGAGAGGTTGAGAGCTCCAACAAGGCAGTTCAGATTCTCATTAGCAGAAGGGTGCCTCTTACTCATGCTTGTTAATCATGTCCACTTTACACTTGAGCTTTACACATGAGCTTTCCACTTGGGGCCTTCAACTATTTATTTTGTTTATAGCACTGAGATGGCGTCTTGATGGATCCCATGTGGAAAGTCTAAGACAAGCTCTTTGTGAATGCTATCTCATGGCAGTTGCTTAGAAATGTTGAGTTCAAGCTCTCATTTTGTGGACCCCAAACCATGCATGCATTTAAGCATGCTTTGATGTGTCATGAGCTCATCTCCTTTGTTTATAACTTATAAGTATCATTCCCCCCTTCATATAATTTGACATGTAAAAAGGGCCACTGTATACTTGTTCAATCTATGGAAAATTTGAAGATCAATCAACTTCTCAAAAGTTTGATGGATGAAATCTTGTAAAATTCAAGTATCAAATACCCAAAATTTACAATTTCGAACCCTCAACTCTAAAGGGGGCTTGGATGAAGAGTTCGAAATATCTTACATCCCCACTCAAACGTGTTCCAAATCCACAAGTATGAGTTTGTAAAATGATGTGACCCTACACCTTTAGACATGGTGAGGGAGTGATGTACCCTGTCCACTAAAGCCTATGAAGCTCCAGCTACTCATAATTGGTTGCTCATCCAAGAGCTGAAGGGTTAGATCATAACTTGTCACAATCTTACATCCATGAAGGCCACGATATCATCCATAATTCTCAGATTCTATCCATGAGCTAATAACCAACTCGAGAGCAGCTAGCCATCCACTTTCCTCTCGTTCAGTTCAGTTTATCTAGTTCAGTCTCCTTCGTCGTATCAACTACTTGTCAAATACGATTTAATCTACTGTCAGATAAGTTCGTTCCCAGATTCTTACCACAAAACAATCATCCCAGATCTATAGCCGCTCCTACTTAGAAGCTTAGTTTCATTGCTCCATGCTTCGATTATTCAAGGTTTCCTCCTAGACAAATGTTGCAATTTTACAATATAATTCTAGGCCACCTCCAAAGCACCTCCTGTAAAGTGTGTACGAATAATGCTACTTATTCATCCGACTCTTCACCTTGTCCCCGACTGATCTCTCGCAGTCAACACATGTTTGCTGATTGATTTGTGTATGTGCATCTAAATAGATATCCTCAGGTTTTCAGATATCTGCCATGATCATTTTGCAGGTTGTAATTTGATTGCGGATTAATCCATCATGTCCACGATGGTCCGAACAACAAGTGATTGGATCTGTCAAGTCCAAGGTGCACTTGAAGACGAAGATGATGATAATCGTACACCAGAATTCTTTATCAGAAAGGTCCCGGATATATATATGGCCAACTCAAAGCATTTTGAGCCCATGGCGTGGCGATTTGGGCTACACAACCGTCGTGTGTTGGATATCGGTGGCACCGAAAGCGTGAAGATCCGTGTAGCAAAGAAACTTGGTCTCACCAGGACTCAATGGACTGAATTTTGTGAGAGCGTGGTACCGGATCCTAAGAGTTTACATTTGATGTACTATGGTGTAACGGATTGTTACCAACCTCCTTACACTCTGGAGGAGATAAGGTGGGTTTTGACTCTAGATGCTCTATGTTTAGTTGCAAGTTTGCAACACATGAGTCATGTGACCCTTCATGTCGAGGACGATCGATTTGTTCCTTCTTTCGGCGACATATTTAATGAACAAGACGACATGGTCACGATGCGGCGCGACATGCTTCTGGTGGAGAATCAAGTGCCTTTCCAATTATTGAAAAGGGTCATTGAGAAGCTGAGGGACATTACAGTCTGTGATTCCGAAGAAATGAAGTTACCAGAATGGGACACATGGTTTTGGCATGCTACAATGATCGCTCTTCATGTTTCTGTTGGTGTCACATCGAGACACCATGATTTCCCCTTGTGGATGGAACACATTGAGAAGCTTAGAGAAGGTATTTCAACAAATGGTGTTTTCAACAAACTCCATCACAACATGGATGTGATGCACTACATCTGTTGTGGATCGAAGGACACAGAACCTGCAGCTTCAAAACCATACCTACATATTCCTTCAGCTACTACTTTACATGTTGCAGGTGTCATTATCAACGGAAAATCTCCAGCTTTCCTCGGAGATATTGTATTTGAAAATGGGTGCTTGACAGTTCCATTCATCGAAGTAGATGATTACATAGAAGTGTATTTACGCAACCTTGTAGTTTACGAAGATCTCTATCTCACAGAATATACAGCTAACACTTGCACAACGATTATGGGTGACTTGGTGAAAACCGAAGATGATTTCAAGCTTCTCGTTAATTCTGGTGTTATTAAACTCCATTTGGACGACGATGAAACAGGCGCCCACAGAATATGGAAGCGAATTAAGAATCGAACATACTGCCCATTGGTTTCAGAGGAGCTACATACAACTTTGAAGACAATCAACAAGTTTGCCAAATCAAAGAGAAATTTGTACTGGTTCGAGTTCAAGAAGGCATTCTGCTCCCGGCCTTGGCTTGTACTATCTGTTCTGACAATCAGCTTGCTAACCATCGCCACCTGCATTCAAGCTTACACGGCCGTGATTGGTTCAAATGGGATGAAACCACAGTTTCCTCACTAAACAACAAACTGATCGTGGTAAGGAAGAAGCGGTAGGTCCTTCACCATATCTGAAAATTCTTAGATGCATCATCTATGAGTTCCTCCCTTGATGACATTGTGTTGAATGTGGATTTGTTAGTTCCTCCTAATTAAAGACACTCCCTTTCCATTCATAACTGTATCGAGAAGTAGTGGGAATTCAGTAGAAACTATATTGTGGGTCATACTACCGTGAATGACTTGGAAGTCGGAACATGTTATGGAAGGGGTTGATTAAAATGTCCAATATAAACAGCGCCTATTTGCTTCTATCATGTTGTGTATAATATGTTGGCTTAATTTGCTGGACTGTGCAAGTCATCACAAGTAAGTTGGGGATGTTGCGTTTCTTGCATTCAACGTTTTATTATGTACACAATTTGGATCGAGGGAACAACTTCTCCAGTAAATAGCTTAGACCTTCATTTTCAACAATTTAGGAACCGAACCATATAGATCTAAATTGGTTCTTGATTGCAGATGATTGTCTTAAATTTGCAGATAATTGAACATTGGCGAGCCATGTCCGTGATGGACCAACAAGAACAACCAACTTGAATCTGTGAACTCCAAGTGCCTTTGAAAAAGATTATCATGACATAGTATATATTCACCACAGCTATAGTTTTCCGTAGGTTGCAGACTTGTTTAGGTGCACCAGTATATATATATAGATGTCTTCCATGTGAGTTGTCCTATTCATTGTGTGATGAAATGTTTAATTGAAGCAATTCCTTACGCAATTCATCAGGTTTTCTTCCAATTCAAACACTGATACCAAGTCTTTTCTTTGAAGACCTGCTTGACAGTGCTCACATGCTAGTTTCATTATTTCATCATAAATGATCAATCTACCAAGAGCAGAAGAGATATTAAAAGTCCTCACAATTTGTCATCCATGAGGTGTGATATCATCCATAAATCCTAGATTATGTCCATGAGTTGATCAATTATGATTGATAACCATTGTGAGTAGGTGGATGACGAGCCACTCTTCTCTTGTTGGTTATCTAGTCCATCTATGCTAGATTGCATAATGTCTAAAATTGCGTCAAGTCTTATTCCATTTGGGCTCGACATTAGTGTGGGCTTGAGAGCCGTAGAAAAGTCTAGAAACTAAATAGTAGCAACCAATAAGAGCAAGGTGCAATGACATGTATGTAATTGTAGGAGAATATTCATGACCACTGAATCCAAATTGACTCAAGATGCATTGCACAATGAAGGTTTATAATGTAGTATTGCTTGTATTGAATAGTAATGCATGTTGTTTTATTAATTATTTTCATTGGTTATGTCATTGCTTTTTACATGTCTTGTTTTTCCTTGGAACACATACCCCTAATCTTGGAATCTTCTAGAGACTCATAATATGCATATGAGGACAAGGAAAGACCCAAGGTTCAATGCATCATGTAGGAAGGAAGGGAAAGAGAGGAGGAAAGTGGTCTTAGCTAATGTGAGCATGACACATGGCAAAAATTGAGGGAAAATAATTATTTTGTGTTGGAATAGAGAGCCCTCCATAGTATATGTGGTCACCTTTCCAACAACGTGGCATCTCTAAAGAATTATCTTTCTGTAACCTTCATGGGATATTATAAGGGGTAGACTATTGGAAGCAAAGATGAATAAGTAGAGGTATAGGCATATCATTGAAATTGTTTAAATTATTTTGCATGACCTTGTGATGGTATCTTCGATGGCCCTCTGACACAAATGTTTTCATTTGCATTCACCTTTGAAAGGAGGTTGTAGTCTTGGGGGTGGGGACCGCTAATTCAAGCGTGTATTGTGATTACATATAGACTTAAACTATCTAAACAATGAAGCAATTCCATAATTCTCCCATATTACATGCCAGTTGCAACATTAGACTCATCTTTCTTGGCCTTTTGCATATTTCAACCTTGTACAATTGAAAAAATGCCATTAATACACTTTTGTTAACCCTTAATTGCCCATGAGGCCCTTATTTTGCTATATAACAATATAACATTAAGTAGCAATGCTAGCAGGGTACCCTTTGAATACATGCTATATTGCCTCAACAAGAAGGGAAAAACTTGCAATGCATGGGTGAATGAATGAGGAATTAACAAAAAAATAATAGTTTCAAAAAGGTGTTGAAAAGGTTCAGACCTTGGACAACTAACCAACTAATTCAACTATTAGTTAACTAGTTGCCTTTCGTAACTATAGTTGTTTGCGATTTGACCTACCAAAAAATGTAGTTAACTATAGTTGTTTTAAATTTGGTCTACCAAAAAATCTAGTTAACTATAGTTATATCTAGTTAACTAAAGTTGAGCGTAGCCTGTCCACGGAATTATGTTGTAGTGTTACTACACTAAATAGGATATTTTATATTTTGATACACTAAATACGAACGCATACACTAAATACCAATAACCCTATGAAAGTAAGTAACATTAAATGTAAACTCAAACACTAAATATCAACTATGGTAACATGTGGAAGTTACATGTTTGAATTTAGTGTTAGCAAGAATATGAAAAAAAACAATGATAAAAGAAAAATTCCAACATATCTTCAAATATCTCCTAATACTAATTGTCAAAAAATTGAAAATTAGTGTTGAGCATGGTAGGGTGGTAACAACATTAAATATAATCAAACACTAAATATCCTATTTAGTGTAGTGTGTTCTTTGTATTGGTGGTGTACATGGAGGTCATTCCGGAGACCAACACTGTGAGTGATCGTGTAAAGGCGTTTCTTGATGATCCCTCAATGGCCCAAGCATATTAAAGACCCTCACCTAAAGCAAATCAAGAGGCAAACTTCTTTGAATATATAATAATGTTTGGACTTTTCTAGTTAACTATAGTTGTTCTTGAATCTGGTCTTAAATTTTTCTAGTTAACTTTAGTTGTTCTTCAAATTGGTTTGAAATTTTTCTAGTTAGCTATAGTTGTTCCCTAAAATGTATTGAAAAGAATCTAGTTAACTATAGTTATTTTGGCAGTTGTCCAAGGTCTGAAAAGGTTTTCAATTTGGGTTTTGGAAGACTTTTCCAAAAACCTCAACTACCTTTTTGACCCTACCAACTTTTTCCGTTGCTTTAGATTCTAATTTAGCCTAGATTAGAACTTTTACCGTCACTTGAGATTAGTGTTCTCTTCCTTAAATTGACATAATTAATTCTAAGTAGTGAAAGTAACTACCCAAATATACAAAAAATAACCCCCAAAAAACTCAAAGGTAGTGCTACCTTTACTAGAGAAAGAGCATCAAACCAACGCACGTCCATTTGATGCTCTTTTGAGGAGGCCATTTCAAGGTTGCTACTTAATGTTATGGGATGAACTTAAGTATGTTTTTCATCTAGTTAGAAGCTTGTGAGAAGGTCACTGAAGGTTACCACTTGCTTAGCAAAGAATTTACTACAAAATGCATCGGTACTTGCTGACAAAGTTCCAAATCCTTATTTTAGAAAATAAACAAAATTATAGAGTTGATAATTTTGGCCGTCAATGTTTACAAGGGGGTTGTAATTAGATGTTGCCATGTGTACTATCAACTCTACCCAAACCGCGTCACTAAGGCGATGTGATTGGACCTTGTGTGGTCATGGGCATGGTTCGTCTAGGCTGTCGATCCACCAAGACCCATCCAAGGGCCTCGGTAGTCCTATGTGGTGTTGGGCAGGGGTTGGTGCTTGCCACCAAGGCGAGGTGGGGTATGGGCGAACACTAACATGGGCCTCATCATGAGCCGGATTACTTTCTTAAGTAGCCATATATACTAAATATGATATTTATGCCCCTCCCCACCTGACCTTAGCAAAAACCGGGTGCTTAGGCTAAAGCCCACCTTTATATCCGGGGCTTGGGTATTACGGTCCACCACCTGGTTTGGTTATAGATGGCAGGTGTGGGCCTAATACCCAAGGCCATCTTATCTTTGCGACCCAACAACCTTCTTAACTCTGCTGCTAAAACTGGGTGTAAAACTATGGGAGAGTCCCAGCTCCCGAGCTTGCTGAAGGCTCCTAACGGCACTTCTCAACTACCATTTCAGCTGTGCATGAAATTGATAGGCCAACGGAAATGCGACTCCTGAAGCTCACCTCCAGCATTGACAATTGTTTTTAAGGGGTTTAGGGAACACAAAATCATGGAATTCACACCTTGTTCGAGCTGCTCCAGCTGTGGGGGTCCCTGCGTGACACGACATGCTACGCCTCTGCTGGTCGTTGGTTCAGTCCATATATTCCTCTGAAATGTTGCTGGTCTATCTCGAATGATTCTACTTCATCTATGCAGATTTTAGCTGAAGGAATTGTTATTGTTGTTCGAGGTTAAAGTTGGATCAACTGGAGTTTCCTCACAGTAATGTCTTCAAGTTCGAATTGTAGATTAGTCTTCATGTAGCAATCTTCTTCTTTTTTTAATTTCATGATGATTCGAAACCGTTAATTGCTGGCGAACTTTTCCTTGTGCGATGCAAATTGTCATGGACTGCATGTATAGAGCTCAGCTACAGGGTTTAGGAATCAACCCTTGAGGTTTGAGGTTCGAACAACAAAAAACATGCTCTCCAAGTCGTCTTTCAGTTTCAGCAAGGCTTTCAGCTTTCTGTACCAATCCTCAGTTTTGGGTTTAGCAATTTCCAACGAATTCTCATTGTTGAAGGATATTTCCTTGTATGAAACAAAGTGTTCAATCTCTGGAAGTATGGAAGTCGAAGCCACAGTGAGGATCCAGGGTTCGGGGATAGAATTCAAGGCTAGAATGTTCCAGGTTTAGGCCTCAAACAGCTGGAGTATCCTCGCAAGGATGTTTTAAGGTTCGACCAACAGATTGGTCATACTGTAGCAATCCTTTTTTTTTAAATTCAGGGTTTAGGAATTTTTATTACTGGCGAACTTTTCCTTGCTTGATGCGCATTATCTTGAATCGGATGTATATAGTTCGGATGTAGGCATTAAGAATCAGCCCTTCAGGTTTGAGGTTGGAGCAACAATAAGAATGCTCTCTTGGTCGTCTTCGTTGGAGCAGCGGATTGACCTTCCTGTAGCATTCTTATGTTTTGAAAGGGCATGACTGAGTCCTCCTTATTGCTGGGGGGATTTTCCTTACATACCATGAAGTCTCCTACATCGGGTGTATGAATATAGGTGAGGTTAAAGGTGATCTATATGTCTAGGAGGAGGAGGAAGGTGAAACCCTTCATCTTCCAAAATGTGGGTTTTGAATTTCCATATTTAAATGTGGAATTTGATGGTGCAGATATGGATGGATTTGATGATCCCGCGGAATTTCTCCCAATTGTTAAGGGCTGATTTCTAAACCCTGCAGCCGACCTCTATAAATGCAGTCTAGGACAATTTGCATCACACAAGGAAAAATTCGCCAGCAAATAGAATCCCTAAACCTTGAAAGTTAAAAAACAAAGGATTGCTACAGGAATACTAATCTTCTGTTCGAAGCTTAAAACATCCCTATGAGGATATTGTTGTTATTTCAACGTTAAACCTTGAGCATTGTAGCAATGAATTCTAACCCCAAACATTGAATCCTCACCCTGACTTCGACTTCCATACATACTTAAAATTGAAAAGTTTGTTTCATACAAGGAAAAATCCGTCAGCAATGAGAATTCATCAAAAATTGCTAAACCCAAAACACAGGATTGCTACATGAAGCTGAATGCATTGCTGTAACCGAAAGAGCATGCTTATTTAAACCTTGAACCTCAAACCCAAAGGGCTGACTCCTAAACTCTATAGCCGACCTCTATACATGCAGTCAAGGACAATTCACATCGCAGATGGAAAAGTTCGCTAGCAATCCTAACCCACAATTCTAAACTTGAACTGTGAATCGTCTCTTTGGAGTATCCGACGTGCATACACTCAAAGCTGAATTGTTTGCTCATACAAGGAAAAATTGAACATTTCAGATAAATCCATGCACTAAACCACAAATTACTGAAGCGGGGAGTTCTACTCACCAGGGTGGCCGCTGAAGAGAGCATTGGGGCTGGAGGGGACTCCACCAAATCCCCAACCTGAACTTGGATGCGCCATAACATGCAATGACCCAACGACTTGCAACAACGTAGAGTGCCGAAATGCACAACAAATTCTCAGCTTGGGTGAGGTTCGAACATGGTTCAAGGTCCACGAATTTGTGTTACTACCCCTTAAAAATGATTGTCAATGTCGGAGATGAGGTGATTTGGGCTAAAGATTTTTGTTGCTAGACCAATTTCCAGAGCACTTGAAATGGCAGTTGAGTAGTGCCGTTAGCGCCGTCAAGAAGCCCGGGAGCCGGGACCCTCCCCTCAGTTTTACTAGTAAATAGTCTTAGGAAGGCGATTTAGCTAAGACCCAACTAGGCCAATCCGATGACGCCATCTGTGAACACTTAGCTGCCCTATAAGCCCTCTGCAATGTTAGCGGAGGCAGCCAACCTCGGGCTAGGGCGAACCGACCCATACATTGGTACCTTACCGGATGTCTAGTGATGTCACATGTGAATGAATCGGCCCTCAAACTCATGGGGGTCTTTTTGTATTGGAGCCACTTCATCCACGATATGTAGGATGGTTGATTTTAAGTGAGTGCCACGAATCCCCAGCCGTTCACCCTCCCCGGTAAGGTACGGATACTTGGGTTGGTTCGCCCCAGCCGCCAACCTCGGCACTATCACTATAGGATGGGGAGTTTTAGGGGTGACACGGTGGAATGCCACCTCAGATTGGATGCTAATACCGGCCCAGGTGGGGAAGGGCGGTATTAAGCATTCCATTATAGGCTAAAACCCCACCTCCCTAAAGTCAGGTGGGGAGGGGCCTTTAGGGCCACTTTATACACGGCCTAGGGCTGGCTTGAGCACCGGCTCGATTAAGCCCTCAATTGAACCCCAGTTTATGAACTTTTTTGGGGCTCAACCTTGTCACATGTAAAGTGGTGAGGCCCGATTCTAGGGCCCGATGCTCTTGAGGGTTAAGTTTCATAGAACTTACCGTGGTCAATGCCCGGTGCTCTTGAGCATTAGTTACACGACATTTACTATGGGGGATGACCTCTATAGGCTTGTGGTTAGGGTTTCAATCTTGGGTCCCATTAGACTATATCGAGCCCTTTGAATCTAATTCCGGTGTCAAAATGATTCTATAAACTTATCTACCATGTTTAATGGATCAACCGTTGGGTGCGGTTTAGCCACCGAATTCTTGATTAACAACTTCAATGTTTCATTTTTGTCTGAAGTGTATAATTAGCATCTTAATTGATGTGTTGTTAGCCTAATGCTACCATATTTACACTAATTGTTGCCTTATTAGACTAACCCATAGCCTAAGCCATACCATATGCTTGACTAAATGCTGAAATGTGTCATTTTTATCTTAAGTACGTGATTAGCACCCTAATTGTTGTGTTATTAGCCTAATGCTACCATATTTGTGCTAATTATTGTGGTCTTGGACCAACCCATTGCCTAATGCATGCCAAATTTTTGATTAACGACTTCAATGTTTCATATTTTCTTAAGTGTATGATTAGCGCCTTAAATGTTGTGTTATTAGCCTAATGCTAACATAATTATAATAATTGTTACATTATTAGAGTAACCCATAGCCTAAGCCATACCATGTGCTTGATTAAATGCTTAAATGTTTCATTTTATCTTAAGTGTGTGATTAGCACTCTAATTGTTGTGTTATTAGCCTAATGCAATCATATTTATGCTAATTGTTGTGTTATTAGAGGAGTGGAGAGGAGAGGGAGGAAAACAATTTACCCCCTAAAGATTGACGGACGAGATGACCTCAATCCAACGGATGAGCCCAATCGAGCCCTAGATGAGAGTTCGAGCCGAGGAAAAGCTCGTCTTGAACTCTCATCTAGGGCCCGATGGTTTGGCGCCAAAATTGTGCCACCTAGGACGCCAGTGTTCGGGCCAGCCCCAAGTATAAAGCCATCGGGGCTCGATTTGATGAAATCGAGCAATCCTATTGGCCCAAATCTTGAGAGTTCGGGCCAGCCCTCAATCGAGCCCTAAGTATAAAGTGGCCCTTAGTGTCATATGGTATTTGATGTCACTATGTAACTTTTCGGATGACACTTCTTGTGAATAAGTTTACAAATACTGTCATGGATGATGGAAGAGTTCATCCATTGGCCAGAACCCTACCTTCTCTTGTCAGCAACTTGTGATGAAATGTTGTCATGGATGATTGAAATTTGGATGAAAATTCACTTGGTAAGTGACAGGAATTGCAACACTGTAAATCTATTATCCCCTGATAAAATTACAAGGAATGACAAACAATGTTGGGTTAACATTTAAAAGTGTTGGTGACACTATACCACGGTTTACAATTAGTAATGAGCCAGACAATTAGAATTGGTGACACTAAATATCATACTTATTGCAGCAAGTGGACAACTAGTCGGGGGCCAGGGCGAACCGACCCATACATTGGTACCTTACCAAATGTCTAGTGATGTCACATTCGAATGAATTGGCCCTCAACCCCATAGGGGGGCTTTTTGTATTGGAGCCACTTCATCCACGATATGTAGGATGGTTGATTTTAAGTGAGTGCCACGAATCCCCAGCCGTTCGCCCTCCCCGGTAAGGTACCAATATACGGGTTGGTTCGCCACAGCCCTAGTCGGGGCTAGGTAGGCACTGGGCTTGCTTACTAGGTAGGTGGGTAGGCCTACTTACAAGGTACTCAGATTTACTTCTATGCACTGTCACCTGCAACCTGGCTGAAATCTCAACGTGGGCAGCAACATAGTCACACGGCAACAATGATGAATGAGCTGAATAAAATAAAATAAAATAAAAGTAACGTCGGTGTTTCCTTTCTACACCGACGTGAATGGGAGCCCGTTCCTCTATACCATGATCATGTTTTACCAAGCGTCACCGTATAGGTATTTCCTCCCTTTCCTTTCAGGAGGTGGGCTCCTTTAGTTCTCAAGAAAAGCGCTATACCTAACCTCTAGGGGGGGTCGACAGGTGGTTGTTTGTTGTCTAATTTTCTTTTGTTTAAAATCAGATATGTGAGGTATTTAATGGCATTTTGGTGTAGATGTTTCATAAGTGTTTTGATTTCTCTTTTGGGTACTTTGAGTTTTTCTAGGTCTTTAATTGGTTGTTCGTGAATAGCCCCTCTAACACCCGCTGTAATAGTGATGAGAGGGTTGACTTGCCACCCGGTTGTTCTGAGTGTTTGTATGAGTGGGTTGTATTTGGCGGTTTTTTCGATGTGTGCAGTGTTTGGGAATATGTCGTGACAGTATGTGAATTCAATGAATTGTATGGTATTTGGTGGGGTAGGCATTAGGGGGGGTTGGCTTTCAGTGGGGGCGCCTAGCACACATAGTATGTCTGGTCTGAGCCGTGCTAGGCATGCGCATGGTATGGTGGGACATGTACAGTGGAGAAGCCATGGTGGAACTGTGTTGTCTTGTGGTCTAGAGTTATGGTTGCCTGCATTTATAAGGGTATAGCATCTTGTGTGTTTACTTGATTGTAGTGCGTGTGCAATTTGGTGGATTGCTTTATTATGGCGTGCTATACGTAGTCCCTTTAGATGTTGGTTTGAGCATGTAGAAAGTAAATGTGGCCATGTGTCTATGGCGTTGTTAGGGCATAGTGTACAGTTTGGGTATAAATTAAGCCAGAAGATATTTTTACGGTGGTTACCCATATATTGTGCATATCGTAGTTTTAGGGTTTGTGTAATTTGGGTGTCTGTGATTTCGGGGTTTTTCAAAAATTGGTTGGAGAGTTTGTGGTTGATTTGATCGTTGGATGTCCATTTATCTATGTATGCGAATTTGGATTTGGCCCAACCAAGTTCTTGGTTTTTGTGTTCTTTGTTAATGTATGTTTGTAGGTTCCGTATGGCACCCGTGTGGGTGCCCGTTGGGACTCCATTTAGCCAGTATGGTGTAGTATGGGCCGTATGTATCCTGGGAATGTTGGCATGTCTAGCTAGGAGGGCCCCATTGTTTGCGAGTTGGTCGGCGATTTCGTTGCCTATTATGCATGTGTGTGCTCTAACTTTGTGGATTGTGATTTTGTGTGTGGACCAGGTTATATGATTGACTATGGCGGCGATGAGTAGTTTATCCGGGTGATTATGCTGGGATGACGGGTGTCGGATGTGATTATGTATTAGGTAGATATTGTTAAGGCTATATGTGAAGATATGTATGTCTTGCGTGTGGTGTTGTGTTCCTTGAATTGCTATTAGAATGGTGTTTAATTCGGCTCTGAGGATATTTTGTAAGCCTGGGAGTCTTTCCACAATTCGAAGATTATTGGCGGGGCAGTATACTCCTGAGCCCATTGAGTTGCCTATGCCGTTTTCATCCGGGGGGATAAATGATCCATCAATGTAAATGCATTGTTTGGGTTTGAATTTAAGGGGATGGGTATTGTAGAGTTCTATTGGTAGGGGTTGTGTTGGGTGGGTGTTTTCCAAGTGGTGATAGTTTGGGGCTTTATGCCACGCTTGGGAGTATTTCACGTATTTTTTAGGTGAGGTGTTTTGTTGTGGGTGGGTTCTAGCTTTAATGTTGTATAGCTCAAGTATATTGGTTGTGACTGTGTTGGGTATTTGTGGGTTGCTTAGGGGGGAACGTTGGTTGTTGATACTTATTATGGTGGTATATTGGTTTTCTAGTTGGTGCATATATTTTGGCCATTCTGATGTGGGGTTATATTGTATTGTGTTAGGCGGTATGATTACTAATGTATGTATTTCTGCGTGGGTGATGGGGAGAGGATGCTCCTTATGGTTAATTATGATGATGGTTGTGGTGTCGTGGTTTTCTTGGGCTGCCATTTGGGCCCAGTGGATTGATGTCATGGCGGTTTTAAGGTCTGGAGGGTGGACTAGGCCATTACCCATCCATTTTGAGGACTGTGCTAATCCAGTCGAGCCAAATATTATGTCTCGGTTGTGTGGGGAGTTGTACTGCGTGAGTGTTACTGGACATGTGAGGGGCGAAGAGTAGTACGAGTGTGTGATATGGTATGTTTCTATTAGGGCTTGGAGGGTGGAGGGGTGGAGGGTTTGGTGGTTGTTATTTGGGTTATGTTTTTTTGGTTTCCTTTTTGGGAGTATTGTGACATATCTTTGGGTTAGCCAGAGTATTTCGGTGACAAAGTCTTGTGGTGGGGGGTTTAAAAAATGGATCATGGGGTGTGTTTCATTTTGATTATATCTATCCCATAGCCATAGTAGTCTTGTGAGTGGCATGGTTAAGATGTATGCTCCCGTGTGGTCATAGATATTGGATTCTGTCCCTTGTATTTGTATGGTGGGTTTGGTAGTGATGATATCTTTATATGGGTTACATTCTTTGGTGATTAGTGTGAGGTTTGTGGCTTTGATGGGGGGCCGAATGAATCTTCGGTCTTTAGATTGTGAAAAGTTTATGCAAGAGTTGTATGTGGCTAGGGTGTTGGTTTTAAGTTGATCGTGGAGGAATTTGTGGAGTGTGAATATATTGTGGTCTAGGGCGATGTTGTCGTGGTGGAGGAGTATTGACGCTTCTACCCATTTTGTCGTTTTGACTGGATGAGTATTCCATTGGCATAGGTAGTATTGTTTTATGGCTTTGGCCCCCCATTTGTCTTTATATGTTGTTATTTGGTGTTTATTATGGCTTGTATTGGTTATCCGTTTGGGGGGTCCATTTGATTATTGGTGTTTATGGGTGGGATGTGTGTAGGTATTTGGAATGAGCTGAACAAAGAGATGCGATGAAATTCATGCATACCACGGCTAAATCAGGGTAACTGTCCTCTTCCAGTTGCTAGTTGTAGTCCGAACATGAAGAAAGAGGTGTTGGTTAAACCCTCCTAAAGAGGGCGATCCTCATTTTCTTGTAAACCAAGGAGCCGGCCACATATATTGCCATTCCAATTATGTGACCGGCATGTGCGGCAAGGCCCTTATTAGTATACTAGAAGTTTGTGTTCCTGGTAGTCAACTGGGAAAAAGCGTAACCTAATGTTCCTCATAAGGTAGATGGGTCTTAAGTGGTTACTTTTTTCGACTAACCCACATCTCCTAGGATGTGAAACACACAATTTTTAGAGATGGTTAGCAAATCCAAATTGGGGATGTAGCCACTTTCCTCATAAATTTCAGAGCTCATAAGAATATCTAATTCATTATCAAAGTGAAGATCCATGTGCTCATAGTATGGTCATTTAGTTCCCCTCAATTTATGGGGACTATTGAACTTAGAATGCTTTTCATATTATGAACACGGAGTCCAATCTCTTTTTCAAAAAATGTTTTTTCCAATATCCTTTCTTGGAGACACACTTGACCGCACACCACTCATATATATATAGGTGTCCCAATAAGAAAAGCAACCAACGATGTTGCTTTTGCACCCGTCATAAACCTGTCAAATGCCCGTCACACATGTCAAATGCACATATTGTATACAAATGGGGTTGTGATTTCAGACTTGTCCACGTTTGTGACAGGTGCAAAAAGCATCCCAGGTAACTGACTTAGCCACGTCTACCTTAAGTCAAGGGGGAAAACACATGCTCTAGCACGGGAAGCTTTCGAAGAAGTTGCTACGAGATTTAAAAGAAGCTGCCAACAAGGTGACCCACCTGTGTAGGTTTGTCATTTTGAATCAACTCAAAAGGCACTTGCAGCAGTGCACTTAAGCCACGCACTTCGTTCAATGCCTTTGGGGGAGAGTGGAGAATTCAATGACCTCCATTGCCGTAGTCGCGATTTCCAACTGATCGCAATCAGCGATATGGGAAGAATCTATAGAGCTCTGCTCGGTGAGACTTTCAGTTAGCAGATCACATCGTTAGATGTTCTGGTTCATGTGGACGTTGAATAAGGTTCAGTCTGTCAACCGTGATCTTCTTAGTCATTGAATATTGTGCTGAATATGTCATGTTGTGGGTGCTTGGTAAAGAAGGGCATGTGCTTTTAGGAGTATTGTGAGAATATTGTGTGCTCTCTCTGTCAGGTTGGGCCTTCGTGTGGAGCCAGTCATGTAATGTGTTAGTGAAGATTGATTTGAGGCTAAAGGCCACCTTTACACTAGAGAGGTTGAGAGCAGTGTTGATCTGATATCGATTCCTTATACCATTTGGGTAGCTTTTCTTTTTTGATACCAAGTAGGGTATGAATATTTGACATAATTTTTGTTTCGATACCAATAGGATATGAGTCTTTATACCATGCAAGAACTTTCATGCCTAGGCAAAATCGTCCTAGTATCAATATGGTTTAGAATGGTATTGACTCAAATAATAACTCGGGTTTACAAAGGTTCTCTCACCTTGACATATTGACCAAATATCAATTTTTGTTTGGTATTGCCATTTTGGTACCCACGGGGAGGCTCTTTGATACCATTAGTGAAGGTGATTATTGATACCCTGCATCCACCTTTATACCAGACCAACCCTGGTTGAGAGCTTGAAGAAAGGAGTCTTCACCTCATCGGCGGAACGGATCCTCTTACTCATGCTTGTTCACTAACTCCACTCTACATTTGAGCTTTCAATTTGAGAGCTTCAACCGTTTAACCGGGTTTACAACGCCTTCATGGACCCCATGTCAGCGCATGCGGCTGAAATGCTTGCAACAAAGATGCAAAACACATGGTTGCTGATGGATTTCTGTGTGTTTGCATCTGAATAATGACTTGGAAGTCGGAACATGGTATGGGAGGGGTAGATTAAAATGTCCAATATAAACAGCACCTATTTGCTCCTATCATGTTGTGTATAATATGTTGGCGTAGTTTGCTGGACTGTGCAGGTCATCACAAGTAAGTTGGGGATGCTGCGTTTCTTGCATTGAACTTTTATTATGTACAAAATTTGGACTGAGGGAACTACTTCTCCGGTAGATAACTCAGACCTTCTTCACCTTCAACAATTTAGGAACCGAATCATATAGATCTAAATTGGGTCCGGATTGCAGATAATTGTCTTTGAAGTTGGCGAGCCATGTCCGTGATGGACCAACAACAACAACCATCTTGAATCTGTGAATTCCAAGGTGCCTTTGAGGAAGATTATGATGACAGAGTATATACGCCATAGCTAAGCTTAAAGTTTTCCATAGGTTGCAGACTTGTTTCGCTCCACCTGTATATATACATATATATGTGTGTGTGGGTTTTATCCTACAAACACCCTACTCATTGTGTGATTAAATTCTTGATCGAAGCAATTCCTTACGCAATTTATCAGTTTTTCTTCCAACTCCAACACCGATACCAAATCTTTTCTTTGGAACCTGCTCGACAGTGCTCACATGCCAGTTGCATCATTTGATCATAGCCAATTGCTCATCCAAGAGCAGAAGAGTTCTCAAAACTTGTCACAATTTGTCAATCGTTGAGATGCAATATCATTCATAATTCCTAGATTATGTCCATGAGTTGATCGGCTATGATTGTTATCCAATTCAAGTAGGTGGATGATGAGCCGCTCTCCTCTTGTTGGTTATCTAGTCCATCTTGGCTATATTGCATAATATCTCAAAAATGTGTTGAGTCTTGTTCCCTTTGGGCTCATCATTAGTGTGGGCCCATGAGCGTTACAAATGTCTAGAAACGAAATAACAACATCCAATAAGAGCAAGGTGCAGTAACATGTATGTAATTATAGGACAATCATTGGAACTAAATTGACTCAAGATGCATTGGACGGTCAAGGCTTTTAATGTAGTATTGCTTGTATAATGTAGTGGTGCATGTTGTTTTCTAATTATTTTCGTTGGTTATTTCATCATTTTTTACATGTCTTTTTTTTTCCTTGGAACACGTACTCCTAATCTTGAATTTCCTAGAGCTACCAAATGTTGTGGAGCATCAATTGAGACACAAAAAGTGCGATTGGGTTGCAAGAGACATTGTATTCAAGATTTCCCAAAAAGTTTTCTTAGGAGACAACTTCGGTACATGAAATTGTGTTTTTTTGCCATAGATTTTATTCTACACATCTGGATATAAATGTTATGATTTGGCTGTGCTCAGAGGGTGGATGAAGAACGAGCATTCACTGATGGTCTGAATCTCAGGACATGCTCCGTGCCTTAACACTTGAGAGAAGTCACATTTGAGAAGCTATGGGTTTTGCTCTTCATAATGCAGAAGCCGCTGGAGAGGTATGCGACCATACACGACTCGCCATGATGTGCATGTTTTGCAGGTTGTTTACTTTGAGCAGCTTCTGGAAGTTAGTTCATGTTAGTCTCAATGTTAGTACATCTTGACATCACAAGCAGTAGCTTCAATTGTTCTTCCTCCAGTACTGGAAGAAAATTTGAAACCAAATCTGATCTATGGTTTATTTTGTATGGCACAGGTGGTGGAGGTATTGAGAGAGGCATTGACTCTTAAAGAGACCCTATTCCAAGCAAAGCGGCCCAGCTTATGTTGGTGTCTGATGTTCTGCACAATAACACTATATTCGGTAATCGGAGACTTTTTGATGACTTTGAGACTTTTTAAGGACGTGGCTTTCACATTTGTAGGAAGGAAAACACTACAAATATACTATGTTCCCAATTTTGAACACAAGTATGAGACACAAATGCATGAGACACACACGCCGAAATAAGAAAATGGGATATATGAAAACAATTGCGTATACAAAAATGGTATCATATTTATTGAATAGGATTGAAATACAAAATACAAGTGGAATATCCAATATTAGGCCAAAATCCTTCAAATATAATCGATCACCAACCAGTGCATTCGACAATTAAATACATATTAATATGATTTATACGTTTGGATCGTCAATACGACGCACTCTTTTTATTTTTGCGATAGCCTTTGCGGCCGTCTCTTTTTCTTTTGCTTTAATGGCCTCCATGGCTCTGAAGATCTCGGGCCCGCGGCTGTAACCTTGTTTGTTTGTTGGTCCGGAATATGTGCCGTTCGTCCATATTTGGCGACGCGCTACCGAATTGTAGGACGTGGTGTTGTAAGTGGAATACGAAGGCGTTTGCGAAACGGAATGTCTTGCACTCTTCCGAAGGGCCAAACAACGATCGGACTCGCAAGAAGCGGTCTTGAGGGTTCCCCTATCCAATGAAGAAGTCGAGCATGGACGGCCCACATTCGAGTACGGTGGGGTCTGAAACAACGACCACAAAGTCATACAATGAAGCGGGTTGGTATGAGTGAGCACAAGTTACGGATGCAAGTCCGAAAACCCCAAGAAACACAAATGCACTAATACACGGAAACCAGCAAGGAAAAACTGGAGAAGGCCAAAAGTTGGGCACCTTGGCATTGGGGGTGTTGGATTGAGCTTCGGGGACATCGAGGGGGGCAGATACAAGCACGACAGGGACGTTCGTAAACGTCGGGACATCAATCCGGGGTTCATCCATGCAAAGGCGTCTGGTCGATCGTGGGGCCTTGGGGACGGTATATTTGGATGGTGACGCATCGAAGTCAATAATACGAACGTGCTTCTCGTTGCGGAGGGGAGATGGAGACGGAGACGGAGCGCGGTTGTGTTTTGCTACCTTTGCAGGAGGGCTATCCACGACTCCATCTTCAAACCCAGAGTCTTTGGAGTAATCAACAGCAGAGGCGGCATCGACGGCCGAGAATTGGAATAGGGAAGGCATTGCAACGTAGCTCACACCAAGGGAAGGGGAGCCGGGGACCGACGGAGATGCGGACGGGCCATTGACGACACTTTGGGACGCTTGGTGAGGCAACTAGGACACAAAAATACATTACAAAGAAAAGGGGGGAACGGTTAGATATAAACAAGGAGAATCCAAGTACAAGTCCAAAAATGTTCAAAGTTCTCAAATTAATTTATTGAGTTTGGCGTACCCGTACAACATCCTAAATACTTCATCTCGTGGACCGAGAGGCCTATTGCCAATGGGGTTGGAGAGCACAAAATCCGGGACACTTCCGGGGTGACATGCAAGCCTCCTAATGTATGGACCTAGCTCATTCTCTAGGAAGGTGTCGTCTCTATCGCCTTTCCAAGGATCCGGGAAGATGGCGTTGCCGGGGGGGTTGAGGATGCTCTTCGCGGGGCTGTCGTCGACGAGGAGAGTGTTCTCCGGCGTTGGCCAAGAACCGTGGGGCACCCCCTCCAACATGGGGACGCCGACCCAGAGGTTCTTCCTGAGGACCTTCAGGAATTGCGGCCCGCCGCCTCCTGCGACCTTCGGTACAATCCTGCCACTACGGTCATGGAGCTCATCGCAGTGTTCTTGACCGAGAAGCAAGCAAGGCATTGCGAGTTCTCGGAAAATGAAACCGGCGATGGCCTCCGTGTTGTCCATGAGCATAGAGCTCCAGACGATGACATGAGCCAAGCCAAGGACGTCACGGAGGAAGCGCCTCAAGCCGGGTCGGGCCCGGACGGCCTTGTTGTTAATGAAGGTATCCAAGCGCCCGCCGTAATCCATGTCTTGTGGACTACGGAGGGGCCCCCTGGGCGCGCCATGCGGGATGTGTTTGGAATGGCAAAGCACCCCATTGAGGTCAAATATTATGAACGGTTTCCTCATGGGCCGATTTGGTCTTCCAAAGGGGTTGCGAGCTATCTCCGACGGACCCTGTGATGAAACATTTTACCTAGGTGAATGTTGCTACTAACGAAAACCAATTGACAAACATTTCATGAATTCAACAAAGAAACAGAATGCCAAAATTGTGCGAACTATGTAGTTCGAAAAGATTTATAAATGTAAATGGTGATATACAATTTTCAAAGGACATCTATCGATGAGCCCAAGAATCTAGCGCTTTCTCTGCTGAAGCTAATGGATCCTACGCTACAAAATTTGCGTCCACTCGCGGGGGGGAGGCCGGAGTTGAACTTGTAAAAATACACCGCCACGAAGGTGACACACAGGGAACATACGGACGCGCGTCCGCAACGAGGGAGGCATGCTTAAAGGTTGGTTACCTCGTCATCGGCGAGATCCGCGCGAGCAGTGCCTCCCTCAGCAGGATCGTCACCATGGGCGCAGCTCCCGGACGCGCGTCCGTAAAGTCGTACAGTCCATCTGTGTCGACGAGCAATGTGTCTCCAGCTGCTTGAGAGGCTTGGGTGCCTGCGTAAGCTTCCTCCGCGGAGTCCTGGCTGCCCCGCATATGTACATCTTCATCCTCGAGGGGGGCCTCTATGTCCTCGTGGCTTGTCCTATCGCGTGTCGGGCTTTCCTGCGACTCCTCCACATTGTCGGTGTGTCGCGCAGTGTCATTGCCCGCCCTATTTACATCCGCCCCCGAAATCGCGAAATCGGAGGCGCCCGCCTCTGTGGCCCTCTGAGGGGGTGCGCCCCCTCCAATGAGAATGGAGGGCAGCTCAGCAATGTTTCGGACGCGCGTCCGTAAGTCTTGGACGTTCGACGAGGTAGGTCGGGGGGAGGGATCTGCTGTGGGCGCAACCTGGGCAAGGGGTGGGACATCCAACGCGGGGGTTGCATAGGCATGCTCTGGTATGTACACGGCATGGCTATGAGATGGAGGCGGCATGAGATCGGCGGGCATCGGCATGCCGGCCTGGGGAGGTGCATACACCAACGGAGGCCTCGCCTGCAGGCTCTGCATCATGCTCATGAATTGCTGGCTCTGGGCCAGGAACTGTTGATTCTGAGCCATGAGATCGGCGTGCCTGCGAGCGGATTCCAACCTGGATTGTTCCATCTCAGCTTGGATGGCAGCCATCTTCTTGGCGTGCAGCTCGTTTGCCTCCCGGAGCCGTTGGTCAAGCTCCTCCCTCATTCTCTTCTCCATCTTCTCGTCCAATTCGGAGACGGACATCGGCTCTTTCTTCACCTTGCCGGGCTCGCTAGGCAAGGCGGAGATGGCATTGTACATCTGGACCTCGTCCTCGTCTTCATCGGAAAGGTCCAAGATCGCCCCTTCAGGGTATTCGTTGTAAGGGGTCTTGTTTCTCTTCCGTCGGGTCTCACGGTAGAGAGAGAGGTCGGGCCTCAAGATCAGCTCCAACACATCCCTGCCCTCCATAGCTGGGAGCTCTGCCTGCTGAGACTCCCCCCCGGAAGAAGCTGTGCAGCCGGCTTCTGTCGCGAGCTCCACATCCACATCTGCTCTAACCCCCGCAGCACGAGACGGACCCGCAGTGGAAGGAAACCCAACACGCGAAGTGGGAGTCCCAAATGGCGAGGCACTGGGACCATGAGGGACCCTCAACGGAGTGACGGTAGGATGCGGCTCCTCCGTTTCCATTGGATCCGCGCCCAGGAGGAAATGACCTGTTGTGGGATCACGAACAAGGCTCGGTAAATCCTGGTGCGCCCTGGGCCGTTCAGGCGGGTGGATGGGATCCTGCTCTGCGTCAGTGTCCGTCTCCATTTCAGGCATCGCCTCGATTCGCGATGCGAGCGGCAACACAGGCTGGGGAGGTAGCACGTCCACGATGTCGAGGATGTCCATTTTGGAGGCATTGACCCTGTGGGCCTTTGCATCGTCGTAGTCGCCGACATCCACAAACGAATTGACCTGCAGCCCAAGCATCTGGAACATAACAACGAGTTAGGGGCAAATGTATCAGGGGACATACAAATGAGGCCAGATATGACAAAATGTAACAAAATGAAATAGTGTACTTTTACGGACGCACGTCCGTAAAATTACACAGCCAAGAGGTGTTGGGGAACAATGCATATGAATATAAATCTTAAATTTACGGACGCGCGTCCGTGAATTTCCATTGGGGCAGGCAACTCACCAATGCTGCATACACAAATTTGGTGCCGCCGAAGACGTTGTACACAGTCTCGCTCATAACGGTCAAAACCTTGAGGATCCCGATGTAGAATTCCATGCGAAGCTCGTACGCCGGGTAGATTGTGTACATCGTCTCCTCCACGAGCTCCTTAGGGTGTGATGTGGGTAACGAGTACATTTTCTTGAACACAGCAGTAGCCTTCACAGGCGGCCGCCCAGTCGGCGAAGACTTGTGCGTCAAGAAATACAGTTGCACGGCTCCCACTTGCTTGACCCCCCTGGCCTCTTGCACAGCTGTGACCCCTTCCGTCTTGGCCGGGATGTACGTGCTGTGGTAGAGGTCGTAGTCGACGTCCATCTTCGAGTTGTAGAGCTCCACGACTGCTGCGGACTTCTCTTGCTCTACAATCCAAAGCCACACATTTGGCTCGCGGAGGGCCGGCGACCGAAATGCCTTGAAGGCTCCAAAGAACGGCTCATAGAAAGGGGTTCCGGCAGCTCCCTGTTTCCAAGCTCCGGGGATTGCACGGAAGTCGAAGATTGCAAATGGACACCCCCGGGGGTCGTCTCTCACCGAGGCTCTTGAGGCGTGGGTGTCCCATTTGCCGAACTTCAAAGGCGTAGCAACTGTGCAAAATCTTGCAACCCCCCCAAACTTGGCGTTCTTCTTTCTATTGAGGAAGTTCGAGTACATCATCGTCTCCCTCTCGTCAATGGCGCCCTTCTTCTCATTCTTCCTGGATCGTTGGGCCAGGAAGGTGGAAGCCTCTCTTGTCAGAGCTCGCATGGAGAGGCTATTGATGTGGTACTCGTCCTTCAACCTCCTCCAATTCTCCCACACGATCTCCCCGTCGGCATTGGTGAGGTTGTAGGCGGGCAGCAATTTGCTGATCTCCCTTATGGCCATGGTCTTCTTCTTCCTGTATTCGCACCACTTCTTCATGTGGTACGTGGAAGGCTTCATGTGCTTGGGCCTCTTGAGGAAGATCTTTGGGTAGGGCAGAGTCCTTCTTGGAGTTTCGAGAAGGACGTGCGCTGCCGCTCGGTACATCTCCGAGTCGAGCAACCCTTGGAGCGGACGGAAGAACTCTCTCAGGATGGGTGGTATTTTCAACCTGGAGTCAGTCTTGTAGGTGTTCTCCGTGTCTGGATTGACCAGGTCCCCGTGGTTGTGAGCATCGAAGAGTCTCAACCAGATTGCCCATGTCTCTTCTGATGCAGTGATGAGCTTGATCTCACCTTTTAATTCCTGCACCGTCTTCGTGCCGCTGGTCTTCATGTCAATGCTGGAGAATTTTGTCAATATGGCATTGCTGAATGTCTGCAAGAGGGATGAACATCAAGGAATCAGCAAAGAGAACATTCAGACAATGAAAACATTCAAGGTAGAAGGGCCAGGGTTACGGACGCGCGTCCGTAAAGCTATTATAGTGGCCTACCTGCCATTTAGGATTTTTCACAGTTGCGTTCTCCCTTTCCTTTGGTGGGCAGTCGTGCTCCATCCATAAGGTCCTCCCAGCCACGATGTTGGCTGCCCATGAAGCCTCAAACTGCTTCACTTTGTTGCCTTGGTTCATGAAGGCAGAGATAGCGATCAGTTGGTTCGAGTCCTTCGAATGCACGAGAAATGCCTTCCAGTATCGAATCGCCTCCTTCCATGGGCTTTTCCACTCATCGTTCTCGAGGAGAGCTTTTGCAGCCATCACGCTGTGCTGGCCGTCGACTATGTAGAACTCTCCTTCCTTGAGGATTGGCCAATTCCTCTCGTTCACTTCAACCGCCGGGTCCTTGGGCGTCACACAAATCGTTTGCCTGTCGAACTTGGGGTTGTTCATAAGGTTATTCATTTGCCACCACACCCCCTGTTCTTCTTTAGCCCTCGTGTTCATACTCTCCGTCCCGGGGTGGCACTTGTAAACGTCCACATCGAACGTGAAAAACCTGCCCAGTGGCCAGCATCCCTTTGTCTTCTCGTCGAACTCTTGGAATATTTTTGTCGAGAGTTCGGCGTCAGGTCGTTGGCCCTTTTTAAGGAGAGGGGCGACATCAAGAGACGAGCTGACGTCTGGCCCCTCTGTGAGCCCAGATGACTCCATCAGCGAGTGCGACCGTTTGCTTCGTTGTCTGCTCCCAGATGACGCACCACTCTGGGACGGTCTTGAATTGCTTGGGACGGGCTTAGGCACACGTTTTGTTTGCGCAGTTGTGGAAGGTTTCTTCTTTTCTTTCCCTTTTTTGGCCTCTAGCAATGCGCCATTCACTCTTGTGACATTGTTCAAGAGGCGTCCTAGCCGCTTACCCGTCCAAGGCGCATTGCACGCGTAGTCTTGGAATTCCTTCGCGAGATTCAAGCAACCCGCATCTGGATTGTTATTTTCACACTCGTTTTTGTTGAAGGGATGGTACGACTCGTGCAAAATGAACGTTATTCTATCCTCCTTCTTCTCGAGGTCAATCACGACGTAGTCCCCCTGGGCTACTGCGCACTCTATTGTCCAGAATTTTAGCCTGACCCATTTCTCTGGTTCTTCTAATGGTGTCCTTAATTGATACGAAAATCTGAGCACAAATATATCTTTTTCATCTTTTTCTACAATGACTGTCCAATTGTCTACAGTATCTTCCTTCGGCTTGTAGTGGTCGTTGTTGCTTAGATCTTTGATTGCGTCTGGAAGTGGAGGAGAGAGAAGCTCCGCGAACATGTCAATAGCGGGTCTCTTCGTGGATGCCATCTGAAGAATAGGACAAACAGTAAGTTAGTGTAATATATTCAAGGATAGCGTGCCTAATTTAAGAACGCGCGTTCGTAAATATAGGTTGAACATTAGAGGAGAGGATTTCTTTTACGTACATTGTTGGGTATTTAGCAAATATCATTTAGCACTATATTTTAAGGTATATATATCTTGCGTTGATATAATTACAGGAGTCTACTTTATATTATTCAATTTAATCAATACTGATCAGAACACAAAGCACATACATTGTCTATTTACGGACGCGCGGCCGTAAGCATGGATAAGATTAAAATATTCTTTCATGAATTTAGTCGTGCGGTAATTAATTTATGCATTGCATTGCACAGTGCGTACAATTCCCAGTGAATTTGTGCCTCTTTCATGAAGACTTTGAGAGGGTAGCATGACTGGGTTTTATTATGACATTTAATCGCCTCATATGTTCATGGCTTAGTGTTTTTGATCTCTAATTATATTGTTTGGACGGCTTTTTACGGACGCGCGTCCGTAAGATATTCGGCGGTATGAGGCCAACAGATGGACAAGCTATTATATGATGAATATATTTACAGACGTGAGTCCGGAATCTGTGTCGGCATATTATTCAATGGCCATTAGATAAATCGGCTATTATTCAATGTATATATTTACGGACGTGCGTCCGTAAACTCTGCACATATATTGTGCATTAGAATTGCATGCCTTGAGCAGACATCCCGAGTTTACGGACGCGCGTCCGTAAACTCTGCACATATATTGTGCATTGGAATTGTCTTTCTTGAGCAAACATACCGAGTTTGCGGACGCGCGTCCGTAAACTCTGCACATATTTTGTGCATTAGAATTGCCTGTCTTGAGCAAACATCCCGAGTTTACGGACGCGCGTCCGTAAACATCACACTATTTCGTTGCTCCGCATTTTTCGGGCATTGTTGGGTTTAGGGTACTATACAATAATCTACAATGTTTCTTACCATGAAATACGATTTGGCTCTCTTGCGAGTTGAAAGCAATAGCTGACTTTGCACTGCATAGTGACAAATTAACACCAGCAACATATGTTAGAAACAATGAATCATAGAGACATCTGTACGGAAATTATGAGACAATGATTTCTACAATGCACATTCTTGCTGTTTTGGAGCCTCGATCTTAACAACTCAGTCTACTTCTTCAATCTGCACTCTTATACCTCAATCTCATTCCTCAATCTTCCAACGCTCGACTGTTGAAACCCCAATCACAAATTCTGCAAAACCTTTCAAGCCCTCTATTGCCAAACGCATATCTTTGAAATCTCAGAAAGTTGTGGACCAACTCAATGCTCTCAAAGCTCTTGCAGGTCTTAAAGCCTTCAACTCTCAAATCTCAGATGTCAATTGCCCTTTAGAATAATGAAATGCCTAAAACTAAATGATTTCTGGAATATGGCCTTTTATCAAGCTACCAAACAAACCCTAAATTGCTTCAAACTGAAACCTCACATGCTCTCAATCCGTATGAAGCACACATGCTGTCAAGCTAACAAAACAAACTCTAAACCCCAACAACCCAGAAGTGCAATCATACGAAAAACAAGAGCAATGTTACAGCAATACTTACCTCTTGTAGAATGCTAGCTCCCACACTACAACTCCTCTTCTGAACCCTCTCAAACCTCTCAAACCTCTCAAGCTCTCAAACTCTCAAACCTCTCAAGCTCTCAAGCTCTCAAATCTCTGAAGCCTCTGAAGCTCTCAAACCTCTCAAGCTCCCAAGCTCTCAAGCTCTCAAGCTCCCAAGCTCTCAAGCTCTCAAGCTCTCTAGCTCTGAAACCTCCCAAGCATCTCAAGTTGCTTCAGAAAAGAAAGCACAACTCCAAACAAAATCCTCACAATACTCACTCACACACACTCGCTCACACCCTCAACCAACACACACTCTCTCAACAAAAACCCTAGCGCAAGAATGCTACTATGCAGACGAAAAAATTCGCCAGCACCGCCCAACACCAAGCGCACAACGTTGGAAATGACGCTGGTGTGAGCGGGCGGCGTCGCTTAGGGTTGGGGAGAGGGGGAGAGAGGGCGCGGGCACGTGGCACCTCTTGGGATGGGGTGCATGGGATAGGGGGATGGGGCCATAGGGGGATGGGGATGGGATAGGAGGCTGGGATGGAGGGTTGGGATGGGAAGGGGGGATGGGATGGAGGGCTGGGATGGGATGAGGGGATGGGATGGGATGGTGGGCTGGGGGGGATGGGATGGGATTGGGGCTGGGTTGGGATGGAATGGGGGGCTAGGGGGCAATGGGTTAGGGCGACACTCATTAATACAACACTCGTTTACACGACACCCTCGATATTACGACACATTTTTTTGTGACCAAACTTTTTAGTTCAAACTGCCTCTTTTATATGACTACGACACTTGATAATGCGACATTTAGAATCCCCGTTTTGTCATATTAAAGAGGTAGGTCATGCTAAAATGCCTTTCATCTGTATTATGTACATCTAACATACATCCATTTTCACTTGGGAACTGCTTGGGAACTTCACTTATCATTGGGAACTTAATGATTATTAGGGTTTCTAGTGTAGAATGGACATGGTTAGGGTTAGAGTGGCCTCCTGCCTAGTATGTTGCCTTGCACTCATGGTGATATCTTTTACTGATGCTATACGTCATGCATCATTGTTGTCTAGTTTCTTATTAAAGAACTCTTTATATTTTGGTGATATTGAAATTATTAGTTTTCCAAAGTTAGTAGGGAATTTAGAAAAGATGATAGTTGCTAACTTGGGTACTAGGCAACACGAGAGATATTTGGACTCCTATATCAAGAGATCTTGAGAATATTTATATTTGTTTGGAGTTATAGGTTATTATTTCATACCATCTATATTGCTTAACCTCGTGGTGTATATGTTTAAGATCATATTACTTAAGTTTTCGTATTCCCTCAATAATACGACATCTTTTGTGTTTCCCAAACATGTCGTACTAAAGTAGGACACTTTGGATGCTTTGATGCGAGTATCATTATGCAACATAGAGTTGGAGAATATGGATTGGAACGCAATATTTAAGTTAATATGGTGCAACATGAGGAACCCCAAACCCTAAACCCATAAACCCATTTTGCACAGTTGAATGCCAAGTGTGAAGGGTGATACTAACGGTGAAGTTGTTAACCATTATTGTATCCTAGCGTACCCCTAAAAATACGCAAAGTGACATACATTTCCCCTCCGACATCTTAATTCCCTAAAATAAAAGCAATCCTAGACTATGCGCGAGTCACATTGTTTGCGAATACATGCAAACCCACTACCACCAATCCCTCTTGTACATTAAACAACCTTCAAGATTAATTCAATCTTTGCACATGTAGGTCTGATCTTGTATTATAGCCTATAAGTAGACGCAAAATGTTGGTTAAATTGGAGTATGGTTTCCATGTTGGCATGTATTGTTGTGTTAAGTACTTTATTATAGAATATCAATATGAGATCCTCAAAACCTTTCATCAAAACTAATGGTTTAAAGCAAATGATTGAATTATATGGTTTAGAACATAAATTTCTTGAATCTTAAATATTTTCAAGTTGTCATTGTTTTTATAATACTCCTTGAATTCATTATGAACTTGAGGTCAACATAATTTATTGACACAACTCGATCAATGCGATTTAATGTTTTCGTATTTTAAACAAGTTTGCGTGACAATTCTTTGTTCAATGCCACCTACTTTTTCAAATTTTCACCACTTACACCGTACTATTCTAGAATTATACTTTGTGAGCATATATTTGCTCGACTTTTCAAATGTTTATGGTGTTTTTCACAAAATTTAAAGTTACTATATTAATAAAGGTTTGAATTATTTGGCCTTTACCATGTTTGCACCCCTATGTCCTCATGTTTGTTTAGGGTATAGGCGGCTATACCATGGTCTTAAGTCATTTAACACGTATATGTGAAATAAAAATAAACCCCAACACCTTGGTCTTAAATCGAAATTAGCCCAACACCCAATAATGATACAATGTTTTGTACCATTGCATACAAATGTTTTGTTTGATACCAAATACGAACTAGTGTGAGTGTAAGAGTTGGTATTGTTGAGTCATTGCCGTACATAATATACATAAGGTACTCAAAAATGTTTTTTCTCACGTATAGTACATAAAGAAGGCTCTTAGTTTTTTTGAAGTAAATGTTGATGTACTCAAGGGGGCACTAAGGATTCGAGAGGAAAATGGCAATATTGATTTTAATTCAACCCAGACCTAGGACAATAGATGTGTTGCTCTCATGGCGTCTAGGCGTTGCTAGTTTGTGTATCTATTAATACAATTATGTATACGTGTGTATAGGTGGGTAGATTAAACGGGTTTAATGGTAGGATGGTGGTCAATGTAATTGCAATACTAAATGCAAGATGACATGAGATAACATGATATTGTGGTGAATACCACTACATTGTATGCAAACCAATCAAATATTTGCTATTAATTTTCAATTTTGAATTACATATATTCTTATATTCCACGTACTATTGTTGTTGTTGTGGTCCATTTGTCCCATGATTCTATAATTTTTGTCTACTCATTCTACAATAAATTCTTAATACTAGGCATTCCAATATTATAAACCACCCCTAAAAAATGTATAATGCTCATATATTATTGGCCAATAGATGCCTTTGGTTTGTCTCTATGTGGACTCATGCTCTATGGATGCTCTCCGCCATGAATACATGTTCCATTGTGAGCATGGCCCATGGAATATAGCAACCTTAGGTTTTTTTTTTTAGGCTTTGGTTGGCGGCTAGTATCCTATGTCGAAAAACGGATCCGAGGAAGAACGATCACTACTTAAGGGGACATCCCCTCACCAAGGGACTCTTTTTGCATCTCAGATGTGGGTTGCGCTCCCTGGACCCTTCTAGTATGCCGGATGCTTTTCTCGTCCAGGTACGGACCCCGATGCAATGGTCCGGTTATGCCGCCGGAAATACCGGAGGCTTACGGACACGCGTCCGTAAACCTTAACCCTCCTGGCGAGTATAACCTCTATATTAGCCCTAAACATTGTGTTTGAAGTAGTAATGAGGTTTCCGTCAGAGAGGTTTACGGACGCACGTCCGTAAACCTACCTCACCCTATGCACCATAGTAGAATATTTTGACATTGTGAAAAAACCAGTAGGTATATTAACTTGTCCAAATTCGTGTTGTCATGAGCCCTGGGTATACATGTAGGTGTCACCTACACCTCTTGATGCCCTGAACCTGTAGGCTTCTTGGTCAACACTGAGTTTCTACATACAGATGTTTACGGACGCGCGTCCGTAAACCTATGGGCTATAGGTTACCAAGGCCTTTACGGTTCGCAGTGACCTCTCTACACAGGAAGAGGATTACGGACGCGCGTCCGTAAACCTCTGCCTGTCCAGAGAGGTCACTGCGAACCGTAAAGGCCTTGGTAACCTATAGACCATCTGCCTGTCCAGAGAGGTCACTGCGAACCGTAAAGGCCTTGGTAACCTATAGACCATCTTCCTGTCCAGAGAGGTCACTGCGAACCGTAAAGGCCTTGGTAACCTATAGACCATCTTCCTGTCCAGAGAGGTCACTGGGAACCGTAAAGACCTTGGTAACCTATAGACCATAGGGTTAAGGACGCGCGTCCGTAAATCTATGGTCTATAGGTTACCAAGGTCTTTACGGTTCCCAGTGACCTCTCTGGACAGGAAGAGGTGTACGTAAGCGCAAACCTAACCCTATGGTCTATATGTAACCAAAGCCTTTACGCCTGGCAGTGACCTCTCTGGACAGGCATTGGTTTACGGACGCGCGTCCTTAACCCTATGGTCTATTGGTCACCAGAGCATTTACGCCTGGCAGTGACCTCCCTGGACAGGCATATGTTTACGGACGCACGGCCGCAAACCCCATGTCTATGTCTGCAATGACAGTGTTGCCACATGGAGTTAATCGGACGCGCGTCCTTAACCCTATTGTCTATTGGTTACCAGAGCATTTACGCCTGGCAGTGACCTCCCTGGACAGGCATAGGTTTACGGACGCACGGCCGCAAACCCCATGTCTATGTCTGCAATGACAGTGTTGCCACATGGAGTTAATCGGATGCGCGTTCGTATACCATTGTGTTTTTGTTTCCACGCCATGAAAGCCACTATTGCCCGTATTGTGTTTTTCTTGATAATATGTGTTTGCGCTATCCATGACATACACTTGGACCTATGCTTAATTGGATATTTTGACATACTCCTAATTTGACTTTCTTGTAGTGGCCATGGATTCCGACGTCGGTGATAGTGCGTTCGAGTTGTCTTCGGATCCATCAACCTCTGCTAGCGATTTTGAATCTGTCGTGGAACATGGAGCCACAAGTGGTGTTGCCAATGTAGTCGACGACATAGTAACTGGAAGGTCTCGTCCGGACGTTGCTGTTGGGTTTGTTGATAGCGCAGAGGATGATTTCCTTCCACCATGTGAGGGTTATTCACGAGAACATTGGGTTGATCTTGATGTTGTCCTAGTCAATGGTTGTGGCGTTCCCGTAGCTGATGGTGTTTGTAGGAACTCGGATCCTAAGGATTGTATTGATGCATATCCCCTTGGGGAGGAAGATGTTGGGGTGTGCATTTTAAATTCTTTCCACCCATTGGAAGTGCCTCCAGGTTGGAGATTCTCTCTTCGTCGATGGCCGTTGCGAAGTGTTCTTCATGATGGTGTCAGCTTGTGGAATCATTCCCGCCGTTATGGGGAACTACAAGCAGCTTTGTTGGCCACAATGCGTCTTAGAAAAGGTGTACGGAAATATGATTCTTGTCGTGTGCCTCGGGAACCCACGCAACGTCGTCGAGATCAAACATTGGAAGAAACATCTATTAGGTCCGTAGCAACAAAAGATTGTTGTGCGAAGAAGTGTTGCCAACTATTTCCACGTGACAAAATAAAATCTTTGAGGCAAGAGATGTGGCTTGCGGACTTTCGAATGCGATCCGCAAAGAAACTTGAGGTTCATCGCAACACGCACTTTGATGCCGAAGGTCGTAAGGTGGTGACCTTGGAAAATATAGAAGTGTGTTGCACGGCGTGGTATATTATTCATGCAGTTTCAAAGGCTGATTTTTATAGGTTCCGGAACTACTCGTCCCAAGGACGGCGTTCTCGGTTCCATGGCAATTTTGGCACGAAGAAGCCTAGGGAGGCAACACTCCAAGCGGCTGCAACACTATCAACCATCATTATGCCATTAGCGGATGCGATGCCACACAAGACCAGGACTCTGGCGTCGGGGGAAAAGGTTGTTCAGATGGTTTTGCCAACAGGGACGAAATGGAAGAACATACTAATGGACGTTAATGAAGTTGGCGAAAAAGTGGGATGTGGGCCAATTTCGTTGTCAAAACTGAGTGTGATCAAGAATCAACAATTCGCGGAATACATTATGAAGAGACCTGGGGACAAGTTTGCTAGGTGTACTGCTTGTGAGAAATACAAAGGCCTTCGAGACGCACATCCAATAGGGACTGAGTCGCACAATAGACATCAACGGAAATACATTGAGCATGTCAACAACCAGGAGGCACACCGTCAAGACTACTATAAGAACCGCGCACTATCGATAATTAGGCCGAACGAGGTTTTGACGATCATTCATGACAAAATGGACCATGCGAAGACTGCGTGCCCATGTTATGCACGGAAAATAAAGGCTACAGATGGATATTTTAAACTCCCAATAGCTGTCACAGGTTCGTTAGTCTTTCACATTATTTTTTACGCACCCACATACACATTTGTACGGGTTACGGATGCACGTCCGCAAATGTGTGTTCATTTTTGTCAATTGTTTGTGGGAAAATCCAATTTGTTTCGCATGGATGATTTCGGAATGTATGTCTCATTTGTATGTTTGAACGTGTTTATTTAAACTCAAGTATGATCGCACATGGCCATGTGGACGTCAAGTATGCACATTATGGCTTGGACTTCTACCCTGGCGATGCCAACCATACAGTAGGGTCTTTTGCAAAACTTCTACGGGATCTTGAGAGGCCACCAACATCATCCTCTCGTGCTCTTTTCGTGGGATGTGGAACAACACCGATTTATGAGGCAGTGCTAGAGGGGAAGGAAGTTTGTCTATCTTCATTGCAAGAACCGCCTGAACAACCTGTTCTTGCCAAACCTTTGCCTCCAACTCTACACGTGCAACTTGACAATTGTGCCAAGGACAACAAATGTCGATACGTGTTTTGTTTTTGGTCTTTGCTCGTAGCCAAAGGCATATTCAAGGAAGTTTTCGTGTCTTTTTTTATGGTTGGCCATACGCACGATGACATTGATGCTTCATTTGGACGTTGGAGTACGAAGTTGCACAAGGAAGATTTTCCAACAATTCCTCTTCTAATGAAATCGTACATGGATTTGGATAATGTGCCAGTCATTCCGCATTTGATTGAAGAAGTGCCCGATTTCAAAACGTTTATCAAACCATTCATTCTTAAAGGAGGTGACCGATTGGTAGGCCATACCAAAGCTCAACAATTCCGATTCTATATGCGTGATGACGGTCTGCCGGCCATGCAGTTCAAGGCTTTGTGCACTTCACCGAATTGGGGTCCAGAGGAAGGGATACTCGTATGGCGCCAAGACGAAGATGGCAAATGTATGCTACCCGATGGGGAGCCAAAGCCTTGCACACCTAACCCCATGAGGAATGGACCGGAAATCATCAAAGGTATATCTGGATTCATTGAGTACTGGAAAGAATTGTGTGAGGAAGACATCACAAGACGCATTCGGGATACCCACGAACCATTGATTGCGTATTGGGATCGCATTCGCTCGGCATTGCTGGCACCTGATGTCGATACACGTCCATATTTGACACAAGGATTTTGGCCACAAAGCCGAGTGACAATCGTGGAGTCTGAGGCCATGTTCTTCAGCAATGGAGACGTACGTGAAGAGTTCGCTGCGGACGACCATTACGTTGGCCCTGCTCGAAATCGTCCGGCTCCATCATTTCGTGTGGCTGTTGATTGCTACGAAGGTTACATGGTCCTCGTACGAGCAGGAGATGAGGAGCACCCTAAACCGGTTTGGTTGGTGAAAGCATTGTCGTCACCGAATTTTGTCCCAACTAGCCCCAATTTTCGTCAAATTGAGGTGGAATATTGCCGTCCAAGCACCAAAGATCAAAATGTGTTGCGCACATATTTAGGTTGGGACACCAAAAAGGGTTTCAAGTGGACAATGGACTCGGCGTACGAACCAGTTTGGATAAACACGGATACCATACTTTGTGCTTGGAAGCCACGCAAAGGTTCCAAATCGGAGACAATGACCATCCCACAAAAACATATAGAATTTGCTAAAGACAACTTGGCCCGTATTGCTGCCGCAGAAAACAATGTCCAGAATGGAAACGAAGCTGAAGATGAAGATGGGGAATGATAGTGACGCAAGTTAGGACCAAAGTTGTTTGAAATATGTATTCATCTTTTCATGAAATATATGACATTGGGGTCGAATACTATATTAGACACACTTTATAGAAATTTTATAGATTACAATTATATTGCATGATTGTATTAGTTTACAGATGTGGAAACCAACTTCCCATGCGCTATCAAATGTTTTTTATATATTTTGTTACGGATGTGGAATCCAAATTATATATTCTAGATGTTAATTTGCAAATTCTCATGAACAATGTCAAATTATTTTAAGTATTGGTAGGTTTGGGATGTGTCGTCCAATTCAATAAGACCTTTATGTTTGGGATGCGCATCCAAGAGTCTTTAGTGAAAAAAAAAATGGTTATTTATGGATTCAATAATTTTGTTCGATGCAAAACTGATAAAACAAAATATTTTTGAATTTTTGTCATTGAAATATCATGTTTGATGTAGTTTTGATTATCATTATATAACTACTATATTTAGAAACATACATATTCATTGCATATGGATTTCCAAAACATTATGTTGTCATTGTTCCCTATGTTCCCGATGTTCCCTATGTTCACAATATTCACATCCGAAACTATGGGTCAAATTTATTTTGAGACTTCCCAAAGTCTCCGATTAACGAATATAGTGTTCAATATGACAAACGCCACTATGTGATGACGTCACAGACCACCCCAACAACTGCACGTGTGCAATACGTAAATACCCTTGGCACACACCCAATGGCTTTACACTAGACAAAAGAGGTCACCCACACACACAAATATACACCCTTTTCACACGCACAACCTACGACAACTGCCTCAAAAGATTAACCCGAGGGAAAATCCCCGGACCAGACAACATACCCAATGATGTAATCAAAACACTCCCCCCACAATGCCATGACCTCATATTTCTATTTTTCCAACACTGCTACAAACAAAAAGAAATCCCAAAATATTGGAAACACAGCAAAACCATCCTCTTGCACAAAAAAGACGACCCCATCCACCTTGCTAACTACAGACCAATTGCGCTGGCCAACACAATATACAAACTATATACAAGCACCATAACAACCCTCCTCACAAGCTATGGAGAACAACATAGAATACTACACTTCAGCCAGGAAGGATTTCGGCCACAACGTAACACCTCGAGACAAATCCAAATGGTCATAGCAGCTCTTGAAGACGCAAGACTTACCAATAAAGACATATACCTCACATACATAGATTTCCGAAACGCCTTTGGCTCCATCGACCACGCAAGACTTCTCGCCATCATGGAAGACCTAGGCTACCCTGAAGACGTTGTTGAAATTGTAGGAAACATATATAAAAACTCTACCACATCCTTCACCGGAACCTATTTCGGAACAACTCCCCCAATAGAAATTAGTAGAGGGACCATACAAGGGGACACACTGAGTCCATACCTATTCATAATATTCTTAGAACCACTATTGAGATGGTTAGAACAAGACAACATGGGATACCACTTTAACACCTCCCCCACAACGTGCACTACCACAGCATACGCAGACGACCTAGCAATAATCACAGATAACATAAAACATATCCAACCACAAATACTTAAACTTCAAAAATTCGCCGAGTGGTCATACATGGATCTAAACCTATCAAAATGCGCCATCACGGGATGCCCCAACAAATCCAAACTTAAACCGAGCACCTTTAAGGCATATATCCAATCACAAAACATTACATACAAATCAAAGAACTTCCCCACCCTCACACAAAACGAACCATACACATATCTTGGCATCCACCTAATGCCCTCACTCAAATGGAGCTTGCAAAAAGAAATTACTACCCAGAAAGCCAGACAACAAAGCAAACTACTATCCACCTCACCGGCCAGCCTCAAACAAAAACTAAAAATCCTGAACACAGTCATCAAACCCCGGATCGCATATGCCTACTACGCAGTCCCATTCTCAAAACCAGACATTACAAAGCTGGACAAAATAATCAGTAAACTCACAAAGGAAATATGTAACATACCCAAAAGCACAGCCAACATCCTCACTCACCTCCCACATGAAGAGTTCGGCATAAATATGACCTCACTCCTCCCAGACTATATAAACTGTATAGGTCAACAATTACTACAAGCCCTTAATGACCCAGGACAGCTAGGTGTCATCTACCAAGGTCTAACCAAATATATAACCGCCAAATATGGAGGATCACTACACCTCCCCAAGCTCAAACAACAAGCATGCACAAGATCACCCATCGCCAGAACACTTTTTCTGCTCGAGCGAGAATACGAAATACACGCCACAACCACAAACCGAGCATTCCCTATAAAAAACACTCAAATTGAACAAGCATGGAAAACCCACCCTACATACGCCAACCTCACAGACAATGCAAAAACAAAAGTCCAACATTACCTAGACAAACTATACACATACGGCATCACAACACTACCACAAATCCAGAACAAAGAATCTGGCAATATACTCACCCCGGAGGAATTCCGAACCAAACACAAGTATGCGCCCAAACTCATCAAGGAAGCACTAAAACTAGCCCACACATTCTTCCCCCCCTCCCCCCAAACACACCCCACCCCCCACCCTCCAAAACACTCACCCACAACCAACACAACGTAAGCCCACTATCGAAGGGCATAACCCAAACACCCCACTACAACCCATGCTAGGACAAGCAATCCAAACCATAACCATGGAAAAAGTCACCACTAGAAAAGATAAATGGGGAGCACAAGCCATCAAAAAAACATACCTATGCCAATGGCAAACCCCACAAGGACCCACACAACAATGGCGCAAAGAAGAGGACCTCGTAAACCCCGACAACATACTACTAGACCACAACCTACTCCGCATAACACAATACCATATGAAAGCCCTAAAACAAAAAACCACCCAAGCCTATGACAAATACCTTAACCACACCCAAACAAAAGACAACAAATACATACACCCACCATTAAAAATTACCAACCTCAAGATATCCACACAAGAATGCAACCCAGACAAAGACATTCTCACCAACAAACCAACCATACAAATACAAGACTCCGAATCTCATATATACGACCAAACTGGAAACTACATGACCACCATCACTACGGAAAGACTACATTGGTTATGGAACCAATACTCCCACAGAAACCTCCAACAAATAACCAACGCCCTCCAACCCCCACCACAAGACTTTGAAACTGAAATACTATGGCTCATACAAAGATACATAACCATACTACCTAAGAAAAAACCCAAAACCATACACCCCAACAACAATCACCATACACTACACCCAAGAATCACCAAACTATTAATAGAATCCTTTAAAATCACACACTCATACTATTCCTCCCCGCTCACATGCCCCACCCAATTGAGGCAATATAACTCACCCCACACCCGAGACACAATATTTGGTTCTATGGGACCTGCAAAAGTCACTAGATGGCAGGGGATAGGCCTAGCACACCCTACAGACCCTACCACATCCCTAGAAGCCATACATTGGGCCCGTATGGCAGCCAAAGAAGACACAAACACAACCACCATCCTTATAATCAACCACAATGATTGGACACCACAACAACCATCAATTAACACACAAGCAGACATCCATGTGATAGCAACCATACCACCCCACGCCATGAGATACGACCCCACACCAGAATGGCCCAAATATTACCAACATGCAGAACCAAACCTAACCTCAATAATATGCATACATAATCAAGTCAACCCAACATTGAATTCACAAACCCCACCAGAATTACAAAACCTCCTGAAAACCCTATTTAATACACGCATAGACACACACCCCATTAAACCCACACCCACATACTACCACGTCAAAATATCCAAAGCCTGGAGAGAGGCCCCCAAAACAACTGCCCCAACCCCGATAAACACCCCTAGGACACCCCTACCAGACAAATACAACCACATTCATCCCCTTAGATACCACCCACAACAATGCATCTACACGGATGGCTCCTTCATCCCACCCACCAAAAACTCTGACGGAAATATAGAAGGCAACACAGCAGGCTCGGGAATATACAACCCCAACAACAACACCCGAATAGCAGAAAGACTCCCAGGATACCAAAATATCCTTCGGGCCGAACTAAATGCAATACTAATTGCCATAAAATCCATACAACCCACACAACTCAACACACACATATTCACAGATAGCCTAAACAGCCTATTTCTAATCAACAACCACATTCAACACCCGACATCACAACATCACCATCCAGACAAATTACTAATAGCAGCAATAGTATGCCATATACATTGGACCCCACACACTATACACATACACAAAGTACATGCACACTCGGGTATAATAGGAAACGAAATAGCCGACATACTAGCCAACGAAGGAACACTTAAAGAAAAACCATCCAACACCCCATACATCCACACAGCACACACCACCCCATACTGGCTAGCAAGCTGCCCCACAGCTACCCATGATGGCGCCATCCGCAACCTACACACATTTATAACAAAAGAACACCGCAACCGTGAATCGGCAGCTGCCAAAAATAAACACCCATACGTGGACAAATGGTTATCAAATACTCAAATACACCAAAAACTATCCAACCACTTCTGGAAAGATGAAAAAGTGACGGATGCCCAAATCACCCAAACGCTCAAATTTCGATATGCACAATACATGGGTAACCACCGGAAAACCATATTCTGGCCCCTCACCCATAAAAACCCCAACTGCACACTATGCCACCTCAACGACAGGGACACGTGGCCCCACTTACTATCAACATGTGAACACCCATACTTAAAAGGCCTGAGAATCGCAAGACACAACAAAGCGGTACACTATATTACCCAGACCCTACAAGCAAACAAAAACACTCGATTCCTCACATTAACTAACGCAGGTAACTTCAACAACAAACCACCTGAACAAACAACCCCAGAATGGCTCCTTAAATGTACATGCCAACAAACACCATGCCACTGCCTTGCCAAACTTAGACCAGACATACTATGCCTCATTGGAGCCCCAAACCATACCCAAACACCAATATCACCATCCCCCGCAATCACAACCCAATTCATTGAATTCACGTATTGCCATGATAGATATCCGGACCAAACACTCACACATAAGCACACCAAATACGACCCTCTTATCAGTGAAATACAAAGCAAAGGTTGGAAGACCAACCCCCTCATTACCATCACAGCAGGCGTCAGGGGCGCCATACACGAACACTCCATTAACAAACTTACCAACCTTAAACTCCCAAAAGCAGCCATCAAAAATCTCATGAAAAATATACACCAGAACGCCATCAAACATCTCACATACCTAATCCTAAATAAAAGAAAACTTGAAAACAAACAAAAACCTGTCTTACCACCTTAATGACATGGAGCAAATTGCTCATCAAAAGAGCCCACCTCATATGAGGCATAACACCTCATGCTGCATCATGGACACCCATGATCAACATCAGGTTAACGGGCTCAGTAGTCACGCCGGTACCGGGATACGGACGTTTTCTTTTCTTTTCTGCACAATAGTAATGCCCCTGTGAATAATTCTTTTGCATATCGTACTTTATTTGAGTCACGTTAACCGGATATCGCCAGGAGCTTTATGATCTGTATCGGAACATCACTGCATGAATCATTGAAGAAGCTTTAAAGGTTTGCACACCTTGGACAACTGCCAAAATAACTATAGTTAACTAGATTTTTTCAATACATTTTAGGGAACAACTATAGTTAACTAGAAAAATTTAAGACCATATTCAAGAACAACTATAGTTAACTAGAAAATTTCCAAGCATTATTATATATTCAAAGAAGTTTGCCTCTTGATGTGCTTCAGTTGAGGGTCTTTAATATGCTTGGGCCATTGAGGATCATCAAGAAACGCCTTTATATGATCACTCACAATGTTGGGCTCCGGAACAACCTCCATGTGCACCACCAACACAAATAACACACTACACTAAATAGGATATTTAGTGTTTGATTATATTTAATGTTGTTACCACTCTACCCTGCTCAACGCTAATTTTCAATTTTTTGACAATTAGTGATAGGACATATTTGAAGATATGTTGGAATTCTTCTTTTATCACTGTTTTTTCTTTTCTTTTCTTTTCATATCCTTACTAACACTAAATTCAAACATGTAACCTCCACATATTACCATAGTTGATATTTAGTGTTTGAGTTTACATTTAATGTTACTTACTTTCATAGGGTTATTGGTATTTAGTGTATGCGTTTGTATTTAGTGTATCAAACACTAAATATCCTATTTAGTGTAGTGACACTACAACACTTCAACACTACAACATAATTTTGTGGACAAGTTGCGCTCAACTTTAGTTAACTAGCTATAACTATAGTTAACTAGATTTTCTGGCAAACCAAATTTAAAACAACTATAGTTAACTACATTTTTTGGTAGGTCAAATCGCAAACAACTCTAGTTACGAAAGGCAACTAGTTAACTAATAGTTGAATTAGTTGGTTAGTTGTCCAAGGTATGAAGGTTTGTCTTACATAACTCTGTCGCTCCATAAGATTACATCGCTTGATAGTCAGCTTTGTAATCGCTGCTATATGTGTGATTAAGCTATACAGAAGACTAACTGGTTCGTTTTGCATCTTGACAATTTTGGTGCTGACCTATTTTCCTCTTGTTGATGAAATCTTGGAAACTCTGGGTGTTGGCTGGAACAAGTGTTGAAAGTTCTGCAAGTTCTGGTGGAGGGGTTCTTGATTCTAGATACGCATGTGAATGGCCTGCGAGCAACATTCCTACGCCCAGGATATTCAAGAGTTCCCCCTTTCCACACGCTCTGTGGGGGCAACCGGGCTTTGAAGGAGAATGGAAGTGCTGGAGATGTCAGGGAATTAGGTGGGTACCTTGCAAAGGGAACTGATGCAGCAACATGGCAAGATGTTGCCTTGGCTATGGGAGAGGGAGCTATGGCAAGATGTTGCATCAGCTGTGGATATAATAATATTGAAATGGAGCACCACCTTGTATCAATGTTGTATGCAATTTGTGTATCTTGCAGCATGTGCACTCAAGAACCCATGTATTTTTGTTTGCCAAAACCACCACGCGAAATATCTACTGAAAAGCACAAGAACACCATCCAACACCCTAAACCAAGGTTGAAGCACCTAGTCACCAACTGCAACCCAACCCAAAAACATCAAGTTTCCGTAATGAAGTCAAGTACACCATATATGGATCAAAAATACCCCCAACACACCTGAATACAATGTGGCTCTGTTGGACACCAACCCATTCCCACTAAAGGCCCACCCAACACCTACCCATTGCCATCGAAGATCCACCAAACACCAACCCATTGCCACCAAAGGAAGGGCCACCCAACAAGAACCCCTTGGCATCCAATTCCTGCATGTGGGCACCACATGTCTTTTCATCGCAATCTTGAAGCCACCATTGCTACCCCACAAAAACACAAGCGGTGTTGTGTAGCCAAACTGCCACCCAACGAAGGTACAATGAGCAGACATCATGCAAGGGTAAACATTGACACCCCAAGAAGATTGCATCCACCACGCGGCAATATACGCGGAAACCAGGAATATGGGCACTTGTGGCGTCATCTCCCCACTGCTAGCCAACATTGCTGGAAGCCTAAAGCACTGTTCACTACGAAACAGTAAGAGGAGAGGACTAATCCCATGCAAAGTGCCAATACGGGTAAACATACCACCCTTCGCAAACCCCATACATTGAACCTCCACCAAGGAGGGTTTCCTTTGGATCACCCAAACACTTAAACAATCCACCCAATTGGGCAAAGTGGGCATTTGGCAGGCGCCACCTCAAATGTCATGACCCTCACCCGTACACCACCTAGAGCCACCAAAACAAGGATATCAATGTGGGCACCTGCCATTTGACTTGGCCATCAAGAATACACCGAGTGTTGGCTACCACTAACTACTGGTGTCCTCAACCACTACTATGTAAACAACCATGGAGATTGATATGGACAGGTTTTCATGTAGTGAGAGGCCAAATTCATAATGAAGGTGTAGGAACAAAAATATCATCATTCCAACAAAATTTGAGAAGATGAAACAATGACAAAGTTGAAGTTATCAAGTTGGGGCAGCTAGCAGAAATGTGTTTCTAAATTTAGATTAAAATATACATACATGTTCAAAATTGGAAAACACACAAGTGAGAATCTGAGTTTAGTATGCCTTTTCTAGAGGTGGTCGAAGTTCATTGACTAGATGATGGGTTTCTCACATATTGAACTTGAATGCCATCTTTGGAGCATGTTTGCTTCAAGGTGTTGCCCAAACTGCTAAAGATAACTCAATCTTACAAGGAGCAACATCCGCATGCAAGAAAACTTGCCTCTTCGCTCAAGTCTTAGCAACCTTCTACAAGGATCAAATTCATCTTGGAGCATTGTTCTCCTTCATATAAGATTGAAACCTAACGGGACTTGCACCTGTCTCTTCTTGAAATATATAAGAATCACCATGCCAAGTAAGAGACCTAGGTGATGGATGTGAGGTGCGATTTAGAACACTCTCCCGGCAAGAGATAACCCCTCGGGTCACCGGGGGCAATAGAGGGTTAGAGGTTTCACACAACAAAAAGCTAAGGGCCACTTCACACACGATACCAAAGGCCCATGACCGTTGCATTCTAGGATCTCTCATTGGTCAAAAAGGCCGAGACCATCCAAGTTCACTTCACACTAGAAGGGAAAAACCTAAGAGCCCAAATAAAATATCACGAATGAAAAGTCTACATGGATTCCTACATGGCAAACTATAAACAACGTTTCATGGTCTATTGGAATCTACATGAAACTCACTCCAAAAGATAGGCAAATTCTGGCAGACCATGTTAGTGGTACGGCCTTTAGAATCAAGGGTCCTCACAACTAAGGGCTGGTTTACACTATGGACCATGAAGTTGGACCACGGCTCTGCAAGGCACCTGATTGGCTGCTAAAGTTGTCCCGGGACATCTTCGGTTTACACTAAGGAAAAAATGTCAGAAGGACCATGGAGGTCGAGGTCCCCAAAATACAATTTTTAAGGCCTAATAAATGCACTGACATGGTCCAACGGGTTTTGCGGTGAGAGAGGCAAGAGAGGTGGTCTGGTAGGAAAAGGCAAAGGCCCATGGCAAAGAAATGCCATTTTAATAAAATTTTAGTGAATCTACCCTCTATGTGCCTTAATCACATCATAGCCCAAGAGACATACCATCACTACCTTGCCCTACCCCTTAAACTGGCTCCCACCTGTTTCACCAAACAACGTGGGACATCTAGAACTCAAGAATTTGAGTGCAGATTTGTTTTCTTGCTCTACCAACTGCAGTGTTTGGAATTTTGGGGCTTGTAATATACCGTTGGAAAGGTCTTGAAAATGCCTTTCCAATGGTATATTACACGCCCCCAAAAAAATTTAAAAATTATAGTTGCAAAACGAAAAAGAAAAATCTGTGGTCATTTAGTGACTGTAGATTAGGGTGGTCAAAAGAACCGCAATGGGAAATCTTCTAACACTAATTATCAAAGAATTGAACTTTAGTGTTCAGCAAGGTAGGGTGGTAACAACATTAAATATAATCAAACACTAAATATCCTATTTGGTGTAGTGACAACACAAGGTACATGTCACATGTAAATTACATTGAACATGTACAAATTAAATCGCTCATTTTTTTGTTGTAAAACTTGTTGTGAGAAGATTTACAAGCCACATCTTTGACACATTTAACAAGAAGTGAAGACAAGTAAAGCCCAAGAGAAGACAAGAGAATGGTCAAACTTGAATTTTTTTCAAAATTGCCCTTTGTGGGCATGTATTAAAAAAATCAGCACCTTCACTTTTTGATGCATGGTCATTCTTCTTGGTCCACATTCGGTTTACACCTAGCGAGGGGCCCAAGACTCTCCAAACTAATTTTTTATGAAGTCGGACCATGGAAGTCGGACCATGGAAGTCGGACCATGAACTCGGACCATTGACAAAAGCCATCTTCCATGGTCCGACTTCATGGTCCATAGTGTAAACCGGCCCTAAGTTACATGGTCACGGCCCTTGCCTCGTGTGTGAAGTGACCTTTAAATGTTCATGAACCCCCTAAAGATACCTATCTACCTACTTGGAATAGGTGGTACCAAGGGTGACATCAGCTGTCCGTTCCCGCTGAGTCTCCATTGGAAATGAACCTTTTATGACTCAAAGTCCCTGCATCATAGCCACGTCAGCCTCGAGGTGCCACCTGCCACATCTCCCAAGACCCCTCTCTTCACCCGCAAGTCCCTCGGAAGCCGCCTCGTGGCCTCCGCAGAGCTTCGCCCTTCCGTCATGCGCGACAGCACCGCGATTCCTCCATGTCCGATTGCTGGCCCTCCGATCCAATCCGCCATCTCCATCGCCAGCTTGAACCGTGCCGCCCCCGCTCTCTGCGTTCCTCTCTCCTCCACCAGCTGACTCGCCACCAATCAACCCACTTGGGCCTCTCCAATCGCTCCGTTTGCTGTTTCATTCGCCTCTCACAGACGCACACAAACGGTGAAACCCTAGGGCGTACGCAGAGCATCGATCATTGGAGAACACCGTGCCGTGGTCGCAGAGCGTCGAATTTCTTTTCTTCTTGTTGGAGAACACTGCGCCGTTTGTTTGTTCGAGTTTCAAATTCTCAAATTCACTGAACCGAGTCCAATTGCTGCTTGATTTCGCCTCTACGGTGTGTTATTTACACGAACCGTGGAACCCTAGGGCACGGACTGTAGAGTTTTGTGATTTTAGCATTCGATTCGGATTTTAGTGGTTCAGTGGTCTTTCCATTGTCGATTTGCCTTGAGCTCTGGAATTGATGTGGGATTTCGCTTGTGGAGTTTCGATTAATTTATTATAAAGTAAGATAACCTTAACCTTCGTTTGTCTGAAGGTCCATAGTGCAATTCCGGTACCATATGCAACATGGAAGGTTGAGTGACGGTCCAGATTTTAGGGCTAATGTTTATGAGAATGTGAAAGGGTATTCAGTCCAACGATTTGACACCTGGATATGTAGATTGGTAACTACAACGAAGTGGAGATTGGAAAGTACAAGGGATTTGTGCAGTGGTAGAGGATGTTGTTGGAAGTGTTCAGCAAATTCTTCAGTATCGTGTCCTGTGTAAAGGTTGTGCTTATTATTGTCTACTCTTCCTTCTGTTTGATGTTTCGTTTCTTCGTCTGAAAGTTTGTTGACTTGAATGGTCTGAATACTCAATCAAATTGTTGTTCAGACAGATGGTTTATGCCAAAGGTGCCCTAACCTTTTCTACACTTCCTTGTATAGTTACTTTTATGAAGTGCAAGTTGATGGGATTGCTAATGTCAAAAAATGCAGAGAATATTGTGCTGCCATAGAACATGCATGGTGAAGCTGACTATGGGTATAGTATTTGAAAAGTGAACTGATTGGGGAAGGTTTCAATTGTACCAATGAATTCCTCGTCTTTGTATTTAAAAGATTCTCATGTAATAATCTGAGCAGTTTTTTCCAGCGTCAGACCCAGTTTTAAATTTGTATTTCGTCACTCGTAAAACATCAATCCACGCCAATGCATAGATAACCTTATCATGTTCAGAAAGCCGGTACTGGATCATTTAGCAGCCAAACAAGGACCTGTGAGACTTCTTGAATTTTTTCAGGGTCCATGTCAAAGTTATTTGATACTCAGTTTGCCCTGTACGCAAACGATGGCTGACTAATGGCTGACAAGAATCGACTATATAGTTTGACTGCATAGCTGGACGTTAAAAGGGACTAAGCATTTTGATGATGTCAACAGAAGTGCATACGAATACTGATGTTTTCCATTTTGCATATTGTTGGATGCAGTTACTTATTTCTAATAAATTTGCAACTGCTCATTATAAGCTCAAGTTTTGATGTCAATGTCGCAACACAAATACTCAGTGCTTTGGATTGAAACCTGGAATTTAGGATAGCCCTTCCTATTCTCCACTTATCCTTTCTCGTGGACAGAATACCTCAGTGGAGCTTGCAGTTCCTGAAGTTGGTGAAACTTTGTTGCTATGAACCTTTATAGTACTTTATTGTGAGTCTCATTTTGATTTATTCATTTGTGTTTTGGTTGTTCAATTGTTGTTGATTTGTAGAGAAGAGCGACGAAATCCTAAGGCGCAGAGTTTCAAGATGGATATGGAGAGCACCCGGAAGTGGCTCATGGAGCACAAACTACGAGCTGTTGGTATGTGCATGTTGAAAGAAATTTATGATTGATACTAAGGTTTATGATTGGGGTTCTATTTTGTGATGTTTGGGCTGATTAGGAGGGCTTTGAGGTTTTTGCATTGGAGTTGTTTGATGTCTTTGCATAACCAGGAGATGGAGGGATGGTTGGTGAACTAGATGATGGGACTTTGAAAGGAATTTAGCGTTTTGGAATTTTCTTGTCCCAAGGTTGAGAGAACTGTAGAGCTTGATTGCCCTAATTTGGTACTCGTAATTCGGTACTCGTTTGGAAGGATGCAGTTTGGTCATTGGAGTTTGTACTTCTAAGTTGGTACTCGTTTGTAAGGATGCTGTTTGGTCATTGTAGTTGTCTGATGTTGTCGTATAAGTACAAGATGAAATGTTAAAAACCTTTGAATGCTACTTGGGTCATGGAGCACAATTGATGAGCTGTTTGTATGAACGATTCAAGCCATTATACTTGTTGGTTCTGGATGCCAACATTTGAGGAAAGTTTAGGAGGTTTCTATACCCTGGTAGTTAATTGCGAAGACTTTGAGCTTTGGGCATGGAGTCATCTGGTGTTGTCGCATAAGCAGGGCATGTTAATTTGAGAATCCTCCACCAGGGATAGATTGCCTTATTTCTGGTGGAATGAAAAGGAACTCCTGAGGTGCCAGTCCTTGATGGGTATATGTTGAAAGCAATTTCACTTGTGGAATTTCCCTAGGGTAAGATTTTGAGGAGGTGTAGTACTTGATTCCACAATTTGTCTGAGGACGTCAATTATGGCTCATCTAATTACTCTGACGCTTATTAGTCATTGGAGGGAGAGGTAGCTGAAAATTGGGCAGCAGGGATTGGGATATAATTTTCAGACACCGAATACAACCTACAGAGAGCAGGTCAGGTGTTTGCATTTGGAAGGGGTATAAGTAGGCGGCATAGTATTTTTTTGTGGCACCCTAGAAATACTAGAAGGGGCTGAGTTAAAATTTTATGAAGGTTTCTGGTAGTATTTACGTAGCTTGCGTCTGGTCTTACTATTGGTATGGGATGTGTTAGGAAGAAAAATTCACTAAAAGAGGGAGGGGGATTTGCATTAATGAGACTCATCAAAATTGATTGAAATATTTTAATGAAAATCTGCTCATGCAATTTGTGTACTCAATACCATAGTTTTGCCTATTGCTTATTTTTGAAGATGAACTGTTTTACAATTTGGCATTTTAGGTGGGTAATGAAGTGTCTTTCATTCTCTAGCACGATATTATAAGTTGTATTACTGGTCCTTTTTATTTGGTAATATCTGGATTTTGTCAAATTCAAGATTGTATGAAGTAGGGTAATGGGGAGAGGGCTTGGGGCGTCTGTAAACTCATCCATCGTGGATCAAGGGTCTCCAGTGAAAAAAGTCCCCTATAAGATCGAGGGCTGATTCATTCCAATTGGACACCACTAGACTAAGTTGGGGTCTCTGACTCTGTTTCCGGGGTTAAATCGTCTTAAAATAGTCATTTACAGGTTATAATATAATTCACTGTGTTTTCACCTTCGCAATGGGTGAGTTTACATAGACACCACGAATCCCTAGCCATAGGGAGAGGGGGAATCAAATTCGAAAATGCAGAATTGAGAATGGTTGGTAGGATTTTTGACAAGGTTCTTGAACCTTAGACAGCCGACCTCTACAGCCTGTCCTCTGCTGCATGTATCAAGAATCTAGTGAAGCAACTGTTTAGTGGGAAGTAGATAGAGTTCTGATTGGGTTGGAATCCTTTTGAAGATAAGATGCTGTCTATAGACATAGTGCATGTATCAGGTGTGTACAAAATCTGTGGAACATTTGCCTTGGTTTCGGTTGCTTACTGGACATAACACCAACTTTCATTACATGCACAACATGTTGTCTTTGACTCTTCAATAACTTCAGTTGTAATACTTTGCTGTATTTTGTACAGTGTTAGTTAATATTTCAAATGTACCCCTGAATATATGGTGGATAGGCTTCTTAGGAGTTTCTTGAAGCACAACTTCGGCAGTATGCTTGAATGACCTTTTTGTTGCTTCTGCTGATGAGAATATGTGACACATTGGCAGGAAGTCTATGGGCTACATCATTGTTAGGTTCATTTGCATACAACTTTTCACAGCCTGGGATGAAGACAAGTGTTAAGTTGATACACGCCAGGTGGGTCACACATGGATTGGAGTTGAATTTCAGGTTGATAGAATGGGCATTAAGTTGCCTGAACATTGTTTGTTGGAGATTGAATGATCAGGATGTGTAAAGGTCTGCTCATGACATATAGATGCACACCTTTTAAGCTTCCTGTCAGCAAGTCTGTTGTTTGTAAAACATCATTTTCATGTTAATCTATAACATTTGTGAATTTGCTACTGTCATCTCTGTCCTGGCCTATTTGAAATGAATTTTTGAAGGTTTAGGCTATGCAACTAGTTCATTCCCTTCATACATCTTTTGCAAAAGAGTGTGCTTCATTTTGTATATCTTTATCTGGGTCCTCTCTAGACGTTCAATTGATAAAAGGAACAGGGAAATCCCTTTTCCAGGTACGGGTAGTAACTGTGTAGGTTCATTGTCCCTTGCTTGTTCTGGAAAGATATGGCTGATCATGGTAATGTTGTCTGTGAACAGGTTACATGCACAGGCCCTGACGTTGGCAGCACTTGCAGGCAGTGCTATTGTGGAATATTACGACCATCAATCTGGAGAGAAGGCCAAGCGGTATGAGAAAAACATCCAGTAACTTAATATACACTAACACCTACCCTTGTAATATCTGCCGGGGATTTTGGTGTTGAATACAAATTGCTTAACCTGAAGATTGGGCACTCCACAATTTTGTTATTTTTATGAATAAATACTTCTGACCCAGCATAGAAAGGCCATTTTTGTATTGCTGCAACATTTATTCATGATCAGACCAAGTGAAGGTAAAAGATTGCCAACCTGATGTAGAAGTTCAACCTGGACGGACACAATCGAGTATCTTTAAAACTTTCATATGGCGGAGGTAGTGGTTATGCCTATGTAGACTTAGAGTCATAGGCTTGTCCAGGTTTTTGTTATAGTTTATGCATTGAAGTCTTTCTATAAAGAGTTGAGAAGGGTAGAGAGGTAGTAGTACCCTCTCCCATGATGCAATGGCCTTGTCTCTCTAGTCTGGAAATCTCAAAAATACGAGATGCATTGTAAACAATGAGCTACTGTGGTCCTGAATTCTGTGCTGTACATTTGCGTTTTTTGGTGCGGGACAATGGGTTATTAGTTTATAGCTGTCTTGCTATAAGCGGCAGGCAGGAAGACATAAGGTAGAAAAACTGAAAATGGTGAATGACCACTACACTGATTATATGGTATTTAGGGTCACATGTGTAATAGTGTCACTTACCCTATTTTGAAGTATATACTAGGTTACATTGATGATTAACAATTGTACCATAAGTGTGTCTCATGACACTTGGCATGTGAGTGCCCTTACTAATATCTTAGCATGAATATGTTCAATAGTGTTATGAGGTGGATGTTTATGTTCCACAATGGTCTACAAGTTGATTAAAGTGTACACAAATGACACTTGCCATTAATATGCTCAAAAGTATCTTCCCCTTGCATACTAGAATGCAAGACTATCATCTAACATATCCAATGTGCTACTCTAAATGTCATATTGAAGATATTTTTTTCACTTGAAGAAGTTTCTTATGTTGACCAATGGAATCATATTGGTAATTAGCAGGCGTGACACTTTGAGACCTCTAGGCATCTAGTTTAGGCCCTTTGTAAATAGTGTACATGACACTAAATACCATAACAATGTACTAGTGCACTAGACTAGGGGTAGTATAATTCTTGTGTGGACCCAAAATGGCTAAAAGTGGTGGCCCGAAAAGGATGCAATGATAGGTGGGATGCGATGAGTGGCCAATTAGGTGTTGTGTCACACCTCTTGCGGTCACTTTTGGGTGCCATTGAGTTAATTGTTTTGTGTGCATGCGTATGCAGAGTAGGATATTTTGATGCTCAAATTAGGGAGACTAGTGTACAAATAGGGGGTTTGATTTACTTGCCTCTTTGGGAAAATGTAAGTGATCATTTATAAGCAATAAATTTACGAAACAACTTGCATTCCTCATCATTTCAAAGATGGGAGTAGAGGTTATGTATGCATGTGATACATAGTGATGGTTTTGCGTATACTTATCAATCTTACATGTTGGAAACATGGAAATTTGCAAAAAGTTAAGAGTTAAAAGTGATATATGTGTTTACAACAAGACCTACATGTCTTGTGACTGCTCCGGAACCTTTGTTCATCTATCCAACATAAAAACTTGACCCCTAATAGGTTTGTGGTTGATTCATCTCAAATGACTTCAACTGGACTAATTTTGGGGGTACTTATGTGAAGCTGATTCTGATGTCAAGTCAACTAAACAATGTGACATGCGGATTTCAGGGCTTTTATGTTGGGTGAATGAGAGGTACCCTTGTATTGAGAATTCCCTCTCATCTTATCTCAATGGTCAAGTCCACTGGGTTTATAGTAGAAGGGTGGTGAGTGGCACTGGATTTAATCATTGGAGAAATTCAAGTTTCTACATATTACTCGATCCTTTATCTATTCATCTCTGAGTACTAAAGGTAAACCCCCTGCAATCTTAAGAGTACAAATGTGTTCGAATCCAGCTTGTCTCTGGAGGAAAACGGGCAGTGCACAAATCCTATGTAGTTTCTACTGCCTATAAAAATGTGTTGATTTGGATAATATGTTGAGAATTTGATGATGGCACCAGGCATTCGTGACAACTGCATATGTTGTGAAGATTAATGGCCGCTGTCATGCCGTAGGCATGATCGAGGTGAGCCACCATACACAAATTACACTAATTGGTTACTAAAGTTTAATGTTCCTTTTGTTCTGAAATACATAACCTGGATTGGTGATATGAAATCACATAATATTGCTTCCCAAGTGGCATGGGTTGTCGCAATTTATGAGCATAACTGTATGCATCAGGTAGAAAGTGAAATCTGCAGTGAAGTCTTTCGTCGACATGATCAGCACAGCACTACCAGGCTGGCCAGTCCCCATTCTGCAGTCCCCAGGTTGAAGTCAGTCTTCCAACATTATAATCTATATGCAAAGCTTTTAAGCTATTTTGTGTAAAAGGTGACTCTGTTTGTCTAGTAATCAATACACTAAATATTGTATTTAGTGTCACTTACTATTTGGAGTTGCTATATCTTTTTTTTACTGTAAATGTAATTTTCTATCAAGTAAAAATATTGATGTTCTATAATGTCCAAACAACCAAATTGATCTTTTTTAGCAAGAAAATGAAACATCTAATAAATAGTTATAGCATTGTGTGATTCCAAATAGTAAGTGACACTAAATACAATATTTAGTATGATGAGTGTTTCACTCCAAAATGACATCAAGGTTTTCTTGTGCTCTGGAATGCTTGAGAGTTTCTATTTAAGGATATCCTTGACATGTTATTGTTACACACAATCTTCATTTACACAGCTGGTCCTTTTTTTCCCCCCTCGTTTGACCAATTTTGTCATGAAAAGTTTGTTGTTGTTTGGTCTTTTCTTGACTTATACAAAGCACTAAAAGTTGGTGAGGTAGTCCCAAACACTATTTTGACCTTAGGTTGGCATTATATGTTTGTCAAGTGCAAATTGTGGTAGCCCCCCCCCCTCCCCGCCGAACAATAAGAGCCTATTAGGGTGCAAGCACGGTAAAGTGGACAGCTCTTGATCCTTGCTCAGGTTTAAGTGAAAGTGATCCAAAACAATATACTAACTTTGAATTTTATGAAATAAAAATTCATAAACATTTAGAAAACATATGAATCTACAAAGCCAAGCAATTTATGCTCACAAAAAACAATTTCAAACAACGTATATGTATTTTAGAAGACGGTGCAAGTGGTGGTGCAAGTGGGTGTCATTGAAAAGATAATTGTCAAAAACTTGTTTAAAATACAATTACATTACATTAAATTGATGAATTTTAGAAAAAAAATTACGATGACCTCAAGTTTATAATGAATTCAAGGAATATGAAAAGAAATTCCAAGTTCAAAATATTTAAGGTCATGAAATTTACGTTCAAAACTATATTTAGTCAGCTACTTTTACGCGTCACTTTTGATGATAGGTTTTGAAGATCTCATATTGATATTCTATATTTGAGTACCTAACTTAACAATAGAGGTCATCATGAAAAATAATCTATTTTAAACAACATTTGCTACTACTTATAGGCGTTTGACCAAGAAAATCATGGCTTTCATATACCGGAGCACTTTTTTGGTCCACTTTACTATGCTTGCACCCATTACACTGTACAATAATTGTTTTTCCTCACTGCTCAAGATGTTATTGTTGACCTTCTCATTCCATACATACTTTGTTTTGTAAGATCTCAACTTATTCATCTTGTGTTTCATATTGTTATATCTTGAATGAGCAATCTGACATATCTATTATGTGGAGGCGTGTTTCTTGTCAATGTCATGGAGAAAGTTAGGTTGTATGTCCTCACACCTTCATCGTGCCCAAGAACTTTAACTACTAAATCTTTCCGTAACCTAAGATAGACAAGCCTACTATGAGTACTTCTAGGCCCTTTTGTCCTATTCTGATGTGGAATCAAAAAGTTTTAAACTATTTTTCAAAAGAAACTCCAATATTTTTTCAATTTTCACACGAATCCAAGGCTACAAGAATGAAACGAAGGTGACAAAACGTCATTTTAACGCGAATATTAAATCAAAAACTTACACGATCTTCTTGAGTGGTTATATAGATGTGCATAATGCAGTCAGTTCTAAGTGGCCGTTGAGCACTAACTTTTCCACTATTCCAACCAATGACCCATTAATTGTAGAAGTGTTTGTTTCAGAGCTATATCGAACAATTTTACACCCAAAAGTAGGTGTTTGAATAAGACATGTCCATGTTTCCTACATTAACCTTCTAAGTCTAATCATGTGTTGGCAGGTACCTCAAACCTCTTCTGTTCTCAAGCCAAGGAACAGGCCTTCAGAATCTGCTCTTCTATGTCATGGGTGGAGGAAAGTGGAGCCTTCCACCAGAGAGAAATTATGGGTAATCCTTTCGTGTGAATAGCATTTCAGAAAGCTCCTAAAATTTGAACAAAACCAACTTTGAAAACATATACTACTTATTTGTTGGTTACATCACTGTTTTACCTGATATAGTGTGAACACATAAGATACTGTTAAGTTGGTGTGATTCACACCACTTGTTGGTCTGGTATATAAGGTGGATATTTCATAAACTGTGAAAATAACACAACCTGGACCATGGGAAAGGGAGATTGGTGGTGCACTGTGTTTTTGTGGTTGGAGTCGTGAATATTTTCAGAGTGGTTACACACTTTTTGGATCAAAATTGAATTTACTACAATTTCTCAAACACAAAAGTTTGTCAGAGCCAGAAACGGTATCCTGGAGTCTGACAAATGCACACATTGTTGAGACTAATTCGAGACTGCAATGCACCCAAAATCAATCAATCATTTGGCATGGAAACAACCAGTGCCCGGGAAGTTTTTGGGCATAGTCGGTCAAGATCCTAGTGATTCTAAATCCAACCGGTTACATGTTGACATCTTCCGGTTCTGCTTTATTTATTTGAGGTATATTCTATAGATTCCTCTAAAATGATGGGTAATTCTCCTGAAGTCTTGAACTTCAGCCAGTTATTTCTCAAACTCAACCGGTTCATCTGTAACTAACCGCCGGTTCTCCCCAAGCCCTGGAAACAACCACTTGGGATGGTGTCCTTCTCCACGCCTTCCTAACCTAATGGAGTGTATAATTGTGGAATAATATTTTTTAAGTCACCGTTTTCACTGCTGCCTTTGGGCTGGGGCGAACCAACCCGTATATCGGTACCTTACCGGGGAGGGCGAACGGCTGGGGATTCGTGGCACTCACTTAAAATCAACCATCCTACATATCATGGATGAAGTGGCTCCAATACAAAAAGATCCCCTATGGGGTCGAGGGCCGATTCATTCGAATGTGACATCACTAGACATCCGGTAAGGTACCAATGTATGGGTCGGTTCGCCCTGGCCCTGCCTTTGGCACAACTGGAGGTGTGGACACGGTTTTCGGTATATCTACCATAGGTGAATGCATGATACAAATAACCAACATCAAATAATGGTACCAAGGAACCTACCCTGTGGGTATCAAAATTGTAATGCCAATCAAATATTGATATTTGGTGGGTGTGTCAAGGGGAGGAAATCTTGAGTCTTACCCATTATTATTTGGGTCGATATTGTTCTAAATCATATTGGTACTAAGACCTTTCTTTTTTTTGCTTAGATATGAAGGTTCTTATAATATGGTATATAGACTTAAATGGTATCCAAAGCAAAAATACTGTTAAATACCCATACCTTACTAATATCAAAAGAAAAATGTGAAATCCTCATTGTAGGTACTCAAATCAATGAACAAGGAGAACCAAACACTACACTAAAATAGGATATTTAGTGTTTTATTATATTTGATGTTGTTACCACCCTACCCTACTCCACACTAATTTTCAAATTTTTGACAATTAGTGTTAGAAGATATGCTAGAAGATATGCTGAAATTCGCCTTTTGTCAGTGTTAATTTTTTTTCTTCATATCCTTACTAACACTAAATTCAAACATGTAACTTCCACATATTACCATAGTTGATATTTAGTGTTTGAATTTACATTTAATGTTACTTACTTTCATAGGGTTATTGATATTTAGTATATGTTTTCGTATTTAGTGTTCGTATTTAGTTACAGATGAACCGGTCGAGTTTGAAAAATAACCGGTTGAGGTTCAAGACTTAAAGAAGATTACCGATCATTTTAGAGGAATCTATGAAATATACCTTAAAAAATGAAGAAAGACTGAAAGATCACAACATGTAACCAGTTGGACTTGGAAACACTAGGATTTTGACCAATTATGCCCCAAATCTCCCCAGACACTGACTTATAATCGGTCCACACTGGTTCACACATTCATGTGCAGTTGCAACGCGCGATCTGTTTGCTACTTTCTTGGTGATCATGAACTTAATTATGTGACTTGATCAAATTTGGACAATTACAGGCACCTCCATAATTTTATCGGCAATAAAATAATCATTATTTCAATCTCCTCATTGGAGTATTTCAACAGCTCAATCTATATATATATATATAACTTCCATCCTAACATTACTCGGCTGATTGTGAATATCTCCATAGGATATACCACAAAAATCTCAAAGGTTACAAGTACAGAGTTCCACATCTTTACAGAGGAAATATCTTGAAGTCTTAAATTGCTCCTGTTAAGTTTGCTCATCACCCCTGGGAGATATTCTCAACACCAGCCAAGGCGAAAAATCGATTGATCCCCATGAGCACAAGTATGTATTGTACCTTTAAGATATTTCCAACTTCAACATGGGAGTTCCCTTTTTGAAAGTCGAGATTTCGGCACTTCTCGCTACTACCTTATACTCTGTCTGTGGCGCAGAATGATTGACAGAGTCGAGTTTCAACAACGGAATCTCAAGTGATAAGTTAAAGACTAGATTCTTGGTAATTGCAGGTTTGGCTGAAAAACTATCGTGTTCTCAAAGCACCTGCACCGCTTTCAATCACATCCACTTGCTAACATGGACTATTGCCAGGATCCTTGGATTAGTGACGATATTTAAGGAACAATCGTACCATTTAAGTGTACAGGCGCGTGAATTGTGGCTTGGGATTTGTGACAGCAAATGTAATTAAGGAGGTCCGGTAAAAACATGTCCTCGAAAGCTCATTCCAATGTGATTTCACTAAGACTGCTTGTGGGTTTCCTCTCAAATGCAAGGGAGTTTCAATGTTTTCATGTTCTGATGATTTACATGGTTGCCACGAATTTGTGGTTGTGAATTGCTCTATCTCATTTATGTGAGCTTCTTATAACTGACTTTTCCAACATTGTGACCGTGTAGTCAATGAGATCATACAAACACTCGTGGAATTAGTGAATCCTCAAGTCAACCATACCTATCAATTAACAAATTATGTGGGGGAAATTTTATTTATATATATATATATATATATAATGAATTCTCAAATTGAAGATTAGGCTATCACTCATATTATAACAGTATATTGGGTTTCAAAATAGTTAGTGTCAAAAGGGTCCAAACTACACACTAAATATGGTATTTAATATCACTTACTATTTGGATTTACATGGTGCTATATCTTTTTATTATAGATGTGATTTTTTCCAAGTAAAGTTGTTAATGTTCTATAATGTCAACCAATTTAACATTTCTTGGTAGAATATGAGATATACAGTAAATAGATATAGCAATGTGAAACACCAAATAGTAAGTGACACAAAATATCATATTTAGGTTGATGAGCTGTACTTTATTCTCTTTAAAAAAAAGCCTCAATGAAAATTTTGCTAAACTTTCAAGTTCCAAACTCAGTACACTGTTTTGATATTTGGCGTGACTTACGGCGCCATAATAAGAGTAAATTTATTATCGTAGTTGCCATTTTTTCTGCCACCAAGGATCCGGTATCGTCTATCATATCATCTAACACGGACATCCAATGCGAAGATGTTGATAACAATAGGTTGGATATTTACTGTCACACTATCGAATGTTGTTCAATGATTTCGATCTCTACAGAAACATCTGAGATTTCAATATTTGGTGTGACTCACGGCGCTACAAACTTTATTAATTGTTACCATGAATGCCATTTGTTACCAATGAAAATTCTGTTATCATCAATCATACTATCGTACTACATGGACATCCTATTGCAGAGATATTCATAACACTAGATTCGATATTTACTGTCACATTAAATAGTGAATGCAGTATCATGACGATTTCAATCTCTACAGAAAACACGGAAGATGATGCGAGCAGGTCCATCGTTTAACCATCAGCAATGCCTGCGATTTTGATTTTTTATTGTTTTTGTTTTTGTTTTGGAAGCAGATGTCGGATTTCGACCGCCCATAATTTGCTTACTCGGCAGGCATTCGCAGCAAATGTGATGAGCACAGATCCAGAAACTGGGATTGATCTTCATCTCCTGGCACTTTGAGTGTTGATAACTTATCACTCAAGGTAGCAGCGCCGCCTAAATTCCGTTAGTGATCCTATTTTGACATTTTTTTTGGGTGGGGGGGTCCTCCAAGTGGACAACCACATACTTCAAAACGACAAGGAATACTAATGACGTTCTATTAAACATAAACATCTCAACTCATTCATTGAGAAGATTAAATTATAAAAAAATTAGAAATCAACACTCAACACAACTTAAGGTATGCGGGAGCTTTTCGGTTGCTTTTCCTATATTTAATTATTGTGTGATTAGGGGTGGATCTACGAACAAACACCATAAAGACACGTGTTTAAAAGCAATTGGACTACGTCTTCCATTTTTATTAAGTATGCCACCTCAATAGTGAACACAATTGGGAAAACACTTTGGGTTCCCTATGCATTCGCTAGCACGCACGGAGAAGGAAAAGAAAGAAAGGAAAAAAAGGGGGGAAAATAAAAAGGAATAAAAAAAACTTAAGATCCCCTTGGAAGGTTCTTTTGGGCTATTTGAAACAATTCTAGGATAATGCCTTTTAGTGTTTTCATTGTCAAGTTCCATCCCCAAACATTATATCATTTGAGTTCAATTTCAACTTGTTTTAAACTTCTATTGGTACGTTTAAGTCCGATATTATCTCCATCAAGTTTTCATACCTATGTATTCAGCTAAGAAATCAACAAACATGCACTTTTGATAACCATAACCAAATCACGGTCCGAGGTATGATTTCAGCCCGATTTTTGTTGATGCTTCCTCATAGATTTGCTAATGTAGCACAAGTTTTATTGTGTAGGTCTAATCAACAAAAGTCGGAGAACGTGGAGAACAAACCAAATAACAACCACATACCTTATTCGTTTTTGTGGGGGAGTAGAAGTAAATTATGTAAGCACTTCATAACATTTTTTTCAATTGTGTATCTATGAACTGTGAGGTCGGGAACATGTTGTGCATTATGCCCCTTTTGTTTTTGGTTTCCCCCACATTTTGGGTGTACTCGGCTTGAGTATTGTTCATTAGCTAATAACAACACCGGCAATTGGACCAATCTCACACATGATCACCAAGAATAGTCTTTATTTGCAAAGCACAACATGTGGACACCGCTTGCATATTAATGTGTATATAGAAGGCATTTAATTATGATGCATAATTTGATGGCCAAGTTGTTGGGCCTAGTTTGCCAGCATGTTTTATTCCCTATTATGATGGACACAAGCCCACATGTCTCCTTATGAGAAGGGAGCAAGTAAAGGCGCACGAGTAATGCTATGTTAGATTGCCAAGAGATCTTGATTTCCATTAATCATAAATAAAGTCACCTAGTGTCAAAATTTCACAAACTCAATTGCATTAACCTCCTTATGAATTTGAAACATTTCCCGTGAAACGTTTTGAACATGTTAAGGGTCTCCACTCTCAGTGTCCCCAATACGGTATGTGGCCCTTTCGTGGGCACTCCCAACTTCGTAATTAATATCAACCATTGGATCAAACCGGAAATTCTCTTATCCAGTTAGCAATCGCGAATCACATGGCTTGTCATTCTGAGTTTCATAATTGGAGTGGAGATGTCAAAGTTATAGGAGGTCAGAGTGGAGATTTCTCTTTCTACCTATTTAAGTAGTCATACGCTCTTCGAATTGCATTAACGCTTGTACCTAGAATGGTCAATATATATTTGAGCACAAATTCCAATCTCATTTTACCATGTGTCTTTTGTGTCCATTATCACCAATAAAAAATCTCCACATACTACTAAAACAATGATGCACAATTGAGAAGAGTGACCACATAAGGTCCACATACCTTATACTATGGACACACTTCTACCTTATCACCTATCATAACACCATGTTAAGTGCTAAGGTAGATGAATCTTAAATGGTTACTTTTTGATCCAACTAGCCCACTTCTCCTAGGATATAAAACACACGATTAGTACCAGATAATTAGCAAAATTGAATCGAGGCCATAACAACTTTCCTCGTAATTTTTCGGAGCTTTGAAATTCCTATTCATTATCAAGATGAAGACTCTACTGCTGATTAAATAGTCATATAGGTCCTCCCCAGTTATGTTCACTATTGGACCTAGAATGATTATCATATTATGAGCATGCAATCCAATCTCCTTTAAACACATGTCTTTTGAAAATCCATTCTTCAAGGCACACCAAAACCCCACACCACTCAAATATAGATGTCCAAAACCGAATAAGTGTTATCTACCTAACCATCCAAAGCACTCAAATATTGTAGGGTTGTGATCTCTCACAAATAGACCGATGTGCAAGAAACCCCACCTAGAGTCATCAAAGCACATGGGTTAGTTAAATTGGTTGCAACTTGCACCGGTCTTCATCCCAAAGTTTGGGAGATCTCGCACGCAATCCATGTCTCGACAAACTATGACATGTCGTGACTCGCGGAGCTTCCAAATTGCCATGCTCCATTGGTGGTGAGGTTGATTAATTGGCTTCATCATCGTCTCATTCGTCTCCCGAATCTTGACGAAGTTTTAGTCACCATCCTATTGTGCTAGTGGTGCACGCAAGGGTGCTTCGAACGGCTTCTAATTGGAGCAGGATTTAGTGGAGCAATCACGGGAAGAAGGAATCTACCGCAACTCTAAATTTCTAGAGGGAGGCCCTCCTTCAAGCAAGGCCAATGCCTCATGCGGGGGGACTCATCAATCATGACACACTTTTGGAAGCGCCGTTTTTCAATTAGGGTTTACATTGGAAGCTCTCCTCCTTTTACCCGTCAAAGTAGTTATTTTTCAAGTGAATGAGATTGATGGGTGCTCTAGTTTGGTTTTATGGAATATTATTATGATTTTTTCAAGAAATAAATAAAACGATAAAAATGGGGTTTGGTATGCGGAGGTAGATGAATTTTGGACTTGCCATGTGACGGGGTATCTTTGGGAATTTGGTCTTAAAGTTGGTCAAGGAGAGGATTATTGCAGAAAAAGAAAAAGAGAAACCAACGTCAGGTAATCCGATGTGAATTTGAGCCCGTTGGCCCTACCCTATTGAAGAATCCCCTTGGTGCAGGGTGGGGTTTACTACCTACCTTCCGGTGGGTGGGCTCTTGTTTGTATGTATATATAATACCAAATAAAATGATATAAAATACATTATTTTGATATCCATTTACTATGTTGGGGGGGAGTACTGATTCTTGTTTATTGTCGCGTTTTCTCTTATTAAGTACTAGGTATGTGAGATATTTGATGGCTATTTGGTGGATGGTTTTCATTGTTTTTTATTTAGTGATGTGGAAATATGTAGGATTATTGCATACAAGTGCGCCTCTCATTCATCCACCTAATCAATCCTTGAAATAGTCTGTAGGCTAGATGTTAATTGTTTTAGACAAATCGACACCGGAGTTGTCTACTAAGATCCCAAATTCGTCTAGTGAATTTCATTTGAAATGAATCAACCGCAAACTTGTATGGAACTGGTTTTTAACACCAATGAGTCAGAGGTACATTCATATGCAGCAATTCCTCTTGCGAGGCTAGTCATTTTTTTTAAGGAATTTTGATTTTAAACTATGGTGAAAAACACCAATTCTAAGTCTTACAAAATCTCTCTCTTGAATCAAGGTTGAAAACGAACATTTCTACCCCCAAAAATGAGGGCCTCTCAGGACCAAGCTTCCCAAGGCTAGGTACATGTAAAGGACATATTTGTTTCACCTTGGCCCACCGAACTTTGTTTTGAAACCAATGTTTTTGAACATGTGTAATACCCCTCTTGCATGATACTCAAGCGGTGATCAACTTAAGGTCACAAATAAACCGTTTTCCTCATAATAATCAAAAAAATAACAAGAATATCTAATTCATTATCAAAATGAAGAACCCACTTTCTTTCTTTTTCAGTGATCACGTTGAAGTCCCCTCAATTTCAAATGCTCAACAAAACAACTAACAAATTTTAAACACATAATCCAATCTCTTTCAAACATGTGTCTTTCTCCTATCTATTCTTAGATCCACATGTAACAACATGTCCACTCAAATATTGTCGGTGTCTGATCAAGGTAAGTGACAAATTAAGGCCTTTTTTTGAAACCTTACGCTCGTTTCTATCTCACTTAAGTTTTACATCATGAGTAGTGATAATTATACTTGCAAGCATGTGATAATTATATTGGTATATTAAGTTGCAAGCAATGTGCCAAAAGGTCCACACAACCTTGCATGTTATATACAACTACATATATAAACCTACCCTTTAGGCTTCTTGGAATATAAAATCAATTTTCCTTTCATATTTTGGACTTGAATGAAGGCTTGAAATGGATGGGCAATTAAGGCACATTTCCATTTCCATCGCCGGCCCAATTGCGTCCCATGTCATGTGATGGTCTATTTCTCGTGAGGTGCATCTAGAAGCCCACCTTTCGAGCAACAACGTGCTCCTTTAATTGGCACCTTCTCTCCGCCCTTGAATTGCTTGTGCGATTCCAACTACCAATTGTTGATTATGAACTAAAGAAAGGGCTACACATGTTTTTTTGAATAGTAGGATAGTGCAATACACAGTAATTTCTATATGTGCACGTTCCTGTGATCCACACTATTTTATGAGGTCCATGTATTTTCCAATGGTGGAGACCACACTAAATAGTGTATTTAGTGTCACCAATTCTATTTGTCTTGCTCAATACTAATTGAAAACCAACCATCAAAACTTGGGGGGATAAGACTTCCACTTAAGGTGAGAGAAGTCGTCCATACAAAGCACCTCACTGGTGTATTAAATACTAGCAGACTCGGCCTCAAGATTGGTCTAGTTTTGTGCACTTCTAAACTCAACATATTTCACAATTTGGCCCCTATGAGCCATACTGGCATGGATGAGATCATTCTAGGCTCTATGACATATTTCTGAAACATTCATCTCCTCGGAGGAGAAGGTGATTCTACATCTGGCGCACCAAATGTGCCAAATAATGGCCCCTCTAAGCATATCTCAAGCGAACATATGTTGTTTAGGTGGGTTGACATCAGGGTCTAGGCCCAATACATTTGGGGTCCAAAACACCCTTTAATAGACCTTACTTTCACACTCAAGATTGGACTCAAGCTTGACGACTGGTTTATCAACAATAATGTACTATGGTCCACCTATGAAAATAGGCATTTCATCACAACCTACCCATAGCCACACAACCATCCAAAGGAGGTGGCGAACATACATTGCATGTCAGATTTGTTATAACACCGACGTTCCTTTTTCCTTCCTTTCTTGGTTTATCAAAATAAGAGGAGTAATTTATTGAGTGGGAATCGCCTGAGACTTGGCAGGAAAGTGATGCCACTTTAGCGCCACTTCGTTTCTTTTCATACCTTGGACCTGGATGTGTAAACTCCTTGAGTTTAAAGTTTTGCTCTCACTCTATAGGATCGCTCAATTTTGGAGTTTCTTTGGTCTTGGACCCTAGTGTGAACCCACCCTCAACGTGACTATTATCATTATCTTAATAAATTGTATATGTTGTGTTTGATTATATAACTTGAATTCAATATTAGTATTAGATACCATTGTAGCATTACATAATTGTACCAAACGATCATGTTACCCTCATTCAATTTATGAAAATTGTGTCCGAGTATCGTTATTCTCTTATCATTTTGATAATTAGTGTAATGCTTAAGTGGTTTTACTTGGGAAACATGTGCACATATATGCATAGTCTTGGACAATTATTTTGATCCATAGTCTAAAATGTACATATCCAAAGAAAACCATTTAAAAAATCTACCATCTAATAACACTTTCGAGATCTAAAATCCATTCAGGCTTGGCTCAAAAAAAACTTACCCCTTACCCTTCCGTTCCGTTCCTTGTTTGAAATCTCTATTGTGCTCATGTAGTTTCTCATTTATTGTAAGACCCATATGCGCAGACTTTGGAAGTAACATGTGGGCCTTGTGTAAGGTAGATGGGTCTTGCATGGTACTTCTTCCTACTAGCCCACTTCTCCTAGGATACGAAACATGCGATTAGTACGAGACGGTTGGCAAACCCACATCAAAGCCATAGCCGCCTTCCTCATAGCTTTCGAAGGCCATATGAATATCTTATCCATTGTCAAAGTGAAGATCTTCGAGCTCATTAAATGATCACATAGGTCTCTCCAACCCCCCACCCCCCCCTCCAAACACTTATGTTGACTATTAAGCCTATAATTATTATCACAGTTTGAACACGCAATCTATTAACACATGTGTATTTTTTGTATCCATTTTTGAAGCCACACTGAACCATATACCACTCAATATAGGTGTCTGATTGACATAAGTAACCAAATTAGGCGTGTCTACCTTAGTCGTTCTTCTTAGTTGGTGAAGACATATAATTGAGTGATATGTGGCAAGATTTGTAGTTCCAAATGACAACCAAAAAGGCATGTGTTACAATGATATTGGACTATGTGTTCCATTCTAGGTCCACTTGTTAACAACCCCCCCCCCAAATTGGGTTGCTCTTCAAATTGTTACAATGTCCATTTTAGTAGAGTTTGGGGAAAGACCTTAGGAGGTTTAGCTTGGTTTCATAGTTCCTTCGCAATGCTATCTTGTGGATTATTTGGAGAGAGTGGAATGACCTTGTCTTTCATCAAGATACGTGGGATGTGAATGGTCCAAGATGACCCCAAACTACCGGATGATAATGGAAAGGTACCCAAACCGAATGGAGTGGTTGGCGGTTCGATTTCCAACCGTGAAATCGTCTCTCTACTTGACGGAAAACTAGCTAGGTGCTCAAGCGCCTCCTGTGTTCCAAAAAAAGACAAGAAAAAAAAGGAAGAAAGTGGGATGTGAATAGAGTCCATCCGGTTATTTGCAAGGTTTGTCTTGATTATGGCATAATTGAGTGGCATAAGATTCTTGAGCTTACATGGAAACTCTTCTTGTTGCTCAACATATTTTCAAGAAAAAAATAGTTTTGATGCAATTTGATGTCCTAAGACAATGATCACAACTAAGGTAGACGAGGCTAATGTGGACACCTCTGGCTCTGTGGAATCATCTAGCCGATGGATTCAAGCATTAGAAGCTTGAGCAAGTTAGCAATTGCGAAGTAGGACCAAAGAATTTAAAATCGTTGAAATCAAAGTTGAGGAAGATATTGGTCTAGGCTCCGAAATCAAAGATTCTTTGCTTCCCAATCTAGTGTTATAGGGGGAACTCTTTTATCATTCAATGTTGTGTAAGTGGACGACATCATTAGAAGATTCCACATGGGTCATTTGTCAATGAAAAACCAAGTTTAATGGAGTTTGATGCCAATATTGGTTGTGTCATGTCTCTAAAGTGGCCACGGGTAATATAAAATGTTGCTAAATCAGCTTTTCATTATAGAATAACCACAATACAAGTTGGTCGGCACTTCATGCCGCCTCCTAATTTGCCCACCTTGCCCACAAAAATCAAGTGTGTTGTAGCTTGGTGGATAGCACTCCTAATTATGAAGGATGGTGAGTGTAGTTAGATTTTTGCAAAGCTTACTAGCCCAAATATCATCAAGGTGGCGGCTAAATCACCATGTATTACTTACCCACCAACTTAGAGCGACTAAAGAGCCAAAAATAGGTGTCCGATTAAGGAAGCTAACCGAATTAGCCTCATCTACCTTAGATGCAATTTGTTGGTCACTTGATTTGATAGGTACTAGTCTAGCTATGTGCATAATTCCCTAAGCCTCCCTTGGAAGCCCTTGTCATAGGTTTTGTCCTCTTGGAGTTGTTGTCCTTATTTTGATTCAATCAGTTGGCCTTGCCAACTTCTCCAACCCCCCCCCCCCACACACAAAGGTAATTTTCCAGTGCTAATTGGATTACACAATTACCGATTCAATCCAACATTCAAAATTGTTTAAGCAGTTGGGCGTGTTCACAATAGAACCACATGCCTTGGGCTCATCCACCTTACAGGGGATAGTAAGTTGTTCCTTAATGTTGTACTTTGCCTGTCACATGTGGTAACATATGTAATATCTTACTGACAAATGTCAAGGTACTACACTAATGTGTATAATTAGGTTGGCCCACGCTAATTTATCAACATTCCACACTTCCGTAGAAGGCTCTCTATTCCAACGCTAAACAATGAAAATTTCCCCTCAAATTTTACCACCCATCATGCCCACATTTGATAAGACACACTCATATACCACGTGAAAAGCACATTCTAGCACATGTAAAAATGAAATAGAAATCCTCTACAACATTTTGAATATTTATTACCACAATAAACAAAACATATGAATTTTACTCTTTTTTTTTACTGTTGTTGCTCTACGGATGAATAAACAAAATGATAGGTTTTTGTAATATGGTTTTGACCCAAGTTAATTTGGCATGGGTAAAGAGTCAACCTATTTGCGAGGTCCACCTAATCGCACGTGTCAGTCAAATTTGAGGTGACGTGGCGTGATGATGTGGAGGATGTGCATCCAGAGGGTTTGGGTGGATTAGAATCACATGATGGGAAAGCCTGCGGCTGGCCTATAATCTCACACAAGATAACCATAATGGGCCAATGGACACTGCCACATCAGCCACAGAAACATGAAAGAGGCAGGCTCAACACACAAGGATCGACATGCCCAACAAACAAGTGGTTGTCACATGACCGTGCTGACGTGGCATTTTTGGCGCCCGTGTGGCCTCCAACTTCTGCTATGATTAATTGTGAAAATGCTCGTCCTTTGTGGCCACGCATAAAAAAAACAACAATCAACTAATGCTGTGGCTGTTTTGAAATCTATTCATCGTCCAAGTTAATCGATGGCATTGTCTTATACCCCAGCCACACTGGGGAGTCCAGCCGCCCAGCTAGCCAGTCCGTCCAGTGTGGTCCAGCTATTAATCTGAAGAAGATCCTTGTAACCCAATTATGGCACCAAGCTCAAGCTTACTTTGAGGCGAGGTAGGCAACCCTTAAATGGCTACTTTTTGGACTTGCTCATTTCTCCTAGGGTATGAAACGTGCAATTTGGTACGGCATCATTAGCAAATCGAAATTGAAGCTGTAGTTACGTTCCTCATAATTTTTGGAGCTTATGTGAGTATCTTATTCACTATCAAAGTGAGTATTCTTGTGCCCATTTAATGGTCATATAGCCCCCCCAAACTTATGTTGACTATAAAGCCTAGAATGGTGAACACATTCTAAGCATGTAGTAGTCCAATCTCTTTTAAACACATGTCTTTTTGGTGTATGTTCTTGGATCCACGCCTAACCATACACCACTCAAATATAGGTGTTTGATTAAGGTATGTAACTGGACTAGGGTTGTCTATCTTATGTAGCCCAATTGTGGGCACTTCCAAGTCCACTGACAAACATTGGCCATTGGATTGGCTTGGTGAATCATCTCATTGATCAGCAAGTGAGATTCACGCAGGACTTCATTTTCAAGTTCCAAAAACAAAATTGAGATACAAAGTTATGAGAGGTGAAATTGATGATTCTTGTTTTTTTAGATGATCACGTGACATGTGCTCTCAATTGTGTTACCAATTGAACCTAGAATGATGTATATCTCACCCTCCACGGAAAAACTAAACTATTTAAAAATAGCCATGCGTCCAAAAGGGCATCAAGAATGCAATAAAACAATAAAACTCGATTTCTAACAAAGGAAATAGTAAACTAGCTAAACATAGTCGCGCGTCCAAAAGGGTGTCAAGAATGTAGCAAACAATAAAACTCGATTTTTAGCAAAGGCAACCCAGCTTCTATTTTTAACCAGTTTAGTTTTTCCGTGGAGGGTGAGATATGTCCATACCCCCATCATAACTTTGACACATGTATTGTGGGGGTCTATACTTAACTACAAGCATTGCCATATACCACTCAAATATAGGTGAAGAGTAACCACATAAGACCCACATATCTTATATCGAGGAATTGCAAGTTGGCCATGGGTTGATGTCAAGGGTTGTTTAAATGCCACTATTTGAGGTTGTGGTTGTGGTTTGGGCCCACCATTCAACCACAACTACGATAATTTGTGTTTATATGCAAGGTATACTTTAATTTGCAATCAAAGAGTGGATTTGACCCCAATTATCACCCCTCGTGTTGGTACAATATATGGAGTGGAAACAAATAATTTATGGATGTTGGTGTAGTTTTATCCAAGAGTAGTTGTTTCCTACAATCCCCTTTCGTGACTTGACCTTTGAAGTTCTCCTCTAGGGGTCAATACCACATAGTAACTACAAACCAAATAGAATCAAAGAAAATAAACGACAACCATCACAACCATAAGCTCAAGTACGCCTTGTATTGTGGTTGCTACAGTGAAAGCAATTATGGTTGCCATCATCAACAAGCCAAAGTAAGTGAACTACAACCATCAACCAGGGGAGTGCTATCATCTAAGCAGTGAACAGTGAGCGTTGTACGTCTGTACGCATGGATAGATGCACCTGCCAATGAAACATCAAGAAGTCAATTTTTTTTGTACAAGTCACCAATATATCCAAAATGAATATCATAGGGCTTGGAGATCTTGAGAGGTAACCAACTTGTAGATGCGAAAGCATCAAGGACAAGAGAAGCAGGATTTGTTAAAGCCTCAATTAAAATTTGCACGATTTTGAGTCCCTCTCTTTACCTCCTCTCCATGGCGCCTTCCCGTTCATGAGTTATGTGCTTGTCAAAGTGAGAATAAAGTATATATCCAATGCCTCCACATCCACCTCACACATTACACTCCTTTTAAAAAAACAAAAGCTGACTTCGGATTTGAATGGCATACAACATAATGCAGAAACAATGAGTTTGTGAAGCATAACCCATAGTTAAGAGGAGGAAGGAAAAAAATCAATTCAACAAAAAATGCACTAAACATGAAGAAACTAAATTATCAGAAGTGTATAGAGTTTAAAGTGTGCCATCAAAGATGAATCCAATGGAGAACACAATGGCATCTTGCTAACACCCCACCAATCCTTTCGCAACTCAAAGTCGTCAGAGGCTACAAATGTCCTCACATTGTCCCTAACATCTTTTTTCTCAGGGACAAAGAGAAGCAAAGGGCCGTTGATAGTGAGATGTAGAAAGGGTCCCACCCATTTTACCAATGTAAAAAGGGTCTAGTAAAAACCTTGACTAGATCCCATTAGACTAATTTAGGGTTTAATTTGGGGTTGGGAAGCTATTTGCAGAGTTGAATTAGCTAAAGAAAATATTTCCGTGTTATAATGTCATTAACTGCATTTTCATTGTATAGGAGATTGATAGAAGGGCTAATGTCAAAGAGCAAGCCTATTGCAAGTTTTGGTACACTGATAATTCCAATTAGTGTGTGTTACTATTCGGAGTTACGCAGTGCTATAACTATTTAATGAGAATGTAGTGTTTCACCAAGCAAAATTATTTATGTTCTATAATGTCCAAACAACCCATTGAACTTTCATTAGTAAAAATTAATCTCTTGAGTAAGACGTTAAATGCATTGCGTAACTCTAAATAGTAACACACACTATGTGGGATAATTAGTGTAGGTTGCACGGCTCACCAATTGGCTATCTAGGAAGCATTTTCTGCTTCATTCCCCTAATACCGTAGCTCTCTAGCAGCTTGGGCAGAAAATAATTATTTTTGAAGGTGCCTAAATTTTTGGGAAATTAATTTTGTTGAGTGTCCAAAAAAAAGGTATAACATTCAAAGAGTGCCTAAAAACACAATAATGCAAGTGACATAGTCTCTCACAAAGACCACTCCATATAACTCTCACACAAAGCAAAACCTTGACGGTTGGGGCGAACCAACCCATATATCGGTACCTTACCGGGGAGGGCGAACGGCTGGGGATTCGTGGCACTCACTTAAAATCAACCATCCTACATATCGTGGATGAAGTGGCTCCAATACAAAAAGACCCCCTATGAGGTTGAGGGCCGATTCATTCAAATGTGACATCACTAGACATCCGGTAAGGTACCAATGTATGGGTCGGTTCGCCCTGGCCAACCTTGACATACAAGTAGAAGACAAACTTTAGGGTAAGGAATGTTGGTTAAGGGAAGTGTTTAGGTTAATCGTAACCACCATAGATGAAATTAGGAAAACCGTCCATGAATTATAGGAATGACTTGGATGAATGTCTAACTTATTTTTAATTACTTCTTGAATCTGCCCAACTTTAGAATATTAGTTTCTAGGTTGCCTAACTTACTTTCGCACTTTAATTAATTATTAGGCAGAAAGGTGCCCAAGCTGCTAGAGAGCTACGGTAATGGAGGGTCGAAGGTCCTTCTTGGACCTTCCTCCTATGTATTCATTACAATAGGCTACTCCACTTCACCTCTCGAATCTCATACCCTTATTATGTCACTTAGATGGAATGTGTTTATTGTTCTTTCTAGGGGTCCACCCGCACTTCCCAATTAATGCTCCGGTTAGAGTAAGTAACCACTTAGATTAGTTATATTGTGCCAACGGTAGGCTTAGAGAATGAGTTAACATATGAGGTAACTACACTAAGTATAATATTTATTATCACTTACTATTTGAAATTATGCGATGCTATATCTATGTATTTTTATATCTCAAATTGTACCAACAAATGTTAAATTGGTTGTTTGGACATTATAGAACACTACCAACTTTACTTGGTAAAAAATTACATCAATAATGAAAACATATAGCATTGTGTAAATCCAAATAGTAAGTGACACTAAATATCATATTTAGTGTAGCTTATATGAGAACTAATCAATCTCAAGCCCGCACCACCTAGTTAAAATATCAATGTTCTAGGATAGTTGAATATAGTCTAAAGGCTATATATTCTAGGATCTATCTGTTCAATTTAAGACAAATTTATAATAATGCAACACAAATGGTGCGGACCATAAAAATCATAATTTTCATAATTAGTGTCATCTTCAAATCTTGGGTAAATTGAGTAAAAGTTTGGTCAGTCAACCTTGATTACTCTCTTGACTTGGTCACCCTATGATTAGTTATAACCGGGATGTGTTGGTGTGAAATTGGTTAGCTAGCATATTAGTTAGTTAATTCTCACTAACTCTTATCATTAGCTAATTCACCTAACCAAGTGGTGCAGGCAATTCAACATGATTTTAGTTAGCTAACGTTTTGGTTAGCTAATTTGTAAGTTAGATAATTCTCTTAACTAGGTGATGTGGGTGGACAAATCTTGACTAATGGTTCATGTTGTTTGCTAGTTAGATTATTGGTAATCACATATTGCGTTTTGGTATGTTCGTAAAAGTCATACGTGTATTGTAGTACCATGGCAGTTTTGGCAATAACTATATTAAGGACTAGCTGCACCACCTACTGAAGAGAATTAGCTAACTTACGAGCTATTGAGGGCTAGAAAACTAGAATTTGAGCTAAATAAAATCATGGTAAAAAAATACATAAAATAAGTGATTAAATTAAGTAAGTAAATGGCATGGAGTGGACTCTTCATTAACAATCCAAATGACGTGCTTGGGGGACTATGAAATAAAATCTCCTTTATATGAGTACTTTATAGAGAAAAACAAATGTGTACATACTAACAACATGCTAGAAAATGGGCTCATGTATTTATACTAAGTTTTTCAATATGATGTGATAAATGCCTCCACTACATACACATAACACAAACCATGAAATAAATAGGCCTTCCTTACATATACAAGTCATTGGGGATGATTACCATATGACAACAATGGATGAAAATGGTAGATTGGATGGTACCAACACATCAATTGTCAGAAGAAGAAGAAATTTAAAAAAAAAACTAAATCTTAGGGCCTCCTTTTGTGTATAAACTCCAATGTTTAATACCCTTTCAAAACGCATACACTAGAGGGAGGGAGGGAGGGAGGGAATACCTCTCCCTTATGTATATTATAAATACTGAGACCTCAAATAATACCCCTTTCTACACTCACGTTAGTTTGTACCTGGCATGAAGAGTCCATCCCCATGGCAAACAGTAGACACATTCACATAGCTTCATGTGTCTCCACGTGTTAGGAAGTGAAATCTATTCCATTTTTGTAACTTGAATTCACAAATCAACATAATTTGCCACATTGTTCAAAATGTCAAACTAATAACCCGTTTAGTGTAGTATAGTTATGTTGGGTTGTCAAAACAATCATCATATATTGTGAACTAATTTTATTCCGTCATCCAAAATTGGGATTTTAAAATTAACAAATCCGCGAGCCACTTTAACTTGGCAACTTCACACTTTGTGTTACATCTTCTCAAAATTGAGTGGCTCTATTCCAAATTTGGAATCAAGGCATGGCATGGACTTACGTTGAGCAAGTATAGACCCTAGGGTATGGTGAGTAGATGGTAAGCTTAAGGGATAAGGTCAGCTCCATCTCAACCTTAACAACATAAAGTTGATTGTGTCCCAAAGCCGAATAATTAATTCATGGTAAGATTCAAGATTAGAACTAAGTCTTAAAAGAAGCTTCAATTAACTAAAATTGGTTTAGGAAGTATGAGTTAAACAAAGCTTGTGGTGGCAAGCGCCACTCATTGAGATGAAGAATTTTTTTCTTCCGGGCACATGTTCACGAAGAAGTCGGTTTCCATGCACTTGTTTCCAACTAGAAAGAAAAAGGAAAACAAAAGCAAAATAAAATGCCCTCCATGTCAAGGGTGCTTTGAAATTCCCAATACCATTGGCATGCATGCGTCCGCAACAATTAAGAGTTTGAATTTCATGCATGCCGTTGATTGTGGAATGTTGCCAACAAAGACCGATTCAATACTTGAACAACACTCCCGTTACCCAAATAACGGTGTTCAGTTACCAACAGAGACTGGATCAAAACTCGAAACGCACTCCCAATTAATCAAGTTGAATTATTGTCCCCACCCTGCACCAAGGGGATTCTTGAGCAAGGTAGGGCCAATGGGCTCAAATTCACGTCGGATTTCCCAATGTTGGTTCTTTTTCTTTTTCTTTTGTTGAACTATTGTAGGCAACAAAGTGCACAATATTGCAAATTCTCTTTGCCTTTTCTTTCTTTCTTTCTTTCTTTCTTTCTTTCTTCCTTCCTTCCTTCCTTATGTCTTTCGTTTGAGGATTGATATGGTTTGTGAGATTTATGTGGTCACTCTTCCTAATCGAACACCTATATTTGAGAGGTATATAAGAAGGATTGTAGTTAAGAACAGACATAAAAAAGACACGTGTTACAATTTGATTAAACCATGTGCTCAGGATACATATACCATTCTTAGTACAATAGTGGCACTATTAGCCCGGGGATTGGACTCTTCATACCATGTGCGAACTAATGTGAGTGTAAGAAGGGGTATTATTTGAGGCATTAGCGTACATATTATACATAAGGGAGAGGTATTGTTTTTCTCTAGTATGTGCATTTTAAAATGCTATTAGAAACTATGAAGTATAAGTAGATGTACAAAAGGGGGCTCTGAGGCTTAGAGGAAAAAATTGGCAATAGATGTGTTAGTTTCATCCACTACACATTTTTCATCCATTGTTTTCATATGGTCATAGTCCTCAATGACTACCATGTGTCTTGTTAGGTTTTGCATTTTGGTTCTAGGTTTTTTACAAACTAGAGGCTCTTGGAGCTCTCATGGGCTTCCTTTTAGTTTTGCTCTCTAGATTGTGTCCCAAGTTATTGTGCTCTTATCTTTGTTTGTTTGATACAATCGTTGAGTTACATGCTATGGATGAAAAACATTCAGTGGCTTTCTCTTTAGAAAGTGAAAGTGGGTTTTATATGTAATAAAGGATTATTTAATTCAAGATGTATAGTTTGTATATGTAGTGGAGGCATTTATCACATTGAATTGAAAAGCTTAGTATAAATACATGAGTCCATTCTTTAGCATGTTGTTAGTACGTATACATCTATTTTTTTCTCTATAAACTTCTTGTATATAGGGGGTTTGATTTCATAGTGACCCACGCACATCATTTAGGTTTCCAAAGAAGAGTCCACCCCCCATGATTATTTGGAAGGTTCTGTGATCATTTTTGAAGAGAAAGAAAATCCCCACTTTGACCTTCTTTAACAAATTCAACTCAACTCCAATCTTGAAAGTTGAATCAACAATGTTTGTGATTTGCAATTACTAATGATTTGGCACATTTTCCTATTCAACCCAACAACCAAAATTGTGTGTAGAGTTGGAAGTACCCACAATAAGGCCACATAAGGTAGACAACCCTCATTCAATTACTTTTCTTATTAGGATGCTTATATTTGAGTGGTATGCGGTTTTGTGTGGCTCCAAGAATAAATATAAAAAAGACATGTGTTCAAAGGAGATCAGGTTGCATGCTCAGAACATGTTAACCAATCTAGGCTCAATAATCAACATAATCGGGGGAGAACTATATAATCATTTAACGCGCACCAAAATTCTTCACTTTGATAATGAGTGAGATATTCATATGAGCTCCAAAAACGATGAGGAAAGATACTACGGCCTTGATTACGATTTGCTAACCATCTTTTACTAATCACATGTTTTATGTTCCTAGGAGAAGGTGGGATAGTTGAAAAAAATGTAACCATTTAAGACCCATCCACCTTACATTACGGTAGTTGCTTCAAGCATGTGCACGTCACATGAAGCACACGGATAAAGCTTTGTCAAATGGAGCTCGCCGAAACCAAAGAACAATAATAACAATAATAATAAGATTCTCTTGTGCAAAGTCCTAGTATATACAATCACAACTACGACTCATTGTCGACAATAACATGGGAGACCAAATGATGGGCGGACAAGGCCACGGAGGTTATTTCATTATAAGCGTTTGGAGTACCAAAAAGCAACCACGTGCAAAGGACAAAAGCCCTTTAGAGGGAGATAGACTCCCACCAATAGCACCCGTACTCTTTCCGCAAAAAGGGAAGGGTATACTTGTGGTATATAGTGTTAGTGTGTGTATATGTATATGCCCAAGCCACACCCAATCCCATCTTGATTGAATCTCGTGGAGCTTGATGGAGCCGATTGGGTGAGCAAATGCGAATACTATGTGGCGGCACTTTCTTCTTGAGTACCCGGCTCGCGTGAATGCGATGGATAGGTGAATGAATGAATGGCTCAAGTTTTGTCTTAGACTCTTATGGCTCAAGGGTAGATGGCTCTAGATTAAGAGGGTTATTTTTTTCTCCCAACTAGCCCACTTCTCTCTTTGGACATGAAGATGCGGTGATTAGTACGAGATATTAAGCAAGTGCAACTTGAGGCCGTATGTTATTAGGGGTTGAAGAGTTAGAGTATAGTAGGGTAGAGTATCGCTAAGTAGCGTTAGTATGGGATGGGGAATTGAGCTCGGGTGACTTTTGCGGCAACCACAAGTCTTAAGCAACCAATTTAGAGGCTCGTGGCCGAGTTGGAAGAGGCGGTGCCTTATGAAAACAACATATTGAACGAGGTGAACTCGGGTGACTTTTGTGGCAATCACAACCCCCCAAGCACCGAACTCGAGGCTTGACGTCTAGTTGGAAGGGACGGTTCCTAATAATAATAAAAAGGTGTTGAACGAGGGTTGAAGGTTCAACTATGAAAATTCAACTCCCCCATGGAAACGTAATTTGCCCTAGGCATGGCTTTTGTGTTTGATGGATGAAACTTGACTAAATCTACCCAAGTGAAGCTTCTTAGAAGCTCCATCATTGGATTTACCATAAAACAATCCCAACTTTGGGGATTTTCCTTTCTCGAGTGAATATGAAAGTGGTTGTCATGGGAAATTTTCTATGTTTGCGTAAGCTTTTGCAAGATTTGGGCGAACCAACCCATACACTCGTTCGTTGTTGGATGCCTAAACCCTTGCCTCCGAGGAACCAATGTACGGGTTGGTTCGCCCCAGCCGCTTTTGCAACCAATCTAGACCCCCTCTTTCCACTACACCATTTATGGTATTTAGTGTCACTTACTATTTGGAGTTACGCAATGCTATAACTTTTCGCTAAGAATGTAACTTTTTACCAAGTAAAGTCATTTATGTTGTCTATTGTTCATAGAGCCTATTTAATCTTTACTGGTAACAAATGAAATCTAAAGCGAGAAGTTATAGTGTGGCGTAATTCCAAATAGTAAGTGACACTAAATACCATAAACGGTGTAGAGAGGTTAAAAGCTAGAAGATTGAGAGTTTGAAGCAAGGAGAATTCTCATTTGTCAAGATCCTTGTACTCAAGCTTGTTCCCTAAACTCCACTTGAGCTTTCAACTTCACGGGCTGAACGTTTACATGTCCTTAGAGCATCCCCACCACACCAGATATACGCCAAATAGATTATATCATATTTTATGCCTTTGGCGAGCCCTCCATTTTTGGCGGGGCAGCTCATCTTGAGTCAAGCCCACCAAAGCCTAGGCATATCTCCGCCATAATTTGGAAGCAATCAATAAGACAACGACACCTATTATCTGACACGGGATAAAGTAGGATATTGGAGTATCTGTTATTAAAATAATCTCTTGGCGGGCCGGAGGAGGTCCGTTATATGACCCATTTATGGCGGGGGAAGCTCTTTACTATACCCGGGCCAGTTCTAAATTATGGGGTGCCGGCCATTGGTGGGACTTACTTTATGCCGGTACCGCCACCTAAGAACCCGGGATGCCCCATTTATGGCGTTGGCATGCCCCATGCCCGGGCTGGTGGGGACGCTCTTACGTCGCTTAGATGGGGCCTTGATGGATCCCCATGTGCAGTTGCGTAGGGATGCTTAGAGGTAAAGCCCTCGTTTTCTGGGTCCCACGCCAATGGGCTTTCAAGCATTCTTTAGATTGTCATGAATTCTCTTTTTTTTAACACCATCCCCGCCTCTATATGTCAATTTGAGCATGACAACTTATAACATTGGCTCAATCTATGGAGAGCACGAAGATTCGTCAAGCTCTCCATAGTTTGAGCTTTAAACAAAAGCTTGTCAAATTCAAGTAACATGAACTCCCAAAATTTGCAAGTTCGAGCTCTCAACTCAACCTCTAGTGTAAACGTGGCCTTATCCTAGCAATCTTAGAATTCATGACGTGAAGTTGTCGATATGCCAAACGTCAAACTTTCAGATCGAAAAGCAACCCCGAAAGGTGCATAAATCTGGTATGCAAAGCTCGAGTCTATCTCCCATGAGATTGTCATGTTTGGGTCGGACACAAAGGACACACAGACGAATCAAAAAGCATAAAATAGATTCATTTTTTAGAAGGAATTATATTGGACTGCACATGACAGGTAAAGTCAAAGTTGAGTGATGGCCATCATGCAACAAAATTTACATCATTCATGGACTGATGAACCGGAATGGTATTGATTTTTTTCTCTGACTGTAAGGTATGGCTCGTCAGTCAAGGGACGTCAGTTAAGCAAATCATTGCTTCTCTTCGGTGTCAACAGCTTGCTGTTGCCACCACACCCGTAGCAGGCTGCACACTGCAGATTTTGTTTACCGGAATTTTATGCGCCAATGGCAATGAAGAAGTTTCATGCCCAGTCAAAAGTTTTGGACTTGCATTTACTGCGTATATGGGAGACAGAGATCCGAGTAACAATGCCCAACCACAACAACAAAGCTGACAAATGAATCTGCTCGTCTCCAGCGGTACTGGTGCCTGTATTTACTGGGGATGTGTGTGTAGGTACAATTTTAATTGCAGTAAAATCAGATTTGCTATATGTAAATTTATCACTAAACTTATTACAAGATATGTATATACATGATGCTCTAGATCAATCGGCTGTTGCCCATGTGAGATCGCTATGGTCGATCAACCCACAAACAACTCATGGAATGGTAAGGCGAGGCAAGGTGAGGCTCAAAGTGCCTAGCTGAGGGATTTTAGTCACAAACATTTACAATTTAAAATGCACGGATCTGTAATTTACACTGTACAAAAAATACCAATTGTCTTGTCACTGTACAAATTGTCATTTTGATTTGTGGAGTATTAGATTGCAGCACTAAGAAATGAGGAGTAAACGGAAGATCCCACAAAAACATTGCACACAAAGTCATCAATCACGGCTTCTTCCTTGGCTGTGAACAATGTGCGCAGTGAAATCCAAGCTTCAGATATCTCCCTGCTACTTAGCACTGGCTTACACCTTATGGCAATGATTCGGATAAGGCTATGTCCGGAAAAAGCTCATATTACCATGAGCTTCATCAATCTTCTTTGCCCATTGTCGTCAACCCATTTCTCTCCCAATTCACTGCAAATCTGGGGTGAAAAGGCCAGAAAACCCTTCCCGAGATGCAGTTCGCCTGCCAATCAATCAATGCTATGGTAGGTAATAACGTGAGCAAATGCGCAACAGCCATTGTTACCCCATCACCATCATCAGCCTCTCCACCTCCAACATTGAATAAGTGAGGTGTGGGTGCAGACGTGCAGGACCGGCCATCAACTTGTTGGTGATCGGCAGAGGACCGGAAACGGAAATGGTAGGCATCACCGTGTGCTTCTTCTTCCATGCCTACTAGAACCGTGACCGCTGTTCTTGATCCGTAGGAATAAGCACTTGCACAACATGTGTGATTCTATGCAAGAAATGACGCGATGTGGCAGTCTTTATCTCCCCAACGATTTTGATGAGAAGCTGCGAGACACCGCAAGGACAAAATTCCCCACCATAGACGATTTACCCGTTTCTTTACCCTCAGAGTGTGTGCTCTGGCAGTCCCAAAACTCACCATCATCATCAACATCTTCGTCGGTGTCAGCGCATGCAACGTCTACATCCCACCACTTGTCCTCAGACTCTTGTAATTTGAGCTCCGAATTCACACCGCATGGAATTCTACCAACATTCAAGCCCTTCAGCATCCTCACGTCATGCAGTGACACATACTTCAAATCATCCCTTACATAGAGCTCATTCCCTTGTGCTCGGAGCCCATAAATCAAGTTTGCATTCAAGTTAGCATCAATCTGCCTGTCGCTCGTTCGCGTATCCCAGAGTGAAACTGAACATCCTGATGTAGCAATCCCTGGTCCACCTGCAACAAAATAACACTTCCAATGAATCAATTCATCCCCACAACAACTAAGTAAAAGAGCACACTTCAATGCTGTTGATGTCCAATAGCTTTAATAGTAATTGTTGGATATACTACCTTGTCCATTGAATATAATAAAGAAAAAGATGGTATAGCCATAAACATCAAGATAATGCTAGGAAAAAAAATCCAAATAATCTCTATAGTAGTTACAAGAACAGTCCTTTCCGGAATTGGAGTTCTTTTGTATTAAAAAATGCCATAAAGCAAACGGAAGACGTAAAGGAAACCATAATAACATAAACACTAAGCAATCATGGACATTTTCAATTGGCGCAAAGAGGTTAAAGAATACCAACCTACAAGTGCTGTCTTTGTTGACGAGTTTCGATCAAACTGAAGCGCTTGCACTACGGCTTGCTGCACCTGATAACTCTTCTCGAATGCCGAGCGTTCCAAGTCGATAAACGACAACGATCCATCAACACCTCCCACGGCCGCACGTTTTGCGTCCCAGTCCACATCAAATGCTGAGGTGAGAGCATTCACATTTGCATTTGAGCTTCTCTTAGGAAGGTAAACCCTCTTCACCTCCGTCTTTGCGTTTGTATCCCACAACCTAACTACATCGTTTCTAAGACTCACAAGATTGTTACCATCTTTCGCAACAGGAGATAATCTAAAATTTTCAGGTGTACTAGAAAGGCATTTCCTATCCCCGCATACAGCGTCGCGGATTTTTAGCTTCCAGAGAGGGTCCCATCCACTAGCGAAAGTGGTACTAGAATCTGCTGATACTATAAAGGGAGTTCTGTATGCTACTAATGGCTTAGCTAGGGTTTGAGCCCAAGAAGGTAACAAAAGTTCCATATTCTCGGAGGAAGAAGAAGAAAGAATGTGTGGCGATGTGCCGGGGTCCCACTCGATGCCTTCACGCCTGGAAACGGAGATTGTTCCTTCGGTAGGTTGGGGGTCCATATACGCAACCGTGTGTAGCTTCGAGAGTCTTCGCACTCTCCGCTGTACCTTTGTCTGCACATTACGTAAAAAAACTGCTTAGTTGACAAAACTTTTGTTGCGTCTGTTCACACGAAGTCAATCAACGCCGTGATTACCCTAAAGTAGCCCCGCAACCTTCGCAAGAAAAGTTGACAAGCGAAATAGCTCCGAAGCACCGAAAAGAAAAAGGGCGAGGACACGCAAGAAACTCAATCGCTGATTCTTCTCTGCTTAGGTTTCCGGGGGTTTCCATTGGAATGAGGATGAGATTACCTCCGAGGACGACAATCCTCTATTCACAGAGAAATGTGTAACTACTTTTCACATCCCTCTTTCTTTCTTTCTCCCAAACTATCAGGTGATGATCATCGTCCGAAGAACCCTTACCTTCACCGAGAAATGTTTAACCTCGTTACATCCTTATTTCTCCGAAATTGTTGCAGCAGAATGGAATCAGATAATCATCTTCCTAAGAACCTTACATTCACCGAGAAATATTCATACTTATGTCTTTCTTCCTACCAAACTGTTGCAGCAGAACGGTGTCAGGTGATGATCATCGTCTTCCTAAGAACCTTACCTTCACCGAGAAATGTGTAACCTGCTTACATCGTTCTTCCTCCCAAATTGTTGCAGCAGAAAGGTGTGAGGTGATGATCATCGTCCTAAAAACCTAACCTTCGCCGAGAAATGTGTAACCTGTCTACATCCTTCTTTCTATCTCCCAAATTTTAGCAGCAAAAGAAGAAGGTCAGTTGATCATCATCATCGTAAGAGAATTACCTTCTCGGTACGAAGGGGGGAGCTGAGCTTGGGCACAACGACAGAGGTAGTCTTCTTCTCAAACAAGAAGAACATCTCAGCAGCCACCTTACTGCTGGGATTGGAAGAAGCACCAGCACCAGCACCACCACAACACTCCGAGGAAATCTCAGCTTCCGGCTCCGAGCTTTTCACAAGCCCCGCACTGAACATACCTCGAGCGGTCACAATGCAATTGCCATGCAAGGAAGAAGAGAAAGATTGCACCTGCACTCGCATTTGGCCAGGCTTCCCTCTCCATGTCAACCCCACGCTGAAGATGCTCACACGCCTCACAGACACGAATGCCATGACAATGGTGGCCACCACAGCCACCCATGCCCACTCTACGCTTGCCAAACTTATCAGGCCTAACCCTATTCCTTGGTTCTGCATCACCACTCCCCGCACTAACACATCCATATTCTCCATAGCCAGCCCGCCACACTTTGCTCCTTTCGAAGACCGCTATTAACCTCCTCCCGAATGCTTCAATCTCTCCAACCAAGGTTGCTCCTTCGTACTATGTATGAATAACAGCTTACAAAGCGCAAGAAATTGGCAGAAGAGAGCCGCTCGGATGCAAGGTTTCTCTGTCTTACCAAAAAAAAGCGTATAGAGGGAGAGTGGAGAACATCAACAAATCAACATCAAACACTCTCACGGACACAAGAGACCTGGCCAGGTTCCGTTGGCCCCCACGAGATTTAGGTTCACGCCGGGATTGATTGAAGGGCTGATTGATTGGTTGATTGATATGTACAGGTGGTTCGCAGCAACGGAGTTCTTCTTATTTCACGAATTGGAAGGAAACAGATAAACTACGAATTGGAGCTGCACAAATTCACTCAATAATCAAAGCTTTTTTTTACCGACGGAAACGTGGTGCATGTCAATCTACCCGAAATGCGGGGAATCTAAAATTGAATTCGGAGAATCTTTCAAACTAATCCCAATCCCACTTCAATTTATGTACACGCACCGAGTGAGGCAACCAACCAATACCAATTGTGATGATCTATATGAATTCCAACGCCCCCCTTAACCCAACCCAACCCAACCCACAGAAAAAACTAACACCAACCGGCAGATTAAAGGCTTATATGCAGCCTCCAAAACGATTCCCAGACGCTGCAGTAATCAATCCCCCAATACCATTTTCATCAAGCTTTCGATACAAAACCCAACTTCCTCACAGTCGCAACAACCACAACTCTCAAACACAAATCCCAAAAACCAGCCAGATTTCAATCCCACAGGCCGCTTGCAACACACAAGTATCCCTGAAACTCCTTCAAACGAACTCCCACCCCGACACCTCCCAACCTACTACACCAACAACAGATCCAGAAACAAAAACTAACTCACTTAGACCATGCAGTCCCCGCAGGCTAAGACACTCATTTTTGCGACTCAGAGAAGGCAGATTCAATGAGAAGCAGCAGCAGAAAGAAGAAGAGAAAGGTGACAGGAGTGAGTATTAAGTAAGCACACGCAACAACAGCAACAACAGCAGCAACAATAAAGGGGACGTGGGGATTGGAAGAAGCGTGTGCGGACTAAGGGGGAGATGGATCTGACGATGATGATGAGGAGGAGGAGTGATGAGTGAGTAAGTAAGCTTATGAGAGGATCCGAGCGTGAAGCGGCTGGCTAAGCTTTCTTCGTGCTGATGAGAAAACCGGAAAGCGAAGCACTGAGCCCATTAGAGGTGCACTTTCTCCGCGGGCCCACCACCTGGGGACCTGTGGGGCCCGCCTAGCCCGGGCTAAGGCGGGCGGGCGTAGTAGGAGGGGGGGTAGGGTAGTAAAGCGTAGGGCATTTCGTGCAGATGCTGTGGGTGATATTCCCATGCTTTTGCACCTTCTTTGTGGACTCCCTCGGAATATCCCTCCGGTCCGACCGAGTGCACCTTGTGAAGCTTCTCATCACCCGAGCTCGCGGCCACCCGATCCGGGCGAAGGTGGATCACATAGATTAAAGGAAAAAGTAAAAGGGAAGATGACAAGAGAAAGAAAAAGAACCCAAAAAAATGATTTTTAAGTTTACAATTAAATAGTCAAGAAGAAGAAGAAGAAGAAGAAACATCGGCGTTGTTACATTGATATGCAATGTCCGTTCACCATGTCCTACCCAGGGTCATGTGGCAATGGGGGCCAATGGGTGGTCAAAGGAAAAGGAAAAGGAAGTTCAAATGTTTGTTTATCGCATGGTTTGAGGATAAGTGGAGGGAGATTGGTTGGTTGGTTAGTTGGTTGGTAATATGTGGCCAAGTTCAAGGTGTCTTCCCATTTTACCAAGTGTACCTTTGAATTTTCATCATCCATGTGTAGGCCGCTGATGACCATCGAGTGAAGGTGATCATATAAGAAGAAGAAAAATGGACGTCATCTATTACAGTAGTTTGAAGGTAAATAGAGGTTGGTTTGTTAGTATATTTCCAATTTTGTGGCGTCCCACATCCCATACATAGTTCATCACGATTATTATTATTATTAATTCATCATGTTGAATTTGAGTTTATTATTAATTTGGCAATTTATAGGAAACCATCTAGACCAAGTTTGAATCATCATGTGCTTTGAACCTTCATATGAACCTCTTTCACCCTCATAAACCCAAGGTGGGTTTATGTTTGAGTTTGCAGCTTTAAATCAAGGGTGAAGTGACTCTCGTTCACACCAACCTACAGTTGGCAGTATCCCTCTCTTGAACCTTTCTCAAAGTATCATCCCCACTATGCGTCTTGGTTGGTGACTCCATTATCTTCCTTCCGATCTCACCCGCCGTCGCAGTCCACTTACTATTAGGTGACGGTGAACATGTAGTTTGAAGATAATTTAGTGGTGGATTGGTTGGTTGGTCAATATGTGCCCAACTCCATGACATCCCCCCCTCTAACTACCATAGGTTATGATCGATGCCTCATCGTGACCAAAATGAAACAATTTTATTTTTGTTTATCTAATCTAAATTAACCCATGAAGGACAAGGGGGTATACATGATAATAGAGATGTGTTATAAAGTGTGACTTGGAGAATGTATTTGGAGTTGAACTACAAAAGATTGTTATTAAGTGTAAGTCGTAAACCACGTATGCACGATTAGAATCATGGTAACTATGAACTATGATTGGAATATCCATTTAGAAGTTGTTTCCTTCCAAAAATGGTAATAAGCCTATATCATCAATTTAGATGACTTATGTTTTGATTGGTTAAAACCATGGGTTCGATATCCCTCCTATCTTTCAATAGCAAATGTTGTAGCTAAGAACCCATCATCAAAGGTGGTTTGAGCCTTTAGTAGCTACGAGTGGAGGAAAACCTCGACTCCAAAACAACTTGTTAATAACCTCTATGTGTACTTCACAAAACACGTGCAACACACGTTGGGTTGATTAGCCCTTTAAGAATCAAGCACCCTAAATTTGAATTTCTTCAAGAATTCAAGACTTTACATGGAAACATTCTAATCACAAGCTTGAATCAAGCAAATTTAACAAATTTTCAATTCAAGTGGGATAATCCCCGTCCAAGCTCCGAACTTGTCTTTCCAATCTCGCCCATTTGTGGTCCGCTCACCATTTGGGTCCACGTGATCATGTACCAAGTTTGAAGATAATTAGTGGTCGCATACAGTCAAACCTCTATAAATGTTAACCCTCGGGAGTGGATCAAAGTTAACATTTATAGAGGTGTTAACAGTTAACAATTATAAAATTACTTTTTTGAGCAATATACAAATCTTAACATTTATAAATGTAAGCAATTGTGAAGAGTCCTTGTGAGAGAATACCATTCATAAAATTGCAAACCCAATAAAAACTTTATTCAATATCAAGTTTACAAATCACGGGTGAAATATGAATCAATGGTTCTTTGGTGAGATTCATCTGCATGCACAACTTGCAAATATTTTTCAATTTGCACCAACAAACCCACATACTTGGACACATCACATGAACGTGATTCCATGTACCTTCTAATGGTACCAAAACTAGATTGCAAGTCACTATAAGATGGAATGGGTTCCACCTCCCACTCCTCTCCCTCACAATCATCATCTGAAGCGCATCCTCATAATCATCCTAAACCCTAAACACATGTGAATTGAGGAAAATTGAGAGAGAGAGGAATGTAACTAGATGTGTAGTTTTTATCATCCATATTATGGTTGTATTTCATTCGTTAACATTTATAGAGTCAAATTTACAAAGAAGGGAGTACCATTTTGTTAACAGTTAACACATTTAACATTTATAGTGTGCAATATGTGGGGAGTAGAAGAAAGTTAACATTTAGAGAGGGTTAACACTTATAGGTGTAACATTTATAGAGGTTTGACTGTACCACTAATTTTTTTATATTCGGTGGGCCATGATGCTTAAAATGTTCATTGAATGTGTACTAGGGGTATATACATGTATATGTGTGTGTGTGAGACATTGTGGAGTTTTGCGATTGTATTTGTGCAAATATCAAGTGAGTGGATACTAGTCATACATTGATGCTCGGTGGATTTGACAATATAATAGAACGTTTTTTACATCCAAACCATTATATGGTCAATATCATCCTAATATCATATTGACAACATGGTAGTGTCACTTGGATACGCAGGTTCTTGGATGATATATAAACCCAAATGATATAAAATCCCATATAAAAAAACCAAAAATATCTTCAAACATCTTAAGTTTTTTTATCAATGTCATATATATATATATATATATATATATACTTGAGTTGTATCCATACAAATATAATAATAAACGGGGGACATTCCCCTATGAAGGAATATTCCATATGTGCCACTTCCCACATTTGTGTTGGTAACTTTAAAAAACAAGGGGAAAAGCTCTTCATGCTTCTAGTCTGAGGCTAAAAAACTTTAAGAAATGTGTGAGTTTTTTTCTTCTTGAATTTGATTCGATTTGAGGAGCACATAAGTGGTAGAGAGGAGCAAGGAGTGCTTGGATCAACATGTGCAAATTGGTGGCAAAGACAGTGAGAACGTTCTTTAGTTATATAAAGGTGAAACATGTTGGCACTTAAATCTTATAAAACCCTCCAAAACTTATTGCTTGCACTCAAAACAAAGGGTCATTAGAAGATTGGACCCTAATACATCCTTGTACTATGTGGTTAACTTTATTACTTGAAACCCACTCAAATCCCACATGGAAGTCATACTTATGTATCATAAAAGATTAAGCATGAAAACACCTTCCAATGCATGTCCAATTCTTGGTTGTACTCAAACAAAATACTATTAATAGATCTGGACCCTAATCCATCCCCATACTTTACGATAAACTCTATTACACGAAACCCACTCAAATCCCACGTGGACATCATATTTCAACATCAAAAAATATTAACTAGGAAAACACCTTCCAGTATGTGCCCAATTTTGTGGGCTAAGGGCTAGTTGAGACTACGATGAAGGACGTGCACCGGTCAAGAATTTTAGGGGAGTGGAGCAATACGATTGACTTATCAAGTGGAGAACTTCAAGCGTGGATGGTAAAATGACATAGGTGCCAACACGGCAACACTTTTTTGCTAGAGGAGTTCTCTAGAGGTCAAGTTTCTTGGGCAACCTCAAACCCTCGGACAAGAAACTTGACATGCACGGAACTCCAACTTGAGGTTTTTTTTCCATCTTGTCTGCCATACCAACCATTGCCTCAAATAGCCTTGTCTTGGGCAAAAAATTATTGACCGATCAGTGCACTTCTTCATCATAGTCTAAACCGGCCCTAAGTTAGAGCATTGACCCTCCTCCCCACTAAGCTCAGTGTGCTAAGTTTCCATGTAGGCCATTCACACACCACTATATTCCAAATAATAATGGATTGGAGGTTTTCGCATGTAGTTAAGCACAAGCCATCAATCATCCAACCACATTTTGGCAATCCACTAGAATTGGAGGGTCATGGACACGGGCCACTAGACTTCCATGTGCACACTAAAGAATCTTTGACCTACAAGTGTCGGTCACCGAAGGATTAAGACCGGTTGAAGACTCAAGAGAACCAATGTTGGTCTCAAACTCCATCATTGCTAACCGGAAGGAGGAGGTTAGTAGGTGGGCCCGGATTTGAGAATATGGGAGTAGCTAAGTTGGCCAAGGGTGGAAAAGACCCAATTTTGTCCAGCCGATGCATTGGGTTTTTGGTTTTAATGCAAAAAACCCGATTTTAATAGCGAGTAAAACCATGGTTTTATTCCAACACTTGGCACTTGGCAATCGGCATCACCATTGACGGACATTGGGCCCTCTGCCCTATAATCTCAACTTATCTACGATAAAACCGAATAAAACCGGATTTTGCTGGACCTCAAATGATTGGGTTTCTAAAAAAACTATGAAAAACCCAACTATATAAAACCGTGTGGTGCCAGCCTTGAAGTTGGCACATACAAACCCTACCCCTTTGGACGGGTTTGTCCTTATTCACACTAGAATTTGGTGGACGAACGGTCTACTTGAAAACTCACCCTTATGGAGCTCATCCATTCGGAAGGTCAGTTTGTAGCAGTGAAATGTTTTATAGCTCGACTTTTTTTTAAATAAATTTAAATTTTAGCTTCATTGGCTTTGAAAACCGCATCAAAGATGCCCGAGTTTGTGTCTTAGGATGTGCTTGGAAAGAATTGGCCATACACATTCATGGTGTTTGTTTTCACAGCTAAGTACTTAACCCCTAAATGCCAGCGGGTGGTGCTAGGGTAAATTTGGTAATATTTTACCACCGTCAGCAAACCTGCATTTGGGCATATAATCCAAGGGCCACTTCACACACGAGCCAAGAGCCATGACCATGAAATTGTGAGAGCCCAAAAGAAAATGTCCAAAGGCCGTCCCAAGGCACCTCCAAAATCATGTAGTGTGGTCACGGATCCGCAAGTGTAGTGTGAAGTCATGTGTGACCGGGGCCTCAACCAAATGCTATTTCAATGAATTTCTATTAATGCGGGTCCTCACACATGATAAAATAGAATAAATCAACGGTTGTGAGCATTCGGAGTGGCATGGTCTCCCGGTTTCGTATTAGGCCTAGCTTCAAGAGATAGTTTTTGAAAATACTCCAAGTGAATCTTGCATTCACATACTCCGTCGGTCCCTCAAGCATAGTGTGAAGTGAACTTGGACCGGCTCCGTCTTTTCCACCAATGAGAGTGCTTGAAGTGGAATGGTCACGGGCACTCAGTCTTGTGTGTGAAGTGGCCCTCAATCTTGAACTAATTGTGTGTTTCATATCCTAGGAGAAGTGGGCTAGCCAAAAAAATTAAATTAAATTAAATTAAAAAAATTAGACCCATCTACCCTATACCAATTTATCAACATGTCATAACTTGAATTTTAAGACATTTGTTCTCCTAATATTAGAGTTGTCTTCCAGCTCAACATGACTTTTGGTTGTGAGTTGGTTGTCTTGCATGCAACACCTTTTGTATTCGGTAAGTTTCCAGTGCAATGCTTGAAGGTGGTGTGGTGATTTCAACAAGAACGTTCTATATCGGTTCGTTGAGGGTGAGATCCATTTTGGTAGGCCAATGCTCCGAGTTAGTACTAAAATGACTTTGCCCTCAATCAACCAAATAGGTTGCTATGCACTTAAATTCAAACACTATCTCCGAGCACGCATTGCCATAAGTGGAAAAATTTATAGATATTGCATGCAAAATATAAAATGGAAAAAATCATAGGGACCGATCCCCAATGAGAAGTCCCATTGAGTTACCCTTTTTAGGCAACATGGTGTTGAGCTTGAAAGTGAGATGACGCAAGATGAATGGTTTCAAATGCACAATTGTCGTTAAATAATATAATAAAAATTCATTCCGTGAAAAATCAAAGCACAAAAATATGACATCCATACAGTTGAATCTAAATTTAACATATAGACACGACATAATACATGTATAAGATTTTTGGTTGTGAAAGTGTTTATAAAAATCATTTGAAGATATTTATCTAATGAAATTGTGCTCGAAGGCTCAAAACTAACCAATGTATCACATCATCTAAAGGATTAAAAATATCTCGGGGGCCTTGGTGACGTTTAAGGGTTGAATTCTATGCAAATCTTGAGTTGAACACGTTGGCCTCTATTCTTTCAACAAGGTTATGGATAACTGAACCTTACCAAGTTGTCATTTAGTATGGCTCACGCATTTTGTGATTCAGTCACCATACAAGTTGAAGGTGAAGATGTTGGAAACCCCTTATAGTTCAAAAAGAATGTTGGAATACATGACCCGTATTTAACATTGAAGACCCCTAGTTTGTCCAGTGAAGTTATATTGCAATGCATCAAGCATAATTATGCAGAGGTTAGGTTTTTGCATAATACATTAACCCCCCAAATTGCACATGATTTTTTTGTAAAGTAATTTATCCAAAAGGGCTCAAATTTCTATTATTATATGTATATATGTATATACGTGTATATACGTATATGTATATATGTATATACGTGTATATACGTATATGTATATATGTATATACGTGTATATACGTATGTGTATATACGTATATATGTATGTGTATATATATAAACACAAAGATATGGTAGTGCATTCATTACACATAGAAAAGAAACCATCCCATGAAAGTAGCCGTAATTAGCTTGCCACCTTATGTACGATGCAAATGTTTGATGTGGAATACAAATGGAATCGGAATGTGAAGCATGATTGATTCCATCCCTTTTTCCGTACCTCCCTTAAAAAGTATTCTCCCATCCCTCGCACGTTTTCCATTCCTTACACAACTATACAATTGAATATAGGGCCACGTACGGGACTTGCCAAGGGTGACCGCCATGCCATTCTTTTCACGGGCAAAGGCTTTACAAGTGACGACTTATAGTTAAGAGTGGCCGGGATTGTGGGGGGTGAGTCGGTTGTGTGAAATTCCACAACTAAAGATGATAACGTACACCTTCATCAACTTACATTTGTTCATGAAACGAGTCACGGGGAAGATATTTAAGAGGCGGTTGCCTAATATTTCATTGGACCCTCAACATGGACAAGTGGACAAGTGGACACGGTTATTTATCGACATTCCACACTATTTTGGATATGCGTTACCACAATAACAAACTGCGTTTTTTTTCCTCATACTATGGTTGTCATACGGATTGATAAACAAAGCTATAAGTTTTTGTGATTTGATTTTGTCCTGATGTAGTTTGCATGGGTAAAGAGGCAACTAATTCACAAAGGCAACCTGGTTGCGCATATCAATGTAGGTTATGCTACTAAATTTGGTCCACATTAATTGTCACACAATCAACATACAACAATGTTACGTTGCCGTAGAAACATGTAGAAAACATATGGTGCAAAATGGGAGGGGGGGGGTTGGCAATCAAAGCTTACGTACTCCTCCCAAGCTTGTTATTAGTATATCCCAATTGGGTTCCACTAGACTATAGAAGGCAATTCATCTAAATATATAGAGTTCTTTGCTATAGAATGTTCCAGTGCAGTTTAACACTCCACCTTAGTAGGTGCCATGAAACATGACATGTACTAAACACTCAAACACTCCAAATACAACTGAATATTTGCACAAACACATGAATATTTCTATGGATACATGTATACCACATTCGACGACCTAGCCCACATCAAATAACACATGTAGTGGAGCCACGTGGCATATGGTTGCTAGAATGATCCTTGTTTTATGTTATTTATTTTCCTTTTCTTTTTCTATTGCAAAAACCATCCCCCAATTTGTGGCTATTTGATCTCAAATGGGATTTATGTGACCGTAAGACATGGTTTGTGATGCATGTTGTCCCACGTGGATTGAGGTGAAGTTAAGTGGCGGCCCATTGTCCGATGTCCGATTGAGAGCCATGTCCAATAAGGAGTGTAGGGGCATATATATGCGGAGAGTGGCATAAAACAAGCGACAACCACAAGTTCAAGCAGCATCGGAATTTAGAATAACTTATGTGGGGGGAAGACGAACCCGAACCCGGGCCATGAGCATATATGCAACAGTTGATGAATTGTAGCAGATTTTTATACTTATTCCTTAGTAACATCATAACTTTTGCAAGTACTAAGGACGTACGGACCGGCTTGTTAATCTCCTAGGATCCCGGGATTCTTAGTTGAAGCCAAATTAACCTCTAAATTGGGGTTAGAGATCCCAAATTAGTATAGTGAACTCAAATTGGGATGAATTAGCAATCAATCTATAGGGAGAGAGGGAATTATCGTATATGAATGTACCTCTCATTCATCCAACATGAAAACCCTGAATTAATATGCAACCCGAAGGGTTTTTTAGTTGATTTGACACTAAAATTAGTTTTCAAGTCTTCGAATTAGTGTACTCTCAAAGATCATTTGAGATGAATCAACAACAAACGTATAGGGGGTCCAAGTTTTAATGTGAGGTGGATGAGAGATATGCTTGTAGTGATAATTCCTTCTCTCCCCTACTAGGCCCCTACTAGGGGTCAATGAACATGGAGAATCAATCGCTAGTTACAGATGAACTGGTTGAGTTTGAAAAATTAACTGGCTGAAGTTCAAGACTTCAAGAAAATTACTGGCCATTTTAGAGGAATTTGGAGAGTACACCTCAAATTATAAATTACAAACCGAAAGATGTCAACATGTAACCGGTTGAGCTTGAAAACACTAAGACCTCAACCGGTCATGTCCAAAAATATCCCTAGACACTGCCTGAGGGTCAATGTTTACTATTACCCCCTCTGTAGGTGTTAGGAAATCCAAACGGGCTTTATTATTAGGGTCACTTTACACCTAGAGGCCGGGCCAATTCGTTGTGTAATAGGCTTGAAATCCTCACTTGTGATTGGCCAGAAGACTCAAATCGGTCCCAACCCCTTTACACCTAGAGGCCGGGCTGATTTGGTGGTATGATTTTTTTGATTAAAAAATGTACGTTATGACACGGCCCGAGCTTGTTGAATTGGGTGCACCCAAAATGGAAGGCCAATTCTTGGCCTCCAATGTCATATTTCACCAAAAAAACCTTCTTAAATAAAGTATGATTTTTTTTAGCGAACTAGATCCATTGGATTATGTGGAAATCTAAACGGCTCTATGCTAGATTATGCTAGATCCGTTGGATTATGCTAGATTTATTGAATCGGTCTAGCTTCTTGGCCCTAAGGCCTTTACATATGGGAAAATTGGCCCCCGTTATAATCTTATTATAATGTGTAGTTGAGGCCGGCCTCCAACCCAAAAAGGGCTGAAATTTCATGCAATCGGCCTCAAGGGGGTTTGGCCCGGCCTCTAGGTGTAAAGCGGCCCTTAAACTCATGGAAGTACAAGCACTGCCCGGCCCATGGTTCCGGGGAGAAAGGTATATTTAATTATGTCCACAAGTTCCTTCACCGATACACTAACACTTTTCTGGGACTCTATAAAAATATTGCTGCATCAGCAATCCACCTTTTGTAATCAAATTTTAATAAGCTTTTTTCCTTTTGACTTTGAGGGGTCACTACCCGGAATACGTTCGCATCTAATTAAGGTGTGAGGTTAACGGGCCATCATCCTAACAAAAGGTGTGAGGTTAATGGGGCATCTTAACAAAAGGCGTGCCATAAGGTGCACGGGCACTCCTCTTAATTGAGCACCTAAGTTATATTTGAGTGGTAATATGATATTGGCAATGTTCAAGATTGAAGCCCTCATATGAGTTTCATTTTGAAGGGCTCTTAAATTTCAGCCCTTCAATTGAGGGGTTGGTTCAAATTCAAAACGTCAATCCAAGAATATAGAAATGAAATACAAAACTCATATTAAACTTGTGCATGAATTATATGGTACATGTTTCCAGTACAATGTGAAGAATTAAGAATCAACCATCTAACTCCACTTCTTGTAGTGACAATGCCATACGCTTGTTGGTTCTTGTGGTGAGTAGATTATATTGAGGACTTCAAGTGACATCTTCATTTTCAATTTGGGGTTGCATTTTGAAGGGTTGTTTTGAGAGAGGTATATTTTGAAGGGCCAAATCGCGTTTGAAGGGCATTGAAGACTTCAATCTTGAACACTAGATATTGGCAATGCTCATAGTTAAGAATGGACATCAAAGAGTGGTTTAGGGTAGAGGGTGCTTAAACCGACACTTTAAGCTATTGCACATACATATGGTTATGTGGTCAATATATAAATTGTATATATTCATATTAGCCTTTGGGTTAAACATAGTTATAAAGAAAGATTAAATATTTGATGAATATTCGAAGACAAAACTAGTAGCCTTCTTAAACCAATCTATAGACCCCGTGTATGACGACCTTGCATATGATGAGGACCCCCACCTTCATTGCCTAGAATCAACACAACATAGTTGGGTACTAGACCCAAGCTAGATCAAAGCCCAACTAGTAACGGTGCGCAAACCCACATGGCCACCTCCATGATCCCATTTGGCTTGCTTGCAAAATTGTCACCTAGTACCAACCCCCTTGTGTTTTGTGGGCCTACCTCCTTGGCTTTGTGAATAGAACGGCTAGAACTGTCCCCCCCCCCCTTCCCCCGTGTATAGAGTGATTAGAATTTGGCATTGACAAGCCACCTTAAACCACCTTGAACCAACCCGAGATAGAGTGGAGGGTGTTACCTACCCTACATGGAGATAGTGGAGGCTGCTATGAGGTGGTGCCACTAATGGCACCTAAAACCGTCACTCCGAGGGCCTGGACACTCCTTCACCACGGCGAATGGTTTCAAGGTAGTAGAGTGTTACTGTGTTAGCAATTGGGAGGCGTTGTATAGGTGTTGGTTTTAGGGTTAGTTTCCATGTAGGCCGCTCGCCCACCGGTTTTAGTGAAAATATAGATTCTACCTTGTGGGCGAGCAGTCTACATGGAAACTAACCCTTAGCGCCCTCCATGAGATTGGATATGTGCCCCTTTGAGCATTACTTAGTATGTTCTTTGCGGGGCGCAATAGAATCAACTGCAAAGTCCATGTTATGGGAGCAACACATGTTTCCAACACCGTGTTGTGGTGCCCATCGACATACACCATCACCCCACTCTCATGCTCACACAAACATGAGAGGGAGGCAATGAATGGACATCACATGTTAGGGTAAAAGACATTGACATTCTTTTTTCTTTTCTTTCTTCCCTATATCTATTCCTAGTTGTAATTAGAGTACATTGTTCTTTCCTTCAAATGCATGTCTCGAACCTTATCTTTTTGTATTGCCCTTGTAAGCATTTACCATAATTTCATGGTTGTTTTCAATTTCAATGTTCTATTTCATAAAATCAATATAATACAATACAATGTGATATAATATCAATTTCTTATAGTTTTGGACGAAGAAAATTTTAAATTTAATAGATTCCATGGTATTATGGTTGAGAATAAAATTTTAGATCGTTATTGGCCCACCACTTAAAGTTGAATCTTGCATATACCGTAACACCATAGCAGGTTCGCCACCTGGCGAACGAATATTTAAATTTTTTGAAAAAATAAGGTTCGCCTCTCAAAAACTGAATTTCTCAATTTTCGTTTTTTAGCAAAAAAATAAGTAAAAATGCCCTAAATAGCTTAGAAATAGCAAAATATTTCAAAAACTAATTTATTCTATTTTCGTTTTTTTGTCTTTAGAATTTTCTAATTTTTACGTTTTTTATTTTTAGAATTATTTTAGGACGAACATGCTATGGTACTACGGTAGTCACAACATGTTACATTGTTTATGATAAATTGATTAAGCAAGGTAACACTTCTTTAAGGTTGGCTATCACCTCGGTATGTGTGTCTCTGTGTGTGTATATATATATATATATATATATATATATATAGCACGAAACTATCTTTTTGATCGATTGCATCTCAAAACAAGATCAAAGACCCCAAGTTAGTATAGTGGGACCTATTTGTACTAAACCTACCATAACCCTAAACTAGGGGGCAAATGTAAATTAGAGTCCCGTCATCCATGGTGAAAGAGCATGGTAAATGTTCAATGGGAAGCCTAGACTACCAAAATCATCACAAATCTACTCATGCAGTGACATGTTCTGTACAAGTATAAGATACGTGGCCCTATTGTGGGCACTTTCAACTCCATAGACAATTTTTAATAGTTGGACCATAATGGGAATTGCCTCATCCAACTAGCATTTGTGAATTACAAAATTGTCATTTCAAGTTTCTGAATTGGAGTTGAGATGCAAAACTTATAAGAAGACAAAGTAAAGTTCCTCTCCTTGAAAATACACATAAAGTTCTTCCAAGTGTGCTAACTATTGAACCCACAATGTTCTATATATGAGCACATTCTCACCAATAACACGTGGCTATTGGCGTCCATTCTAAACTCCAACCTTTGCCATATACCACTCAACAGCAGGTGTTCAATGAACAAAGCGCCGGGGCCCAAGACCATTCATTGGAACTGTTTTTTGGTGGGAGCATGATTTGAATTATTTTATTTAAAGACTTCAATTGCCAACTCCTTCTTCAACTTGATTGTGACAATAGGGGAATTGAGACATTACTATTAAAAAAAGGGGTCATAATAACATAATAAGGGGACTTATTCAGCACATGACAGGTGTAATGACATATGATAGTTAGGAGCACTTTAAATAGGGAATCTGGATAAGCGCTCCTGAACACTACGAGATTTGAACTTACCGCATCAGTGTCCGGGAGGTTTTGGGACATAATCGGTCGAGATCCTAGTGTGTTTCCAAGTCCAATTACTGGTTACAGTGTACATTATTCAGATCCATAACAGTGTTATGTGGGACTGACAATATTCCACAAAATATTCTCCACATTCAATCTGATTATGAGGAATATTCTATGGAATACTGCCACTCCCACATAACACTGTTATGGATCTGAATAATGTTATGCATGTTGATAACTTTCGGGTTTTCTTTATTAATGCAAGGTATATTCTCTAGATTCCTCTAAAACAATGGGTGATTCTCATGGAAGTCTTGAACTTCAACTGGTTATTTCTCAAACTGAACCGGTTCATCTGTAGCTAGCAGTTGGTTCTCCCTGTTCGGGTACATCCTCTGTTCATTTGTTCCCATCCGCCTCCACGTCGGATGATCTCTCAGGTCGATCCACAGAGAAAATGCCACGTCATCCGCGGACTTGCGGATGACCTGGATGATTTGTGGATTATCTTTACCATATGTCATCCGGTATTCAACCACCTGCTAAGAAAACTGCTTAGAAACTCCCCTGACAAAGTTTGGAGTTTATCCACAATTGACTTGATAACCATTGAGAGGAGCATCATAGATGGGCAGTGACTCATTCATCCTCTCTGACTTTATAATCATATATGACCGGATGACACATGTGGATGAAATTGTTCCCCCCCCCCCCAAAAAAAAAAACTATGTGAATTTTAACGTAACATTACTTAGGGCCACTTCACACACGAGCCAAGAGCCGTGACCATGCAATTGTGAGAGCCCAAAAGAAAGTGTCCAAAGGCCGTCCCAAGGCACCTCCAAAATCGTGTAGTGTAGTCACGGATCTTCAAGTGTATTGTGAAGTCATATGTGACCAGGCCTTCAACCAAATGCTATTTCAATGAATTTCTATTCATGTAGGTCCTCACACATGATAAACTGGAATAAACCAACGGTTGTGAGCGTTCGGAGTGCCATGGCCTCCCGGTTTTGTAATAGGCCTACTTTCAAGAGGTGGTTTTTGGAAATAGTCCAAGTGATTATGAAACATGATCCATTCGATACTATGTAGGAATCCATGTAGACTTTACATCCATCTTGCATTCACTGACTCCGTTGGTCCCTCAAATGTAGTGTGAAGCGAACTTGGACCAACTCTGCCTTTTCCACTAATGAAAGTGCTTGAAGTGTAATGGTCACATGCTCTCAGTCTCGTGTGTGAAGTGGCCCTTAGTTCATGAGTTGTGTTCATGGGCCCCACATTAGATTTGAGAATAAAACCTCCGGATGCCGGAATCCCAGTGCTTCAGACTAAATCTGAAATCAAGGTTGCTAAAAAAACTTCATCAACTGAGTAATGTTATGGAGGGTTAAATTGAAAGTATCAAAGATTGTTGAATAATTTTTGCATAGTTTTCCCCTGGTTTTCGGGCCCACGTAGTAGTTGGTCATCGTTGAGTAATGTTGTGTGAATGGATGATCAATCAATTACATCATTATTGTTGGGTTGATCACACCAGCCACTTCTGACACCATCCGTCAGCATCTCCCGCTATAATAGTGTGAGAAGTGGTGGGCCAACATCTATTTCTCAACATAATCCCCATCAATTTCACGGTTGGACCTAGACGGAAATTTTGGTGTGATCGGGGCATGAGAACTCTCTCATTTACTACAGTTGGAACTTGAAAACTATTGTTCGCAAGTTGGTGATGTTGTGGAAGGTTATCACACAATTATGGACTACATGTATCCGCAAGATTTCTTCTAAAACTAAATAACTGACCATAATTGATATCCAATGCATGGGTTTTTTTGGCTTTAAGTAATAATAACTTTTGTGGGGAGATGCAAATCTCAATAGTAGATACTCCTAATATCAAGAGTGAAAATAACGTTCAATATGATATCCTCCTTTTTACTTTATTAAGATTTTATTCTAGGAGAGTTTCCAATTTAGTGACTTAAAATTGACCATAACAACAACAAAAAGGAATGCTTTGAGATCGATAATTGAGATGGAAAACATTGACAAACTCATAAGTTACGACTTAACATTATTGAACAATGTGCGTTCATTGTTTGGGCCTTAGAATACACTCTAAACTCCATAATGTCAACCTTAATGTTACTCCTTCTCTTAATGAAACACTATGGAACATATGTTCTTAGTTTAAATCTCACTCCTTGTTGTCACGTTTCCCTCTCATATATCACGGTTTTTTTGACATTCAAGTAAACCACCAAAGAATTCAAACCACATGCACACATGCATCACATTGTCATCATTGTAATTTTTGCCATTAATTAAATGTTGACTGTGGTATTCCATAATGTCACATGCTACACCAATTCTCTTTTATCATGCATACATGTTAACACTACGAAACTTTTTGATATAGAAAAGAAAAAATATGCCCGTATCATAATACCGGCATGAATGTGAGCCTGTTGGCCTTGTGCTGATCACGGTGTTCCATGGTGCAGTTTTGATATAGAAATATTGTGCAAAGGGCTCATCGGTGGGACTAGTTTTGTATGAAAAAAACATTTGGGTGTTAGTCTTCTGGAGGCTCTTCTTTACATGTGCAAGAACGGACATCTCTATCCAAATCCGACGTGGGTGATTTTGTTGAGGTCCACGGGCATGAATGTGAGGAGGGTGGCTTCCATTTGGCAATAATGATGACTCCACACCTATGTCCGGGAAGAACTGGCGGTTAGTTACATATGAACCGGTTGAAGTTGGAGACTTCAAGAGAATTACCGATCATTTTAGAGGAATCTATAGAATATACCTCAAATGAATAAAGCAAAATTGGAAGATGTCAGCATGTAACTAGATTTAGAATCACTAGGATCTTGACCGACTATGTCCAAAAACTTCCCGGGCACTGCTCCACACGACATCAAGATGGAGGACATCTCAAATGTGTTCTTTGACACGATTACCATGATGCCAAATGTTTGGTACTTTAAAACTCCAATAGGTTGCACTTGACCCATAGGGTGGAATAGAGGACCTCAATGCCACCTTGCATGATGATGAAGAAGTCATGTTGGAAGGTGATGGCAGTGATAATGTACTTCAAGACATGCATAGGCGTTAGTGTGAGGAGGATTTGGCAGAAGGTGTGGCGGAGGGCATTGGAGCCAGGGTAACGGAGGGGAGCAGAGATGGGTGTAGCGGCCATTGGTGTTGCATGGCGGCTTGGTGGTGGCAAAGTGCGATCGCTAGCTCTAGTGCGGTGGAGGTGGGCTTAGAAGCTGAGGTGGGTGTCCTGATTGGCATCTACCGCAGGTAGCCCTTCCACTAGCACCACCTTGGGGCTAGTCCCTCTTGATATACCCATGAGGGCGTTGGTAGAGGATGAGGTGGAGGAGGCCTTTTGATTTTTTTTTTTTTTTATAAAAAATCCCTTTAGGGATTACTTAATAAAAATTTCCCGCTTTGGGGCTTGCCTATGTGTCTATTTGTTGTCATCCCTTTTTGGACCAATGAGAGTAGGTGCTGCTAATATAATACATCATGTGCACTTTGATTGTCACAACCATGATAATACAAAGTTTAGAGTGTATGAGCATGGGATGCTAGAAGCTCAATCTAAATTTGAGTCATCTCATGGTCATATTCCCATGACCCACAAAACAAAAGCACAACACTAAGTAATGTTATGAACTTCTCCATTTATATTCACAATTTATAACCAGAATTAGTATATAAACTTGACGATAACCATCACAAACTGCTTGAAACACAACCAGCTGTTCATCCATGTACCTACACAGTTTCATCCATCCACATCATCTACTATGCCCCCAAATACCACATGTGAAGGAGGATGAACAACTCACCACAAGTGTTGATTTCATCCATCTGCTCTCGACGGTTATCTAGGCCAATCCGTTCAAGCGGTCATGGCCCCCCTTGTAACTTTCAGTAAAAAATCTGGAAAAGCCTTGGCCACACGAGGGCCAGCAACAATGATAGCTCCAGTGCTTATTTTACTTACGGTATGTGGGTGTTATTCAGTTTGTTTTTTCAAATTCTCCAATTTCTACCAATTCGATTCAAACAACAACAACAACAACAACAATTATTATTATTATTAGCAAATCTATAATGAAGCATCAGCAAAAATCAAATTAAAATTTGGACTTCCCTTGATCTAGTTATGGTCATCGGAAGTACATGTCTGTTGATTTTTTAATTGAACACATTCGTCATCCCAATTATGTTCATTGGTAAGTGTGGGGTGGTTAATACTACTTGAAGATGTAGTCCAGTTTTTCTAGCATGTGCCTATGGTGTTTGTTCTTTGATCATCACTTAACCACACAAAATTGACAAATATAGGTGTCCAATGAACAAAAGTAATCGGATAACACATGCATACCTTAAGTTAAGGTGTGAGGGGGACATCCAACCTTGCGAACAATTCCCAATGTTGATTGTTGGATCACATTGGGAATTGTCTCATCCAGTTAGCAATTGCTAATCATGATGATTGTCACTCCAGGTTTCATCATAGTTGAGGATGCAAAACTTATCAGAAGTCAAAGTGAACACTGCCTTTCTCATCTCATTGAGTGTTAGCATGGGCCCTCCCAATTGTGTTAACATTTGGACATGGATGATTGATATATGTTGAGTCCATAGTTCAACCTCAACATAGTACATTTTTTATTTATTTGGGTGTCCCTTCTTAATAACAACCTTGTCATATGCCCACTCAACCATATGTGTCCAAATAACTAGAGTTGTGACCACATAAAGTTGACATACTTTAAACAATGGTCACTCTTCTTAACTAGATGCCTATACTTGGGTGGCATATGACGAGGTTTGTAGTTAAGAAAGGACACCAAAAAGACACGTGTTACATTGAGAGTGGAATATGTGCAGTTAGCAACTGTGAATCATTCAAAGAGTGATGTTTCAAGTGTCAAGACGTTTTACTTGAGATGCAAAAGATATAGAAGATCAAAGTGAAGATTCTTCCTTAACTTTTAAGCAACCACATGGGCCCTCCCAATTGTGTTAACAAATGAACCCATAATGGTGTCCTTATTTTCACCACAAAGTCCAATTTGATCATAACACATGTCTTTCCAGTGCCCATTCTTAACTACATGCCTTTCCATATACCACTCAAACATAGTTCGATTAAGACCCGTATAGCTTTACTTGCCTTGGTGTCCTTTGCAAGTTGACAAGTGCATTTTGTTTCCCACTACTTGCCATCAGGGGTGCATGTAAAAATTTCCCCTATAGTTTTATTGTTGATTCATATGAAATTAACCTTGGTAGATTGATTGGGGTGTCATCAACCCCAAGTGTTGTTTTTGCTGAAAGTGATAATGTCGAGCTCTACATAGGAATCAATGTCATTACTAGTGTTGGACTAGTATCATGTTTTTTGGGTACCATTCAAGTATTATAATGATAAATTCCTATTCTTTGAGACCAGTAGGGTATTGGTAATTTGAGAATATTTTGTTTTTAATACCATTCAGGAATTGGGTCTATATACCATGCAAGACCCTTCCTACCTAAAAACATGGTTTAGAATGGAATTGACCCAAACAACAAACTCGGGTATGCAAAGATTCTCTCACCGTAACATTATTAAGCCTACCCTTCTGCACCCTTTATGAATGGGGAGGGGTAGGCCACACATTGCCATGCTAACCTTCAGTTCCATTTATTTATTTTATTAGTTTCATAAGATGCTTTCATTGTTGGTAAGCTAAGTTTGGGTGATGACAAGTTGTCAGTTTAGTGGAGTAGAACGAACAATACTCAGGTTGTGTATCATTGTGTGGGTGGCCCAACATAAAAGGGGCACTTTGGTCACCAAATTCCTGGCCGTGTGATGTTGCACCCTATAGTTGAGTGATGTACAATCTGAGATGACCCTAAACTACCAAGTAATAGTGGAGAGGTACCCATTTCCGAATGGAGTGGTTGGCGGTTCGATTCCAGCTATGAAAATCTTCTCTCTTCTTGACGGAATAAAACTAGCTAGGTAGGTAGGAAGCCAAGAGCCCACCCACCGCAAGGTAGACAGTAAACCCCACCCTGCACCAAGAGGATTCTAAAGCAAGGTAGGGCCAACGGGCTCAAATTCGCGTCGGATTGCTCGACGTTGGTTAATTATTTATTTATTTGAGTGATGCAATGACCTTGAGATACATACCTATGCGACTGGTACTACAGTTTTGATATTCACAGGTACTTTCTTTGATACCATTATTGATGTTGATCATCGATACCATGCATCCAAATCAACCTAGTGAATGGTCCGAGACGACCCTAAACTACTGGATGATGGTTGAGAGATACCCAAATCTTAAGGAAGAGGTTGGCGGTTCGATTCCCAGCTATGAAATCTCCTCTCTACTTGACAGAAACTTGCTAGGTGGTTAGCTGCCTCCTGTGCTTTGGCGCTGGCCTGTTGGCCTTTTGTCTCAAAAAATAAAAAATAAAAAAATCAGCCTAGTGAAGTCAAATTAAAACGAACGAATCGGCCCTCAATCTTAAAGGACAACTTGTTTTTTTTGACTAGAGTCCCTTCATCCACGATAAACGCGTTTACATGGACACCACGAATCCCAATCCCCATGCAACCATATTTGGGCGAACCAACCCATACACTCGTCTCCTTGTTGGATGCCTAAACCCTTGCCTCCAAGGAACCAGTGTACGGGTTGGTTTCGCCCCAGCCCATGCAACCGCCTATACCACGAGTTCAACGTTGGTTAAAAAATTCACGGCTCCACGTGGGTAACTATTGTGCACGTTTTTACCTCGCCGGCTGATGAGGTCGGGTTCTGTCACGGAAGGGACTAGTAAGTTAGTGCCCTGCAGGAGTAAACATAAAAGGACCAGTGACTGTAATAAGTGGGTACGACACCCCCCCTGTGGAAAGTTACTGCCACGCCACTTGCTTACGTGGCAGAGCAGGGAGCTGCGGCCTGGGTGGTAGTAATAAGGAAAGAAGCACAGTACAGTACAGAAGCCCACAGGAGAGAGAGAGAGAGAGTCACTCTCTCTCTGCTGCAGGCGGGCCTTCGTGCCTTGGGGGACGTGTCCTCTGTTTCTGGGGCGACGTCACCAGAATGTGACACGTGTCGTGACAGGTGAGGGCGCGCAGGCGGCGGGTCGATCCCCCATGTCGAAGGACCACCTTCCATAGGCTGACGTGGGCCCCGGCGAATGCCATGTGTGAGCTGAGGTGGAATATAGGTGCCATTAGTGTTGCTCCCTACTCTATCTATATTTTGGGATTACGTTACATGTGCTCGGAGTGCTATGTCTTTTATAAAAGTAATTTTCTAAATTTGTCGTCTTACAAGTAGTCACCAAATACTAGGTAGTTAGGGCATTATAAAGCAAGAACAATGTTTACATGGCGAACAAATCAAATAAATGGATATAAATGTTGGCCCCTATCGGGACAAACATACATAGAGAGTCACTTCACTTGGGGGGTACTGTCACATGTTGGTGGTGGACTTCTATGTGAACAATACATAATAGATAAAAGTGCATGCACTACATAAACTTTGAATAATAATATTTAAGTGATATTCAGTGTGAGAGATGGCCACTAGTGGAAATTAACCCTCAAACGTTGAAAACACCTCGACATGGATTTGGTGTCCAGAAAGTATTAATTTTTGTTGTTGATATCTTCATTTTTAGTACTTTCTTAGGAAAGTAACATGTACTAGTTTAGCTCTATTCTTCTAATGAGAGCATGTGGATGAAGTACTAAGCGAAAACCAAGGTGCAAATACGTTCAAGTACGTGATGGAATCCAACCTATAGGTTTTTTTTTGGGAATATCCAGTACTTTGAATCGTCATTTATGGATGTGATTTCATTTTTCTATTAGCAAACTAAGTTGTACACAAGTTGGTTGTGAGTTTTGCAATTCACTCTACTAATCAAATTTTGATTTAGCATAGCATCAAATCGGTGTGCCATGTTAGTTAGAGTCATTTTTATGACTTGCCATGTAGTACGAAGCGTCATATGACATCCTCTCTAGTTGCCACCTAATGAATGTATTATTATTAATGTGGGTTGTTGATGAATGATGTGGTAAACACTAAATTAAATGTTCAATGTAGACCTCCTAAGCCCAACCAACTTGTTCACAGAGAAAACTTAAAGTGTCTATCATGTTTTTGCTTGCATGTGTTATAATGCAAACCAGACTAAAAGTGCAATGGAATCAAGTGTAAGTGCATCCCCCCCAATATGTAGTTAAGTAGAACATTTGAGGTCACTCAAGGAACCACAAAATTGCATGGTGTGTGTGTGTGTGTTGGGGGGGGGGGTGTTTCAGGGTCAACTCCCTTTGTAGAGATATGAACCTCTTGAGGTGTTTCCAAGGGGACTATGAACTAATGTGCATATTCATGGGAAATTCCACATGTTTGATGAAGAGTTTTGAAATATACCAACTTCTATATTCTCAAATTGGATATCCCAATACTCTAGTTTCTCTAATTCCCTTATTACCCTCATTGAAAAATTAAACCTATTCAAAACTTCCATTTACAATTAGGTAACATGTACGAGAAATCATGTACTTTCGTCACCAGCCATGTGGTGGAGATCAACAACGCAGTTACTGCTTTCCATCCCTACAAGCACACCCAATGAAACTTCATGGGATATTTGTTGCACTTGATTGGTAGTACTGCACCGTTTATGTGGTCTAGTGTCACTTACTATTCAGAGTTACGCAATGCTATATAACTTTTTACTGTTAAGGTTTTTACCAACTAAAGAAGTGAATGTTTCGTAATCCCCAAACACCCAAGTTCACCCTTGTTGTTAAAAAAGAAAGAGAGATCTATAGTAAACAGCAAGTGCACTGTGCAACTCTAAAATAGTAAGTGACACTAAATACCACAAACGGTGTAAAAGTTAAAGAGGATATGTTTGTTGGTAAATGTGTAGGCACACTAATTATCCCAATTAGTAGTGCATGTTACTATTCGGAGTCACGCAATGCCATAACCATTTAATGAGAATGAAACACTTTACCAAGCAAAGGCAACTATGTTCTATAATGTCCAACACCCTATTGAACTTTTGTTAATCAAAATTGAACTCATGAGTAACACGTTATTACACCGCATAATCTCGAACAATAACACGCACTAAACATGATAATCGATGTACTCGCTCCTCATTCTAGACACCGATCATCCCAATTAGTGCGTGCTACTAATCGGAGTTACGCAACACTACAACTATTTAACAAGAATGTAAACTTCTACCATAGTCATTCACGATCTCTAATGTCCGAAACAACCTATTGAACTCTCTCGTTCGTAAAAATCGAACCTCCGAGTACGACGTTACTGCAGCACTGCGTCATAACTCCGAATAGTAACACGCACTGCTTGGGATAATCAACGTGCCCTGAAACAGTGGGGTGTGGAGCTTGATTCCACGCTTGCTTTTTTAGGCATTTAAGCTGCATTGTCCCAAGTCTCTCACTCCAGAGTCACGAAGAATGATGATGATGAGGATGATGATGAGGGCGATGATGACGATGATCGATCTCCATCACCGCAGCTCTTGGAGTAGCATCTCGTGTTATGCAGAGAAGGATATGCTCGCAGTCTGCGATGGAGCCTCATGGGCCACAACTCTCCAACGGCTGCTGCACTCTGGTCAACACAATTGGCATCTTCGTGTGCTTTGCCTTGCCTGGGCATGGCTTGGCTGGGCTTGGCTTGTGGGCACGGGGATGGTAGCATGCTAACTTTGTGAGCTGTGTGGGTGTAATTCATTTCGTTCTTTCGACGAGCCCACTGCTCCTAGGATATTGGAAACATGTGATTAAGGTAGACAAATGGAAACCGGTGGAAATAAAGCTGATCCATGTCCCGATCACACCAAACTTTCTGTCCGGTGCAAGCCGTGAAATTGTTGGGGATTATGTTTAGAAATAGATGCTGGCCCACCACTTTCCACACTATTATAGTTGGGGATGCTGATGGATGATGGCAGTAGTGGTTGGTGTGATTAGCCCCTGAGAGAGAGAGAGAGAGAGAGAGAGAGAGAGAGACCCTGGCCACACCGGTGGAAGGCGGGGCCAGCTAGCCGCCCGGGGTGGCCGTTGGGAAAGGGACCCGGTTGGCCCGCTGTGGCAGCCCGCCATCCACCGGTGACCCTCATCTGGCCGGCAGCCCTTGCCTGGCCCGAAAAAGCACCTGCATGGCTATTTAAAAATAAATAAACACACGCACATGGCCTGGTGCTACCCAGATGGCCCAGCCGGGCAACTCCCCCTGCTGGACGGCTGCAGGGGGCCTGGCCTGCAGCCAGCCATCCGGCGCCTAGGCCCTGCTGTCCGGTAGCTGCCCTAACACGTCAACGAAATTTCTGCAGCCCACCGAATGGGGCGGGCTGGCTGGATGGCCCAGCCGTCTGGCCGGTGTGGCCTGCCCAAGAGAGAGGCTTGATTTTTGTGTGATGTTTTTTTAGAGATGGAGTGGAGGAAATGATGAGGTTGTTTCGTAATTTTATTCCCTGTAAATGATTTTCTCCAAGAGGTAAGTAAGTCGAACCCCGTGCTTGTATAGTAGAGTCTCCCGAATTTGAGCAGAATAGCCTACTTTGTATTTGAATGCACACAAAATGGTTAACTCAATGGCACCCAAGTGATCCCAAGTGGTGTGAAACATGACCTATCTGACCAATCACTGCCTTCGGCCTATCACTGCATCCTTTTCAGACCACCACTTTTACAATTAGCCATTTTGGGTCCACACAAGAATCATTATACTCCTAGTCTAGTGCACTAGTAGTGGTCCTTCACTTTTTCTGTTTTCCTACCTTATACGAGATGGCAAATCCAAATCAAGGTCGCCACCACTTTCCTTGTAATTTTCGGAGCTCGTATGAATATCTTAAGGTAGATCTACAGAAAACGGTGAAATTAAGTTGATTCGGAGAGAGAGAGAGAGAGAGAGTCTTGAAATTTGTGTAATAATTTTTAGAAATGGAGTAAAGGAAATGATGGGGAATACAAGTTGTTTCGTAACTTTATTCCATGTAAATAATTAGTTACATTTTATCAAAAAGGCAAGTAAGTCAAACCCCCTATTTATACACCAGAGTCTCCCTAATATGAGCATCAAAATATCCTAATTTACATGTGAACTCATTATCATAGTGAAGATTTTCGTGCTCATTAACGGTCATGTATGTTCCCCCCAAATATGTTGAACACATAGTCCAATCCCTTTTAGACACATGTATTTATGGTGTCTATTGTTGGAGCCACACCTAACCACATACCACACAAATATAGGTATCCGATTAAGAAAAGCCACCATATGAGGGTTGCCTACCTTTAGGCCGGCCGAAAATCATTTCAAGCATAAAGAAGACTTTCAACAAACCAGAGTTGGGTACTACGGTTAGTGTGAGATTGTCAACGTTTACAATTTAATAAAAGGCTCGAGGAGTACTGCTTGTAAGACAAAAAAAAATAGTATGCTTCTAGTTGGCCCATGGCTTGGTAGCGATCACAACAATAAAACAAACCACAAAGGGTTGGACGAAAGCCACCTGGATAAATGTATGGGTCCCAAAATGTAGACCACTAGTTTGCGTCCGTGGTGTCTATTGTACTCGTGCATATGAATTAATGTCCTAACCACTTTTGCACCGTCTACTCAGCATGTTGTTGTCGGTGGCCGCCATTTCGTTTGGAACTTTGGAACATGGATTCTGTCGATGTCCATAAGTCATCGTTGTTTCAAATTATATAAGGCAGATGGGTCTAAAATGGTTGCTACTTCCTACTAGCCCACTTCTACTAGGATATGAAACACGCAATTAGTACGAGATGGTTAGCAAATCCAACTTGAGGCCATAGCCACTTTCCTCATAATTTATGGAGCTCATGTGAGCTTCTTATTCATTATGAAAGTGAAGTCTTCTTACTCATTATTCTCGTGCTCATTAAAAGGTCATATAGTCTCTCTCTCTCTCTCTCTCTCTCTCTCTCTCTCTCTCTCTCTCCCCCCTCCCCTACAAATATGTTGACTATTGAGTCTAGAATGGATATCATTGTTTAAGCATGTTTTTTGGTATCCAATTTTGGAGCCACACCAAACCACATACCACTCAAATATAGGGTGTCCAATAAAGATAAGTAATTGAATTAGATACGTCTACCTTAATAGATTGATATCAAATACTGATTCAAATTTTCCATCATGCAAAGTTATTGGGAGACTATTTACATTGTTTATGGTATTTAGTGTCACATGCGTAATAGTGTCACTTACCCTATTTTGAGGCGTATGCTAGGTTCCACTGATGATTAACAACTTCACCATAATTTCCAGCTCATGACACTTGGCATTCAAGTGCACTTACTATTATCTTGGCATGAGCATTTTCAATAGTGTTATGAGGTGCATGCCTATGTTACACAATGGTCTACAAGTTGACCAAAGTGTACACAAAAGGCACATGCCATTAGTATGCTCCAGAATATCTTCCTCTTGCATACTAAAATGTAAACACATGACACTTGCCATTAGTACGCTCATAGATATTCTTCCCTTGCATATTAAAACAGAAGACTATCATCTAAAGTATCTCAATGTGCCACTGTAAACGTCATAATGTAGATATTTTTTCACCTAAAGAAGTTACTTATGTTGACGAATGGAATCATATTGGGCAATTAGCGGGTGTGACACTTTGAGACCTCTAGGCATCTAGTTTAGGCCCTCCGCAAATAGTGTATGTGACACTAAATACCATAAGCGGTTTAGTGGAAAGGGGAAGCACAACTTGAAACGGATATGGCTTTCATGTGATTATCAAAGTCCTTTGTAGTGAAAAGTGGTAGAGAAGGCCCGAGCCCCAATGGACGATATAGTATATAAACAACATGCGGGAAAACCCAAAGGACATTTACGCATTATAATCAGCCTGCGATTACATTATGAGAATTAGTGCATGGTTTTTATGCATGTTGTTAAGCCATCCAAACTAGGAGAGAAATTGACAAAGCTAGTCCAAAGATTAGTGAGGGAGATGTGCCTATAAGGCTCTCACATTTCGACATATAAAAGGGATCCTAAAACAAAATACCAATTACATGAGCACATTAGCTAATTCGAATGGGAACATCAACATTGAGCTCACAATTTTGGGAACTAAGATGAATATCAATAGAACTTCTTGAAGTTGTTACTCTTAGATTTACTTAAACATGCTACTTTTGACAATGTATGTTTTAGACTTGAACATGTACACATGTGTTAGAGACCTTTTTAAGACTAAGGTAGTGTTTGAATAAGGCGTGAATTCCTTGTACCATGTGGCTGTGAGCATTTAGAATAGTCCTGTAAACGTAATGGGAGTGGCCTACCAGTGTAAGTATCTTTCTTCAAATGGATCTTTCCAAAAGTTGGCAGCTACAGTGGCTTCCGTAGACAGAATCGGCATCGGGCACAGGGAATGCTTTATTATTCCCTTCGAGATTGTGAGCTTCGTAATAAAAGTTGCCACTCTCCTACTTATGGAGGCCTATGAGGTTTACTAAGTTATGCAACATTTGTGTCTTTTCCGCTAGCTGCTAGGCAAATGATGCCAACACCCAACAAACAATATCTTCCCCAAGCTATCCATAGTCACCAGGTTACTTGAGAAGAGGGCGACATTAAAGTCAAATCTGCTTTGACCCATATTTCAAGTTAGTGGTTGTAGCAGCCAGCAAATTGGGGTTGGAATCTCAATGATGTACCACCAGATTGGCAGGAGGTGTGAAGTGCATGAAGCCCAGGTTTGTGTCAGCTCCCCTTGCCTCGTAACAAGCAACTATTGGTGGAATCTTACATTTCTGCCAAAACTTAACTTGTGTTGGCCTCTTGAAGGGCGTCCAGTAAGTCATGACAAAAGTGGTATGGCTCAGATGGGCAAAAGAAGACTTAACATTGAAGGAGGAAGTGCACATTATTCTTCCAGAATCTATCAGAAAATGTACGGTACAACCAAGTAAAAAGTAGAAAGTGAATTTGCCTTCTGGAAATCGGGTAATTTGAAACTCAGAATTAGATGTTATCCTGTAATTCAATGGGCCTTGTGGTAGGAAGTTGGTTGTTTTGCATACAACAGCTTCCATGTTTGGTAAATTTTCTGTACATGTTCAGAGATGGAGGTTTGAACGATGAAGAATCTATATTGGTTCATTGAGAGTCAAACTCATTTTGGCATGCCAAGATGTGCTAAAATGTGTTTGGGCCTCAATGAAAACCAAAATAGGTTGCTCGTCATTCAAATTCAAATACTACCTCCAAACATGCACCACAAGTGATAAGCATTACTGATAAAGTATGCAAAACAACCAATGGAAAATCACAGGGGACAAACTCTCGACAAAAAGTCGCATTTAGTTAAGGGATAACACTATTAAGCACTGTTTTTGCATCTTGCAGTTGAAGCTTAAATAGAGTCCAGAGAGGCACCACACATGGATACAAGAGAAAAGAATACCTTTTGGGTCCAGTTTTTCTCCTCCCGTACTCAGTAAATCTAGGGATTCCTCCAACAGATTTCTTGGGCTCCATCTCATCCTTCCACACAAACTAAGAAAGGGAAGCCTTACATTTGAAGCTACATTCGGCAGAGCTGAACGGCCATCACATGCCAAATGTGGTTATGTGAACCACTGAACACAAGTTCCTGCAGAGCCAAAATACGATAACCACACTTCGGGTCGATCTAATCAGAGTGTAATCAGTCTTTAAAGTGTCAGAATTCAAGATTCATTATTGTTTGAACCAGTTATGCTCATAAAATGAACAATAAATTCAAAACTAAAGATGTAGAATCATAAAAAGAGGTTTGAAGTACTAAAATATCTTTGAAAGTTCCTTATAGTTCGCAAAAATATCCATAGGGCCACTTCTGGTTTCGGAGTTCTCCGCGTAATCCCATGGCCACTTAAAGCTTCAAGAGAGGCCCACAAATCTTCTTTTGATAGAAAGCCGTTTACCTGCCAAACCTGCGAGATAATCCTGTGGGTTGTCTCCTCATGCACATCACATGGTGCGCCAATATCACTGTACTAAAGGTGTTCTGGATCAAATAAATATTAGAGAGATGGAGTTATTGTACTTGGCTCCATGGTTCTCCTGTATTGTACAAATGTTTAAATGATCTCGCCGCCGCCTCTAGCTTTGAGCCTCTCTGCTCAACTGCTAATTAATTTTAATATTCTAACTGCTTAGGAGATTCTTCTCCTCTTTCTATGGTTTTCATATTGAGAACACTACCATTGACAACACCCTGTTGAATTAGCCGTCTACTAGATTGCGCCGCCACAATGTCCCAATATCCTTTGAGCACTTTTGGGTATTGCGACTTAACCCCATTCACATGGGGCTTTGCATCTTACACTCCATAAATGTTTGTTAACAAAAAATGAAGTTAACTATGACTTTCAAAAAACCGAAAACTAAATGCTAAAGGTAGAGAAGCTAATTGTTAAGACGGAATTCTATTCTTTGGCTTTGTGCAAAAATGGCTGAACACCCAATTGGGCGGCCCACTCAGGACAAGGGGCAACTATTTGAAGGGGCTCATAAGTGATAGGATGCAAGAGAGCAAGGCTTTCAGCATGTAATGCATGTGAGCCATAATTTACACCTTGCCACACAAGAGGCCCCCCATATTTAATGTCCCCACATAAGGGAAGGCCGAGGTACTGGCAGTGTAACCGAATCTGATGTGTTCTGCCGGTTTCTGGAAATGCACGCACCACTGTCACCACCTCATCACCTCCTCCTTGTCTTAAAATATTCTTCTCTCTGATTTCATTCCTCCCGATTGCATCATCTTCATCACCCCCGACTACAACTACAACTACAGAAGTGTGGTCACCTGAGGATGGCAAATCCAAATCCGTCTCATCTTGACTATTGTTATTTTTTGTCAAGATTTCAAGTCGTGTCACCATTTCTCGGACCGAGGAACCTCCAGGTAGGCGTCGCCCCACGTCGTGTTTCGCATAAACCCGCCATGCTCCATACCTAGAGCGACCATGCCCAGACTCAATTTTGATATGGTTCCAATTTGGGGGTGCCTGTGCACATAGAGCTAGATACGTCTTTTGGACCTGGCGATCCGTAAAAGTGCGTGTTAGCTTTGCAGCCGCTTCTCTACATTTTGTGATTACCATCACCCCACTCGTGTCTCGGTCCAACCGATTCGCCATGTGCATGTGTGGCTCAGTTTCACCTGCATTAGCAAACCATGCCAATGTAACTCCCACTCAAACAAATTACATTATAATTAGAGTGTGATTCCAATGAGTATCAACGACAAAGGATAAATTGTTGTTCATCATTGAGATGTCTACCTCAAGGTAAAACTTCATGAGGCAAGAGAGCCTTCAACACATTCCTGATCCTAATGCATTAGGGACCTCAAGTCTCCTGGATTTTTAATGTTTTCTTATATTACTTAGTGTCAAGAGATGTACAACCAGCAATGACCTGTTCCAGCTCAAGAATTTTTGTCTTGTACCTCCTCGAACTACTTGTCCATATTGTGAAGGCACGATTTCAAGGCAATATGCAATTAGAAACATATTTCTACTTGTTGGAAAGTCCAGTATTTTATATACTTGTTGTGAGGAGGAAAGGACCAGTGTTGATCTAGTATCGTCTTCTTTTGATACCAGTAGGGTATTGGTATTTAACGGTTTATTTTGTTTTCAATAGCATTCATGTCTATATACCATGCAAAAATCTTCATACCTAGGCAAAGACGCCCTAGTATCAATATGGTTTAGAATGGTGTTGACCCAAATAATAAGTCAGGTATACACAGATTCTCTCACCTTGACATCCGCACCAAATATCAACTGGTATTCTGATTTTGATACTCACAGGTAGGTTCTCTAATACCATTATTGATGTGGATTATTGATACCATGCATTCAACTATGTACCAGACCAACACTGGAACGGACTCTTGAAGGAACATTAAGATTATTGACCTGCAACAACAATTTGTTGCTCAAGTACTCTCCTTATACAAGTTCCCACTTATCTAAGACAAGTATATAAAATTGACATACCTGTTGAATTTAAGAGTGATGGTATGGTTGCGAAAACATGTTCGCAATATAATCCTCGCGGCTTGTTCACTACTATCAACCATTCATCTTCAAAGAGCACATCTTCTTTGCTGATTGCAGGCCCCACCTTCATTGCGGCCTCTGCAATTAGAGCCCTGTTCAGTTCTACCTCCTTGGACAGTTCCCCTGCAAATGGCGACATGGGTACAGGAAAATCCACATTTTCTTCTCCTATTTCTGCATTACCGTCAATCCCACCGTCCATTTTCGTATTCTTGTTCTCAGAGCTTGTAGTTTCGGAGGGGGACAGATCAACAATTGTCAAATCCATTCCATGCAACTTCCCAGGCTTAATTGGTTCAGCACTAATCGCATTGTGTAAGGCTGGTGATGTTGGTAACACATGATGAACATGTGTAGGGATGTCGTGTTGTGAACTTGTGGTACCACTTGCTAAAGGCCCAGAAAATGCAGTAGTACTCATCTTTCTAAAACCCCATAACTCATACTTAGAATTCCAGCCTTCTAATCTTGACAAGAGAGCTCGACTAGGGCGTAAAACATGAAACATGTGTCAAAATTGGACAGATGCTTGCTGTGCTATAGAGATAATTGCAGGAATAAAACATGACCAATCATGTAATCAATTTTGTAATTGCCTTCCTCTCAGCCTTGTTGCCATTGATGCATTATCCGCCTCCCTGTTTGCAGGTTATAGAAGTTAGTTAGTAGGACCACTTAAGACAAAACTTGGCTTATTGGGATATGCTCTATCGGTAAGTTGTAAGAGAGCAGGCTATATCCAGGAATCATGGAACGACATGTGCTGAAGTCAAAGTTCAATGAAGCCCTAACCTGAATACGTCCACCAGAAATTCTATTTGATGACCATAACAGATTGATGACAAATCACTTAAGCCCTTATATACTTATACCTAAACATCTGCCCCTTTGCAGATAATTTACACTATGCTCCGAAACTGTTCAAACTGGTACAAGACGATAAATTGCGAGCTCGAGCACTTTAGGCATAAGTTGATTATTTTGACAAATTAATTAATACTAGAAAATCATAGAACAACATCAGCCAAAGTTGACATTCATTCCAGCCCTAACCTAATTAGGTACACCAGGAGGCTCATTGTCCTGATAGAGTAACTACAAATCATCAAACCCTTATATCCTCGTACCCAAACACCTGCCCCTTCCCAGACGATTTTACACTACACTCCGAAACTGTCCAACTGGTACAAATGATACGTTGTAGGCACGGGAAGCTTAGGCATAAGTCAATTATTTCGACAAATTAAATTTTATTTAAAAATCATAGAAGAACATCAGCTGAAGTTGACATTCAATTAAGGCCTAACCTAAGTAGGTACATCAGAAGCTAATCGTTCCTAATAACCATAACAGAGTAACTACAAACCACTAAAACACTTATATCCTCATAACCCCAAATGCTTATATCCTCATTCACATACTTTTGACCTCATGTGTGATAGGAAGTATATTTTTTTGGGCTATGGCGCTCTTAGAACAAAACTCCAAATACCAATACCCATCAGGGGTGCAGTCATAGACACAATGGGACACAATCCTTTGCTAAAGAGGGCACTAAGCCCCGAAACCCTAAACCCAGCTCTCGCTGCACATTAAAACCTCCAATAAACATCCAAGTAATTTCTGTGTCGTGTAAAATTCCCTGCAAGAACGACTTTCTTCTGAACTCGAAGTTCTGCTGCCTACCAAATTTTATTTTCTTCATCAAACAGATTGAAATTTCGATAAGTAGGTATCACATATGGTATTTAGACACAACGAAACACAATTCTTTGCTAACGAAGGAACTCCATACCTTAAACCCTAAACCCTGATATCGCTGTAAACCAAAAACCTCCGACAGAATCCAAGTAACCGATTTGTACTGTAAAATTCCCTGCAAGAACGACTTTCATCTGGACTTGAAAGTTCTTCTGCCCACTAAGTTTCTTATTTTCCATCAAACAAACTGAAATTTCGAGAAGAAGGTACCATAACTACGTATGCAAGCAAACCAAAGCTCTAATGACTGAAGCAGAGGCACACAAGCCTTATCAAAAAATATTTTCCTTGGACTAAGTTCATTTGTGTCCAGAATTTGTAATTCTTTCTGAATCATATCTCGTCACAGAGGTTTAAGGCGAGGTTTTAGTCTGACGTGCCTTTGCAAATTCAGGAAGACGAGATGATGCAAATGTTGCGTGCAGTTCGGATGCCTCCCTCCAACTTTCGGTAATGAATATTTCCAGGAAAGATTCCTCACTTCGTAAGGTTGAGCTTGAGAGATTGAAGAAATTGAGGAGGTCGATGATGAGATCAAGAACAACAGATTCTACTGTAGGACTCTCTGTGCTGGAAGAATCTGCAAAAGCGAACCTTGTTAGAGAAATTCAAACAGTCTTGAGACTTTCCCATCGAGACTTTACCCTTCGATTCTCACATTCATACGAAAGGGTAAGTTGAGGTAGGGTCACGCATTCACATGCTTGATTCACACCAAAGGGCTCCTTATGGGGCCACTCAAGATGAGGAATCAAAAGCGAACATAACAAGAACACAATGGGCCGATTCCATCCGCATTAAGCCTGAATCTACACTGTTTTGTGTAATTAGTGTGGGCCACACTAATTCCCAATTTACCCACACTATGTTTGATTATGACTTGAAGTGGCCCGCTATAATTTACAATGTGAAAAATTAGTGTGGGTTTTCTTGTCTGCATATTTGGATGAAAATTCAAGGCAAGGCAAGTACTATAAAATTAATGTGGGCCACGCTAAATTCCAACACCACATGGATTTCCCACCCACACTAATTAGATAAAACAATGTAGCTTACTAGGGGCTCTAATTAACTTGAATATGTTATTTTGTCTAAGGTAGATGGGTCTTGAATGTTACTTTTCCTTACTAGCCTATTCCTTCTAGGACATGAAACACATGCTTAGTGTGAGATGGTTAGCAAATCCAAATCGAGGGCATAGTCATTTTCCCCATAAAAATTAGGGCTTATATGAATATCTTATTCATTATCAAAGTGAAGAACGAGGATCATGCGGTCATCCCACATGGTTCAATATTTCCACACAAAAGTGGGAGAAAATGGTCGAAGCCACTATTGTGCCCATGGTTTTTTTATGGCATGATTCGGCAACCTCACTATATATTCCCCAATTAGGGGACCTTCAGTGATGTCAACCATATCACTACATGCATAAAAGTAGTGTTGAAATAAATTCTTTGTTAGTGGCTACAACTGAAGACTGCTTGAGTGCATAGCTACATTTGATGGATTTGGATGGAATGCTAAAAATGAACCGATTTGCAAGGTTGTGAATTTGATGAAGGTGATTGAGTGGCATGGGAGAATGAAGATTAGGGACATTTAAGAATGCCTACTGGGCTAATTTGGCTTCAATTCATTGTTCTTATGCCTTATCCAGATCTATTGCGTTGAGTTGGGCCTGGTCATCGACTTCATCATCTATAAATGAGCAAGGATTGAATGTGGTGAACAACTTTGTCCTTGGAGCTCTTTTTTAAATTAAAAAAAACCCGTTGTTCACTCACTTTCTTATTGTAAGTAATCCGAAATATTTCTTGTAGTTGGCACCGACAATTTGTCACTTTTGGCATTGGACGACATCATTGAAGCATTGAAAAATGAAGAGAAGTCAAAAGAAAACAATTTCACAAGACTATTGTAGGCAAACCAAAACCCTCCTAGTTCTATTCAAATTTCATATAAGGAAGGTATTATTTCAATATCCAGATGATAGTGGCAAGGTACCCAAACCAAATGGAGAGGTTGGCAGTTCGATTCGTGACTGTGAAATCTTCTTTCTACTTGACAAAAAAACTACACTAAATATTTAGCATCATATGACATTTTATGTCACTATGATAACTTTTTGGATGACAGTTCTTACGAATAAGTGAACAAATATTGTCATGGATGATGGAGGAGTTCATCCAGTGGCCGAACACCTCCATCTCCTTCTCTTGTCAACAACTTGTGAGGAAATAGTCATGGATGATTGAAATTTGGATGAAAATCATTTGGTCAGTGACAGTAATTGCAACAATGTAATTCTACAATCCCCCAAAAAATTTACAAGGATTGACAAATAACGTTGAGTTAACATCTAGTGTTGGTGACACTATGCCACGGTTTACAATTAGCATTGAGCAAGACAATTAGAATTGGTGACACTAAATATCATATTTAGTGTAGCTAGGTGGCTACGCACCTCGTCTGTTCCAAAAAATGAAAATAAAGTCAAATTAAAAATTATTATTAACTACTCCACATTCAATTGTAAACACAACTAGGAAGATCTGTGTATTCAATTAAGGAATCAACAAACATGTACTTTCAATAACCACAACTAAATCAAGAGATGTCCAATTTTCAATCCGACTTTTGCCGATGCTTCATCGTAGATCTGCTAATGCAACACGAGCACACTAACAACGAACCGAATAACACCCACCCATGTACCTTAACCAAACTCCTGTTGCATCAAACATTCATGGTTAATTGCACACAAAGTGGCGGTGGCTCCGCAGGCTATGTTGGGGTTCGATCGAGACTACTTGAGGCCACCGTGTGTGAGCATAATTAACATCCAGATACCAAGTGCTCAGGAACAGCTTCTCAATCTACACAATCGCGTTCCAGTTCTCAGTGCTGCAGCGCTCGTACCCGAAAGGCATCGAAGTCCTGTCCCATTTTCAGCGGGATTGGAGGTGCGGAGGTCGCACTCCGCCAAATCGGCATCAAACTCCTCATGGTCGTGAGCGTTGAGATCGACGAGAGCGCGCAACGGTGCCTCGAAATCAAACTCCTCGTGGTCGTGAGCGTTGAGATCGACGAGGCCGTGCAACGGTGCCTCGAAGCGTGGTGGGCGTTGATGAAGCAGTCGGCCATTTTGACCAGAATTTACCACAATGTGAAAGACCTCGGACGGGAGGAGCTCACGGGGCTCATGAACAGATATGGCGGCTTCGATTTCATCATGGCCGGCAGCCTCTGCCAAAACTTTATCTGCCAACAACCGCGTCAGCCACACCGGATTGGACGGGTCAAAGTCGATTGAATTTTTCGAGTTTTCTCGGATCGTTTCTGCGGTTCAAGAGCTAACCATGAACTTGCAACAGGGCAAGGCAACAATATAACGAGAGAGTAGTAGAGAAAACTTTTCGGCCAACAATTTTTTTGGACCAAAACCATATTTTATCCATGGGCAGAAACATGGTCAAGTACACAATTCCATTATCTTACATAGGTTTAAGTGAAAGTGATTCAAAACTATATACTAGTTTTGAATTTTGCAAAGGAAAAAATCATAACATTTAAAAAACACATTGATCTACAAAACCAAGTAATTTATGTTGATAAATTTTTTTTAAAAGAAAAGTCTAAATATTTTAGCAAACGATGCAAGTAGTGTGCAAGTAGATATATTGAACACGTAATTGTCTCAAATTCGTTTAAAACATGATAAAATTACATTAAATTGATGTTTTTCTACAAAATTTTGTAATGCTACCCTCAAGTTTATAAAGAATTCAAGAAATATGAAAAAAAACCCAATTTTAAAACATTTAAGGTCATGAAATCTACATCTAGATTTAGCCATTACCTTTTGAGCAGTACTTTTAATGATAGTTTTGAAGATCTCATCTTGGTATTCTATATTTGAGTACCTAACACAACAATAGAGGGCACTGTAGAAAAAAAATCCAATTTAAACAACACTTTGCTACTACTTCTAGGTGTTTGACCAAAAACTTTATGGTCTTAGTATACCAAAGCACTTTTTCCGTACACTTGACCGTGCTTGCTCCCCCATATAGAATTGACATTGATCCGTAGTTAAAGAGTGTAAGGTATAGGATTGACATTGTTTCAGATGGCCCTCAGCTGTTGTGAGCCAGTTCAACAATTGACACATCCACATACCTAATTTTGTAAGAGAGTCTGAAAACACTTCCAAAACAGGAGGCTATTAATCCCCAGTAAATGATGCAAACCCACACAATCAGAATACTCAGAGGCAGAGGGATGATATCAAGAACAACTGTGTTGGACAGGTTAAAGTATATTGAATTTTTTGGTTCTCTCGCATCTTTCCTGTGGTTTGAGAGCTAGCCCTGAAGTTGCAACAGGGAAAATTACAAGATAAAAGAGGAGACCTCTTGGCCGACATGGAATTTGGATGAGGGAATTTGAAGAATGCTAACTAATTCATCTGTTGGTCACCATCCTTCGTCAGGGTCTCACATAGAAATGACAGGGTGTACATTTTTTTCAGTTAGCCCTAGGCTGTTGTGAGCCAGTTCACCAATTAAGAATCCACAGAACCTAATTTGTAAGAGAGTCCCAAAACACTTTCAAAACAAGAGGCGACTAATCCCCAGTAAATACCGCATAGCCACACAATCATAGCACTTGAAGCCTGAGGGTGATGTGAAGTACAGAATCATTATGGTAATTACACTTAGTTTTGACCCTTAGCCAGAAGGGACCCCTATAGCTTCTTGCGTAATGTGACATGAGAACCTAGAGTCAGTTTTGGACACACCTATAATCAACACTTCGATTACATGCTAAGATGTGTTAAAATCCTCATCCAATTACCAACAAGACCCACCAAAGAACGTGGTGATCTAGTAATAGTGGATGTGCTTAAATGCTAAAACCTGCACACAGAGTGCTCTGTTTGACCTCAAAGGCCCAGCTCCTACCTGGCCGGAAGTGCAGTAGCTATAACTAGAATGATGGTGACAATAGGTCACCACGTAATGTTAGGGTTGCTTCATGTGTCCAACAGAAATTTTCTTATTTCTCTACTTGACCACCAAGAAAGGAAGTGATACTTGACAGTCAGCAATGGCAAGCTTATAGATGTCTAGAACGCACAGATTCCACTTATTAAGAAAGATTAGTGAGAGTAACAACAGAAGCCAAAGTGCCAGTAATTTCAATTAGACCATGCCATTACCAACGTTTCTCATTCAACCTACACCTAAGTCCTCTCCTGTCTAGAGTCTCGACTCAGCAATTGCTCTCCCAAATGAAACAACCACTTCAGAAAGCGTCGAAAAAAAGGACTACATCAGCGTCTTATAACAAGACATCCTTCTAAATCAGCTCATCAACTCAACTATCCATCTAAACCTGTACCCAGTATGTAATGATGATGAATCAGAAACACAAACTTCTTACAAAAACACCTAAGCCAGACTATCAAGTCTGCCGAAAGTGAGTGGTTTTCAGACCATCTTAGTCCCCAGCTGGTCTTACACCTGCTTTCAGTCTCTCTTTCTTCATCTTTTTCTTCGAGACTGGCTTCTTTTTCTTTGGTGGGAGGGTCTTCTGGGCGTACATATATAACACATAGTTGCCGACACCAAAAACCAATAGAACTCCCACAACCACAATGAGGACTATAAGCCCTGGATTGAGACCTGCTTTCTGTTCAATTCCTCCCTGTTCATGACAACAGGACTTTGATGTTACCACAGCATAAAGACAGAAAGAGATACAATGCTTAGAGGGAAGACCTTCCGTACATCAATGAAAATCTCACAGCAAGCATTCCAAATAACCACAAAGAGAAGAAAAAAGATTGAGTCTCGAATTATGTAATCTACTCCCTTCCTGCTAATTTCATGCATAGAAGGTAGATAGTTACCCTCCCTATCTTAACTGAATCGCAATGCAAGGAATGAGAAACTTTGCATGCATTTTGGAGTAGTCAGATTAGCTCCTTTTTTAATCACTACATAAGTCTGCTCCTGAGTAACACCTTGTGGGTGCATGGGCATACAGTAAACACTTCGGACCCTAATGGAGGGGAGAGGGAATTATCGCATACGAGCGTACCTGTCATCCATCCAACGTAAAAACTTGACCCTCTATAGGTTTGTGGCCAATTCATCTCAAATGACTTGGATTAGACTAACTCAGGGCTGTAATGTTGGATGAACAAGAGGTACATATGCAATAATTCCTTCTCTCTCCACTGATGGACCTGTTTCAATTGGGCTCATTCATCCGAAGGCCTCCCTACTTTTCCATGTCTATCCTTTAGGAAATAAACCATGAGGCATTATTATAGTACATATTACTCTCTAGCCACTTCTGGCAGCAATCCAAAACTTTCAGCTAGCAACCCTACCTGCTCTTTAGAATGACAGAATCTCAGCAGTATTTCAGCACATTAACGGATGGACAAGAGCATGGTGCAAGTACATATGCTAATGAAGGCCATCTCAAACACCTACAATTTTCAAGTAATGAGCGCACACCAAATAGAAGGGGCAGTGAATGCAGCATAAAGCACCTCAGATAGTAGCAATGACAAATTCTGATACACGATGAAACTCTTCGTAGAGGAACCAAAACAAAGAAAACAATTTTTTTGAATGAAATAAATAAATAATAACCCTTGTACGGCTAAGCTCTCCAGACGAGGATTCAGTTCAGAGCTTGGCACCTTCCGAACATGAAGGAATTAGCATGAGAAAGGAGCTACATTGAGGGTCAAACTCATTTTGGCATGCTAACAGGTGCTAAATGAGTTTGGCCCTCGATAAACCAAACTAGGTAGATTCATTTAATCTCAGACACTACCCTCCGGGCACGCCGAGCATGCACCAGAAGTGGGAAAATTTGCTATTGATTTTGTATGCAGAACAACCAATGGAAAATCATAAGGGACCAACTCCCGACGAAAAGTCCCACTGAGTCAAAGGATAACTCTAATAACTTCATCCCTCCGACGAGCCTAATATCATATCATCGTTCTTATCAAACCTCAGCAACGAAGAAGCTCCAATCAAGCCTTCGAAAATCAGTCCAAAAATCACAAAACCTCCAAGATTAACTGGAAGAGAGAACGCGAGAACCGCCGACAGCTGGGAAGCAGGGTATGAGTAAATAGCATTTCCAGGACAACACTTTAATTCAAGTAGTCCACTCGCACACGATCCACCTCACAAGAACAACCAAACCCTACCAAGGTCGCCTCGATCGGAGACCACGTCCACTAAACCACTAAAAAAACACAAAGGTGGTTTTACACCAGAAGTAAAGAAAAGAAACCCTCACTCACCCACATTTCATAGCCAAAATCTTAAAGTCATGCAATGCAAATTCCAACACAAAAAAGCCCTACCATAGCAGCCACATCCCAAACCTGGAACAAAATCGACAAACCAGTGCAGAAGAGCACATCGACAACAAACCAGATTGAAAACTCTCTTGGGCTACTACTTATGCAGTCTTTCCCCAGGTGGTGTCATAAGGATCCAGTTATGAAAGCCAGTACTTGTAACCCTAAAACCCGGCGCAGAGAGAGCATAAAAAGAAGGAAGTGAGCGAGGAAGAGAAGAGAAAGGACGCTCTCATTCAGCGGTGACCAGGAGGTTGAGGAAAGAGAGAGACAGAGAGAGAAGAAGAGTTTTACGTACTTTGGGGACGAATGCAAAGGGGTCAACATCATCTGCTCCCGACCCAGCGGTATCCGCCATAGCTCCCCCAGTGTCTTAGCAAAATGCCTCGCAACAACAAACAACAAATGGAGCTCACACAAGACGTTCCTCTTGTTGTTCCTCCCTCTCACTCTCTCTCTCTCTCCTTCCTCTCTCTCTGCTTCTTCGGGCTTCATTCATCCATTTGGATGTTTGTCATCTGCGAATGCGACTTCGTGCGTCGGTGTGGCCACGACTTTCATCCAGTTTGACACGTGATGGAAGTCGTGGGACGATCTGACCAGTTGCGTGGTCAGCTATTGGTCGAGAGATGTGTTTCGGGCCGTCTCATTGGCTGAGTCTTTTGACCCGCTTCAGTGTTGCCTGTAGTTAAAGTGAAGCAAAATGTGACTCGGGTTACATGTTACATAAAGCCCTGGCTTGGATTTTGTTTTGGTAAGAGCGGGCACCTTAGATGTTGTAACTGCCCGGCGGGACTTCAAACATAACGGCATATCACCCGTAGATCCTGACAAGCATCCAATGGCTGAAATCCAATCCTAGAATTTATGGGTAAGAATGTTCTCGGACAGTTCTTGAATAATCGGCCCTGCCCTTGGGTGACTGCTTATTTATTCAGGGAATATCTTGGTCGAAGGGTGTTCTTTATCATATAAAACACTGCTAATTTGTTTTTTCCTATGTTAATATCTTGTCATTTTGTATTATAATTCACCATAAATAGTGCCAGTGCAATTTCTATGTGCGAAATGCATTGGTTTGACCCAAAGTGCAATTCCACCAGTGGAATGCATTGGGCAACAAAAAAAACGGGTTGGGCGGGGAAAAAAGAATAGAGCATTGTATGTAGTAGAATGTCTTGTGTGTCAAACTTTCCGATGTGTAAAGGCCACTAAGACCTTGAGCCTTTACCCTCGATTTCAATGCCCTTACACACCAAAATGCCCTCCACTATGCATAATGCCCTCTCAATGATGCAATAGATCTCGACCGTTTGTTGGGCCGTTACGTGCAGTGAGGCTCTTGGTAGGGAGCATAGCTAGAATGCAAGCCTAGCATTTGGCTCCACCTCATGGGAGCCCTTATTCCAATTATGCCCTCAACCACGGGCCTCACCTATTACGTAAAGAACCAAGCTGAATTTCTTAGTCTTATCATGGGGTGCTTTACCCCATGGAATCGTCTACCAACTAAAGTCCCCAAAGGCCATTCTATTTTTACATAAATTCCCTCTTACATGGGCAAATGTCATTCTCAAAGGGGGGGGGTCACTGCCTTGCATTTAGCGCGAACACGTGAGAACACAAGGTGTTTTAAGGAAGGGGTATCATATTGGAGAAGGTAAATAATGTGGACCCTACTATTATGTAATTTTCTAACATTCATTATTTTGAGGATCCTATGGGTAGGTTAACTTGGTATTTATTCTTCTCTTACATGACATATAATAGTCATGAATTATAGTTTTTGATGATGTCATAAAATCTAACACTTACACATACAAGATCATAATTCACACATCGAAACAACAAACCAAGTTGGAATTCAAGCACCAAGAGGAGGACCAACAAGCAAAAGGTGTTCTTCAACACCTTTGCCCCAAAAGAATTCTAATGAGGGAATGCAACCAAGTTTAGGTGTTGATGAAAAAGGCCAGTCTTTAGAGGAGCAAGGATACCTTACAAAGGTGCACCATGTGTTTGGAAATTTGTGGAAGAACCACACATTGCCCCAATATGGTGAAGAAAAGGTTAACGAGGCATATTTTAATATTTCTTTGGAATTGTGTAAATCTACGTCATTTGAAAACATAGCACTTGCAACAGAGAGAAAACAACCACTCTTAGAGAGAATGAAATTGAAATCCTTTGACTACTCGCAAAGTGGGAGTGTTGGAGTTAGAAGATTAGATTGTGTTGCAGATAGAGCATTAGGTTGCTCGTGGTCATAGAATGATGATTGTTAGATGATTAAGAATGAATAAGGTTTGAATAAATTCATATGAGTTGTGAAAAGTGGGAGTTGAGATATTCCATATTCATTGTATGAATCAAGGAGGAAAAGTGTAATAAAGGGCAAGGCAAAGGGGTGAGGATGATCTTCTCACTCCAAACATTATTTATATGCCTTTGTGTATGTGTATTTGCTTGTGCAATATAATCTCTAGTTCTATTGTGCTTCAATAGGATTGGTCCATTTGATATTGACAAGAGAATCGATGTTGTAACATAGAGTTTAAAATTGAACAAGACTTTATAAATTCATAATATTTTACATGCCTCATTGTTCACATGACTTTGTGGCTTGCTCAAGTAAGCGACTATCACATCATGGTGTTGGACATGAGAGTTTACCCCAATATTCCGTCTAAACGCAAGACGCATAGGAGATCTTAGCATAGGATTTTATTTTTATTTTTTTAAAGATTTTTGAATAAGTTTTTTGAGTGAGTTGAGCATAGACGCTCAAACCTAGAGTGGGAGGAGTGTAACGTGTTAGTAGTATGAAATAAACAATTATGAAGTCTCAAAGGTGAACTCAACTAGGCTATTATGAAGCCAATTGGATAAGAGTGGATTAGTGGCAATTCTAGTTCAATACTTGTAAATCCTTGTGGCCATTTTGCTAACTATTTGTAACTCCTCTTATCTTGGATAAGTGGCATAGGGGTGAGCACTATGCATGAGGAAGGTTTGTATGGCAAGGGGGCTCCTTCCTCATGGCTCTAAGGTGGGGTGATTCATGCCACACTTTGACGCTTGTTGTTGTTACTTTTTTTTCCTATCCCTCCTCGTTGGTGCTAGCTTGAGGGTTTGATTTGTATTTTTTTCCGAACTTTGCGAGCTCGTGATATAATATGTATAATGTTCAAACATCCAATTTGACCATTTTTGGTGAAAAAAATAGATCTATAGTAAATACTTGTAGCATCAAGTAATTCCAAATAGTGAGTAACACTAAATGACATATGGTGTAGTGGTTTCTCTTTGAATACTTGTGTGGTTGCTTTGAAGAATAAAAACAAGTATCCATTTTTCATTGCATGTGCTCAAGTATTTGCAATGTTCTATGGCAAAACATAACATCTATTTAAATTTAAATTATATGAGCATCCACGGTTAGATTCATGAACAATAATAATTTACACATACACATTTCACTACTTGGGTCCAAAAGTATCTCGTTTCAAAAACAAATCGTAGTTTCTAAGGTTTCTTATTTTTCTTCTTCTTTGGCAAGCATGTGCCCTCCTACGATGAAGAATCATGGATTTAATACATACGAGTGGACATACTCATGTGCCTACCATACCATGGCTGGATGGGCCAGCTAGGGAGGTGGCGGGTAGGGCCGGTTCGGTGTGGCAGGGCACCGCCCATTGCTCCAGTGGCTGCCTAGATGGAGTTGTGGGTGGGAGTTGGTTGCTTGCCCGTTTGCACAAATTGGTGCAACCAATTTTATTATAGCTTTAAAAAAACTCACGATGAATATAAGATAAAAACCAACCCATTCTTATCAACTAGGATTATCCACCTACTTTGCCCATCAAAAATATCTAAACATACACTACATTTACAAATCTAAGCTCTTGCCTCATTTGATTTCCATTATCTATAAACAATGCCTACATATTTGACATTGCAATTAATGCCCTTAGTATAGTCCATCGGGTTTTAAAATTTTCAAATGTGTTTTTTATTTGAATCCTCCCATGTCGTAAACACTTTTCAATTTCATCTTCATCCTTCCTATGTGATCCCCGAGCATTGTATGTTTTTAGGAGTTGTTGTAGTAGAGGGTATGCGGAGTCTCCAACAATATATGGTTTTAGGTCTCTTCCTTCAATCAACATTCTAGGTTCTTGTAATATAGCGTTCTTCATATATTTCTTGTAAAAAGAAGATTTCCTCAAATGTATTGCATCATGAGTGCCTCCAAGTGCAAGCACACATACATCTAAGAAATTTTTATCACGATCAAAAATTTCTTGTAACAATACAATATGTGTATCATGTTGACCCCGATAATCAGCATGTGTATATACTCGTTTAGGTTTGTACACTAACTTGATATGAGAACCATCTATAGTACCACACATTTGAGGGAGTTTGGTGATGTTAAAAAAACCTTTCATTATTTGTTGTAATCTTGTATCAGTTAGAATACAAATGTATCTAGAATACAATTTGTTCTTGTTAGCCAATGCCTTACAAATCAATTTTATATATTTGAAAACAGTTGTTCTTCCCGCTCTAAATCCATTTCTAATATTATGATCACTTTCACCAAATGTCAACTTCCGGAATACCAATGCTATTGTTTTATGTATTGACAATGCTTCTTTATAATTTGTATTAATCTTGTATCAGTTAGAATACAAGTGTACTAAAATACAATTTGTTCTTGTTAGCCAATGATTTACAATTCAATTTTATATATTTGAAAACAATTGTTCTTCTTGCTCTAAATCTATTTCTAATATTATGATCACTTTTACCAAATGTCAGCTTCCGGAATACCAATGCTATTGTTTTATGTATTGACAATGCTTCTTTATAATTTGTATTAATCTTGTATCAGTTAGAATACAAGTGTACTAAAATACAATTTGTTCTTGTTAGCCAATGATTTACAATTCAATTTTATATATTTGAAAACAATTGTTCTTCTTGCTCTAAATCTATTTCTAATATTATGATCACTTTTACCAAATGTCAGCTTCCGGAATACCAATGCTATTGTTTTATGTATTGACAATGCTTCTTTATAATTTGTATTTATGTTCTTTATGTATGGTTTCAAAATATCATACAATTTCTCATGTGTCCTATATGTCAAGCGAAAATCAACATACCACTCGCTGTTGTAAAGTTCGATATTTTACATATCCACTCTTTGATACATCACATCCCATCTATGAATAGACCTAATAAACATCTACCACCTTCTTTTGGGAACTTATTCTTTCTCGATTTCTCTCCAATAAATAAACATGTCATTTAGAACATAAAAAATATCATTACAAGTTGCGATAATTAATAATGACCAATAGATTTTTTATATCTTTTTATACTATTGATAACCATATTATAAATTGTTCATACTCAAAATTCTTGTAGACCGGATTGTTTGCACTGAATTACAAAGAAAATTTATTAATCAATTTTGTTGTGCTTTTACATTAAACTTTTATCTTATAAAGTGTGAACACAAGTGCAATACCAAAAATGAACTTGTATAATTAAAATGTATTAAGAGGTGCAACAACAGAAGTCTAAGAATATCGACAACCATAATTTTTTAATAAAATTAAAAAGGTAAAAATTGAGAAACTAAGAGATAAAATATTATATTCTATAATTAAATAAAAAATCAAATTATGAACATGTGAACTTCTTGTTTAACTAATAGATCCTATATAATAAAATTTATTGATATTTAAATGAACGACTAGATATATTGTTTATTATTTTGATATGAAGCATTGTTCTGCTCTCAGGTTCTAAGTTTTTTATTCAAATATCATTAAGTTTCTTAAAATTGCTACTGTATTTTAATTCATAGTTAAATATAAAAATTATGAAGGATATTGTCTCTGATGGTAGTTTCTCAAACTTTACTCCGAAAATGTGGGGGTCTTTTCTAAAGTACATCAATACAAGGCTATCTGATTGTGGAATGTTATTTGTTTATATTCTTAAGCAAGTGAAATCCAAAATAGATACACTAAAAAAAAGTATCGAAAAGAAAAAAGACGGATTAGGGATATGTACGTCCATGACCTAACAATTTTATGATGTATGTAACAAAATATGGAAACATGCTCCTAAGACAACATAGATTCTTGGAGGTGTGGATGCTAGGGAACTTTTTAATGTGCAAGGGCCAACATGCCCTCCAATTACTATTAATTTGAATTTTGCATTAAGTTTTGATGAAGAGATGGAGGACTTGGAACAGTCCAAGTATATTGGATTTCATATCCCTTCGTCAATTATTCTTTCAAGTATGGGTAAACCATCTACAGTTGCAGTGCAAGATGAACATGTTAGTGGTTAACGAATAAAAAGAAAAAAAATGATTGATATTGAATCTCAGTACATGGCAAAGGCATTCTCATCCTTTGGGAAGATATACGATTCAAACAAAAAAATGAAATTGAAAGCTAAAGCATCTTCCAAAATTAATTGTGCCTGAGCTTTCAATTTTGCATTTTTTTTTTGCTCCATACATCTTCCTAAAGGATGAGAATGCCTACTAACATGTTCATCTTGCATTGCAACCATGGATGGTTTACCCATACTTGAAAGAACACTTGACAGAGGGATATGAAATTTAATATATTCAAATTCTTGCATCTCTTCATCAAAACTTAATACAAAACTCAAACCAATAGTAATTGGAGGGCGTGTTGGACCTTGCATATTAAAATGTTCCCTAGCATCCACACCTCCAAGAATCTATGTTGTCTTCGGAACATGTGTCCATATTCTGTCACATACATCATAAAATTGTTAGGTCGTTGATATACATGTCCCTGATTCGTTTTTTTTTCTTCTCCTTCCGATACCGTTTTTTTGGTGTATCTATTTTGGATTTCACTTGCTCAAGTGTATAAACAATAACATTTTACAATCAGATAGCCTTACATTGATTGGCTTTGGAAAAGACCTCCACATTCTCGGAGTAAAATTTGATAAACTACCATTAGAGACATACATTTCCTTATATTTCTTGTAGCCAGCCAGCATGAGCAACTACGGGGGTTTGTCTCCAGCTCCTTGGCTAGCTAGGACACTAGTCCCCCCGATGTGACAAGGCCTTCACTGAACCTTCTCTATTGCACGACATGCTCTTTCTATGTGATCGACAATTTGAGAAGTACAGTAGTCTTCTTCTTGAGTGTATTATGGGTGTCATTCTTCAACAACGTAAGGTATGTAGTCCTATTGTGGGCATTTCCAACTCTACATGCAATTTTAGCCATTAATTTGGGTCGGGAACTGTTTCATCCACTTAGCAATTGTAAATCACAAAGATTGTTGTTTCGAGTTTCAGACTCAAATTTGAGATGCAACGTTACAATAGGACAAATCTCTCTCTATGTGATCACACAGGCCCATATACCTTGGTACAAGAGGAATTCAATTAATGGCAAGTGACAAAGAAGCTTCAAACTAAGAGTTGAGATGCAAAGTTACAATAGGACAAATCTCTTTCTCTTTAAGTGATCACACAGGCCCATATACCTTGGTACAGGAGGAATTCAATTAATGGCAAGTGACAAAGAAGCTTCAAACTAAGAGTTGAGATGCAAAAGTTATAAGAGGTCAAATTGAAGATTCCCGTTCTCTTCAAGCAATCACACAGCCCCTCCCAATTGTGTTAACAGTAGAACTAGAACGGTGTCTATATTTTAAGCACATAGTCCAATCTCATCGGAACACCTGTCTTTTTAGTGTCCATTCTTGATTACAAGCCTCACTATATACCACTCAAATATAGGTGTCCAATCAAAAAGAATGACCACAAAAGGCCCACATACCTTATTACAGGAGGATTTCAGTAAATGGCATGTGAAGAAGCTTCAATGGAAATGATACTCATTTTGATCCATTGGTTTACCTACAAGGACATGGCCAACACCAACTGCGCCAGCATTTTGGTCTGCAAGAGAGAGGAGGCATGTCTGGTACCCTAATTCTTGCGAAGCCTGATTTCTATCAAGCTCTACTACTACTTTACAAAGCAAGTGCAATTGACTGGTCTGGCTTCCGCGATCATAGCTACTCCAGTCCGCGGTCCGTGCCAACAATACAAAGTCACTCGGGGTTACTACTGACTGTAACCACAATGATCTAGGATAAGTCAGTCTAATTTCTAATGGACGTTTGACATATTTTGTCAAACGTTTACATTCTATATTTGGGGACACAAATTCAATTGAAGGAGTTTGTATTTGGTCCTCTATGAATGGTCTGGAGATGGCAATGTCATTTATACTAGACTCTACGGGTTTCTCATTATTTGAGGTTGCAGAATTGAGAAGGCCTCCATTGGGATGCATACCTTCAAGGCTTCTTGTTTTGGCAGATGTTATCCCTGGTGTATATTGCCGACAGGATGAATGTGTAGGTGTAATTACTGCGAACTGTAATTTGCCAACACAGCAAGGTGAGACAACATAGGCTGCCCTCCACCTTAAAGCTTGAACAAGAGAAAGATCAGTTGCATTGCCACATGCGTGCAGAGCAACACAAGCATCAAACGGCTCCATGTAGTCCTCGATCCGACCCTGCCATGGAGGGATGACAATGAATAAGGTGATAGCTTGTTCAAGTTGGAGAGGAGCAGAAAAAGCAGACCAGAGACCAAGAGAGGAATATATGATTTGTTGTGAGGACCTTCCTATGGACATTATAGATTATAAGCAAAAATAAAGAAATGCGATGAGCTGAGACCAAAGGCTACATTCCTGTTCCAATGCATGCAGAAGCAATGAATAAGGGGATAGCTTGTTCAAGTTGGAGAGGAGCAGAAAAAGCAGACCAGAGACCAAGAGAGGAATATATAATTTGTTGTGAGGACCTTCCTATGGACATTATAGATTATAAGCAAAAATAAAGAAATGCGATGAGCTGAGACCAAAGGCTACATTCCTGTTCCAATGCATGCAGAAGCAATGAATAAGGGGATAGCTTGTTCAAGTTGGAGAGGAGCAGAAAAAGCAGACCAGAGACCAAGAGAGGAATATATAATTTGTTGTGAGGACCTTCCTATGGACATTATAGATTATAAGCAAAACTAAAGAAATGCGATGAGCTGAGACCAAAGGCTACATTCCTGTTCCAATGCATGCAGAAGCAATGAATAAGGGGATAGCTTGTTCAAGTTGGAGAGGAGCAGAAAAAGCAGACCAGAGACCAAGAGAGGAATATATGATTTGTTGTGAGGACCTTCCTATGGACATTATAGATTATAAGCAAAACTAAAGAAATGCGATGAGCTGAGACCAAAGGCTACATTCCTGTTCCAATGCATGCAGAAGCAATGAATAAGGGGATAGCTTGTTCAAGTTGGAGAGGAGCAGAAAAAGCAGACCAGAGACCAAGAGAGGAATATATGATTTGTTGTGAGGACCTTCCTATGGACATTATAGATTATAAGCAAAACTAAAGAAATGCGATGAGCTGAGACCAAAGGCTACATTCCTGTTCCAATGCATGCAGAAGCAATGAATAAGGGGATAGCTTGTTCAAGTTGGAGAGGAGCAGAAAAAGCAGACCAGAGACCAAGAGAGGAATATATGATTTGTTGTGAGGACCTTCCTATGGACATTATAGATTATAAGCAAAACTAAAGAAATGCGATGAGCTGAGACCAAAGGCTACATTCCTGTTCCAATGCATGCAGAAGCAATGAATAAGGGGATAGCTTGTTCAAGTTGGAGAGGAGCAGAAAAAGCAGACCAGAGACCAAGAGAGGAATATATGATTTGTTGTGAGGACCTTCCTATGGACATTATAGATTATAAGCAAAACTAAAGAAATGCGATGAGCTGAGACCAAAGGCTACATTCCTGTTCCAATGCATGCAGAAGCAATGAATAAGGGGATAGCTTGTTCAAGTTGGAGAGGAGCAGAAAAAGCAGACCAGAGACCAAGAGAGGAATATATGATTTGTTGTGAGGACCTTCCTATGGACATTATAGATTATAAGCAAAACTAAAGAAATGCGATGAGCTGAGACCAAAGGCTACATTCCTGTTCCAATGCATGCAGAAGCAACAAGGAAGGATATAATGATGAGGCCATTTGGAAGGAGAAAACCTCAGGAAGCTATCAGTCTACCTACGAGGATTGCTTCAAGGACATGGCTGGCAATTAGGTTCACAACAAGCATGCCCAACTTCAATATTGATGGAGTGAAAGAGGCTCGATGTACCTTCGATCTTGTCGCTATTATATTGTTCACAGTATTGTGCTCAGGTTGTTCCCAGATCCAAACTACCTGGACTAAGTTTAAGATGTTTTGCTGACTAGTCTAGACCCGCTAAATACTACTTAGGAACTTTTGCCTTTGCTATAGCTGATGAATGAAGGTTGCAAGAGTATTGCATTTAAAGATCCGCTGATTCAGAACAGAGTAGCTAGTAGACAACACAACATCTTTGAATGTAAGCAACTACCTTCTTCAGAGCTGGAGGACATGTAAAATCACCGAGGTCATGCCAAGTAAGCATATGTTAATGTTGACATTTAATCACAAGCACAAAATGCATTGCCTTTGATACCTGCCAAGTGGATACATTCGTGAGGTTTGCAGCTTGCGTGCGTTGATCCAGCAGTCTTATGCTTTCGTGTTTGTAGTCCACACATACAAAGGTGAGATCTAGAAAGAGGCATGCAAGGGGGAGGGACAGCGCGCCTGAGCCACACCCAAAGTCTACCACCACAGAACCTGCAAAAGAGAGTGCAAAAATAATTGAGACTTTCATACCTAATTATTATGGCAGGGCTTTCACAAGAATGCTACAAATTCAAAAAACACATTGGAACTGATCCGAAATTTGCTGTCAGATCTCCCTGTTTGATCAGATCCATATAACACCTTGCACAAGTTACAAAGTCATTTTCCTCTTCAGGAGTATACATCCCAGACCCTTGAATCCTTAAGCCTACATTGAAATTTGTGACAGCCATATGAGGAGATATCTCCACCCTGAGGGGTACATGTAAGCAAGGCAGACTGCCCAATTATCAAATCATTCTTACCACTCCAATCCAATGATACTCGGGAGCATCATTGAAAGGATTTTTGGCACTTCCATGACATGCCTTCAAAGTTAACAGTGAGTCATAGGGCAGGTTATGTTACTTGAGAAATTCAGCCCCATCTCCTTAACGTGATGTATATTAAGTGCATTGGTTTACAACTTTGTGGTTGAATCCTAAACCCTGTGTCTTGGATATGGCACACATAAATTCAAGAGACAATCAGCTCTATTTGAAATCTCGATACAATGAAAAAATGTGCACCTGTATAAGGACTAGATACCTGTGGGCAGATTGAAGGATTTCAAAGCTGCTGCAATAGTACCCACTTGCAATCATTTAACCTTGAATCCTTGAGTCTAGACTAGTGTTTGTGACAGACATATGAGGAGATATGTCCACCCTGAGAGCTACATGTAAGCAAGGCAGAATGCCCTATCTTCATTTTGTTCCTATCACTCCAATTCAATGATACTCAGGATCATCATTGCAAGGAATTTCTGAAAGGTTGGAGCAGAATCATAGGCCAGGTTATGTTACATAAAGCCCCGTCTCCTTAAATGTGTCATACAGTGAATGCGTTAGTTTACAATTTCGTGGTTGAACCCTAAACCCTGTGACTTGAATGCGGCAAGTATCAATTCAAGGAACAATCAGCTCCACCTGAAGTTTCAAAACAATGAACAAATGTGAACCCATACGAGGACTAGATAACTTGCAGGCCAGGTTATGTTACTTGAAAAACTCAGTCCCATCTCCTTAAATGTCAGACATTGAATGCATCGGTTTACAACTTCGTGGTTAAACCCTAAACCCTGTCTCCTACAATATGGCACAAATCAATTCGAGAGACAATCCGCTCTACCTGAAGTTTCAATACAATGAACAAGTGCACAACTGTGTAAACACTACATCCCTGCAGGCCAGGTTATGTTACTTTATAGATTCGGCCCAGTCTCTCTAAACCCTAAACCCTGTGTCTTGAATCCATCACGCACCAATTCAGGAGACAATCAGCTCTACCTGAAGGTTTCTCACAACGAACAAACGCTTACCAATATAAGGACTACATACCTGCAGGCAGATTGAAGGATTTCAAAGCCGTTGCAATACTAGCCACTTGCGATCGTTTCCGTTCTCCACGAGCTAACCCACCCTCTCCTTCCCCATCGTCATCTTCATCATGCCCCCGTTTGCCTCCTCTCAATGAACGCTGGGAATGCTTCTGCGGCCTGTTGACATTGCAGCAACCAGCCGGTGGTTTGTAGCCTAAGCCGCGCATGGGGTCTGCAATGGCCGACATCACCTCCCAGTCAATTGGGAACAGCAAATCACTGCCTAACTCAGAAACCCTAGCCAGAGGCCACAGATAGGGTTCCATTCCCCCAGAGGAATCATCAATCCCCAACGACTCCGGAACAGAGACACCTCCATTCGAATGACATGCCCTGTTATAGTCTCCATTTGTTTGGCAGCGAATTGGATCCATTTTTTTGGCAAAGTAGGGTGCAGTGGACTCTAGGACAGGGATTTCTTGCAAAATTGACGCAATTCGAGCTGTCTGAAGCTCTTCTCGGGACGGACCACCCTGGTCTCTGAACTTCTGGCGGCGACTCCTCCCTTCCTTCTTTTTCCTGACCTTTTCGTAATCCTTTACCTCCGCCTGTGAATCCTCTACCGATTCTTCAAGGTGCCAGCAGCGGCCAAGATGCGAACTGTTGTCTCTGCCTCTTTCGAAAAACACTAAATCTCTTGCATGTTCCCTGAACCTCGACATAATGCTTCCCCTCCGCCAAAACCCTAAGTGGCTTCAGTTCTCACAAGCTTAATTTGAAGAATCCTGTGCAACCTCTTCAAAATGAGGAAGGTGCCAGTAGAAGCCCATGATGCGTACTGTTATGAGCCATTGCTACGCCCTCGTCATTTTCCAACTGCACCTCAATAATCAACCACATCTTCAAAATCCTAGGTGGCTCTTTTATGCTTCTCCTTGCATCCTCCGAAAAACCTTGCATGCTCTAAACCTCGACTTGATGCCTCCCCTCCGGAAAAGCCCTTAAATGCTTCACTGTTCACAATGAACTTAATTTGAAAATCCTGTGTAACCTCTTAAAAATGAGGAAGGTGACAACAGAAGCCAAGGTGGATACTGTTGCTCAATTCCTACTGCGCCTCGATCATAATCAACCACATGTTCAAAACTCTGTCTCTTTATGCTTCTCTCTGCCTCTACTAAAAAACACTGAATTATCTCTTGCATGCTCCCCTAAACCTCAACATGATGCGTCCCCTTCGCAAAAGCCCTACATCGCTTCAGTTTTCACAAGAAGCCTAATTTGAAGAATCCTGCGAATCTTGTATTAAATGCTCAAGGTGCCAGCAGTAGCCAAGATGCGTACTGTTGTGCGCTATGGCTACTCCCGCCTTTGTCCTACTGCAACTCAACAATCAAACACGTTTTCAATACCCTGCCTCTTCCAAACAAACACTGAATTATCTCTCGCATGCTCTCACAAACTCCACATGATGCTTTCCCTACGCAAAAGCCCTACAATGCTTTAAGTAGTTCTCACAAGGAGCTTGATTTCAAGAATCCTGTGAAACTTCTTAAAAATGAGGAAGGTGTAGCCACGATGCGTACAATTGTGCGCCATTGCTGCTCCCTCGTCATTTTCTACTGCACATCAAATAATCAACCACGTCTTCAAAACCAGGCTGTCTCTTCATAATCCGAAAAAACATCGAATCATCCCTTGCATGCTCCTTAAACCTCAACATGATGCTTCCCCTCCGCGATAGCCCTAAAATGCTTCAGTTCTCACATTGAGCCTGGTTTGACTTGTTGCAATTCGGAGTTTAATCGGGAACAAATTCCAACAAAATCATTTGAAGATTCCACTTTCCTCTTGCTACTAACACAAGTGGAAAGTTACAAGCGAAATGTCAATAAGATTCCCGAATGTTAGCCGCTGCTCATGAGTTGAATCTTGCAACTTGCGGGTGTGGATTTTCGGTCAGCCCCAAGTCAGCAAATCTAAGTTCTAGGTAGATTTTGGTGAGGAGGTTTTGCATCCGACTCCAAAGAGGCCTGATCTCTCCTCTGATTGAATTCCAGACAGAAAGCCCAGGTTTTCACCATTTCAGGTTTTGTTATAAATTCCAACGATCAATCTTCTGAGGAGTCCCAAGTCCTCCTCGTGTTAACAAGTCTAAACATGGAGGTAAAGTCCCAACTTTGAGCCTCAAGAAATCATGAAGTAGGGTTTATATCCATCAAGTCAAACCTTAATTAGTTTATGCAAAACAAATCTTCGGACTTGTGTTACGAGTTGGGTCTAGAGTAGAGGCGTCCATAAACGATCACTTAAGAGATTATGCGCCAGATTTGGATAAGTATAAGGTGGTGCAATTTTTCCCATGTAGGAAGATGTAAATCAAGATAATTACAAATTTTTGGTAATGTTATTCCTTAAATTAAAATTACTGTCAATTTTTGAAGTTAAAAGTTTGCCCGAACATATTATCAATGTCTATAGTCTACCATAACCACTCATTTTAACCACTCGTTCCTCCTCACTTTAACACTCAAAACTAGGACATGTGTCATGGCACTATTGGTTCCGCCCTAATCAAAATTCAATCCCAGCTTCATCAAAATTTAGTCCCAACCTGATTGAAATCCTAGTACTCTATAGATTGCCAATGGGGTGTTGATCGGGAATAGGTGCCTCTGCTATAGTTGTTTGCTCGACCCAACTCTCAACACAAGTCCCAAGCCTCACCTCCAAAAAGTGTGGCCATGTGCGCATCCATGTCATACTTGGACTCATAACTTGGGATCCCGTGTGAAGTGGTAAGTTCCCAACTTCCATGCTCTCAACGGTTGAGATTACACGGATTTACCTCAAGTGAAATTGGGTTTAGGACTTGGGACCCCATGTGAACCAACCCTTGGTTTGAAACAAGTTTGCAAGTTTGGGCCTACCGGGGTTGTCTATATAGTTCAATAGGGTTCAACATTCAGGGAACTGTATGGGAACAACAAAACACAATTTAACCATGTTATTTTCATTGAAAGATAACGTTAAGGGAACAAATGTGAACACAAATAATTTTTACAATGTAGCATTGACTGGGGGAATAATATTACATAGTATAATCAATACCACGCACTAATTCCAAGGTGGCATGGATGGGCATGTGCTGAGATGTTTATTTCTAGGTGGGGGCATTAATTAGTTTTAGGATAAACTATATTTGGGTATATGTCATCCTCCTTCATTAGGCCAAGTTGATGACACCCTCTTGTAATTTGAAGTCCAAAAGAGGGTCTATAATTCTAGGTTGCATAAGTTACAGTCAAACTCCCAAAAATACCATTTCCTTAGATATGAACTCAAACTCACCCCCTAAAACATACTTGAAAGGAGTTTTGAATTCCTTAAATCAAAAGGTCACCTTAAGCACAATGCAAGAACACAAAGAAAAAATAAAGTTATATGTTTAATATAATTATAGAAACTTTGAGACTCCATTTCAGTAAATTTTCAAATTTTCATTTTGTAGTGTCTTATATCCACAACTAAATTGTTTCGATACACACATGTCAAACAAATTTGACCTAGAAATACAGTATTCATGTCAAATTCTGAAGTACATCACCAAGCTCAACATTATCAAAACCATTTGGTGGTCATGGAAGGCCTAATATTATTGTGCAATCGTGCCACACTGGCAATGGCTACAAGAGGAAGTTAATTTTTTAGTTTTTTAAAAATTTAAAAGCACACTTATAGCAAGCCCACCCAAAACCTCGATGGGGGGGGGGTACATTCCCACCTAATAGCCTTTGGCTTCCAGTCTCAACTTGAAACCTCAAAGTGGGTCTAAAGGGGAAAAAAACTTTGTTAATCATTGATTAATATTCGTCATGCTGGGATGGCACTTTTGGACAACGACATCACTCAAAATCAACATGATTCTACTTGAATAGCTAAACCTTTGGGCTTATGTGCAAGGGTCTTTGCACTTAGGTGCCGGCTCCACCGAGCAAGACGCAGGGGCTCAAGAATGTTATGTTCTTCTAATACAATATATAATCACGTGTTAATTTTGAGAATATGATATGATTTTCATAGTATATATTATTTCATGTGATGGAGCTTGGCTCTAGTAGCTCCATAGAGACTCCCATGTACATGGCAAATAGGGACTTAAGGAGGATTTAGTTGAGGAAGCCATTCAAGCTTTGTAATTCTTTTATATGCAAATAAAGTTTGTGTTTAGAAAGTGTGGGCAATGTGACACTTTGTATGTTTTTCCTTGTAAAACTATTTTAAGGGTGGTTTAAACTAACACATCTCTCACTAAGAAAACTGTCCCAAGAACCAAAAGCATCCTTGCTTATACCAAAATTGAATTTCATTATTAGTAAGTAGATCATTGACCACTTGCACTTCTTCATGATTTTTATCCTTAAATTTTTTTTCTAAAGTGGGAACTATGATATTTCATGGTTCATGCTTGAGTCAAATTGTTGAATAGGGCTTGTGTTCATGTCGGGTTGATCATATATGAATCTGAATAATATCTGGATAAATCTTAAGTTGAGGTGAGAATAAATTCCATACTCGGATGTATATTGTCGTCCATTATTATTGAGGTTTTGAGGTCATCGTTCAAAGTAGGGTGCCCTTGCTCTTACCATGTACCATTGAATGTTTCATGCTTCATGTTATTGAATATATATATCTCCTCGAGATTTCACCACATGGCATGGCAATCTTAAATTGCTCTAAACCCACTCTGGGCCACTTCACACACAAGGCTGAAGGCCCTTGACCATGGCAATGTAAGAGCTCTCATTGGTTGAAAAGGCGGAGACCGTCCAAGTTCACTTCACACTAGGAGGTGAAGGCCTAAAGGCCCAAAGAAAAGTTCGTGGATGAAAAGTCTACATGGAGTCCTACATGGCAGGTTGTGGATAAGGGTGCATGGTCTACCAAAATTAGCATCAGGCCACCTCCAAGAGGTGGGCCTGACGCAAATTCCGGGAGACCACGATTTTTTTAATAATTTTTCTAGCATGACAAATTTCAAGACAAATTTCAGGGTAGATTCCAAAACAAATTCTAGGACATACAAACACCACCAAGTAATTCTCTTAAACTGATAAAGTTTGAGACATACTATATTAAACCAAATCCTCCCCTCTTTTTCCGCCAACAAAATATGCAATGGTCCCGCAACATGGTCCATTCTCACTTCACACTATGCTTGAGGGCCCATGACTACATAAAACGGCTTTCCCAACACCCATGGTACGGCCTTTGGATGAGAGTCAAGGGTCCTCACCATTACGAGGTCACGGCTCTTGGCTCATGTGTGAAGTGGCCCTCAAATCCCACTTGGAAATATCAGTTCGGTATTGAAAAAAACAACAACTCATTAGTAAATATAATTGGGTAACATAAGCTTCAGAATAATGCAATGTTGGCGGTGGTCTCCTTCTCCGCCAGAACTCCCATCGCTCTTCAACTCTTCATCCTTGTTTGCGGCGACTATCTTACCGATTCCCGCACCGCTTGAATCACTCCCACACTCCGCTCACACCAATTCCTCCAACTCCTCTCTCGCTCTCTCGCTCTCTTTCTCTCTCGCTCATTACCTCGCTTGTTGATTTGCATTTTCTACTCTCTCTTCTACTGCCTCTCGCAATAATATCGCCCCCTCGCTTTTCGCAGAACCAAAGGTGGTCTCGTTTCTCGTAAGTTTTGCAATTCTCCGCGTTTCGTGATTGCGAGAATGTGTGTATGTATTGGAGCGGCAGGACTTTTTTTGCTTTGCTTATATGTGAGAGATTGTGCATTGGCCGTGCCGCGAATCGGAGTGCGGTGAATTGGGGAGAGCCGTAACCCGAGGGCTGCGGATTTGGATATGTGTTTGTGGTATATTTATAGGGTTTGAATCTTAATGCCAATCTTTTGGGTCAATTACGCATGGGGGAATTAACTTCCTACTGAAGGAATTGTGTTTTTTATTTTTATTTATATATATATTATATGTGTCAGTTGTTGCAAGCAATCGGGGATGAGGCGATTCTTTCGGGAACCCTAACCTTGAGGCTTGGAACACGGTCTACATGGTGTTTTAGAACCTGGATCCAAGAACTGCGCGAGGAAACTAATTAAACATATCAATTTAGAGTATTTATAAGCAAGGTTGGTTGTTGGAGGTACTCCTGTGTTCAGATGCACATATAATTATAGGTTACCATTTGTGGCAATTCCATTTGCAAGTCAGCTGTTTGCCTTTGATAATCTTGCAACTGAGTTATGGATCCCCTATTGCAGGACCGCACATGCTTGGAGAAAGATCAATTTTCAGTAAAACAATCTACCAGCTGTCACACATGCTTCAGTGAACACGCCACAGGAAGTCATCGACCTTGAAAGATAGCTCACCGAATTGAAGTCTGACCCATGGCAGAACCAGGTTTGTCTGCTTTTTATTTTGCTGTTGTTATCTACTTCATCATCTGGGGGTGGGTGGGAGGGATATGCTTCTCGTAACCTTGTTTGAACTTTGTGACCAGATTTCTATGTTTTGGTCAGCTGATTGAAATTGGTCATGCGCATGAGTAATACGAAACCTTTCTGTATGCCATTTATCTTAAAGAAGTTGCAAGGATATTGTCCTTACATTGCTCTGTGTTGATGGCAGTGGTAGACACAAGGGACAAGCCCATTGTGGTTCCTCCCCACATTCCAGCCCACCAAGAAGGTCTGGCCCTTCAATTCCCGGGATTTCCCCTTTTCAATTGCATCTTTTTGAAATCATCCTTCTGTGATTTTGGATGTTTCAAAAGAGGGAAGTGACTCTGTGAATGGCTGTCAATAGATTGGACGACACATACAGGAACTTGTCCCTGGAAATTCATAGGCTGAGTAAGAAGTTTATTGAAACAGTCCTTCACATGCAGACATTTAGAGATATGGATGCACAATATGGACTGCCACCACACATTGCTAGAGGATACTTTCCACCCGTACAAACAAGTAAGAAGAGAATCCTGTGCATTAGATTCTCTCACGCAGTACTGAGTTCATCACAACTGTTAGTTATACTGCATCCTGGAGTTTTTGTGATATCCTTTTGTATTTCCGATTGGCAGCTGTTAACGATCGAGACTATGGATTTCTGTCCAAGGCCGTGGAGGAGGCTTATGAGGGTGTCCGCTGTGGGGATGGAGGCCCTTTTGGAGCAGTAGTGGTAAGAGAAGACCAAGTCATCGTGAGCTGCCACAACATGGTGTTAAAGAACATGGATCCCACAGCCCATGCTGAAGTTACTGCTGTTCGTGAGGTCTGCCTCTTGTTTCATCATTCCATTGAGCTGCTGTGTTACATTGTAATCATCAAAATTTAGTGCACGAGTTGTCTGTTCGTAGTCTTAGTGCAGCCACAAAGTGACTTTCTATTTATGTATAAGCTGAAATCCTGAGTGTTGTAAGGGGCAAAGAGTTCAGTATACTGAGTAATTGAATTAGTTTGGACCACAGTACTACAGGAAATTCTTGTTACTAGCAATCCTTAGATGACATTTGCTACCCTTTCTGTTCTGATTGTAACATGTCATATCAACAATCTCTCAATTGTTGACAAACAGGTTGTCCATACTATATAAGCTACTTTTGGTTGACCTTTCAGAGCATATATATATGCACTCCCTTATTTGTAGACAATACTAACATGAATGACCTCTTGCAGGCTTGTAAGAAGCTGGAGAGATATGATCTCTCTGATTGTGAAATTTATGCCTCATGTGAACCCTGCCCCATGTGCTTTGGAGCTATTCACCTATCCAAGATGAAGGTAAACAGTCCTGGCCTATTAAGTTAGTGCGTTTGCCCTCAATGTATTTAATTCTAGTTGCATGAAATAGTTAAACAGGATAAGTTTCTTTTGAGCAAGCTTCAACATTTTTACATACTGGTTATGCATGTGGTCTGGCTTTGTCTTTGATAGAGAAGCAGATGGTGTAGTTAATGGAAAATGATGTGTTGTAGCTTGCCATTGACACTCAATGCATTAGGATAACAGGTATGAGAAATGTAGCTCACTTTCTGTCTCACTCAGTCCTTTGGCCTTTGATGGTGGTTGATGTGGGCCACATCATTGATAACAGTCAAATCTATTAAGGGCGAAAAGCCTCAAAAAGGAGAGGGTTTGGAACCTCTCACATGTAACAACATGCTACATGACTCATCTGCTCTGATCGTACGTTGTCTTGAATATTAATAGGGGCCACATAAAATATCTTGTACCAATAATGTGTGGTGTGCCCATCAAGACATTTTGATGTCTTTGCATCATGATATAAAAAAAAACAATTTGGACCTTGTACAATATGTGTTATCTGCGTTTGACAGAGATTGGTCTATGGAGCACAAGCAGAGGCGGCGCTGGCCATTGGATTTGATGACTTCATAGCTGATGCAATTCGAGGCACAGCTCAATATCAGAAGACAACTCTTATAGTGAAACGAGCAGATGGTAGTATGGCTGAGGCTGCTGAGCAGATATTTGAAAATACCAAGTCTAAATTCCAAATGTATTGACCTCAGTAGTGAGGACCCATAGCATGGTGGTGAGGGTTGATAAGCGTTTCTTGTAGGATATGAATCTGGTGTTAGTTGCAACATACCAACATTGGTCATTTATTCAATGAAACATGTCAATTGGCAATTGAAGTCATGGTTGTAATTTGTCTCCTTTGGAGGTTCTGTATCAATTATTAGTAGAGGTGTGTCTCAGTGTCTGGGGAGACTTTCGGTCAACATTCCTCTAAAACGAGGGTAATTTTCCTGAAGTCTTGAACCTCAACTGGTGATTTCTCTAACTCAACCGGTTCATCTGTAACTAACGGTCGGTTCTCCCCGGTCATTGGTGTGTCTGGATGATGCTTCTGTTGCTTTACTCCAACCTCCAGTTTGTGATATGAGGTTTAATAGGTTTGACCCACTTCAGAGTGCTTTTACACATTGAAATTCATATACGTAATCTCAAGAAATCGTTTTGGCTGTTGGCAATCAAGTTATCAAAAGTAAGACTTAACCAGATTGACTATCTTGTGAAGTCAGTTGTTCAAAATTGTGCACATTTAATAGTTGGTTGACATAACGTGACGTTCGTGGACCTCTTAGCGGGCTGGGGATTCGTGGCACACACTTAAAATCATCCATCCTATATATCCTGGATGAAGTGGCTCCAATAAAAAAAGCCTCCCTATGGGGTTGAGGGCCGATTCATTCGAATGTGACATCACTAGACTAATTCGGGGCCTTTGACTCTATTTCCGGAATCAAATTGCCTTAAAATAGTCATTTAGATGATTCCTGCGTTTTTTCATCCGCATGGATGATTTTAAGTGAGTGCCACGAATCCTTGGCCCTCTTAGCGTGGTTGTCAGTGTAGCCGTGGTGTGTACATGAACAGGTTGGTATGTAGATGAACAGGTCATATGTAGACTCAGTGCAATGTGTCTTCCCTCCTTCAATTGAACTTCCACAATTTTCTTTTGACTAATGTGGACCATGATGTGAATTTCCCAGAATTGACTAGCACCTTCCAATCACCAGACATGGTGCGAAGGAGATTTATTTGGATACTCCTGCGGTTAGGAATGTCAAGAGTTCAGGCTCCACACTGTTTTGTCTAATTACTGTGGGTTACTATTTGGATTTACGTGTTTCTATAACTTTTACTCGACATTATCGTTTTTAATGAACTAAGTGATATCGTATTCTTCGGTGTGTATACTAATTCCTTATGTTAACTATTCTTTGGTAAAACTGATGCTCTCAGTAAAATGCTATTGCAATGTGTAACTCCAAATGGTAACCTACACTAATTAGACAAAACAGTGTAGTTTTTGTGGACCCAAACTTGTGCTCTGTGCTTTATTTCTGGTGGGTTGGAAGATCTTGCAACAATGAACCAATTTTCACCTTGTTAACTTTTAGGTGAGAAGTTAGGACCACACCTTAAACTCCGTAATATCAACCTCCATAACGTCACTCACCCTCTAATATCCCGAAACCCTAGGGAACGGATGTTCGTAGTTCAAATCTCACTCCTTATTGTCACCTTTCTTTCCCTTATATCACGAATTTTGTCATTAATGCAAACCACCAAAGAAGTCAACCCACACCTTTGCATTGCGCCATGTGTCAATATGTGGAGTGTCACCTTCTTATTCTTCTTCTTCTTCTTCTGCCACTTGTTGAATGTTGGTGCATGCATATGCGACATCGTCCGGGAAGGCCAAGTGGGGTGGACCACACCACACCATTTAATATGTTGCACTTTGTGTTATTCCATAGTGTCACATGCTACACTAATTCTACACTAATTCACTAATATCACGCATCCATGTTAACACTACAGAACTCCGTAATATCACGTGCACTTTGGTTGCCACAGGTGTGATACTACGAAGTTTAGAGTGTACACATAAGACCAAGTACGATGGAACGCCAGACATAAGCTTATTTGTTGGTTTCAGTTTGTCCAGGCTTTCAAGAAGGGAAAGGTGTCTGGCTTGACAAAGAGAGGTTCAGTTAAAGTTATATGTACACAGCATGTGACAGTTGTGAGCAAGTCAGTGTACTTTGTGGACAGGGCCAGGGCATGAGATTTGTCAAAGAAGTGACCTCTACTTGGGTTGTCAGGGATAACTGGGAGCTTGTACTAAGTTAGGGCATTCAAGAGAAAGTGGTGGTTTATTTTCTCATCCAGTGAACTCAATCGGTGCCATCATCTTCTTTACGTCCCTTGTGTCCGTTGTTGAATTTGCATATGTATCAATACTGCACAAACACCAAACAACTTTTGGGAATACTTCCGACTCAACCTATGAAATTCAAGTAAGTTAACTTATAGTCCACCCACACTTACTGGTGCGGGTCACCAATGAATGGTTCCTACCAGCAGGGGTGGGGCCACTTTTAGAGTTCGTTTAGCCAGTGAGAGCCACTGGATGCAACCACTGCTGGTAAGAACCGTTCACTGGTGGCCCGCACTAGTAAGTGTGGGTGGGCTATTAGTCTTGAACTTCCTCACAAGAACTGGAGAGTCATACAACACGCCACTTGTTGAGTGTGAAGGCTTGGATGACAACATGTAGGAATTGTAAGACTCCTTGGTAGTTGAATGATTTAGGTGGGGGAGGGTTAATTAGGTGAGAGCTCACTGGAAACATCTTGATATGCTTCTTTTTGAGTAAAAATCGAACATGGTATGAACATTGCGAGATTGTAACCTTGGAGGCTCAATACACTAAATATTGTGTTTAGTGTCACCAATTCTATTGTCTTGTTCAATGCTAATTGTAAACTGCCCGTGTGCTATCATCTAAACATTTGTTTTCATTCCTTTGTATTGTTTGGGGGCATTATAGAGTTACAATGTTGCAATTATTGTCACTTACTAAGTGGTTTTTCATCCGAATTTCAATCATTCATGACTTTATTTCATTCCATAAAATGTTAGGATGCGGAATATATCAAACTTTTTTGTCAATGATTAGCATTTGGATGAACTCAAAAGTAAGTTGGGATGACATTACTGGTGAACTTATTCATAAGAAGTGTCATTAGAAAAGTTATCATAGGGACGTAAAATATCATAAGTAAATCCGATTAGGGTTTTTATCAAATATTTCAAAGATTTTTTCTTCTTCCCCAAATGATGTTTCTTGCAATGTGCATGTTCAAAATGTGCAATGTACAATGTGTATGTGCAAGAAAACGCCTTCAAATGCGTTATTTTTTTGGACAAGTCTTTTGTCCATATTTCTTGAAATCCTAGTTGAGAGGGTCAGAATGCCACTTATAGTTGGGTCATGACTACATATTGAGACATATTATGTGCATGTATTCATCCTTATCCTAGGGTTGGCTCAAACCTACACACCGGGATGCCTAAGACTCATCCTTCCACGTTGAAGTGGTTCAAATTCAAATTGCATTTACGTTATATAATGCATATACAACAAACCCACATGGGACCAATCTAGTCTTGGTATGTAGTGAGGGTTTCACCTTCAAGTTCATGAAGGGTATTGCTCATTCATCATATCATCTAAACATTAAGTCATTTAAACATGACTAGTCATTACACTTGAAACAAAGTTGTCACTCGTGTTTTTTAGGACCACCCTTGTATAATAACTACATCCATTGATCTTCATGAAATTTTTGAAAATTGATTTGGAATCATCAATCTTCAAAACAAATGATGAATCTTTGCAATAAATCCGTGAAATATGAAGATTCACAATAAATTCGCAATGAAATTCTAACTATACACGGTAAATCACCAACAAGGACCGACTCGATTGCTACTCTGTTAAAGTATTCAATGTCATCATGCCAACTATTAGTAAGCACACTTGAACGTCAAGTGTCACGAGGTGAGACTAATGGTGAAGTTGTTGGTTTCTACTTTAAACCTAGGATACATCTCAAAATAGGATAAGTGGCGCTATTATACTTGTGGCACTAAATACCATAAATGGTGTAACTCATTTCCGAATCCAAAACTTTTTGTGAACAACTGAAACTTCTTCATATTGACAATTGGAATAAAATCACTGCCACTGGCAAGTATACTTTATGACAATTACAAGCATATTCATTGGTTTCCCGGACTTTAAAATCAATTTCATCTCATTTTGACCTTCCTCCTAACTTCTTTATGGATGAACTTGCCTCCAAAGTCATCCATAAGCCCTATGGCCTCATATAGAGTTCAAAATTCAAAACTTATCACTAATTTAGAAATACGAAAACTTTAAAATATAAAAGAGAACATTGATCCCCAACCTTTACACAAATTCCGGAAGGCACCTCTAGGGGTGGCTTGTAGGGTCTCCTATTCAACAAAGATCTTTTAATGATTAATCTCGTGAATTGTTCTATTAGTGTGGATGAAAATTTTAATGTGGAAATAATCAATGTGGACCATTTCAATCATATAGTCATGGTGAAAATAATGTGGACCCAAGACCCTGGACCTTCCCTAAGTCCTTTATGGAGAATTCTAACCAATAGTACACTAAATATGATATTTAGTGTCACCAATTCTAATTGTCTTGCTCAATACTAGTTGTAAATTGTGGTAACCAACACTAAATGTTAACCCCACATTATTTGTCATTCTTTGTAAGTTGTTTGTGATTTTCCATGTTGCAATTATCACTTGCCAAGTGAATTTTCATCCAAATTTCAATCATCCATGACAATATTTCATCACAAGCTGGTCACAAGAGAAAGTAGGGTTCTGGCCAATGGATGAACTCGTCCATCATCCATGACAGTATTTGTTCACTATTCATAAGAAGTGTCATTCGAAAAGTTACCATAGTGACATCAAATACCATATGACACTAAATATCATATCTAGTGTAGTTCAAGGTCAAAAGCTAACATACAAAACTTTTCATCCACACCACTTTTCTACAAAAATGATTAGTGTGGCCCACACTAAATCATTTCGACCTGGAGTTTGGCATGGGTTCAGATTAATTTGGGTGCTAAACAATCAACAAATCCATATTAACATGGGGGCTAGATAATTAACATGGGTTCATGTTAATGTGGGTTCTAGCTTGTCGCCACTAAGTGCCACCTCACGTGATTAATTAAGAATTTCATATTCAGGCCTTGAACATAACATTATTCAGATCCATAACAATGTTATGCGGGACTGACAATATTATGCAGAATATTCCTCACATTTAGCATGAATGATGGAATATTCCATAGAATACTATCAGTCCCATAGAACACCATTATGGATTTGAATAATGCTATGAAGAGTAGAGCTCAATATGTACTATAAATGAATAAGGCAAATGCCCAACACTTGTCAGCACTTTAAACTCCACATACACTTTTAGGGCCACTTCACACACGAGCCAAGAGTTGTGACCATAAAGTTGTGAAAACCCAAAAGAAAGTGTCCAACAGTCCAAAGGCCATCCCAACACACGTCCAAAATCATGTAGTGTGGTCACTGATCCTCAAGTGTAGTGTGAAGTCAGATGTGACCGGACCCTCAACCAAATGCTATTTCAATGAATTTCTATTCATGCAGGTCCTCACGCATGATCAAATAAAAGAAATGAATGGTTGTGAGCGTTCGGAGTGCCATGGTCTCCCGGTTTTGTGTTAGGCCTACCTCCAAGAGGCGGTTTTTGAAAATAGTCCAAGTGACAATGAAACATGATCCATTTGGTGCCATGTAGGAATCCATGCGGACTTTACATCCATCTTGCATGCACATGCTCCGTTGGTCCCTCAAGCGTAGTGTGAAGCGAACTTGGACCAGCTCCGCCTTTTCCACCAATGAGAGTGGTTGAAGTGTAATGGTCATGGGCTCTCAGTCTCCTATGTGAAATGGCCCTTAGTTGTTGAATTGGCTCGGGAATCGCCTCATCCCGTTAGCAATTACGAATCACAATGTCATCCTTTCAAATTCCGTTACTGAGATGGAGATGCAAAAGCTATAAGAGTCCACAACGAAGATTCTCTTACTTTTTTAATATAGAATCGCATAGATGCCCCCCCCACACCAGATTGTCTTCATTATTAAACTAGAGATGGTTGGCTACTAAAATTTTGAACACATACAAAGTGCAATCGCATCGTGACACATGTCATTTTGGGTATCCGTTCTTACAAGCATTACCAAATGCCACGCAAATAATAAGTCAAGTGTTCCAATAAGAAACACCGACCATCTTGGGCCCACCGTCATACGCCCTTTAGGTAGCAACTTCAAACTTAGATTTTGGTCTAGTTAAGCCTTTCGAATGGTGCTTTCAATGACGTGTTTGGGTGCTATTATACAATTTATGTGCCTAACTTCACGTTCCTATCCTCCCTCTTTGTATGCACCTGGCTTGACACCTCCCCCCACAAACTTACAAGTGGCGGTCTTAGAAGTTGCGACATTGGACGACCGACTACCTAGGTTACATGTCGAGACCTTGACATGTTCCCTTTATCATGACGTTCACCAGTTGATTAATATTGTTCCTAATAATGACAAATTATAATGGATGAATGAGGAGTTGGATGAAATATGGATGAACTATAGGATGATAAAGGTGCGGTGGTCGTGAAGTGAAAACATGGATGGCATTTTGAAGATGGATGAATACGTCCATTCCTCGTTATGCTCTTTGCCTTGGACTTTCTAGTGTTGGTCCCACTACAAGAATGTGATTGGACCGAGGGAGATTGAAGACTTGTTGCCTTCAAGGTCGTGGTTTATTCAGTTTAAAAGAGTTATGTGTAAAGTTCCTCTCGTCCATTTCAACATAGAATTTAGACCCCATATAAACTTGCGGTTGATTCATCTCAAATAACTATGGGGTCATTGGAACTAATTTTGGTGCCAAATCAACTAAAAGAACTAATCCCCAGATTGTACTCTATTTCACGGTTTTTATGTTAAAGAATGAGAAGTACGCTTGTATGCAATAATTCCCTCTGATAGTGGTCCCAATGAAACCAATACATTGTCCTAGGAGATTTTTGAACATAAATTGGGCAAAATCCTAGTATTTCCAAGTCCAACCGGTTACATGTTGTGATCTTTCGGTTTCTCTTTACCAATATGAAATATATTCCATAGCTTCCTCGTAAATGATCAGTAATTTTTTCTGAGGTGTTGAACTTCAACCGGTGATTTCTCAAACTTTGACCGGTTCATTTGTAACTACCGGTTCTCCCTGTTCATTGAACCAATATTCCCTAAACAAATGGGAGGAAAATACATTCGTCAGGATGGATGAGAGGTACTGTATGCTATTAGGATGAAATCACGTACAGTGGAAACACATCCACCCCTACCCATTTGCCAATTCTCAAACCAAGCGCAATAAACTTTCAGTCAGAGTGGATGGGAAGACGAAATAGCCAGATATCTGGCGGTTTTGCAGAGACTTTCTGGATGAACAATGTGGATGAAATGTGTGTCCTTCTGTCACGCCTGGCGCCATGAACGTGCCCTCGAGTCTCTGATGTTCTTCAACGTCGCAGCTGCTTTCAAGCCTCTTCTCATATGTCAGTTGAGAACTCTGCAGTTTTTTTGTTTTGTTTTTTAATGCTTTGGATTCTTGCCCTCATTCAGCTCCTTCCGAACTCCGTCAAGAATTTGCAGCAATTATGCGCTTTCGGGCTTGTGCTTTAGAGATGTTTTGCAAGTTCGCGACCGGGCAAATCATTTCGTGAGACTGTATCGCCAATTTGCCAGGTTCCTCCCCGATTTGTAAGCCTTCTCCAATTTCATGTTTGGTAATGGCAGAGTCTGCTTTCTGCCTAGTTTCTTCGCGGCGAGGGTTTTGCACTGAGAACTCAGTCCAGATTCGGAGAAACTCATTGTATTAGAGTTCCAATAGAGAGTATCGTTGATTTTCATTTGATTTTCGCAGGTTGCTGCCATGATAGTGACCTTTTTTTGCTGCTTTTAGGTGAACGTTAATGCATCGCTTAGTCGTACTGTAGTTTTGTTGCTGGAAGGTCTTGCTGGAGATATTTAGCTTCACGGCCAAGCAACTCTTCATTTCGTGTGACGGTATCGCCATTTATCCGTCAGGTTTCCTCCCTGGATTGCGAACCTTCTTCACGTGTATGTTAGATAAATGGCAGCGTTCAGTTTATGGCTAGTTTCATTGTGGCAACGGTTTTGTACTTAGGACTCGGTCTAGATAGTTTGCTCCGTCTCCGAACAATTTATCATATCGTCGATTGCATTTGTTTTTTCGCAGATTGCTGCGGTGATGATAGTGATACTTCTTTACATTTAGGTAACGTAATTGCAGCGCTTAGTCTCATTCTAGTTTCGTCTTGGGAAGGTTTTGCAATTTGGGAGATATTGAGCTTCGCGATCGGGCAACTCATTTCGTGAGGCTCTATCGCCAAATTTCCTGAGTTCCTCCCTGGATTGTGAACCTTCTTCACTTGCATTTTAGTAAATAATCGCAGAGTTCAGTTTCTGGCTGGTTTCATTGGGGCGAAGACTTTGTTCTTCGGACTCAGTCTAGATAGCTTGCTCCGTCTCCGAGCAACTCATCATATTAGAGCTTATCGTCGATTGCATTTGTTTTTCGCAGATTGCTGCCTTGGTATTGAGCCCCATTGAGCCCCTTTACTTTTAGGTGACATAATGGCAGCGCTTAGTGTCATTCTAGGTTTTTTTGCGGGAAGTTAAGGCAGCTCCTTATGTTAGAGCGTCTCGACGATTGCAGTTTTTCTCCCAAAAGATTCTTGCCTTGGCATTTCACTTGTAGTAATTTCGCTATCTAGCTTAAGGTTTCATGGCAGCGAAGATTTGGTGCTACGGAAGTAGTGCGAATCAATGACCACATGTTTCCTCACAGAGCCTTGCCCAGTCGCGATCCTCCTTCGCTTGTAATATAATTGCAGTGTTTGGTGTCGGGCTAGTTTTAATGAGGTAGACGTTTCGTACTTGAAAGATATTTAGCTTCTTCGCTACTGAACTGTTTACAGTGTATCGCAGGTTGCACCTTTCCTGGTCCAATTTAGTCGCCCTGATTGTAGTCCTGGTTCACTTTTAAAGTAACTTCGGAGTCTAATTTCGTACTTAGGAGATTATTCCCGAAGATATTTGCTTCTTTCCTGTTGATGATTTAGCTTATTGTTTCGTACAGCTTCCCGAGGCGCAGTGGCCTTTGCGTAGTTGGCGAATTTCGTGGCCAGTACCTTGCTGCGATGTTAGTGGCTAGATCACCTAGGGTCTGGATATTGGTCGAGTGGAACTTCCCCAACGGGTTTCTTGTACCTGCTGGAAGATTGCTACACAATCCGGAATTTACTTGTCGTGGTAAGAGCCTAAATCACGCAAGATTCTTTTATGTTCTCTTACCATCTCCTCCTTGAACTTGCTTCTCAAATGCTGATATCAGATAGTTATTTATTTATTTTATTTTTTAAAATTTTATTTGAGAGGTCTAAAACTACTGACAAACTTGCGTGTTGCCTGAGGTTCGGAATTACGCACACGATGCACACAGCTATGATCGCACGAAACTCAATAAGGTGTAGCAAGTCCTTCAAATTTCGGCTCTGACACAGCAACTGGGAATCCGTGCAGATTAAGGCGGAAAAGATGCTTGCAGGGATACGCAGCTGTGAATGCTCTTAGATGAGCCGACGAAGAAAGCTTGAAAGACTTCAAGACCTGAAGGTTAGGTGATGTTTAGAGGACGGTACAAGAAGATCAATGACGTACAGTGAGGATTGAAAGTGAGAGGAAGGTGTGCCCTCCTGCGCACACCGCAATCCAGGGAGATTGAGCTAGACTATTGCTCTCAGCAATGTCGGAAGCTGCGTCATACAATGAGCTTTCAGGCAACACAAATGGCAGAAGATTTCCATACGACGACGAAGGAGGCTCAAGGAATCCAGAAGCTAAAGCGTCCCCTACCTCCTCGGTGTCAGTCCACCATAGCCATCATCCTTCGCGTGATGTCGGAAGGAAGACACCGGTGGCAGGAATGTACGGGGCCGGGACTGTACATGCAGCTGCGGAAAAATTAGCTGCGCAACAAGACGGTATGTTGATATCAGATAGTCTTTGTTCTTGCCAGAATGTAGCAAGTTAGAGTCATCACATCTGTATTTCACTGCCTCGAGTTTTTGCTGTTGAAGCTTATCGACACGACATTGCTCGAGCGACTCATGTATATCATGAAAATCTACCTGCCAAAGCTCATTAGTACTAGTGTCCGTAACGACCATAGTCCTCATTACACGAACCACTCAGATACATAAGGTTACACACTCTCACTTCAAGAAACCGAATCGCACCAATACTCCATATCCACTGCGGTAAAACCACTCAAGGGAGCTTGCTCAGTCATTTAACATTTTCCTTTTGAGAGTACACTTAGTAAGGAAAAATACTCCTTCGTTATTGTACATATCGTCATTTCTGCAAGGTTTCTGTTGTACGGGAGGGAAATAGAGGAAATTTGGCTCCGAATTAGGTATTGACCGTCAATTAGGTGTAACACCGTGTACAATAATGAGTATCGTCTTGCATTCAACTAGTGAAGTCTTTCTTTCTATCAGCATGAAAACTTCAATGACATGTTCAGGATAATGTTTGGTCAACAGGGAAACCACGGAGCCAAGAAGCTGTAAATGGCGACAAGGACGATGGAGGCCGCCAAGAAATTCCTCTTGAAACTGACACGATGCTGGAGATTGTTCAAAAGAAAACGTTGCTGCATGGAACGCTGGACGTCTGGATTAAAGAAGCTAGTCATCTTCCCGACATGAATGTCGTTTCACAAAAGTTTAAACAGTGTTTCGCAACTCTTTTCGTTTGTGGTAGCCCTTTTGCGAAGGCGAAAGCCAAAGTGAAGGATAATACACAAGGTCACGGTCCAAAGGGTATCACAAGTGATCCATATGCTGCAGTAATTCTAGCCGGCGCACGTGTTGCTCGAACTCAGGTCATCAAAAATGATAAGAATCCAAAGTGGAACGAACATTTCTCCATCCCAGTTGCACACTATGTGGAAGATGTCCAGATTACTATCAAGACTGATGATATGATTGGGGCCCCGATTATCGGTGATGTGAACATACCTGTCGAGGAGATTATCGATGGTCAAATTTTGGACGGATGGTACGCTATTGTGAATAATTCAAGGAAACATCCCATTCATGCCCAGTTGCATATGAAAATGGTATTTCACCCAGCGGAGAAGAACGCCCTTTACCAGCAAGGAGTTGAAGGAGAGCACCTCTATGCGGTACCTAATGCATATTTTCCCTGTCGTATAGGGGGCAACATCACTCTATACCAAGATGCACATATCATGGATGGCTCATTACCAGAGATAGCGTTGGAGAACGGGGAAAAATATTACCATAGACAGGCATGGGCAGACTTGTGCACTGCCATTTTGGATGCACATCATATGGTTTACATTACTGGCTGGTCAATCTTTACGAAGGTGAAACTACTGCGAGATACTACTCGGGATTTTCCTGAAGGTGGGGACTTAATGCTTGGAGATCTCTTGAAAAGAAAGTCTGCTGAGGGAGTTCGCGTCCTTGTTCTTGCTTGGGATGATAAAACATCTCATAGCAGTCCTTTTCTCAAAACGGTATACTTATTACCTACAGCTCATGACGAGAGTAAAAGCCTCATAGCACATTTGTATGCATGACTTAAGCAAATACATAGGTTCTTTACAATATCGATTTTTGAGATTGAGCGTTTTGATATGCCAAATGTACAGTTTTGGGAGTTTCTGTAAGTGGGAAAAATGAGTGACTGGCTGTGTTGGAAAATAGTCTCTAAATAGTGGCGTTTACACAGTTTTAGACATAAATCAGGTCTGAGGTTTACGTGTAAACCAATCATCACGAGGTTTATGTTGTATGTAGCAACTCGTCATTTGTCATATTGTGGTTTCTAATTGGCATTCACCACGTCAATTATGCACCTTCATACATGGCTTAATCCAATTTCACATGCATTATCTTGTCCTGCTATCGCTCTTCGCAATTCAGGGGAGCTTGTTAGCTGCAGCTCTTAGTGGATGGCTATCTTCATTTACAAATTGCGGAGGACAAGAAACCTAATCTTCACAAAGGAGCTTGGTGGATATGCAGGAGGGAATGATGGGAGTTCATGACGAGACTACCAAAAATTTCTTCAGAAATTCTTCTGTTCGCTGTGTATTGGCTCCACGATATGCTAGTCATAAGCTCAGCTGGTTCAGGCAACAGGTGCGTCTCCTCTGCCTTGTTCTGAATGATATGGTCTCGGCGTGTGCAATCTTTAGACAGCATATGAAAGTCCCTGTATCTTGTATTCCGACCAGATTGAATTTCCATCATGGTCCATTCCTTGGAGTGACCCCCTCGATTCGTACTTGGAGCGTAATTGTAAAGATAAGGCTCATTGTAAGTACACCTGCTGCAAAGTATTCTGGATGGGAGGGCGTGTGGCACTGTGGGCCAATATTGAACGGCCTATACGCAGGCTTATGTGTATTGGAGGATTTATTATTTATATAATCTATACAAATACCTACTCAGAATCGAGTAGCATTATGTAATTTCCAACGGTTTGGATGTTGTAATTCCTTTCAAGGATGTTTAATATTGGCAACATAAGCTGCCAATTCTTGATCTTATGTGTATGAGTGTTCACCAGCGGACTGATTGTTTTTCCACTTGAAAGAAGGTGAGAACAATTGTTAGCATTTGACATTTCGATAACGATTTCGACCTCGAGTGTGGTAATTCTACGCCGAAGGAATCCCAGCCTATGAGGGTGTTTGATTAAGGGAAGCCTACTTGCGCAGGTTGTTGGAACACTCTTTACACACCACCAAAAGTTGACAATTGTCGATGCACAAGGGCCAGGAAACAAGCGAACGTTGATATCCTTCATGGGTGGTCTTGACCTCTGCGATGGGCGTTGGGATACCCCTAGTCACTCGCTTTTCAGTACTCTGGAAACGCTGCATAAGGACGACTTTCATAGCCCTACCTTCAGTGTAAGTTTTCTCTTTCTTACTACATTCTCATTCACTCAATTTAACAAGGCCATCTTCACATAATTCTGGAAGTGGAGAGAAACAAAGCACCTGTTCAAGATGACACCTTCGTGGAGCATAAGCACAAACCCACCATTTAAACTTGCATCTAGACTTAGTATCACCTGATTTCATTACCGAAGGTTCCATTTGCGGTTTAGCGAGACAAGCAACAAACATGTATCATGCTGAACCGTGGAAATTTCAATGTCTCATCTTCTTCACAGGCTATGGCTGAAGGCGGAGGTCCAAGGGAACCCTGGCACGATTGGTACTGCAAGATTGAAGGTCCCGCAGCATATGATACTCTAACCAACTTTGAGCAGAGATGGAGGAAGGCCACCCGTTGGCATGATGATGAGCTCGTCCAAATTGGACGAATTTCATGGATATTGAGTCCCAAACCACCGTTTCGACCAGAAGGAGACCCTAAGTTATTCGTCACAAATGATGACGCGCCCAACAGCTGGCATGTCCAGGTACAATACTCCTAGTCAAATTCTATGGTCGTCCACGGGAGAACCAACTCACAATTGTGTTCATATTAGCATAAGCATGTCAATGCGACTCTCACTGTAATCTCATATTGATTGCTTTCTTCAGGACTTTTTGCTAAGAGATCGAGAAACGCACCTAAAATTCTGAACGTCCTAAATCCTACTGCACAGAAATCTCTTACAAGAATCCGCTATTGAGCATTCCAAAATTTTACAAATGATCTATCAGTTCGCTTGACTTTGACATTTAAGCAGGTGTTACGCTCCATTGACTCGGGATCTGTGAAGGGTTTTCCCAAAAATGTTCAAGATGCTCAGAAACAGGTGTGGAACACATTCATTCTGATTATCAAGCTTTTTCAAGAACGTTTTCTTTGGGAACGAGTCAGAAATTGCTCAGAAGGACCTCTGCATAATGTGTTCTTGAGTTTGAAATCACTTCATTCTTGGATTAGAGCTGGTTTTGAGGTAGGATCCTGGTGATAGGACATCGGAAGCATACTCACCCTGGTATACTTTACTTGATTAAAGAGGTCTTGAATCACCTTGGATTGATTATGCAGCATCTTGTGTGGGGAAAAGGCGTAGCTATAGATATAAGCATCCAAATGGCTTACATCAAAGCCATCCGGTGTGCCCAACATTTTATCTACATAGAGAATCAGTACTTTATTGGGTCCTCTTACAACTGGCCCGATTACATCAATGCAGGTATTTCACCCAAAAGCTTTGTTGCATGAGAAACTCGGCCTTTGTAAATACGGGCAGGTCTTCACCCTAACGCATCACTTATATTTAATACCTCTTTAACGTAAAGGGCAACAAATGGGCCCTTGCGATCGAGTTTCTTTGTGTGGACCACAACATATGCAATATTAAAGCTAACTAGATGATCTCTGACTATGTTTGACCATTGTGTGGTATGTTAAGAGTGAGTAACAAGGGTCACATGAGATGAAAACTCAATATTTCACCTGTTTTACAGTCTAAACTGCGATATCGAGAACTCTTATACCTGAGTAAAATGGAAGTCGTGTACACTTCAATTTAAATTCATTTTTGGGTTTTTCTATCAGTCCTTCATCCCCAACCCCTCCTGCCCGTTCAACCTGGCCATAGGATCGAACCACTCAAACGATTGCAGATGCCTTCCTCTAATTGAGATTGTTGAAGCATTACATTCTGTGAATAGGTGCCAACCATTTGATACCGATGGAGCTAGCGTTAAAAGTGGCATCCAAGATCAGGCAAGGTCAGCGATTTGCTGTGTATATTGTAGTGCCGATGTGGCCAGAAGGTGCTCCAGACAGTGCATCCGTGCAAGAGATACTGTATTTTCAGGTACCATATACTTGTCTTGGTCGCACAAAGAATTTGAATCATACACTTTATTATTGTCTGTGGGTTTAAGGAATATTACGTCTATGTCCATCAGTGTCCATCTGCCTGTTTCAAAATAAGTGTGATGTCCTTCTTCAGATCACCACTTAATTTGATAGCTTAATCGACCAGTGTAAATTACTTCTAGTTTGTACTGCATTCGACGACGCAAGGAGAGTATGAATATCAAGAGAGTACCAACTTATCTTGTGAGTCCATTAGAAACCTAGCAAATATCTGTCTTAACTATGTATAGATGAGGAGTGCTTACTCCTCGTGTCTAGTTCTATATTGGATAGTTATCTTGCTTTCCATGTTGAACAAAATTGGCTATTTCAGCACAGAGATTGCAAATCATTAATGAAATTTTTGCAACCATCGCTGCTAGGAGATTAATGAAGGTAGACATTGGGACACTCCGGAATGCCTAATCACGTACATCAAGTCAGTGAGTTGTTGGGGTTGTAATAAGTGTTCAATCACTTGGTCTTTCCAGGCACAAACAATAAAGATGATGTATGGAGTTGTTGCTCAAGCACTGCGGGACGTCGGTAAGCTCAATATAGAGCATCCTTGTGACTACCTAAATTTTTATTGTCTCGGAAACCGGGAGACCGAGACTCAAACAGAAAAAGAGAATCCCGCTCCTAAGCCGCCTGATGAGGCTTCCAAGCATGTAAGTATGTTGCTTTATATTCTGACACTGCAACTAAGTCATTTTAGTTTTATGAGTTTCTGGGCATACAGTACAAGCTGCCTGCCGAAATTTCTTGTAGGATAGTATTCAAATTTGTGTATATTCTAAGAGAGACTACCTCTTGATAAGTGTGACTTCATTAGCTTCAAATTCCTTATATTTGACCATTCTATGGGTTAGAGAGGTCATCACAGCACGGTTCCAATTGGATCATCTAGGCTTCCATGGTTTATGGAAAGTGACATGTGGTGGAAAACACCACAAGACATCTTACAGAAAGATATTCATGTCAAGAAAGTTGCATCTCAGTCTCCGAGGACAAGGCCATCTGTGTAACCTTTGAAGCTACCATCTATTGCAGGGCCAGGCTAAAAAACACAGGCGGTTTATGGTCTACGTTCACGCCAAGGGTATTGTGGTGGACGATGAGTACGTCATTTGTGGGTCAGCCAACATCAACCAGAGGTCTATGGATGGATCACGGGATACAGAAATTGCCATGGGAGGCTATCAGCCTCACTACACATGGAGTCGACAGAAAACACATCCACTTGGCCAGGTGAGTCTATGTTCCGACACACTGGTTTCTGTTTGTTCCACTTCTGTACTCATTTACATGCGACTTAATATGCAAGATGCTCATCAAGCTTTGTGAAATTACTCTGCAGATATATGGCTTTCGGATGTCATTGTGGTCAGAGCATTTGGGTGTTGTAGATCCTATTTTCAAGGATCCTGCATCTTTGGAGTGTGTCCAGAGAGTTAACAAGATGGCAAAGGATAATTGGGAGCAATATCTTGCAGAGGAAGTGACCGACATGAAAGGCCATCTCATGCCCTACCCCTTCTTAGTTAACCATGACGGCACTATTGGAAGTATTCCTGGGCACGAAACATTCCCAGATGTGGGCGGGTCTGTTCTTGGAACAAACCAACCAAATATTCCAGATAGCTTGACAACCTAAGAAACAATAGGATCGCAAGCTTTACCAAAGCTCTCCAATTTCCCTAAATACCCAAGTTAGTAGGAATTGATGTGTATTTTAGAAATGCCACTGAGTAGCTTCTTGAAAGTTGTTTGATTTTGCCATCACATATACTTTGGAAATTGAACTTAGACGTAGTAGGCATAAACCACGTCCCACTTGAGTGTCCGAAGATCTCACAAGTTTGTTTAACTTCTGTTTGTTTGAAGTAAGCAGACCAGAAGAATCAGGCTTCCCATAGAATAGAAGCCCGCACAATGCACGAGACTGGAGGAGACTTGAGCTATGTGAGTCTCTCTTGTATTTCCGAAAACCGCTGAGAGATTCATAAGCTCTTGCCAATTGAATAGGTAGCACCTTGAATGTCCTGCTCCTGAATTGTGGACATGGTAGATGAGTCTTGAATGATCACTTTTCCGACTAGCCTACTTTTCCTAAGATATGAAACATGCGATTAGTACAAGGTGGTGAGCAAATCCAAATCAAGGCTGCCGCGACATTCCTCATAATTTTCGGAGCTCATATGAATATCTTATTCTTTATCAAAGTGAAGGTTCTTGTGCTCATGAAACAGTCGTATAGGTCCCCCAATTATGTGGACTATAGAATCTAGAAAGGTTAGCATATTTTAAGTACGTAGTCCAATCTTTTTGAAAGTCATGTCTTTTTGGTGTTTGTTCTTGGAGCCACACTAAACTACATACCATTCAAATATAGGTGTCTTAATAAGCAAAGTAACTAAATAAGGGTTGTCTACGTCACACTCTTCGAAGGAATGAGCACTCGTTGCAGTGACAAATGTACGAGGGGCTATATAGTGTGTTACTAAGAGCATCTCCAACATTGCCACCACATCTCACTCCACTTCCTATTTCAAGGTAGCAGTAGAGGAGCTTGTGGAGTGTTACATGGAGAGGCCTTAAGCTGAAGACTAAAAGGTAGATGGGTCTTAAGTTGCTCATTTTTTTAATCAAACCCCTAGATTTGATTGGTATTTGGTTCGGTGAGGATTACAGAGCAAACATCATAAAGACACATGTTTAAAAGAGATTGGACTACGTCTTCAAAAATATTACTAACTACTCTACACTCAATAGTGAACACAACTGAGAGGACCTATGTATCTAGCTAAGAAATGAACAAACACACACTTCCAATAACCATAACAAATCAAGGGAAGGTTCGTTTTTCAATCTAATTTTTTGCATATGTTTCATCATAGATTTGCTAATGCAACACGAGTCTTGTTGTGTGAATCTAATCAGTACAAGTTGGAGAACATGAAAATGGAACCAAGTAACACCCACATACCTTAGTCGCATAGGCACCACCGCTACAACACCAATTGCCATTCTATATGTAATATTAAGTCTTCCAAAAAAATGTGTAAGAAGATAATGGGCATGTGTTAATGTCATCAAAATGACCATTTCAAGTTCAATATGGAGCATGATGTGTTATAAAGAGGACACTTTCTAACATGATTTCAGAAGGAGTAAGCATGAACAAAGAGCCTCTTCGCGGGTTCTTTTGCTTGGAGTCTACCTGCCTCTATCGGATGTGGTGTCCATAGTTTCGTTGAAGGTTCATAATTAACTCGTACAAGGGAAGTGACATTCCTAATTAACCCATCCACATTGAAGGGAAGTGACAGAAGAAAAATCAAGTTTTCGCTTCTTAACCCATGACTAACTCATGCAAGTTCCAAAAGTATGTGATCTAAGTAACTGCTCTGGACGACTTAATTAATTAGGGACATGATAATTGCATAAACATTCACCTCAACTTTACAACCGAATTCCAACCAGGATCAGCCACACTAACCATCTTCAAAGGCTTGTGATGCTGATCGCATGATGCGACACTCATAGCTTGTGAGATGGTTCTGGTAGAGTGGAAAGATAACCTTGAAGACATGAGCAACATCCACAGTGTCATGGAAGCAAAGCAGCTAAGCTAGACGTGCTTAATTCGGATACTTTTCTGTCTGCACCCACTTCTCGTATGATATGAAACAAACAAACACACCCGAAACACACAACCAGTGCAGAATGATTGCCAAATTTGAAGCATGCTCATTGCCAAATTTGAAGTGTGCTCATTGCCATTCGCCTCATAATTTTCGGAGCTCGTATGTATAATATCTTATTTATTATCGAAGCGAAGATTCTTGTGCTCATTGAGTGATCGTGCAAGTCTCCCACTCATGTTGACTACTAAGCATCGAATGGTTAGCACCTATATTTTGAGCATGTCCAATCTCTTTCAAACACACAATCTAAGGTAGAAATATCGAAAACGGTGAAAGTAAGTTGATTCGGCCAGAAAGAGTGGCTTGGAATTTGTGCAATATTTTTCAAAGATGGAGTAGAGGAAATGATGAGGAATGCAAGTTGTTTCGTAATTTCATTCCCTGTAGATAATTAGTTACATTTTTCCATAGAGGCAAGTAAGTCAAACCCCCTAGTTGTATAATAGTCTCCCTAATGTGAGCATCAAAATATCCTACTCTACGTATGGATGCACACAAAACAGTTAACTCAATGGCAACCCAAAAGTGATCCCAAGTGGTGTGAACACAAGACCTCTCTGGCCAATCACTACATCCAGCCTATCACTACATCCAGCTTATCACTACATCCTTTTCGGGCCACCACTTTTACAGATAACCATTTTGGGTCCACACAAGAATCGTTCTACTCCTAGTCTAGTGCACCAACACTATTGAAATCAAGAGGATTTAATGTCATATTCATTTACCAACTTTGTGACATTCTTAGTTTCCACTGAGAGAAAGTGTCATATTTGTGACATTATTATGCTCAATAAGTTAGACATTAACGCAGTCAAAACGTATTAGTGCAACAATGATCATTCACCATTTTCCATTTTTGTACCTCACCTTGTTGGTGTTTGTTCTTAGATCCATATTATTGTGGTGTTGAAATCTTGAAATCTGCAGGCACGGCTTCCTTAGAGACAAGGTAAGGTAAGGGCGTACACAGGAAGTAACTTAGTCGCCAATTATGAAGTCCTCTCAAAAGAGGAAGAGTACTCTAGTACAAACATTCATTTGGTTGCTGATGATGTTAAGTTTTCATGGCATGATCTGGAGTTGCTCACACGATGTTAGCACATTCTTCAAGGCATGCACGGCGCGCTAGAAGCATTTCTGTGTAAGCTTATTCCGATTCTTGCCAGATGATAGGATCAGATTGAATGCTGTCGATCTCAATGTCCTGACACGTAGGGAAATTATTGTACTAAGCCCGCAATTGCACGTTAAATTTTTTAATTTTAAAATTTCTAATAATCTAGTAGAGTCTCTTCTGGAATTTTCCACCGCTCACCATTAAGTCATTGAACATCTCTCTCTCTCTCTCTCAATCACTCACTCTCCAGGTTCTGGTTCCACGGTGTGCGTTCTCCCAGTATACTTGTGGCCTTTTGTTCGAGTATGTGAGTGTGCCCCTATAGCAAAAATAGAGTGATTCGGAGCCGATTTAGTCACATGCCAGACTTGAATTTATGTAGTGTTCAAGATGGGCTGGGAGTTGTGTCTATGATTTCTTTGGTCGTATGTCATGTGGAAAGGATTACATGCACACCCATTGCTGGTTCAGTAATTCACTTCAAAAGTTGTCGATCTTGCCTTTGTAATTCGCAAGAGTTGAGAGTGAGTTAGGTGGGGAAATCCGAATCCATCACTCACGGAGCTTCTTTCTTGTAGATATGTTGGAGGTGTAAACCAGAAAGTTGAGAAATGGAGACTTCACCATCTGCATGAGTAGTGAAACTCTCTTTAGTTGCTTTTCAAGTTTTTGTGTGCACAAGGCTCCCTCGACCGACCTACAAGTCACAACTGTGTCTGTACCGGAAATTAGTTTCGATGTATGCTCTTGACAGGAATCATTCTGGTTATGCGGGGTTTAATTAAGTGCAACTACTGCTCCGTGTACGCAACCAGCAGGAGTCTTGAACTTAATTAATGTCAACCCATTGTTTGTCAAGAGAACACATTACATGTGGTTGATGGTTTATGCGGCTTAATTACATCTTGAGTTGTTGCTGTAACCGACTCACGCAGACCTTTAAGCATGCCTACCTGCTCCCAAGACTGAAGACTTGCAAAGTTTGTCATCGTTCTCCTCACATTTTATTCCACTTTATGAAGGGAACATATATATGGTTGAAGGTTTCTTGTGAATCTGCACTTGACCCTTGTGAGCAGGTAGACAGACAAAGAACTTTCTTATGTAGCAAACTTCATGAAGTTTGCTACATAAGAACGTTCTTTGTCTGTCTACCTGCTCGCAAGACTCAAGTGCAGATTATGTGGCTAATTTTTTCAGTTAGTTTTCCTTTCAAGTAGTCTATATTGTTGAAGTCTGCTACATAGACTCCTGCTCGCGAGACTTGACAAGTGTAGATTTTGTTAATTCTCCTCGATTGCAACCCATAATTGTCAAAAGAAAGTCAGATGGTTGATAATTTATGTGCCAGATATTTCCAGTGATGTTTCTCTTCTCCCCCCCCCCCCTCATTGGAGTGCCACACACTACTCAGAACCTTCCGGTGAACTGAGTACCAACATGACAAGTGATTAAGGTGTTGCAAGTGTCCGCGCGCATCATCAAGAGGAGCTTGAAGGGAGTGAGCTCGCCAGGCTCGCAGGCGCCTTGACACCCACATGCAAGCAATGCGCGCATAGGCATGGATTATTGCCCCCCCGAGTTCAATCCGGACACAAAACTCGGCACGCTCCAATCGGCCGCGTCCAGTTTGGCGTCCCCGCATGCAATTGGTGACATCACTTACTTGCAGGCCGATGCATGCAATTGGCATCGACAACCCGATCAATTCTACTCTGCCACCACATGCATGCTTGGGTGCCAATTAAACTTGAAGCGGCTGCTTAATTAGAGCGTGCCGAGTTGGAATTATTTTCGTGTCTGATTAGAATCTGGGGGCATCCTTGCAATCTCATGGTCATGATTGTCGGTGTTGAGCCGCCTGCGAGCCAGGCAAGCTGCTCCTCTTCTGCTTGGGAGGTGCACTATACTAAACACACACGACTATAGGACTCTACGTAAGTGCACAAAAGGGGTATTAATCTGAACTTTGTTGTATTATGTATAATTTGAAATTCAAATTATAACTCGTAGTTTTGTACATGTGTGGAGGGTTATATATACAACATTTGTACTTGTATGACTGGAGTGTCACTGTAGTAGCATAAGTTTGTTTTTTATATTGGCATATGTTGGGATCAAAAAGGAACCAACAACAAGTGAACATGTTACGAGCTTACTGATTGTTTGCTAGTAGAGTCTATATGAACAATAATTGCATGAGCTTCTACAACGTATATTGCAATGTTAGATGCTTTACAAGAGTTACGTCCGGAGGACGAAAAAGTCTTTAACTGCTTTATTGATGGATTTTAGGGTTTGCCCTATACATATAATAGGGGTTGATTGCCCAAAGTATATTTGTAAGCTTACATTAATGACTATATATGAATGTCAAATTTTTATATACAAACTGGCACTTGCATTATTAACAATAACAGTGTCGTACATGTGTTGCTTAGTTTTACCAAAAAAAAACTTATATGTAAGAGATTTTTAAAGTATGTTGCAAATGCACATGAGTCTTGGTTTTTAATGAAAGGTGCATCCCTTGGGCCCTTTCACTCCTCTCGATGTCACGGACACTCTCAACACCTTGATCACTTGCCAAACTGATATTTGATTCACCTGCAAGATCTAAATTATGTGTTAACATGCTTAGGGCCACTTCACACATGAGCCAAGAGCCGTGACCTTGTAATAGTGAGGACCCTTGACTCTCATCCAAAGGCCGTACCATGGGTGTTGGGAAAGCCGTTTCATGTAGTCACGGGCCCTCAAGCATAGTGTGAAGTGAGAATGGACCATGTTGCAGGACCATTGCATATTTTGTTGGCCGAAAAAGAAGGAAGGATTTGGTTTAATATAATATGTCTCAAACTCTATCAATTTAAGAGAATTACTTGGTGGCGTTTGTCTGTCTTGGAATCTGTCTTGGAATCTATTTTGGAATCTTCCTTGAAATTTGCCTTGAAATCTGTCCTGAAATTTGTCTTGCTGAAAAAAATATTAAAAAAGTCATGTTCTCCCGGAATTTTCGTCAGGCCCACCTCTTGGAGTGGGCCTGATGAAAATTCCGGTAGACCATGCATCCTTATCCACAACCTGCCATGTAGGACTCCATGTAGACTTTTCATCCACAAACTTTTCTTTGGGCCTTTAGGCCTTCACCTCCTAGTGTGAAGTGAACTTGGACGGTCTCCGCCTTCTCGACCAATGAGAGCTCTTACATTGCCATGGTCAGGGGCCTTCAGCCTTGTGTGTGAAGTGGCCCTTAGTGTCGCCTTGTAGTATATTAACATATTGTGATTAATTAGTATGTGCACTACACTGAATATGATATTTTATGTCACCATGGTAGCTTTTCGGATGACACTTCTTATGAAGAAGAGAACAAATATTGTCATGGATGATGAATGAGTTCATCCATTGGCCAAAACCCTACCTTCTCTTGTCAGCAACTTGTGATGAAATGTTGTCATGTAGGATTGAAATTTGGATGAAAAATCAATTGGTAAGTGACATTAATTGCAACATTGTAAATCTATAATCCCCATAAAAAAATTACACGAAATAATAAATATGTTGGGTTAGGATTTAGTGTTGGTGGCACTACACCGCGGTTTACAATTAGTATTGAGCAAGACAATTAGAATTGGTGACACTAAATATCATATTTAGTGTAGTTAGTTCACCTGTAAGTTATTATTAGTAACATGCCTACTAGAATCTTTTAAGTGCCAACTAAACAATATGGACCTACCACCTCAACATTAATAACAACAAGGCACTCGACAACTCATGGTTGGACCAAAGACTATTTAGAATCATTGCAATCTAGAACATAGAAACTCTTCACGGATACTTGATATGTATAAGTTCATAGCACATGGTTGGGATTCGTGGCACTCTAAGTATTTTCATTACTAGAGTGTTCTTCATTTGTTTTCATCTTATCAATGATATTGCTAATTTTGTTTCCAACAATTTAAGAAATAAGCAATAAGATGGTTCCTTGTCTAGTGCATGTTGGTAAAATCTAAAATTGTCTAAGCTAACACACTGGATTGTTAACTTTGCAAACTCACCAACTTGTGGCCACGTAGGACCCTCCACATCCTTGCTTTCTTCACATCCCACATGAATGAACTTAAAGAGTTTTGTTTTCCTCGCCTTCTTCAATGTACTAATTAACACGCTCAAGCTTTGCTCCACTTCTTCACCATTTTTCTTTGTTATGAGATCTTCATATACTTCTTTTTTGCTAACATTTTTCATTAAGAGTTCTTTATTTTTCATTTTTAATTACACATCAGAGGTCTTCTAGTCTCTTGCATCTCTTCTACTTTAAAAGTGTTTTTTCTCTCAATTTGTAGACCTTCGTGTGCTTTATGTTTTATCCTTATTTTTTCTTTAGAGAATTTAAATTTTTTTGGTTATTTTTTCCCTTGCGTTTGCTCCTGTTATATAATGAACATTATATTTCTTCCTTTTTGAATTTATTTTGCTACTCCTATTCATGACGTTGTCTTTGTCTCTTCTCCTACTTAAAATTCACTTTATTTTTGGTTTGGGATCAGTTTGCTTCATTTATTTTGATAATATTATGTTCATTAAAATTGCATTGATGATTTTTTTTCAATCAATATAGTTCTCTTATTTTGAAGAACATTTTCTTCATCTTCTTTAACTCTCTATTTGCTAATAATAATCACTTCCTTTATTAAGGGATAACCTTTGCTTTCACCTTATCACTTACAATCACCTTTTTGTTTTGATTTTGTAGAATTGTAAACTATCATGATACTCCATTTCATCTAATGATGCAACAAATGTATCATCTTTGTCATTCTCACAAGTAACAAAGATGGATTTTTTTGTGAAATGTTTCTTGACTAGACCTTATTCTAATCCATATGATCAACATGGAGATACCATTGAAATGTGTCCAATACAAGATATCCTAGACAACTATTTTTGTTGCCTTGAGATGCATATATATCATCATAAAGCTTGGAATTTATGAGTATATCCTATTTGTGGATGTATGACAATATGATCCATCATGATTTGTTTTTATCATGTATTTAATAATATAAGTGTAGATTGTATTATGAGATAAATTTATGAAATATGATTATTTGACAAGTGATATTTATTTCAATAAATAAAATAATCAATCAATCAAATGGTACATTCTATGAAATAAAATATATTGATGATTTTGTTTTTAATATCACTATACTTATCTTCTATTGATGAATTTGTTTTCTCATATGAAAATAATCGCATAATCATACATTTATAGTGCTTTATATTCATCACAATTAAATATCTTTTTATTCAACATATTACATATTAAAATTTGCACATGTGCAAAGTAAATGATGGATTAATCAAAATAAAATTTTGTTGTCAAATCATGTCATAACGACTTGCCACATGTTACACACATGGACACCTACACTATTAATAAAAATAGATACGTGGAATCAAATGCCACATCATGGCTTTGGTGACAACTCGTACTTGGTTAGCAAATATGGCTAGAGTAGTCTATAGCCACATCATAGTTCTATGCCACCTATTTGCGACTTTACAAAATGGTAAGAACTTTATTACAACTAGGAGGGGACAAGGGGTCTTACGCACCAACTCCAATTTACTTACCTAAACTAAGTTCCATCCAACCATCTTGATGAACTCATCTAGATTTTGTTACTGGATGACTTTACTTGACTACCACGAATCCCCAACCATTCAACACTCTTACAACTATGGTTTTTAACATTACAAATATTATCATGGATACATCATGTACACATAGAGATCAATTTTAAGTATAAATAGCATGTTTGTTTATATTCAGTGTATACACCACACAATGGCTTGCAATGGTTTATTTTTTGACATCAAATTATAGACATGTCTCAAATTCATGGATGTAAAGCACATTGGTACACCTATCATGACACATATGAGTATACGTGAGTGCACAATAGGGATATTAATTTGAACTTTGTTGTATTATGTATACATATGCTACACAAATTGTAACTCACAGTTATGCACATGTATGAAGGACACCTAGAAATATACAACATTTGTATTTGTATGGTAGTGCCACTAGACTTTATGGGATAAATGTTCAATATTGGATGAAACTAGGATGAATGTTTTTTCTCATTTCCTTATCTCATCCATGCATGTATGAGGCAATATTAGGGTTTTGGAAGGGGTTGTTGAGCAGAGAATGAGGCCATTTCTTGCTTAGGGTTGCAAGGGGAACATGTTGCACTTCTTTGTGGAGGTTGATCAAAGGGGATGTAGATGGTTGATACATGTGGTTGGTGGAAGTAGTGATTGCATGCATTAGGTGACTTAGAAATTTGGTTTTGTTGCGAAGACCAGTAGAAAAGTTCATTGAAATCGCGAAGGTGTTCAAATCTCCTCATTTCCTCATTCATCTTGTGTGTTTCACATTGCCCCTACCTCTTTGGGGTGCTCGTCACATTTCTAGTTTTGTGTATTTGATTGTTTGAAGCAACAATAGATGTTTATAGATAAATTCTTCCATCAAGAGTATTCTTAGTTTTGAATAGAGAGTTGAATGCTTGTCTTGTCTCTGAATTAAGTTGTGGGTATTGTTAAAGCATGCATGGCAAAGACTAATTAACAAGTGGAATAAAATGAGTAAAATAACTTTCTTTTGTTCAAGATACCTTGATTTTTTTTATTGTTGCCATGACTACACGATGTAGGCAAGGAAAGTCAAGAAAATTCAAAGCTAGAATTTTGTTTAAGTTGGTAGACCAAAACAATTAGCTTCAATTAAGTATTGGTTTGTTGGGAGGGTTTATAAGATGTGTAGAAAATTTGGTAATAGTTGGGGGGATTATATGGATCCAATTGACTTGATGAACCCATTCATCAAACATGGCGATTGGCTTATGTTGGTATCAAAAAGGAACCAACAACAAGTGGACTTATGATCACATTGATCATCTAATGAAGAACTGAGAAAAATAATTGCATTAGCTTTTATGACATATATATTTTAGACCACGACTTGTGGTCTTAGCTAGAACATGCCTCCAAATCCCTCTTAAGATATTGTTACCACTCACTATCCTCAGGACTCCTTCTTAGGAGGGGTTAAAATAATTGGTTAATTGTGGCAAAACTTCGAGGTGGGGTTGGGGCTGTAATGATGTTGTATTGAGGTCCTTGGAACACACTTCCATGTGCCAATAAAGTCGGTGAAAGCTCCCCCCCCACCAATCACATGGGAGTGTGCTTAATTTATGGATGATGAGAGTTGGTGACCAACATTCCTAATAGGAGGGGGAAGTTGAAGTTTAAGGAGGTGGAGTTGACCATGACCTCTCTATTCGGAAACCAAAATTTAACTTTGAAGTGAGCATGAATTTTATCAATTTGCATAAATATGCTATTGTGAGTTTCATATTGTTTTATGTTTTTAAAAAACTTATGATCACGTTTTCTTAGTATTCAAACTTCCCCAAATTTTCATAAATTTTGGTTTTTTTCTTTCTAAAAAAATGTCAAGATAAAAAGCTCAATATATCTATTCATATAAGATTCAAAATGAATAAATGGGATGATGATCATGTTCCAACTTGCATGTTTTACAACACAACAAATCCACTCTTTCATATGTTGAAACCCTAAAACTGAAGCTGAAAAATTTCAACATAAAAAACGCTCAACAAGTTGTTTTGAAAGCTTTGCCGACATCGGCAAATCCCAAATTTCTTTCACTAGAATGGGCAGTCTAACCTTATACCCGGACAAACTACATATACCCGGATTTTCTTTGTCTATACCCTGACGGGATCTTGGCACCCCTGATACGGGCCTTGTCCTATTCTCCAAGATAGGCTTATGTAAGCAAATGTCCAGATCTACCAATTCTCTCAAATTCAACACTTTTCTCAAAGATAAATGAATGAGTAATCTATAGTATACGTACATTATAGAGGCCTACCCTACTTTGCCTACTCCGGGCGGCGACCGAGTCTCTCTGTTCTCCGTCGTCAACTCCTTCAACACTTTCAAGTCGCACGGCGTCGGATCACGCATCTGCACCGCTGTGACCGCACCATAGCCCCGGGATGGAGAAGGCAGAGTAGCCTTCTTTATATTGCCAAGTACTTTTTGGCTTTTCAGAAAGAGCTTTGTTCGAGATGATGTGGTGAATTGTGGCGAAAGTTCGAGCAACAGGCGTCTGGTTTGGTGATAGATAGATAGTTATGGTGAAGAGGAGAGGCGGGGGTTAGGTTAGCATCATGATGTTGCATTGGATTGCTACGGAGCCACAACAAGAGGTGCCGGAAGGTCTGTGGAATTTTTTAGGGTTTAGTTCATGGCTCGCCGTCACTATCAGGTGATTGCCATACAAGTAGCAGGGGTTTTAGCCATAAGTTTGTCCATCTACGCTATCACCCGATCGAGGTATTTCAAAGACACAATTGGTTCCGTGTTAGGGAAGAAGAAGAAGCAGTCCGCACCGAAGGATTTCGATAACGAGGCAGAGGATTTGGAGGAAGTGGACGAAGAGGAGGAGGACGACGACGAAGTTAACAACAACGAAGGCGAACGAAAGGCTGTGCAAAGAAGAAGTAGAGGTAGAGGGCGAGGGCGAGGGCGAGGGTTTCGTTTTAGATCCAAGCTTGGCAATTGCTGCAATTCGGGCCTGAGTTCACAGAGTGACGGAGAGTGGGAGAAGAAGGAAGAGCGAGACTTGTTTGATTCATTTAGGGTTGGAGATTCTACTGGCGACTCGAATTCACATAAAATGGAGCCATCGGCTACTGCTCCCTGGTCTTCTTCGAAGATACATTCTCAAAGCTCTGGCAATTTCGTGGAAGATGAGGGTGGCATATGGGGTTTTGGTGTGGACTCATCGTCGCAATGTGGTTGCGGTGCTGGAGATGTGAAATCTGAAGGGGAGCATGGTGATGGTAAAGTTTCGAATTGTGGCCATTCATGTGGAACATGCAAAGAGGGGTCTGAGAAAGTTCGTCCATGTGTTGAACCTAGGGTTGAAGTACAGCCACTAAACCCTCCGACTGCAGGAATTGCACCGTTGGAGTTGACAGATGACGGCCAACGTGGCAAGATTTTTTTTGCTTCCGAGGGTGGAATGGCAAGAAAACTCGCAGAGAATCTCCTACAACAGCTTAGAGATCATAATGTGCCATTCGATCTTGTTGATCCGGCTACTTACGAACCGGAAGATCTGGCCAAGGAGAGGGCTATCGTGATCATTGCTTCAACCTGGCAGGATGGTAAAGCTCCTGCAAATGCTTCGTTTCTCGCGCAATGGCTTGAAGAGAGTTCTGCTGATTTCAGGGTTGGATCGGGCATTCTCCAGAACTGCAGGTTTCTAATGTTTAACCCACTTGGCATGTCCCTTTCATCACGGACAGGGACTTTAGAATGAAGTTCACAGTTTGGAATACAAGATGAATTATCAGTGTTGAGTATGGGTACTGGGGATGTACCCTAATCCTGGATGATGCATTGTAACTCTGGAGCTCTGAGTCTTCTTTTCGTTTATACTTAATTCACCTTCTCTCATTTCACAGGATTGTTAGCTTTTTGTGAACTATTCTTTTAAGATTCTGAGCTCTGGAGTGAGTTCTGAAATCGTTTCTGGAGGATAGTGCAAAGTTCGGCTCTGCTCAAAAGATGCTGCAGATATGCGTGGCTGTCAGAACCTAGAGAAGCTACATGATATAATGTGGGGGAATTTGAGCTGTAGGTGTCGTTGGGATTGGCACCTGTAAATGTGTAGCACCATAACAACAACTACAATGGCAATCAGTACTATATATGTAAAGGGAGCCCAGCTGGTTAACGTTGTGTAGGTTTATCATCCAGCCAATAACTCTGAAGTGGTTGGACTGGTTTTTAATGTGCTGGTGTTACAGGCTCCTTTTTGTACAAACTATCCCAAGTTCTACCCAGTTATAGGCCACCCAACCATGTAGGTATGTCTAGGTGAATCCTGCAATTCAAGATTATTGAAGCCTGAAGGTGAGAATCTTGTCTGATCATAAGCTCCCTGGATTTCAGGTTTGGGGTTTTTGGAGTGGGGAGCCAGGCATACGGCTCCAACTACAATGCTGTTGCTAGGGCTTTTGATGCCCACCTTGCATCTCTTGGTGGCATTCGAATAGTGATGAGGGGTGAGGGTGACACCGATGAAGACACAGTTTCTCAGCAATTTAATGCTTGGACCCAAGAATTACTGCAAAAGTTGGGAGGGACGCCCTCTCAACAGTCTGAAGCTGACGAGGTCCAGAAGGTTGACCTAGAGGCAGAGTTTTCAGATGCCGAAGAAAGTGACAGTGATGCTGATAGCGAGGTTTTTGAGGATGCCATGGATAAAGAGATTCCCACAGATAATCTGGTTGATTTGGAAGATGTAGTTGGCTTACGAAATCTGGCTGAGCCTGCAGAACCAGGGAGGAAGAGGGGGGTTGTTAGGAAGCAGCCATTGCAGAAAGTAGTGCAGAGTGTGTCCTCAATAACTGGAGTGACTGTGCCTGAGGGGCCAAAGGAAATGGTTACACCTATTCTAAGAGCCAACCTTGAGAAACAGGTAATTTTGCATTGTTGTTCTTTCATCTGTATGTTGTACATCTCATAGTTCCAGGGGCCCTAGGACATTGTGTGGAGTTGTGTAAGGTTATGCATTTCTATTCAAAGCTGATATTGTCAATAGTGACCCATTTAAAACTAACCCATTATTCAATTGCATTTTATTAATTGGACTAAAACATTTATGTAAAAGAAAATATAGGGAGATTTGGATAGTACAAATGGCCCAATGTCCAATATAATGCACACATATCCAATCACCCTTGTCACATATGATGGTGTTTTCATTTCTTAGAGTTTTAGTGTGAATACTTGGCTTGGCCTAACTATCAAGTAGGCCATGTAACAGTAGCTTGAAACCTTGAAGGGTTTATCAGGGAACTGCAGTTTCACAACATAGTAGATGGTGAATTCTGTTCACTGTCTGATTTCCCACGTTTCCTTTGTAATGGCAATGAATCAGGGCTACAAAATTTTAGGTTCGCACAGTGGAGTGAAGCTTTGCCGCTGGACAAAGTCACAGCTCCGTGGTCGTGGAGGTTGCTACAAACATTCCTTTTATGGCATTGAAAGTCACAGGTAAGTTCATGTTCTAAGCATTGATATTCTAAATATGCTGGAAGGGCAGGAATACCTTGTGAAAGCAAATGAAATTTGATTGTGTGCATCACCTCTGCAGCTGTTCTGGGGCTTCTAATATTTGTGACTGAACATTTTTGGATCTTTTGATTTTGTGCTCTTAAATGGCTAGTTGTGTCCTTTGGGAGATGTTGCTTCATGTATGGAGTTTCTTTTGATGGATGCAGGTGTATGGAGACCACCCCTAGTTTAGCCTGTGCAAATAAATGTGTGTTTTGCTGGAGACATCATACAAATCCTGTTGGGAAATCATGGCGGTGGCAGATGGATGATCCCGTTGATATTGTCAATGGTGCTCTGGAGCAGCACACAAAGATGATCAAGCAAATGAAGGGTGTCCCAGGTAACCTACTGTAATTCCTGAGTCTATAGACCTGCTACAGTGTAGGATGAAAAAATATTATGGAAATGTCCTGGTAACAAAATTGCTCAATTCAAATTGTCTTTTCAAAATGTTGTAACTGTCGGGCACTTCCAGGATCTATAAGGATCATATATTTTGATACACAAGCAAAATGTGAAGCATATGTATATGCAGCTTGGGTTACAGACACCCTCTGTACTCTGGAAGGAGTAACTTTATCTGTTTTTTCGTTTTAAGATTTTGTAAGTAGCGCATCTAAGTATCTGAAAATCATTCTCCTTTTATGTAGGAGTGAAGCCAGAGCGCTTAGCTGAAGGGATGAATCCAAGGCATTGTGCCCTTTCTCTAGTAGGGGAGCCAATCATGTATCCAGAGATCAACACACTTGTCAAAGAGCTGCATAAACGGAGAATTTCAACCTTTTTGGTAACCAATGCACAATTCCCAGAACGCATAACAGCTCTTGAGCCCATTACTCAGGTAAACATGATGTCCTTGTGGAATATAATCTATTGTGCAAAGAACTTGCTAAGGCAGAAGGGACTTTATTGCAAATTTGATCAGGTGTTATATTGATGCTATAGCAACTTATGCTGCCTTGTGGCTGTTGAATAAATGTCTCGTCTAAGCAGCAGATATTTTCAAACTGTTATGTTGAATTTGTGCAAGTTTGGTCTCACTTCAATTTCACTGAGTGCAGCTCTATGTGAGTGTGGATGCGGCCACAAAAGAGAAACTAAAAGCCATTGACAGGCCCCTGTTTTCAGACTTCTGGGAGCGATTCACTGTGAGTTTTGGCTTAACACCTATCATGAAGAAGTCAGATGCTTGTTTTCTGAATGGATTATTCTGAATATCTGGTCCAAAATGTTTTTAAAAGGTGTACACATTTCTTCACATCGGCCTCCTTTTCCTTCAACCTTTTTCCGTTTTAAGTGCACTAGTAGTCATCATTGGAGTACATTCTTAACTTCTGTTGTCTTACAGGTTTAAATAGTGCAAATATTTTGGTGTGGTTTGTTGATTCCAGGACTCTTTGAGCGCTTTGAGGGATAAAAGGCAGCGAACAGTGTATCGACTGACACTAGTGAAGGGTTGGAACACTGAAGAGGTGAAGGGTTATGCAGAGCTTTTGGAGCTAGGACAACCAGACTTCATTGAAATCAAGGGAGTCACCTACTGTGGCTCGTATGTATCTATACCTGTTGCATTTGTATATGCAGAGAAAGGTCAATTTTTTTTTGAAGTATTAGGTCTGGTTGGCAGTTCATTTTGGGTGTCAAATTTGTGCAGTCATCCCCCCCTCTCCTTGATTTCTATGCACTACAGACTAGGTTCATTGTGTATACATTGGAGGGCAGCCCAATTGTTGTTACATCAACTACTGCTATCAGGAGAGTCGGATTTGAGCTTGTGGTTTAAGTTCTGTCGAGTTATGCTGACTCTGTGTATGGTGCTATTTTTTTATATATATATATATGAAGGCATAAGCAGTAGTATGCGATACTGTCTGGAAGTTTGGTATGCTAATTGCTGATTATGGTGTTCTGTTCAGAACCAATTCTTCTTCATTGACAATGGAGAATGTGCCATGGCATGAAGACGTGAAGGCTTTTGCAGAGGCTTTGGCAGCTGAGAAAGGGGGTAGTGAGTATGAGGTGGCTTGTGAACATTCCCATTCATGCTGTGTCCTGCTTGCAAAATCATCCAAGTTCAAAGTGAATGGGAAATGGCACACCTGGATTGACTATGAGAAGTTCCATGATCTGGTGAGTTTTGTTCATTATAACTGTAATTTTATCATGAGAATTCTGCAGCCTGACTTTTGTCACAAGAGCATATGTTTATCTACATATTCACCTCTACTTCCAATAGTGGACTCCCCTTCAAAGTATTCCATAATATTTACAGAGAAAATTCTTTAAGGCTCCACACCATTTGAAAGATGATACAGTCTAATGAAATCAAGTATATTTTAACTTCTCTCCTCTCCCTCCCTCTCCAACTGCACCACTCTCTCTCTCTCTCCCTACCGTATGCCTTTCTTGGGTCTTCTCTTGCTCTTGTGTACATTGACTTCATTGAATCTCTAGATAGCTTCAAAATCATGGCTTTATGTTTTAAGGAAACAAAGGCATGCAAGAAGCGATGAAATAACCAATGAACAAATAATCACATGCAACTCCTACATTGATAATCCTAAATTAGTGCGTGTGGTACTAAGTCCTGTAACACTCACTATTTTGCCAAGTCTCAAAATTAGTGAGGGCTGAAATTTTTACTGAGTGATACTAAATTCATGAATACATGCTATTTACCATACATTTCAAGAAAATTAGAGTGTGCTCCAAGGTGCTTGTAGAGTGTGATAAAAGAAATAATATGCAAACACTTGCTTGTCAATGGATAGTGCCAGGATGAATAGTGCCGGTACTTTCAGTGAATAGTGCTGAGATAAAGAGTGCTTCATCTCAGTGCTTCCTAGATCTTTTGGCGGCACTAATTTCTTAGTGTAAAGAAATTTAGTATCACCTTCACTAATTTCCCACACGCACTATTAGCCCTCCCTCACTAATTGGGATACTGGGGATAATCAGTGTAGTTCACACAAGAAATCTTCATGGTTATAGTTATTAAAGCAATAGCCATGAGGGAAAGTTGCTTTCAAAGGCCATGAGCAAAGGGTTATCTAAATAAAGCAGCAGTTGAACTCAACTTCAACTTAACTGTTGAGTCCTTTGCCCAACCTTCCTTGCCACATAGGGACTCCTAGCCCCTTCTACCTCCTACCATTGGCTTTTTGAATTCAATTCCTTAATATATCCGGCACCCAAACCCCTGCCCCAAACTATTAGCCTTACATGAATCAAGGCGTATACATGTATTCTGTGATGCTTACTATGTGGAACTTCCTGCTTTCTTTTTAAAAAATTCTTCGAGTGGAGTTGCTTTTACCACAACCTCTGTTGTGTTGCTGGTCCAATATAGATATATGCGCTTAGCAGATTTCCTGTTGCTTTTTGCTGTACAGGTTGCGTCTGGCAAGCCTTTTGGTAGTGAAGATTACATGGCGTTGACACCCGAGTGGTCAGTCTATGGGGCAGTGGAGGGAGGTTTTGACCCTCAGGAAACCCGAGTAAAGAAAGAGAGAAGACATGGTACTGCAGACTCCAGTGGATGCACTTGAAACCTGCAGGTTCTCTCTTCATGGGCACTGTGCCAACGACAAATCGTGTCTCATTTTTTGAAGAGATGCTCAGGATGGCACAGAGCATGTTATCTTAGAGTCACTTTGCAGACGATATGTCTTGTGGATTTGGTCTTATTGTTGCAAGCTCCTCGATGATTTGAAGAGGGGATTTAGTTGCTTTAGTTTGTGACTGATTGTTTGCCTTTGATCCAAACTGGTAGATGGTTATTGCATATTTCCTGCAAGGATTATGTAGCATTGAAGCCATCCTTTATGCCTGCCTGAGTTTCATGTTAAGGGATCTCAAAGGTAGTGGTTAACCATTGTACGATATTCAAGCACATTTTAAGCACTTCATTTTCTGAATTGGAAGTGCAATAGTACACTAAATATGAATTACGCAATGCTGTATCTATTTACTGTATATCTCGTATTTTACTAACAAAAGTGAAATTGGTAGTGTGGACATTATAGAACATTAACGACTTTACTTGGTAGAAATTTACATCAATAGTAAAGATATAGCACTGTGTAAATCCAAAGAGTAAGTGATACTAAATATCATATTTAGTGTAGTTTGTGGTCATCCATTAATACTCAGTTGGGCAATGAGTTTGCCTATGGGATGTGAGATGTTTCGAATTTCAGCCATGGGGTAGCCTTTGACATGGCAATGTTGACAGTCTTTTGAGAATTGTTAGAATGCAACCAAATGATTCATTGTGAGCAGTGAGTACTTTTTAAAAGTGTGTACACTTGCTTTGCTGTAGGTTTAAAGGATCTGGGTGTAAATCCTAAACCCTTTAGGGGGGTTTGTGTTGGTTTCTGAATGTGCCATGCAAAAGAAGTCAAAGGAATTTGTTTCCAGAAAGTAAATTTGTCTGTAACCCTTCAAGGTCAAGGAGAGGGAATTATTGTATACAAGCATTACCACTCGACCATCCAACATAAAAACTTGTTGCTGATTCATCTAAAATGACCTTGAGTAGACTAATTCGGGGTATGTAGAACTAATTCTGTTGTCAAATCAACTACTAAAAGTAACATCTGGCTTCATACTATTTGAGGACTTTAAAGTGCTCAAACATCCAATGTTTTTAATTGTGATAAAATTTATGATTAAGGGAAAGGTAACAAGATTATTTTTCCCATTCTCCATTATATTGTATATGTTATTGGTTTTACCAATCCACACACATAACATCTTGTTTTGATCAATTATGAATCAAGTCTCTTTTTGTATGAAAGTACATTCAAATTAGTTGCATGAGAATAATTAACAGTGATATTGATCCTAACAATTTAGGTGTAGTCTAAAGATTACCATTCACAGCTTTCTTTAGATTGTCAGCTCCAAACTAGGTCTCCAAGTCACACTCTATAACATTTCCCTACTAATGCTAGATGATGACACTCCAAGGAGATTGTGTCGTCATTGTTTATGCTCGATGCCACAAACAAACAAGTCATAGAATATTGCAATGACTGACTTCAACTGAAAGTGTGTGTGTCTTGATGTTTTGTGCAGATAAAGCATTATTCACTAATAATCAAGAAGGCTCATATTTTGTCAAGATCCGAAGCTTGCTCAATCGAAGCTTCCAAGACTTGTGTGCTCCTTACTTTAAAATGCATCCACGTATGTGTATAGGTATCACTATTGCCTAGCCCCACAAGCCTATTGACTTCTTGGACTTTAAAATCAATGTTATTTCATTTCATTGCATAGCCATTTGGTTGTTGAGGTGGTGTTCCAAGATTGGGAAAGTGGACAAGAAATACACATACATAGATGTATTGTTCTCCCTCTTTAGTATGACACGTTTGGGAAACACAAAAAAGGTTATATTACCGAGGTGTCGTCTTCTCATTAATATGACAAATGGCGTAAAATTGTCGTACTATTGAGGGAATACAAAAACATAAGCAATATGAGCTTAAAAATATATACAATGAGTTTAAGCAATATAGATTTTAATAATAACTTATAACTCCAAACAAATACAAATATTCTCAAGAACTCTTAAAATAGGAGTTCAAAGATCTTTGGTGTTGCCTACCCATGTTAGCAATTGTCATCTTATCTAAATTCCCTACTAGCTTTTGAAAACTAATAATTTCATTAGCACCAAAATGTAAAGAGTTGTCTAATAAGAAATTAGACAACAATGATGCATGATGTTTAGCATCACTAAGCTTTATTGTAGGTGGAGCAACATCATGCACATCTATTGAATGTAGATCAACATTAAGATCAAAGCCTTGTGCATAATTGATTCCCAAAGCAACATCCACCAACTCATCAGTACTCAATTCTAGCTTAATAATCTCTTTCCCTTCCATCCAAATGTAAGTCTCGATTGACATCTCATCATCACCCAATCGCAACTTTGAAATTAGAGCACCAAGTTCATCTTATTCTCCTTGCATTCTATTCTTCTCCCTTTCATCAACTAGGGCAAAATCAACATCCATGTTGTAGGTAATATACGCGCCATCCTCCAACAATTCCTGACTATCTGTGCATTCAATTCACTCCATACTTCATAACTCCACATGATAGCTTGTCTGATGTTGGGCACCACCTTCCTTAAGTCCTTCAATGTAGCATCATCATATTGTGATAAAACCCACTACAAAAGTTTCTTCTTGTACTGAATTTTGAATGATGCTATTATACCTTGATCCAAAGGTTGAACTACGCTTGTAACATTGGGAGGAAGGAATACCAAATTCATGTTGCTCAATTCCAAGGTTGAAAAACCATGAGACTTACCAACTTTGGCAAAGCTAACAACATGTGAAGGTGCATTATCCAAAATCATAATCACCTTTCGATTTTGGCCTTTGAATTGATTGTTGAGCTGCAAAATCCAAGCTTCAAATATATCCCCCTTCATCCAAGTTGTTTTATTTGAGTGCCACCGAACATACTCATGAGGTTGCCACCTTCCAAAACATCGTGGTTGCTTAGATGTATAAATCACAAGCAACTTCAACTTATCGGTCCCAATTGAATTAACAACAAGAGCAAGTGTTACACACTCCTTTTGTAACTCCCTACCTTTCACCTTCCCTTGTGCTAATGTTTTATTAGGATGTGCTCTAAAATACAATCCAGTCTCATCCATGTTGTAAACATCTTCAGGCTCATAATCTAACAAAAGAATAGAAAGGAGGCCGCTCTAACCCTAACCAAGTCCATTCTACACTAGTAACCCTAATTATCATTAAGTTCCCAAGTAGTTCCCAAGTGAAAATGGATGTATTTAGATGTACATAACATAGATGAAAGGAATTTTAACATTAATTACCTCTTTTAATATGACAAAAAGGAGATTCTAAATGTTGTCTTATCGAGTGTCGTAGTCATGTAAAAGAGGGAGTTTTGAACTAAAAAGTTTGGTCTTGCAAAAATGTGTCGTAATATCGAGGGTGTTGTATAAACGAGTGTTGTATTAACGAGGTTAGACTGTAGTCTATATATTTATGTAGGTGTATATATATCGTTGTCCTTGGACAAGGAATATGCATACATAGATTCAAGTCCTTATTCTTCTTGGATTCTCCTTGTCTTCCTCATACACAAGCCACACCAGTGGAAGGCGGGGCCATCCAGCCGCCCGGGGTGGCCGTTGGAAAAGGGACCCGGATGGCCCGGTGTGGCAGCCCGCCATCCACCGGTGGCCGTCATCCGGTCGGCAGCCCCTGCCCGCGCCCGAAAAAGCACCTGCAAGAGATTTTTTTTAAAATAAACAAGAACACAGGGCCTGCTGCTGCCCGGATGGCCCCTCCCCCTGCTGGACGGCTGCAGGGGGCCTGCCCTGCAGCCAGCCATCCGGTTGGCTGGCCCCGGCTAAATGTAGCTGCCCAACAGGTGCCATTATTACCCTCCGACACCGCGTACTGGGCGGGACGGCTGGATGGCCCAGCCGTCCGCTTGGTGTGGCATCTCTATCAGTCCTCCCGTTAGGAAAGGGTCTCATGTGGTCAAAAATTGTGGTTCAAATTCATAGTCGGAGTTGAGATGCAAAAGATATAGGAGGTCAAATCAAAGATTCTCTGAGCGCATAGGCCCTCCGAGTTGTGTCACAAATCGAACTTGGAATGATTAGTATATTTTGATCACATAGTCCAATCATATTGTGTCCCATGTCTCTTTGGTTCCCATTCCTTAAATACAAACCATTCAAATATAGGTGTCCAATTAAGAAGATTGACCACATACCTTACCTCATGGTGCATGCAACATTGATTCAACTCAATATTCAACATTTTGGGTCTTGCAACTATGAACATAGAAACAAAATACTAAAAGTGCAACCTTATGTTTGATAGGCATTGATGTAATATTGTAGTTTGATGTAAATTTATATATGTGAAAGTAGTGGTGATATATGAATATCAAGGTCGATGATGTATTCGAGTTATACACAAAGTACCTCAAAGAGGGACCAAACAAGGAGTTTGGTGCCCTTTTAAGGACTTTTTCTACTAAGGCCTCATTGGATCATCTTGTGTCAGAGCTTAATTTTTGAGGCATTGGTGAAACTCCTTGGACCTCATCTTTCAACCCAAAAAAGTTTTGAAAGAACTTTTGGATCTAAAATAGGGTTTGATCCATGGGACCTGGAATCCTAAATCACAGATCGGCCTATGCAAGGCTAGCTTGGCCTACTAATCCTAGTATAACAAGTTAGAAAGCTGGATTTTAATAGCTCGGTCCCACCCTTTTAGCATGTTAAGTTAAGCCTTGATAAAACTTGGATAATTTTACGTACGCGAGAGGGAATTGTCGCATGTGAGCATACCTCTCATCCATCCAACATCACGACTTGACCCTATACATATTTGCTATTGAGTTTTCGAAATTGACTTGAACTAGACTATTTCATAGACTTTGTAGCTAATTCTATTGTCAACTCAACTAAAAAAGTAAGCCTAGGATTGCACACTATGTTTATGTTGGATGAATGAGACGTACGCTTGAATGCAATATAACCCTCTTAGCCATAAAATATGGGGATGAATATGGGTCGAAATCCCGTAATGGTCCCTTGTTGGAGTGTAACCAGAAAGTCTTGAAGGCGTTTTTGAGTTTTAGGCGCTGACACGTTTTATCTTTATATAACTAATTTTTTTTCATAATTGCAAGTTTGCCATGTTTGTGCACATATCTTTGCTCTTCTCATTGCTTGTGTGCTCTACATATAGAATCTAACTCAAAAACTTTTCAAAGTTTTATTGCCCCCATCATAGAACAAAACGATTTCCCTCTCCAGTTTTTTGTTTAGGTCACTACCACAAGTGTTGGAAATGGCACATAGTGGAGACTCCTTCAGAAAATCAGACCTGGTCCCATAGTTGGTGAATCTACATATAACTCTATTGTACATGTATATTTTGGTAATGTTCGGGAGATTTTTGCACACAACCGATCAAGATCCTAGAGCTTCCAAGTCCAACTAGTTACATTGTTAGCATCTTTCGAATTTTCTTTACTGAATTGAGCTATATTCTCTAATACCATGCCTACACTAGGGCCAATTACTGATCATGGGCAGTAGGAAGAGTCCCTCTTGATAGGGAAAATGCATCTCTTTTCAAAATTTATTGCTACCAGGTTGGACTTTTTGTCCTACTCACAGTAACTTCACTGGATGTAAACATATTGCAATCCCGTCAGTGCATACAAGACAAGAAAAAACTCCTATCAAGATGGAAACTCTCCCATTGTTGTGGTCCAGTCGTTTGGTCCTAGTGTGGGCATCATACAAAGTTTCTCTAAAACGATTGGTAAGCTTCCTGAAGTTTTGAAACCGGTTATTTCTCAAACTCAACTTGCGGTCGGTTCTCCCCGTTCATTGGATTTTTGGGTGTGATTATGGGCAACGAAAGAAAACAATCCGAGAGGTTGCTATAGAATCCTCATCATCTCTTCTTCATGGCGGACCTTTTTATAGAATCCACATCAAGCATTAATGCACATGCCCTTGACCGTAACCCGTTAGGTATGTAGTCATTATCCATGTTTTGTGTGGATTCCTTTTTGAGGCAATCAAATTTTGAGGGAATTTGTTAGATTCCACAACTTTTGTGAGCGGCACTTGTCACTCTTCTTTGGCGAGTCATCGGAATAAATTGCCTTGCCTGACTCACACATGAGTCACCTAATAAGTACATAAAATAGTCTTATTAGTGTGGACCACACTAATCCTCTAGAACCCACACTAATTCTTGTCATGAGAATCTATGTGGGTCATAACAATTTTCTAGAATTTGCATTCAATTTTCATAATCATAGTTAATGTCATAACATTATTAACTAGTGTGGGTTCGTTCATGTGGGCCCTGAGAATATAACCATAGGATGTCCCAATCTGAGTCACCTTGCACTAAGGTTGGGACATCACATGGTTATACTCTCAGGGCCCACATGAACAAATGCACACTGCTTAATAATTTTATGGTGGGCCACATCAACTTTCAACTCATGTCAAATTTTCACTTTGTAGTCAGCGTGGGCTACATTAATTTTTTTGTTCTAAGAAGTTGATGTCATGGGTGACTATTTCATTTTATGTGAAGTGTTCGTCGGAAGTCTCAAGGAAGACTTAGGGGAATACCCAAAGTCTTGGGCTAACGTTCTCCAGGGGGGAGGAGAAATTTCAGTATCATTAGCCGTTAGAAATAAAGGCGAGTTCAAAGATAGGGTGTCATTTATTGATGGCATGCAAAAAAATCGAAGTATTTCAAATAACAAAATCTCCAAAAATTGTATGAGAGAATATTTGTGTAACTTTCCATAATATTGGAATATGCTAAGCATGTTTCTATTTTGAATGTGTTACTTAAAACCCCTCAAAAACACCCTTTGAATGCATGTGGTTGTCAAAACATATGAAGAATGACACCCTCACAAAACCCCACCCCATGGGGAACCCATGTTAATTACACCCTTATTAGATAATTAGAGCAACCCACATTAATTACTTCCACACTAGTTTGCCACCCACACTAATAGGACATTTAGTCTACTTTGTTGACTAGGTAATTATAGCATTCTCACATAATGTTGTGGATGTCCCCCCCCCCAACACACACACACACACACACAACACCCAGGGAGATTTTTTGGGGCATAATCGGTCGGTATCCTAGTGTTTCCAAGTCCAACCAATTACATGTTGACATTGTTTGATTTTTCCTTATTAAATTTGGGTATATTCATAAATTCCTCTACAATAACCAACAATTTTCTTCAAGAAGTCTTGAACTTCAACCGGTTATTCCTCAAACTCAACTAGTGCATCTATAACTAACACCCGGTTCTCCCCGTCCATTGCCCCCATATCCACATATCCCCAAGTATCTACAGGTTTATGTTAGGAGAATGATGTTTTTGGGCCTTCACATATCATGGCATGTTTACCGTCCCCGTTAGAGCATGCCCACTACACTAAAAAGGATATTTAGTGTTTAATACACTAAATACGAACGCATACACTAAATGTCAATAACCCTATGAGAGTAAGTAACATTAAATGTAAACTCAAACACTAAATACCAACTATGGTAATATGTGGAAGTTACATGTTTGAATTTAGTGTTAGTAAGGATATGAAAAATAAAATAACAATGAAGAGAGGTGGCAGTAGGGAAGGTAGTGGCACATTTATGTCTAACACTAATTGTCAAGGAATTGAAAATTAGTGTTGAGCAGGGTAGGGTGGTAACAACACTAAATATAATCAAACACTAAATATCCTTTGTAGTGTAGTGGTACAACAAACGGAATAGATGAGGGCTCTTTTATTGGTCACTCTTTACTTTCCGAGTTGTTCCTACACCATAATCTTGTCCAACGGTTTTGGAGCAATGGGGGTCGCTAAAGGGCTTTGTCGGGGCACAATCCTATTGGTTGGATTGTGGCTTGGTGGACCCTTGTGTTGGATTTATGTTACCAATGAATGGGGGCGGGCACTGTGACCAAGGTAATTGCATTGAATCTCCACTTGGAAGAGTGCCTTGATTTTGCGGTCCAATGTGATTGTTGTGGGGCAAGGGAGAGTTGTATAGCGTTGTTGGCCAACGGGTGGAAGAGGTTTGGACTAAACCTGGAATGTTTCCATTGCATCCAGTTCTAAGGAGAGCTGGTGAACATGCTCTTAACTTTTAAATGAAAAAAAGACATTCAAAGAATAGTCTTTCGACTATTACGTTAAGAAGTCTTCTGTACATGATTTCATAAATAAATTAGGGATCGGAATTGGGAGCAGTCGCCAATTAGGACTAAGTGTGACTACAGTATACCTAAGAGGATAAATTATATTATAACCAATACCCTAAAATCTTGCACAGTAAGTACATTGTGGGGCCAGGGAGGGTTGTATAGCGTTGTTGGCCAACGGGTGGAAGATGTTTTGGACAAAACCCGGAATGTTTCCGTTGCATCCAACTCTAAGGAGAGTTGGTGAACATGCTCTTCACTTTTAAACAAATAGAAAGGATTCTAAGAAGAGTCTTTCGACTATTACGTTAAGACGTCTTCTACATGATTTCATAACTAAATTAGGGATTGGAATTGGGAGAAGTCACCAGTTAGGATTAAGTGTGACTACGTTATACCTAATAGGATAAATTATACTATAACTGATACTCTAAAATCTTGCACAATAAGTATATATTGATTATGAACACGCGCATGACCAGGTCTTCGTGTTGGTTTTGGGTCATCTACCAATGAAGCCTCGAAGCCTTGTAAATTATGCATCTTGAATTTGAGTTGAGGATATACACTAAGATATGCAGGCGTTATTCAATCATTTTCCTTAATCGGATCCCTATACTTAATTGGTGTGTGGTTAGGTGAGGATCAAGAACAAACACCATAAAAACATATATTTAAAAGAAAAATTGGACTACGTCTTCAAATTTTTATGTTTACTCCACATTCAATAATGAACACAGTTGGGAGGACCTACGCATTCAATTAAGAAATCAACGAACACGCACTTCCAATATTCATAACTAAATCAGGGAAGATCCAATCATCGATTCGATTCTTGATGATGCTTCATGGTAGATTTGCTAATGTAACACAAGTTTCGTTGTGTAAATCTAAGATTCACCAGAAGTTAGAGAACATGAAAATCTAACTCAATAACACCCACATACCTTATGGGTGTGTGAGAATCCCTTGTCAACTACTAAAGGGAATCATCTAAGTATATACATGCCTAGCCCTACATTGTCTATGGTAAATATTGTGGGCCACGCTATATACGAGGACACCAACACTAAGAACTATCAAGGATAATTTTGTGGGTGCACATTGTATTCTAACCCACGACATATAACATCGGATGTAGGTCACAACATTTCAATTGCATGAAAAATAGTGTGCATTTTGACTACCACATGCATAATATTAGGGAGATTAGAGTGTATAAGATTCCACACCATTTTAATTCATGGGCCACACGATAGTAGTGCATCGTAAGTTACACTTACAAGTATGCCCACAAATTTGACCATAAATAGTGTAGTTAAAAGTGATGGTTAGCACCATACACCTTAAAGTACACCCTAGTATTGTTTATCTACCTATTCATCAAAAAGTTGTGAGTCATGTGATAGGCATCTGCTTTAGTTTGATGGCCATTGGTGTCTCATTTGTGACCGAAAGAAGGAAGCATCAGAATAGCCGGTAGCTATCTAGTGTGACTCGGACACCACCTTCTATTGGTTAACTACAATTCATTAGCAACCACTCCCCGACCTTTGGGCCTTTCAATCGGTATGATCACGGGTTCATGTCTCTCTTTCTTTTGCTTGAAAGTAGACAACAATGCCTCATGAATGCGTATACTAGTCAATAGTGTCAACCATAAAGCCACCAATCATGGGGACCAACTCAAGTTTGTGAAGGAATCTTTCATATTTGCCACTTTCAGTACTTGTGTCAATGTTCTAAAGAAAACAACTGGAAAGAGGAATCGTTTTTCTCTATCTATTACTAAAGAAAATTGGTTTGATTCGATTTAGGAAATACACAAGTGTTGAGAGGAGCAAAGAGGTGCACATGCACATAGGTGGCAAAAAAAAACCAAACTCATTGTTCACTGGAATTCATAGCAACCCTTTTTCTGACCTTTGGGCCTTTCAATTGGTATGATCACGGGTTCATGTCTATCCCTCTTTTTTTGCTTGAAAGTAGACAACAACGCCTCACAATTACGTATATCAGTTAACAATTGAAAATCCCAAAGATTGTCACTTCAAGTCTCAAATTGAAGTTCACATAGAATAGCTATAAAAAAAAATGACAAAGCGGATATGCTCTCTATTGTTAAATGCTAATCACATAGTCCCTGCAACTTGTGTTGACAATTGAGCCTATAACAATTACTATATTATCAACACATGATTCAGTATTATTGTGATGTGTGTCTTTTTGGTGTATGTTCTTTACTTCAATCATGCCATATATCACTCAAATATTGGTGTCTAAAGAAGAAGAGTGACCGCATAAGGCTCACATACCTTATATTGTATAAATTGAGCCAAGGGCCATGACACATGAGCATACTTGACATAACACGACCTACTTCAATCATAAGGTGGTACCAAGATGATATCATTGTTGAGGGTCCAATTTTCAATGGAAATGCGCACTTAGTATGCAAGGGGGGGGGGGCTTTGCATGCAAAAATATCATAGGCTATTTATAAGCCGGTATGGGCATTTTCACCTACACGAACGATTTTGGCCATTGGAACTAATCATGAATCATTTCAACAATTGAGCAATTACAAATCACAAAAATTGTCGTTTTAACATTCATAATTAGAATTGAGAGACAAAAAGTATAAAAAAATGAAAGTTGAAGCTCTCTTTGTTTTTGCTAAACACTATACACGTTCTACACATAACATTATTCAAGCGATGAGTTGTGTTCAATTGCCCTAACTTCATATTCAATTTGAAGCGCTGAGATTCCGACATCTGAAAGCTTTATTCTCTAATCTATTGTGGGGCCCATGAGTAATGTTATCATCAGCTGAGTAATGTTATCATCAGTTGAGTTATGTTACGCAAACATTATCTCACTCCACTACATAAAGAATGGGGCCAACTTTCTTAGTGTAGTTTCCATGCAACTCACCACACTAAATATTGTATTTAGTGTCACCAATTCTAGTGTCTTGCTCAATACTAATTGTAAACCACCAATGTAGTGTCATCTGGCCATCACTACATGTAAACCAAACATCATTTGTCATTCCTTGTAAAAAGTAAACAAATTGGGCATTATAGATTTACATTGTTGTAATCATTGTCACTTACCAAGTGATTTTCATCCAATTTTTTAATCATCCATGACAATATCCAATTACACATTTGTTAGGATGCATAATAACCAAACTTTGTTTTAGTAATTGAAGTTAATTAGGATGAACTAAACGTAAGTTGGGATGACAGTTACTTGCAAACTTATTCATGAGCAAAGTTACCACAATGACATAAAATACCATATGACACTAACCACTATATTTAGTGTAGACAGAAGCCGGCTTTCCCAAAAGGCATTACGTCTTTTGTCTTTGTTTGCACATGGATGAAAATTAATAAAAAGTAAAATAAACTAAAATATTTCTTGAAGGCAACTAAATTGCACATTGTTGTAAGTGACACTACTAATACCATAGCCAATGTAGATGGCTACATCGATTATCCCAATTAGTGCGTGTTACTATTCGGAGTTTGCGTAGTGCAATAACGTCTTACTCAAGAGTTTAATTTCTACTAACAAAAGTTCAATAGGTTGTTTGGACATTATAGAACATAAATGACTTTGCTTGATAAAATATTACATTCTCGTTAAAATAGTTATATCACCGCGGGGGGGGGGGGAGAGAGAGAGATATATACATGGATGAAATGAATTGTTCATGTTAGAAACCTTAAGGGGTACCTTACAGTATACTTACCTCTCCACCAAAATTCATGATACCTTATTTATTTGTATAGAGCTAGGTGGAACAATACCCCTCCCATATGTATGCATTGTGTGTCCCTGCCCATTTTGGTTTGGAACCTACAAAATGAGAGCTCAAACTATCAACATTCCTAAGTGACCTCCGTGAGGTAACTTAGAATTTCAACTTGCACATATGTTCCACCTGAAACTCATCAAGGTGTAAGCTATTGAGGTCCAAGGGGGACTATTGAGGCCTACCCTTGTTCCTATTTTTGGGGTTGCGGTGGGCATCTAGCCCTTCCTCAGCCAACATTGTCATGCCAACATTGAGATATTGGGGTGGGTCTTCAAGTTGGGGTGGCCATGCATTGTAAGCCCAATAAAAGGCTCAAGGTCTGAAGTTGAAAGCTCATGTATAGAGTGGACTTGAGTGAACTAGTGTGTGCAAGAGTGTGTATGCAATTGAAAACGATTTCCTTCTTCAAGCTCTCAACCTCTCTAAAGAAAGTGGACCTAAAATGAACAATTTAACTTTGTGCCTATGTTCCCAAAGGATATTAAACACATGATTAGCATGAGATGATTTGCAAAGCAGGATGAGATCATTTGAATATCACAATCATTATCAAAGTGTTTTTTCATTTTTCTTTTCAAAAAATCATATACATATCCTCCCTAAAAAAAATTCATGTTGGCTATTGTACCCAACATAATTAACAAAAATTGAGTATGTAGTCCAATCCCTTTTCAACACATGTCTTCTTTGTGTCCATTCTTAGATCTCCACAACTACATCACTCAAATAGAGATGTGTAAAAAAGAAAAGCAACCTAGATTTTAGGCACACTTACATTTGGTTAGCCTAAACCATGTGTCTTCTGTTTATTTATTTTTTCATATTGATGTATTGGAGTCTATGTGGATTGTGTACCATGGAAATGTGCAAAATTCTTCCAACATGAGTTTGGGACCGTTAGCCATCGTGATCGATGGGGTGTATGAAAGTAAAGACGTTAATGTGTTGTAGTCTCCAAACAATCATTTTGACCTTTGTTGGTAAAAGAAAAAATATATGAATATATAGATATATATATATATATATATATAAATAGCATTGTGCATTTCAAAATAGTAAGGGCATGTTTACACTAAGTGACCAGTGACTATGACCATCTTTTTCTAAAATGTTTTTGATTGAAAATGACCTCGGTCCCATATTGTTTTACACAATGTCACCATTAATAAAAGTGATAACATGTCAAACAATGAACGAGAAGTGACATGGAAATGACATGGAATCCTACATGTCCATATACAATTTATTAATGTTTGGCGTTCACCCGGATTTTGTGGCGAGAGAACCCAAATAGGTTGTCACAATGGAAAAGGTGACCATGTCAAGAAAATCTATATTTTTAAGAGATGTCCAATCTTATACTAAAGCATACTTTTAAACCCATCTTTAGTTTTGATAACTTTAATTTTTGATTTTCATAGAAAGCATTATGTCTTGGTTCTAAGTTTGCTTCACAAAATATCCCATGACCAAGACTTTTTTTTGTTAAAATGACATGGATATCTCTTGATCATGGTCTTTGGACCGTTGACTGTGACAAAATCCCAATTTTTTTTCTCACGGCCCTTGGCCACATGCGTAAGATGGCTTGAAGCAACAACTGAAAACCATGAACGGTGTAAACATAGTGGGACTCATGCCCCGATCACACTGAAATTTCCATCCAATTCTAACCGTGAAATTGTTGGAGATTATGTTGAGAAATTGATGTTGGCCCACCACTTTTCACTCTATAATTATAGCCGGAGATGCCAACGGATGGTGCCAGAAGTGGCCGATGTGATCAACCCCAAATGCCTTGATCACACCGAAATTTCCATCCAATTCTAACCATGAAATTGTTGGAGAATATGTTGAGAAATAGAGGTTGGCCCACCACTTTTTACACTATAATTACAGCCAGAGATGCCAACAGATGGTGCCAGTAGTGGCCAGTGTGATCAGCCCCTAATGCCCTGATCACATCAAATTTTCCGTCTTCTAGCGTGAAATTGTTGGGAATTATGTTGAGAAATAGGTGTTGGCCCACCACTTTTCACACTATTACAGCCGGAGATGCTGACGGATGGTGCCAAAAGTGGCCGGTGTGATCAACCCCTTAAGGTCGAAATACCATAACCCGTGAAAATAAGGTGATTTGCATTGAAGATATGGTCTTACAATCATGAGATAATTTTCCAAGATAGAAGAGAAGGATTCATGAAGAATGCAAGTTGTTTCATATTTTTCTACCCTGTACAAAAAATTCTACAATTTCTCAAAGTGGAAAGTTGTCAAACCCCCTACTCGTTCAGTAGATTCTCCCTACACCGAACACGGTAATCCGCATTTCCATACAGAACACGATTCACCTAAACCGGTTAACTCATGAGTACATTAAACATGACTAAATTTGGCTAAACCAAGTGTACACACATTGAAGTGGCCAACCTAGCCATGATCAGTTTTAGAAATGGCACTTCACTATTATGACGGCGGTCTACTGCACGGGTAGAAGGTGGGTAACTGGTTTGGGTATTTCTACCTTAGTAAGTCGGGAACGCGTTCTCAATGTAAAAGTGCCCCTGAGGATGGGGTGGTTGTTCGACCACTGACTCGCGGCTTGGGTGGATGAGGACATAGCTTATAAAAAAGCACGTGTTTATCATGTCCATTTATTAATGCAGATCTTCTACTACATTCATCCATCCGTACTATATATTGGAGTGCGAATGAGTGGTGGACCATGCGTCCCACACCCTCGGAAAATCGTCGCCAATGAACGGGGGAGAACCAACCGCCCGCTACACTGTTTTCCCTAATTAGTATGGGCCACAATAATTCCCAATTTACCCACACTATTTATCGATTGTAATTTGAAGTGGCCCGGCCCACTGTAATTTCCAATGTGAAAAATTAGTGGTGGGATCTTTCGTCTGCACAGTTGGATGAAAACTCAAGGCAAGGCAAGTACTATAAAATCACCGATGTTAACCAAGGCAAGAGCTGTAATATTAATGTGGGTCGCACTAATTAGACAAAACAGTGTAGTTACAAGGTGAACTGGTTGTCGCCAATGAACGGGGGAGAATCAATCAACCACTACACTGTTTTGTCCAATTAGTATGGGTCATACTAATTCCCAATTACCCACACTATTTATTGATTGTAATTTGAAGTGGCCTAGCCCACTGTAATTTCCAGCGTGAAAAATTAGTGTGGGGTTTTTCGTCTACACATTTGGATGAAAACTCAAGGCAAGGCAAGTACTATAAAATCACTGATGTTAACCAAGGCAAGAACTATAAAAATTAATGTGGGCCACACTAATTAGACAGAACAATGTATTTACAAGGTGAACCGGTTGTCACCAATGAACGGGGGAGAACCAACCTCTATATTGTTTTCTCTAATTAGCATGGACCACACTAATTCCCAATTACCCACACTATTTATTGATTGTAATTTGAAGTGGCCCAGCCCATTGTAATTTCCAGCGTGAAAAATTAGTGTGGGGTTTTTCGTTTGCACATTTGGATGAAAACTCAAGGAAAGGCAAGTACTATAAAGTCACTGATGTTAACCAAGGCAAGAGCTATAACATTAATGTGGGCCACACTAATTAGACAGAACAGTGTAGTTACAAGGTGAACCGGTTGAAGTTGAAGATGAAGACTTCAGAAAAATTGCCCATCATTTTAGATGAATCTATGGAATACTACACTTCGACTTAACAAAGGAAAACCGAAAGAGGATCACGACATGGAACCGGTTGGACTTGGAAACACGAGGATTTTGTCTGATTAAGTTCTGCCCAAAACTCTCCCCGGACACTGGTTATCGCAACACGCCAACAATATGAACGATGCCTGTGACTGCAGTGTCATGTGCACATGATGATCCAAGCCTGGCCTCATTCAATTTCCCATGTTTCTATTCTTCTCAATGAACGGGAAGAAAAACCGACCGCTAGTTACAGAAATAACCGGTTGAAGTTTCAGAACTTCAGGAAACCCACCAACCGTGTTCGAGGAATCTATGGAACATGCGCCTCAGATTAATAAAGGAAAAACCGAAGGAAAAAAAAATCACACAACACGCAACCGGTCGGAGTTGGAAACACGAGGAGTTTGTCCGATTATGCCCAAAACTCTCCCCCGGACACTGATTCTCGTACTGTACGAGGCTTGCGGTGTGTTTCTTTAATTTTAGTAAGGTAGAAATACCATAACCCGTTAACCACCCACTAGCGGTGCACTAGACCGCCCCATAATGGTGAAGTGCCATATCTTAAATGGAGCATGGCTCGGCGGCAACTTCAATGCAGTGTAGCCAACGGGAGGCAAGGTCTAATGCTGTGTTCAAGTTTGAAGTGTGCACATGCATTTCAATGTGAAGGGCTTCAAAATAATCACACTTCACTCAAACTTTCCAACTTTTTTGCAACACTTCACCAAAAAAACTAACTTGGTATTGTCCATCTTGTATTGAATATGAAAATAAATTGATGTCTCACTATATTGAAGAAGTACATGCAAAAAAATGATGCACTAGAATTATTTAGATTCCCTACACAATGCACTTAACCATCATCCAACTCCAAAGGCAAAGTCCTCCGGTTTTTCGTTGATGTCCAAGTGTCAAAAGTTCTAGCCCAATCTACATTTTCCATCGGAAGACTGCATAATGACACTCGCATCAATGCATCCAATATTTCAAGTTTCAATCGACTTCTGCAATCACTCTTCACCCAATTCTATTTGAAAAATCCACATTCACATATAGCTGTGCTTGCCAAGCCGAAGTTGCAGTCAATGTCAAGTCGAAGTTGCAGTCAATGCCAAGTCGAAGTTGCAGAGTCGAAATTATAGGAGTTATTGAGATTTGGAAGTGTATGCTAGAGTGCCAAGATTGGAGTCCAGGTATGTTTCTATTTGCAAATTGCAGCCACTGTATTTTGTGATAGGCAATTTTTGGAGAGGCCTTCACTGTGAAGGGTGGACACTTTGCAGAGCACATTTTTGTGAAGTGCCCACCCAAAAAAAACTTTTTTGACGGCCAAAATGGCATTTGATAGGTGTTGAAGACTTCAATATTGAACACTGGTCTAATGTGCTCATGATTAACCGGTTTAGGAGGTGATGTTCTGTATCGAAATGCGGAGCACCTAAGTTAGTGAACGGGAAGTGAGTTGGACAAACTTTCCACTTTGAAAAATCGAGGAATTTTTTTGTACAAGGCAGAAAAATACGAAACAACTTGCATTCTTCATGAATCCTTCTCGTCTATCTTGGAAAATTATCTCATGATTGTCAGACCAGATCTTCAATGCGAATCACCTTATTTTAACGGGTTACGGTATTTCTACCTTAAACCCGATATTCTCAACATTCTTCTGTGCCTCACAGTTCAATCAGGCCCCGCACCTCTCGTGTAGAGAAGGGAGGAGTGGGCAAGTGTCTCGTGTGTGTGTGTGGGGTTGGCGAGGATCACCACTATTCATGCCTTTAATAAGAGGGCGGGTTGCATAACATTAGGGCCGGTTTACACCATGGACCATGAAGTCGGGACATGGAAGATGGCCTTTTCATGGCCTGACTTCACGGTCCAACTTTCATGGTTCAGTTTCTTAAAAAGAACAATTTACAAAGCCTTTGGGCCCCTCACTAGGTGTAAACCGAATGTGGGCCAAGAGGAAGGACCATGCACCCAAAAAGTGAATGTGTTGATTTTTTTTAGTATATGTCCAAAAAGGGCAGTTTTGAAAGAAATTCAAGTTTGACAATTCTTGTCTTGTCTTCTCTTCATCTTCTGTTCTGCAAAAAAATTTCATTGAAAATTTATTATCAGAGTATTTCTCTACCATGGGTCCTTGCCTTTTCTACCATACCGCCTCTTTTGCCTCTCCCACCGCAACACCCATTGGACCGTGTCAATGGATAATGTAGGCCTTAAAATATGTCTTTTGGGGACCTCAGATTTCATGGTCATTATGACATTTTTTGCCTTGGTGTAAACTGAAGTGGTCCCGAGACGAGTTCAACAACCAACCACAAATTTTACATGGCCTTGGGATGACCTCATGGTCCATGGTGTAAAGAACCCCTTATTTAGCATCTATGATACCTCGAGTTTGGGGCCACAATCACATGGGGTGATTTGAGAATCTGCATTTTTACTCGCAATTGGGCTTGGAAGTGGACTACATTGTTTTTTGCATTTAGTGTTAGTTACTATTTGGAGTTACTCACTCCTATATCTTTTTACTATTAGTGTAAATTTTTATCACGTAAAGTTGTTAATGTTCTATAATGTCCAACAACCCAATTCGACCTTCGTTGGTAAACAAATTGCATTAATAGTAAAAAGATATAAAAGTGAGTAACTCCGAATAGTAACTAACACTAAATGCAAAAAACAGTGTAGTGTTATTGTGGTGAACCATTAGTACCCTCTGTGAGTTTTTAAGTTCTAGAAGGGAAAATCAAAAATGAATAAAGAAGAAGAAGAAGAAGAAGAAGAAGAAGAAAGGTTCGTGGGCCGCCTTGTGTGGTCACTTGTAAGGTTACTTAGCATTGGTAACTACACTAAATAATTGTATTTAGTGTCACCAATTCTAATTGTCTTACTGAATACTGATTGTAAACTGCGGTATAGTTGTCACCAATTCAAAATGTTAACCCAACATTATTTGTCATTCCTTGTAATTTTTTTTTGGGGGGGGGATTGTAGATTTTCAGTGTTGCAATTACTGTCACTTACCAAGTGATTTTTCATCCAACTTTCTATCATCCATGACAATATTTCATCACAAGTTGGTGACAAGAGAAGGGAGGGTTTTGGCCAATGGATGAAACTCACCCATCATCCATGACAATATTAGTTCACGTATTCATAAGAAGTGTCATCCGAAAAGTTACCATAGCGACATAAAATACCATACGACACTAAATATCATATTCAGAATCAGACTCATATCTACTACAATGAGAATCTTCAGATAACACGGGCATGATTCGAGGATTATGAACCGATATTTTAGGGCCCTCATAGTGATGTCATAATATTATTCAGCGATGTGGGTTGGTTTAACGACCCTGGAATATGTCAATTATATTCCATGGGTCCCTAGAACAAATGGGATTATTCGTCTACTATTCATACATTCAAGCTGAACTTGGAAATTCGGGTGGAGTTATACTCTTGACACTATGCACAAAAGTTATTGTTCATCCGAAAAATATCCGCAAGAAATATTGTTCATCCCAAAAATATCCGCGGGATACATTGTTCATCCCATAAATATTTGCAGGATACATTGTTCATCCCAGTATTATTCCCCGAATTTACTTTTCATAACATCACTATCACTGAAAATATTGACACTATTCACAATATTCTTATTGTTCAAACTGGCATTATTCATTATTCATGTCGGCTTCAGTTTCTTCCTATTTTCTAAGTTTCTTACCATGCAGGTAAGATAGTGGAGGCCCACGTTAGATGCTACATATAGAATGGAACACAACCATGCAATTGAATAATGTTATGGTCGAGACAACAACTGAATATCGTTATACTTAACTCTTTTTGATATGACACCTTCATTTATGTCATATGAAGGTTTGTATGTAACAACAAAGGGACACATGATGCTACGATGACAATAGACTATGTGCTCTATTGTGACTACCATTCTAATTTGATGATTAGCCTAATTGAGAACGGTCTATGTGATTGTTTAAAGAGAAAGAAAATCTCCATCTTGAATTTTATGAAAATGTCCAAAAGCCAAAGGTTACTCGGATTGTGATTGCATGCAAGTATTTAAGTCGTAGTTGCTAATGCTTGGGCATGTTGTAATAAAAATCCAGCAGTCATTTAGTGCGTGTTACTATTCGGAGTTATGCAGTGCTACAACTATTTACTGGGAATGTAATATTTCACCAAGCAAAGTCATTTACGTTCTATAATGTCCAAACAACCTATTGGACTTTTGTTAGTAAAAATTGAACTCATGAGTAATAATTGATTGTCCCATTTAGTGTGTGTTACTATTTACTAGGGATTTAATATTTCACCAAGCAAAGTCATTTATGTTCTATGATGTCCAAACAACCTATTGAACTTTCATTGGTAAAAATTGAACTCATGAGTAAGATGTTATTACACTGCATAACTCCGAATAGTAACACACACTAATTGGGATAATCAATGTAGTTGGAGGCTAAGAACTACATACATCTTCCACATTCATTCTAGAGTCAACGTTAAATTTGAGCTTTCATAGCATCTATATGAAAAAGAATGTCGAGTAATCGGACATGAAGATGGCCCGTTGGCCATTCTTGTTTCATTGCCGTATGGGAATGAAAGAGGAGGACCATGTAGCACGCCGATTTGTCGATAGGCCGGTCCAAGGTCATTTGACTTTGAAAATAAACTAGTTTATGGGGACACGAGCTTTGTGCTTTTCAAGTTTCATTTTGTTGAGGACAACACAAGTGAGGTGTTTAATGGCATTGAGTGATAAAGTCTTCATAAGGTTTGTAAATTTTGGAAATAGGGATATCACAATCTTTTGAGTTTAGTGATGGAGGAATCACGGATAGTGGCCGGAGTGGATCAAGGGTGGAAGAGCATGCCAACCTAATTGATGAAGATGTGGAATCTATATGGAATCATTTGGGCATATGCCTCTAGATGCTCTTGGGTTCACAAACTCCTTTGTAAGGGTTGAATAATGTTACACTTTTTTATCCCACAATTTTGAGAGAGAGAGAGCCTATGGGGTAGGCGTGAATGAGGGATGCTTCACCTCGATCAGAGTCGCATGTATATTGAGGAGTTTAGTGAGGATATATACTACACTAAATATTGTACCTAATGTCACCAATTATGTTTATCTTGCTCAATAACCAATTGTAAACCTCACGTGTACTGTCACCAACACTAAATGTAAACCTAACATTATTAGTCATTCCTCGTAAAAAAAAGTTTGAGCATCATAGATTTACGATTAGTGTCACTTACTAAGTGAATTATCATCCAAACTCAATCATCCACATGACACGATTCTTCATTCCATAAATGTTGAGATGTTGAATATTACCAAACGTTGTTCAAATAAAAGTAAGTTGGGGTGACAACACTTATAAAGTCATTCGTAAGAAGTGTCATCAAAAAGTTACGAAAGTGACATAAAAAAATACCCAATGACTCTTAATACAAACTTCAAGTGTAGTATATATCTCCACAACACGAGAGGAAAAAAAACATCTTAAAAATCTTTGTGACCTAACACGGATTTTACGTGGCCTTTCGAGGTCGATATTGTATAGTCATATACGAGTCCCAATGGAGTTAGAAAAGGGGGGCACGTGGTGCTGCAGAAGCTTCACTTGGTTGTCAAGAATAAGTTAAAGTGAAGCTCTCGAAGTCACGGACGCTACTACTGTATCAGTGGAGGCAAATAAAATGTGGGCTTACATGTGAGGATATTAAACATTCTATCATAGTAATTATAGTGTGTACAGCTGTCACTGTTGCGGACACTGTTGTGTACAGCTGTCACAGTGTCCCCGAAGGTTTCTAGGCTTAACTTTATTAATTGGTCCCGAACTTACATATACAGTCAAGACTCTATAAATGTTACAGGTCGGGAGTAGCAAAAAAATAACATATATAGAATTATAACAAGTAACACTTATAGAATTCATACCGATGATTAATAACATTTATAGAAATAACACTTTAAATTTCCGAAAATGAAGAACATAATGTTTTATAAAAATAAAAATGAAAGTACAAATGATAATACATAATTCAACTAAACTAATTGAAAGAAATAATCTATATAATAGTAACTTGACGAGATTCTTCCAACTAAACTAACTGAAAGAAAGAGTCTATAATAGTATGATGAGAAGCTTCCAAATGATGAGATGAAACTTCCTTCTGGAGTCCTTGAATGCTCTTGATGTGTGATAGGGCTTCATTTGGTCTTTGTTCAAAGAATTTCTTCAAAGTCTCTAGAGAACGCTCAGCAACACTAAATCCTACAACTTCTTCTACCACGTCAACCATAACCTCATTAACATCAATTTCTTGATGTTATGAGGAATACATATCCAAAAACTCCTCATCGGTAGGTTCATAGGGGTTGTTTAAATCAAACTCCATCTCATAATTGAGGTATTTATGAGCATTCATCACGTCACCCACCTCACTATTAGATGACAACAACGTCAGTTGATGAAGTGGAGTAGCAACTTCATCAACCCTCGGGGGGGGGGGGGTAGTCATTGGTTGGAGTAGCAATATACGTGCGAACAAATGATAGAGTATTTTAAAAACATGGGGGCAAAAAATTATAATTGGACTTAAGAGTAATATAGGGCATCCAAAATGGCACTGGACATCTTTAAAGTACTATAGTGTATGGAATAATAGGTAATTTGGAATTATAAGTAATGCAAGCCATTTTTCTATTAACCCAAAATAGAAAATCACATAATGATAGCATGTGAAAAAAAAAAAATTGAAAGTGATACCCCCCTATAAAATAGTGGTTGTTCGCACCTATATCCTTAACTTTCTAACACACTGCCCCCCCCCCCGAGCATCAACCTCTACCAAGCGCCTAGCTTCCTCTATCTCCCTCTCAATAGAGATCGAAAGAACACCCATGTGCCTCCAACAATTTTGAATTGTTCGCAAAGAATATGGGATAAATGTGATTACATGTTTAAAATGTATGCTCTCATATATTATTACCTTGATTTTCTCAAAATTAACACTTATAGAGGTGTAATTAACAAAGAAGGGAGTAGAGCATGTTATAACACTTAACACATAACACTCACTAGTCTTACCAATTGTGTTTTTGTAGGGGAGTAAAATTTTCTTAACATATACGAAATTATAACGCTTATAGGGGTAACACTTATAGAGTCTTGACTGTATAGTGTTTCCAAGCCCCACCGGTGGTTACGTGTTGGCATCTTGCGGTGTTTCTTTGTTAAATTGAGGATTATTCTATGAATCAATCGGTTAATTTTTTCCGAAGTCTTAAATTTGAACCGGTTGTTCCTCAAGCTCAACAAGTTCATCTGTAACTAACTTAGAGGTTGGTTTTGCCCCGTTCATTGTGCAACTGGACTTGGACCAGGAGTTATCTGTAAAGTCTCTCAAAGAGGGACGAAACTGTGGGTTTGATCCTTTATTGAGAAGACATTCCATTGAGAGCTCGTTGGCTCATTGTGTATGAGAGTCTATTTTGAAAGTTGGGTGAAATTTTTGGGACCTCTTTTTTCCACCTTCCCAATTGTGAGAGAATTTTAGGATTTAAAATAGGGCATGCTCCGCATGGGACCTATTATCCTAGATTTGGGATCGGCCTATGCAAGGCTAGCTTGATCAGGGCAATCACACCCCCTTACATTCCATAACCACGTGTGATAAAAGTTTGCTACCCTATATTATATGGCATAGATGATTTTAAAAATTATGATAGTTTTTCTACATATACATTACCATTGATAATATCTTTTGTATATTTTTTGAAATTTTTAGTCATCTTCATTTTTGTAGTAATTGTTTTAGTTCAATTATGCATCATTCTAGTTAGAAACGGTACTCTTTATTAAAAAAACAAATCATCAAATTTGGTTACTAATTTTTAATATGTAATAGATACCGTGTATATATATTCATGAAAAAAATTGATGAAATTTTGACCCATTTTGGTGATGCTTTATGTAAAAAGTAGATTTCTTTTTATCGCACGTGGTTTCAACTTGACAATGGAGTGCACCCCCCGGGCTAGCTTGGCCCAACCATCCTAATAGGATATACTAGAAAGCTTTATTTTTAATAGCCCGGCACAACTCTTTGTATATATTGATTTTAAGCATTAAGAAAACTTGGGTGGCTTTGTGTTACTTCTTAGGAATTTAGGGTTTGGGACTAAACCCATAGTTTCATCTGCCTTACTTTACAAGTGACTCTAGTATAAGAAAAATTTAACCTTCTTCCATTAAATGTTAAGGGGTCAATAATATCGCACACCAAGAACAACATGAAACACTTGAAGCAAAAGTCATGAATTATTAGGCCCCCTTCATACTAAGGTAAGTTGGACGGACACTTTTTAGCTCTACACCCACTACTCGTAGAATATGAAACACTCATTTAGTGTGAGATGATTAGCAAAGCCAAATTCAGCCTGCAGACATTTTCCACATAATTTTTATAGTTCATATCATCTGTCTTCTTGTTCTGCCAAAGTGAATTTTTATTATTAATTAATTTTTTAGGTTACCTCCCATTATGTTGATTATTGTGTTGAGATGGTTAACATTTTTTGAGTATGTAATCTCTTCTAGACATATGTAAGAAGAAGAAGTGTTTGGTGTGGGGAAGAATTTTAGTGGCATTCCCTTTTCATGTTCACTCCACATCTGCCATGCTATGGGCGCCGTACATCCAAATTTGCCACGCAAGGGGGAAGCATATTTTCTTAACTACATCACAATAGGGTTTGTTTAACGCTCACCATATTCACACAACTATGCTCTCTATCCTACAAAATACATCAGTGCCATTTTGCATTACATGTCCGTGTTCCATGAATACACACAACAACACCTACTCATTCAAACCTTCTTCCTAGCCCTAATGTCGCCACAAGAAAAACCTTCTTTGAAGTCATTGCATCAAACTGCACCACCAAGCTTACTACCAAGCTTCATGTCGTCAAGCGCCAACCCCATAATCTCGACCAATATGCATCCTCTCAAAGCGTAAAGAAGCTCCCCAAGCTATTCAACAATATTCCTCACATTCATTGTGAGGCACACTACTCCAACCGCTCCTATACCTAACCCTAACGCAACATATCCAAATCATTTCAATGGTCCCACATCGAATTCCAAAAAGAAACCCATCTCTTACAACTGCAACCTACAACAAGCCACGACCAAGATTAGCAACACCGGCCCAAACACAACAAAAAACAATTATAACGACTACATCATAAAGAAGCAAAACGCCAACTGATACAAACAAAACCAAACCACAACCCAACACATCAACCTCCTCATTCCTGCCAAAAAAACACCTCACACTTTGCCAAGACACCATTCTCGATTGCACACCTGCAAACCACCTCATAAAACAACAACACATCCCCCAAAATTGAAAAACACCAAACAAAAAATAGCAAATCATCACAAACACAATACACAAACACATAACCATAATCCTTACTTGGCACCAAAATTGCCGCCCAGCTGATATGGATCGCCACTCTTTGCACCCACGCATCGCCCACCCTCAATCACATACATATATTAACAAATCCACGAACCAAAACACCATCACCAAGCCTACCAATCTACAACTGCAAGGATCATGATAGAGATATGCACTTGCCACTCCTGCCCTCACCATCACCACAAGCACTAGGGACTCCTCCACTCAGTACAACCTCAACCACAACTTGCTTGATGACCTGCATCCATATAGACCTACATTAGACCATAGAAACCCTCCCTAAAGGTCTCTCCCGCTCGACATCAACTCCCATTAATGAAGTCTCACAATCAATAGCAAATCAATACTTATCCATCGGGCCCATTGCAACCACAACACCAACTTACTTCGTAGCCATTCCCAAACCGGTATCAACAACCTCAACAATTAACACACTAGAAGACTTGTGTCTATAGCTATCACCAACAAAAAAGACCCCGCAAAACAAAATGGTCAATAGAAGCACAATCATGCAAGACTTATGAGAAAAAATTGCAGTATTGGCCATATCAAGGAAGCAGATCCCTAGCAACTTGGAGCAACCACCAACAACATAATGTCAAACATGCAGAAAGAACGAGCATGCATCAAAAGCCTGACCCCAAACCAAAAGGAAGCCATCAACATGCAATTGAAGGCAATCACACCCGAAGATGGTGGTAGCTTGCTACAACTATCCACTTCTCAAGAGTGTCCATCATTAAATCAACTTCAAGCCGCCAACAAGGAGAGAAAAATCGTCCATTTGGCAGAGAATACCCCCCTCCACCCTTTCCCACAAAAGCCCAAGAATGAGAAACACAACCCATGCCCATAACGCCAAAAGGAGAGCGGGAGAAGGCGAAGGTACATCAACCTCACTCCTTAAAAGCAACATGGAGAGCTCACAAAATCAGACGCTCCACAAGGTACCAATTCCTAGCATCAAAATTGTCGCACAAATGTGGTATAGATATCCCATCCATGAAGTCGTGGCTATTCAATGAGGCAAACCAATCTTGGAGGAAATCCGATTGGATGAGGAGTTCTTCAACATGGGGACACCACTCACCAAAATTGAAGAATTCCGAACTCTCCACTAAGCATTCCCAAGGTTACATCAATGTCTTTACCCACATGACAGGCCGGATGTGGTCTTAGCACAAAATATTAATTTCATACAACTTCCAAGATATGAAAATATGAAACAAGACACCGGGTTATCCAAGGGCTTCCACATTACTAATTGGTTCGACACCGGATTGAAAAACATGAGCAAGAAGATGCCCAACGTTCATGCCTCGATTGTCTACACAAGATGAACATACTTCTTGGTACGGAATACTCAAGTCCAATTGAAATTGCTTTGAACCAATCATGAAGAATTGGGCAAGTTTTCTCAAGCTACACCTCAAGCATCTGCTCAAAGATGGATTAACATTATTGAGAGGAGAATGTGCATTTGTGATTGAATTTGAGGGGCGAAAACTTGTCATCATAAACTTTAAAATGACTTTGGGTTGGTCACAAAGGCGAGAAACCTTTGACTCCACATCAAAGGCGACACACTACATGATCACACTGCACATAACATCTTCAACACACTAGTGCACAAAATATGTCTTTTCTGTTGCCTTTTTTTTGTCCTAGACATCAAGAATCTAGATAAATTCCTCATCAAACTCACAAAATCCATATGTAACATCCCCAAAAACTTCCCTAACATCCTTGCCCATCTACCCCACAAAACGTTCGGCATTGAAGCATTCTCCCTACTCCCAAGATATGCCACTACACTCAGCGAACAACTCACACAAACACTCAATGGCCTAGGCCCATTAGGCCATATATACCAAAGAATAGTGAAATTTATAGTCAACAAATATGATGGAGTTGAACACCTCCCACAATTTAAATACCAAGCATGCTCTAGATCACCAACCACTAGTGTCGCAACCCTTGCTAGTTTCCCATTGCTAACTCGGTCCATTTTTCGATTCTAGCAAGAGTTACGAGCGCTAACCCTTCACATACCGCAATGCGAAAGGTTAGCTTCCCAATACCGCGGACCCAACACTTTGTAAGAGGGGGACCAAACCTCCTACTTGGTTTTCGGGACTCACCACTTAATCGGTAACCAATCTTAAGATGTGAACTTCCATCCATGGAAGTCCAATCTTATGTTGCACATTGTGTTGCCGGAGCAACACTACAACAACCCGAGCCAAACTAGGCAACTATGCCCTCACCTTGGGCCAATGCCCATGGAGGCCTTGCCGTTTGGCCCCGGGTGGGTGAGGCCACACCACCTCACCCATATAAGCCTCGAGTGCTGGGCACATGAGGCCCGCCTGCTGCCCTGCAGCCAAAAATGGCCGCCTAGGAGGCAGGGCAGCCACCTGGGAGGCGGCAGGGTACAACATAAAAGCTGCAACCGCCCAGGCTGGGCCGCCCCGCAGGCTGCCGGGGTTTTACCCGGTGCAGTAAAAACTGCAATGCGTTTTACCCCGAAGCAGTAAAACACAGTTTTACCAGATTTTTTACCGCAATTTTTTTACTGTACTTTTTTGCGAAGTTTTTTTTAGGCAGTTTTTTATAGAGTTTTTCTACTGCTCTCTGCAGACACAGCAGTCTGTCTGCACAGTACATTTAGGGATTCCAGGAGCTTCTTCGTGGTTTCTGCTTAGAGTTGGATTTCCGCACATGTTTGTTTTTTTATTGTCAATTTCTCGAATTTCCATGTTTTTTTGTGCCGTAAATTGCATTGGCTAATTAGCGTTCTTCCCTGTGTTGGGTTTAGGTCCAAATTTCGAAACTTTCGTGGAATCGATGGAGGGGTCTATTGGAGATGACATTGTGTCCGCCGTTGCCCCGGTTGCTCATTCCAGTGTGTTTGGGGTGCCACCTCCGGTTGTGAGACTGGGTGTTCAACCCAAGAAGTATGTGGGGAGGAAGAAACCCGCGTTGGGAGGTGCGGATGTTCATCCCGGTGGGAGGTGGAGCAATGCCGCCATAGGAAACATATTGGACTTGTACGAGGCTGAGTGGATGCATTGTAACATGGGGTTACTGGCCGCCCGTCACTGGACCCGCATCCGGATCGAGCACACAAGTCAAATGCCTGCTGAGCTCCGGCGAGCGGATACTCATATCAAGGACAAGATTGAGAAGCTGAAGGCAAAGTACCGACGTCAAAAGACCCTACCGGAGGAGCAAACTGGCGGCAGTGGTTCTACGTGGGTGTGGTTCAAGCGCATGAAACATATCATGGGCGGCACCGCAAAGGGAGATGGCTTGGTGGGGGGCTGCGACCAAGGTCGTCCCTCCTGGGGGGAGCCTTTGCAGGGAGAGAGTTCCGTTCCCATGGCACATGTTGAGGATATTGGAGGATCTCATATTGGTCGCGCATTGCCTGCACCGGATCCTCTTGTCGATGTGGAACCCGAGACTATGGATGTACCCGACACTGCAGGTTCACAACATGTACGTGATAACTCGGCGCATAACCCTCTTTCGCCGAAGTCTGCTTCGTGCATGCGACCTGGCGTTGCAGGGAAATCGAACGCTAGGAAACGCACCCTCACTGACACCATTTCCTTGGCAAATCCATCAGTAGCTTCGCGGAGGGCACCGCGAAGGTGGAGCAACACAAGATGCAGTCCGCTGAACGCATGACACAGTTACTGATTGACTCTAATGAGCGCATGACATTGCGACTTGCGGAGATTGAGACCGAGTCTCGTCCCGAGGCGAGGGCTACCCAAATGGCCATTGCAACTTTGTTTTCCACGATGATGGCCAACAAAGCCCCACGTACTTCGGAGTGAGCGGATGTGCATTATAATGGATTATATATATATTTTTTGTTTTTAATGTTCTATCGTTTTATATGTTGTTGTTTTAGAAGTGCTACTGTGACTCTTCCCTCGTGTAGTATATTTGATTTTGATTTGGTTTTGTCATTTCTTTATGTTGTCACATGTGTGTATGTTTTTTAAAAGGCTATAAATATTTTGTATATATATATTTTTACATATAAATGTCACTATGATATGTAATTATATTTCGCAATATAGGTGGTGGTTTCATCACATTTGGAATTTTGGTTTTCACTGTGTTGGCGTTATTTCGGCTTCTTGTGGGCTCTTAAATTATTCAATACTGAATTTGGTTTTATTATTATGATGTTCGCTTTGTTTGTGCTATGTAATTGTTGGATTCTGTGTTATGAATAAGAACATGTTTATTGACTTACTCCGTTGCCCCACTATACACTTGAATTCATCGTCAAATAATTTTATGGACATTCATCAATTTCATTCCATTGACGACCTAATGTCAAAGGTATGCAACATGCAATTGTCATCTTATCTAAACTCCCTACTAGCTTTTGAAAACTAATAATTTCATTAACACCAAAATGTATAGATTTGTCTAATAAAAAACTAGACAATAATATGCATGACATTTAGCATCACTAAGGTTTAATGTGGGTAGAGCAATATCATCCATATCTACTGAATGTAGATCAACATTAAGATCAAAGCCTTGTGCATAGTTGATTCCCAAAGTAGCATCCATCAACTCATCAATACTCAATTCTAGCTCAATAATCTCTTCCCCTTCCATCTGAATGTAAGTCTCGATTTAGGGTTTAGGCATCACCCACTCGCAACTTTTCAATCAGAGCACCAAGTTTGTGTGATTCTTCTTGCATTCTAATCTTCTCCCTTTTATCAACTAGGGAAAAATCAACATTCTATGTTGCAGGTAATATACGTGCTATCCTCCAATAATTCCTAATTATATGTGCATCCAACTCACTTCATACTCCATAACTCCACATGATAACATGTCTGATGTTGGGCAGCACTTTCCTTATGTCCTTCAATGTAGCATCATCATACCTTGATAAAACCCACTGCAAAAGTTTTTTCTTGTACTAAATTTTGAAAGATGTTATTATACCTTGATCCAAAGGTTGAACTACGCTTATAACATTGGGAGTAAAGAATACCAAATTCATGTTGCTCAATTCCAAGGTTCAAAAACCACAAGACTTACCAACTTTGGCAGAGCTAAGAACATGTGAAGATGCATTATCCAAAATCATAATCACCTTTCAATTTTGGCCTTTGAATTGATTGTTGAACTACAAAATGCAAGCTTCAAATATATCCCCCTTCATCCAAGCTGTTTTATTTGAGTGCCACCAAATATACCCATGAGGCTGCCACCTTCCAAAACATTGTGGTTGCTTAGACATATAAATCACAAGCAATTTCAACTTATCAGTCCCAATTGAATTGATAGCAAGAGCAAGTGTTACACGTTTCCTCTATAACTTCCGACCCTTCACCTTCCCTTATGCTAATGTTTTATTAGGATGTGCTCTAAAATACAATCCAATCTCATCTATGTTGCAAACATCTTCATGCTCATAATCTGACAAAAGAATAGGAAGGAGGCCACTGTAACCCTAACCAAGTTCATTCTACACTAGTAATCCTAATTATCATTAAGTTCCCAATGATAAGTGAGGTTCCCTAGTAGTTCCCAAGTGAAAATGGATGTATTTTAGATGTACATAATATAGATGAAAGGAAATTTAGCATTGATTACCTCTTCAATATAACAAAACGGAGATTCTAAATGTCGTATTATCGAGTGTCGTAGTCGTATAAAAGAGGGAGTTTTAAACTACAAACGCCAACGCTTTTAAACAATTGTTTTATCTTTACATGCATTCATATGAGTACAGTTAAAGTAATTATCATGGTACATGATTTATTATATGTTTGGGTCATGAAAGTGGACATGTGGGGGACGAGTCTCACTTGGCCCCCGCCTTCCCAATGGTAAATGTCAATATTCAAATTAACAACTTATAAATATTCATCATAAGTTTCTCACATACATTGCCAATTCAACAAGAAAACAAAACAAGATAACAAATTAATGAGAACTGAATAATACATATATACATATTTATTTATTTATGCAAAACACAAAACACAAAACACAAGATATAATTTAAGTGTCACCACTATGGTATAGCTAGAAAATCTGTATATAAAAGCTTGCGCAGTGCCTCACCCGCAAGGGTTGCTTGGCGACCCTCACGATGCCTAGGCAATTGCCGGGCCAACCCAATGTGGGGATCGATGCAAACCCCTACACCATCACAAAGCTCCCCAACCTCCATTAGTTGGCAAAAGTTGTGCAACACTCAACATGCAGCGACGACCTTCGGAAGCCGAAGAACAGAACAATTTGCGCGCTTTAGTATCCTCCACCTACCCTTCAACAAACCGAAGGCATTCTCAACAAGTACACGTCCAGAGTTCATCTGCAGGTCGAAGCGGATTTTGTCAACGTTGCCATCCGCAGGCTTGAAATTCCGCAACATATATTCACGACTAGGGTAACCTGCATCTGCAAGAAGATACGGCCGCACCCTCGTACCTCGGACCAAAACCACAGGCTCCTGTAGTATGTTGCGGTCCACAAGCTGCGCATACAAAGACGAAACCTTCAGTGCGCCACTGTCAGCCGTACCACACGGCATCATACAACACACACTCCAAAACAAGAGGTCAGCATCACAAACGCCTTGGAGGACGACGGAGTTGAACCCCTTTCGTGCGCAATAGAAGTCCGCCGGAACGTTCGTATCGCGTCGACTTGGCTTCATTTCCATGGGAATGTGGGTGCCGTCGATAGAGCCAGCCACGTTGGGAAGCCCGCACACATACTGGAATCTATCGACAATATGCTGTAATCGTGGTCCATGAGGTATAGATATATATTTAGCAAAAAGTTTGTGCTCATCAGATAAAACGCCAACAACTAGATCGACGTACTTACGGATGGTGGACGCTCCGACTCCGAATCTATCGGCCAACAATCTGGCACTTAAACCATGAGCCAGACGGAACACAACTATACCCACAATCATATCTACAGGCAGGGGCTCTCGTACGAACATAAGAGCTTCGGGTCTAATCCAAGGTTCAATTTCTGTGACAAGGAATCGAAATGCCACATAAGGCATTCGATATGCTAGTTTGTATTTGTCGTCACGGAATTTCGTGCTTGTTTGCCAAGCATTGCCCTCGATCTCTTGCCAATGTGTGCACTGGCGAGGCTCCTTCCACCATTCACGTCCGGGACCCCTTATTGTGTGCGCAACCATCGACAAAATTATGGACAGCACCCGAGACGCGAGAGATGTCTCGGAGACAGTGCAAACTCCGTCGAGAGTCCGCAACCTCTTCGTGCGCCGAACAAGACTTGTATCCACATCCACGATTAAAAAAAACATACAAAAAAACATTACAATGTCCATATCATCCATCTCGATTAAATTGATCCAAAACCCACAAATTAATCCCGGGGAAAACACAACAAATTGAAGTCGTGTTTGTGAAAAAAAATCTAAAGCTTCAAACTCTTGAAACGCCCCTGGTCCTTAAGCTTCAACAAACAAATTTTTTTAAGAGAAAACAAAAAAAACCTTAACCTCAAAAGTTACGGGGGCCCAGCCATCGCCATATGGCGGCCCAGGCTGTGCCGCCGCAGCCTTGTGCCCAGCTGGGCCGGCTGGTAGGAGCCCCCGTATCCCGGGGAGCGGGGCCCGCGGCTGTGGGAGGCTGCACTGGGCCGGCTGGGCACCACATGTGCCCAGCCCTTCTAGGACTCTAGGCAGGACCCCTACCCCACCGTCAAGTAACCATTTGTCTCTCCCCCAACTCTTGGGGCCAAGTAGACATTTTCCCTTAGCCGCTGGGCCTAGAAGGCCCCAGCAGCTTCAGAACCCCATAACTTCCTCATATAATCTTCGATTCTAACAATCGACCACTCCATCGTGATCTACATTTCACGTAGATCACGATGGACTACTCACTTGCCCCATTCGAGCAAGTACAGAGGAAGTTATGCCACTTTAAAGGTTCGCAGTCCCGGGAGCCACTCCCAGGCCACTGCTGGTCCAGGGCGCTGTCCCAGGACAACACCCCACTCAACTTGCCATATCTTCTAGCTAACACCTCCAAATGAGGTGTTCTAAAGCATTCTAGAATCGGCACGCCATAAGCTACGCATAGCTTATGGCCTCACCCTCATGCTCTTAGTCTCCGTGGGTGGGAGGCGTTCCCAACGCCCGGGGCCTTCACCCACACTAGGATCACTTGGGCCCTCTCACCAACAGCGCCACAAGTCCCGGGTGTCACTCCGGGGTCCCCCTTGTGCCCAAGGTGTTTCGGGCAATCCTTATGGAGAGGTACGTGACAACTAGATCCCTATACATACTAAAAAAACACTTCAACATCCATCTAGACTCCATAAACACCACCTTTTCTCTCATCAACTCCCCACTATCGAAAGACTGGTATATCACCCTACAACAAAGATCCAAGATAGAGACATTCCTTAAAAAAACATTCCTCCTTCAACGTTACCGATACTGGAATCAATCATGATTTAATTCAGATACAAGGAATGATGTGCTTAATCACACTTGTTTAGAATGACAAAGACCCTTTCAATGGTAAGTCACAAACATTATAACCTCAATGCTAATGAGGGTTTTGTAATATTTTTGACTTCTAAGTTAATTACATGCTTTATTGACGGTTTCACTTTGAAAATGAAATCCCAATCAATTACTTATTTACTCAATAAAAGTGAACATGTATATTGAATTTTGGACCTTGAAGATGAAGTGCACTCAATATGGGTTATATAGACAAGCGGCCTTCAAAAATGCAAGGGCAATTTTATTTTTCGAAGTTGGGTAGAGCGGGCAGGGAGCATGGGCTTCATCTGGGCAATGAAGGAGGCGGCCCGGGGCAGGGCCCAACCCTGGGTAGATGTGATGTAGCCCGGGGCCATCCCTCATTCACACCAACTTCCGGCCGGCATCTCCTCAAGTGTAGTGTGAACACATGTGACCGGACCCGCAACCAAATGCTATTTCAATGAATTTCTATTCATGCGGGTCCTCACACATGATAAAATAGAATAAACCAACGGTTGTGAATGTTCGGAGTGCCATGGTCTCATGGTTTTGTGTTAGGCCTACCTCCAAGAGGTGGTTCTTGAAAATAGTCCAAATGACCATGAAACATGATCCATTCAATGCCATGTGGAAATCCATGTAGACTTTACATCCATCGTGCATTCACATACTCCATTGGTCCCTCAAGCGTAGTGTGAAGCGAACTTGGACTGGCTCCACCTTTTCCACCAATGAGAGTGCTTGAAGTGTAATGGTCACGGTCTCTCAGTCTCGTGTGTGGAGTGGCCCTTAGCAAGAGCTAACATTAGCTAGAGCTAACACTAGCTAGGGACAACAAAACCAACCTCATCTTCTAGGGCTCTCTCTCTCTCTCCCAAACTGTGCATGGCAGAAGGGGTTTAACTTAAGTATACTAGGTATGTGCTTGAAGTAAGGATAGTAGGGTTTGAACAACCCATGCAGATAAATAAATAAGACTCAACATTATTTAAGTGAACCATAACATTATTCAGACCCATGATAATGTTCTGTGGGACTGACAATATTCCAAGGAATATTCTCAGTATTTTCATATTCAATCTGAATGTGACGAATATTCCCAGGAATACTGTCAGTCCCACATAACACTGTCATGGGTTTGAACAATGTTATGACTGGCACTGTGACCACACAATTGTTAATCTAACACTTCTCTCTACCACTCCTTGGTATTGAGAACCCCTAAATTGTAGTGCGGCTAGGGTCTTAAGCATTGTTTAACCTTGTGAAGAATTCAAGCTTTCATGTTGAATACTTCAAGTGTAAAGTGGACTTGGATGAACATGTGTGTGTGTGAGAGCATCCTTCCTTCAAGCTCTCAACTTCTCTAAGGCAATAACGCCTTAAAGTAACACATGCACTAGAAGAAATCGTGTCCATTTCAACCCTAGGCCATCGCGACTCGCACCAAGAAAATGCATAAACAATTCAATTGGTAGGCAACCGGAAGGTACCCGTGGTGTACCCATGGAAGGTGCCCCCCGATTCCCAACCGAATTGATTTGTTTATGCATTTTCTTGGTTTAGTCTTGATGGCCTAGTCGAAAGGAGGGTTGAAATGGACAAGATTTCTTCTACTGATGTCCAATAGTGACACCTACTTTGGGTCTCTAACATGAAGCTACACTAAATGTGATATTTAGTGTCATATGGTATTTTATGTCACTATGACGCCTTTTCAGATGACACTTCTTATGAATAAGTGAACAAATATTGTCATGGATGATTAAAACCCTACTTTCTCTTGTCAGCAACTTGTGATGAAATATTGTCATGGATGATTAAAATTTGGATGAAAAATCACTTGGTAAGTGACAATAATTGCAACATTGTAAATCTATAAGGCTGGGGCAAAACAACCCGTACACTGGTTTCTTGGAGGCAAGGGTTTAGGCATCCAACAAGGAACAAGTGTATGGGTTGGTTCGCCCAAATCAATCTATAATCCCCAAAAAAATTTACAAGGAATGACAAATAATATTGGGTTAACATTTAGTGTTGGTGACACTAAACCGCACTTTACCATTAGTATTGAGCAAGACAATTAGAATTGATGACACTAAATATCATATTTAGTGTAGCTAGCTTGTTCACCGCATGCCTCCCGGACTACTTGAAGCTTCTCAATTTGTGCCAAAAAACAAGCTTCTTGAAACTATGTGAGTGGAGCACTTGGAGCACAAGGGAGGATGCACACATGAATAGGCCCCTTCCCTACTTAGGATTGAAAGGTTCAAATCAAAGCCGACCTTTTGGATTTTGCCTTGCACTCATACAAACTCTGTTTGCGCTAAGCTATAGTTTCTTCAATCCGCCTCATGTTCGCTAATCTACAATATTTTTCTACAATTATTTTGACACTTCTAATGATCTAAAATTTGCAAGAAACTCTAATTTTGACACTTGAAGGCGGGACCTAACGGCTATATAAAAAACGAAGCATCCCTCATTCACGCCAACTTACGGCTGGCATCTCCTCTCTCTATATATACGGGGCATAGTGCGCAACGCTTAATACTCTAGAATAATAATGCTAGCACCACTCAGATGCTATATGAAGTTGCGTATTCTGTGAAAGTGAGCTAGATAACGAGGTCGCTGCATTACAGATGGTCACGAAATAGAGCACCCTTTTAGGTGTTATTTTGACTAGTATGATGTTCATGAGTATGGAAACTCGGAAACGGCATTGGTATACAAAGCTTTCCAGCATGGCACTGATCGAGAATATATACATTATACTGTTGGGAGTGTACAAATCAAACATTGTGTAAGTAACTTATGCCGAAAGTATATATATATATATATAGAGAGAGAGAGAGAGAGAATCTCGTCCATCCACCATATAAGCTTGGAAATAGTATGTAGCCTTCAATGGTTATACTTTCTAGTTGATTTGACACTAGAATTAGCTTCAAAGATCCCAAATTAGTGTAGTCCAAGTCATTTGAGATAGATCGGTCGCAAACTTTGTAAAGGGGACCAAGTTTTCATGTTGGATGGATGAAATGTATGCTCGTATGCTCGAATTCTCTCTCCCCCTAAAAGTCTACCTAGTAGGAGAGCACTTTGTATATGAAGGTTGGAAGAATTGCAGTGTCTAAGGTATGTGGGTCTTATGTGGTCACTCTTCTTAACATGTAGAGGTCTGAAAGGTCATGTTTGGGCCTCAAGATGTCATACGAAAGGGTTTGAGGTTTTTGAGATTTTTAGTTTAGAATGTCAAACATGACCCTATCTAAAATGACTACATTCACCGTATGCACCATTCTAATTGGAACGTACATATATGCATAATGAATTATTAGGGACAATTGAGCTTGTATGAATGACCTAGACTCATACTCATACCATGTATATCTAGTCACTGTTATCACACATGGCTTTATTTTCACTTCCTTTTTTTAAAACGTTTCACTCAAAACTGGATTCATTGCCATAGATCACATTAACTATTACTTCACAACTTGTTGGATGTTTGCACAAATCATCACGTATCCCGTATTAAAAGCACCCCGGTCTTTTGAGAGCTGATTAGACACCTATATTCGAGTTGTATGACAAGGCTTGTAGTTGAGCGTGACTCGACTTGGAAGGGACACAACAAAACGACATATGTTAGGACCACTGCCTTATAAGGTCAATTAGTTGATTTTAGTACTCACAATGTTGTCATTCCCCGTCATTCTTTGCTTTGGACATGCATCAATATCCCGTCAATGTTGATGGAGGCTCTCTCTCTCTCTCTCAACCTTGCATGCATCACTACATGTAGCTCATATCTTCGCATGCAAGGGACAATTGTGCACCATACAAGTGTATTATGTGCCCTAAGGCGAGGGCACCCATTTTGAATCACGACCCTACAATGAGTTCCAATATACAGGTACATGTCCCAAGAGAAAACTATCACGGAAATCATCTATGACTTTAGTCATTCATGTCATAGATTTGTATGATATTCAATCATCTCCATGAAAAGTAGCTCAATTCTCATGTTCCTTGTTGAAATTTACTCATGTGATTCATATTTGTTATCAAGCCTTTGCATGATATGTTGAAAATCCCAAAAACAACCCATACTAGGCGCACTCACTGAAACAACACCCCTCATAGATTCTTATTCTTATTCTTATTTTATTTTGTAGCAACACACCATCCAATTACATGTTTGAACAAACTCTCTTAATTTGATTTTAGTGCTAAACTAAAATTGCATGTGGTAACTATGTTTAATATTATCCTTTCAAGCATATGAGAATAGTAACTATTATATATTATATTATATATATTTATATAAGGTCTTGTTGGTAATTGAATGAGGATTTCAATATATATTAGCATGTCATTTTTGGACATCATATGAAATTAGATCAATGGAATCCAAATGTAGAAGTAATTAACTACAAACTCGTACAATTTTTTTTTTGTAAGTGAACTCTCCTCATTGGGTTCATCATCCATGATGGGTAAAATTACATGGCAAACAAAAGCTATGGCAAACCTTCTCCTATGTCTCGAATGCTAGGTGGGTGGTTGGGTATATTTTAACCCACAACAATCCAACATCAGGCCGTTGAACATTTTTGTGGCACCGCGGGGACTCAAACTTGGACCAATGGCATCCAAGTCAATGCACTTGTGCATCTTACTATGAAACTCTACCAACCAACCAACCAACCTACAACCTCTAAAAGGTAAGGTGGTTTCCTAGGCAACCTAAGCTAGACATGATAAAATGTTCTTGTGAAGTCCGCCTACTACAAGAAACCTAATATATAAGTATATTGCTTTTGGAATTGACACCATGACGAACTTGGCGAAATCCATGGTGGTCCCAAAGGTGACAAACAATCACTAAAATCACTTGAAGTTTTCATAGTAGCATAACATTATACAACTCATCGGTCGTGTTTCGTGGGATCGTGTATCAAATGAGTGTGCTTCTCCTATAATTTTAGATTTTCCTGTTTATGGGGAGCACTCAAGCTGTGTATTGTGAACTTTTCGGCAAACAACTATAAATTATAAGAGTTGTTTTTACCTGCAACCTCTTTCTTTGGACAGAGACCGTCATGCAATTTCTTTTTAATGTTATGAGATGTGATGTTTTGTAAATGATCACAAACTTCGGTTGTTTTATAACAGGGGTTAAGGTTGAATGAACTTTTAAAAGAGAGCGTGTTGTAGTACCTATTATGGACAACAAACCGTAGGCACCTACTTTTAATGTAAAAATTATGTAGTTGTGGACACAATGCATGTGCATATGATGTCATTCCAAGGACCAAGGATTGCTTGAAGGAATAATAGTCAAGAATCGACATTTGCACAACTTTATCCATTTTTGATGGCCCTACATAACACAAACAACCCACCCAACATACATAATTTCAAGGCTCACTAAGGGCCAATTTAGATTATAGTAAAGAAGTGCATTGGTTGGTCAAGAATTTCAGTCCAAGACAAGGTTATCTGAGGTAACAATTGGTATGGCGGACAAGATGCAAAACAATACAAAAATGCCTCAAGTTGGAGTTCTTTGGAGGCCAAGTTTCTTTTCAGAGGGTTTGAAATTGCCGAAGAAAATTGACCTCCGAAGAATTCCCCTAACAAAAAGTGTTGCCATGTTGGTAGCCATGTCATTTTTTCATTCCATGCTTGAAACTCTCCATTAGAAAAGTCTTGACTGTAGTGTAAACCCCAACTAGTAAAAAACCCATTTTGTAGCCATTCATATTGCTCCATTCCCCTAAAATTCTTGACCAATGCACTTCTTTACTGTAGTCTAAACCGGCCCTAATAAGAATGCATGTACATCACTCAAATTGAGTGATCTTGATGGCATCGGCTTCAACGATCACGTAAATACAAATGTATTAAAACTCTGAAAAATATCTATGTCATCTAGACCGGAGTGAAAGCCCCTGTTGGGGTGCAGTAGATATTTGTTATGGATAAACCCACCTCGTTTTCTAATACTTTTGGGGATTCCTTAATACGTAACACGAGGCGGGTCATTCGAAGTTTCCATTTCTATAGGACGAATAACACACTACCTAATAATAATACTACTACTTAGTACATGGATTCTAACTTACCGAGCGAGAAGAACATTTCGAGAACCCCAAGGCGATCGTCAAAATTCCCGAATACGGCTCTCGATGAAATCATCGCCATTTGGAACCCCGCAACAATAGAGAACAAAGCTCCCTCAGAACCTACTTTCATCATGAAAAGGAGCACCAATAAGAGTATCCGGAAGAGATAGAGAATTTAACGCCTTTGTACTTGAAATTCACACTAGTAGCCAAACGGACGCTCGGTCAAAGTGGGTAGTATAGTAGCAACATGTGATATATTTTAATTTTTTTTAAATTTTTAGTCTTCTATATTCTATGAAATTCGAGAACCTCAAGTTCATCCGGTGAATGTTGTAATTATCAATGGACCAATAAGATAATAGCAAGAAACTAATAATAATAGAATAATAGAATATATGAAGAATTGACTAGTAAGTCACTTATTCCTGAAAGCCAGTGATCGTACACTGCGCTTTTCAGCTGGCTACTCAGACTGCTCAGGTCTTGGCTCCCAATCTTGTAGAATATGAACATTCAAAGATCTCGAAAATGATTATATTGTCTTAAGAATCTACAACTGTTTTAAGAATCTACAACATTTTTAGATATCGATGATGGAGATGATACATTCCAGGGCAAACTGGAGGGTATGAGATCTGCACGACACAGGCGACGAGCTCAGTGTCGAGAATCTACAAATTTAACTAGATTACCTTACATAGGATCTACCTTTAAGTAGACCTGTGCGACGTCATAATGTACGTTGGGGCTTAGATCTTGGGATCGTTCGACCGGTACGAGGTCGTGGCGAGAGTCTACGGGTTCTGTAGATTTCATGAAAATATACCTGAAGGTAGATCTGGCCTGGATGAAATGTACGTATCGGGCTAGATATTGGGAGCATTCGAACGGTACGAGAGCTTGGTTGTTTGGTAGTGTCGGGGAAGCCTCCGACCTAAGCGTTCTTTCTCGTGGACGAAATGTGTCGTGGAACCTGCACCACGACGATATTCGATTTTAAGTTCTGCCATTTAGTTGATTGATCGGGGAAAGTACCGGTTTGCACAGACACGGATTCCTATCTTGTGGTGGAGCTTGCGAGACTGAAGCTTGACTCATGTCGTTTTTCGGTTGGAAGTTTTTGATCATCCAAAATCTCATTCGGGATTGAGAACCGGCAGTGCTGTGTGTTACGGTTGCTCACCAGGGGGGAGGAAGAGGAGTCTCGTGTTTTCCGTGTATTTTATGGCGGCTGGTCTCGAAGTTTGAGAGCATCTTTTTTGTTGTGCGGTTTTTCTTGATTGATCAGACCGGGTTTCTGCAGCTCGAGAGTCCTATTCCATAGCTCGAGGCTGTAAGTGTGTAGTAGGAGTGTGTGTGAGAGTGAGGTCATTTATTATTGGAACTCGAGTTTGCGCATCGGAATCTTGTTGAGGGAGTCCGAAGTGGCTGTGAAGCTTTGGTCACAGAGGACTCGTACTCCGCCCCTTTTTTGGTGTAAAAATACGGCCACTATTGTGCGTCGAAGATCGACAATCTGCCGGTTGCATCTGGCAGCATGCTCCATCTCTGGAGTGAATTATTCGGCAGTAGAAGGTACTCTTCTACTTGTGTCACGATTCATATCAGCTGCTTGCTTTGTAAGGAAGGCAGCCTAATGAAGACTACCTGTCGTGCAGCTTGAGAGCTTGGACATGGTTCAGAAGAGCTACAGTATAGTTGTTGGCGAATAGTTGGATAGAAAATGTCGAATTAAGAGATCGTTGAGCGCCCCCTCGTAGAACTAACCGTGAGAGATATCTAAGGTGGATTCTTGCTAACAAAGCTTGTGCCACCTCAAATTGATTGAGAGATCATTTTGTTTTAGTTCTTAGAGAGCATTTCTCACCTATCTACTCGTTGCACTTGCAAGGTTAATTAAGATCTTGATATAATTAAGCGCGAGAGTTATCTCAGGAGAATTCCTGCTAACAGGGCTTGTGGAACTTCAGATTGATTGAGATCTCATTTTGTTTTGATTCTTAGAGAGCATTTCTTAACTATCTACTTGTTGTACTTGCAAGGTTAATCTAATTCGTAGGCCAGGGCGCCCTGATCCTCCATTAATGAAGGCAGCCTAATGGAGACTATCTGTAGTGCAGCTTGAGAGCTTGGACATGGTTCAGAAGAGCTACAATATAGTTGTTGAACGAATAGCTGGATAGAAAATGCCGAAATAGGATCGTTAAGGGCCCTCATATAACTAAGCGTGAGAGTTGTTTAAGGAAAGAATTCTTGCTAACGAAACTTGTGGAACCTCAAATTGATTGCAAGATCTTTTTGTTCTAGTTCTTAGAGAGCATTTCTTAACTATCTACTTGTTGTACTTGCAAGGTTAATCTAATTCGTAGTCCATGGCGCCCTGATCCTCCATTAAGCTTCCACAGTGACTAGGCCATTGCGTTCTTGCTACAGTCAGCAATGCTATAGCGGTAATCTAGGCCCTTTGCAAGCATGTTGTCTCCTTGTGAGCGACTATATGAACCTTGCTTAAGGTAGTGACGAAGCTTGAGAGGCGATCGTTTCTCTGGACCAAGAATCTTGAGAGCACCATGGTATACGAAGTACTTGAAGTCGAGATGGCGCATCACTTTTTTGAGTTGGACTGTACATTGAAGTAATCTCTGAGGGGATATCTATATTCCACAGTAAGCTCAGTACATGCCAGTGCATTCTTCCAAAATTGGTACTGATGCTTCTGGATGGCTTATTGATCACCAGTAGTCCGGTGGAGCTTAGATTTTCAAAGAGTTAGAGACAACATGACTCCAACTTCCTCTTCGGTTATGTAAAGAGAAATCTTAGTCTGTAGCGGATTTTTCCGTTTTAAAGATCTCGAACAACTTTTCTGGAGTCTTGCTCATTAAACATTATGCCTTCTTTTCGCCCGCTCTATAAGGCGTCCTCCTTACCACTTGGCAGAGATAATCGATCAGCTCGAAGAGCATACGGACGGGAAGATATGAGAAAAAAATTCTTCAGAAGGAACACACTGCCAGAGATTGAAGAAGAAGGCCTTACAATTCCGTTACGGCGTGGAGCATCGTATCCGTGCTATGCTACACATCCTCAAGATTTGCGAAAGTCTCATGACCTGGAAGCAGGACCTGATACTCCTCATCATGATCACCAGTTGCATTCAAATGTTGAGATGGCAGCTGCTCTGGTTGATCAGGTAAAGCCCCAACCATCCGCTCCTTTGGAATCTTCGGTTAGAATTTTGTTATGAGGTTCCTTGAAATTTTAATCGAGCCAGATTTTGAGTGGCTTCCACAAGCATATTCCTATTTTCTGTAATCCCACGATCACTTGTTTTCAGTATTTAGACGAAGCTGGACATGTCTTTCTTGGAATTGGAATGGTGTTTACACAGACCGAACTTCTTCAGTTGCAGCCTATTTAGGGCCACGAACAAAGTTTGGGTTGCAAATTCAACTTTCCATTATTCATTCACACGCTTTCTCCCTTAAGGTGGATCCATTAGGATGATAATAATTCCTCGTGGTTTACTTGTCCAGCGATAATTCTTGCTTTTTGAACATCCACAGAAAACGTGCACACTTGAAATGACCCCTCAAAATTGCCCGGACTGGGAACATGTCCACTAATGTTCCTTCGCATTTATATGCTTTGTTTCCTTCTGTTGGCTATGTGTACAAAGGGGACATGATCATCTGTCATTAACGATTTCATACTATGAAGATTGGTTGTCTATAGCCAATTGATTATACTTGATGGTAAATTGACCAAAAAGCGATTGATAATCTGCAGGCAATGAAAGGCCGGTACCTGCCGTTGGCTGTCGTTTACCATAAAGATTATGAAAGTGCAAAGCGCGCCTTTCTTATCTACCATCAGCTCTCTGCTGCGAGGAGCATTGTATTTGCTATTCTCATGTTATTACCATTCTTTGAGGTATGCGCAATCTTTTTGCAAGGACACTGTGGGGTAAGCAGGTAGAGTAGGCAAGTCACTGACCAAATATTTAGCAGGTGGCGTTTCAGAGTATTGCAGGCAAATGCTAATGAATTTCATGAATTATCGTGCATTCCGATTTACCATGAGCTTAATGCCTACGCGGAGGCGAATAAAGGCCCTAGGCTAATAAACCAAACGATGGTATAGCAATGAAGTATCCTAACATCGCATCTGTGGGTACTTAGGTTCCAGCTTGGTGCGATGGACAATTACCAAACCCGTGTGGCGATCCGAACAGATTTCTTCTCAGTGGCTTGCCGTATATCCAACCCTGGTTGTCCGTTTTGATTCAGGTAAGTTGGATAAGTTGCCTTTTATGAACTTATTTTGGTGACGAGTGTGCTTTCTAAAAGGAACGAATATTCCTGAGACGCTTTCCGAAGGAACACGCCCTTCATTTCTTTCGCTATTATAATCCTCCACACCTTAAAATTGTGTCATCCATACGTAGTGTTTATCTGCGTTGATTTGCGTCCTTGTAAGCTTGACACGTTTATGTCTGGCAGGCAATGTGTGTACTGTTACTAGCGTGGTCAGTCGGATTGCAATGGTACTATATGGGCTCTAGGTTTTGGCAGAACCAAAATGCCGTGTACAAGGTAAAAACTCTCTCCTGGTGCTTAACATATTAACCTCGTGCCGAAATGAGTTGTCGTCGAAGACGTAGTTTGCATGACTTATCCTAACTTAATAATCCAGACCTTGTTGCAATTTCTGCAACTGGGAGAATCTGTTCTTTGACCTATTGCTCAGAAGTCTTGACGCATGAGTCTGATTGAACATGTTGGTGGACAGGTGCTCCTGCTCGCAGCAATGTTTTTGGCTATTACTTCATCTACTTTGGCTGTGACAAAACACCAAGGCGTTATACTCTCGATGTATCTACGTGTCCTCATCCCCATCGTTTTCAGCAAGTATGGTTAACAATACTCTAACCACCATGCGTACATTTGAAAGGAAGAAAGGGTTTGTTGTAATTGGTCGATGGATCTTCTTAGGCCCCATATTGTGCTTTAAAGGGCAATTAACGTTGTCATTGTGAGAGTAAGTATCTCTTGATCTTTCAGAATGGGGAGTTTGAGGGTTTTCGTTACAGCACTCAACTCTTTGATTGTTGTGCTGTGACAGAGCCATACGTGGTTGCTTCCGCATGACCCTGCTCATCTTGCACACATTCATGGACATCGGAGTAATGTCACATCCTTCCTCTGAGAAATTGCTGGTTGTAGGCTTGCATTTTATTTGTTACTAGCTACTTGTTAGCCATGAAGTAAAGTCAAAGGGTTGAATATCGAAGGCTGTCGAAACATGTACAAATCATGGGACTAACTTATATAAATAAATTGTAGGAGGAGGTCGCTCTAGAATTACACATGATAGCGAAACTCTTGTGGATTTGCCAGTCAGTTTTTTTTCAGTAGTCGGACACCTTCATACGAAAAAGTGTAAAAAATTGCATTTATGCGCAAAAATGGGGAATTGGAACGAGTCTGACGTAGTCATTGTATGCACAGGTCTTGGTGGTAGTATTTGTGTTGCTCTCCGCTTGGCTTGGAACAACTCTATTCTCAGAGGTCACCCCTGAGTTCAAGGACTTCAACACTGCACTACTGAATCTGTTTGTTCTGCTGACCACTGCAAACAACCCAACTGTTTGGACTACAGCTTACCAAGCAAATCGATTCGCATTCTTCTTCTTCTTCAGCTACTTGATCGTGGGCGTCTTCTTTTTGATGAATCTGGCATTTTCTGTAATATATAGCAACTATAAGGCTCAGGTAAGTCTGGCCTTCAGATGTGGTTTGTCAGTTTTTAACAAGGTTCATTGGAACATATGAAATGGATATAACAGCAGGTGAAATTGTCCCTCACACATGTGAACAAAGTTTGCTACCCCTCTATTATATGCCATAGATAATTTTAAAAATCATAATATTTTTTCTACATATACATAACCATTGATAATATCTTTTGTATATTTTTTTGATATTTTTTGAAATTGTTTTAGTTCAATTCTGCGTCATTCTAGTTAGAAACAATATGTTTTATAAAAAAAAAGATCATCAAATTTGGTGACCTTTTTTTACTATGTAATAGATACCGTGTATATCTACTCATGAAAAAAATTTGATAAAACTTAGAAAAAGTAGATTTTTTTTGTTCGCATGTGGTGTTCAACTTGATAATGGAGTGCACCCCCCGGGTTCTCAGATGGTTAAGTAGATATCAATGTTAAAGCAGCAGTCGTGACGACATTATATCTGAGTTTTGCAGATGGCTGTGGAAGTAGCGAAGCGAATCACAGCTAGACAAGGGAATCTAAGAGCAGCTTTCAGTCTTCTGGATACTCGCCGTCAAGAGTGGATAGATGGTGCTACAATGATTGCTCTCTTCCTTGCAATCGGGCGGTACAGGTGGGTGATCATTTCCAACAAGCTCTCGTGGTGGTAGACAAAGGGAAAGTTCAGCCCTTTTTGTGCAATTGCAGGATGTACATCATCTTATTTTATGCATGTCTGCTGTAAATTGATACGCAAGTATGTCTATTTATGCAGTACTAAGAGCAAAAGTTTACTCTCCACGATTAAAATTGCAAACGAGCACATACCTGATGTTCGAGCACGGACAAGCCGCCTCTTTTTGGCCCTCAACAAGAGGGGTGATTTCAAGATTTGGTCTGATGAATTTGAGGAGCTTTGTGACGTTATTGCTAAAGAGGTCGAGAGGCCAGTAGACCTCAGGATGATTCGGCGTGCCAACAGCAGGATGCAAATTGTCAATCATCCAGTCTACGCTTATGTTTTATGGGCATTCACTCTTGGATCTCTTGCTGCAGCAATCACGGAGCTCAATGTAAGCTACTGCACACTCTTATGGTTTTCCTATTTGTTTGTAGTGTTGTTTTTAGCGTTGCCAGATCTGAGATCTGCTGTCTTCTGCCTCAGTTCATACTCTGACAAACAATGGGTATCGTTATTCAGCAGATAGGTAATATGGATCTTTGGGGTCTGCAGCTATTATATCCAATAGCCAGGCTACAGATAATGTTTACTGGTCCATGAGTGACTGATAAAATTCTTGCTCAAGCATACTCTTACTGATTGCACAATGATTCTGCAGGTGGCTATTGGTACTGCTGATATGATGCTCCTCAGTCTGGAGTTCTTATTTGGTATGATTAATCATATGTTCCCTAAGACTAGTTTCGTGAAGTTTAATAACAGAGTTATCCCAGTCCTCCAGGAATATAAATAGGCAAGTCCCTAGGAGTCCAGTCTTTTGCCACCATTATTCTCGATGAGAATACACCTTTGTCCTACCTTTAGAACTTAAATTAGATAATTGATCAGACTATTCACACCTCGAGTCTATACTGGCTGAGACAAAGGTCGGACACAATAATCTTCATGATTAGGTCTTTTGTTATTTATAGTGAAGGACTTCATCATGTCTAGAATTCTTTATTGATAAGATCCTCATTTGAGTTTCAAACTCTGAAGCTACTGGGTTGATTGCAGGCTGGATATTTGCAATGGATGCACTCTTGAAGTTGTCTTTACAAGGATGGAAGCTGTACTGGAGCAAAACATTGAACAAATTTGACTTCATAACCACGCTACTCATTGTGGCGTTGCATTTTTTCTCATTTTTTCACTCCGACGTTCGCCACTGGTACTTGAACTTCCACAGATATCTTATTGTTGCTTCTTAGGCCTTGATTTGAACTTTTATAAATTTTTCAGGACGTGTTGAAAGTTATAAGTTCTATTATACTAGTAGCTCATCGGCTTCAACAACTTTCATACTGGAATACTAAGTAAATTTCTAGTTCTAGATCGGCATTCTTATAGAATATACTTTTCATGACATTCCTATAACTTACAACAGTGTCCTAATTTTTAAACATATCTTGATTTCATTTCATTTTCATTGTAGCTGATGTGGTACTGATGGTATTTCCCACCTCATAATCCTTCAAAGGCATCCCCCATTTGCAAGTTGGAGACAGCATTTCAGTAAGCGACTTTTGATTAGCATCACAACCCACAAGTATTACTAATCCCTCATGGCTGATGCTTTCCTCCTGTTTCTTTTCAGGGTTTCATATCTCCTCATAGTGCGTGGATTCAGGACAATAGCACTGCTCTCTTTGATAACACGCTGGCGGCTGATGGCACAGACATTGGTTATTGTGATTCCGGCTACAGCGCCAATACTAGCACTCCAGTTTCTGGTGTGCTCTGTTTTCTCTCTCCTCGGAATGCACCTATTTGGGGGCCTCATCTACGAAGGTAATCCTGCACTTGCCGGCACCCTATATGTGAACCTAGGGTTCGAAACATTCAACTACAATGACTATGGATCAGCCATGGCGACGTCATTCAACTTGTGCGTTGTCAACAAGTGGTATGTCATCATGGACGGGTACGCAGCAGCCACAAATTGCAGATGGGTGCGGGGTTTCTTCATTGCATTCTGGGGGATTGCAGTTGTCTTTACATTGAATGTCGTGGTTGCTTTTTTCACGGAGGCTTTCACGAGCCAGATGGAGAAAGCGGAAAAGATGAGATCACGAGATGTTAGGCGCCATGCTGAAGAAGTGGCAGGAAGAAAAAGAGCAGAAGGGACCGTTCCTTTCCGAACTATGAGGTCACTATCCTACTATGACCTCTATGAAGATATCGTGAGAAAAACATGAATGAGACGCATACAATCTTTCCCCCGGAAGATGTTAAGCACTCACTTCAGAGGCGAGGTGGTGACGCAGTTCCCTGTCTGCACCATCGACTCCTTAGCACACTAAGTACCGCGGGAGAAGCGGAGGAGGAGTTTCATGCAGCACGGTCTCCGTAACTCATAAAGAAACAAACCATTCATAATCCTTTTTCCAGGACCTTTTTTCAGAAATGAGGCTCGAAACCACGCGAAGAATGCAACCATTGTGCAGGAAGCTGCTGCAGGAATTAGTGTAATTTTTCTCCGACCTTATAACCCCCCACAAATTGAGGCTTGTACTCTAGTTATAAGTTAAGATGCTGCAAGCAGAGTGAAGGATATCCATGATTACGAGGTACCTCATCTCTTCCATTACAGCATCAGCCTTTGGGGGGTTGCTTCGAATGATGTGAATGAACCCGTGAACAGATGTATACTATTATTTAGACAGTCTTGCAGATATTCTATGACAAAGATGGTATCGAACGACTCTGGCTGAAACTGCAGGGATTGATTTCGCAAGAGTGCACAGAGAGATATTACGACAAGAGCTGTGACTGGAGACTATTCAGGTATCCTAGACAAAAATATCTCTTCGATTAAGAGTTTTAGAAACTGAGCAATTTCTAGGATGTAGAGTAATGCTACAGGAGCTTGTATACTACACTCTGTATAACGTGAAGTTGGCAATTAGAATCCTTAGTAACCTCATGTTTGTGGTTGTGAGAAAGTTCACGGAATCCTGAGACTAGAATCGTTGCGTTGATGTTCTGAGTTGAAGTTTTCAACCTTGTGATACATAGAGCTCGATTGACTCCTGATGTTGTCCAACAACTGTATTTTACTTTTCCGATTTCCGATGGAGAACCGACCAATAAATAGTAGTCTTATTAGCATGCTTCCATAACATGTTTGGGAACATTTGGGGGCAAACATGTTTGTTGCATTTGAAGTGCTTGGAGAATACCCTTCAAGTTCACACTCGGAATATGTTCTTGACAGGCGCCCGTGTTGGTTATGCAACCATCCTTGACAACATTAACCCCTAAACGCTCAAACCTTCACATTCCATTCTCGGGCATTTCCAGCACCAGTGCTGAAAAATTCTGTCAAGTAGCAACATAGACTCTGTTTTTTTGAAATCCAACCGTATGGATGTAAACTAGATTATCATATGCTCATTTCTGAGAAAATTTGAAGTCAATCGGACCACATTTGCTAGGCTAGCTTGACATATGAACAAAGCCTTCATCCGAGTGGGCAGCTAGAGAAAATTATGAAAATTTTCAATTTCATGACCATTTCGGTCATGCTACAAATTTTAGAAAGTTGGTAACTTTGCCATAATGTGTAATGTGGATAACAAATGAGCTACTCCTAAAAATTTGGGGTTTTCTGAGCAAATTTAGATGAAGTCCGTCACCCTCAAAGTTGGAGGGGCCAAATGAGGTCATTTTGGGAGATTTCCCCTTTTTCATGGAGCAAGCAACATGTGCACTCATTTGTTTCCAAATACATATGGTCAAGTTGTGCACGGCCATCACCTTGTCCTAAGGGGGAAAAAAACAAAAAAAACAAAAAAAAACACCCAAATTGGGCATTGTAAGTGAAAGATATCGGCTCATAATTTTGGCTCCTACATTTGGGTAGCTCATGGAACTGACTCCCAAAAAAAGGAACGCCAACCTAACAAAAAATCCTACATGCTTGGAGTATGAGGTTTTTATATGTTATTTTGGCCCACATGGTAGTGGGCACCACCCTACACCAACAAATACCTTTCATCCATGTAGATTGTCACCTAGTGGGTCGCAAACCCCATTAGAATATTAGGTGGTGGCCCATTTTGGGTTGTATGAGCATTCAAGGGTTAACCCTTGAAGGACAATGGTTTTTTTGCACTATAACAGAGTGATTTTCCGCCTTCCTTTTGACCTCTTTGAAGAATGGTCAGAACTTCAACGCAAGCAAATAACTATTATTCGCCTCATGACAACCCAACACCATCAAATATCACATTTGATGATCTCAAGGAGGCTTTTCTCGCTAAGAGTGGAAATTCTTTCTGTTTCTTAGGGAAGAAACTAGATTACCTCCACCTTAAGGTTTTAATCAAATACAAATGTGGATCGTACTTGAAGCAACCATTGACACCACCATTGCTCGAGATCATTCTTGCGTACCGCACCTCAAATGATAGCCTTGCCATTGAAACTGGACGGTGGTCGATTGTCCCTATCTCTAGAGATAATTGATCATACCATTTGTGCTCTTATAATGTAGTTGAAAATGAGGCACACTTTGTGCTAGGGTGTCCCCTATATATCTCAATAGAGATAAGTTTCAACCACTATTTGCCAATGTAGTATGAAGGAGTCTTTCTTTCAATTGGACCATCAAGTCAATATTAGCCTCTATCTCACGGACGCTACCGCACTCCGCCACCCGCGTCACTAAGGCGTTGTGAATGAGCCTTGTGTTTTCGCAAGCATGGTGCATCCGGGCCATTGATCCACCAAGGCCCATCCAAGGGCCTTAGTGGTCCTAAGTGGCGGGGGGTGGGGGGGTGGTGCTTGCCACCAAGGCGGGGTGGGGTTGTGGGCCTCATGTCTTTTTTCGGGGAGGCCAACTTTAGGATCTTGTTGGGGCTAGGTGGCTAGGTGGCAAAGCGGGCTCGGTGGCTAGGCGGATTAGGCAGCTAGGTAGGCTTACTTCTAAGTGCTAGGCCTACTTACTAAATAACTAGTTTGTTAGGCTTACTTACTAGGTGGCTAGGCCTACTTACCAAATAATTGTAGTTGGTTAGGCTTACTTACTAGGTGGCTAGGCCCACTTACTAAATAACTAGTTGGTTAGGCTTACAACAAAGGACGACTAAGGCCCAAACCACACGGGAGGAAACTTGCATGAACGGCAGTGAGTTGGATGAATAGCATTGGTTCAAATGAGCAAGTGGTTGCCACATGAGAGGAAGTATGGGGAGTGGCAACAATGACTTTTTAGCTTTGGATTTTTCTTTGGGTTTAGGGTTGGGATCTACTTGGCAATAAAGTAGAGTGACATGGCACAATAAATGTAGTTCACAACTTCCAGGCACTAGTGCCCGGAATTCCACAGTTTAAGGAGAAAAACAAGGAAAAGGAGACTTTTCAAAAGCAAAGTGCCATGTTGGAGGAAGTTGTGAAACTTCCTCTGGCTCTCGTGTGGCATCAGCCTAAGGCTGGGTCAATTCTTTTACGTACTCACACATGGATTTACAACTTGAAAAGCAATGTGGGCGCTTCCAACTTCGCCCAACATTGTAAGGTAAATGGGTCTTAAACGGACATTTTCTTTTTGCACCCACTTCTTGTACTAGGATACTAGGATGCCAAACATGCAATTAGTGCGAGATGATTAGCAAATCCAATTTGTGCATGTAGCCACTTCCCTCATAACTTGAGGAGCTCATATGAATATTCTATTCACTATCAAAATGAATATTCTCTAAGTTAACACAAAGATCATTTAAGCATCCCCAATTATGAGAATATGGCTTTTCTTATAAAATGTGGTACATGTTGAGGATCGGTGGCACAAATAGATGCCCCTATGTGACCACAATGGATGAAGGGGTCTTTTACTAAGAAATTCTATAATACATGCAGTTGCCTTATGAGACCTTACACAATTTGGAAGATTCTATAAGAAAAGCCATATTCTCGTAATTGGGGATGTCTAAATGATCTTTGTGTTAACTTAGAGAATGTTCATTTTGATAGTGAATAGAATATTCATATAAGCTCCTCACGTTATGAGGGAAGTGGCTACATGCACAAATTGGATTTGCTAATCATCTCGCACTAATTGCATGTTTGGCATCCTAGTATCCTAGTACAAGAAGTGGGTGCAAAAAGAAAATGTTCGTTTAAGACCCGGTTACCTTACAATGTTGGGCGAAGTTGGAAGTGCCCACATTGCTTTCAAGTTGTAAATCCATGTGTGAGTACGTAAAAGAATTGACCCAGCCCTAGTCGTCCTTTGCCACTTAGCAAGTAAGCCTAACCAACTAGTTATTTAGTAAGTGGGCCTAGCCACCTAGTAAGTAAGCCTAACGAACTAGTTATTTAGTAAGTAGGCCTACCTAGCTGCCTAATCCGCCTAGCCACCGAGCCCGCTTTGCTACCTAGCCACCTAGCCCCAACAAGACCCTAAAGCTGGCCTCCCCGAAAAAAGACATGAGGCCCACGGCCCCACCCCGTCTTGATGGCAAACACCACCCCCGCCCCCACCAACCTTGGTGGCAAGCACCACCCCCCGCCACCTAGGACCACTAAGGCCCTTGGATGGGCCTTGGTGGATCAACGGCTCGGATGCACCATGCTTGTGAAAACACAAGGCTCATTCACAGCGCCTTAGTGACGTGGCTCCGCCACTCTAGGGAATTATTGGTCTAACACCATCTTGATGTACTTATACCATCACAACAACTGTAGCTACCAATATTTTGTTGTATTGCGACCAAGGTGTCAGTTAACTGGGCCATCTGTCCGGGCACTGACACACTCTTCTTTCTGTGCAACAAAACGCGTTGGTAATCTTTCAAGGAACCCAACATCTACAATTCCATTTCCTTATTCACTTTTTATGGTGCCAATGTAATGAAATTTACTCGCAGAGTCAATTACGAGAATAATATTTAGGAAGCCAATAGACACATCCCTGGTGGCATCATTATGAAAGATGTCTGCACGGAGATCCTCGGTCACAACGAACTTTGAACTCCGTTTTTCCTAGTTATTTTCAACAATCACCGTCCACCATCTGACCATCAGCGTCCTCATTAGCATCATAATCAATGTAGATAACTGCATATTATGGTATCCTAGCCTATGACCGAGAGCTACACATTGGTGAATTTTCACAATGACCTCTTCTATGGTAATGAACGATTTAAAATTTTTCATGCAAGGTAAAATGAAATATTTGTCTATTTCAAAAATTTGGAAATTTTTAAAATTAACGGGAACGCCACGGCCATTGACTAGGACAACATCAAGATCAACCCACTGTTCTCGTGAATAACCCTCACATGGTAGAAGGAAATCATCCTCTGCACTATCAATAAACCCAACAGGAACATCCAGACGAGAACTTCCAGTTACTATATCGTCGACTCCATTGGCAACACCACTTGTAGCTCCATGTTCCACGACAGATTCAAAATCGCTAGCAGAGGTTGATGGATCTGAAGACAACTCGAACGCACTATCACCGACGTCGGAATCCATGGCCACTACAAGAAAGCCAAATTAGGAGCATGTCAAAATATCCAATTAAGTATAGGTCCAAGTGTATATCATGGATAGCGTAAACACATATTATCAAGAAAAACACAATATGGGCAATAGTGGCTTTCATGGCGTGGAAACAAAGACACACGGGTATACGAACGCGCGTCCGTGTAACTCCATGTGACAACATTGTCATTGCAGACACAAACATCGGGTTTGCGGCCGCGCATCCGTAAACCTCTGCCTGTCCAGAGAGGTCAGTGCCAGGCGTAAAAGCTTTGGTAATCTATAGACGATAGGTTTACGGACGCGCGTCCATAAACCTCTGGCTGTCCATGGAGGTCATTGCCATGCGTAAAGGCTTTGATAACCTATAGACCATAGGTTTACGGATGCACATCCGTAAACCTCTTCCTGTCCAGAGAGGTCACTTCCAGGCGTAAAGGCTTTGGTAACCTATAGACCATAGGTTTACGGACGCGCGTCCGTAAACTTCTTCCTATCTAGAGAGGTCACTGGCAGGCATAAAGGCTTTGGTTACCTATAGACCATAGGTTTACGGACGTGGGTCCGTAAACCTCTGCATGTCCAGAGAGGTCAGTGCCAGGCTTAAAGGCTTTGGTAACATATAGACCATAGGTTTACGGACGCGCGTCCGTAAACATCTGTATGTACAAACTCAATTTTGTCCAAGAAGCCTACAGGTTCAGGGCATCAAGAGGTGTAGGTGCCACCTACATGTATACCCAGGCCTCATGACAACACGAATTTGGAGAGGTTAATATACCTACTGTTTTTTCACAATGTCAAATATTCTACAATGGTGCGTAGGGTGAGGTAGGTTTACGGACGTGCGTCCGTAAACCTCTCTGACGGAAACCTCATTACTAGCTCAAACACAATGTTTAGGGCTAATATAGAGGTTCAATGCACCAAGAGGGTTAAGGTTTACGGACGTGCGTCCGTAAACCTCCGGTATTTGCGGCGGTATAACCGGACCATTGCATCGGGGTCCGTACCTGGACGAAAAAAACATCCGGCACACTACAAAGGTCCAGGAAGCGCAACCCACATCTGAGATGCAAAAAGAGTCCCTTGGTGGGGGGGAGTCCCCTTAAGTAGTGATTGTTCTTCCTTGGATCCGTTTTTCGACATAGGATACTAGCCACCAACCAAACCCTAAAAATAAAAACCTAAGATTACTATATTCCATGGGCCATGCTCACAATGGAACATGTATTCATGGCGGAGAGCATCCATAGAGCATGAGTCCACATAATGACAAAGCAAAAGACATCTATTGGCCAATAATATATGAGCATTATACATTTTTGAGGGGTGGTTTATAATATTGAAATGCCTAGTATTAAGAATTCATTGTAGAATGAGTAGACAAAAATTATAGAATCAATGGACAAATCGACCACAACAACAACAATAGTACGTGGAATATAAGAATACATGTAATTCAAAATTGAAATAGCAAATATTTTATTGGTTTGCATACAATGTAAGGGTATTCACCACAATATCATGTTATCTCATGTCATCTTGCATTTAATATTGCAATTACATTGACCACCATCCTACCATCAAACCCGTTTAATCTACCCACCTATACACATCTATACATAATTGTATTAATAGATACACAAACTAGCAACGCCTAGACGCCATGAGAGTAACACATCTATTGTCCTAGGTATGGGTTGAATTAAAATCAATATTGCCAATTTCCTCTCGAAACCTTAGTGCCCCCTTGAGTACATCAACATTTACTTCAAAAAAACTAAGAGCCTTCTTTATGTACTATACGTGAGAAAAAACATTTTTTAGTACCTTATGTATATTATGTACGGCAATGACTCAACAATGCCAACTCTTACACTCACATTAGTTCGTACTTGGTATCAAACAAATCATTTGTATGCAAGGGTACAAAACAATGTATCATTACTGGGTGTTGGGCTAATTTCGATTTAAGACCAAGGTGTTGGGAATTATTTTTATTTCGCATATACGTGTTAAATGACTTAAGACCATGGTATAGCCGCCTATACCCTAAACAAACATGACATAGGGGTGTAAACACGGTAAAGGCCAAATAATTCAAACCTATATTATACTAACTTTAAATTTTGTAAAAAAAACCATAAACATTTGAAAAGTCGAGCAAATTTATGTTCACAAAGTATTCTAGAATACGGTGTAAGTGGTGAAAAAGTAGGTGACATTGAACAAAGAATTGTCACGCAAACTTGTTTAAAATACGAAAACATTACATCGCATTGATCGAGTTGTGCCAATAAATTATGTTGACCTCAAGTTTATAATGAATTCAAGGAATATTATTAAAAAAATTACAACTTGAAAATATTTAAGATTCAAGAAATTTATATTCTAAACCATATAATTCAATCATTTGCTTTAAACCATTACTTTTGATGATAGGTTTTGAAGATCTCATATTGATCTTCTATAATCGATTACTTAACACAACAATACCGGCCAGCATGGAAACAAAACTCCAATTTAAACAACATTTTGCATATACTTATAGGTGATAATACAAGATCAGACCTAGGTGTGGAAATATTGAATTAATCCTGAAGGTTGTTTAATGTACAAGAGGGATATGAATTCAACACATACCCGCGTGTTTTGTTTTCATACAAGCTCAGACCTATGTGTGTCATATAAGCTTAGAACTATGGTTTCAGTATACTGAATCATTTTTTTAGTTCATTTTACCATGGTTGCACCCATAGCCTAAAATTTTCAACAAATTTGGATAAGATTAAGGGGTGCAGTCATATTGGGTAGTGGGTTGGCATGTATTCGCACACACTACTAGAAAAACAATATCCAAATTAACAAAACATTAACAATTTTTTATTGATTTGGATACTATAACGTCAATTTTCATAAATATTTGTTAACTGTGCCCAAATTAACAAAAAATTGTCATTTTTTTTGTTGATTTGGATAGTGCAATTACCACATCAATATCAATTTGTTAAATTTTTGGGAATCTTTTAGAATCTTTTGAAAAATTTAGAATTATTAAAAATCTTTATAAACCTTTAAAAATCTTCAATATACAATGTAAATTCAAGAATAGAATAAGTACACAATTCGGTGTTTATTAAAGTCAGCAGACTTCAGGGACGATTCATACCTAGTAAAAGAACTTTTTGGGAAAAATTTCGAACTAGAAAAAGTTGATAAATCAAGTCTTCTTTCACCTTCAACAATCCGTTTTACATTTGAAGACTCTAATAAAAAATTATGGACTAAAATAAACAAGGATGTTTGTAAAAATGAACATATATTTTGAAATTTTTCAAACATCCTCTCTGATTTTAGTCCATAACTTTTGATTGGATCCTTCAAATGTAAAACGGATTGTTGGAGGTGAAAGAAGATTTGATTTGTCAATTTTTTTTAGTTCGAAGTTTTTCCAAAAAAATTCATTTACTAGGTCTAAATCGCCCCAAAAGTCTGCTGAGTGTTAAAAAGAATTGAAAAAAATCCCAAAAGCTAGTTAAGTAAATTTCCAAGCCCCTACATGTCACACATATTGAGTGGTTGGTGCCTTGGCAAGAGCTAAAGTCTCTAACCATGAGGTCTATGGTTCGAACCCGGGAGGCCTCGTTTCCCATGTGGCCGTTGTGATGTAGCACTAGGGCGTCCCCTCCGTGTGGGAGTTAGGTTGTTGGACACGTGGCACCACCCTAGAGGTAAAAAACTCAACACTTTTTTGTTAGAAAATGAACACTGTTTTGTTAAACTTTGATAATTTTTTGTTAAAAAATCAACAGTTTTGTGTTCAAAAATACCCAAATTAACACGTCCAAATCAACAAAAAAATCAACACTTTTGTGTTGAGTTTGTTAATTTGGTCACTGTTTTTTTCTACTAGTGAAACAATGTAACTCGCGCATAGTCTAGGATTGCTTTCATTTTACAAAATTAAGATGTTGGAGGAGAAATGTATGTCACTTTGCGTATTTTTGGGGGTACACTAGGATATACTAATAGTTTACAACTCCACCGTTAGTATCACTCTTCACACTTGGCATTCAACTATGCTTAATGGGTTTATGATTTAGGGTTTATGGGTTTAGGATTTAAGGTTTGGGGGTTCCTCATGTTGCACCATATTAACTCAAATATTGCGTTCCAATCCATATTCTCCAACTCTATGTTGCATAATGATACTCGCATCAAAGCATCCAAAGTATCTTACTTTAGTATGACATGTTTGGGAAACACAAAAGATGTCGTATTATTGAGGGAATAACATATATGCCGTATGAGGGAATAAAGATGTCGTATTATATGATCTTAAACATATACACCACGAGGTTAAGCAATATAGATGGTATGAAATAATAACCTATAATTCCAAACAAATATAAATATTCTCAAGATCTCTTGATATAGGAGTCCAAATATCTCTCGTGTTGCCTATCCAAGTTAGCAACTATCATCTTTTCTAAATTCCCTACTAACTTTTGAAAACTAATAATTTCATTAACACCAAAATATAAATAGTTCTTTAATAAGAAACCAGACAACAATTACCGAATAATGTATAGCAGGGTGCAAGCACGGTAAAGTGGACAGCTCTTGATCATTGCTCAGGTTTAAGTGAAAGTGATCCAAAACAATATACTAACTTTGAATTTTATGAAATAAAAATTCATAAACATTTAGAAAACATATGAATCTACAAAGCCAAGCAATTTATGTTCACAAAAACAATTTCAAACAACGTATATGTATTTTAGAAGACGGTGCAAGTGGTAGTGCAAGTGGGTGTCATTGAAAAGATAATTGTCAAAAACTTGTTTAAAATACAATTACATTACATTAAATTGATGAATTTTTGAAAAAAAATAATGATGACCTCAAGTTTATAATGAATTCAAGGAATATGAAAAGAAATTCCAAGTTCAAAATATTTAAGGTCATGAAATTTACGTTCAAAACTATATTTAGTCAATTGCTTTTACGCGTCACTTTTGATGATAGGTTTTGAAGATCTCATATTGATATTCTATATTTGAGTACCTAACTTAACAATACAGGTCATCATGAAAAATAATCTATTTTAAACAATATTTTGCTACTACTTATAGGCGTTTGACCAAGAAAATCATGGCTTTCATATACCGGAGCACTTTTTTGGTCCACTTTACCTTGCTTGCACCCAGCATCACTAAAAGATATCACCATGAGTGCAAGGCAACATACTAGGCAGGAGGCCACTCTAACCCTAACCATGTCCATTCTACACTAGTAACCCTAATAATCATTAACTTCCCAATGATAAGTGAAGTTCCCAAGCAATTCCCAAGTGAAAATGGATGTATGTTAGATGTACATAACATAGATGAAAGGCATTTTAGCATTACCTACCTCTTTAATATGACAAAACGAGGATTCTAAATGTCGCATTATCAAGTGTCGTAGTCGTATAAAAGAGGGACTTTGAACTAAAAATTTTGGTCGCACAAAAATGTGTCGTAATATCGAGGGTGTCGTATTAACTTGCAAGAAAGAGCCATTCCCCCCCATCCCATCCCAGCCCTCCATCCCATCCCCCCTTCCCATCCCAACCCTCCATCCCAGCCCCTTATCCCACCCCCACCCCCCTATCGCCATCCACCCCATCCCAGGGGGTGCCACGCGCCCGCGCCCCCTCTCCCCAACCCTAAGCAACGCCGCCCGCCCACACCAGCGTCATTTGCAATGTTGTGCGCTTGGTGTTGGGCGGTGCTGGCGAAATCTTTCACTTGCATAGGAGCGTTCTTGCGCTAGGATCTTTGTTAGGAGAGTGCGTGTTGGTTGAGGGTGTGAGCGAGTGTGTGTGAGTGAGTATTGTGAGGATTTTGTTAAGATTTGTGTTTTCTTTTCTGAAGCAACTTGAGATGCTTGAGGGTTTGAGAGGTTTGAGAGCTACAGAGCTACAGAGCTTCAGAGCTTCAGAGGTTTGAGAGCTAGAGAGCTTGAGAGGTTTGAGAGTTTGAGAGTTTGAGAGCTTGAGATGTTTGAGAGGTTTGAAAGCTTGAGAGTTTGAGAGCTTTGAGAATTTGAGAGCTTGAGAGCTTGAGAGCTTGAGAGGCTTCAGAGGAGGAGTTGTGGTGTGGGAGCTAGCATTCTACAAGAGGTAAGTATTGCTCTAACATTGCTCTTGTTTTAAGTATGATTGCACTTCTGGGTTGTTGGGGTTTAGAGTTTGTTTTGTTAGCTTGAAAGCATGTGTGCTTCATACAAATTGAGAGCATGTGAGGTTTCAGTTTGAAACAATTTAGGGTTTGTTTGTTAGCTTGATAAAAGGCTAGATTCCAGAAATCATTTAGTTTTAGGCATTTCATTATTCTAAAGGGCAATTGACATCTGAGATTTGAGAGTTGATGGCTTTAAGAGCTTTGAGAGCATTGAATTGGTCCACAACTTTCAGAGATTTTAGAGATATGCCTTTGGCAATAGAGGGTTTGAGAGGTTTTGCATAATTTGTGATTGGGGTTTCAACAATTGAGAGTTGGAAGATTGAGGAATGAGATTGAGGTATAAGAGTATAGATTGAAGAAGTAGAGTGAGTGTTAAGATTGAGGCTCGAAAACAGCAAGAATGTGCATTGTAGAAATCATTGTCTCAAAATTTCCATACAGATGTCTCTATGATTCATTGTTTCTAACATATGTTGCTGGTGTTAATTTGTCACTTTGCAGTGCATAGTCTGTTATTGCTTTCAACTCGTAAGAGAGCCAAATCGCATTTCAGGGTAAGAAACATTGTAGATTAGTGTATAGTGCCTTAAACCCAGAAATGCCCGAAAATGCGGAGCCACGGAATGGACTGAAGTTTATGGACGCGCGTCCGTAAACTCGGGATATTTGATTAAGACAGGGAATTCTAATGCACAATATATGTGCAGAGTTTACGGCCGCGCGTCCGTAAATATATACATTGAATAATAGCCGATTCATCTAACGACCATGAACAATATCTCGACCAGAGGACATATATTACGGACGCGCGTCCGTAAATATATTCATTAAATAATCGCCTATCCATCTGCTGGCCTCATATATCCCACCGCATATTTTACGGACGCGCATCCGTAAAAAGGCCGTCCAAACAATATAATTAGAGAAAGCCAAAACACTACGTCATGAATATATGAGAAGATCATGTCATATAATAATACTTGATCATGCATACCCTTGCAAACTCTTAATAAAAAGACACGAGTTTACTGGGAATTATACACACTATGCTATGCAATGCATAAATTAATTACCGCATGACTAAATTTATGAAATAATAGTTTAGTTTTACACATATTTATGGCCGTGTGTCCGTAAATACCCAATGTACGTGCTTTTCGTTCTGATCAGTATTGATTAAATTGAATTATATAAAGTAGACATGTAATTCCATCGACGTAAAATATATACCTTCAAATATACTGCTAAATCATATTTGCTAAATACCTTGTCATGTATATAGAAGAAATCCTCTGCTCTAGTATTCGTCCAATATTTACGAACGCGCGTTCGTAAATTAGGCTACGATATCCTTGAATATTACACTAACTTCTTGTTTGTCCTATTTTACAGATGGCCTCCACGAAGAGACCCGCTATTGACATGTTTGCAGAGCTTCTTTCTCCTCCACTGCCAGAGGCAATCAAAGATCAAAGGAACAACGACCACTACAAGCCGAAGGAAGATATTGTAGACAATTGGACAGTCATTGTAAAAAAAGATGAAAATGATATATTTGTGATCAGATTTTCGTACCAAATAAGGACAGAATTAGAAGAACCAGAGAAATGGGTTAGACTAAAATTCTGGACAATAGAATGCGCAGTAGCCCAGGGGGATTACGTCATGATTGACCTCGAGAAGGAGGATAGAGTAACCTTCATTTTGCACGAGTCGTACCATCCCTTCAACAAGAACAAGTGTGAAAATAACAGTCTAGATGCGGGTTGCTTGAATATTGCGAAGGAATTCCAAGACTATGCATGTAATACACCTTGGACGGGTAAACGGCTTAGACGCCTCTTGAACAATGTGACAAGAATGAATGACGCCTTGCTAGAGGTCAAAAAAGGGAAAGAGAAGAAAAAACCTTCCACAACTGCGCAAACAAAACGTGTGCTTAAGCCCGTCCCAAGCAATTCAAGACCCTCCCAGAGTGGTGCGTCAACTGGGAGCAGACAAAGAAGCAAACGGTCGCACTCGCAGATGGAGTCGTCTGGGCTCACAGAGGGGCCAGACGTTAGCTCTACTCTTACTGTCGCCCCTCTCCTCAAAAGGGGCCAAAGACCTGACGCCGAACTATCCACAAAGATATTCCAAGAGTTTGACGAGAAGACAAAGGGATGTTGGCCACTGGGCGGGTATTTCACGTTCGATGTGGATGTTTACAAGTGCCACCCTGGGACCGAGAGTATGAACACGAGGGCAAAAGAAGAACACGGGGTGTGGTGGCAAATGAACAACATCATGAACAACCCCAAGTTCGACAGACAAACAATTAGTGTGACGCCCAAGGACCCGGCGGTTGAAGTCAACGAGAGGAATTGGCCAATCTTCAAGGAATGAGAATTCTACATTATCGACGGCCAACACAACGTGATGGCTGCAAAAGCTCTCCTTGAAAACGATGAGTGGAAAAGCCCACGGAAGGACGCAATTCGATACTGGAAGGCATTTGTCGTGCATTCCAAGGACTCGAACCAACTCATCGCAATCTCTGCCTTCATGAACCAAGGCAACAAAGTGAGGCAGTTTGAGGCTTCATGGGCAGCCAACATCGTGGCTGGGAGGACCTTATGGGTGGAGCACGACTGCCCACGGAGAACGCAACTATCAAGAATCGTAAATGGCAGGTAAGCCACTATAATAGCTTTATAGACGCGTGTCCGTAATCCCGGCCCTTTTATCTAGAATGTTTTAATTGTTTGAATGTTCTCTTTGCTAATTTCGTTATGTTCATCCCTCTTGCAGACATTCAACAATGCCATCTTGACAAAGTTCTCCAGCATTGACATAAAGACAAGCGGCACCAAGACGGTGCAGGAACTAAAATGTGAGATCAAGCTCATCACTGCATCAGAAGAGTCATGGACAATCTGGTTGCGACTCTTCGATGCTCACAACCACGGGGACTTGGTCAATCCAGACACGGAGAACACGTACAAGACTGATGATACCCACCGTGGTTCGTTCCTTGGCAAATAAGCTTAAGAAGACTCACGAGGCGACATCACATAAATTTATATTCGCTTGAGAACTACCGTGCTCATTAACATGCTCGGTCTTAAAATTAGTAACCTCTCCTCTCTTTATGATTTGAATATAATTAATTGGAGTTAAACGATCTCATCCTTAATTATTTTCACTCTCAATGTAAGGCTCATTGATCATGAAACAACTAAGGTAGAGAGGGTTCAAAAGGTGTATCAATACTCTAAAGTTCCATCCATATCATTCAAAACATATCTCACATGTATATATATATATATATATATAGTAATATCATCAATATTTGATAGCAATAGAACTCTTCAACAATTTATATAAGTCTTCGAAAGAGTTAAAGCTTATAGTTTTAAGTTCCGTAATTGAATAACCTTAATCACATTCCTTAATATTTTTTTAATAACATTAGAAATATGTTGCTTATAATAATAATAAAGAAGATTGCATGTTCTTGAGCCTTTTTTTTAGTTCAAGTGTTATTACTTATAATATAATAATATAATATTATTTGTATCAAGTATGCATATAATAATAATATATGTATATATATATCAATCTCACGTATACTCAATCACACGTCACCATAACATATAGCAAAACAACATATGTAGTTCGTTGTTTATAATGATATACTTTATTGCAAAGTGTTCTTGATGATGAAAAGAAGTCCATTAACACTTCAAAATCTTTGAATGCTTGACATCACTCTTACATTATTCTCTTGAGTATTTGCTCAAGAGAGACAAATCTTCTCCGATTGGTTAACCCTTCAACTTATAATGACATCCAACAACTCACAAAGAATTTTTAAGAGAAAGAAGTCCCAATTTGAGTAACGATCGTTGTAAGTAGTTTATCAAAGTCTCAATCACCAAGTCAAAATCTCATACATATGGATATTAATCAATTTTATAATAATGAGTTCCGCTTTTAAGAAATGTCGCATGCTCAATCTTCGTACTCATTTTTGAGGAGTTATTCAACTATCACTTAATCGCTCAATTGATAAAGTTTTCTTTCAATAATCACTCAAATGGTTCTTCAAGCGTTGAGGTTTAATCTCAACATCTCTCAAAGTTCCATTAATTCTTCAAGTCTTCTTGAGTCTTTGTCTCTCAACCTCACACTATTCTTTTGAGTTTTTGCTCAAAGAGTCTACTCTCCTCTCGATTGTTCAATCACTTGAGTCACAAGTACCACTTAACAACTTGTAAGTCCAATTGTTGAGAGAGAGAAAGAGATCACACGTATTTGTGGAAAAGATAAGTATATTGCAATAATGCTCCGGGAGGAGAGGTACAAAAGAAACTCAAGTGTTTTTTACACTCAAATTTAAAATAACTTCGTTGTATTGAAAATGAGGTATAGTCTCCTAAAATTCCTCCCTTTATATAGTATTTTCTTCCTAACTCAAAATCTATATTTAGAGTGGTTGTTAACTCCACTTCCCTAGATAACCATCCATCTCCGACGTATGTAGATGATATCTATCATAAACAGTTATAACCGTCCTACCACTCTAATGTTCGTATTTCTAAGATTCCACTATATCCTTGCCGTGGCTACATTCCAAATCAAATCCTTCATAATTGATTGATTTGAATCCAAATGATTTGTACTTAGCAAAATTATACTAGTAGAATGTAAACATAGTCCTATATATCCTTTAATACTCCTATATACCCTTTAATACTCCTATATACTCCTATATACTCCTCATAATACGCCCTTACATTCTTACATAATGGTCTTTTACCCAAAATCCTAGTATTTCCTTTGCTAAACATTGATGGCCCTATTGCCGTGGGTCCCCATAACCGCGTGATTCCCTTGTAACTCTGTGGACATGGCCCTATAGCCGTGGCCGAGAGCTCTTCGCTCCAAGGTGTCTTCTTCGGCCATTCCCTTGAGTTTCGGTGTTCCTCCTCTGCTTCACTTGCTTGCTTCTAATGTTAGACTGTTGAGCTAATGTTGTACTCAACAACTGACTCCAGGACGAAAATACCACCAATCTTGAGAGAGTTCTTCCGTCCCTTCCAATGGTTGCTTGACTTGGAGATGTACAGAACAGCAACGCATGTCCTTCTCGAAACTCCAAGAAGGACTCTGCCCTACCCCAACATCTTTCTCAAGAGGCCGAAGCACATGAAGCCTTCCACGTACCACGTGAAGGAGTGGTGCGAATACAGGAAGAAGAAGACCATGGCCATAAGGGAGATCAGCAAACTGTTGCCCGCCCACAACCTCACCAATACAGATGGGGAGATCGTGTGGGAGAATTGGAGGAGGCTGAAGGACGAGTACCACATCAATGGTGTCTCCATGCGAGCTCTGACAAGAGAGGCTTCCACCTTCCTGGCCCAACGATCCAGGAAGAATGAGAAGAAGGGCTCCATCGATGAGAGGGAGATGATGATGTACTCGAACTTCCTCAACAGAAAGAAGAACGCGAAGTTCGGGGGGGTTGCAAGATTTTGCACAGTCGCTTCGCCCGCGAAGTTCGGCAAATGGGACACCCATTCTTCAATAGCCTCTGTGAGAGACGATCCCCGGGGGTGTCCTTTCGCAATTTTCGACTTCCGTGCAATCCCTGGAGCTTGGAAACAAGGGGCTGCCGGAACCCCTTTCTATGAGCCGTTCTTTGGAGCCTTCAAGGCATTTCGGTCGCCGGCCCTCTGCGAGCCAAATGTGTGGCTTTGGATTGTAGAGCAAGAGAAGTCTACAGCAGTCGTGGAGCTCTACAACTCCAAAATGAACGTCGACTACGACCTCTACCACAGCACGTACATCCCGGCCAAGACAGAAGGGGTCACAGTTGTGCAAGAGACAAGGGGAGTAAAGCAAGTGGGAGCTGTGCAACTCTATTTCTTGACGCACAAGTCTTTACCGACTGGGCGACCGGCTGTGAAAGCTAGTGCTGTGTTCAAGAAAATGTACTCGTTTTCCACACCACACCCCAAGGAGCTCGTGGAGGAGACCATGTACACAATCTACCCGACGTACGAGCTTCGGATGGAATTCTACATCGGGATCCTGAAGGCTTTGACCGTTATGAGCGAGACTGTCTACAACATCTTCGGCAGCACCAAATTTGTGTATGCAGCATTGGTGAGTTGTCTGCCCCCAATAGAAATTTATGGACGCGCACCCGTAGATTTCCCTGTATCTTCATATGTTTGGTTCCCCCCAGGACCTCTTGGCTGTGTAATTTTATGGACGCGCGTCCGTAAAATTACACTACTTCCTGTTGTTACATTTTGTCATATATGGCCTCTCATTTGTATGTCCCCGAACACATTCGCCCCCCCTAACTCGTTGTTATGTTCTAGATGCTTGGGCTACAGGTGAATTCGTTTGTGGATGTCGGCGACTACGACGATGCAAAGGCCCACAGGGTCAATGCCTCCAAAATGGACATCCTTGACATCGTGGACGTGCTACCTCCCCAGCCTGTGTTGCCGCTCGCCTCGCGAATTGAGGCGATGCCTGAAATGGAGACGGACACAGATGGAGAGCAGGATCCCATCCACCCAGCTGAACGGCCCAGGGCGTACGAGGATTTACCAAGCCTTGTTCGTGATCCCACGACATGTCATTTCCTCCTGGACGCGGACCACATGGATACGGAGGAGACGCGTCCTGCCGTCACTCCGTTGAAGGTCCCTCATGGTCCCATTGCCTTGCCTTTTGGGACTCCCACTTCTCGTGTTGAGTTTCCTTCCACTGCAGGTCCGTCTCGTGTTGTGGGGGTTAGAGCAGATATGGATGTGGAGCTCGCGACAGAAGCCGGCTGCACAGCTTCTTCCGAGGGGGAATCTTAGCAGGCAGAGCTCCCAGCTATGGAGGGCCATATGTGCTGGAACTGATCTTGAGGCCCAACCTCTCTCTCTACCGTGAGACCCGACGGAAAGGAACAAGACGCCTTACAACGAATAACCTGGCAAGGTGAAGAAAGAGCCGATGTCTGTCTCCGAATTGGACGAAAAGATGGAGAAGAGAATGAGGGAAGAACTTGACCAACGGCTCCGGGAGGCAAACGAGCTGCACGCCAAGAAAATGGCTGCCATCCAAATTGAGATGGAACAATCCAGGTTGGAATCCGCTCGCAGGCACGCCGATCTCATGGCTCAGAATCAACAGTTCATGGCTCAGAGCCAGCAATTCATGAGCTTGATGTAGAGCCTGCAAGCGAGGCCTCCGGTGGCGTATGCAGCTTCCGAGTCTGGCATGCCGATGCCCGCCGATCTCATGCCGCCTCCATCTCGTAGCCATGCTGTGTACATACCAGAGCATGTCTATGCAACCCCCGCGTTCAACGTCCCACCCCTTGCCCAGGTTGTGCCCACACCAGAGCCCTCACCCCGACCTACCTCTGCCGCCGTTCAGGACTTACGGACGCGCGTCCGAAACCTTGCAGGGCTGCCCTCCATTCTCAGTGCAGGGGGCGCACCCCCTCAAAGGGCCACAGAGGCTGACGCCTCCAATTTCGCGATTTCGGGGGCGGATGTAAATAGGGTGGGCAATGACACTGTGCAATACACCGACAATGTGGAGGAGTCGCAGGAGAACCCGACACATGATAGAACAAGCCACGAGGACATAAAGGCCGATGAAAACGACGCCCCCCTCGAGGATGAAGATGTACATATGCGGGGCAGCCAGGACTCCACGGAGCAGCATTACGCAGGCACCCAAGCCTCTCAAGCGGTTGGAGACACCTTGCTGGTCGACACAGATGGACTCTATGATTTTACAGACGCGCGTCCGGAAGCTGTGCCCATGGTGATGAGTCCTTATGAGGGAGGCACTGCTGGCGCGGATCTCGCCGATGAAGAGGTAACCAACCTTTGAGCATGCCTCCCTCGTTGCGGACGCGCGTCCGTAACTTCCCTCTTTGTCACCTTCGTGGCGGTGTATTTCTACGAGTTCAACTCCGGCCTTCCCCCCCCCCGCGAGTGGACGCAAATTTTGTAGCGTAGGATCCATTAGCTTCAGCAGAGAAAGCGCTAGATTCTTGGGCTCATCGATAGATGTCCTTTGAAAATTGTATATCACCATTTACATTAATAAATCTTTTCGAACTCATAGTTCGTACAATTTTGGCATTCTGTTTCTTTGTTGAATTTATGAAATGTTTGTCAATTGGTTTTCGTTAGTAGCAACATTCACCTAGATAAAATATTTCATCACAGGGTCCGTCGGAGATAGCTCACAACCCCTTTGGAAGACCAAATCGGCCCAAGAGGAAACCATTCATAATATTTGACCTCAATGGGGTGCTTTGCCATTCCAAACACATCCCACATGGCGCGTCCAGGGGGCCCTTCCGTAGTCCACAAGACATGGATTACGGCGGGCGCTTCGATACCTTCATTAACAACAAGGCCGTCCGGGCCCGACCCGGCTTGAGGCGCTTCCTCCGTGACGTCCTTGGCTTGGCTCATGTGGTCGTCTGGAGCTCTATGCTCATGGACGACACGGAGGCCATCGCCGGTTTCCTTTTCCGAGAACTCGCAATACCTTGCTTGCTTCTCGGTCAAGAACACTGCGATGAACTCCATGACCGTAGTGGTAGGATTGTACCGAAGGTCGCAGGAGGCAGCGGGCCGCAATTCCTAAAGGTCCTCAGGAAGAACCCCTGGGTCAGCGTCCCTATGTTGGAGGGGGTGCCCCACGGTTGTTGGCCAACGCCGGAGAACACTCTCCTCGTCGACGACAGCCCCGCGAAGAGCATCCTTAACCCCCCCGGGCAACGCCATCTTCCCGGATCCTTGGAAAGGCGATAGAAATGACACTTTCCTAGAGAATGAGCTAGGTCCCTACATCAGGAGGCTTGCCTGTCACCCCGGAAGTGTCCTGAATTTTGTCCTCTCCAACCCCATTGGCAATAGGCCTCTCGGTCCACGAGATGAAGTATTTAGGATGTTGTATGGGTACGCCAAACTCAGTAAATTAATTTGAAAACTTTGAACATTTTTGGACTTGTACTTGGATTCTCCATGTTTATATCTAACCATTCCCCCCTTTTCTTTGTAATGTATTTTTGTGTCCTAATTGCCTCACCATGCGTCCCAAAGTGTCGTCAATGGTCCGTCCACATCTCCGTCGGGCCCCGGCTCCCCTTCCCTTGGTATGAGCGACGTTGCATTGCCTTCACTATTCCAATTCTCGGCCGTCGATGCCACCTCTGCTGTTGATTACTCCAAAGACTCTGGGTTTGAAGACGGAGTTGTGGATAGGCCTCCTGCAAAGGTAGCAAAACACAACCATGCTCCGTCTCCGTCTCCCCTCCGCAACGAGAAGCACGTTCATATTATTGACTTCGATGCGTCACCATCCAAATATTCCGTCCCCAAGGGCCCACGATCGACCAAACGCCTTTGCATGGATGAACCCCGGATTGATGTCCCAACGTTCACGAACGTCCCTATCGTGCTTGCCTTTGCCCCCATCGATGTCCCCGAATCTCAAACCAACACCCCCAAGGCCAAGGTGCCCAACTTTTGGCTTTCTCAAGTTTTTTCTTGTTGGTTTCCGTGTATTAGTGCATTTGTGTTTCTTGGGATTTTCGGACTTGCATCCGTAACTTGTGCTCGCCCATACCAACGCGCTTCATTATATGACTCTGTGGTCGTTGTTTCAGACCCCACCGTACTCGAATGTGGGCCGTCCATCCTCGACTTCTTCATTGGATAGGGGAACCCTCAAGACCGCTTCTTGCGAGTCCAATCGTTGTTTGGCCCTTCGGAAGAATGCAAGACATCCCGTTTCGCAAACACCTTCGTATTCCACTTACAACACCACGTCCTACAATTCGGTAACGCGTCGCCAAATATGGACGAACGGCACATATTCCGGACCAACAAGCAAACAAGGTTATAGCCGCGGGCCTGAGATCTTCAGAGCCATGGAGGCCATTAAAGCAAAAGAAAAAGAGACGGCCGCAAAGGCTATCGCAAAAATAAAAGGAGTGCATCATATTGACGATCCAAACATATAGGTCATATTAATATGTATTTAATTGTCGAATGCACTGGTTGGTGATCGATTATATTTGAAGGATTTTGGCCTAATATTGGATATTCCACTTGTATTTTGTATTTCAATCCTATTCAATAAATATGATACCATTTTTGTATACGCAAATGTTTTCATATATCCCATTTTCTTATTTCGGCGTGTGTAGTTCCATGCATTTGTGTCTCATATTTGTATTCAAAATTGGGAACATAGTATATTCGTAGTGTTTTCCTTCCTACTAATGTGAAAGCCACGTCCTTAAAAAGTCTCAAAATCATCAAAAAGTCTCCGATTACCGAATATAGTGTTATGGGGTCCTGATCAGGAATAGGCGCCTCTACTATAGATGCCTCAACCTTAGCATAGGTCCTACGATAATTGACTTAGGTGCACAAGTACTGTAGTCTTTTCTCTCGTGATACCAAGCCCACCAAATCTGAATACAATAATACAAGATTTTATTCTTGTCGCATAAGTTCTATCATATAATTAATGATACCATGGATATACCTACATACCAAATTTATACTGTTGATTCTTGCGTGTGCAAGTGGGGAAACCTAACATAGGTGCTGAGATAATTGATTTGGGTGCACAAAAATCTTGTGTCTAGTGATACCCACCACACAAACCAATAATTCACATAACATTACTCAACATCCACTATTTGTTCAATGGTGTTAAGTATTGTTCTGCAACTAGTATTAAGGTCCATTCCCACTTGACTTTATTAAATGGATTTTATCTACTAAAAACATGGTTAGTTAATTTGGGTTCTAATCGCGGCATTGTATTAGTGTTGAGCCGAGTTGGCACAAGAAAAAATTGGGACAATATCCTAATATTCCCAAGCTTGACGAGCAGACTTAAAATAATGGTGGCTTTTACGTAGCTTTAGTTTTGTGAAAAGGTTGGGACCCTATTGGCCCAAGGCAAGCTCATCCCGGTTTTTCCTAAGGTCGCAAGTTTTGGGTCGTTTGCTAACAACTCTTTCTAAAAACGAGCATGTTGTTGTAGTGCCGCCATGTTCATGTTGTTGGGTTCATGAATCTCATGTCAAAATATCCTTGTTGTAACCACCCTTGTATCTACAAGCTTTAGATTAAGGCATTGATCAAGGAGATCCGGCTACTAGTTACAAATGAACTGGTTGAGTTTGAGAAATAACCAGTTGAAGTTCAAGACTTTAGGAAAATGACCCGTCATTTTAGAGGAATATAGAGAATATAGCCCACTTGAGTAAAGACAAAACGAAAGATGTAAACATGTAACCGGTTGGACTTGGAAACACTCGGATCTAGACCGATTATCTACACCCTAATTCTTCATGGATAGTGGTTTGAACTCCCTACAAGTAGTTTTTACCTCCGCAATCAAATGTGTCCTTGTTCTTTGAGAACCCCTTGAAGCGCCTCACTATGTGCTGGTCAGTGCCCTAAACCCAATCGGATTCTCTTATGTGCAAATGAAGAAGTTGATCCTGGCTTAGTTGAATTGATGTGCTTCAAGCTCTCCCCCACCGAGCACTAACTTATCCTAGCTTGCTACTAAAGTCCTGTAAAAAATGTGGTTTCGGAGGAGGCCATCTTCATAACAGCTAGTGGTACTTGCAGTGTATATGAAGCAAAAGAAAAACTCTAAAGCAAAAGAGAACCACTTCGGTGGTGGAGGGAGTGATACCAAAACTAGGAGACTAGTTTAGCAATAACCATGAGAGGTTTAGAAGGTAGAGAGAGTACCGCAGTGTTAGGGGTGACGTGGCAATTCCTCGGCTAAAACGACCCACAAGTAGGAATACATATAAAATTAAAACCAACCATTAAGTACTGGGGCCACAAAATAGCCCGAACTGAACCACAGTGTGTGTGCACGGGCCTAGCCCTACAAGTGGGGTAGGTTTTAGCATTTAAAACCACAACGCCCTAAAGTCAAGTGGGGCAGGTTTTAGGATTTAAAACCACAACTCCCTTAAGTCGGTGGGGCTAGGCCTTTATTATCAAAAAAAATAGTTACATAAGGTCTTTCGTAAAATTATGCATATTGTATCCCCGGGTACGCAACTCCCGTATTATATGGCCCTCATTATAATCATTTATAATGCACTTTAGTCCAATATCAAGTGATACAATTTGTTTTAATGTAGGAAATTCTTGTAGCCCTTCTAACAAGGAATCCAAAAATGTAAATATACATAGGAAATGAATATTTATTGAAGCATGTAATTGCATTAAAAACCTAATTATATGAGTTATTTTTAATACATGTACCATAAGTCAAACTACCCAAATTTTTGGGTTTATAAATAAAAATTTAAAATTTTATTATTATAAATAAAACATTGCAAATGACCTTTAATTTTAATTGGAGGCAACTACTCGTGTGGATCTTTTAAACTTATGTATAGGCAACTTATTGGTCTAACTGTTGGGGTAGAAGACTGTTGATTTGTGCTCAGGATACAGTTGAGGTATGTGTTTTTTTAACCATATACGTCATATGGTACCCCATGTATTCAAGGGTATCATTGGGCTGGGGATTCATGGCACTCACTTAAAATCAACCATCCTAGATATCGTGGATGAAGTGGCTCCAATAAAAAAAGTCCCCCTATGGGGTTGAGGGCCGATTCTTTCGAGTGTGACATCACTAGACTAATTCGGGGCCTTTGGCTCTATTTCCGGAATCAAATTGCCTAAAAATAGCCATTTATATGATTCCTGCGTTTTTTTCATCCGCATGGATGATTTTAAGTGAGTGCCACGAATCCTTGGCCGTATCATTGGGTATCTCAGAGTATCATGGGTTTAGGGTTAGGGTTAGGGTTAGGGTTAGGGTTTAGGGTTTGGAGCTTCTGCGTCTTTGCTTTGGAGGTTCTGTGTTTGGGTTTTTGGAGACTTTGTGTCTTCGCTTTAGAGCGTGCTTGCGCTGATTTGGGAGGCTCATTCTTGGCATTCAACGAATCGAAGTAAAATCCTGTTAAGGGTTTTGTTTTCTCATACATTTGTTTTATTCGAAGTAGGACCTTAGTCTTGAACTCTTTGCTTTTGAGCGGTTGGCGATTTTCTCATGCTCCCCAGCTCCTCCACTAGAGTTGCATTGATGCTGGTATTTGTTAGCTTTATCCATTCAAGCCGGTTACAATTCCCCAAGGCTCGGGGAATAGGCCCACCCGGTTTTCTCCTGCATAGATTAAGCGCTCTAAGATTTGAGCAGTTGCCAAGCTCCTCTGGGATGCTTATTGCTAAACTGTTGTTGAAAATGTAAATATCTTTAAGTTTCTGTAGTTGGCCAAGTTCCCGAGGCACTGGCCCAGTAAGCCAATTGCTGTCCACATGAAGGTAAGCGAGCTCCTTGCGATCACCCAGTTCAAAGGGCACATCACCCGAAATGGTGGATAAGAGACAGAGAGATAACCAAGTATATTGTCAAAGTTCCTGTGAAGTGGTCGATAGTTTTTTCTGGAGAGTCTTGAAACTTGAACTGGTTACTTCTCAAACTCAACCAGTTCATCTGTAACTAGCGGTTGGATCTCCCTGTTCATTGCCTCCCACTCTGAAGGTGCGTATATCACTTAGTACGCTAGCCAGCCCTATGCTTTCAAACCTAAACTTGGACAGTGTGAAAGTGGGAGACCATGTTATGAATGGTTGAATTCTCTGAGGATGTGCTTGGCACTTGGTATTGGTTTTGCTACAGAATTTTGGGCATAATTGGTAGAGATCCTAATGTTTCCAAGTCCAACCGATTACATGTTGACATTTTTCGATTTTCCTTCGTTGATTTGAGGTGTGTTGTCTAAATGCCTGTGAAGTGGTCGATAGTTTGTCTGCAGTCTTGAAACTTGAACTGGTTATTTCTCAAACTCAACCGGTTCATCTGTAACTTTCTGCGTGTTCATTGCCCCCCACTCTGGAGGTGTTTATATCACTTCGTACCGTAGCCAGCCCCTTGCTTTCAAACTTAGACTTGGACAGTGTGAAATTGAGAGACCATGTTATGAATGGTTGAATTCTCTGAGGATTTGCTTGGCACTTGGTGTTGGTTTTGCTACAGAATTTTGGACATAATTGGTAGAGACCATAATGTTTCCAAGTCCAACCGATTACATGTTGACATTTTTCGATTTTCCTTTGTTGATTTGAGGTGTGTTGTCTAAATGCCTGTGAAGTGGTCGATAGTTTGTCTGTAGTCTTGAAATTTGAACTGGTTATTTCTCGAACTCAACCGGTTCATCTGTAACTAGTGGTCGGTTCTCCCTGTTCATCATCTCCCACTCTGAAGGTGCGTATATGACTTAGTACCCTATCCAGCCCCTTGCTTTCAAACTTAGACTTGGACAATGTGAAATTGAGAGACCATGTTATGAATGGTTGAATTCTCCAAAGATTTGGTTGGCACTTGGTATTGGTTTCGTTCCAGAATTTTGGGCATAATTAGTAGAGACCCTAATGTTTCCAAGTCCAATCGATTACATGTCAACATCCTTGGATTTTCCTTTGTTGATTTGAGGTGTATTGTCTAAATTGCTGTGAAGTGGTCAATAGTTTGTCTGGAGTCTTGAAACTTGAACTGGTTATTTCTCAAACTCAACCGGGTCATCTGTAACTAGTGGTCGGTTCTCTCTGTTCATTGCCTCCCACTCTGAAGGTGTCTATATCATTAGTACCCTAGCCAGCCCTTTGCTTTCAAACTTAAACTTTGGACATTGTGAAAGTGGGAGACCATGTTATGAATAATTTAATTCTGTGAAGATGTGCTTGGCACTTGGTATTGGTTTTGTTACAAAATTTTGGGCATAATTGGTAGAGATCCTAATGTTTCCAAGTCCAACTGGTTACATTTTGACATCTTTCTATTTTCCTTTGTTGATTTGAGGCGTATTGTCTAAGTCCCTGTGAAGTGCCTGACTTGGGGATTTTGCAGATCTGTGGAGGGTTACGTTTGACGATCACAATTCCTCTGGATTACGTTTGGCGACACACTTTGTCGATTTTGCATCGCCGTGGAGCATTTTCAGGTGTGTGCCTGCCATTGAGTTGTATTTGTGGTTGAGGTAGGCATTTAGCTTGCAGTTGGTCATCCTAACTTTGGATGAATACTGCCATTGATTTGGTTTCGGTACAAATGTAACTATTGAAGTTTTGCCATTGCCCCGAAAGTTGTTGGAATGGACCCTGAAAGAGAATTTTGCGCCAAAAAATGTACGATCAGATGGCTCAGCCTCCCCAGCTCCAACGGTAGAGTTCCATTTATGCTGGTATTTGTTAGCTTTATCCATTCAAGCCAGCTAGAATTACCCAGGCTTGCAGAATAGGTCCACCCGGTTTGTTCCTGGATTGATTGAGTGCTGTAAGATTGGAGCAGTTGACAAGCTCCTCTGGGATGCCTCATGATACAATTATCCAGGGCGTATACGGGAATCGGACTCTTCTTAATGGGATGTCTATATTCGATTGGTGTGTGGTTAAACGAGGGCGTACAAGGGAATCGGACTCTCTTTTATCTGACACCTATATTTGATCGGTGTGTGGTTGCACAAGGATCAAAGGACAAACGCCATAATGATACATGATGTTTAAAAGAGATCAGATTATGTTTTCAGATCGTAGTCACTACTGCACAGTTAATAGTGAATACAATGGGAGGACCTATGTATTGGGTTAAGGAATCAACAATCATTCGCTTCTAATAACCATAACTAAATCATATGAGGTTTGATTTTCAATCCGATATTTGCTTATTTATTCTCATCGAAGTGTAACATAAGTTTCGTTGTATATATCTAATCGGTCTAAGTTGGAAAACGTGAAAAAATGAACCAAAGAACACCCACATACCTAGAGGGTAAAGGAGCGTTGCTTTTGGGACAACCTTTTGGGTCATTGGTTGGTTGGTGAGGTGAAGGATTGAGTGTGTTGGTGGTGTGATTAACAACTTTGATAGCCAAGTAGTAGGATCTGTCTTCAGCATTATTCTACAGAAACTCAGAAAGTAGACTTGTTATGTATCTTCAATGATGCATCTTATTATTCACTATGAACAAAATTACATGATTGTCTTTGTGGGCTCCTTTGAACAGCAAAATTCAAACATTTGAGAAACATTGAAGAGGTTATTTCAAATTTGTCATGTCATTCCAGTTCATAGTATATCGCAATTCGTTGAATGGTCTTTCCATCATTCAATTTCAAACAGATTGAATGAATAGAGAAGTCCACGTTTACGTCAAGAGCCCTCAAATAAATACACTCCCATGGTACTGATCTTCCACTTAAGCTTAACCCTTAAAGGACAGAGGGTCTCAACGTACTGCCAAATACACAAATTATACGGGCCTCATCAAGTTCAGCAGTGGCTATTTTCGGTCATGAGAGCTCTTCGAACACCATATAACTACATACATCGAAGATATTGGACATGTGAGGTGTTGGCCTTCAGAGGGCCTGATAAGGGCCCTAGAGCAGTGTCCGGGAAGATTTTGGACTAAACCAATTGAGATCCAACTGTTTGCAAGTTTGTGTCCCGGGAGATTTTTAGGCATAATTGGTCAAAATCCCAGTGTTTCCAAGTCAGTTGCTTGTTGTAATCTTTTAGTTTTACTTTATTGATTTGAGGTATATCCCATAGATTCCTTAAAAATGATCAGTGATTTTTTTGAAGTTTTGAACTTCAACAGCTTAATCCTCAAACTCAGCCGGTTAATTTGTAACTAGTGGTTGGTTCTCCATGTTCATTGTTCCAAGTCCAACCGGTTACATGTTGATATCTTGTGGTTTTCCTTTATCAATTGATTTTTATTCAAATATAGATTCTTCTAAAATGATTGGTGATTTGCATAAAGCCTTGACCGTGAACTGGTTATCTTTCAAACTCAACCGGCCCATCTGTAGATAGCGGTCAGATGTCCCCGTTGGTAGCCCTTGAGTTCATCACGTCTGTGCCAATATCTAGGCTGGAGGTAGATGGTCCCCCTGGCGAAAGTGGGACATCTACTAAAATCCTAGATATTAGGACTGAGGCGATGAGTTGCAGGGCCCTGTACATGCCTATGTCAATCATGTATTTTTTGATGACACTAACTAAATATTCCTACTATTGTGCCTCTGAAGTTTGTTGATTATCTTTCATTAATTGTGACAGAATACGTTAGTTGACCTCAAGCCCCCCCTACATACTATTTCATGACTTTTTGTTGGACGAATGGGAGGCACTCTATAGGCAACAATTCCTTCTTGCCTTGCAATAGGTCAGTGGGTCGTCACAGTGGGCCGTGTAAATTCATGGTCATTGACAGAGCAACCAACCAAAGTAGGCAGTGTTTCATGACAAGAATTTGGATTGTCCATTTGTACTTAGTAACACACATCTTTGTAGGCACATTGAACAAGTTCTATTCTGAAATTGGGTGTCAGGGGAAGACTTATGGTTTGGATGAAAGGGCCTAGCCTTAAACTCCCTTCGAAGCATAGACTTTCTTGGTTCATTGTAGTGCAATGAAAGACACTAAATAGACACTTGCAATTATTATTAAGCAAGCGATTACTCTGCAATGGGTCTAATGTTTGTATTTGTTTAGTGGTGAGGCATTTTTTCTTGGCAAGCTTGGGGCACAAGATTGTCACACTCTCAAAGATAATGGGCTGTAGATTAATGGATTGTTGAGTGGATTGTTCCACTCTTGGGGTGATTGGCTTGGGAATGCGGTAGTCCAGTGAACATGGAGTTGGGATCGGAGGAATTGCTCAAATATTTGAAGGTTCTTGGAAGGAATCTCATGGTTTGATGCCACGTGATTGGGCATTTAATAGTGGAAAACGATCACGTAGAAGTTGGGTTGGAGGGAGGTAATGAGATTGATAGGTTGCAAGATATGCGAATTCAAGGGAATTGTGGGCAAAGAGGAACGGGTCCCTTTGCAATATTTGTCCCAAAATCTTTGTCTTGCATATTTAATCGGGTTTGAAGCATGTGGTAGCAAGGTTGGAGGAGATTGAGATGGTCTAGACCTCAACAACTAGCATCTCCATTTAGTTATATGCAACAACCATTGAGAATTTCGAGGCATATGATACTTGACTCTTTAGGAGTTTGGTAGGAGTGGCATCATTTTGTTGTTGAGGATGTTGCCTTTTGTTTCCTCTCTTGGTCTTGATCTCTTTGCACCTTTTCTTGTCCCTCACTTACCACTAGAAGAAATCTTGTCCATTTCAACCCTCCTTGCGACTAGGCCATCAAGACTAAACCAAGAAAATGCATAAACAAATCAATTCGGTTGGGAATCGGGTGGCACCTTCCACTAAGAAAATGCATAAACAAATCAATTCGGTTGGGAATCGGGGGGCACCTTCCATGGGTACACCACGGGTACCTTCCGGTTGCCTACCAATTGAATTGTTTATGCATTTTCTTGGTGCGAGTTGCGATGGCCAAGGGTTGAAATGGACACGATTTCTTCTAGTGTACCTTGCCAATGGTAAGTAATTGTTTTGTCCTACTCCTGTTGTAGTTATTTGCAGTACAACATGTGGTTTAGTATTTCTTATGCTTGTGCTCTTATTCTCTACACATTTGGTTTCTTTTGAATCTTCCATTCATGGCTATCCTTATCAATTGTTAGTCTGCTAGAAGCATGCACATAGATCAAGTAGAGGTGTTTTTGCAAGGATCCACTTATGAGCTCATTTCCACTAATTTGCAAACTAAATGCTCTGGGCCGTTAGTGTGTAGCTTGGTTGATTCGGTTCAGAGTAGATATTCTTGAAGAAATAAGGACCTAAGATTGCTTCATTTGCACCTACATTAGAATGACAAGAGATTATGGATCATATGAAAGACCAATTCAGTATAAGATATTAATGTCAACTTCATAATATTAGATGGCTTCCTTGCCTCATCATTATTTTCCAAGCTTACTTGAAACATGTTGTCGCCTAGCTAGAGGAGATGAAGGCGGATTAGGCATCAATATATTGCATCTCGGTTGGTTATTTGGATCAATCAATCATGTGGATCTCGGGGGAAGGAATGAATGAATATCTTAATTTGTAAGTATGTTTGTATAGTCCAACATTTCCCCTCCAACCTAGCCCGTATTAGTTAAAAGTGGATTTGTAATTCATATGCCTAAGTAGTCTTGCAAACACAATTGGGAGGTTACATAGGATGAATAATGGATGAGGTGTACACACAAAGAGGCGATTTGGTTGAAGGGCTCAAGAAAAGGTTTCAGCATGAAGCTTTTGTGGTGATATACCTATCTTGTAAGTTTCAAGTTTCATGATTGTGCTGTCGTTTAGAATGGGCATGAATGTTTGTTTTTGAGGATTTTTTTAAAACTTTGGTTATTGTTAATGTACTATCCATCTCCAGTAGACATAGAGAAACATGTTTGTGTTGGCCATTTTTCTGTGGTGACAATATTTGCGTGATTTTATTCAAACCTCACGTAGGTTATGATAAGTTCGTACTTTTCTTTGTGAGGTTCGTAGTCAAGGAACATAATCAATTCTAGGCAAATTGGCAAGTTTTGTATCTCTAGGTGTATTGACCTCTCACACATAATATTTTTATCTTCTCCTATCCTATGGAAGTCACAATGTAAGGTTGGCTTTTAGACTATATAGAAAGCAAAATGCTATGTGCCAATATTATTCAAAGAAGTAGGAAAATGTTTTTTCATAAATTCAACAATGTCATCGATCGTCTCTCAAAATTGAAACTTGAAACTCAATTATATGAGAAATTAACTATTGACATGGTATGTGCTATTTGTGTTTGTCTATGCACATGGTCTATCTACTCAACTACCATGATGCCATTGGATGAGCAACATGTGGGTGTGGTTATCCCATTGAACATCGAAGCACGATTGGTAGATGTTGTTCTTAGTGGAAACGTTTGTTCTTTATGAGTGTGAAGTTTCTTTACTCCACACTCTTGTGTTGTGAAGGCGATGTTGATTATTCATTTAGTTTGGTTGTGTGTTTCAATCACCAAAATGCACATGAATTGTTAGTGTTGAGATTAGTTTATACATATCTTGTTGTCCAATAATAAATGACATCAAATAATGTTTTTGGAGTAGTTTTGAAGCTATGTAGAGAAACTATTTTCACAATCATTCTTGACATTATAATAATCATTCATTAGTTTAAATTGTAAATAATTTATCCCAAAATTAGAGTGGATTTTCCTTTAGTATGATCAACTTTTGCATTGTGTTTTGTAAAGTAATTAACTTAATATTGTTGTTATTTATTGTGGTAGATCAAGACAATCATTGTGTACTTACAAGGTTATGGTGTGCAGAACATGCGACTATGTAAAGGTCCATATCTTTGGGTATAAAATAGGTGTTCCATCATGGCCAAGATCTTGCAATGGGTTTTGATTTGGGGTTTCATAAGTATTTGCTCCTTCAAGTTTTGGACATATGTGAGAAAAGGACAAGAACAAAGTAAGGTTGGAGGTATTTTGGAATGGCAAAGCAAAGAAATAACCAAACTTCATGAGGTTCTCAAGGCAAAGCAAGTGTTGAATAAGAAACAATGTGAAAATCTTCTCAACAAGCTCAACCAAGTTGTGGATCATGTCAACACAATGATTACGTCTACAAATGAGACGTCCAATATTGAGCTTGTGCTTGAAGAGTTATGTCACATTATTCAAAGAGTACGAGTACTAGTGGAAGATTGTGGGAAGCAAGAATGGTGCCATGCAGCTGCATTCCAAATGAACAATAGGGAGGCCTTTCGAGAACTAGTATATGATTTGAAGTGTATTTGGGATGCAATATGTGAAATATATTCACCTTTGTGTGTGGAATCAAAATATGACATCACACTTATTGATTTTAATGTGGCCACTTATGACGAAATTCAAGGTGATGAAGAAGACTTGGAAAAAAAGCTTATAACAATGCCCGATGGTTTAAAGGACTATGAATTAGCAAAATATTTGTTGAGGAGATTGCAATATGATTTGCAACGAGTGAAAGGTGCAGAATTGGATGCTTTGGAGGTTTCAGAGGATTTTATGAAACCGGAGCTCAACAAAGAAATAGGTTTCGGAGCAACGGGCAAAGTGTACAAATCAAGTTGGATGGGACTTCAAAGTGCAACAAAAGTAATGAAAGCTTTTCCAAATTGTCTCAAAGAAGCCAACATCTTAGCAGGCTTGAGCCATCCGAACATCATCAAATTCATTGGTTGTGGAACTAATGAAAACCGTGAGGACAATCTTCATGAAACAATGGAAGCCTCAAAAGAACTATATTTAGTAATGGAGTTTATGGAGACGAGCTTGGGTGGTTTTTTGAAAAAGCAAAAAAAAACCTTACCATATATTGTTGCAATTGATATAATGTATCAAATTGCAAAGGGCATGTGTTATCTTCATGACATGTATGTTGCCCATCTTGATCTAAAGCCAGACAATGTGCTTTTAACCTCCATGACAACTGTGGGAGTAGAGGGAAATTGTGGACATGGTTTTGTCAAATTGATGGATTATGATACTTCCAAAATGGAGGTTCAAAGCAAACCAGAGTTACAAAAACATCCTATTGGTACACCAAAGTATATGGCACCTGAGATGAGGAAGGAAAACAAAGAAAACCCACCTTGTGCGGCATGTCCTTTCCAAGCTGATGTATGGTCATTTGCTATGACATGTTCAGAGATTCTTTCTCTCAAGCAACCATTTGGGACACTAAGAACAGGAAAGATATTTTACAAAAGATAAAGGATAATGTTAGGCCAGACCTACCTATCAATTGTGAGGAGCTTACCGTGTTGATCGAAGAATGTTGGGTTGAAGATCCTTCACGAAGGCCAACATTTTCTAATATTTGTAAACGACTCTCAACCTTGAAGAAGAAGTTCATGATTAGAACGTATTCGAATGACATACCACGGTTTAAGAAAGACCGGTCTATGACCCAAAATATGGAAAGGAAATCGGAATCCTCGAAGCATGTCAAAATAATCCCTCCTACAGAGAAGGTACGAACTAAGTCTATTACAATGTCCTTATTTTTTACCTATCAGATGTCATGTTTTTATTGTCATTAATTTAGTTTGCTTAAATTGGATTTCAATTATTAAACTGTTCACAAAGGATCCTAACCTATGTGTTCTTCGTATAGGTGGACGAACCATCAACACAAAATGAAAAACCCGTTGGTCTTGAAAGCAAGCTTGTTGAAGTGAGAAATCTTCTTAAACAAGTGAATATCTTGGGTCTCACTGGTATGGGTGGGATAGGGAAGACTACCTTGGCTAAGGCTGTATTTGATGATGTGAAATCCACATACAATGCATCATGCTTTATTGAACAATTGAAAAGCAGAAGTTCACATGAAATCCTATGGGAAATTTTAGAAAAACTTGAAAGCTTGGACAAAGAAGACAAGCCTAATAAGGTGGATGCGCAACAAAAGGTGAGGGAGTTGTTGGCCAGCAAGAAAATCATTCTTATATTGGATGATCCACTAGATCAAGTTCAAGTGCGTGATATAATTCTAGCAGATGCTCAATTTGTCAACAAAGGTACCAATATTATCATAACAACCCGTGATTGGGGTCTAATGAAGCATTTTGTGGAGGAGAATGGTAAGATAGATGTGAGGGAGTTAGATGGAAATGCAGCAAAGAAACTCTTCAATTCTTATGCTTTTTCGGATGAAGGACAATTGTCACCACAATTCTTTGATATACGTGACAAAATTGTGGAAGGTTGCAACGGCTTGCCTTTAAGCTTGAAAGTCATGGGTGCATTCTTGCAAGGAAAGGAGAGGATTCGAAGTTGGGAACGGGCTTTCCAAAGGATGAAAAGAGGCAAATGTTTAGATGGTGATGAAGGGCTTTGGAATACCTTGAGGATTAGTTTTGATGTATTGAAAGACGAAGAGAAAAAGTTGTTTCTAGACATAGCGTGTTTCTTTCCCGTGGGACAATGGAAAGAAATAGCTTTGCTTAAATGTGCATCTCCAAGTCATGTGCTTGATGTGTTGGTGGACAGGTCCTTGGTCAAGATAGATGTGTTCGGACACCTAGAGATGCATGACCAACTACGTGACCTGGGACGAATGATGGTTGAGACGGAGGAGGTGTATAAGGGTACTCGAATTTGGAAAAAAGACTTGATTCCTTCAGCAAATGGACAAACAAACAAGGTATTTTATATGTAGGCAATTTGAATTAGATTGTTTCTAGCAAGATTGAGTTACAAACATGTAAGTCAAAGGGTTCATTTCTAAGTTGTTCAAACATATGCTAGATGTTCGTATAATATGCCTAAAATGGCTTATATTTGTTGATGTTTGTTAAGGACAACATTTGATTTCTATCGACACTTTGTTTAGAACGATCCGGTTTTGACATTTTTGATATATTCCAAAAACAGATCTACGACAAAATTGAAGGAATTTTAATAAATGAAGAAATTTCGCCGAGCCCTTTCAACATTCACACAAGCATTGTACACATGCAATTCAGCTCCATACGTTTATTGATTTGTAGGTCATTGACAACATTACCGAAGGGATTGGAAAACTTGGCTTCTTTAACCACCTTGGACTTGGACCATTGTTCGGACTTGACAACATTACCAGAAGGATTAGGGAACTTGACATCTTTGACAACCCTCGATTTGTCCTATTGTTCGAGCCTGACAACATTACCGAAGGGATTGGGGAACTTGACTTCTTTGACAACCCTCCATTTGTCCTATTGTTCAAGCCTAACAACATTACCGGAGGGATTGGGGAACTTGACTTCTTTGACAACCCTCAAGTTGGAAGGATGTTCGAGCCTGACAACATTACCGGAGGGAATGGGGAACTTGACTTCTTTGACAACCCTCATTTTGTTATTCTGTGAGAGCCTAGCAACATTACCGGAGGGATTGGGGAACTTGACTTCTTTGACAACCCTCATTTTGATATTCTGTGAGAGCCTTGCAACATTACCGGAGGGATTGGGGAACTTGACTTCTTTGACAACCCTCAGTTTGTTTCATTGTTCGGGCCTGACAACATTACCGGAGGGATTGGGGAACTTGACTTCTTTGACAACCCTCATTTTGATATTCTGTGAGAGCCTTGCAACATTACCGGAGGGATTGGGGAACTTGACTTCTTTGACAACCCTCAGTTTGTTTCATTGTTCGGGCCTGACAACATTACCGGAGGGATTGGGAAACTTGACATCTTTGACAACCCTCGATTTGTGGCATTGTTTGAGCCTGACAACATTAGCGGAGGGATTGGAGAACTTGACATCTTTAAGAACCCTTGCTTTGTCCCATTGTTCGGGCCTGACAACATTATCGGAGGGATTGGGGAACTTGACATCTTTGACAACCCTCGATTTGTCACATTGTTTGAGCCTGACAACATTAGCGGAGGGATTGGAGAACTTGACATCTTTAAGAACCCTCGATTTGTCCCATTGTTCGGGCCTGACAACATTACCGAAGGGATTGGGGAACTTGACTTCTTTGACAACCCTCAGTTTGTTTCATTGTTCGGGCCTGACAACATTACCGGAGGGATTGGGGAACTTGACATCTTTGACAACCCTCGATTTTAGGCATTGTTTGAGCCTGACAACATTAGCGGAGGGATTGGAGAACTTGACATCTTTAAGAACCCTTGCTTTGTCCCATTGTTCGGGCCTGACAATATTACCGGAGGGATTCGGGAACTTGACATCTTTGACAACCCTCGATTTGTCACATTGTTTGAGCCTGACAACATTACCGGAGGGATTGGAGAACTTGACATCTTTAAGAACCCTCGATTTGTCCCATTGTTCGGGCCTGACAACATTACCGAAGGGATTGGGGAACTTGACATCTTTGACAACCCTCGATTTGTCGCATTGTTTGAGCCTGACAACATTACCGGAAGGATTGGAGAACTTGACATCTTTGAGAACCCTCGATTTGTCCCATTGTTCAAGCCTGACAACATTACCGGAATGATTGGGGAACTTGACAACCCTCCGTTTGTTCTGATATTCGAGTTTGGCAACATTACCGGAGGGATTCGGGAATTTGACTTCTTTGACAACCTTGAATTTGGACCATTGTTCAAGCCTGATAACATTACCGGAAGGATTGGGGAACTTGACTTCTTTGACAACCCTCCGTTTGTTCTAATGTTTGAGTTTGGCAACATTAGCGGAGGGATTCGGGAACTTGACTTCTTTGACAACCTTGGATTTGGACCATTGTTTGAGCTTGACAACATTACCGAAAAGATTGGGGAACTTGACTTCTTTGACAACCCTCCGTTCGTTCCACTGTTCAAGCCTGACAACATTACCGTAGGGATTGGGGAACTTGACTTCTTTGACAACCTTTATTTTGTTCCATTGTTTGAGCTTGACAACATTACCAGAGGGATCGGAGAACTTGACTTCTTTGATAACCGTCAGTTTGTTTCATTGTTCGAACTTGACAACATTACCAGAGGGATTGGGAAACTTCACTTCTTTGACAACCCTCGATTTGTCCCATTGTTCAAGCCTGACAATATTATCGAAGGGATTGGGGAACTTCACTTCTTTGACAACCCTCCGTTTGTTCCATTGTTCGAGCCTGACAACGGTATCGGAGGCATTAGGGAATTTTATTTTTTTGCCAACTCTAGATTTGGACCATTGTTTGAGCCTGACAATATTACCGGAGGGATTTGGGAATTTGACTTCTTTGTCATTCCTCGATTTGTCACAATGTAAGAGCATGACAACATTACCGGGCAGATTGAGAACTTGACTTCTTTGACATTCCTCGATTTGTCATAATGTAAGAGCATGACAACATTACTGTAGGAATTGGGTAACTTGACTTCTTTGACAACCCTTGATTTGTCATACTGTGAGAACTTGACAACATTATCGGAGGGATTGGGGAACTTGACTTCATTGACAACCCTCGATTTGTCCTATTGTTCGAACACAATACAAAACATACTTCCATTCAAAATACATTTTTAATTTTAGTCAAAAGTTGTGATCTCAATTGTCATCCTCTAGATACAATATAGGGTCCCACACCTCTATTGGATCCTAGAAGGTATGCAAGAAAATTATATATTGAAATGATATGAATCCACGGATCACAACTCAATATAGAATTCTCTACTCATTATTAGAGGGTACATTACATGCATAAAAATGCATATGCATGTTCAGTAATCCAAATTTGCATAGATTCAAAGCCATGCCGTTTTTGTTGAACTATAGTTTGTATTTAGTACCAGTCAATATCATGATAGGATCCCAAAGCATATAGGATTAGTCTTCGCAATTCTCATAAAGGTCTCCAACAACGACTACAAACATTAGGTTTGTCATTGCAACATTTACATACACTTTGGGGATCAAATGCATTGTAAGCAACCTTAATTTTGCATGAGACAATATCATGTGAGAGAATAAGACCATTTTGCAATGGATGACCTTGGGAAGTGTTGCCACTTTTGTCCATTGCCTTGTCCAACATTCTCTAACAATGGTCATTTTTCCTTCTTTTCCCCACACATAGGAGTCCACCATTCTATTGTAAATTTTCCTTAATTAAACCTTTCAGATAAGTCAACACAACTTAATACTTGTCCCATCCAGACTGGAAGGTAATGCTTGTCACTTGGGAGGCACAAAACAAAAGTTACCGAGTATAATATCTATGTACAGATTGAATAAGCCCTTTGGTTTTTCTTTAGCTAGACCACAATAAGGATAAGGCTTGGATTCATCCTTAGGAGTACCCTTGGCCACATTCAAAGGTATTTGATCGCCCATAATTATCACATATGTGGTCCGTCTTCCAATTAGGGAGCGATCAAAATCCAGCTTGTAATTTTTCACGAGTGACCGATGAAGGGCCAATGACCTCTAGGGGAATGTGACATAATCAACCATCCCTTGGGCATACATATCATTCCAAACCATATCAAATTTTTGGTACTCAATATATTTGGTGATTCCATTGATGATGTAATTTTTTCCCTCGATTTTTTTGCAAGCCCTTTTCGTCTCCTTCTCTACATATATTTGAGCCGATTTATTTCTACATTGCCCCACAATACTTTCATTGGAATGGGATGAGGATTGCCTACTAGAAGAAGATGCTTGTTGTTGTCATATGTTCTCGACATCCCAACGGCTCTACCAAGAAGAAGCCACAAGGAAAATGTTGATCATTCCAATCATAAAGCAATAGGCACTAGTGAGTGTAAAGGTTTATTGGCTACTACCCAATACAAAAGTAAAAATGTTGCATGAACTTTGAAAATATAAGCATTGAACTCAATTGGTGGTCATCATCTCTCCTTACAACACCATATCAAACTAACTCGACGACAATCTTCCATATATGTCCTCCAACTAAGCTTTGAAGATGAGTAATCATCTTTCAGCTGCAACTTCCAACTCACATAGTATGTATCGGCATTCTTGGGTAATCCATCAAGATCATCAATACTCACTTCAAGCTCCTTAATTTGAGAACAAAAACACCACTATGTTTGAGAGAATGGGACCTCTGTTTAGCCTAGCATGGGTTAATTTCCAACATATTGTTGTCATTTGCAGGTTCTTATGGTCTTAGAAAACAAATGTAACCCCCTACATTTGTGTCTTCAAGGATATCTTCATCATATGGTTCTACGAGAAGACATACGTGAATTAAAGTTTTTCCATGCACATTGTAATCCTCATTCAAAGGGATACAATATTGTCTCTCCATAAAGGGCAAGTTGGAAAAGACATTGTGGGCACTGTCTTCATGAGCATATTCTTCACAACCGAAGTTGACGTTGTTATTGTGATTGTTGTTAATGTCCCCATCTTTTATAGTTAGTGATACATACTTAAGTATTATTGGTTGTTGGCCGATATATTCATAGAACCTTTGTCATCTTCAATTATCATCAAAGAATCATGCGAGTGCAGTGTTGTAAATTTGAGATATCAATTGTGACGAACTTTGTATGCACTCCACAACACTCGGAATCCAACTAAACCACTAAGGGTAACTTGTCAAAATGTCATCGCACAAAACGCTTGGAAGTTCTTGGAATTTGAACATAACACAATCAAATTCAATTTGACCATGATGAAGAAGCTATGTGAGGCCTGAAATTCCTTCCAAGTTCTTTTTAGAGAGTTGTCATTAATTACACTCATTCCACCATATTTTGCTTTGGAATTACCTCCATAAAAAAATGTCACTTTCATGCCTATCTCCAAATCAAGGAAACACACTATAGGTTTCTCATCATCTTCCAAAGTTATTGGCCAACTGCCAATATTGTCTAGTATTGTGTTAGGAATTAACACATATGGCATTAGATAGTATTCCTCCCCAATAATTTTATTTTTGACACATTGACTTATCATCTTTATTTTTTCATTTTGGAATGGTATGGGAATGTCAATAGCATCACTAGCTTCTATAACATTTACCAAAATTAGAAATGGATCTCAACTAATTATCTTGGTGACAATCCCCCGAGCAACGTAAAGACTCCCTCAAAGGCCAATGCCACGTGAATTCCCTGAGTAACCATCCACCTTCTAGAACTCCCATTCTTCATAAACAATTGTATGGGCTTTGTTTCCATGATTATCCTTGTATTGCTTACAACACCTGAACACAAAAAAATTAAACCATGAAAATTTGTAGAAAGGGGAAAACTTTATTATAGACAAAGTGTATAGAGATAGTGAGAGACTCCATTACAACATGCATTTCATCATTAGTATATGTATTGGCAAGTAACCAATATCCTTACAATTAAATCAAGATATTAATTTTTTTCAAATATGTATAGAAATTCAAGTATCAAGTTTCCAGATATCGACCAAATTTTTTAAACTAACCAAAAAAAGGTATGAAAGAAATATAGAAGTAGTGAGCAACTTTGTTACAACATGGGTATTACATCATCAATAAATGTATATGCTTGTAGTTGATACCCTTGCAATTAAATCAAGCTTTTAAACTCATGAAAAGATAACGTCCTTTGTAGGAAAAAAACATAAAAAAGTATGCAAAGACATGATAAATATGTAGATGCAACATCAAAATTTAGGTGTCGGCTAGTAGCCGATATCCAAGCAGACTTCAAATCGGGCTAGAAACTCAAGACTAACAAAACCAAAGTGTATTTGTTATATTCATTCTTGAATTGTTTGTACCAAGACTAATAATTATTTGTTGAAAGAGGGACATAATTTTTTAAAGTTTTAAAATCTTTTGTAACAACAATAGTATCACCTTTCAGTGTGCACTACTGTTGAGGTTGCCTCCTAGGTCAAGAAAGTCTCTCAACCTCAGACGGTATAACCCACGGCTTGACCGATTGCACAAATATCACGCCTTAGATATGTAGAGTAGAAAACCTTAGCTTGATAATTGATGTGGGGCAAGCCCCCTAATTCTAAGGGTGAGGAAAGATATCCTCTTCCAGGTAAACTTTATGCTCTCCCAAGTTGCTCACTATTTCCCCAATTTATCACACTCCATTCCAGGATGTTCTCCAATACTTGATTATGCAAATCAAGCCCTTGAGCTTCCATGATAATTGATGGTTTTACAAGGGGTAAGGTTTCCTCTAAGTTAAACATGTTTTCAAGTTCTTCGAATACCCCTAAAATCTTAGCTATAAGGTTATGTGTTTCTTGGATGAACTAGGTATGCATTTCCAATTATAATGTGAAGGTTAAGAGATTCCTCACCTACCCTATCACTTACATGGTCTAAGTCCTAGATCCTCTTATCTCTCAATCACTTGGTCAAAGATTGTTTTTGCATTTTCCTCGGTTATTACTTATAACCTCAAGTTTGCATATTTGTCTATGGAATCTAATTTCGCTTGATTGTGATGAATTCCAACGATGATGCGAAATCTTAGGGTTATCTTTGAGTGTGAGGTGATGGGTGATTTGACCTTCTTGACAGCCTTGCATGAATCACCTCCAACCTTTGCTTCTCACTTCCAATGATGGTCTCCACTCGTGCCGATTAGATCTTCCACATAATTCTCCTAAGTGCTCGCAATCGATGAATCCTAAGACATCCAACACCCCCTCGGATTATGCCCGCCGGGAAGTGGCAAACCTCGGCCCCTTAGTTGAATTTATGAAAGTGCATGTGATTCCCCCTTTTTATCCAAACTTGTAATTTCTCAATTAATTTGCTCCACCGCAACTTGAGTCGATTTCCTAATAAAAACTTAACTCGAACACCCTTGAGTCCTTGGTGAATTAGAACGCATGCTCCCCTTTACTTGAAGACTTCAGCCAATGAGTGTGAATGTCTGCCACCTTTGTTGAAACTAACTTTATACACCACAAGTGCCAATAAAGTTAGTGCATCGTGGGTGCCAATCAATTGTTAATACACCACATGTTCCAATAAGATTAGTGCACCGTGGGTGCCTATATAATGATACTGCACCATGGGTGCCAATAAGATCAATTCACCACGGGTGCCTATATGATGTTAATGCACCACGGGTGCCAATCTAAAGTTCGTGCACCGCAGGTGCCTATGTAATGTTAGAGAGCTAGGACACTAATGTAAGAGTAATCGTGGCGAATGAAGTGTATTAGGGCCCTCAGCTTGGCCTTCTTGTATATCGTTTAACATCTAGGCATTTTTATATTTTCAAAATGTTTTATGTAGCCAAAAATAAAATAGATCTAAATAAATCATGAATTTAAAGTCCTAATTATATATCTTTGAATCTAACTTTATTTGAAATGTACTACCTAACTACATTCCCCTTGGTATCAAAATTCATCTAGTGGTTGGATTTCCATCTAAGGCTCATTCATCCACATATTCCTCTAATCACATCCTTATATAAATAAAGGCTCATGTTCCCAAGCCTTTTGTGTTCTTGAGCCTCCACTCATTCCCTATGGCCCCTTGCTACAATATTGATTTTACAAGGTAGTCATTCTTGTTAATGCACAATCATTGAATAGTACGAATGTAGCATAGGCATGTCACATTACATTACTCAACACCTACTGTCTTTTCAGTGGACCCTTGGAATATAACAGTGGGTGTTGAGTAATGCTATGCACACGGATAGCGTGTGCCATTTCTTCTTTTTGATTTCTTCGACGCTTAGTTTAGAGTTAATTCTTTAACCTCTAAATGTGCAAGAAAGGCCCAAAGAGAGCTTTCAAGTCATATTACTCAAATATAATGGCACAGAATGATGCTTTTAGCCAATCCCTAAAATTGGTGCCCTTTTTGAATTGTCCAATATTATTATCTACTGGAGGTTTATGATCCAAAATGATAAAATGTAAGTAAGAAATGACGTCGAAATTCTTGGGATTCAAAAAAGTCAAAAAACTATGACTGTCCATATATTAATGAGGTTTTGCCTATGTTTTCAAAGTACAGAGTTTGTCAAGTGAATGATTTCATATTACGTCAAAGAAAGATGTAATTTTAAGGCATGATTTATCATGACATCCAAGTCCAGGGAAAACAAAGCCAAAAAATTCAATTGGGAGCATTTTTGAATAACCTACTAGTATGAAGGATGGGAAATGTTGTTAAATTAGTCAATTTTAGGTCAATGTGGCAACACTAGCTGCGGTTTGATATTTACTAAGATATCCAAAGAAAATGCACTGGGAAAAGTGACATTCAACGGCTGAGAATGACACTCCCAGATTAGAAAAAAAGTTTGGACATCTAGGGGTTGATCCTTGAAGTTAGAGAATATCGAAGTAGTCTACTAACCTCCAAATCCGGATTAGATGGATCTTGTATTTATGAATAGCCCAAAACTGCAGACTACACTTCCGCATTTATTGGACCTCCGAAAACCCCACGGGTGTCCACTATTTCCCTTCACCAATTGGGGTCCATGGAGCCTACGCTACGATCTTTGAAAATCGTAATCTTTGCCTTCTTGCTCTTCTTCACATGTCCAACATCATAATCATGCTTCCAAGTGGCTTGGCTTTTGGGTGGAGTCCATGAGCTAAGTTCGAAGACAGCGGGAGGCAAGGTAAGCTCTACTTGCAATGGTGCATTCAAAGAAACCATTTTTGATATATCGGCATTCTTGATGATATTTTAGTTCCAAAAGCAAGAATTGCTTGCATGGTGGTGATTTGGCGTGGCTTGAAAACCAATGTGTGTTCTAGATCACTATGGCTCACATTAATACGACTATTTAGTGTATTGTTTCATGAATTGGATGGCAACATTGCACAATGGCATTGTGAGTGACAGGTAGTAGTGGACAGTCATGGGATGGAAAATTTCACATTTTGAAACCTCTCAAAATTGAGGTTGTCTATATTACACTACTCATGGTGGGATGGCATTCCAGAAAAATAAACACCTACTGTCAAGACTAGAAAGAAAAAGAAAGGGCGATACTTCAGAGAGGGGAAGGCTAAGATCTCATCCTTTTGGGTTTGCCCACTTATCCCCTTTATGTTGTGGAACTGCTCTCATTAAGTATGACATGTTCGCTTTTATAAAATGCACATCACACTGAAACATATTGTTGAGGAATTTCACTATTTTTGAATTCTTGATTAAGGTACTTTTTACCTGGAGGCACTAAGTATGTTGAGATGTTCTGGTTCCTGAGCACTTTGCATGATTTAAGATCAGTCCACTAGTTTCTTGTCCTTCTTTATGATATTGTTCAAGAGAATGAATAATTTCATGGTAAGGTAAGTGCGCCTTAAACGGACATTTTTAGCTCTGCACCCACTTCTTGCAGGATATGAAATGCATAAGTAGTGGGAGAGGATTAGCAAATCCAAATCGTGTCCGTAGCCATTGTTGTAGTAATTTTTAGAGCTCATATATTTCTTAGTCATTTTCTTATTCGTCTAATCTTATTCATTGTCAAAGTGAAGAATCTCCTTTTCATTAAATGGTCATATATGTTCCCCCCAATTATGTTGACTATTGAGCCTAGAATGGTCCATAGATCTTGAGCACGGAGCCAATCTCTTTTAAACGGATGATGCCTTTTTTGGTGTTCTTCCTAGATCCACACCTATATTTGAGTGGTATGTGGTTAGGTGTGGCTCCAAGAACAAAGACCAAAAAGACATGTGTTTAAAAGAGATTGGACTACATGCTCAAAATATGATAACCATTTTAGGCTCAATAGTCAACATGATTTGGGGGATCTATATGACCATTTAATGAACACTTTGATAACGACTAAGATATTTATATGAGTTCCAAAAATTATGAGGACAATAGCTTCGGCCTTCATGTGGATTTGCTAACCCTCTTGTACTAATCACATGTTTCACATCTTAGGAGAAGTGGTCCAGTAAGAGAAGGGAACCATTTGAGACCCATCTACCTTTTAACCATACACCACTCAAATATAGGTGTCCTTTGAAGATGAGTGATTGAATTAGGCCCCACCATGAATGCACAACGTTTTTACCCCAAAAAAAAAAAAAAAAAAAACTTTGTAAAAGAAGAAGAGACATGTCAACTCATATCTAAGGTTATGGAGGACAATTTTGTTCGTCATTATAGGTTCAATAATCGACTTGATTGGGGGACCTATATCACCATTTAATTAGCACAAGAATCTTCACTTTGATCTTGACTAAGATATTCACATGAGCTCCAAAGATTATAAGAAAATGGCTGCGGACACAATTTGGATTTGGATGTGTGAGTGATCTCGCACGAATTGTGTGTTTCATATTACGAGAAGTGGGTGCAGAGAGAAAAGTGTCCGATTAAGGCCCACTTACCTTGATTGACAGGCACCCCGAGAAACTCAGCATTCATTTGGTTCTGGATCAATCATAAATAGCTATCTCAATTCCAAGTTGCAGGTCCATCTGCCGTTTCCACAAGCTGTTGTAATTAATGCCAGTCCTGATGAGTACCGGGTCAGGACGAAATTCGCATACATGGCCATAGAAACATCAAACAGTACTAGTACAATTCCGTTGGCATTCGACTACAGTAATCTCCCGCTTAAGTACTCACCCGTTTAAGTACGCATCCTAGTTAAGTGCACAATTTTTTTTGACAAAAATCAGGGTTCATATTTTATTGTTTGAACATGTCATGCAAAGTCATTTTTTGCGAATGCATGAATTTTTTACTCTTGACATTCAATGTCAGTTTGTTAATGTCTCACTGAAACGTCTCAAACAATCGTCACAGTTCATCATACATTTGTCCAGGTTCCGTTTGAACATCGGAACAAAGCAATTGGACGTCGATGTCGAGGACAGTGTTGTGTAGAGCTTCAAAGCCTTTGAAGTCGGTAGCACTTTCATATTCAACAAATGTCTCGATAGACTGGATTTCGTCATCGATAGGTGGTTCTTCTTATGGGGTTGTCGAAGCTTGTCCGTCAACATCAAGCCTCAATGGGAAGGGGATCGAACAAAACCAACGGCTTCATGAGCACCCTAACCTGTATTCTTTAGGGGTAAACTAGATGGGTATTAAACGATTACTTATTCCAACTAGCCCAATCTGAAACACTAACGATATGAGTAAAGTACGCACCAACAACTCCGGTTCAAAGTGTGTACTTAAACGGGAGATTACTGTAGCTGCATCTTGAAGCTTCCGGAAAGCTAAAAGTGTCACTTGAATAGAGGTAGGAGGAGGTCACTAACTGATTGAGCAAGATGACCTCGAGAGAGGGCCGGGGAGAGACACTTGAACTTCGACCCTTTTGCAAGCGCCACCCTAGAAAAACCTAGCAACAACTCATGTTGAGTCTATTTCCTAACATAATTACGGTTCATGCTAGGGTTCTCAAAAGATTATGCAAGTCAGTAATAATTGGTTTTGTTAATTAAAAGTTTCTCACTTGAAGGTGAAATTTCATATAATCATTGTTTCCGTAGTTGATGGTTTGTAGTTTACTTTTAATGTGTAGGGAAAATGTGTTTTTGTTGATCCAACTTAAAGTCAACTTAGATAGGAAAAACTGAAGTGAGCTAGATAATTGTACATGTCTCAGATGTAGCACCAACAAAGACATCTTTATGTTTTATTTTATATCTGCATTTTGCATCACTTTGAAATTGCTTTTGAATCTAATAATTTTAGAATCTTATCTTAGGTTTTTGTTTTATGTCTTGCATATTCAAGAATTTTGAAGTGGTTTGCAAATATGCAGACCATGAAGACTATACATGTAGAATATCTAGTGTAGAATATCTTGGAGCAAATGTATGTGCATTGAAAAATGTACTAATATGTAAATGTAAATGTAATTGTTTGTGAATGTGTACTAAAATGTGCCAAAGTTTCGGATAATAGTTGATACTAATGCAAATGTATTAGCTGTTAATTGAGAAAAAAAATGGAGACTATCGTCCAATTACTAATATGTTTGTAATTATATTGGCCACTAGTAAAATGTTGCAAAGTATCAACCAATAGTCGATGTTAATATCAAGAATATTGGCCACTAGCCGCTACAAATTTGAAGAGTATTGGCCATTAGCCAATACAAATTTGAAGAGTATTGGCTACTTGCCAATATGTTTGCAATTGTATCGGTTGTTAGTTAATACCACGTCAAAAGTATCGGCCAATAACCGACACAATAGTAGGTAGATTTAATGTCCAAGGTTTCATTTGATTCCTACAATAAATTAGTTAAAGAGGAGATAATTTGGTGCATCAGATATTATGCACCAAACTTTTTTTTATGCACGAAACTAGGGTTGTTGATGAGATTTTTATGGAGCAATGTAGAAAATTCATCTATTGCATACGAGAATATCAACTGCATACAATATGAAATGATAACACTGAACTTGAAGAGTGGGATTCAATGGCATGTGAGGGCCAATGAACATGTAGCACGTCAAATATACAATGAGTTTACATGTTTTTCTTGCATATTCTTGTAGTCTTTATTCTAAGGAAGAGATGTATTATGCTAAACCTCTATATAGTGTCATATTCTAAGAGAAGCAAGTATTATTGTACAAAAAATTAATACTGTCACAGTATGTGTAGTATTATTTTTTCTCAAGAAATACTTCAAAAATGATTGAGATTACATTCAAATCGCTTGAATTTTGTTGTGAGCATAGTATATAAGAAAAGACAATGAAGTTTGTTAATTTCATGGATTTTGTCACATTTCATTTCTTTAAATGCTTTCCAACACGTAACTTTTTCCGTAAGCCATAAGTGCCAAAGAATTGCATTTTTTGGCAAAAAAATTGAAACCTTAATCATGAGAATACCAAAATTGAGGTGGGCAATTTGTCCGATTTTCAAATTAGTTAATCCTAATGATTGTGGAGCAACTTGTATGAATTTTTATATACAAAAAGTACTAAGAATACTTCAAGGAGGGGCCATAAGTGGCTAGGGCATAGTGTGCTTCGACCGACATACATTGTTCCGTTATTTTAAAAGGTTGCATTCTCATTGGACATGGTTATCTTATGAAAGTGATGGAAGATGACAATGAACATATCCATGTTATGATTTGCTTAACACCTATTGAAAACTCGATGGACCTATTACATTGCAATTGTATTTCCATGGGCAAAATTTAATGAAGAGGTTTTTGGCGATTTGCCAAAGTAACATATAATGATTTTTAGCAAAGGACAAGTTCAAGTGCCCAATGTAGTTACATTGCTTGAAAGATGGGGGAAATTTGCATCCTTCCAAAGACCTTCATAACTATCATATAAATGAAAAGAAGAAAATAACATCTAGAAAGAGGAAATATATTGTAAGTGATATTTCTGGTCTACATATAGAAGGTCAATTAAATTATATGAAGGAAAAAGAAAAAAGAAAGAAACCTTCAAAACAGATGGAGATGCACGTGACATTTATAAATTAGACGATGCATTACGCAAAGGAAAAAAAATCCGTGAAGTCTAAGGTTGATAAAATTGATAAAATCCACTAGTCTTTAGATATCGGTTTGTGTGATAATATAATCCTCCGCACCTTAAAATTGTGTCATTCATACATAGTGTTTAAAAGTTTGTCAACGTGTCACGTGACATTTCAAAAACAAAAATGAATGTCAATTGGCATATACATTTTATTCTAAAATGCCACTTCAATTTTGGGTTACACAATATTTTAGGAAAACTAATATTTTGAATAATCGAAATAAAATCTTGATTTGTGACAAAAAAATATATCAATTGAGCATAAGTATCCTTCAGTCTCGCATGTTTCTCCAAATGTTGGATTTCAAAGTATCTGAGAAGTTGGTAAATCTCGTTCTCACGATGAAGGTTTCTTTACAGAAGCTAAAAATCACAAGTCCATGATATGTACATCACCGTGTGGGAGTCAAACCCAATCCTCATATGCCTCAAAGCATGGGAAATTTTTCTTGTTACAATCCATGTTTTAGGATATCGCTTATTCTTGGTCACTTTATTCTTCTCTATAGAAAAAGTCGTGGCCCAGTTTTAATCTACAAAGAAATTGAAATTCTTTTGAAAGCTTTTCTCAGTAATATGATCCTCAGATAATGTGCTAGAGTAGTGTACCACCACATTACGCAGCGATGTCATGTCATATCCCAAGGTAGGATGTTGAATATTTGACTCTGTCTTGGGGTTATCCTTCAGAGATTCCTAAAACGTAGTATGAATTTTTCAAAGACAAAAGTCTTGTTCATGTTTCAACATCTACTCTGAATGCACCTGGTGGTATTTCTAATGTAGAGTGCTTCTACCTGGTGGTATTTCTAATGTAGAGTGCTTCTAGAAAAGTGATCAAAGAGAAACTTGAAGGTTAGGAGGCCCTAATAATTGTACATAATGTTGGCCTATTTGTCACTAGACTTCAATCCTCTCTAGCAGATTCGCAGTTTACCTTGGCAGCTTGTGGAAATAAAAACAAAAATAAAACATATTATTATGATGGGATGTTCAACAAATTTAGAAGAGTCTTAGATTTGTTAACATGTATTTAACGGCATGACATGATGCAATGATTCTTCGACTGCCACCCATGATGATGTTGATGAATTTATATGTTTTGCAAGTATATTATGTATAAACTCAATGACCACTCTAGATAAATTTGAAGAAGAATTTTGACACAAGAATTAGATTTAGAGGCCCTTATTTAGTCTAGTGGGACCCAATTAAAGGGCATCCCCATGGTAAGTGTTATGAAACTTAACCCTCTAGAACATCCAAACCAAAAATTAGGCCTCATCAGTTGACATGTGACAATGTTGAGTCCGACAAAAGTTGATGAAGTTGGGCCGGATTGAGGGCTTAATGCACATGAATCCGGGTTGGTGCTTAGGCCTACCTTAAGCCATGTATAAAGTGGGCCTAGATTCGTCTTCTTCGAAGCCTTGATACCCTCTATATTGGATCAAAAAAGGATAGAAAGGCCAGCTAATGAACACCTACATCCAAGAAAACTGAGTAGTACCAATCACAAATTGAAAATGGCTCAACTAACTTTGTAAAGGGAAAGGGTGTATACATTACGATGGACGGATTGTAGTGATATACACAAAGTATATTCCCCCACACCATGGCGGGATCAAATAAATTTAAGAATATGCAAATGGATGTGATGCGGCCTCTAACTGTCACATCACATCACAAATGACGTGATGCCATCATGTTGTCACGTCAGGATGCGATGCCCTCTAACATGGTAATTTGTTTTACTGTAGCAATGTTTTTGTAAAAAATAACTTTTTTGGTTGCATTTTGTAGTTGACTTCTAAAAACCAATTTCCAAATTTTCCAAATTTTCCAAACATATGGTACTTTATGTCACTATGGTATGTTTTCTAATGACACTTCTTAAGAATAAGTTTACAAATATTGTCATCCTAATTTACTTTTAGTTCATCCATTTCGGTATATTCTGCATTAACAAAAATTCCATAATTAAATATTGCCCTGGATTGAAAATCACTTAGTAAGTGATGATAATTGCAACTTTGTGGAGAAGGCCATGGTTCCAAGGAATGACAAATAATGTTATATCCATCACCGGTCCTCCTCATTGATCATCATTCACTTTGCTATTGGGGCCACGGGAGGAAGCATCCTTGGGTGGGTCCACTAGGAACCACTTAGGAAAATGTTCAGGAAATGGAGGGTCGAAGTCCATTATTGTTGTTTTCAAATAATATTTAATTAATATTTGTTTCATTGGTTCTTTTCACTGACACAATCTTATCAGCATCGCTGTCAAGAGAAAGAGTCCCGCCAATGTTGAATGGTAAACCTGTCTCTTTGAAAAAATCCTCCAGGACTCTTCGTCCCGCCGAACTTACATGACCAAAATAGGATCTACATGTGCTTCAAGTGGCGAAAATGGTTGATAGGTTAGGGTTTTGTTGCGAGGAAAGAGGCTATCTGCTTGCGTGCAGGAGATTCAAGCGAGGGGCAACCTTCAGGTTGTATATTGAATTTATTTTATGTTGTTTTGTTTTGTGCCGTTTGCAGAAACTCTCTGGCTATGGCGTTTCAGGTGTGTTTTGGCAATCTCACCTTGTAATATACATGTGTCTTTCATTTTGGATTGGAAGGTTTAGGGTTCATCTCCTCTTACGCATCTTGTGTTCTCGCTCCAGGACGAACCCATTCTAGATCTCCACTATTTCATTAATGTTCAAGGTTTGAGAGGAGAAGGGAGGGAGGTGAAGTCTTTGCAAGAGGGTGACGTTTCTAACGCAGAGATTTGTGAGATTTTTGGACCTCGTAAGGATAAGAATGGTTGGAAGGTCAATGAGAAGCCCACTAGGGAATTCCAGGAAGCAGTGGTGAATTTGTACTCCCGAGTGACGCTAAGAGATCAAGTCCTCAATGACCAACTGACCTTGGAGTGGGCAAGGGCCATTGTGGCAGAGAACAAGGGCATCCCTATCAACTGGGCATCATGGGCAGTCCACCAACACAAAAAACGCCAGTCCTTGGAGAATGTCAAGAAGGCTAAGAAACTTGCCAAGGAGGGCACAAGTTCAGACTCTCTCAATGTGGGAGCCAAATCGCAGCCTGAGCATGGTATCCAACCTCCAGGAAGTTCCATTGCCCAACTTCCCGTTTCGGCTGTAGGAGTTGCTGCACACCACCTTTCTCCTGCCCAAAAACCTCAGTCCAGTGGCTCTTTCCTAGGACCTGATAGAAAGGGTAGTTTTCGTACACCTGTGAGTCGGTCTCTTTTGTTGCGTGCAACAAAAGTGAAGGTTGATACTGGGGTTTCAGTCAAGCGCGGTAGCCTTAGTGTTTTAAATCCAAGGTTGAAGGCGATGATGGCCTCAGATCCACCAAAGCGTGGAACTGAGGACATCATCGCTAGACTTCATGAGTTACTTCTATCAAAGCAGAAGACACTGCTACATTCAAAGGAGCGACTCCGTGCCACCAGTGACACTAAGTCAAATTTTGAGATGGATTTCAAACGGGCAAAACTCATGCTAGATGTTCTAAAAGGTCTCCATATTGATGCTGAATGTGAACTTTCTAGAGCTCGTGTTGCTTTGCAAGATGCACTTTCATTTGAGTCTAATCATATTCATACGCCTGATGAATATGTTGTGCTGGAAGAATATGTTGAGGGATTGCCAACAATTAATGTACATCGGGATGAGTCTGTTGCTCAATTGCAACAAATATTGCGGTGTGAGGAGAGGAATGTCCAGTCATCTCTTTCAAAAGTTTTTGCAGCCGAGAAAGATTTTAATCTCAAAGAAAATGAGCTTGCCAGTAGTGAAGAGGCATATGGAGACGAAGTTCAACATCAAGTTGTCTTAGAAAAGATGTTGACTCTCATAGCAGACTATTTGTCTAAGTTGAAGGGTGGTATTTTACTAACTACCCACCCTGAACCTATTGCTAGGGCTGATAGGACTAAGTCCCAGTGCATTCAACTGAATGTTGAAGATTGTACCTTTTGTAAAGAAAACTTCCATGTTAATGATATATGTGTATCGTCATGCGGTCACTGCTACCACCCTTGGTGCCTTGGTGTGCACATCAGCTCATCCAACAAATGCAAGTTGCAGAGCTGCCAACAAGAATTTGATTTACAATGGCGATTGTCATTTGGATATGTCCTTCCAAAAAATGCCGATCATCAACTCCCATCTGCAGCTATGTCAAGTAAGCTCAAACTCAAATTTATTGTTGGCCAATGAATTTAGTTCTTCACATTGTTTTCCATGGCATTTCCTAGAGGGCATATAAGGGGGTTTAGGTGAAGATATGTTTGCATCATGGTAAGCTAGGGGTTTGCAAATTGTCTAGTACCAATGGTGCATCTCGGAACCTGGATTACAAAAACTCAAGTTCCTAGTTGCCCCAGGTGTGCATCATACATATGTATATAGTGCTATGCTACTTGCATGTGATACATTTCCATTTTTGTGCACTTGTGGAATGAGGTCCTACTTCTCACTCCCTTGGGCTATCAACATGGGATTCACATTCAACTCCACACCTTGTTGGTATCCTATTCTTATTTATTGTTGTTTTAGTCTTTCAATGGGTGATCATATCGAATCTGGGGACTATTAGGAAGCAATTCATAATTTCCTAGTCCCCTACCCCTCCAGGATTTTGTTTTACTTCCAAATCTTCCAGTATGTAGAACCAAGATTCAAATTCCTTCCCCATACATGTGGGTTGCCTTCATTTTCAATCCTGCAAATTTTTGGACCCTGGACAAGATTTTTTCTCCACTGCTGTCGCGGACCTCTCCATGCGGATTGCCCGAAACACCTTGGGCACAAGGGGGACCCCGGAGTGACACCCGGGACTTGTGGCGCCGTTGGTGAGAGGGCCCAAGTGATCCTAGTGTGGGTGAGGGCCCCGGGCGTTAGGAACGCCTCCCACCCACGGAGACTAGGAGGCATGAGGGTGAGGCCATAAGCTATGCGTAGCTTATGGCGTGCCGATTCTAGAATGCTAAAGAACACCTCATTTGGAGGTGTAAGCTAGAAGATATGGCAAGTTGAGTGGGGTGCTGTCCCGGGACAGCACCCTGGACCAGCAGTGGCCTGGGAGTGGCTCCCGGGACTGCGAACCTTTAAAGTGGCATAACTTCCTCTGTACTTGCCCGAATGGGGCAAGTGAGTAGTCCATCGTGATCTACGTGAAATGTAGATCACGATGAAGTGGTCGATTGTTAGAATCGAAGACCGTATGAGGAAGTTATGGGGTTCTGAAGTTGCTGGGGCCTTCTAGGCCCAGCGGCTAAGGAAAAATGTCTACTTGGCCCCAAGAGTTGGGGGAGAGACAAATGGTTACTTGACGGTGGGGTAGGGGTCCTGCCTAGAGTCCTAGAGGCTTATATGGGTGAGGTGGTGTGGCCTCACCCACCCGAGGCCCAACGGCAAGGCCTCCAAGGGCATTCGCCCATTGTGAGGGCATAGTTACCTAGTAAGGCTCGGGTTGTTGTAGTGTTGCTCCGGCAACACGATGTGCAACATGAGATTGGACTTCCATGGATGGAAGTCCAAATCTAAGAAATGGTTACCGATTGAAGGGTGAGTCCCGAAAACCAAGTAGGAGGTTTGGTCCCCCTCTTACTAAGTGTTGGGTCCGCGGTATTGGGAAGCTAACCTTTCGCATCGCGGTATGCGAAGGGTTAGCGGTCGTAACTCTTGCTAGAATCGAAAAATGGACCGAGTTAGCAATGGGGCCTAGCAAGGGTTGCGACAACTGCAGTGCTAGGATGTGTGTAAATATCAATCATACCATGCTCCAAGATTTAGGAACTAACTTCCTGCTTCCCATGCTTAGTACACTGCTTTTTGTTCCCATTCCTACCAATTTGTGATCCAGGACCCAATTTCCTAGTGTCTTTGCCTATTAACATAACCTGAACTTCCATTCCTGCCATTTTTTTGTTTCAGGACACAATTTCCTAGGGTCCTTGCCTACTTGGAAGTTGATTATTATCAACAGGAATATTGTTTGGAAATAGGATGTAATTCCTGGTTCCTTTGGAAGCCATGACTCTATGCTATTAATTCCTAGATTGTCTTTGGTCCAAGATATGTTTTTTAACTCCTGAATCCTTATGTAATTCCTTGCTCTTGGCTTGTAGATGTCCACTCCGACTTTGGAGCTTCCACCACTATTTTGCAACAACTCGGCGACACAAACTCAACAATACCTGAGCCCTCGTGCTCTTTGAGGACCCACACATCAGCAAGTCAAGACAACTTTATTCCAAAAGGTGATGCAAGCGGGGAAGAGTATGCAGAGGTTGCCTCAAAGAAATGCCCTCCTCAGGCTTATTCACATAAATCATCATTGGTGGAAGCTGACAACGAAAATTTGCCAGGATTAGACACACCAACCCTTCAATGCATCATTTGCTTTGAAAATTCCAAACCCATGGCTACATTGGAGGTGAGTTTTTGGACATCATACACATGTCATTGTGATCTGAATCATACATATTTTGTTGCACATAATAAATTTTGTTGGTTTAGGGTTTAGGGTGATGTTTCAAAGTATTTCTATTAATAATTGAGGTGCATGGGTTGTGATGCAGCCCTGTGGTCATACTTGTGTTTGCACAACGTGTGCAAAAGACCTACTTTTGTGTCCAACTTGCTGTGACCTCATATCAGGATCAATGCGTGCTAGCCCAAAGCCAGTAAGTACAATGGTGGGTCTAGGGAATGCTTTCAATGCAAGTGTTCAACCAGTGGTTAGGAGAACCATTAGATTTCCAACTACTAAACGCCCTAAATATGTTCCTCAGGAACGTAGTGGGATGGAAATCCATGGATTCAAAGAGCCAGATTTTGATTTTGATTGTGATGAATCTAATTCTGAAGACGAATTGGCTACATTGGAAACCCCCATAGGTTCTTTGCACAACAGACCTAAAAGAGCTTCATGCGGTAGTGGTAATAGTGTACTGTTAGGTTTAAATGATACATACACTGATACTAGTGATGACGAGGAAGAGGGGGTACGTCCTAGTGGTTCCCAACCAATCCAGGATACCAACAATACCCACAATCGTTTGCGAGATGTATTGGATAACAATGTGGTTGCTATAGATTCAATGGAGGTGGTGACTGACTCATTGTTGGAGGAAGCTACTGAGAATGTCCATGGATTTGAAGCCTGCACCTCTGTAGATATTCAGACCGAGTCCATGCAAATAGTTGAACCACATGACAACATCCCTCACGTGAAACGAAAAAACCCTACAATGCCAGGTAATTTTGCTAAAAGAGTGACTAGAACTGAGGGTCCAGCTGAGGACCCTTCTGCCTTCCTAATTAAACGTGGGGGCCAAAAACCAGTTGCCAATAAAGAGGTTATGAAGTTGCTGGCTAGTAGTCCCTCTAAGTCTACCTCCTTGCGTCATGACAATAGGTCCAGACGAAGTGGGAGGGGCAAGTGTTGATTAGAAGTGCCACCTTGTTCATAGTGTTATGGAATAAAAATTAAATGTTGACTACCATTTTATATTGAGTGACCTGATGGTCACCATTTGTATGTTGAGTGAATTCACATCAATGTTCATCTACTTAGAACACCTAGATAAGTACATGTATGCCTAGTTATTGATTTATATCATACCAGGAACAATGAGTGGATAGTTAGTTGTTTTATTTCATGCTTAATGATTATGAAAAGGTTAAGGCTACTTGGGAAATGATGGCACGTGGAAATGACACATGTGGACACTCCTCATGATTTGAGGTCCTCATTGCCACAAGTGAAGGTGCTTGTCACATTTTCTAGTACTTCTAATGATTTGATGCAGCTTCTAGAGGCACTCATCATGAAGCTTGCAAGCTTTGCGTATGTGCTGGTACATTTCCCACTTCTCTCCCTTCTCTTACCCACAATAGTCTTTACACATTAGCCGCAACTTGAAATTGTTCATAGCTTTGTTGCACACTTCACTTTCCTAAGTTGCCACACAATAGTCATTTGCCAGGTATTCAAGTTTGGTTGCAGCTGTGTAGGGATTGTGGGACAGTGGTGTAGGAGAGTGCTATGGAGGGGAGTTGGAGGTGGTTTCGAGATGTTGTGGGACTGCCAGCAAAGGGGTTGCTTCCTTCTCCCAATATGGGGAAACGCTATGCCTCTAAGAAGGAATGCGAGACATTGTGGGGAAAGCGCAAGAGCAACAATGGGTTTCGCTACACTACCCATGAGGATGAGTCATTGAGAACCAGGATTGAGACCTTGATTCACCAAGTGTACCAGCGCAAGCAGACGACCAATTCTGACATCACCCTTACCTTTGCATTGGGAGTACTGGCAGAGCGCAAGGGATTTAGCATAAACTGGGCGAAATTTGCTGAGACTGTGCATAGGAGGAAGGGCAGTTTCTTGCCACTTCCTGAGTACAAAAATGGCTCTTCTAGCCAGGATGGGTCCGAGGAAGAGGAGGAAGATGAGGAGGATGAGGAGGATGAGGAGGATGAGGAAGATGAAGAAGATGAGGAAGATGAGGAAGAGGAGGAAGAGGAGGAAAAGGAGGAGGAGGAGGATGACACTCATGGTGATGAAGACGACGTCTTTAAAGAAAAACACCAGGGAGGGGATGAATTACTTGGTTCAAATCTACAAGCAATTGGTGAGAAGCAAGGCGATGAAGAGGCTGTAGTAGCTCCTCAAACCATGATTGATGGTGGCACAGGTGGGGATGAACTCCATTCGCCTAGGCAATAGGTTGTGTCAAAGGATGCACCCACATTTTGCATTGGAGATGAGCAACTGGGGTTAGAAATAGGTGGTGAGGAGGCATGTGCTGAGGAGGTGGCTACCCAATTTGAAAACAACGCTCCACAGGAGAAAGTGCAAGCGGAAGGGGATACACACGGTGCTCATTTGGGTGAAGTTGATGTTGCACCAGGAGGTGAGCATTATGCCACCCCACCACTTGTGAGGGAAGGATTGGAAATGCCATCCACACTAGGCACAGAAATTGATGACAATAGTCTCCTTGTCATGGAGAAGGCAGTGAGGCTGAAGGAAGTGAAATTGAGAGAGGACCAAGTGAAGTTCAAAAGAGAGCTATTGCAGTTCAAAATTGGACAGTTGGCATTGAAGAGCAAGTTTTTGCAGTTAGGATCCCCTGGCAGTGTAGTGGAAGAGGAAAAGGAATTCCATATTGGTGAGGGGTCAAAGGTTGCCAATTCTAGCTTGGCCACTCAAATCAAAGACATCAATGGGCTTGTGGTGAAAAAAAGACAGACTGTGAAGGTCTGCACAGAAGTGTTGGAAGCAATGCAGAAAAAAATTGTTGATTTGCTCTACAAAATGAACAGTGCTGAAGGTCGTCTTCATTCTGCCAAGGTCCAGGTCCTGGGGTTAGAGAACATTGATGGAAATGATGTGCACAAGTTTGGACTGGCAGAAGTGCAGGATTCAATACTTGAATTGGAGAAGATATGCCATGAGATTGGGGAAGTGAGGTATGAACTTAAAGCAAAGGTTGAGCACCACAAGCGTGAACTGACAAAGCTCCATCACTATGAAGCTTGCCTTGATCGATTGAAGCAGAAAACAAATGCAGAAATGGAAGTCCAAGAAGGTTCATCCTTAACCTCTTTCTTGAGAGTTTTCCACTGTTCTTGGAGCATGTTTTTGTTGAAGCGACTTCTTGCTGGTTTGGGGTTAGGAAAACCTTGTACTAAAGGTGAAGGTTGTCTTATATCTTCATTTTTCTTACATACACATAAAAGCTCTTACACATGTACATGGATGGAGGTATTGCCTAGGTGTGCAATCTCGATGAGCTGCCAAAAATGAATTGCATGAGCCAAACAGTTCAAAAAAAGGTAATTTTCAATGGCACTCACCTTGCTGCAGTTTTGGCACGTATTTCATTTAGCATGTTTTATTGAGATCTTTGACATGCGATTTGTTGGCTCTTCATTCCAATTGGTGGATTGGTGGAATTGATGCCATGTTTGTGTGTGTGACACTCAGCAGGTCATGAAGTCCACCATTGGATCAACAAAGGACAGTCCAACCTTATTCACATAATGAGTAGATGGTACCAGTTGGTTTTGGAATGGACCAATTTTGTGAGGGTGAATTTTTTGAATGGTATAGCAGCTACCAGTTCTTCTATTTTAGACGAAGAGGGATTAGGGGTTGATATATCAACATCAATCAATGTGTCCAACTATGTGTAGACCTCTAAATAGCACTAATACAATATGAATTGTGTTAACATTTCCCTCTCTCATGTACTGTTGTTTTCATCATCCACTGTAGATTGCTATGTGACAATCTAGTGTAGATTGGTATCATCATCCAGTGTAGATTGGTATGTAGATCCAGTGTATTGTTTAGGGCATTCAGCAACTACTAATTGGTATGTGACAATGTCTCATTGATTTCCACTTCATTTGTGACAATTCAAGCATGGATTGAATCAACACCTTTGTGGTCCTTTTTGGTTGTAATGGATTATTTTTGGTTGAGTGCTATGTATAATGTCGAGGGCTACGTATATTGATGATGTTAAAGCAGGATGCTATGGAGGAAAAATGCATGTACTAGGTTGCCATTTCCCTTTCCCTTGTTTAAGCTATAAGCTACAAGGACCCTTGATTGTGACATATGTATATGTCGAAGTAAACATGGTTAAACATTCTTGTTGTGTATCTTCTATTCATCATATCTACATGCACTTATCCCATATCGTTTGGGCGAGTAGGGAGGGGCAGACTTATAAGGTCAAGGTTCCCAACTAACCTATGAGTACACTTGGACTGTGATTGTTACTAGACCATGGCCTGCACCACCCTTTCAAACTTGATACTTGGGACTAGTTACTAAGACTATGGCCTGACCTTTGAGACTTGATACTTGTGACTGTTACTAGAGCAAGGTTGATGCAACTATAGTCAGGGAATTAGACTCGTTTGATAGTTACGGTCCAGACACTTGCAATTTTCTTTAATAATTTTTATTGGGGATTGGACCAAATTTGAGATGCTAAGTGTTAAAGAAAGGAACATGTAATGGCAAGTGAGGCTAGGACTCATGCTACAATGTTTTTGTCTTTGATTGAAATAGGTAGGTTGCTTGGTACCATTATAATTATTGTTTATATACTAATACTACGCATTTGTACATAAAGTGCTCCTAGTTTGGTCCAGACCATGATCCACTATCCAGGATAAAAAAGAGCCACGGTGGGGCCGAGGCCCCACTGTTGGTGGGAGGAGGCCCTCGTAGGAGAGACGGTGTTTGCAATGTTGTGGGTCACTTGGCACATGGGCTCTAAACCCGGAACCTAAGGCCTCCGGCAGTTTGCTCACACAAAGTTCATCCGAAAGGCAACCAGGAAAATGCGGGATTGAGGTTATGACCAAACTTGATCACGATTTGGTCAATAAATAAATAAATAAAATAAAAATGACTTACATTAATATCCTGAAGGCATGATTACATGTTGGCTTCGTGAGCTTCACCTTTCCTCATGCAAAAAGTACAATCTAGAATGTTCACAACATGCTTCCATTTGAAGCAAACTTATGAGTTATCATCCATCCCTTCTATTGAGCAATGAGCATGGAGATTCTCATATGTTTCAAGAATTAAAGAGGTACAAGGCCCATTACTTATTACTTTAATATGAAAGAGAACTATGAATAATGCGCATAGAAGATTAGTGAGACTTCGATGAGGCAAGCTATCACGCCCATGGGTGTTGTCCACTGTAAGTATCAAAGACCCAAAACCAAACATGTTCCAAAGATAACATTCAAGTTCAATATGAGATATGCCCAATTGTGGTTGATGGAGTTTGACTACTAGAAGAGACACATGAACTCCAACTTTGAAGATTCAAATTCTTACATGAACAATGATTCCAAGTTGGACCAGAACCAATAACTTATGCAAGGTACTGAATGATGGTAATTGTGATGGTAACAAGTCTTTGCAATGCAATAAAAGGGGACCGGCTATCTACACCATGATATCTACTGTTGCAATCGCTCCATAAATTCATGGAACCTAATGTAGGCATCACAATAAAATTATGGGATTCCAAACCCTTCACCATTTGACATGGAACATATTGTATGATCTAAACAAGAAGTCACACATTTTATACAAAAGCGCATCTTGAAATATTTGAGTTTCCCACATCACATCCTTCATTATACAATACTGCAATGTCTTGATAATAAAACTACAATAAATAGTCCTGTTGATGTGGATGAAAACAATCAATGTAGGCCACATTACTTGTCTAGTCATGGTAAAAATAATGTGGGCCAAAGACCCTGGGTCTTCCCCTAAGTCTTCTAGGAGACTTCCGACCAACACCTTGAATATTAGTCTAAGGACAAAAGTAGTATGAAATAAAACAACCACACATTGATTTCCAAGGAAAACCCGATTAATATAACCTGTGCTAATTTAAAACTAAAGATTTGAAGTGGGTTGAAAATCATTGTGGGTTCTAGATAGTTACTGGGGCCCACACTAATAGGACTATACAGTGTAATCACAACTACCAAAGACTCAAGCCTCGCAAATTTGCCCTACTTTATGGAATTCTAAACTCTTCAGTACTTTGAGGCCCTGCATTGATGAAGCTTGCAGCAGATTTGAGAGGCATCAATTAATTTGTGACCTTAATTTTATGGAATTATGAACTCTTCAACGTTTGAATTGAAACAAATTACATCCTCTTCCAATGAGCAGCGTGATTTTCCCCAAGTAGCCAAAAGTCACACATCTCATAGAAAGTACATCTTCAAGAAACATTCGAGTTTCCCGCAGCACATTCTTCCCAGGTCATGGCAGAAACATCCGTCACCATCCAAACTCTAATGCAATTCTCTTGATAAGGAAACCACTCACGCCTAGCAAAGCCTCAAGCCTTTCAAATTTGCCCTAATTTAAACTCAAAAGATGTTGCTGCAAGCTTCGTGTTGCTCTGTTGAACACCGTTGTTTCAATCTAGTTTGGTCCAGACCATGATCCACTATCCAGGATAAAAACTATTGTCCATAATGTACAACCATTGAATATCATGGCATAATAGGAATAATAAATGACACGTCAAAGAGAGTACCTCATCCCATGGCCACTTGTGGGTACAATAATGACATTATTTGCATATTGTGAAACCAAAACTCCACCAGTGGGATGGTGGCACATCTAAATTTGGTATTACATTTGGCACATCAAGTAGAGGCATTAATGCATTGAAATGTAGGAATGACCATCTACTTGACTAATACACATCAGCCTAGAAGGAAACTCGTTGATGTCAATTGATTGTCTTAGGCTGCACTAAGCCTGGCTTCTATGAGTTCATGAGCAGCTGTAGGGAGAGTGTACACCTGTCCAACAACCACAAGGAATAATTAGAAAACAACCTCTACTTCCTAACAACATCTTCACCACAACATGGAAGAAAGGGATGCTTCTGCGTGGACAAACAATCCTCCTATCCAAGCATGCAAAAAGGGTAGTGCATACAGTCACATGGCCTTTCATTGATAAATGAAAGCCATGCTCGTATGCAAAAATTCCCTCTTGCCTAGAAGAACTACCTGAGAAAAAAATGCTATGTACGTAAATTTCAAGATGTCCATTCAAAATGAATTGGGGCTTGTGTTTATTGCATATACATGTGTCCCCGCCCTCCCACCTTTTTGTCGATGTCGCGCCGGCAACATTGCAAACTTTGCAGCAACTACCAAATGGGAGTAGATATAAGCAGGACCAGCATCACACAAAACATAAGATCTCATACTCCTTCCTTTTTGCCTATAATACCTGCCTATCACTATTTGCTCTCCCCTATACACCTTTTGGCCCCAACAATCTTCCTTGGATTCTTCTTCGACTGCATGTAGAGTTTGTTCAGTCATTAAAATCCAAAAATCTGCATCCTCGGAGTTTCCCTCGTCAGCCACAACTGCAAAATGATCCCCAACTTCCAAGCAAGCAGCTATCGCCTCCCTGTCACCCTCCCCAATGACATCAACATGTTCCACATCTGCGCGAACATCATTGGTGTTGCAAGGCTCAATCCTTATGAGTCTATAAGGCTCCACATAGTCTGCATTGTCACAAGGTCCATCACCTCCATCCTGACAGAAGCTACAAAAACAGGAAAGGGTCCGGACCTGCAAGGAAATCATATCCAATCCTACACTACGAACTTGGTGAAATGATCTAGTTCCCTCCACTGTGCGGGCATTAAATTGATCTGCACGCACAACATCAGTGTTGGCCACCTCATAGAAATATCGTTTCACATCCCTGCGAACATTGGTATACCCTGCATTTTGCCGACCCATATATTGCCTAAGGTAAGCAACTGCATCACTAGCATTGTGTAGCCTAATTCCATCAGGTTTCACTTGCTCTGCTCGAAGAGCCTGTTTGATTGTTGCTCCTGCCCCATCCCAACGTCCCTTTCCGTGCCCGGAGCCAAAGTGATTCCATTGCATAGCACACCCATTAGGTAGGTGTGGACTTCTGGTTAGGGTAGGATAGCGTGTCACAAAGAAAAGGGACCTTGCGCACTTAAATTGAGAAGAGCACCTGTGGTACTGGTCGTTTATTAAAATTTCTCCTTGGGTTATAATTAGAATTTGGTCCTGGTCCCGATCTTTCCTCTTGCCAAGGACAATTCCTGTTATCTTCAATTTGATTAGCAGGTCGTTGGGGTCTCAAATTCCAACATTCATTTACAGAGTGATTACCCCCACAATATGTGCATCTAATTTGTATGCATTGGGGGGTAGGACATTCGGTAGCTGTATGTCCATGTCCTTTACAATTCATACACCACACATTAGTTCGCTCATTAGTAGCTTGAGCACGTTTTGGCGCTCCTTTCATGACCTTAACTGACAATTTTGTCAGTTGTTTCGTTAAGTTCATGATAGCATCCTCATGTTTAGCTATAGTAGGATCTTGAGCTGAGGGTGTCATCACTATTGGTTTAGAAATGACGGAAGTGGTGTATGTATTAGAAGGGTGGCCATCTATTATATAATGTGGATTTTGATTTGTTACAGGGAAAGTTCCCATATGAGAAGGTATAGGATTATTTGAGTAAGTGTTGTCAGTATAGACGACCAAATCATCTTCCACACGACACTCTTCCCAAATTTTGGCGCGGGCGTAGGCTTGTGCATATGTTGCCGTGCCACCTTCCTTTACATATGTTTTTAGCTCAATTGGATATAAACCCCCGATAAAGATACTCATAAGGAAATTATCAGGTATTTGATGGACTCCCATACGTTGCAGGATATCTTGCATCCGCCCGTAATAGCTATCCACCCGTTCATTTATACCCATCCTTATGGTCCGTAGTTTTTCTTTTAGACTATTGGCAAATCCCAAAGGTCGAAAATGATCAAGGAAGGCAGTCTTTAGTGCGTTCCAGTCGGCAAACGCAGGTTGCCTTAAGTACCATGCGAAGGCCTCTTCCTGCAAAGAGGCGGCAAATACCTCTGGAAATTTAGCGAGAGGGATACTGTTCGCGCCACAGGTGAGCTCAAATTTGGCAACATGCATGTCAGGATCGGCACCCGGCCGTCCGAGGAAGTAAGGGATGTGTACCACATTAGTTATACGAGGATTTGGGTTAGGCGGTAGTGGCTGCGCCATCACTTGGGTTGGTGGATTTGGCGGTGGTGATGGGGGTGAGTTTAAAAACACTGGTGCTTGTGATACTTGTAATGGTGTTACAAAATTTTGAACTCCTAATGGAATTCGAGACGAAGATGCATCAAAATTAATTTGAAGGGATTTTGTAGGTGATACAGGTGATATTTCATCAAAACTTTCCTGAGTGGGTTGAAATTCTAATTCCTCCAATTCACGTTGATCTTCTGGTTGTTTCTGTGATAATTTGAGAATAGATTTCAACCAACTCCGTCTTCGTTCAGTTTTTTGTTTCCTATATTCCCTAGCTAAAACCCTATCCTCCCTAGCTTTGTCATTGGCATCCTTTCTTACTGAAGCTGACTGTGCATGCGATTTTGCATGTGCAGGTTCCAGTATGGAGATTGCCTATGTTCACAAAAACACATTATTTACTTTATCTATTAGATTTCACAAACCGTTTTCTCCCATTCAAGCACAATTTTTTAAAGTTAACAAAATCTGTGCCTTTAAGTGATGAATCGGAAAAATCCGGAATGTTCACGCTAGCACGAGGATCAAAAGGTCCATAACAAAAACGAGCCTTATTTTTAGTAAGAATTCCACCATTCCAACAACCATACCCAAATTGATTAGCGGGAAAATTTTCAGCTTTATGTTGGTTATTGTGAGGCCAAACCCCCCACCCTTAAGCGTCCGTAGTCCGAGTAGTGGGTTTGGGCTCACATTCCTCCGCGGTATTGGATTTGGACTTGGATGAGTCCATAGTGCAAGGTTCACCCTTCAAGTGGTCTTGGATTTAACTAGCTCCTTCATAAACCCAACTCCTTCATGAACCCAACTCCTTAGCTTCTAACTAAATAAACCCAGCTCCTTCGTAAACCCAGCTTCTTAGCTTCTAACTAAACAAACCCAGCTCCTTCATAAACCCAGCTCCTTCATGAACCCACAACTTTGTAGTTGTAATCCCCAACTACCTCACTAATTATTCAAGCCCTTAACTAATCTTCCTACCTAATTTTCCTAATTCTACTAACAACCCCTTTCTAATCACACAATTCTTCTCTAATCCTAAAATCCTAAAATCCTAGAGAGGAGAGGGGGAGAGAGAATTTCCTAACTTCACTAAGACTAACTAATCCACACAAGTATATTTTTGCACTCATCACAACCTCAAGTGCTCAACTCTTAAACATGGAACTTGCAACCACGTGTATTCAAAACATGAACTTTAAGTACCACAAATTGGAATCATGAATTAACTTTAAAATCCTTCACGTCAACACTAATTCTACCAAGAGGTCAAGCCCTCTTCAAGGCTAACAAGCCTTGGCTCTCAAACTAAAAACTAAGCACACACATGTGCTCCAATATGGCTTCCCACACCCACACTTATAACTCGTGGGGTGCCTTGGAGCACAAAGGAAAGAGAGGATGAGTGAGGGAAGAATGAGGGATTATATAGTAAGCTTGAGGGGGTGAGCACCCTCAAGGCTCACGATAAGCCCTTGAGATTTCCTCCTACTTAGTAGGCGCCAATCCTATCTTCTAAGCCTTCCTCCCTCAAATGATCAACAAGGATCCTAATTCGAACATTTAACTAGCCTTGGCTTTCTACCTACCACACTTTACCAAACTTGGGATGCTTCAACCCAAACTTAGCCTCCTTCGCTTTCCGCCGCCATAACTTTCTCCCCTTACTTTCCCAAATCGTCGCTCACCACTTAATTCAAACCACGATGCTTAACTCGTGATTTGATTGGTGCTTTGAGAATTTGCTTATCCTCCACCTTGCATTCTTCCTTGGACCTTCCCCATTAAGTGGCCATGATGAGGTGGTCCACTTGTGCGCTCCATGTGATCCTCCATTCATCCCAATTCGAATGCACTTGCCTCTTGAGTCACTTTGGTTGTCTCCATCCATTTGTACTAGCCTACTCACTAACTACTCAATCCAAGTTCTCCTTACCTATCCTCATTCACTCAAATCCTTCCGAAGGTAAAAACACAATAACAACTCACATCCTAGCCTCTTACAACATGGTACTTCTAAGACTAACATTTCACTCTTTTTATATTTTTGTGAAGTAACATGCTACTTCAAAGTGCATCAACTAACGTTTCAAGGGTCTAAGACTAAATGTGGGCACCCTTTTGGGCTCACATAATTGGCGACCATCGGGGGATGAATCCAAACATCTCTTGCTCCAAGGGTAAGTTGCCTAGTCAAGCTCGGTACTCCTTACATCTACTTCCCGATGTACGGGTAGGAAAGAGCTCACCATTCAACGTTTCCAATTGAATTGAATTATTAGGAAAGACCTCATAGACAAGGTAAGGTCCTAACCATACCGCATCGAATTTCGCCGGAAATTCAAGCTTTCGTGCGTCTTGAATCATGACCATCATTCCCGGTGTTAGGGCCCTTCTCTTATGTCGTTTGTCGAAAGTAATCTTTCTCCTTCTTTGGATTGCCTCAATATGTTGAGCCGCCATTCTCCTCCCTTCGTCAAGTGCTTCCAAATCGGTTAGTCGATTTCGTAAGGATTGACTTTCGGTAAGTCTCGTACTCACGGCCACCCTAAGTGACTCGACTTCATATTCGATTGGTAGTGTCGCTTCAAGACCATAGACTAAGGAAAATGGTGTAGCACGCGTAGTTACCTTATAGGTTGTACGGTATGCCCAAAGTGCCGCCGTTAGTTTCGTATCCCAATCCCGCTTCGAGTCTATAACCGTCTTGCGTAGTATACTCACCAAAATTCCGTTAACCCTTTCCGTTTGTCCATTGGTTTGTGGGTGGTAGGGAGTAGTCTTCCGGTGATCAATTTTAAATTTCTCTGTCATCTCTCGAATCAAGTCATTCAAAAAGTGAGTACCCCTATCGCTTACTAGGATCTTCGGCACCCCGAACCGCGAAATTATGTTTTCGTACATAAATGTTGCCGCGTGTTCCGCCGTGTCGGTCTTCACCGCTTTGGCTTCCGCCCACTTGGTGAGGTACTCGGTTGCCACCACAATATATTTCATTCCTTTTGAAGATTGGGGATGGACCTCACCCACATAGTCGATGCCCCATTTTTCGAAAGGAATTAAGGGTAATGATACATGTAAAGGCATCTCCATTCTAAGGTCGTTTCGGGCATACCGTTGGCAAGCGTCGCATTTCCTTACATAGTCATGGGCGTCCTTAAATAGTGTAGGCCAAAAGTAGCCCGCTCTAAGTATTTTTTGCCCGGTGAGTTGACCCGAGAAGTGACCGCCGCAAGCGCTATCGTGGCAAGCGATTAAAATCGCTTCAACCTCCGTTTTTGACACGCATCGTCGTAAAATACCATCGGACCCCCTTCTAAACAACCTATGGCCCACTACAACAAATTGCCCACTATTTACCCTCACCTTCCTTCTCTCTTCTTTTGTCCACTCTTTGGGCAACTTGTGGGTTGTTAGAAATTCCACTATGCCCGCATACCACTCCGGTGTAGAAGTGACCACAAAGAGGCTATCATCTACTAACATATCATTTACCGGATTTTTTCCTATCTCCTCCGACAACCTAGACAAGTGGTCCGCTTGTAAATGCATACGACCCGGTTTATATTCCACCGTGTAGTCGAATTCTTCTAATAACAAAACCCACCTAGCTAACCTACCACTTAACTCCGCCTTGTTAACTAGATACTCGATAGCCATGTGGTCAACAAAAAATACAACCGGGTTGCACATGAGGTAATGCCTAAACTTTTTAACGGAAAACACCATGGCTAGGCACTCCCTCTCCGTTGTAGAGTAGTTTCTTTCGGCGGGGGTCAATTGCTTACTCGCATAAGCTATAGGTTGATCCTTCTCTTTTTCTCCCGTTGCTTGACAAAGCGCACTCCCTATTGCCACATTACTAGCATCACAATAGACGTGAAAAGGTTTACCCCAATTGGGTGGTATCAACACCGGATAGGTGCTCAACCTATCCCGCAATTCCTCAAAGGCTTTTTGACAAGCATCCGTCCACTCGAATTTGACATCCTTTTTGAGCAAATGGGTAATGGGCACCGCTATCTTTGAAAAATTAGGAATAAGTTCCCGGTACCATCTCACATGTCCTAACAACTTAGAGATCCCCTTGGAATTGGTTGGAGTTGCCAAGTCGCTTATGGCCGCAATCTTATCCGGATCGGGTTCTCTACCTTTCTCACTAACAACATAACCCAACAACACTCCCTTATTCACTCCCAAAAATGTCTTATCCGGGTTCAATGCTAACCTCATCTTCCTACACCTAACCAATGCCTCCCTAACACAATGTAGGTGATCGTCCACATTACTTTGTGTGCTAAAATCGTCCACAAAGACGGTCATGGATTTGAACAACAAGTCGGTGAAGATATACATTACTAATCGTTGGAAAGTAGCCGGGGCATTACATAACCCAAATGGCATCACTACCCACACAAAAGTACCCCAAGGTGTAGTAAAAGCCGTTTTATGGATATCTTGGAGGGCTATGGAAATTTGATTATAACCCGCATACCCATCCATAAAGGTATATCGCGAATGACCTCCAACCTCCTCAAGCAACAAGGTGATAAAAGGTAAGGGGAAGTGATCCTTTTGTGTGCACGAATTCAATTTCCTATAGTCGACACAAACCCTTAATTTCCCATTTTTTTTCTTTACTAAGACCATAGGAGAAACCCAATCCGTGATTTCCACCGGCTTGATAAACCCGGCCTTCAATAACCTTTCCAATTCCGCTTTCACCAACAATTGCAATTGAGGATTCATCCTCCTCTCCTTTTGTCTAATTGGCCTCGCCCCCGGAATTAAAGGAATCCGGTGCTCTACCATTTCCCTAGGAATTCCCTTAAGCTCATCGTAGGACCATGCAAAAGTATCACTAAACTCATCCACCAAATTGCTATACTCCCTAACCTCTTTCTCCCCCAATTTGGAACCCATCTTCATTTGTCGGGGATTTCCATTCTTTAATTTCACATCCACGTACCGCCAATCCGCTTCCGACACATGTGCTTGTTCCTCTTTGTTCCGATACCAATCGGAAGGCACATTGGGGTAATCTTTCACATCTTGACCTACAACTATCCCCGTAGACGTGGTCTTGAAATGTAAAGGCTCCTCCAATTTCGATGACTCAATAATCACATCCTCCTCTTGAGTCCCATCTACATGAATTAAACTAACCTCACCCTCTTCCACGTCATCTACCCAAGGTGTTAACCCACCGCTAACCCACTCTTCCTCGGTGAGCACCTCACATGGCTCCAACAATGAGCCCTCTCCTAAACTAACACTAGGAAATTCACTCCCTAAGCCTACTTGGTGAAATGTAACCATTACATCAACCTCGGACTCGGGGTACTCCCTTAGCCATTGGGCATAATCCCCATTATCCCCATAATTGTAAAAATTAGGACCTAGACTTCCCGAGCCCGAATCTATAACAACCCTTTGACCTTCGGGATGGACGACTCCCACCAATGCCTTGCCAATCTCATTCTCGTTTAAGTCATCAATTTCCTTCTCCAATGGCAAATACATCTCCTTCTTCATCCATCCTTCTAATGAACCAATGGACACTATGACCCTATTACCCTCCGGACCATAAGTGATGGATGGTTTAGGTCCACCCCAATTGACCATAGCATTCGCCATCCGCAACCAAGGCCTACCTAGCAAAATGGGGAAGGTGTCCTTGTTGGAGTGCATTTTAATGACATGGAAGGTGACCGAGTACTCCTCACCTCCCGTAGTCATTCTACAATCCTTGATCATCCCCAAAGGCGTAGTCGAACTTTGATTTGCCATATTTATGACCAAAGGTGAAGGCCCCGTGAGTCCAAGTCCCAATTTTTTCATAGTATCCTCCGGTAGTATATTTAGACTACTCCCTCCGTCGACTAGCACATTAGGAACCACCTTATCTACTATAACCACTTCTATTTCTATAGCTTTCACGTCTCTTCCACCTTGTGATTGGATCCTAGCGGCTATTTTAGCTTTCACCTTCCTCATCCTCTTGTGTACCGGCATTCCCTCCTTTAATGTTTTCCTTGCCGTGGGTGAAATTTCCAATAGTTGGCCGAAAGTAATATCCGCCTTGAGTGTACTAAGGTCCGCCCACAAGTCGTACCCGGTAGATCTTTCCACCTTAGAATTACCCACTACGTCGAATTCGTCTACGGGAACCCCCGGTCCTTCCCATTCACCCACATCGCTATTATCCAAGTCATGTACCGCATTAGTCCTCTCCCTATCTTGTAAAATTATATTTTCCCTCTCCACATCCTTAGTAGCTCTTCTAGCTACCCTATCCAACTCGGAGAGATTAATCTCTTCATCCGAAGAGTAATTTCCTTGCTCTCCTATTCCTACCTCCAACGGGGCATCCCCTCTCCTAGCCCTAGTAGTTACCGCTAGTGCAGGTGCTTCTTCAACCACACCCTTACCCTTCACTAACTCATATGTAATAGCATTGGTGTGAGGAGGCCATTGACTTTGCTCCTCTCCAATTCTCGTTGGGAGAGGAAGCATGTCATCACATGTGGCCTCCAACACTCCATCCATGAACCTAACATCTTGGGAGTTAGATGGTCCCGGATCCGTTGGAGGCGCTTGTCTCCCGTTACTACCATTAGGTGGAACTCCTTGTCTATTTTGTATTGGAATGTAACCGGTTGTAGTTTGCAAGCCCGCCGGTGGATGAAAAGTTTGCCTAGCATTACTATGGTCATAGTATAAGTTAGGTGGCCTAAGTTCATTGGCCGGTACTCCTTGTGGCCTAGCACCTCGCATATTATCCCTTGCTTGTTGTTGTGGATTAGCCACCGGGTAAGGGACATTAATTATTTTGTCCGGTTGGCGACACGTATCCGAGGGATGACTTCCTCCACAATTGCTACAATTAAACTCTTGACCTTCGGACCAACATTGTCCTTGAGCGTGCCACCTTCCACAAAAGGGATGAAATTCCTTCTTCTCTAAATTTTGGCCACCTTGCCCTCTAGGTTGTGGTCCTCTATTGCTTCCATTTCCATAGTGAGGTGGCGCTTGACCTCGTTGATTTTGTTGAGGTGGGTTACCGTTTCCTCTTTGGTCACGGTTTTGTCCACTTCTACAAAATTGACGCGTGTGGCCCGGTTGGCCACATTGGACACACCATAATCCGGAAGAATGCCTACCCGACTCAACCGGGGGTGGAGGCCCCGGTTGTTGACTCCGGATCATTAATGACATTTGATCCGTGAGGCTTTGCATTTGTTTTATCATAGCCTCTTGGAATCCTAGTTGGCTAGCACCTAGTCTTCTCTCAACCTCCTCCAAGTGTGGATCCGTTCTAGGGGCCGGTAGTGCCAAAAGAGGTGCCGGTTCCCTAACCGCTAAAGGTCGGGGGCCGGTGTCCACAATGGCATATGGAATTTGGTTCTCATACTTAGCGGGTTCTACCGCTACCACCCTAGGGCGTATGGGGATGAATTGTGGGATCAATTCATCCTCCCTTCTCCATAGCCTTTCGTGATCTTTATCCAAGTTTTCAATATCTCTAGCCGCACGCTTGGCATCCGCCAAGGTCAAGGGATTCCTTTCTAGAACACCCCTAATAGTTCCGGACTTAAAAAACCCTTGAATGAAAAATTGCTTTAGCGTGTCGTCGTTGAGCATGGTACCCACAAATCTAGTGCACACTAAATCAAACCTCCTAATGTAAGCCGAAATTTCTTCCTCCCTTCCTTGCTTCAATGACGACAATGCCCTTAATGCGGTACTTTGACCCACTTCCGGCCTAAATTCGTTAAGAAACTCCCTTTGTAATTGTTCCCATCCCCTAAAATGTCCCTCGGCATGATCCCGATACCATTCATAGGCTTCCCCCTCTAGAGTGGTAGGAAACCACACTAACCAATAACCCGGGTCGGTTATGAGGAAGCTAGCCAACCGTTCGATATACCGTTCCATGTGCCGAGAGGGGTCCTCATCCTTGGTCCCATAAAATTTAGGGAGATGAGATGGCATATCCATCGCCGCTAAATTTTGTGGAACCACAATTGGTAGGCCTCTTGGCCTAACCAATGGGTCTATTGGAGGTATAGGAGGTATGGGCGGAATTGGGGGTATGGGTGGTGGATCCATCCCCCGTTCCTCGGCCATGGTGACCGGTGAACTATTCAACAATCCCCTATCAACTTCTACCGGGAATTCTTCTCTAAGTGTGTAATTTTCCGAAGAAGTTTCACCACTCAATTTGGAGGGAGTGATCTCCTCTTCAAGTTGAGCTCCAAGTTCTAAGGTGTCTAGAATTGACCTAGTCCTAGGTTCGACGTTCAAACAACTCTCTATTCTAACATTATCTTGTTCTAATCTATCACTGATTTTAGAGGACCGCCTCTTTCGAGTAGATTTCTCTAGTCCTACTATCAAACTTGGTTTTTGTGAGCGAGTCCTACCTTGCATTCCATAAGAATCGATCGACCCTCACTTGACCACACATAATCCTAGCAATTCCCCTCTTAATATTTTCACTTGTCTTGGTGTGGTTATAATTTTTTTAGGAGGTGAGGAAAAGAACCTGCAAGCCCACTTAGGTGAAAGAATCCCAATAGGGGATAGGCATGTTCATGTTAATTTTTTGGTTAAGTCGGAGCATCACCTCCGCACCTTCCCGCAAATTAACACTCACCACAATACCGATTGTGAGGGGGTGACCTTCCGAGTAGATTATGTTAAAAGTCGAGGCTTCACCCTTCAACTTCTCACACCATCCACAATTCGGGAATTACCCTCTACAACGGATAACAACAATCACGAGTACAAAAGACATTCCTTAATTAGTTAATGAGTTCACTTTGAAGAAATAAACATACCTTGAGCAATCGCATCCCCCTGTGAGTTAGCACTCCCCTCAATCGTGACTCAATGTAACAACACCATAAACTTTGTGAAATATTAATTTAATCTAGAGCATGAAATGACAACTCCCAAAACTTTGAGACTCACCCCGAGGTGAGTGTCAAAGTTCAATGTCCTAAGGTGAATTTACCCTCTAATGTTTTAATGAGCTACTCGGTTATAGGTTCCTTTTAAGTTCTTAGCAAATCCCCAAAAAGGTTGAGGACGTACCTTCGCCGCGCTCCTTCCTCAAAAATGAATTTGCGTAATTGACAATGCAATTCATTCCAAGGAATAGTTGAAATACAATGAATTCAAATGTAACCCAAAGAGAGAATACTTACCGAGTTTCGGGTGCTCCTTCCCTTCTCTCAAGTTTGTGTCTCCAATTTTTCCTAGTTGCCTCCAAGTCTCCTAGTCGCCTCCAAGTCTTGTAACTACCTTCCGCTTCGCTCCCGGCGGACGCACCAATTATGTGAGGCCAAACCCCCCACCCTTAAGCGTCCGTAGTCCGAGTAGTGGGTTTGGGCTCACATTCCTCCGCGGTATTGGATTTGGACTTGGATGAGTCCATAGTGCAAGGTTCACCCTTCAAGTGGTCTTGGATTTAACTAGCTCCTTCATAAACCCAACTCCTTCATGAACCCAACTCCTTAGCTTCTAACTAAATAAACCCAGCTCCTTCGTAAACCCAGCTTCTTAGCTTCTAACTAAACAAACCCAGCTCCTTCATAAACCCAGCTCCTTCATGAACCCACAACTTTGTAGTTGTAATCCCCAACTACCTCACTAATTATTCAAGCCCTTAACTAATCTTCCTACCTAATTTTCCTAATTCTACTAACAACCCCTTTCTAATCACACAATTCTTCTCTAATCCTAAAATCCTAAAATCCTAGAGAGGAGAGGGGGAGAGAGAATTTCCTAACTTCACTAAGACTAACTAATCCACACAAGTATATTTTTGCACTCATCACAACCTCAAGTGCTCAACTCTTAAACATGGAACTTGCAACCACGTGTATTCAAAACATGAACTTTAAGTACCACAAATTGGAATCATGAATTAACTTTAAAATCCTTCACGTCAACACTAATTCTACCAAGAGGTCAAGCCCTCTTCAAGGCTAACAAGCCTTGGCTCTCAAACTAAAAACTAAGCACACACATGTGCTCCAATATGGCTTCCCACACCCACACTTATAACTCGTGGGGTGCCTTGGAGCACAAAGGAAAGAGAGGATGAGTGAGGGAAGAATGAGGGATTATATAGTAAGCTTGAGGGGGTGAGCACCCTCAAGGCTCACGATAAGCCCTTGAGATTTCCTCCTACTTAGTAGGCGCCAATCCTATCTTCTAAGCCTTCCTCCCTCAAATGATCAACAAGGATCCTAATTCGAACATTTAACTAGCCTTGGCTTTCTACCTACCACACTTTACCAAACTTGGGATGCTTCAACCCAAACTTAGCCTCCTTCGCTTTCCGCCGCCATAACTTTCTCCCCTTACTTTCCCAAATCGTCGCTCACCACTTAATTCAAACCACGATGCTTAACTCGTGATTTGATTGGTGCTTTGAGAATTTGCTTATCCTCCACCTTGCATTCTTCCTTGGACCTTCCCCATTAAGTGGCCATGATGAGGTGGTCCACTTGTGCGCTCCATGTGATCCTCCATTCATCCCAATTCGAATGCACTTGCCTCTTGAGTCACTTTGGTTGTCTCCATCCATTTGTACTAGCCTACTCACTAACTACTCAATCCAAGTTCTCCTTACCTATCCTCATTCACTCAAATCCTTCCGAAGGTAAAAACACAATAACAACTCACATCCTAGCCTCTTACAACATGGTACTTCTAAGACTAACATTTCACTCTTTTTATATTTTTGTGAAGTAACATGCTACTTCAAAGTGCATCAACTAACGTTTCAAGGGTCTAAGACTAAATGTGGGCACCCTTTTGGGCTCACAGTTATAGACCAAAAACATAAACCGAAGATCTACCCTCAACCACGGATAACCATTCTCAATGATAATTTCATTAAAACCCTCACCATTATTCCATATTTTCTCAAAAATCTTCTCTTGGAGGTGAATGGGTAATTTAAGGAAATTGTTCGAAATCCTTCCGGATATACTAGGCGACTTGGTCCAATATAGATTCCCGCTCCCCAAAAAGATGCTTTATAAAAACGATAAAGTGCCGTAAACAAATGTGAGCCTTGGTATAACCAATCGTCGGAACTATACGATTTTAGTCGTATAGATTCCCAGGGCCACATCTTTACTTCTCTTTAATGCTTTGTTAGCATCCTCAATGAGTTGTTTTCCTTGAGGTGCCAACAATATATGTTCGAGATATTGACTCAACATATAATCCTTCTCAAGAAAATTACTAAAATCTCGTTCCTCTTCAGCAGAGGTATCTATGGTTCTATTCTGCCACACTTTAGTAACAATTATTTGCTGGATTTCCAGAGGCAGTGTTTTAATCCGAGCCTCTAAGGGAGATCGAGCAAACACTGTTTGTGTTAAAAACCTTTCCCTAGGAAACCGACACCACTTGTGAAGGTTAGTTTCTCGCGGTTTCCTACAGGTATAAATTGGGTAATCTGTTAAACTTGATACTTTGGTAACTGGTTGTGCTTGGTCACTTAATTTCACAATGAGGGAATAAATTGCGACCGAACACTGCCAGGAATTTTCAAGGCCTGGTTCCCAGGGCCACATGAATTACAACTTGTACGTGATCACTAAGATTATATTTGGTCATTAGTTTAGTCTAGTGTGGATGAATCGTAGAAATAGTCAAAGACTTACCTCTCGATTCATGAACTTGACTACTTCATTCACCAGATATGTCTTAGTTTAAGTTACAAGTTCGTTTGTAATTTCTATCAACACTTAATCTTCTAGATTCTGACGACCGTAGCCTTCCCCGGCAGCGGCGCCAACATGTAGATAGGATTTTGCTTTGGGTTCCAATTAAGAAAACCACACAGGGAAGACCAAATGAGTGTCAGATTGTTTATCTCTGGATCACCATTAAGTTAATTGATAGATCACAAGGGAATTAAGATGAATTTAGGACAACAATCCTAAGGTAATTAGCTTTTAAAATGAACTTTATGAATTATTAATGGGGATCGATGGTCACTCACAACAGTACATACAATTGCTCAGTCACTCCCTCACAACCCCTCTCATCCGTAACATCACTCTTATGATGTGTTTTACAATGCAAAGAGTCACAGCTCAACAATTGTCTTTTGGTTACGCCATAGTCTCAGAAACCCAAGGTACGATCTCCTTGAGGTGACCATAGTCTCTTCATCTAAGGGTCCAGTAATCATAGGCCATACCACAGGTTAGTACATATCCACCACATACTACCCTTAGATCCTTCAAACTCTTTTTGGATTACTCCATTCAAATTAATATTGGGACAAACAATTACTTCGTATCCCCTTAGACTTAACAAAATTATGTTAAAATTAATGGATTAAATTAATTATTCTAACTTGCAAAAGTCTAGTTACAAGTAACGCGAACCGAGTAACCTAAGCGAAGCGGACCGGACCGGAACTAAGCGAGCGAGTCTAATTCACGAGACCATAGTCTAACGGGATGTCCATAGTCTATCAGGGTCGGCCATAGTCTAAGTAACCAGTAACCAGTCTTACAGGGAGGGCCATAGTCTTAGTCACAAGTAACCAGTCACCAAGTCCAAGTCAGCGTCTTGTTATCGAACTCGTAGCTGGCCACTTCTCCTTATATACCTACACTTCGGCTTTCCCCCCAACCATATGGGTTAAAGGGTCGCGACTTCCTTCACCTAAGCTGACCTCTCACCAGCAGACTCTTCGTCTTCCCCGACCTCTACTTCTTTCAGATTGGGGACGATCTGATATCAATCTTACTACCATAAGACAAGTGCTGGAGTAATTATCTCACCAAAGATTATGAGCTCGCATGACATTAGTTTCTCATACAACTCCCTGACAATTCGATTTCTTGAGATTGTAGTGGGTTCTTGAATTTCTTAAAGTTGCAGGTCTCGTTCCCGCTTTTGGAGCATCAATGACATCAACGTCACCTATCTTCTAACTGAATTTCTAGAATGCATTTCTTCTCCCTTTATTTGACAGGTATAGCGGAGAACAAGGATGGTACAAAATCCGTCCACCTTGGGAGGGAGACCTTACTGCTAGTTGCAGACGAGCCCATTAAGCTCGAGAAAGCTCGAGAAATAACTGGTAGAAGTTCAAACTGAATATATCCCTCAAACTCTGCAGACCCTGGATTCGCCCATCTCTTCTAACGAGTTCATCCCGCATCAGAGTAAGGAACTCAGTCTCTCAGCCCGATTCTAACATCACTTGGAAATCCGATCTCCTCGCTCAACTTAACACAACCATTATGACTAATATCTTCTTAACTCCTTTCACAGAGGGATCTTATAATCAGTAAGACAAGGCATACTATGAAATCAAGGAGTAAGTATGTGTCACACTCTCTATTGTGAAGTATACATTGTTATAAGTTAAAGACTTAACACCCAAGTTTACGGTGACCACTGAAATTACGGAGGCTATTGAAATCGAAGTCGCTCTTTTCTCAAGAGGACCTGCAGACATTTATGTCATGACGAAATATTATCCACACCCTCTGGACTTCACACCCATAGTGATTTTCGCCTCATGAACAACGATTAGTACAAGAGAAGGCCGAAGGCTACTCCTTTCTCAGGAGATGCGTACACACACACACCGAAAAGAGATTCATGTTTTGAAAATAATGGAGTCCCTAATCGGTCCTTCGTAACTTGATTAACAAAGCATACTTTTGAAACCTACGAATATGTTACAACATCAACAACCGCAGTATGCAACATAATTCACTTCTGAATTCTTTATGAACTAAAGCATTAGAACATTCTTAAAAGGGGTCCATCTACCCTTTCACAGGGATTCATACCCCAAAGCCCACAAGATTCCACATTGATAGAACAGTGACTTCATCAAGTAATTTACGGCAGATGGTCCTTATCACAGAAAGCTTACACCTCACAATCTCATAGAAATCAAGAGCTTCACACTCCCTACATACTATCACTTGATATCATGAAACATACTTCAAAGGAATCAAGAATCCCCTCTCTTCTCGAGAGATGATTCTGAACCCACATACACTGAAGCTCTCAATAACTTAAAGTTTCTAAAACTACACGTTGAAATTATCTCACGCCCATTCCTCCATCAGCCATCTTTTTTTTTCAGGGAAACCTTAATCCACTCCAACATTCACACACACCCTCGCAAATACATTGAATGACACATCCACACAAAAGACTGTCATGAATGCCACAACTGAGCCAACAATAAAATTTTAAGTATAATGATGATTAACACTCTTTATAAAAGATAAGTCTGATACATATATAGGAAGGGTTTCACACCCAAGTGATCGGCCACGCTAAGGACATTCAAAAACTAGGGAGGCAGACGAGTCTCTCTTCTCGAGTAGAACTGAACTCTCTCTTTTCTTCCCCCTGGCCTATATCCCATGAACTTAACTTCCCCAACTGCCACATCTCTCCGTAGCTTGATCTCAAGAGTCTCTTTAATATTCACATGTCTATGGTCTTGCCCAAACGACTCTTCCTTTCCTAAGATTTGAGTTGGGATGAGCAAAGTGAGTTACCTTTTGCTCAATTCCACTAATGAATCACTAATCACCTTTTTTAGTGTTCATGCTACATTCTAACTTACATTTTGTATTCACATTGCATCAAAATCTTAAAATGGCTTCTTCTGAATCCAAAAATCTGTACCACAGCACCCATATGAGAAAACTATGTGCTCCACTGGTAGTGCGTGCCCCGACTCTCTCAAAAAATTCCAATGCAAACCAAAACAGTATTGCACAAATAGGTTATCATGGGTTTTGTCATCACTCACATAGAAGTGATACTCAGTGAGTATTTTGGCCCTAGCATCCACTTCATCCCAATGGGGATCAATTCTGAAGGTAATATGCACGAGTATTGTCACCTGGAATGACTGCCAATGTTGGGATTGCACCTCATTTTGCCATTTAAAATAATAGTTCTCAGCAAAGTCAACAACAAATAGGACTTGGTCAGATGACAAGTTTTCAAGGCAAGATTTAAATTGACCATCTTGCCATTTTGCCTCAAAATTGTGTGCCACAAATTCTGCAAGCTTGGGTTTAAGGAAGGATATGAGTTCAGAAGGAGGAGTGGTCTTGTGCTCCAATCTTAGTGCATGGCGATCACCACCTTCAGAATTTTGGCCTACAAAAACATTCTCAAACTTCCTCCAAGGAATCAGTGTTGTGGAATTGGGGTCCACCTCATGCGGACACAATTGCAATTTCCACACACCACAGTCAGGACAATTTCCTCTTATGCACTGAAGCTTGTGGAAGTCCATGGACTCTAGTTTTGAACAAAGCACTAGATCGCACATGGCCCTCACACCTTCAACTGTAGATGAAGGAGCCCAACATGGTGTTCCGGGACCACGTGCGCCACAAACCACACAACCACAGTTACATGATTGGTGCAAGCTTTGCCGTCTCATGTTGTTGAAGCCATCTTTCAATTCAGCAATCTGCACATGATAGCGGCAACAACATGAATTGAATTCCTACAACCTCTTCACATACCAGGGCTTCAATGTCTCAAATATGCGCAAGCCAACTTCCACATTTGGATTTTCCTCTTTGAATCGAGTGTACAAAGAAAGCTGCAACAAATAAAACAATTCGAAAAAAATAATACATGTTCACACTATACGAAATATTTGTGAATGCAATAACAACATCATGAAACATAGGAATGAGGAGTAGGAATCATGAGGACTGGGGTGTATCATCAGGAAACATAGCATTGAGAAGTAGGACACATCAGGAAAGAGGTGAATCGTCAGGACAAATGTGAATCATCAGGAAACATAGCGTTGAGAAGCATGACACATTTGGAAAGATGTGAATCATCAGGACAAATGTGAATCACCGGGAAACATAGAAACAAGAAGTAGGAATCATCAGGAATGAGGTTAATGATCAGGAATGAGGTTAATCATCAGGAAACATAGGAATGAGAAGTAGGAATTATAAGCTTGTCCTTACACCATTGAAATCAGTGCATGAACAATATCACATGAGAAGGATACATGGACTCTAGCACAGGAATGGATTGAACCGTTGGGAACGAAAATTAGTGGATTCATGAATTACCCTACTCCACAGGAAGCACCAGGAATTTATCGCAACTTTGTGGAAATGTAAATATCGTAAACAAACACTCCAAGACCCAGCTCAGTAGGACAATCCAAACTGAAGTGTTCCAAGATTGAGGGGAGCCCCTCATGAAACATAGAAGTGTCCCACCTGGAAGCATATAAATGCACATGAGCCTCAAGGACTAAATTGGGAATGGATTAGGAGCCCATGAACCGCACAAAAATATGTCAGGACCTTAGGCATCACCCTAGATCACAATCCAATGTAGCAAAACTGCAAGGAATCCCCAAGATGCAATTAAAACATTCCATGATTCTTCTAAATTCCCTAAAGCCAGTAGGACCACATCATGAATGAAGAAAACCCAATTGCGAAGCCCGAAACTAGGAAGGACCCTAAACAATTCCCTAGGAGTGAGGTAAAGACCCACGAATCGTTTTTGACTTCCTAGAATCATTTAAAGCAATAGGAGCCACATGCGCATGAAGGGTGGAAACACTAATTTCCCAAAGGTGCACACAATGAACATCCAAGGGTGGTGGACCTTAGCCAGACAACTAAACTAACTGAGGCCTTGTTTTAATAATGAATAAAAGCATGCAAACACTAAAAAATAACCTCCTAGGGGAGTGTTGTCATTTAGGGCTTCACAAAACATAGACCCTAAATGAAAACACTCCCTAAAAAATTCCAATTGTCGTCAACATTGTGCATGATTAATTAGACTAGGATTTCAACATAAATTGAAATGGGCCATGGTGAGGTGTACCTGAGATTCCATGAGGTGGTGGGTTGCATGCGTCTCCCACACTCCACCGTCAATTCGTTTCCTCACAACATCCTTCCTGTTAGGACTTACCCTTGAATTAAGGCACCAAAAGTCAACAACGAGTTCACAAACATGTAAAGGAGTGGCATCTATGTGCTTTGATTTTCCACAAAGAGCCCACAAAGAACGATCCACACGGGCCTCTAAAGTCAACCGCCTCACTATCCCAACTTGGAAATTTCTCCTATGGATGCCAGTGACAAGGCTTGTCTGCCTCATACTCGTATTGCCACTGGCAACCATAGGAATGATAACATTTCTAGCCCTTTGATCATCCTTTGAGTGGCAACCTTTGATTTGTTGCCACCCCCTAGCAATATTCCCTACAGTTTCCCAAGCATGTTCCATTTCAGAGTAGTTGGGGAGGACATTTTGCCAAACGCTATGTTTCAATATTTTGGGAATCAAGGACCTCTGATATTGTAGTCCCCTTCCTGCTGTTTCTTGATACCATTGAATGGCAAAATTCTCTGCCATCCTAGACGTTGACCTGTCCACATTAATGTTGCTCTCTTGAGACTCTTGGGACCCAAGTTCCTGGCAACGAGCTCTGAGAACTTCTGACCTTCTCTCTCTACACCGTCTTTGGCGTTCATTTTGAGCTTGTCTTCGAAGAGACTCTTCTACTTCTCTGGCAAGACGCTCTCGTGTACCTTGCCCTGGTGTTTTTCTATTCCGTTGGTTTGCCATGTAATTGGAGGTCAATGACAAATCCTATGACATGCATGTCTCACTAACATGACTCAAAGAACATGCTGGTGTAAATGACCAAGAAAGAGTTTTTTTGGAGACTGGACTTCTATGGATAGACTGAGAAGACGAGGAAGAATGAGAAGGTTCCGATGAGCTAGTGCATTCGCAAGATGAAACACTCTCAGATGAGACTCCCTCTCCAGGCCCTACATTGGCATTCTTGAAAAAATCTGTAATGAGTGTTTGGGAACGTTTGACATGCATAACCTGCGTAGGTCTCTCAATTCCCATGACAACCGACTTTCAATGTGATTCTAGGACGTTTTTGGCACAACCCACTGTGTTGGAGCTTCGCAATCTCAAAACCACCATAGCTGCGAACTGAAAGGCGGCAAATATTCCCGAACACCTTTAGAAAATCGGCGGCAAAACATTCTCTCATGCAAGTTGGAATTTGCATCTCTAACTTCATCTTATCGGCTCAAATTTGATCTAGTGACTCAGAGAGAAAGCACATTCAATCCAACAATGAGGAATTAAAGGCCAAAAAGTGGTTAGTGTGAGTCATCAATAACGCACCAGGAACAATGGTTTCCTATGCCGTTCCGGGGATTCCAGGTAGTTTGGCATGGAGGGGACTTTGCAACCTCACCTTGTTTTTTCTTTCAAAACGGCCACTTGTTCACTAGAAGCTGCAGAGAACTACCTTTGGGATCAGAATAAACACAAAAAAAAGTCAATATAGGTGTCCTTAATGGTGTTGCCCCCGGAAAGCTTCGTTCCTGGAGGTCAAATGACCCTAACATGCTCTTTTCGTAACTATTTTTTGCAAATAATGAATAGGTAGCATAGAAGATTTCAAAGGCTACCATGCAAAAATGATCCAAAAAATAATTGATATTATTTTGCATTCCTACTAGGTTCCTAAAGTTATAAGTATTCGCAGTTCATTCCTGAAAATCTTTGCTAACAACCCTTTCAAGGGGTTAAACATGTGGTGATTTGGTAGTTTGTTATATTAATGGTTGAACCCTCAACCTACTTGTACCTAAAATGCGTTCATAAGGAAAAAAACAATCACTTAAGACACTAAACAAGTTTCCTAAACTTTACCTTCTCAAGTGAAATTTGAGTGTGACGTTCCTAGTGGATCCACCCAAGGATGCTTACACCCCCACATGTTCATGACAATGTCGTGGATCAGGCGGTCCCTCCTATAGCACGAGGGGTCTTGACAACTTGGTTCCGTTCCTTGAATAACAAGTGCAACATTGGAGGTCCATGTCATCAAGGGGCAATATCAACACAAGAGCTTATTTGTACAATGCCATGAACACATTTCTATCACACTTCAAGCTTACCCAAACTTCCCATGCCTATGAGGAGAGAGGGACCTATCATATGTGAGTGTACCTCTCATGCATCCAACATAAAAACCTGACCCCTATGAGATGGACAGCCCTGCTATGTTTCTTGAGATCCCCAAGGTAAAATACTTTGTAACAGATAATCCATCCATATTATTCTTGCACATTCATACCAAAGAACAATTTTGCAGAACTTAGAATGAAGTGATGTAGTGCACATTGAGACCATCCATAATACGTAATAATTTTTTTGATTTGAACATGTCTATGTGTTATAATACATGAATCATTTGAAAATAATGTGGACTTTCTCTTGGACAGGGGGGCTAGTCCATAATCTAGTCTTCATCGTACCTAATTATAATTTATATAATCTACAAAAAAAATTGAAGATGACATAGATTATTTTGGCTTGTAAACCCTAATCCTAACTCTCTTCCCGGCTTCTCTTGGTGTCTTCTCTCCCGTTTCTTTTCAGAAACTCTTCAACCCCTCTTCAATAGTTGAAAGTTGTAGATTATTTGAAATACAATCTAAATTATATGTACGATTATGTGTGCATAATCTCTGCCTTTGTAGAATTTCTGGATGAGCCCCCTGTAATTATTTGTTTGAGTTGCCACCCCGGGTGGAGATCCAATACGCGTCTGAACAGATTCTCACAGCATGGAATCCCGGTGGCCGTGTCTCGATGAATGTTGAGGAGACGAGTACTTGATGCATGCGTCGAAGAATATGGAGAAGAGATTGAAGTCCATGGATGATCCAGATGGACAAATAAACGACGATGATTGTGCTCCGGTTCACAATTCTTCCCCGCAGATGCCTGATGGCTCAAGCAGGAAAGATCGTCGACGTACCCGGCCATCAAGCCAGGAGGAGGATAAGCAGCAGACACCGGACACTGATGGAATCTGCTCTCCATAACCACAGTAGTTCAGTGACTATTTCCCTGTTGGGTTCGTGAGGCGAGATTGGAGAGGAACTACATATATATGTGGTTCCTATGACGCTAGCTGTATCACAACAACTGTAGCCAGTGGTGATTTTTCACAAGGTCCCTAACATGTCCAGGGACATGTTCATAAAAAAAAACCATTTCCAGTGGACAGGTTCTTAGAAAACGAACCGGTTTTTGGACGTGTCAAATTCACTTTGGACGGGTTCTAAAAATAACAATTTTTTGATAATTTTTTCCAAAAAAATAAATGGTACAACTATCGCTTACATTATGTCATATATGACATGTGAATATAAGCATAATGCAATCAAACCACTAACACCCAATCAAAATATCAATCTTGAAGTGCTTGATTCACCTGCACACATTAAATCATCAACCACAAAATTTAGAACCTTTTTAACATAATGTCAAAGATTATAATTGAAGGTAAACTTAGCAATTGAATAAGAATTAGTATATTAGAATGGGGTGTACTGGAAAGATGAGAATTGACAGCAAAAGACAGATAACTGACGGGCATTGACGACATAATTTGTCAAGATCCTATTGTTTCCAAGTTCAACCAGTCACATGTCGACATCTTTTGGTTTTTTGTTTTTTTTTTTTTTTAATAAATTTACCAACATTGTAAGAGACTTATTCATACCTCTTGCGGGACGGGTATTTTCAATTTCAAACCAGTTTTGGGACAAGTTGTTTTTTCTTTAACCTTTCCATGGACGGGTTGGTTTAGAAATTACCGGTTTTGGGACGGGTTGCAAATTTTTTGCCTTTCAATTCAAGGTTTTTGGACATGGACGGGCAAAAACTTTGTGAAAAATCAGCCCTGACTGTAGCTACCAATATTTTGTCATATTGTGACCAAGGTGTCAGGGCCATCTGTCCGGGCACTGACACACTCTTCTTTCTGTGCTGCAAAACGCGTTGGTAATCTTTCAAAGAACCCAACATCTATAATTCCATTATCTTATTCACTTTTTATGGTGCCAATGTAATGAAATTTACTCTCGGAGTCAATTACAAGGATAATATTCAGGAAGTCAATAGACATATCCTTGGTGGCATCCTTATAAAAGATGTCTGCACGGAGATCCTCGGTCACAACGACCTCTAAACTCCGTTTTTCCTAGTTATTTTCAACAATCACCGTCCACCATCTGACCATCAGTGTCCTCATTAGCATCCTAATCAATGTAGATAACTGCATATTAGCGACAATATGCATGTGGTTCCACGGCGGTTCACACGATATAACACTCATGGCGCTCTTTGGGTCCGAAGCAAAGGCTATGAAATAAAATCATTTTATTATTATAAGGACATGTCTCAACATTCTATGGCGTGTGATTACTTTCACACCCCCATATAGCAATGTGTGCCGCTTCTAGCACGAGTGACTGATGAAACTAATGGTGCATGTCACCAGTCTTAGTAGTTTGTATTACTGATAGAACTAAAATCCTAGGAAATATCGCAAACTTCTACACAACTATATGTTGTGAGTTTGGGTTCCACCCTGCGCTGCATTTCTCAATCCACAATGTCATGGTGCACCCATGTCCCGAACAATCAAATATTCGTCCATTTCTTACCATAAATCATCAGCTCAATTTGTGTGCTTATTATTCATTAGTTGCAAGGTTTCCTGGAGTGATTTTTGATCATGTAATGTCGCAAGGTATCTCTTCGTTGCTTTTTGTACTTTCGATTCCACCTCGTTCTCACTCTCTTATCAACATGTCCCAACAAACCATCTCTCGTATTTGCAGCATGTGGACTCTTCTTCGGTTGGATCTCGCTTGTACATTTTCCCATTGTGCACATCCTAGGCCACCTTGTGCCTACTCAGGAAGTATGGTTGGTATACAAAATGGGCATTACATGATGGAGAATGTAGATTGTAACACAAATTAAATTCAAAACATGCACACTCATTATGTATATTATAATTACACCTCTGATATAATGTCATGACACTCTCTTTGCTATCATGGAGATTGTGAACAGATTTTGACCATGTCACATTCCCACGTACTTCATTTCCACGCAGCCTAATATAATCTCAAACTAGTTTCCAGGTGCATGTAGGGTAGGCTTCAAAGGAACAAACATCAAACCAATTAATTTTTTGGCGATTAACAATATAGATACGCATCACATGATCGTTGTGGTCATCAAAATTTCTTTCCACACACCTCCTTAACAGTTTTTGGAATTCCCTACACACTTGCAAATTTGCACATGCATGCAGGGTAGCCTCCTTGGCCTAGTTTGTGGGGTTTTGTTTGAAAGTTGGTTGCATGCTTTCCATGATGGGACTTTGCAACAATGGATGGGTTCATCTCATGTTCTACTAGGCCATCCCAACAAGATTGCATGCAGTTGTAGAAGAGGTTAGCTTTCACACCCTCTCCTCTTATCGCCCTCCTTGCCCTTTGTCATGCCCTTTTCCGAATGGATGCCATTTGCAAGTACTAATGTTCAATAGTCTTCTTAATGTACACTGCCAAAATGAACTAGTCATTTATACACTATAATTTCGAACAACAATCTATATGGTTGAATTTGTGGTGTTTTCTTAACCTCAATTCCACATGACTAAAATTTTACATTTTTGCATGTTTATTTGTACTCCCACCTTCCTTTTGTTCCAAGCTTCAAGAAACTATATCAATATATATTTTCAAATGTATGGGAAATACGAAAACTCATTTTATCAACTAAAATATCAAGACACTATACACTTATGAATGCAGGGACGCATAATGAACTACCTCAAGAAAACACAGTGCCAACATGGCTGCTACCGTGCACATGTGGTGCCCAAAGATGTCATTGCAACGCCATGCTTAAACCTAAAATATTGTGTGTCATTGGCCACCCGTATAACCATCCCCCACCAAAAGCCCCCTTGCACCAAAACTCACCATACAATTTATAGAATTCACATGTTGTAATGATAGATTTGCTACAGAAACCCTCGATAGGAAAACCACAAAATACCAACCGCTCATCAATAACATCATAACAAGGGGGTGGAACGTAGCCCCACTCATGGTATTAGTCGCAGGTGCAAGGGCCACAACACACATCCCATCAATGAAAAACCTAGAAACAAAGCTTAAACTCCCTATCATGAAAATCAAAAGTACATTCAAACAAATCAACATAATCGCTAGACAATATGCACACTCAATATTAATTCATAAATGAATACTAGAAAATCGACAACCTGTCGCATAATTCCATGACTTACCATAACTAAATAAATATCTTACAATTCACTATGCCTTAACCTTAAAGTAGTGCCATGCTATTGGATATTTTGCTGCAGACGGTTACATGCTACCAATTATCGGTAATTATGAGAGCAGAGTGTGAGAAAACTTGGGTTGTCTTATCTACTGTTGGAAGTATGAAATCAGCGCCGAAGAAGCCAAAAAAAGGTTTTAACAAAGACCACAGGCAGCAATGAATCATGGGCCTGAACAAATCCATGAACTAGAGAAGCCAATCCATTGCCAACTACAAGCACATTGTCTCTTGGAGGTAAAGTAGAGCAGGATTCAAACCCGCGGCGAGTCCATAGTCTGTGATAAGCTAGTATACCAAGGATGATAACTTGTTCATAGTAGTTGAACTTAAAGATAATATTGTCGGCCAAAGTTTGTCACATTCATGTCATGTATTGAAATGACCATAGTCCTTTACATTTCCTCAATAATTAACAAAACTGAGTATTAACTAATTATTTCACGAACCAACCAACTTAAGTTATCAAAAACTTAAGAGGAGGTGAATTAATTAATGAAGGTAACCATCACATCATTAAATAAAAAGGGGAATCAACCTTAGAATTGAATTGCACAATGAAATTAACCCACCAAGTTGCATATGAAAGGTTGTGGTCCGGGCTACTTATTAATGCGGCATGGCCTATGGTTATGAAAACACATAGGTGGAAGTCCTTCAGTTTGTCCAAGTAAGGACAATGGTTCCACTGCCTCCTTAAAAGTCAAATAAATTATTGAACGTTGTAACCCACAAGGCTTTTACTACTATAGTTTACGATCCATTAAATTATCAAATAATTAAGTAGAGACTATTGTTCAAATTGGGGTGCCCTTGGCCCTAATTGTTACTAGTTACTCAAAAAGACTATTGTGAGCTACAACTCCCTGCATTAAAATCATTCTCATGACATCTGGACTATGGTTGGTTGTAAGGAAGAGACCGCACAATTGCATGTACTGCACTGAGTGACCCTCATAATCCACTCCTCAATCTCATGTGAAAAAAGTCTCACATATAAATGGTGTCCTAATCTGAATTCAAAGTCGTTGTAATCTATATTAGTGACACTTAAAGTTCAATCTCACACTTATTTAATCTTCTATGTGTGGTTTTGTTGAATGGAAGCTTGTGGCACTAATATTTTTTGTGCAAGCTAGCTCAAAATGAAAAAATAATGTAAACGAGTTGCCTTGAACTAGAAAACTTAAAAGACATGTGAATCGTATGACTACAGTCTTGAGATATTTATAAAAAAAATGATTGTAAGAGGCCATAGTCTGATAGGAAGGGATGGACCCTTTTGGTTTGAGCATGGGGCCACTGTGTGGTATAGGTACGAGGGACATTATTCAACAAGGGGGTGGTTACAATTGTCTTTCTAGGTTGAACCTCTCTCAAAGTTCAATGTGATAAGGTAGAAATACCATAAACCGTTAAAATAAGGCGATTCGCATTGAAGATCTGGTCTGACAATCATGAGATAATTTTCCAAGATAGACGAGAAGGATTCATGAAGAATGCAAGTTGTTTCGTATTTTTCTGCATTGTACAAAAAGTTCCATAATTTTTCAAAGTGGAAAGTTTGTCCAACCCACTTCCCGTTCACTAGGCTCTCCGCATATCGATACAGATTATCACCTAAACCCGTTAATCATGAGTACATTAGATCTTGCCTCCCATTGGCCACACTGCATTGAAGTTGCCGCGCCATTTAAGACATGGCAATAACCATTATGAGGCGGTCTAGTGCACCGCGATTGGGTGGTTAACGCTTTATGGTATTTCTACCTTATTCTCCTTTCATGGTGTTACAAGGGAATTGTATAGTGGGTGAGTGGTCCACCCTTGAACACATTGTGACTATTGTTTGAGTAATCCACATGACCACCGGGGAGTTTGTACAGGCTTGTCCATTTGTACTTGTACCTTTGTCCAAGTGCAATCATGAGAGCAAGTGAATGCATTGTGTTGAGTATGGAGTCAACTTTGAATAAATTTGTGCAAATTTGCATACAGTAGTTGCCTACAAAGAGAGAATAAACTTACACAAACAATGGAATAAGTCGATCATAAATTAAATAAGATTCTTATAATTAGAATACAATTTGAGTTTAGTGGAGTTTGTGTAAAGTGTAGCACTAGGGGGAAAGATTTGAATGCATGTCTTTCCAAAATTGGATTAGGATGCCATAATTTTGGAATTATTTGAGACCAATTAGATTTGTGCTTGAAGTATTTTGAAGTCAATGGTTTGTGCTATATGTAAAATTGGAAGTGATTGAGGGTCATTCCAAAGAATTGAGTAGCCTTCAATGGTAACCCTAAAAAAGGATCGAGTTGGTCATTGTTTACCATAGTTGTTGTTAAGAAGAGCTGATGTGTGTTACAGAATGTGTAGCATTACCTAGGGATAAGTCAAGTATGGCTAAAATTGGTCAAATATAGAAGATTTTTCATTGTCCATGTGTCGAGTAATTTTTTCATGGAAGTTTCCCCTCGGACAATGAGTGAGACATGTGAACTTGCTCTTGTAAATTGAAAACTCAGACTATTGTCTATGAATGATGTAGGTTGGGATACCCTTGCTCTTCTTGAAGTGTTGTGAGAGGAGTCAAAGTGACGGAAAGGTTCGTGTTTGCTTGTGTAAGAAGGATGTAAATCAAATTACTGATCATTGCCATAAGTGATCCTATTGTAGGGTGATTTATTGTTCGAGAGGGTGTGATAGAAGGGAGACAACTAGAGAGCAAAATGTATCTTATAGGCCTTAAATCAAAACCGTAATTAAGCTTTGAAGTAATGGGAAGCATCCCACAATCATGTACAAAGAGATGTTGGTTGTCGTTGTAGAGAATGTGAAATCGTTCCATCTAACTTTAGCTAAATGATGCACTAGAGATGAAGAGTCACATGTATAGTCACATGTTGTCATTTGGGAACTCAACAAAGGGTACATTCACAATAACACGACCCACGGAAATCGTAACCAGTGATTAATTTAACGGATTGTTAAGCAATAATCTTATCATATGAATTGATAATGCAATACAAATTAGTAACTACATATAATATATGTCATTATACAATATGCTAAATTTTGACGATGTTTGGGAAGTTATTGGTACTCCAAAACGACTAAAATATGGTCGTAACTAGTCGTTAATAAGGACTAAAATGTGCTAAAATGTTCAGAATATGTTGCAAAATGTCCTTAAATTTTTCTAATGTCTACATAAATTGAAGATATTTTTTTCTAAGCACTCATCAAGAGTCCTTATAACTCGGCGGGGTTGGCTCGTGTTATTGTGAATTCACCCCAAACTGTATTATTCTAAATTAGTAACCTTTAAGGTTCCCCAATCAATGAAAGTGCTAGACAATGAACTGTAGTGCTGGTCGGAAGATAAGGAGAAGGACAATTCATACGAAGGCCTAGATCTATTGTTTGGAATTTGAGTATGGGTTTCATAAGGATAAAAGGCACTGCCTAGTTCATTTTTACTATACTTGCTTATTCTTATAACTGAAATAACATAGGTTGATTAAACAATCCAACCATGGACTTTAACATGTTATGTGGTATTGGACCATGTTCACAACACATGAAAATGCTTGGTTACCTTGACCAAGATCAGGTAAAAAAACAATGGTTGGATAGTGTAATTAAACTAAGGTTAATCAATGAAATTGGGAACCCTGTCAAAGTGACTACTTTGCCAATTCAAGTTACATCAAAAAGCTAATTAACATGAGACTATTAACCACATGAGAGTGCCTTTAGCTTTGATAAAGAGACAAAATGGGTTACTACATGGAAGACAATTGACGATGGCTGAAGCCTATGCATGTGCATCACACAAGGTCCAATTAGAATGAGCTCATTGCCATACTATTTCCAAGGTAAATAATGTGAGATTGAACGACTATCACCAAATGCATGTATTGTGATCCAAATATTTTTTTTCTTGAAAATCTTGTGAACCAAAATCCTAAATAATTTGAAATAAACCTATAATTGTTGTAATAAAACTTATCTAAGACACCTAGATGACATAAGAGATCACATTTTAAGTCTTCCCTAAGGGTTTCCTTGGATTTTTTGCCTAACCTATATCTGACCAACAATACCCAAACAATCAATGTTGAATACAAATTTTAGTACTACTAACCACTTTAGGTTGCATAACTACTTAAGAAGGTTGCATATATGCTATTCAAAACTTCGTCATAACTTTAGGCTTCATCACCTTAACTCCATTCTTATGGCATTCGGGCAAGATTTGATAGTTAACTTAACATTTTCTTGGAATTATTGCATGTCAAGAGATTATTATTTCAACCCTCCTAGAAGTAACTACAAAAGGCTCATCCACATTAACACCAAAATATATTGTAATTTGAAAAGAAAGCCCCTAAATATCGATGGGTAGTTTGGGGTGAAAAAGGGTGAACTCAGTGACTCTTGAGTTTAGGCAATTGTTGAAAGCAATTGACACATGTTTGGTGGAATAAATTCATATAGATGTGAGATGATTCTAGTCTTTAATTTCACACATTTTTGTGGCCATAGACATGTCATATTTAGGTGGATTACAACCGTTCTATAAAAGGTGGCATGAAACAAGCATCATTGACAACTTTTATTAGAGTGAAAAAGTGAAGACTTCCCCATTAGATTAATGACTTTTAAAAAAACTACAAGGAATCTTTTCATTGTCTCAATACCAATGCATCACAAAAAAAACAAATCAAATGATTTTTTCACAATGCTTGTAATGCCCTGATGTTGTCTCCAATGAGCCTAAAAACGAATGGATAGATGTTGGAAAAACAAATCTAGAAAATCCCAACAATGTATCTTCATCAAACGCCATTCAATACTACCACACAAAATTTCAACTCCGTCAAATCATATTCTAATAGGTGCAACCTCATTAAATTACCCAGCCTAGATTGCCATTTGTTTGGTGAGGTGTTTCCACATGATTTGTTGACCTACTGAGTACTTAGTGCCAATGGGGCAAACAACATGACTAGAAAGGGCAACATGATTGCGTTGGACATCGGTTTAGTTGACTATATCATTGAAAAAATATACGTGACATATTGCTTGAAAACAAAAGGCGATAGGAAATTATTGCATAATAGCGTACCTCTCATTCATCCAACATTAAAGCCTAGAAGTAGTATGCAATTAGTATCGAGCAGAAAAAGTAGTATCCGTGACACTAAGGTTGAGGCATCTATGAGAGATAAAATAAGAGAGTTTGCATTTGTTTAGAAGGAGTAATAGGGGGAATTATTTTTCTTGTGAGGAGAAACAAACTCCAAAGACAATGCAATTATTTTTTTAATTCATAATATGGAAATTGCTACAAAGTTTGAAGCATAATATTTAGGGTTACACATATATAAAGGTTAACCATATAAAAGCTCATTTCAATGCTACTCCTTGGCTACGATAATTGTCAAAACTTTTATGAGGGTAATCAATCACAAGCCACCACCATATGTACTTTAATTTTTTTTGCCTTAAAAATATAGATCTCATCTATGTGGGCATTACATGACCCTAGTGAGCGGTTAAATGGACCTCATTGACTATGGATGTCTCAACCTTAAATACAATATTTAGGGCCGCTTTACACTTGGAGGCCGGGCCAATTCGTTGTGTAAGAGGCTTGAAATCCTCACTTGTGATTGGCCAAAAGGCTCAAATTGGTCCCAACCCCTTTACACCTAGAGGCCAGGGCGATTTGGTGGTATGATTTTTTAAATTAAAAAATGTATGTTATGACACGGCCCGAGCTCGTTGAATTGGGTGCACCCAAAATGGAGGGCCAATTCTTGGCCTCGGGGCCAATGTCATATTTCACTTTAAAAACCTTCTTAAATAAAGTTGGCCCCCGTTATAATCTTATTATAATGTGTAGTTGAGACCGGCCTCCATCCCAAAAAGGGCTGAAATTTCATGCAATCGGCCTCAAGGGGGTTTGGCCCGGCCTCTAGGTGTAAAGTGGCCCTTAGTGTAGTGTTGCTTTGCATTTTCACCCTCCCCCATAAGTAGGTGTCACAAAACTTTACCCCTTGAGATTTTGGTGGGGTTTTCTCCATCAACCCAAAGACCATCCCCACATCTATGTAGACCACTTCATCCATGTGACATTATTCACTTGCGTGCAATCTATAGGATATCGGAATTTCGATAAAGTTGGGACTGAATTCCACTTAGGCTGGGATTGAATTCTGATCAGGTCGGGATTAAATTCTAATAAGGTTGGGAGTAAATTTTGATCAAGCTGGAACCAATAGTGCCATGACACATGTCCTAGTTTTGAGTGCTAAAATGAGAAGGAATGAACGGTTATGACAAACTCTAGACATTGGTAATATGATTAGGCCAACATTTGGCTTAAAAAACTCACAAAATTTTCAATTGAAGGAACAAAATTATTGGGAAAAATCAAGTCCTCCTCATTTCTATCTTCCTACACGGGAAAAATTGCACCACCTTATACTTCTCCAGATTTGGCGCATAATCTCTTAAGTGATCGGGTTATAGGCACTTGCAGGCTTTGTCATTATGTTGGTGGGCCCAAAAAAATTATTTGCTTCTGTCATTTCTGCACACTCAACTTCATCCATCATCCATTCATTTTCATCAGTCGTGTAGGAGCCCTGTACTTCATCCATTGGATATTTATGAATTACATCTACGAAGTTAAACTTTTGCATCCATGCAAAAGGATTAATAGGGCAAACTATAGTTCACTACATGTTCAACATGGGAGGGGTGGGTTTTTTTTCGCGGCTATAACCATCTCCCGGTCACATACAAAAAACATTGCTCCTCCATGTCTAATAGATTCCCTAGATTGCATTTTTTTTTCTTCAAAATTTTTTTGGGGAGAAAATGTTTTATTAGCATATGCAACTTTTGAACAAAATCATTGGTGCCATTTTGGATGGATTTTTCATACAAATCACAAGTTTGTACGAAACTCAAGGTCATATATGGCCCCAAATGCATTTAGGGATGGATGAGATTTATTAAAGTTCCTGCAAATGGAGTTAAGGTTTATGTGGTGGCAACTTCATGTTCAGTAAGAAAACCGAAATAGATGGCGGAGTGAGTACGAATGTTATCAGCTGCTAACTATATTTGTTTACCAAAATTTGCAGTAACGTGAGTGGTTGACATGTGGGTTCCAACTTTGGATGTGTGTATTATTATGCAAACTCTATTATCTTACCATCATAAAAGTTTTGAAATTATTCTAGCCAAGCATTAGCATTTAGATGAGTGGTTATGGGTTAACCTATAGATGAACTGTGTGTTGCTCCATCCGTCCCAAAACGATTGTCCTTATTCCCGGATTTTTTTGTCCCAAAATGATTGTCCAGTTTCTCTGTGATTTATTAAATGACATCAAAAAGACTTTCGACACCGCAACTTCCAGGGGTGTTCCGGAGTAGTTGGTGTTTTTTATGTTGAGCGTCATACTTACAACTACTCGGTCAATGGTGAGCGGGCCTTAATCTCACCAAAATTAGAAAACAAGATAATCATTTTGGGATGGAGGGAGTACTAACTTTACCGCTTCGAAATTTATAGCAGTGTCCATATTCATGAATTTTTAAAAACAATTATATTGTCCTTAAAATACGTTTCTCATTGAAGAAAAATAATTCCCTGCTATTACTCCTCCTAAACAGATGCAAACTCTTTTATTTTATCTGTCATAGAGGCCTCGACCTTAGCGTACAGTAGGTCTTATGATAATTGACTTATTCGGTGCACAGGTACTGTAGTCTTTTCTCTCGTGATACCAGGCCCACCAAGTTAAACCTGAATACAGTAATACAAGATTTTATTCTTGTCGCATGAAGTTCTATCATATAATCAATGACACCATGGATTCACCTAAGGTAGAGGCAGCTAATTCCGTTACCCCATCCTAAACCAACACTTATACCCGCCTCCTAATCACCAACATCTCTACCTACCTTAAACCGTCACTCATGCTAATTCTATGGCCGGGCCCGTAAAGTGACGGTTTTGGCAACAAGCTGGCACTGCCACCCCATGCAGTAGGTGCTAGGGTTGGGCATTATTATTAACGGCCTTCACACTAGGTTGAGTTGCTAATCTCAAATTCTAAAATGAGTATGATTCCGACACTATTCATTCTATTACTAGGCTTGGCTCATGATTAGACATGGGTTGGTTTAAGACCTTGCATGGTGGGGGTTAATGAGAGCATCAAGCTCGGTTCCCCGTATAAGATGGGCCTAGTATGTATTTGGTAAAGGTTGAGATTATATAATAAATGAGTTGGTCCTCGGGTTCCTCACTCACTTTACTTGCCCGGCCTAGGTAGTGGAATTAAGAAGCTACTAGTTTTGACTTTGACAATTCATAGAATATTATGCTTCCACTAATTTTTTTTGTTTTTGCTTTGAGGCTATTTTGGGTCGAAATGCTAATATGATCTACTATTTTTTTTTACCGTGACATGGCCACGTGTACCCGCAATGGCTTAAAGTGTTGGTTTAAGCACCCTCTACCTTACATACCTAATTTCTACTGTTGACTCTTGCGTGTGCAAGTGGGGAAACGTAACGTAAGTAGGTGCTACGATAATTGACTTGGTGCACAAAATCTCATGCCTGGTGATATACCCACCACACAAACCAATAATTCAGCTAGTAGTATCATAAAAACTCCCAGCTACAGCAGGCCTTCTGTATAATTAATCGCCCAGGTGATAGGATGGACGAATGGGTGAGCCGCATGGACGAGTTCCTGTCGGGGAGAACATGTAATCATGGATGAATGGAGGCAGGATGGGGGGATGGATGAATGGAGCAAGGACATTGTCAGCTGAGGCTCGAGCTCTGTGTATTATGGCCACCTCACCTTCTCCTTGCGGCCACAATGAGTGCTCTTCCTTTCCTTGTCTCGCGGATCGGAGTGCACGCGGATCAACTCAAGGAACCGATAGCCAAGGCCACACAAAGTTGCCACCACATAAATCTTAACTCCGTTTGCATGAAGTCCAATAGATCTCATCCATGTTGGAACCCGAGGCACTCTAGTGAGCAGTTAAATGGATATGATCGACTGTGGATGCCTCGACCTTAGGTTCTCCACTTGCTCACGCTATTGAATTGGTCTTGCAGGTGAATGCATGGCATGATTAGTTGTAGAAAAGAACTCAACCCCTAAATGCATTTGGGGCAATATATGACCTCAAATTTCATACAAACTTGTGGTTTGTACGATTAATCCATCCAAAATGGCATGAATGATTTTGTTCAAGAGTCGCATATAGTAATAAAGCATTTTTCTCCCAAAAAACTTTTAAAGAAGAAGAAAGAATCTAGTGAGCGGTCTAGGGATCTAGAGAACAAGTAATCATGGATGAATGAAGGGAGGATGGGGGGATGGGGGGATGGATGAATGGAGGCAGGATGGGAGGATGGATGATGGGGTGAGGACATTGTCAGCCGAGGCTCAAGCTCTGTGTATTATGGCAACCTCACCTTTTCCTTGTGCCCACAATGAGTGCTCTTCCTTTCCTTGTCTGGCGGATCAGAGTGCATGCGGATTGACTCAAGGATCCGATAGCCAAGGCCAAGAGCAAGGATTCTAGTTGCCAATATGAGTAGACAGAGAAGCTAGAGGTGGAGAGACATAGAGAGAAAGGCGGTATGTACATGGAGATGAGATCGAGGAACGGAGTTGGTAGTAGGCAGGTTTGGAGAGGTTAGAGAAGCAATTGAAGGTCATGAGGTGAATAGATTACGACATGAATATGTATCAAAGCGAGAAGACCGGGCGGTAGCATCCACGTCGACACTTTGTTTGCATTGCCGTTGTTGACTCTCCTTCCAAAGTGCTTATCAACTTCACTAAGGTTGTCACTTTGCTCATCATTGAGTTACTAGTTTGCATCTTAGGATTGATTGTGTTCATCTAACTTAGGATCCGGGATTTCATTCATGTTGTGTGTTTGTCTATCATCTAGAGATTAGTGGCTGGTTGTTGTCTGAATTTCGTTGTTTTCTTGCAAGCGCATGTTTGTGTGGACATTGTTTTCGAGTGCATCAGCATAGACATGTGATTCTGAGCGGTTGCGCAAAACACCAATCTCTTAAGAGTCCTTCTTAGTTTGATAAGAATTAAGTCCCAACCTAATCAAAATTCCAACACCATATAGATTGCCGATGGGGTCCTGATTGGGAATAGGCGCCTCTACTATAAATTGCATGCAAGTGAATAAAGTCACATGGATGAAGCGGTCTTGAGTAGAGGCACCCATAATCGATCACTTAAGAGACTCTACACCAAATTTAGAGAAGCATATGGTGGTGCAAATATTTTCCATGTAGGAAAATCATGAAGACTACAAATTTTTCAATAATTTTATTCCTTACATTGAAATACTGTGAATTTTTGAAACCAACAGTTGGCTCAAACATATTACCTATGTCTAGAGTCTACAATAACAACTCATTTAAGCCACTCATTCCTCCTCACTTTAGCACTCAAAACTAGGACATGTGTCAAGGCACTATTGGTTTTGGCTTGATTAAAATTGAGTCCCAACATGATTGGAATTATGGCACACTATAGATTGCCGATGGGGTCCTGATCGGGAATATGTACCTCTACTATACATAGATTGGATGAAAGTAGGGATGGTCTTTTGGTTGATGGGGAACACCAATATCAAGGGGTAAAATTTCATGGTACCTACTTATGGGGGAGGGTGAAAATGCTCAGCAACACTACACTAAATATTGTATTTAGGATCGAGGCATCCATAGTTGACTAAGTCCATTTAACTGCTCACTAGGGTCATGTAATGCCAATATAGATGTGATCTAGAGCAAGGGCGCCCATAACCGATCACTTAAGAGATTTTGTGCCAAATTTGGAGAAGTATAAGACTGTCCAATTTTTTCCCATGTAGGAAGATAGAAATCAGGATGACTGCAAAATTTTGAGTAATTTTATTCCTTGAATTGAAATTATTGTGAATTTTTGAAGTCAAAAATTGGCCCACACATATTACCAATGTCTACAGTATGCCATAAATGCTCATTCCTCGTCACTTTAGCACTCAAGACCATGACATGTGTCATGGCACTATTGCTTCCGCTCTGACCAAAATTGGAGTACCATATAGATTGCCAATGGGGTCCTGATCGGGAATAGACGCCTCTACTATAGATGCCTCAACCTTAGCATAGGTCCTACAATAACTGACTTAGGTGCACGAGTACTGTAGTCTTTTCTCTCATGATACCAAGCCCACCAAATCTGAATACAGTAATAAGTTACATGATTTTATTCCTGTTGCATAAGTTCTATCATATAATCAATGATACCATGGATTCACCTACATACCTAATTTATACTGTTGACTCTTTCGTGTGCAAGTGGGGAAACCTAACATAGGTGCTAGGATAATTGACTTGGGTGCACAAAAATCTTGTGTCTGTTGATACCCACCACACAAACCAATAATTCACATAACATTACTCAACATCCACTATTTGTTCAGTGGGTGTTGAGTATTGTTATGTAGCTAGTATTATTCTCAAAAAATTTAGTTACATAAGGTCTTTCATAAAATTATGCATATTTTATCCACGGGTACACAACTCCCGTATTATATGGCCCTCATTATAATCATTTATAATGCATTTTAGTCCGATAGCAAGTGATATAATTTGTTTTAATGTAGGAAACTCTTGTAGCCCTTTTAACAAGGAATCCTTGAATATTTCTTGAAGCATGTACTTGCATTAAAACCTAATTATATGAGTCTTTTCTAATACATGTATTATAAGTCAAACTACCCAACTTTTTGGGCCTTTTAATAAAATTTTAAGATTTTATTATTATAAATAAAACATTGTGAATGGATTTTAATTTTAATTGGAGGCAACTACTCGTGTGGATCTTTTAAATTATGTATAGGCAACTTATTGGTCTAACTGTTGGGGTAGAAGACTATTGATTTGGGCTGGGGATTCGTGGCACTCACTAAGGAACATCCATCCAAGATATCGTGGATGAAGTGGCTCCAATAAAAAAAGCCCCCCTATGGACTTGAGGGCCGATTCATTTGAATGTGACATCACTAGACTAATTCGGGGCCTTTGACTCTATTTCCGGAATCAATTTGCCTAAAAATAATCATTTAGATGATTCCTGCATTTTTTCATCCGCATGGATGATTTTACTTGAGTGCCACGAATTCCCGGCCGCTGATTTGTGTCAGGATACGGTTGAGGCATGTGTTTTTTTAGACCAAATACGTCATGTGGTAACCCGGGTATTCAAGGGTATCTTAGAGTATCATGGCCTTAGGGTTAGGGTTTAGGGTTTGGAGCTTCTGTCTTTGCTTTGGAGCCTTTGTGTCTTCGCTTTGGAGCGTGCTAGCGCTGATTTGGGAGGCTCATCCTTGGCATTCAAAAAATCGAAGTAAGATCTTGTTAAGGGTTTTGTTGTCTTATACCTTTGTTTTATTCGAAGTAGGACTTTAGTCTTGAACTCTTTGCATTTGAGGGGGTGCTGATTTTCTCCTGCTCAATTAAAAAAAGTCAGATCATATAGCTCAACCTCCACAGCTCCTCCGCTAGAGTTCCATTCATGCTGGTATTCGTTAGCTTTATCCATTCAAGCCGGTTACAATTCCCCAAGGCTCGCGGAATAGGTCCACCTAGTTTGCTCCTGGATAGATTGAGCGCTCTAAGATTTGAGCAGTTGCCAAGCTCCTCTGGGATGCTTATTGTTAAACTGTTGTTGAAAATGTAAATATCTTTAAGTTTCTGTAGTCGGCCAAGTTTACGAGGCACCGGCCCAATAAGCCAATTGTTGTCCACATGAAGGTAAGGGAGTTCGTTGTGATCACCGAGTGCAAAGGGCATATCACCCGAAATATTGGTATAAGAGACAGAGAGATAACCAAGTATATTGTCTAAATTCCTGTGAAGTGCTCGATAGTTTTTATGGAGTCTTGAAACCTGAACTGGTTATTTCTCAAACTCAACCGGTTCATCTGTAACTAGCGGTCGGTTCTCCCTGTTCATCGTCTCCCACCCTGAAGATGCCTATATGACTTAGTACCCTAGCCAGGCCCTTGCCTTCAAACTTAAACTTGGACAGTGTGAAAGTGAGAGATCATGATATGAATGGTTGAATTCTCTGAGGATTTGCTTGGCACTTGGTATTGGTTTTGTTACAGAATTTTGGGCACAATTGGTTGACATCCTAATGTTTCCAAGTCCAACTGGTTTCTCAAACTCAACCGGTTCATCTGTAACTAGCGGTTTGATCTCCCTGTTCATTGCGTCCCACTCTGAAGGTGCGTATATCACTTAGTACTGTAGCTAGCCCTTTGCTTTCAAACCGAAGCTTGGACATTGTGAAAGTGGGAGACCATGTTATGAATGGTTGAATTCTCTGAAGATTTGCTTGGCACTTGGTATTGGTTTTGTTACAGAATTTTGGGCATAATTGGTAGAGATCCTAATGTTTCCAAGTCGAACCGGTTACCTTTTGACATCTTTCTGTTTTCCTTTGTTGATTTGAGGTGTATTATCTAAGTCCCTGTGAAGTGCTCGATTTGGGGATTTTGCAGATCTGTGGAGGGTTACGTTTGGCGATCACACTTCCTCTGGATTACGTTTGGCAACACACTTTGCATCGCCGTGGAGCATTTTCAGGTATGTGCCTGCGATTGAGTTGTATCTGAGGTTGAGGTAGGCGTTTAGCTTGCAGTTGGTCATCCTAACTCTGCACAAATACTGCCATTGATTTGATTTTGGTACAAATGTAACTATTGAAGTTCACCATTGCCCCAAAACTTGCTGGAATGGACCCTGAAAGAGAATTTTGTGCCAAACAAGTCCGATCAGATGGCTCAGTCCAATCAGATGAGTTCCATTTATGCTGGTATTCGTTAGCTTTGTCCATTCAAGCCGGCTAGAATTACCCCAGGCCCGAGGAATAGGTCCACTTGGTTTGTTCTTGGATTGATTGAGCGCTGTAAGATTGGAGCAGTTGGCAAGCTCCTCTGGGATGCCTCATGATACAATTATCCAGGGCGTATATGGGAATCGGACTCTTCTTAATGGCATGTCTATACTCAATTGGTGTGTGGTAACATGAGTGCATACAAGGGAATCGGACTCTCCTTTATCGCACATCTATATTTGATTGAGTGTGTTGGTGGTCTGATTAACAACTTTGATAGCCAAGTAGTAGGATCTGTCTTCAGCATCATTCTACAGAAACTCAGAAAGTAGACTTGTTATGTATCTTCAATGGCGCATCTTACTGATCACTCTAAACAAAATTATATGATTGTCTTTGAACAGCAAAATTCAAACATTTGAGAAACATTGAAGAGGTTATTTCAAATTTGTCAGTCATTCCAGGTCATAGTATATCGCAATTCCTTGAATGGTCTTTCTATCATTCAATTTCAAACAGATGGAATGAAGAGAGAAGGCTACGTCTACGTCAAGAGCCCTCAAATAAATGCACTCCCATGGTAATGACCTTCCACTTAAGCTTAACCCTTAAAGGACAGAGGGTCTCAACGTACAGCCGAATACACAAATTATACGGGTCTCATCAAGTTCAGCACTGGCTATTTCCGGTCATGAGAGCGCCTCGAACACCATATAACTACATACATCGAAGATATTGGACATGTGAGTTGTTGGCCTTCAGAGGCCCTAGAGCAGTGTCCGGGAAGATTTGTGACAAAAACCAATTGAGATCCAACTGTTTGCAAGTTTGTGTCCCGGGAGATTTTTAGGCATAATTGGTCAAAATCCCAGTGTTTCCAAGTCAACCAGTTACTTGTGGTAATCTTTTAGTTCTACTTTATTGATTTGAGATATATCCTATAGATTCCTTAAAAATGATCGGTAATTTTTTTGAAGTTTTGAACTTCAACAGGTTATTTCTCAAACTCAGCCGGTTAATTTGTAACTAGCGGTCGGTTCTCCCCGTTCATTTTTCCGAGTCCAACCGGGTTACATGTTGATATCTTTCAGTTTTCCTTTATCAATTGATTTTTATTCAAATATAGATTCTTCTAAAATGATTGGTGATTTGCATAAAGTCTTGACCGTGAACTGGTTATCTTTCAAACTCAACTGGCCCATTTGTAGATAGCGGTCAGGTCTCCCCGTTCGTAGCCCTTGAGTTTATCACCTCTGTGCCAATATCTAGGCTGAAGGTAGATGGTCCCCTTGGCGAAAGTGGGACATCTACTAAAATCCTAGATATTAGGACTAAGGCGATGAGTTGCAGGGCCCTGTACATGCCTATGTCAATCATGTACTTTTTGATAACACTAACTCAATATCGCTACTACTGTGCCTTTGAAGTTTGTCGACTATGTTTCATTAATTATGACAAAATATGTTAGTTGACCTCAAGCGCCGCCCCCCCCCCCCACCTTTTCACATGCACACTCATCAAGAGCTGCAGATCATATTGCATCATAACTATAATGCTTTAAATAAATAATGTTTGTTGATGCATGTTCACTTGTGGGCATGGTGAAACACGGGGCTTAACAAACCGTGTACTAGCTACTAGAACTTGAGCGAGCCTGCATGCATGATTCACTGAGACTTGATTTGCCCCCAAAGCATCATCATTCAAAGTTGAGAGTGAGCATCTGGGAAGATTCTAGCGATATGGTTTGGAGTTCAAGACCTTGACATTCATTATCTTCGTTCAATGTTTAGGAGGGATGTAGATGATAACATTGTGCTACATGTGAGGTAATGCATCTACGATGATCCTAGATATTGAGACATGAGAATGATGCAAGGTAGTATCCATGTCAAAGGGAGAGGGTTGGACTTGAGTGACCATAGGGACCTTGAACTTGGGGCTTGAAGTTCAACAACTCTTCTATTTCAACATGTACTAGGGCCTTGGTAGATGTGCCACTTTCAATAGTGGTGCGATCAACATATGTCTTACACATTGGATTGAAGAGGGTCTTACATAGGTTTGTGGTTAATCCATCTCAATTATATATTGTTGCAATAATTTTACTCGTTGATGGTAATTTTTGAGTCAAAAAAATAGGAACCTCTGATCTAAGTACATATTTTTTCATGACGTTTTGTTGGACGAATGGGAGGCACTTTGTAGGCAACAATTCCTTCTTGCCTTGCAATAGGTCAGTGGGTCGTCATAGTGGGCCGTGGAAATTCATGGTCATTGATAGAGCAAACAATCAAAGTAGGCAGTGTTTCATGACAAGAATTAGGATTGTCCATTTGTACTTAGTAACACACATCTTTGTAGGCACATGGAACAAGTTTTATTTTAAAATTGGGTGTCAACAGAAGACTTATAGTTTGGATGAAAGGGTCTAGCCTTAACCTCCCTTTGAAGCATAGATTTTGCAGGTTCATTGTAGTGCAATGAAAGACACTAAATAGACACTTGCAATTATTATTAAGCAAACGATTACTCTGCAATGAGTCTAATGTTTGTAATTGTTTAGTGGTGAGGCATTTTTTCTTGGCAAGCTTGGGGCACAAGATTGTGACACTCTCAAAGATAATGGGGTTATGATTAATGGATTGTTGAGTGGATTGTTCCACCCTTCGGGTGATTTGCTAGGGAACGCAGTAGTCCAGTGAACATGGAGTTGGGATCGGAGGAATTGCTGAAATATTTGAAGGTTCTTGGAAGGAATCTCATGGTTTGATGCCACGTGATTGGGCTTTTAATAGTGGAAAATGATCATGTAGAAGTTGGGTTGGAGGGAGGTAATGAGATTGAAAGGTTGCAAGAGACGAGAATTCAAGGGAACTGTGGGCAAAGAGGAACGGGTCCCTTTGCAACACTTGTCCCAAAATCTTTGTCTTGCATATTCAATCGAGTATGAAGCATGTGGTAGCAAGGCTGGAGGAGATTGAGATGGTCCAGACCTCAAAAACTAGCATCTCCATTTAGTTATATGCAACAACCACTGAGGATTTCGAGGCATATCATACTTGACCCTTTAGGAGCTTGGTAGGAGTGGCATCATTTTGTTGTTGTTGAGGATGTTGCCTTCTGTTTCCTCTCTTGGTCTTGATCTCTTTGCACCTTTTCTTGTCCCTCACTTGCCCTGCCAATGGTAAGTAATTGCTTTGTCTTGCTCCTATTGTAGTTACTTGCAGTACAACATGTGATTTAGTACTTATGCTTGTGCTCTCATTCTCTACACATTTGGTTTCTTTTGAATCTTCCATTCATGGCTATCCTTATCAATTGTTAGTCTATTGGAAGCATGCGCATAGATCAAGTAGAGGTGTTCTTGCAAGCATCCACTTATAAGCTCATTTCCACTCAGTTGCGAACTAAATGCTCTGGGCCGTTAGTGTGTAGCTTGGTTGATTCGGCTCAGAGTAGATATTCTTGATGAAATAAGGACCTAAGATTGCTTCATTTGCACCTCCATTAGAATGACAAGAGATATGGATCATATCAAAGACCAATTCAGTATAAGATATTGATGTCAACTTCATAATATTAGATGGCGTCCTTGCCTCATCATTATTTTCCAAGTTTACTTGAAACATGTTGTAGCCTAGCTGGAGGAGATGAAGGTGGACTAGGCATCAATAGATTGCATCTCGGTTGGTTATTTGGATCAATCAATCTTGTGGATCTTGGGGGAAGGAAGGAATGAATATCTTAATTTGTAAGTTATATGTTTGTATAGTCCAACATTTCCCCTCTCCAACCTAGCCTGTATTAGTTAAAAACGGATTTGTAATTCATATTCCTAAATAGTCTTGCCAACACAATTGGGAGGTTGCATAGGATGAATAATGGATGAGGTGTACACACAAAGAGGCGATTTGTTTGAAGGGCTGAAGAAAAGGTTTCAGAGTGAAGCTTTTGTGGTGATATACCTATCTTGTAAGTTTAAAGTTTCATGATTGTGTTGTCTTTCAGAATGGGCATGAATGTTTGTTTTTGAGGATTTTTTGAAGACTTTGGTTATTGTGAATGTATTATCCATCTCCAGTAGACACGTAGAAACATGTTAGTGTGGTGGAATTTTTTGCGTGATTTTATTGAAACCTCACGTAGGTTATGATAAGTTTATTCTTTTCTCTGAGGTTCATAGTCAAGGCAATTCTAGGCAAATTGGTGGGTTCTGTATCTCTAGGTGTATTGACCTTTCACACATAATATTTTAATCTTCTCCTATCCTATGAAAGCCACAATGTAATGTTGGCTTTTAGACCATATAGAAAGCAAATGCTATGTGCCAATATTATTCAAAGAAGTAGGGAAATGTTTTTTGATAAATTCAACAGTGCCATCGATCGTCTCTCAAAACTGAAACGTGAAACTCAATTATATGAAAAATGAACTATTGACATGGTATGTGCTATTTGTGTTTGTCTATGCACATGGTCTATCTCAACTACCATGATGCCATTGGATGAGCAACATGTGGGTGTGGTTATCCAATTGAACATCGAAGCATGATTGGTATATGTTGCTCTTGAGTGGAAACGTTTGATTTTGATGAGCGTAGAGTTTCTTTACTCCACACTCACGTGTTGTGAAGGCGATGTTGATTAGTCATTTAGTTTGGTTGTGTGTTTCAATCACCAAAATGCACATGAATTGTTAGTGTTGAGATTTGTTTCTACATATCTTGTTGTCCAAGGTTGCTCGTATGGAACTTTTTGGAATATTGATGTGTTATTTTTAGAGTGTTTGGTTCTTTATTGGTTAGTTGAGGAATAGACTTTTGAATTTGATTGATTGCTTTGAGGGGAGAGATGAAGGTGATGTTTAGGGTCCATCTCTTAGAGCTGGTAGTTCATTTCCTATGTATACACCTCTCTAAGTTTGACCAAGAAAAACTAGATTAGGCCTTTTTTAGGGAATAAACCATGTGTTTTAACATTAATTAGCAAAATGCACTTGATTGTCGCATCATTCTAACTCTTCAATAGGAATGGCATATTTTACTATGTGCACTCTTTCATATTACTACCATAATACATATTTGTAATTCGCTTGTAAAGAATTATAGCAAAATGCAAGTCCAAATGATAAATGACACCAAATATTGTTTTTGGAGTAGTTTTGAAGCTATGTAGAGAAACTACTTTCACATTCATTCTTGACATTATAATAACCATTTATTTGTTTCAATTGTAAATAATGTATCCCAAAATTAGAGTGTGGATATTCCTTTAGTATGATCAACTTTTGCATTGTGTTTTGTAGAGTTATTTACTTATTATTGTTGTTATTCATTTTATAACTTTGCTTAAAATATGATCTTATTTTGTTGTGGTAGATCAAGACAATCATTGTGTACTTACAAGGTTATGGTGCGCAAAACAAGTGAGTGCATAAAGGTCCACATGTTTGGGTAAATAGCAGGTGTTCCATCATGGCCAAGATCTTGCAACGGGTTTTGATTTGGGGTTTCATAACTATTTGCTCCTTAAAGTTTTGGACATATGTGAGAAAAGGACAAGAACAAAGTAATGTTGGAGGTATTTTGGAACGGCAGAGCAAAGAAGTAACCAAACTTCATGAGGATCTCAAGGCAAAGCAAGTGTTGAATAAGAAACAATGTGAAAATCTTCTCAACAAACTTGACCAAGTTGTGGCTTATTTCAATGTGATGATCACGTCTACTAATGAGACGTCCAATATTGGGCTTGTGCTTGAGGAGTTAAGTCGTATTATTCAAAGAGTACGAGTATTAGTGGAGGATTGTGGGAAGCAAGAATGGTGCCATGCAGCTGCATTCCAAGTGAACAATAGGGAGGCCTTTCGAGAACTCGTGTATGATTTGAAGTGTATTTGGGATGCAATATGCGAAATATATTCACCTTTGTGTGTGGAGTCACAATATGACATCACACTTATTGATTTTAATGCGGCCACTTATGACGAAATTCAAGGTGATGAAGAAGACCTGGAAGAAAGGCTTCTACAATGCCTCCAAAGGACACCCAATGATTTGGAGGAGTATGAATTAGCAAAATATTTGTTGAGGAGGTTGCAATATGACTTGCAACAAGTGAAAGGTGCAGAATTGGATGCTTTGGAGGTTTCAGAGGATTTTATGAAACCGAAGCTCAACAAAGAAATAGGTTCCGGAGCAGCGGGCAAAGTGTACAAATCAAGTTGGATGGGACTTCAAAGTGCAACAAAAATAATGAAAGCTTTTCCAAACTGTCTCAAAGAAGCCAACATCTTAGCAGGCTTGAGCCATCCGAACATCATCAAATTCATTGGTTGTGGAACTAATGAAAACCGTGAGGACAATCTTCATGAAACAATGGAAGTCCCAAAAGAACTATATGTAGTGATGGAGTTCATGGAGACGAGCTTGGGTGGTTTCTTGAAGAAGCAAAAGAAAACCTTACCATATGTTGTTGCAATTGATATAATGTGTCAAATTGCAAAGGGCATGTGTTACCTTCATGACATGTATGTTGCCCATCTTGATCTAAAACCAAACAATGTGCTTCTAAGCTCTATGACAACAACAGGAGTAAAGGGAAATTGTGGTCATGGTTTTGTCAAATTGATGGATTATGATACTTCCAAAATGGAGGTTCAAAGCAAACCAGAGTTACAAAAACATCCTATTGGCACACCAAAGTATATGGCACCTGAGATGAGGAAGGAAAACAAAGAAGACCCACCTTGTGTGGCATGTCCTTTCCAAGCTGATGTATGGTCATTTGCTATGACATGTTCAGAGATTCTTTCTCTTAAACAACCATATTTAGGCACTGAGAAAAGGAAAGACATCTTACAAAAGATAAAAGACCATGTCAGGCCAGACCTACCTTTCAATTGTGAGGAGCTCACCGTGTTGATCGAAGAATGTTGGATTGAAGATCCTTCACAAAGGCCAACATTTTCTAGTATTTGTAAACGACTCATAACCTTGAAGAAGAAGTTCATGATTGGAACGTATTCGAATGATATACCACTGTTTAAGAAAGACCGATCTATGACCCAAAATATGGAAAGGAAATCGGAAGCCTCGAAGCATGCCAAAAACACCCCTGCTACAAAGAAGGTAAAAACACATTTTATTACAATGTGCTTATTGTTTATCTATGACATGTAATGTTTTTATTGTTATTATATAAATTTGCTAAAATTGGATGTTGATTATCGAACTCTTCATAGAGGATCCTAACCTATGTGTTCTTCATATAGGTGGATGAACCATCAACAGAACATGAAAAACTCATTGATCTTGAAAGCAAACTTATTGAAGTGAGAAATCTTCTTAAACATGTGAATATCTTGGGTCTCATTGGTATGGGTGGAATAGGGAAGACCACCTTGGCTAAGGCTGTATTTGATGATGTGAAATCCACATACAGTGCATCATGCTTTATTGAACGATTGAAAAGCAGAAGTTCACATGAAATCCTATGGGAAATTTTAGAAAAACTTGAAAGCTTGGACAAAGAAGACAAGCCTAATAAGGTGGATGCGCAACAAAAGGTGAGGGAGTTGTTGGCCAGCAAGAAAATCATTCTAATATTGGACGATCCACTCGATCAAGTTCAAGTGCGTGATATAATTCCAGCAGATGCTCAATTTGTCAAGAAAGGCACCAATATTATCATAACAACCCGTGATTGGGGTCTAATGAAGGATTTTGTGGAGGAGAATGGTAAGATTAATGTTAGGAAGTTAGATGGAAATGCAGCAAAAGAAGTCTTTAATTATTATGCTTCTTCAGATGAAGGACAATTGTCACCACAATTCTTTGATATACGTGACAAAATTGTGGAAGGTTGCAACGGCTTGCCTTTAAGCTTGAAAGTCATGGGTGCATTCTTGCAAGGAAAGGAGAGGATTCGAAGTTGGGAACGGGCTTTCCAAAGGATGAAAAGAGGCAGATGTTTGGATGGTGATGAAGGGCTTTGGAGTACCTTGAGGGTTAGTTTTGATGCATTGAAAGACGAAGAGAAAAAGTTGTTTCTAGACATAGCATGTTTCTTTCCCATAGGACATCGAAAAGAAAGAACTTTGCTTAAATGTGCATCTCCAAGTGAGGTGCTTGATGTGTTGGTGGACAGGTCCTTGGTCATGATAAATGTATACGATTTTCTAGAGATGCATGACCAACTACGTGACCTGGGACGAATGATGGTTGAGAAGGAGGAGGTGTATAAGGGTACTCGAATTTGGAAAAAGGACATGATTCCTTCAGCAAATGGACAAACAAACAAGGTATTCTATATGTAAGCAATTTGAATTAGGTTGTTTCCAACGAGATTGAGTTGCAAACATGTAAGTCAAAGGGTTCATTTCTAAGATGTTCAAACATATGCTAGATGTTCATGTAATATGCACTAACGTGGTTTATATTTGTCGTTGTTTGTTAAGGATAACATTTGATTTGTATCACTACTTTGTTTAGAAAGATATGGTTTTGACATTTTCGGTAAATTCCAAAAACAGATCTACGAGAAAATTGAAGGCATTTTAATAAATGAAGAAATTTCGCCGAGCCCTTTCAACATTCATACAAGCATTGTACAAATGCAATTCAGCTCCCTACGTCTATTGATTTGTAGGTCATTGACAACATTACCAAAGGGATTTGAGAATTTGACTTCTTTGACAACCTTAGATTTGGACCGTTGTTCGAGCCTTACAACATTACCGGAGGGATTGGGGAACTTGACTTCTTTGACAACCCTCGATTTGGAAGGATGTTGGAACTTGACAACATTACCGGATGGATTGGGGAACTTAACTTCTTTGACAACCCTCGATTTGGAAGGATGTTCGAGCCTGACAACATTACCGGAGGGATTGGGGAACTTGACTTCTTTGACAACCCTCGATTTGGAAGAATGTTTGAACTTGACAACATTACCGGATGGATTGGGGAACTTAACTTCTTTGACAACCCTGGATTTGGAAGGATGTTCGAGCCTGACAACATTACCGGAGGGATTGGGGAACTTGACTTCTTTGACAACCCTCGATTTGAAAGGATGTTCGAACTTGACAACATTACCGGATGGATTGGGGAACTTAACTTCTTTGACAACCCTGGATTTGGAAGGATGTTCGAGCCTGACAACATTACCGGAGGGATTGGGGAACTTAACTTCTTTGACAACCCTCGATTTGGAAGGATGTTCGAACTTGACAACATTACCGGATGGATTGGGGAACTTAACTTCTTTGACAACCCTCGATTTGGAAGGATGTTCGAGCCTGACAACATTACCGGAGGGATTGAGGAACTTGACTTCTTTGACAACCCTCGATTTGAAAGGATGTTCGAGGCTGACAACAATACCGGAGGGATTGGAGAACTTGACTTCTTTGATAACCCTCGATTTGCAAAAATGTTGGAGGCTGACAACATTACCGGAGGGATTGGGGAACTTGACTTCTTTGACAACCCTCCATTTGGAAGAATGTTCGAAGCTAACAACATTACCGGAGGGATTTGAGAACTTGACTTCTTTGACAACCCTCCATTTGGAAGAATGTACGAGCTTGACAACATTACCAAAGGAATTGGGGAACTTGACTTCTTTGACAACCCTCAATTTGGAAAGATGTTGGTGGCTGACAACATTACCGGAGGGATTGGGGAACTTGACTTCTTTGACAACTCTTAATTTGTCCCATTGTTTGAGCTTGATAACATTACCGGAGGGATTGTGGAACTTGACTTCTTTGACAACCCTCGATTTGAAAGGATGTTCGAGACTGACAACATTACCGGAGGGATTGGGAAACTTGACTTCTTTGATAACCCTCGATTTGGAAAGATGTCGGAATCTGAGAACATTACCGGAGGGATTGGGGAACTTGACTTCGTTGACAACCCTCGATTTGGAAAGATGTTGTTGGCTGAGAACATTACCGGAGGGATTGGAGAACTTGACTTCTTTGACAACCCTCGATTTGGAAAGATGTTGTTGGCTGAGAACATTACCGGAGGGATTGGAGAACTTGACTTCTTTGACAACCCTCGATTTGGAAGGATGTCAGAAGCTGACATCCTTACCGAAGGGATTGGGGAACTTGACTTCTTTGACAACCCTCGATTTGAAAGGATGTTCGGGGCTGACAACATTACCGGAGGGATTGGGGAAGTTGACTTCTTTGACAACCCTCGATTTGCAAAGATGTTGGAAGCTGACAACATTACCGGAGGGATTGGGGAACTTGACTTCTTTGACAACCCTCGATTTGGGAGGATGTTCGAACATGACAACATTACCGGAGGGGTTGGGGAACTTGACTTCTTTGACAACCCTCGATTTGAAAGGATGTTTGAGCCTGACAACATTACCGGAGGGATTGGGGAACTTGACTTCTTTGAAAACCCTCAATTTGAAAGGATGTTTGAGGCTGACAACATTATCGGAGGGATTGGGGAACTTGACTTCTTTGAAAACCCTCTCCATTTGGAAGTATGTTCGAGCTCGAGAACATTACCGGAGAGATTGGAGAACTTGATTTCTTTGATAACCTCCGTTTATCCCATTGTTCACGCTTGACAACATTACTGGAGGGATTGGGAAACTTGACTTCTTTGACTACCCTCCGTTTGTCCCATTGTTCGAGCTTGATAACATTACCAGAGGGATTGAGGAACTTGACTTCTTTGACAACCCTGGAGTTGGACCATTGTTCAAGCTTGACAACATTACCAGAGGGATTGGGGACCTATACTTCTTTGACAACCCTGGATTTGGACCATTGTTCAAGCCTTACAACATTACCGGAGAGATTGGGGAACTTGACTTCTTTGATATTCCTCGATTTCGAACATTGTTCAAGCCTGACAACTTTATCGGAGGGATTGGAGAACTTAACTTCTTTGACATTCCTCGATTTGAAAGAGTGTTCGAGCATGACAAGATTACCGAAGGGATTGGGGAACTTGACTTCTTTGACAACCATAAGTTTATACCATTGTTCGAGCTTGACAACATTACCGGAGGGGTTGGAGAAGTTGATTTCTTTGACAACCTTCCGTTTGTCCCATTGTTCAAGCTTGACAACATTACCAGAGGGATTGGGAACCTTGACTTCTTTGACAACCTTGGATTTGGACCATTGTTCAAGCTTGACAACATTACCAAAGGGATTGGGGAGCTTGACTTCTTTGACAACCCTGGACTTGGATCATTGTTCAAGCTTGACAACATTACCGGAGAGATTGGGAAACTTGACTTCTTTGACATTTCTCGATTTAAAAGAGTGTTTGAGCCTGACAACATTACCGGAGGGATTGGGAAACTTGACTTCTTTGACATACCTAAAGTTGTCCCATTGTTCAAGCCTGACAATATTACCAAAGGGATTTGGAAACTTGACTTCTTTGATATTCCTCGATTTGGAACACTGTTCAAGCCTGACAACTTTACCGGAGGGATTGAGGAACTTGACTTCTTTGACATTCCTCGATTTGAAAGAGTGTTCGAGCCTGACAAGATTATCGAAGGGATTGGAGATCTTGACTTCTTTGACAACCATAAGTTTGTCCCATTGTTCGAGCTTGACAACATTACCGGAGGGATTGGAGAACTTGACTTCTTCGACATTCTTTGATTTGTCACACTGTAAGAGCATGACGACATTATTGGAGGGATTGGAGAACGTGACTTCTTTACCAACCTTCGATTTCAAAGAGTGTTCAAGCATGACAACATTACCACAGAGATAGGGGAACTTGACTTCTTTGACAACCCTTTATTTGTCCCATTGGTCGAGCATGACAACATTACCGGAGGAATGAGAACTTGACTTATTTGACAACCCTTCGTTTGTCCCATTGTTCGAGGCTGACAACATTACCAGAGGATTTGGGAACTTGACTTCTTTGACTACCCTCCGTTTGTTCCAATGTTGGAGCTTGACAACATTACCGGAGGGATTGGTGAACTTGAACTCTTTGACAACCCTCGATTTGTCCCAATGTTCAAGCTTGACAACATTACCGGAAGAATTGGGGAACTTGACTTCATTGACAACCCTCGATTTGTCCTATTGTTCGAACACAATACAAAACATACTTTCCTTATAAACACATTTTTAAATTTATTCAAAAGTTGTGGTCTCAATTGTCATCCTGTAGATACAATATAGGGTCCGACACCACTATTGGATCCTAGAAGATATGCAAGAAAATTATATATTGGAATGATACGTATCCATGGATCACAACTCAATATAGAATTCTTACTCATTATTAGAGGATACATTACATGCACGAAAATGCATATGCATGTTCAGTAATCCACATTTGCATAGATTCATAGCCATGCCATTTTTGTTGAACTATAGTGTGTATTTGGTACCAGTCAATATCATGACATGAACCCAAAGAGTATAGGATTAGTCTTCGCATTTCTCATAAAGGTCTCCAACAACGACTACAAACATTAGGTTTGTCATTGCAACATTTACATACACTTTGGGGATCAAATGCATTGTAAGCAACGTTAATTTTGCATAAGACAATATCATGTGAGAGAACAAGACAATTTTGCAATGGATGACCTTGGGAAGTGTTGCCACTTTTGTCCATTGCCTTGTCCAACATTCTCTAGTAATGGTCATTTTTCCTTCTTTTCCCCACACATAGGAGTCCAACATTCTATTGTGAATTTTCTTTAATTAAACCCTTCAAATAAGTCAACACAACTTAATACTTGTCCCATCCAAACTGGAAGGTAATGTTTGTCACTTGGGAGGCACAAAACAAAAGTTACCGAGTATAATATCTATGTATAGATTGAATAAGCCCTTTGGTCTTTCTTTAGCTAGACCACAATAAGGATAAGGCTTGGGTTCATCCTTAGGAGTACCCTCAGCCACATTCAAAGGTTTTTGTTCGCCCAATTATTGCATGCTCCTTCCAATTAGAGAGCGATCAAAATCCAGCTTGTAATATTTCACAAGTGACCGATGAAGGGCCAATGACCTCTTGGGGAATGCATCATAATCAACCATCCCTTGAGCATACATCTCATTCCAAACCATACCAAATTTTTGGTACTCAATATATTTGGTGATTCCATTGATGATGTAATTTTTTCCCTCGATTTTTTTGCAAGCCCTTTTCGTCTACTTCTCTACATATATTTGAGCCGATTAATTTTTACATTTCCCCACAATAGTTCCATTGGATGGGATGAGTATCACCTACTAGAAGAAGATGCTTGTTGTTGTCATATGTTCTCCACATTCCAAGGGCTCTACCAAGAAGAAGCCACAAGGAAAATGTTGATCATTCCAATCATAAAGCAATAGGCACTAGTGAGTGCAATAGGTTTATTGACTACTACCCAATACAAAAGTAAAAATGTTGCATGAAACTTTGAAAATACAAACATTGAACTCAAATGGTGGTCATCATCTCTCCTTACAATACCATATCAAACTAACTCGACGACAATCTTCCATATATGTCCTCCAACTAAACTTTGAAGATGAGTAATCATCTTTCAGTTGCAACTTCCAACTCACATAGTATGTATCAACATTCTTGGGTAATCCATCAAGATCATCAATACTCACTTCAAGCTCCTTAATTTGAGACCAAAAACACCACTATGTTTGAGAGAATGGGACCTCTGTTTAGCCTAGCATGGGTTAATTTCCAACATATTGTTGTCATTTGATGGTTATTATGGTCTTAGAAAACAAATGTAACCCCTACATTTGTGTCTTCAAGGATATCTTCATCATATAGTTCTACGAGAAGACATACATGGATTAAAGTTTTCCATGCACATCGTAATCCTCATTCAAAGGGATACAACATTGCCTCTCCATAAAGGGCAAGTTGGAAAAGACATTGTGGGCATTGTCTTCATGAGCATATTCTTCATAACCAAAGTTGACGTTGTTATTGTGATTGTCGTTAATGTCCCCATCTTTTGTAGTTAGTGATACATACTTAAATCACTATATTTGTTAATTTGGGGCTTTTTCGGCATATTGAGACAATTACAAATATAAGAACATGGATAAAATCACACGGATATTGGAGAATGTTGTAAGATGCAAATACTCTGAAGCGGTTGTTCATATCAAGGACCCAATCAAGAACTCATATCAAGATGGTTTGGGTAGGACGACCCAAACATTAGACCATGTTGTTGTGGTTCATATATTAATTTGAGACAAGAGAAGTCTCAAATTAACGAATATAGTGATTTAAGTGTTATTGGTTGTTGGCCGATATATTCATAGGACCTTTGTCATCTTCAATTATCATCAAAGAATCATGCAAGTGCAATGTTGTAAATTTGAGATATCAATGGGATGAACTTTGTATGCATTCCACAACACTCAGAATCCAAGTGAATCACTAAGGGTGACTTGTCAAAATGTCATCTCACAAAATGCTTGGAAGTTCTTGGAATTTGAACATAACACAGTCAAATTAACCATGATGAAGAAGCTATGTGAGGCATGAAATTCCTTCCAAGTTCCTTTTAGAGAGTTGTCATTGTTTACACTCATTCCACCATATTTTGCTTTGGAATTACTTCCATAAAAAATATCACTTTCATACCTATCTCCAAATCAAGGAAACACACTATAGGTTTCTCATCATCTTCCAGAGTTATTGGCAAACTCCACGGTATAGAGGAAAGGGCTCCCATTCACGTCGGTGTACAAACTAAACCCCGATGTTATTTTTATTTTATTTTATTTATTGGCCAACTGCCAATATTGTCTAGTATTGTAGTAGGAATCAACACATATGGCATAGGTAATATTCCTCCCCAATAATTTCATTTTCAACACATTGACTTATCATCTTTATTTTTTCATTTTGGAATGGAATGGGAATGTCACTAGCTTCTATAACATTTGCCAAAATTAGAAATGGATCTCAACTAATTATCTTGGTGACAATCCCCCGAGCAACGTAGAGACTCCCTCAAAGGTCAATGCCACGCAAATTCCTTGAGTAACCGTCCACCTTCTAGAACTCCCATTCGTCATAAACAATTGTATGGGCTCTGTTTCCATGATTCTCTTTGTATTGCTTCCAACACCTGAACACAAAAATTAAAACATGAAAATTTGTAGAAAGGGGAAAACTTTATTATAGACAAAGTGTATAGAGGTAGTGAGAGACTCCATTACAAGATGCATTTCATCATTAGTATATGTATTGGCAAGTAACCAATATCCTTACAATTAAATCAAGATATATATTTTTCGAATATGTATAGAAATTCAAGTATCATGTTCCCAAATATGGACCACAATTTTAAAACTAACAAAAAAAACTATAAAAAAAACTATATAGAAGTAGTGAGCAACTTTGTTACAACATGGGTATTACATCATCAATAAATGTATATGCTTGTAGTTGATACCCTTGCAATTAAATCAAGCTTTTAAAATCATGAAAAGATAACTTCCTTTGTAGGGAAAACGATTAAAAAGTATGCAAAGACATGATAAATATGTAGATGCAACATCGAAATCCAGGTGTCGGCTAGTAGCCGATATCCAAGTAGACTTCATATCGGGCTAGAAACTCAAATCTAACGAAACCAAAGTGTATTTGTTATATTCATTCTTGAAATGTTTGCACCAAGACTAATAATTATTTGTTGAAAGAGTGACATAATTTTTTAAAGTTTTAAAATATTTTGTAACAAAAATAGTATCGCCTTTCAATGTGCACTACTGTTGAAGTTGCCTCCTAGGTCAAGAAAGTCTCTCAACCTCAAACGGTATAACCCACTGCTTGACCGGTTGCACAAAAATCACGCCTTAGATATGTAGAGTAGAAACCTTAGATTGATAATTGATGTGGGGCAAGGCCCCTAATTCTAAGGGTGAGGAAAGATATCCTCTTCCATGTAAACTTTATACTCTCCCAAGTTGCTCACTATTTCCCCAATTTATCACACTCCATTCTAGGATGGTCTCCAATACTTGATTATGCAAACCATGCCCTTGAGCTTCCATGATAATTGATGGTTTTACAAGGGGTAAGGTTTCCTCTTAGTTAAACAGGTTTTCAAGTTTCTTTGAATACCCCTAAAATCTTAGCTATAAGGTTATGTGTTTCTAGGATGAACTAGGTATGTATTTCCAACTATAATGTGAAGGTTAAGAGATTCCTCACCTACCCTATCACTTACATGGTATAAGTCCTAGATCCTCTTATCTCTCAATTACTTGGTCAAAGATTGCCTTTGCATTTTCCTCGGTTATTACTTATAATCTCAAGTTTGCATATTTGTCCATGGAATCTAATTTCGCTTGATTATGATGAATTCCAACGATGATGTAAAATCTTAGGGGTATCTTTGAGTTTGAGGTGATGGGTGATTTGACCTTCTTGACGGCCTTGCACGAATCACCTCCAACCTTTGCTTCTCACTTCAGATGATGGTCTCCACTCCTGCCGATTAGATCTTCCACATAATTCTCCTAAGTACTCACAATCGATGAATCCTAAGACATCCAACACCCCCTCGGATTATGCCCTCCAGTAAGTGGCAAACCTCGGCCCCTTTGTTGAATTAATGAAAGTGCATGTGATTCTCCCTTTTAATCCAAACTTGTAATTTCCCAATTAATTTGCTCCGCTGCAACTTGAGTTGATTTCCTAATAAAAATTTAACTTGAACACCCTTGAGTCCTTGGTGAATTAGAGCGCATCCTCCCCTTTACTTGAAGACTTGAGTCAATGAGTATGAGTGTCTGCCACCTTTGTTGAAACTAACTTTATACACCACCAATGCCAATAAAGTTAGTGCACCGTGGGTGCCAATCAATTGTTAATGCACCACAAGTTCCAATATGATTAGTGCACAGTGGGTGCCTATATAATGTTACTGCACCATGGGTGCCGATAAGACCAATTCACCGCGGGTGCGTATATGATGTTAGTGCACCACGGGTGCCAATCTAAAGTTAGTGCACCGTAGGTGCCTATATAATGTTAGAGAGCTAGGACACTAATGTAGGAGTAATCGTGGTGAATGAAGTGTATTAGGGCCCTCAACTTGGCTTTCTTGTATATCGTTTAACATCTAGGCATTTTTGATATTTTCAACATGTTTTATGTAGCTAAAAATAAAAATAAATTTAAATAAATCGTGAATTTAAAGTCCTAATTATATATCTTTGAATCTAACTTTATTTGAAATGTGCTTCCTAATTACATTCCCCTTGGTATCAAAATTCATCTAGTGGTTGGATTTCCATCTAAGGCTCATTCATCCACATATTACACTAATCACATCCTTATATAAATAAAGGCTCATGTTCCCAAGCCTTTTGTGTTCCTGAGCCTCCACTCATTCCCTATGGCCCCTTGCTACAATATTGATTTTACAAGGTAGTCATTCTTGTTAATGCACAATCATTGTATAATACAAATGTAGCATAGGCAGGTCACATTACATTACTCAACACCTACTGTCTTTTCAGTGGACCCTTGGAATATAACAGTGGGTGTTGAGTAATGCTATGCACACGGATAGCGTGTGCCATTTCTTCTTTTTGATTTGTTCAACGCTTAGTTTAGAGTTAATTCTTAACCTCTAAATGTGCAAGAAAGGCCCAAAGAGAACTTTCAAGTCATATTACTCAAATATAATGGCGCAGAATGATAGTTTTAGCCAATCCCTAAAATTGGTGCCCCTTTTGAATTATCCAATATTATTATCTACTGGAGTTTATGATCCAAAATGATAAAATGTAAGTAAGAAATGACGTAGAAATTCTTGGGATCGAAAAAGTCAACAAGCTATGACTGTCCATATATTGATTAATTTTTTCCTATTTTTTCAAAGTACAGAGTTCGTATTACATCAAAGTGAATGATTTCATATTACATCAAAGAAAGATATAATTTCAAAGCGTAATTTATCATGCGATCCAAGTTTAGGGATTACAAAGCCAAAGAATTCAATTGGGAGCATTTTTTAATCATGTACTATGAGGGATGGGAAATGTTGTTAAATTAGTCAAGTACAGGTCAATGTGGCAACACTAGCTGCAGTTTGATATTTACTAAGATATCCAAAGAAAATGTATTGAAAAAGGTGACATTCAAGGGCTGAGAATGACACTCCCAGATTAGAGAATAAAACTGAACATGTAGGGGTCGATCCTTTGAAGCTAGAGAATGTCGAAGTAGTCTACTAACCTCCAAATCCGGATTACCGTAGCTCTTTAGCAGCTTGGGCAAAAAATAATTGATTTGAAAGCTGCCTAAATTTTTGGGAAATTAATTTCGTTGAGTGTCCAAAAAAAAGAGAAATAACATTCACAGAGTGCCTAAATTCACAATAATGCTTAATCTCTCACAAACACCATAGCAGCATAGTCTCTCACAAAGACCACTCCGTGTAATTCTCACACAATGCGAAATTTGTTGCCAAGCAAAGCCCTGACATACAAGTAAACGACAAACTCTAGGGTAAGGAATGTTGGTTAAGGGAAGTGTTTCGGTTAATCGTAGCCGCCATAGATGAAATTAAGAAAACCATCCATGAATTATAGAAATGACTTGGATGAATGTCTAACTTATTTTAAATTACTTTTTAAATCTGCCCAATTTAAAAATATTATTTTTTGGGTTGCTTAACTTACTTTCGCACTTTAATTAATTATTATGCAAAAAGGTGCCGAAGCTACTAGAGAGCTACATTAGATGGATCTTGTATTTACTAATAGCCCAAAACTGTAGACTACACTTCCGTATTTATTGGACCTCCGAAAACCCCACGCATGTTCCACTTTAGCCCTTCACCAATTGGGGTCCATGAAGCCTATGCTACGATCTTTGAAAATCGATTGGTTCAAGGGCTCTAAGATAATGTGGAGGCACTTTAAATGATAATTTTCACCTTTTTCTTATTGAATCATAATAACTTCTGGCAAAAATGTCTTCTGCTATCTGACACACTTTATTCCATCTAACATCAACATTCTTGATGATATTTGCTTGTGTGGTGGTGATTTTATTGCACATGTGGACATATCGTATGCGTTTGAATTGCATCGTGGCTTGATAGTGACGCTGCTGGTTGGGAGGCAAGGAGGCTGCTTCTTCGTTCATCATCTTCTTCTTGCTCTTCTTCACGTGTCCAACATCACGATCATGCTTCCAACTGGCTTGGCTTTTGGGTTAAGTCCATGAGCTAAGTTTGAAGACGGCGTGAGGCAAGGTAAGCTCTACCTGCAATGGTGGATTCGAGGAAACCATTTTCGCTATATCGACATTCTTGATGATATTTTAGTTCCAAAAGCAAGAATTGCTTGCATGGTGGTGATTTGGCGTGGCTTGAAAATCAATGCGGGTTCTAGTGAATCACTATGGCTCACATTAATACGACTATTTAGTGTATTGTTTCATGAATTGGATGGCAGCATTGCACAATGGCATTGTAACATGTAGTAGTGGACAGTCATGGGATGGAAAATTTCACATTTTGAAACCTCTCAAAATTGAGGTTGTCTATATTACACTACTCATGGTGGGATGGCATTCCAAAAAAATAGACACCTACTCTCAAGACTAGAAAGAAAAAGTAAGGGCGATACTTCAAGAGGGGAAGGCTAAGATCTCATCCTTTTGGGTTTGCCCACTTAGCGCCTTTATGTCATGGAACTGCTCTTATTAAGTATGACATGTTCGCTTTTCTAAAATGGACATCACACTAAAACATATTGTTGAGGAATTTCACTATTTTTGAATTCCTGATTTAAGTACCTTTTACCTGGAGGCACTAAGTATGTTGAGATGGGAGGACATTAAACACCCCCTCACAAACTTTCAGGGAGTCAGATCCAGGCTGGGGCAGCCCTCCAGAGAAATTTTTGAACCCGATCGAAAATTGCTGCCCGCCCCGCCCAACTTCGAAAAAAACATTGCCCTTGAATTCTTGAAGGCCGCTTGACTACAAATCCCATATTGAGTGCACTTCATCTTCAAGGTGTAAAATCCAATATATACGTGCACTTCCAATTAGTAAATAAGCAATTGATTGGGATTTTATTCCGGAAGTGAAACCATCAATGAAGCACGTAATTAACTTGGAGGTCAAAAACATTACAAAATTCTCATTAACATTGAGGTTATGACTTACCATATGAAATTGTCTTGTCATTCTAAAATGACACTTAAATTAGTGTGTTGATTTAGTATGTATATTTTATAATATTTTAGGTAATGCCTTCTACTTTCACAAGTACTCATACGCAATTATTTATAAAATGTATTTACTATAATTATTAATCACTGGAATTAATTCCAATAAGTACATTTTATAATTAATTATAAAATCTCCCGTTTTTCATGGAGCAAGTAACATGTGCACTCATTTGTTTCCAAATCCATCTGGTCAAGTTGTGCACAACCGTCACCTTGTCCTAAGGGGAAAAAAACCCCCACCCAAATTGGGCATCATATGTGAAAGATATTGGCTCCTAAATTTGGCTCATGCATTTGGGTAGCTCATGGAACTGCCTCCCAAAAAAAGCAATGCCAACCTAACAAAAAAATTCTACATGCTTGGAACATGAGGTTTTTATATGTTATTTTGGCCCACATGGTAGTAGGCACCACCCTACACCAGTAGATACCTTCCATCCACATAGATTGCCACCTAGTCGGTTGCAAACCCCATCAAAATATTAGGTGGCGGCCCATTTCGGGTTGCATGAGCATTTAAGGGTTAACCTTTGAAGGACTATGGTTTTTTTGCACTATAATAGAGTGATTTTCCACCTTCCTTTTGACCTCTTTTGAAGAATGGTCACGACTTCATGTGGCCAAATAACTAGCATTCACCTCATGACAACCCAACACCATCAAAAAATCACATTTGATGATCTCAAGGAGGCTTTTCTCGCTAAGAGTGGAAATCCTTTCCATTTCCCAGGGAATGAACTAGATTACCTCCACCTCAAGGTTTTAATCAAATACGAATGTGGATCATACTTGAAGCAACCATTGACACCACTAATGCTCAAGATCATTGTTGCATACCGCACCTCAAATCGTAGCCTTGCCATGGAAATTGGACGGTGGTCGATTATCCCTATCTCTAGAGATAATTGATCATACAATTTTTGCTCTTATAATGTAGTTGAAAATGAGGCACACTTTGTGTTGGGGTGTCCCCTATATATTTCAATAGAGATAAGTTTCAACCACTATTTGCCAATGTAGTATGAAGGAGTCTTCCTTTCAATTGGACCATCAAGTCAACATCAGCTTCTATCTCACGGACGCTACCGCATTCCGCCACTCTAGGGAATTAGTCGGTCTAACACCATCTTGATGTACTTTGAGTCCCAAAAGCCTTTTGGCTTTCTGGACTTTAAAATCAGCTACATTTCATTCAACAAAAATTTCAAATATTGCCATAGTTATCATTAAACAATGGTTGTCTTGATGAGGGCTAAAAATGTGGTCATGTAAATGCACGAGTATATATCACAAGCACCTAAGCATATACACCTGAGTTTGTACAATATATCAAAAACATCTAAGGATATAGACCTAAATTTGTATAAGAAAAGAAAAACCAACATTATGCAATCATGACATGAATTTGAGCATGTTGGTCCTACCTTGTTGAGCAGTAAGTTTGTACAAGTGTATATCACAAGCATGAAGACAGATGTGTCCACAAAGTTTGATTTCAAGTACATACAATTTTCAACTCACAAGTTATTACAAGCATGGTCTTGGAAGTATAATTTGAAATTTCAACAAGTTTCTACAAGATCTGGAGTTTATAAAGTCTCTCAAGTTGCATATGCTTTAGGTAAGATTCAAAAGTTTTATCAAATCCATAAGTTTCAAGTCTCTTCAAACAATCACATAGACATTCTCAATTGTGTTAACTATTGAACCTAAACCGTTGTCATCATTTTGAGCACATAGTTTAATCTCATTGTAGCACTTGTTTTTTTTTAGGTGTTTGTTCTCAACGACAAGCCTTGCCATACACCATTTACTTATCAGCATCTGCATAAGACAATTCATCCTGGTCAAATGATTAAGGGGCATATACCTTCATGTCGACAAGTCGGAACACTAGCAAAATTTGACATAGCAGTCAATTGCATCGTAGCAAATTAAGGTGAACTAGCAAAATAACATTTGACATAGCAATCAACTGCAAAATTTCAAGAATTCAAAATTTTTGAAAGAAAATCTAGGATCATAAGATCTTGTTGGGTAAGATCTAATTCTCTAGAATTTTTCATTCAATTGTTGACTAGCTACAGTAGTTAGCTTCTCTCGGTCATTTGTTGCAGTTGACTAGGAGGAGATGACTTAAAGTAGTCAATTAAGAGCATGTGATTTGGAGCAGTCAACCATGAGTAGTTGACTTATAACAATCGACTAAGAGTAGTTGATTTGGAGCAATTGACTTAGAGTAATTGACTTCTAGGAATTTTTAAAAAATCAATATTCAAAAATCCAAATGTTTAAAATAAAAATCGGACTTCTAGATCTTGCATCCCACAAGATCTAGCAGTCTAAAAAAATTTAAATAATTTTGAATTTTTTTTAATAGAAGTCATTTATTGATAGTAGCGGAGTAAAGAAGTCAACCAAAAAAATAATAATATTCCACAATAACATTGTTGCAGTTGAACAAGAATTACTACGTCAGGGAACATCATGTCCATTTTCACATGCTTGGTTTTTGAGTTTGTTTTAGGTGTCGTGAAGCCGTAGCGTCACTATTTGGCTTTTGATATCACTACATTAGGGGGATTGCTGCAAGGTAACCACCTCCTCTCTATATCATGGATGTTCACCATGGTTAGCAAAGCATAGATGTCCTTTAGCGTTTCGGAGGCCTTGTTTTGTTCTGTGAATAGCATATTCCTTGTTACGGATATTTTATTTTCCTCTTAAAGAATCTTGTTTGTCATTCAGTGATCTCATCTTGCCCATCGGATATCCAACCTTGCGATTCACACATCTGGTTTAGCAATTCAGAGATTGTGGACCCCTTCCTTTTGTCATCCTCACCTCTTGTGAGATCAAGGATCGGTTTTGTCTAGCCCATGGTCTTCTGCACTAAGTTGATGTCGTTACTTTTGTGATGAGGCATGTCCATTTTGTGGTTGGGTCGATGACAAGACATAAATTTGCCTACTCCCACGTCCTCCGCTATAGCTTATGCGTTCGGTTCCCCATCATATTTATCCTCACATGCTTCAAATGAGTCCTTGCTATGAATTTTAACCACGTCATTCCTTTGCCTGCAATTGCTACACTAAATATACCAATTAGTGAGTGTGTGCTCATAGTGAGGGTGGGAGAGTAGTGAAGGTAATATTGAATTTCTTTTCATTATGAATTAGTGGCACCAAAAGATATAGGAAGCAATATTCATCTTGACACTTGGCATGAAAGTACCGGTGCTTGGCACTATTCACTAAAGTATTAGTATTTGGCACTAATTACTTAAAGACAAGTACTAGCACTTGGCATTATTCATTGACAACCATGTGGCACGCACTAATCACAAGGATGTTCATTCTACACTAGTAACCCTTATTATCATTAAGTTCCCAATGATAAGTGAAGTTCCCAAGTAGTTCCCAAGTGAAAATGGATGTATTTTAGATGTACATAACATACATGAAAAGAATTTTAGCATTAACTACCTCTTTAATATGACAAAAACGGAGATTCTAAATGTTGCATTATCAAGTGTCGTAGTCGTATAAAAGAGGGAGTTTTGAACTAAAAAGTTTGGTCACGCAAAAATGTGTCGTAATATTGAGGGTGTAGTACAAATGAGTGTCATATTAACGAGGTTAGACTGTAGTGAGGGTGGGAAAGTATTGAAGGTAATATTGAATTTCTTTTTGCAACTTTGACTTGTGTATCTTTTTAGCCTTCTCACAAGTCAATTTCAACTTTGATAAATTCCCTGGAACGCCTTCAGTTGGTATTATAGTGTTGCATTCATAATTTGTGAGTGTTGGTATATTGTCATCATACTGGTTCCGCTCATCAAAGAATATTCTTCTTGTTGAACCCAAATTCTTTTTTTTGCTTCTCCATCAATGTCCAGTGCCATGTGGCATTAAGATTTATTTTATGAAAATCAAAGAGCTCGCTGAATTTTCTTCTTAATTTGCTTTTCAAACTCTGGCAATTTCTAGCAGTTCATTCCAGACCAAATTCCTTAGACCATTCCTCAACAATGTTGATTCCTCTTTGTGCAATTCCATTACAAATGTCCTCTTTTTATATGTAAATTGCTCGGCTATCTTACGCCTCCTTGAACCATTGTTTTAGGTCGTGCAACATTGGGGGAGGCTATAGTACATATAGGATCCATGCTAATCTCGTTCATATGCATGCGGGGAGACTTGCCTCGAGGGTGTTTTTGTTTGGGTTGTGTGCATTAGCGCACATAGTATATATAAGGGAGAGGTATTGTTTTCTCTAGTGTGTACGTTTAACGCTTAAACATCGGAGAGGCCCTATCAGGGCCTCGTTGACCCTAACTATTTGACCATAAGATAGCGTCAAAACATGTCGGAATTGCAAAAAAAAATTCCCCAAAATGTGTATCTCAAAATTCCATATCTAAATATATATGCCGATCGCACTAAAAGAATTACATGGAGGTCTGAAATGGGGTAAACATAGGCTGATGGGAGAGGCCCTCTCACCCCCCCCCTGGACGTTTAAGGGTTAAAAGGCTACCAAGAATGTTGAAGTAAGGGTAGATGTACAAAAGGGGGCCCTAGGGTTTAGGAATTTTTTTGACAATAGATTTGTTAGTTTTATCCAATTCATGTTTTCATCCATTGTTGTCATGTGGTAATAGTCCTCAATGACTACCTCATCCATTCTTGTTGAGGTTTGCATTTGGGTTCTAAGTTTTTACAAACTGGAGGCTCTTGGAGCATTCATGGACTCCCTTGAGTTTTTCCTCTTTGGATTGTGGCTAAATTACCGTGCTTTTGTCTTTGTTTGCTTGATGCAATCATTGACTTACATGCTATGGATGAAAAAAATGTGCAATGACTTTTTCATTGGAAAGTGAAGGTGAGTTTTATATGTAATAGTTGCTTGTTTAATTTTAGATTTATATTTTGTATATGTAGTGGAGGCATTTATTACATTGCATTGAAAAGCTTAATATAAATACACGAGTCCATTTTCTCTATAAACTTCTTGAATATAGGGGGTTTCATTTCATAGCGACCCACGCACGTCATTTAGGTTTCCAATGAAGAGTCCACCTCCCAGGGTAAGAGTTGACCAAAAAGTAAAGAAATTCTACAAAATAATTGTTGTAGTAAAATAAATACCACGTTAGGGACATCATGACGTGATGGCTAGGGACCGTATCACGTCCATTTGCACATCCTTGGGTGTATGATATCTCCATTGGCGGTGTTGTACTTTGGTAGAGGAAAGGAATTTCAATCTAGGAAACTTACTGAATGATAAAGGTAAATCTCGGAATTTAACTGAGAAAAAAAGCGGCTTTCGGTAACTTCCGAGTAAAAAGAAAAAAATTCGAACCTCTTTATAAAAGGTAGGAAATGTACTGAATTTTGTATAGAACTCCACGGACTGTGTCCTGAGGAGTTTCAAAGTATCTGAGAAATTGGTAAATCTTGTTCTCATGATGAAGCTTTCATTACAGAAGCTGAAAATCACAAGTCCATGATATTTACATCTCGTTGTGGGAGTCAAACCCAATCCTCATATGCCTCAAAGCATAGGAAATTCTTCTTGTTACAATCCATGTCTTAGGATATCGCTTATTCTTGGTCACTTTATTCTTCTCTATAGAAAAAGTTGTGGCCCAGTTTTAATCTACAAAGAAATTGAAATTCTTTTGAAAGGTTTTCTCAGTAATATGATCCTCAGATACTGTGCTAGAGGAGTGTACCACCACATTACACAACCATGTCATTCCATAGCCCAAGGTAGAATGTTGAATATTTGAATGTGTCTTGGGGTTATCCTTCAGAGATTCCTAAAGCATATGAGTTTTTCAAAGACAAAATTCTTGTCCATGTTTCAACATCTACTCTGAATGCACCTGGTGGTATTTCTAATGTAAAGTGCTTCTGGAAAAGTGATCAAAGAGCAACTTAAAGGGTAGGAGGGCCTAATAATTGTACATAATGTTGGCCTATTTGTCGCTAGAATTCAATCCTCTCTAGCAGATCCGCAATTTACCCTGGCAGCTTCTGGAAATAAAAATAAAAATAAAACATACTATTCTGATGGGACGTTCAACAAATTCATAAGAGTCTTAGATTTGTTACCTGGTATTTAATGGCATGACACGATGCAATGGTTCTTCAACTGCAACCCATGATGATGTTGATGAATTTATATGTTTTGCAAGTATATTATGTATAAACTCAATGACCACTCTAGATAAATTTGAAGAAGAATTTTGACACAAGAATTAGATTTAAAGGTCCTTATTTAGTCTAGTGGGACCCAATTAGAGGCCATCCCCATGGTAAGTGTTATGTAAGTTAACCCTCAAGAACATCCAAACCTAAAATTAGGCCTCATCACTTGACATGTGACAATGTTGGGTCCGAAAAAAATTGATAAAGTTGGGCCAGATTGAGGGCTTAATGCACATGAATCCGGGTTGGTGCTTAGGCCTACCCTAAGCCATGTATAAAGTGGGCCTAAGTTCATCTTCTTCGAAGCCTCGATACCCTCTATATTGGATCAAAAAAGGATAGAAAGGCCAGCTAATGAACACCTACATCCAAGAAAACTGAGTAGTACCGATCACAAATTGAAAATGGCTCAACTAACTTTGTAAAGGGAAAGGGTGTATACATTATGATGGAGGGATTGTAGTGATATACACAAAGTATATTCCCCCACACCATGGTGGGATCAAATAAATTTAAGAATATGCAAATGGATGTGATACGGCCTCTAACTGTCACATCACATCACAAATGACGTGATGCCATCATGTCGTTTCGTCAAGATGCGATGCCCTCTAACATGATAATTTATTGTACTGTAGCAATGTTTTTGTAAAAAATAACTTTTTTGGCTGCATTTTGTAGTTGACTTCTAAAAACCAATTTCCAAATTTTCCAAATTTTTCAAACATATGGTACTTTATGTCACTGTGGTATGTTTTCTAATGACACTTCTTATGAATAAGTTTACAACTACTGTCATCCTAATTTACTTTTAGTTCATCCATTTCGGTATATTCTGCATTAAAAATTCCATAATTAAATATTGTCCTGGATTGAAAATCACTTAGTAAGTGACAGTAATTGCAACTTTGTGGAGAAGGACGTCGTTCCAAGGAATGACAAATGATGTTATATAAAACGTTGGAGGTCCTTGCGATCAAGGGGCAATATCAACACAAAAGCTTATTTTTACAATGCCATGAACACATTTCTATCACACTTCAAGTTTACTCAAACTTCCCAGGCGTATGGGGAGAGAGGGAACTATCGTATGTGAGTGTACCTCTCATGCATCCAACATAAAAACCTGACCCCTATAAGATGGAAGCCCCTGCTATGTTTCTTGAGATCCCCAGGGTAAAATACTTTGTAATAGGTAATCCATCCATATTATTCTTGTACATTCATACCAAAGAACAATTGTACAGAACTTAGAATGAAGTGATGTAGTGCACATTGAGACCGTCCATAATACGTAATAATTTTTTTGATTTGAACATGTCTATGTGTTATAATACATGAATCATTTGGAAATAATGTGGACTTTCTCTTGGACAGGGGGCTAGTCCATAATCTAGTCTTCATCATACCTAATTATAATTTATATAATCTACAAAAAAAATTTGAAGATGATACAAATTATTTTGGCTTGTAAGCCCTAATCCTAACTCTCTTCCCGGCTTCTCTTGGTGGCTTCTCTCCCGTTTCTTTTCAGAAACTCTTCAACCCCTCTTCAATACTTGAAAGTTGTAGATTATTTGAAATACAATCCAGATTACATGTACGATTATGTGTGCATAATCTCTGCCTTTGTAGAATTTCGGGATGAGCCCCGTGTAATTATTTGTTTGAGTTGCAAACCCCGACGTTACTTTTATTTTATTTTATTTTATGTTTGAGTTGCCACCCCGGGTGGAGATCCAATACGCGTCTGAACAGATTCTCACAGCATGGAATCCCGGTGGCAGTATCTCGATGAATGTTGAGGAGACGAGTACTTGATGCATGCGTCAAAGAATATGGAGAAGAGATTGAAGTCCATGGATGATCCAGATGGACAAATAAACGACGATGATTGTTCTCTGGTTCAAAACTCTTCCCCGCATGTGCCTGATGGGTTAAGCATAGGGGTGCATTTCTTTTTAATTCATTTTAAAATACACATTTAAAAATGCATTTAAAAATACTTGGCAAATTTTGAGGCATTTTTTATGTTTTTTATTATAAGTTCACGACTACAGCCAGTCCATGCCGGTAGGGCAAATATAGACACGCTCAACTTCGACAATTGTTTCATATTACCATATAGCATTAGTACATTCAAACTCAATGGTAGTGTTTGAGCCTTGAGCATTGCCACACAAACTGACAAATATTGGAATACATAACGCACCACATGGCACATTGGACAAGTCGTGAATGGTGGTTTGCATTCGCAATGTCTTCATTCTTGGATCAATACTTGGGTGGAGAAGAGCTCGAAGAACTGATCCTACAAGAGGGGAATGTTTTCGACAATGATTTGCCATAAAGGACCTCACGGATTGATGTCTTCGATGATTTTTTTTAAAAAAACATTAAATACATTTTTAAATATTTTATAATACCGCCTCCGACCTCTAGAATAAAAAACGCAACACTAGTTAAGCAACAAAGATGGGCGACGTACCCAGCCATCAAGCCAGGAGGAGGACACAAAATCTGCTCTCCATAACTACAGTACACAAAATATGATATTTAGTGTTTGATACACTAAATGCGAATGCATACACTAAATATCAATAACCCTATGAAAGTAAGTAGCATTAAATGTAAACTCAAACACTAAATATCAACTATGGTAATACGTGGAAGTTACATGTTTGAATTTAGTGTTAGTAAGGATATGAAAAAAAATGATATAATAAGGGAGGTGGCAGTAGGGAAAATAGCAGCACATTTATGTCTAACACTAATTGTCAAAGAATTGAAAGTTAGTGTTGAGCATGGTCGGGTGGCAACAACACTAAATATCATATTTTGTGTAGTTTGGTGACTATTTCATGGTTGGGTTCCGTGACGCGAGATTGAAGATGAACTACATATATATGTGTGGTTCCTGTGATGCTACTATGTGACGCTAGCTTATACCATCACAATAGCTGTAGCTACCAATATTTTGTCGTATTGTGACCAAGGTGTCAAAGTGACTACATTGCCGATTCAAGTTACATCAAAAAGATAATTGACATGAGACTATTAACCACATCAAAGTGCATGTAGCTTTGATAAAGAGACAAAATGGGTTACTACATGGAAGACAATTGACAATGGTTGAAGCCTATGCATGCGCATCACACAAGGTCCAATTAGAATGAGCTCATTGCCAGACTATTGCCATGGTAAATAATGTGAGATGGAACAACTATCACCAAATGCATGTACTGTGATCCAAAGATTTTTTTTCTTGAAAATCTTGTCAACCAAAATCCCAAATAATTTGAAATAAACCCAAAATTGTTGTAATAACACTTATCTAAGACACCTAGATGACATAAGAGATCACATTTTAAGTCTTCCCTAAGGGTATCCTTGGATTTTTTTCCCTAACCTTTATTTGACCAACAATACCCAAATAGTCGATGTTGAATACAAATTTTAGTACTACTAACCACTTTAGATTGCATAACTACTTAAGAAGGTCGCATGTATGCTATTCAAAAATTCGTCATAACTTGAGGCTTCATCACCTTATTCCCATTCTTATAGCATTCAAGTCGGGCGAGATTTGATAGTTAACTTAACATTATCTTGGAACTATTGCACGTCACGAGATTATTATTTCAACCCTCTTGGAAGTAACTACAGAAGGCTCATCCATATTAGCACCAAAAATATTGTAATTTGAAAAGAAAGCCCCTAAATATCTATAGATAGTTTTGGCTGAAAAAAGGTGAAAACGGGTGAACTTAGTGACTATTGAGTCACTAGTAGAAAAAAACAGTGACCAATTTAACAAAACTCAACACAAAAGTGTTGATTTTTTTGTTGATTAGGACGTGTTAATTTGGATATTTTTAAACACAAAACTGTTGATTTTTTAACAAAAAAATGTCAAAGTTTAACAAAACAGTGTTCATTTTCTAACAAAAAAATGTTGATTTTGACCTCTAGGGTGGTGCCACGTGTCTAACAATCCAACTCCCACACGGGGGGACATCCTAGTACCACATCACAACGGCCACATGGGAAACGAGGCCTCCTGGGTTCGAACCGGGGACCTCATGGTTAGAGGCCTTAGCTCTTGCCAAGGCACCAACCACTCACTATGTGCGATATGTATAAGATTGAGAATTTACTTAACTAGCTTTTCAGGTTTCTTCCAATTCTTTTTAACAGTCAGTAGACTTGATGTGTCAACTTTTTCTAGTTCAAAGTTTTTCCAAAAAATTTCTTTTACTAGGTCTGAATCGTCCCTGAAGTCTGCTGACTTTAATAAACACCGAATTGTGTACTTATTCTATTCTTAAATCTACATTGTATATTGAAGATTTTTAAAGGTTTATAAAGATTTTTAATGATTCAAAACTGTTTCCAAATATTCTAAAAGATTCCCAAAATTTGAACAAATTGTTGTTGATGTGGTAATTGCACTATCCAAATCAACAAAAAGAATGACATTTTTTGTTAATTTGGGTATAATTAACAAAAATTTGTGGAAATGGACATTACAGTATCTAAATTAACAAAAAATGTTAATGTTTTGTTAATTTGGACATTGTTTTTCTAGTAGTGAGTTTAGGCAATTGTTGAAAGTAATTGACACATGTTTGGTGGAATTTATTCATATAGATGTGAGATGATTCTAGTCTTTAATTTCACACATTTTGGTGGCCATACACATGTCATATTTAGGTGGATTAAAACCGTTCTATAAAAGGTGGTATGAAACAAGCATCATTGACAACTTTTATTCATAGTGAAAAAGTGAAGACTTCCCCATTAGATTAATGAATTTTAGAAAAAGGCTACAAGGAACTTTTTCATTGTCTCAATACCAATGGACCACAAAAAACAAATCAAATGATTTTTTCACAATGCTTGTAATGCCCTGATGTTGTCTCCAATGAGCCTAAAAATGAATGAATAGACGTTGGAAATACAAATCTAGAAAATCCCAACAATCTTCTTCAAATGCCATTCAATACTACCACACAAAATTTCAACTATGTCAAATCATATTCTAATAAGTGCAACCTCATTAAATTACCCAGCCTAGGTTGCTATCTGTTTGGTGAGGTGTTTCCACATGATTTGTTGACCTACTGAGTACTTAGTCCGAGTGGGGCAAACAACATGACTAGAAAGGGCAACATGACTGCACTGGACATCGGTTTAGTTGACTATATCATTGGAAAAATATATATGACATATTGCTCGAAAACAAAATGCGAGAGAAAATTATTGCATAATAGCGTACCTCTCATTCATCCAACATTAAGCCTAGAAGTAGTATGTAATTAGTATTGAGCAAGAGAAGTAGTATCCGTGACACTAAGGTTGAGGCATCTATAACAGATAAAATAAGAGAGTTTGCATTTGTTTTGAAGGAGTAATAGTGGGAAATTATTTTTCTTGTGAAGAGAAACAAATTCCAAAGACAATGCAATTATGTTTTAAATTCATAATATGGAAATTGCTACAAATTTTGAAGCATAATATTCATGGTTACACATATATAAAGGTTGACCATATACAAGCTCATCTCAATGTTACTCCTTGGCTACAATAATTGTCAAAACTTTTATGAGGGTAATCAATCACAAGCCACCACCATATATGCTTCAATTTTTTTTGCCTTAAAAATACAAATCTCATCTATGTTGGCATAGCATGACCCTACTGAGCGGTGGAATGGACCTCATCGACTATGGATGTCTCAACCTTAAATACAATATTTAGTGTAGTGTTGCTTTGCATTTTCACCCTCCCCCATAAGTAGGTGTCATGAAACTTTACCCCTTGAGATTTTGGTGGGGTTTTCTCCATCAACCCAAAGACCACCCTTACTTTCACCCAATCTATGTAGACCACTTCATCCATGTGACTTTATTCACTTGCATGCAATCTATAGGGTATCGGAATTTTGATAAAGTTGGGACTGAATTCCACTTAGGCTGGGATTGAATTCTAATCATGTCAAGATTAAATTCTAATCATGTTGGGAGTAAATTTCGATCAAGCCGAAACCAATAATGCCATGACACATGTCCTAGTTTTTGAGTGCTAAAATGAGGAGGAATGAGCGGTTATAGCAAACTCTAGACATTGGTAAATATGATCGGGCCAACTTTTGGCTTAAAAAACTCACAAAATTTTCAATTGAAGGAATAAAATTATTGCGAAAAAATCCAATCCTCCTGATTTCTATCTTCCTACATGGGAAAAATTGCACCACCTTATACTTCTCTAGATTTGGCGCATAATCTCTTAAGTGATCGGGTTATAGGCACTTGCAGGCTTTGTCATTATATTGGTGAGCCCAAAAAATTTATTTACTTCTGTCATTTCCCCACACCCAACTTCATCCATCATCCATTCATTTTCATCAATGTCATGTAGGAGCCCTGTACTTCATCCATCGGATATTTATGAATTACATCTACAGAGTCAAACTTTCGCATCCATGTAAAAGGATTAATAGGGTAAACTATAGTTCAGTACATGTTCAGCATGGGAGGGGGGTCAGGGCGAACCGACGCATACATTGGTACGTTACCGGATGTCTAGTGATGTCACATTCGAATGAATTGGCCCTCAACCCCATATGGGATCTTTTTGTATTGGAGCCACTTCATCCATGATATGTAGGATGGTTGATTCTAAGTGAGTGCCACGAATCCCCAGCCGTTCGCCCTCCCCGGTAAGGTACCGATATACGGGTTCGTTCGCCCCAGCCATGAGAGGGGCGGGTATTTTTTTGCGGTTGGAATCATATCCTGGTCACAAACAAAAAACATTGCTCCTCCGTGTCTAATAGGTTCCCTAGACTGCATTTTTTTTTCTTCAAATTTTTTTGGGGAGAAAATGTTTTATTACCATATGCGACTTATGAACAAAATCATTTGTGCCATTTTGGATGGATTTTTTCATACAAATCACAAGTTAGTATGAAACTCAAGGTCATATATGGCCCCAAATGCATTTAGGGGTTGAGTTTTTCTACAACTAATCATACCATGCATTCACCTGCAGATCAATTCAATAGTGTATGCAAGTGGAGAGACCTAAGGTCAAGGCATCCATAGTCGACCATGTCCATTTAACCGCTCACTAGACTACCTGCAATTCCAACATAGATGAGATCTATTAACGTTCCTGCAAATGGAGTTAAGGTTTATGTGGTGGCAACTTCATGTTCATTAAGCAAACTGAAATAGATGGCGGAGTGAGTATGAATGTTATCAGCTGCTAACTATAATTGTTTACCAAAATTTGCAGTAATGTGAGTGGTTGACATGTGGGTCCAACTTTTAGATGTGTGTATTATTATGCAAACTCTCTTATTTTATCGGTTATAGATGCCTCAACCTTACCCTCATGGAAGTTTTGAAATTGTTCTAGCCAAGCATTAGCATTTAGATGAGCGGTTATGGGTTAAACTATAGATCAACTGTGTGTTACTAACTTTACTGCTTCGACAATTACAACAATTTCCATATTCATGAATTAAAAAGAATTATTTTCCTTAAAATATGTTTCTCATCAGAAGAAAAATAATTCCCTGCTAGTACTCCTCATAACATTATTCAGATCCATAACATTATTCCAAGGAATATTCCCTAGAATACTGTCCGTCCAGCAGAACATTGTTATGGATCTGAACAATGTTAGGCTAAGCATATGCAAACTCTCTTATTTTATCGGCCATAGAGGCCTCAACCTTAGAGTAGGTCTTACGATAATTGACTTATTCGTGCACAGGTACTGTAGTCTTTTTCTCTCGTGATACCAGGCCCACCAAACCTGAATACCATAAGTAATACAAGATTCTATTCTTGTCGCATTAAGTTCTATCATATAATCAATGATACCATGGATTCACGTACATTCCAAATTGCTACTGTTGACTCGTGTGTGTGCAAGTGGGTGCTGAGATAATTGACTTGGGTGCACAAACATCTCATGTGTGATGATACCCACCACACAAACCAATAATTCAGGTAGTAGTATAATAAAAATTCCCAGCTCTAGAAGGGAGGATGTTAAGTTTCCCCCACGAACTTTTCGGGATGTCAGATCCGGGCAGGAGCAGCTGCCCGTCCACAAAATCCAGATTTTCTGGACCCGACCGAAAATTGTTGGCCGCCCACCCGCCAGATTTCGAAAAAATTATTGCCCTTGCATTCTTGAAGGCCACTTATCCACAAATCCCATATTGAGTGCACTTCACCTTCAAGGTCCAAAATCCAATATATATGTTCACTTCCATCAAGGAAATAAGCAATTCACCGGGATTTTATTTTCAAAGTGAACCCGCCAATAAAGCATGTAATTAACTTGGAAGTCAAAAATATTACAAAACCCTCATTAGCATTGAGGTTATAATTTTTGTGACTTACCATTGAAAGGATTTTAAAATGGAACTAAAATTATTTATTTGTATATTATAAATATTATAAAATTTTATTATTTTATAAAATTTTAGTTCATACCTTCTATTTTCAAAAAGTTGACATATACAATTAAACTAAATAAGTGTGATTGAATGTAATTTAGTCTAATTAATCATGATTAATTATAATTAAGCCCAATTAAATCAGAAAGCATGGTTACCGAATTAATTAATTAAGACTGATTAATTATAAAATGTACCTACTAGGATTAATCATGATTTATTGATTTCTGATTTACTGATTTCCTGATTTTTTGATTTTTTGATTTACTGATTTCTGATTTACTGATTTACTGATTTTTCGATTTTTTGATCTATTGATTTCTGATTTTTTGATTTTTTGATTACTTATTTTTAATTAATCATGATTTCTAATTTAATTGGGCTTAATTAGAATTAATCAGGATTAATTATACTTAATTACATTCAATCACACTCAATTAGTCTAAATGCATGTGAAAACTTTGTGAAAGTAGAAGGTACTTAACTAAAATATTATAATATTTAACATAAAAAATGAATAATTTTAGTTCCATTTTAAAATGACAAAGACCCTTTCAATGGTAAGTCACAAAAATTATAACCTCAGTGCTAATGAGGGTTTTGTAATATTTTTGACTTCCAAGTTAATTACATGCTTTATTGGCGGGTTCACTTTGAAAATGAAATCCCGGTGAATTGCTTATTTCCTTGATGGAAGTGAACATATAAATTGGATTTTGGACCTTGAAGGTGAAGTGCACTCAATATGGGATTTGTGGATAAGTGGCTTTCAAGAATGCAAGGGCAATAGTTTTTTGGAAATCGGGCGGGCGGGCAGCAATTTTCGGTCGGGTCCAAAAAATCTGGATTTTCTGGACATGCGGCTGCCCCTGCCCGGATTTGACATCCCGAAAATTTCGTGGGGGTAACTTAATGTCCCTCTAAAAGGCCTTCTGTATTATTATTCGCCCAGGTGGTAGGATAGATAAATGGGTGAGCCGCATGGATGAGTTTCTGTCGGGGAGGGCAAGTAATCATGGATGAATGGAGGGAGGATGGGGGGATGGATGACGGGGCGAGGACATCGTCAGCCGAGGCTCAAGCTCTGTGGTGACCTCACCTTTTCCTTGCACCTACAATGAGCGCTCTTTCTTGCCTTGTCTGGTGGATCGGAGAAGCTAGAGGTGGAGAGAGAAAGGCGGCATGTACAGTACATGGAGATGATATCGAGGTGTGTAACCTCAAAAAATTACCCAACCAAGATTGCCATATGTTTGGTGAGGTGTTACCACATGATTTGTTAGCATGCTGAGTACTTAGTGCCAGTGGGGCACACACCACGACTGGATAGGGCAACCTCCTTCCCACGTAAACAATAGCGATGGCATGTGCCAAACATGGGTTTGGTTGACTATGTCATTGAAAAAATATGCATGACATATTGCTCGAAAACAAAAGGCGGGAGCAAATTATTGCATAACAGCGTACCTCTCATTCATCCAACATAAAAGCCTATAAGTATGCAATTAGTATTGAGCAATAGAACTAGTATCTGTGACACTAAGGTTGAGGCATCTCTAACATATAAAATAAGAGATTTTGCATTTGTTTAGAAGGAGTAGTAGTGGGGAATTATTTTTCTTCTGAAGAGAAACAAATCCCAAAGACAATGCAATTATTGTAAAAATTCATAATATGGAAATTGCTACAAATTTTGAAGCATAAAATTTAGGGTTACACATATATATAGATTAACCATATAAGAGCTCATCTCAATGCTACTCCTTGGCTACGACAATTGTCAAAACTTTTATGAGGGTAATCAATCACAAGCCACCACCATATATACTTTAATTTTGTTTGCCTTAAAAATATAAATCTCATCTATGTCGGCATGGCATGACCCTAGTGAGCGGTTAAATGAACCTCATCGACTATGGATGTCTCAACCTTAAATACAATATTTAGTGTAGTGTTGCTTTGCATTTTCACCCTCCCCCATAAGTAGGTGTCATGAAACTTTACCCCTTGAGATTTTGGTGGGGTTTTCTCCATCAACCCAAAGACCACCCTTACTTTCACCCAATCTATGTAGACCACTTCATCCATGTGACTTTATTCACTTGCATGCAATCTATAGGGTATCGGAATTTTGATAAAGTTGGGACTGAATTCCACTTAGGCTGGGATTGAATTCTAATCATGTCAAGATTAAATTCTAATCATGTTGGGAGTAAATTTCGATCAAGCCGAAACCAATAATGCCATGACACATGTCCTAGTTTTTGAGTGCTAAAATGAGGAGGAATGAGCGGTTATAGCAAACTCTAGACATTGGTAAATATGATCGGGCCAACTTTTGGCTTAAAAAACTCACAAAATTTTCAATTGAAGGAATAAAATTATTGCGAAAAAATCCAATCCTTCTGATTTCTATCTTCCTACACGGGAAAAATCGCACCACCTTATACTTCTCTAGATTTGGCGCATAATCTCTTAAGTGATCAGGTTATAGGCACTTGCAGGCTTCGTCATTATGCCAGTGAGCCCCAAATTTTCATTTACTTCTATCATTTCCCCACACCCAACTTCATCCATCATGCATTGATTTTCATCAATGTCGTGTAGGAGCCCTGTACTTCATCCATCGGATATTTATGAATTACATCTACGAAGTTAAACTTTTGCATCCATGTAAAAGGTTAATTGGGTAAACTATAGTTCACTACACATAACATTATTCAGCTGATGAGTTGTGTTCTCGTGAGAATAATGGGTTTGATTGAAGCCCGCCACCCATCCCGGTGGGTATAGCGGGTTTCCCAATAAGTCACCCTTTTCTCTTGCCCGGTTTCCTACCTACCTACCTACGTAGCCGTGTCACTCATGTTTGCCACCGAGGCGGGGTGGGGCCGTGGGCCTCATGTCTTTTTTCGGGGAGCCCCGCTTTAGGGTCTTTTCGGGGCTAGGTGGCTAAGCGGGCTCGGTGGCTAGTCGGACTAGGCAACTAGGCTTATTTTCTAAGTGGCTAGGCCTACTTACTAAATAACTAGATACTATATATCAGACTCTCCTTTATCTGACACCTATTTTCAATTGGTGTGTGGTTACACGGGGATCGAAGAACAAACATCATAACGTTACGTGATGTTAAAAGAGATCGGATTATGTTTTCAGATCGTAGTCACTACTGCACAGTCAATAGTGAGTACAATCGGGAAGACCTATGTATTCGGTTAAGGAATCAACAAACATTCAGTTCTAATAACCATAACTAAATCACATGAGGATTGATTTTCAATCCGATATTTGCTTATTTATTCTCATCGAAGTGTAACGTAAGTTTCGTTGTATATATCTAATTGGTTGAAGTTGGAAAACTTGAAAAGTGAACCAAAGAACACCCATATACCTAGAGGCTAAAAGGAGCATTGCTTTTGGGACAACCCAAGGGTCATTGGTTGGTTGGTGAGGTGAAGGATCGAGTGTGTTGGTGGTCTGATTAACAACTTTGATACCCAAGTAGTAGGATTTGTCTTCAATACTATTCTATAGAAACTCTGAAAGTAGACTTGTCATGTATATTGAATGATGCATCTTATTGATCACTCTGAACAAAATTATATGATTGTCTTTGTGGGCTCCTTTGATCAACAGAATTCAAACATTTGAGAAACATTGAGTGGCTATTTCAAATTTGTCATGTCATTCTAGTTCATAGTATATTGCAATTTGTTGAATGGTCTTTCCATCATTCAATTTCAAACAAATTGAATGAATAGAGAAAGCCACGTTGACATCAAGAGCCCTCAAATAAATCCACTCCCATGGTATTGATCTTCCACTTAAGCTTAACCCTTTAAGGACAGAGGGTCTCAATGTACAACCAAATACACAAATTATACGGGCCTCATCAAGTTCAACACAGGCTATTTCTAGTCATGAGAGCTCCTCGAACACCATATAACTACATACATCGAAGATATTGGACATGTGAGGTGTTGGCCTTCAGAGGGCTTGATGAGGCCCCTAGAACAGTGTCCGGGAAGATTTTGGACAAAACCAATTGAGATCCAATTGTTTGCAAGTTTGTGTCCCGGAAGATTTTTAGGCATAATTGGTCAAAATCCTAGTGTTTCCAAGTCAACCAGTTACTTGTAATCTTTTAGTTCTACTATATTGATTTGAGATATATCTTATAGATTCCTTAAAATTGATCGGTAATTTTTTTGAAGTTTTGAACAGGTTATTTCTCACACTCAGCCGGTTAATTTGTAACTAGCGGTCGGTTCTCCCTGTTCATTTTTCCAAGTGCAACTAGTTTACATGTTGATATCTTTCAGTTTTCCTTTATCAATTGATTTTTGTTTAAATATAGATTCTTTTAAAATGATTGGTGATTTGCATAAAGTCTTGACCGTGAACTGGTTATCTTTCAAACTCAACTGGCCCATCTGTAGATAGCGGTCAGATCTCCCCGTTTGTAGCCCTTGAGTTCATCACCTCTTTGCCAATATCTAGGCTGGAGGTAGATGGTCCCCCTAGTGAAAGTGGGGCATCTACTAAAATCCTAGATATCAGGACTAAGGCGATGAGTTGCAGGGCCCTGTACATGCTTATGTCAATCATGTACTTTTTGATAACACTAACTCAATATCGCCACTACTATGCCTCTGAAGGTTGTTGACTGTGTTTCATTAATTGTGACAGAATACGTTAGTTGACTTCGACCTTCCCCCCCTACTTTTGTTTTACATGCACACTTGTCAGGAGCTGCACATCATATTGGATCATAACTATAATGCTTTAAATAAATCATGTTTGTTGATGCATGTTCACTTATGGGCACGATGAGACACGAGGCTTCATAAACCGCGTACTAGCTACTAGAACTTGAGTGAGCTTGCATGCATGATTTATTGAGACTTGATATGCCCCCAACGCATCATCATTCAAAGTTGAGAGTGAGTATGTGTGAAGATTCTAGAGGTATGGTTTGGAGTTCAAGACCTTCACATTTATTATCTTCGTTCAATGTTTAGGAGGGATGTATTGTAGATGATACCATTGTGCTACATGTGAGGTAATGCATCTACAATGACCCTAGATATTGAGACATGAGAATGACGCAAGGTAGTATCCATGTCAAAGGGAGAGGGTTGGACTTGAGTCACCATAGGGATATTGAACTTGGGGCTTGCGGTTCAACACCTCTTCTATTTCAATATGTACTAGGGCCTTAGTAGATGTGCCGTTTTTCAATAGTGGTGCAATCAACATATGTCCTACATATTGGATTGAAGAGGGGTCTTACATAGGTTTGTGGTTAAGCCATCTCAATTATATATTGTTGCAGTAATTTTATATGTTGAAGGTAATTCTAATGTCAAAAACATAGGAACCTTTGATCTAAGTACATACTATTTCACAACGTTTTGTTGGACGAATGGGAGGCATTATGTAGGCAACAATTCCTTCTTGCCTTGGAACAGGTCAATGGGTCGTCATAGTGGGCCGTGTAAATTCATGGTAAGTGATAGAGCAAACAACCAAAGTAGGTAGTTTTTCATGACAAGAATTAGGATTGTCCATTTGTACTTAGTAACACACATCTTTGTAGGCACATTGAACAAGTTCTATTCTAATATTGGGTGTTAGCAGAAGACTTATGATTTGGATGAAAGGGTCTAGCCTTAACCTCTCTTTGAAGCATAGACTTTCCAGGTTCATTGTAGTGCAATGAAAGACATTAAATAGACAATTGCAATTATTATTAAGCAAGCGATTACCTTGCAATGAGTCTAATGTTCATATTTTTTTAGTGGTGTGGCATTTTAATGAGGTATGTTTGGGTTGGCTTTCGGACCTTATAAAAGGCAAATGCTATGAGCCAATATTATTTAAAGAAGTAGGGATATGTTTTTATAAATTCAATAATGCTATCGATTGTTCCTTAAAAGTGATATGTGAAACTCAATTATGTTAAAAACAACTATTGACATGGTATGGGCTATTTGTGTTTGTCTATGCACATGGTCTATCTGCTCAACTACCATGATGCCATTGGATGAGCAACATGTGGGTGTGGTTATCCAATTGAACATCGAAGTACAATTGGTAGATGGTGTTCTTGAGTGGAAACGTTTGTTTTTGATGAGTGTGAAGTTTATTTACTCCACACTCATTTGTTGTGAAGGCGATGTTGATTAGTCATTTAGATTGGTTGTGTGTTTCAATCACCAAAATGCACATGAAATGTTAGTGTTGAGATTTGTTTATACATATCTTGTTGTCCAAGGTTGCTCATATGGAACTTTTGGGAATATTGATGTGTTGTTTTTTGAGCGTTTGGTTTTTTATTGGTTAGTTGAGGAATAGACTTTTGAATGTGATTGATTGCTTTGAGGGGGGAGAGAAAGGTGATGTTTAGGGTCCATCTCTTAGAGTTGGACGTTCACTTCCTATGAATACACCTCTCTAAGTCTTCAAGTCTATGTATACAACTCTCTAAGTTTGATGAAGGAAAAACTAGATTAAGCCCTATTTAGGGCATAAAACCATGTGTTATAACATTAATTAGCAAGATGCACTTGATTGTTGCATTGCTCGAACTCGTTGATAAGAATAACATATTCTACCATGTGCAGTCTTGCATATTACTAGCATAATACATATTTGTAATTTTTTTGTAGAGAATTATTGCAAAATGCAAGTCCAAATGATAAATGACATCAAATAATGTTTTTGGAGTAGTTTTGAAGCTATGTACAGACACTATGTTCACATTCATTTTTGACATTATAATAATAATTTATTTGTTTAAATTGTAAATAATGTATCCAAATATTAGAGTTTGGATTTTCCTTTAGTATGATCAACTGTTGCATTGTGTTTTGTAGAGTAATTAACATATTATTGTTGTTATTCATTTTTTAACTTTGTTGAAATATGATGTTTTTCTTTTGTTGTGGTAGATCAAGACAATCATTGTATACTTACCAGGTTATGGTGTGCAAAACATGCGATTATATAAATGTCCATATGTTTGGGTAAATAACAGTTGTTCCATCATGGCCAAGATCTTGCAACGGGTTTGGAGTTTGATTTGGGGTTTCATAAGTATTTGCTCCTTAAAGTTTTGGACATATGTGAGAAAAGGACAAGAACAAAGTAGGCTTGAAGGTGTTTTGGAATGGCAGAGCAAAGAAGTAACCAAACTTCATGAGGTTCTCAAGGCAAAGCAAGTGTTGAATAAGAAACAATGTGAAAATCTTCTCAACAAACTCGACCAAGTTGTGTATCATTTCAATGCAATGATCACGTCTACAAATGTGACCTCCAATTTTGGGCTTGTGCTTGAGGAGTTATGTCGCATTATTCAAAGAGTACGAGTATTAGTGGAGGATTGTGGGAAGCAAGAATGGTGCCATGCAGCTGCATTCCAAATGAACAATAGGGAGGCCTTTCGAGAACTTATGTATGATTTGAAGTGTATTTGGGATGCAATATGCAAAATATATTCACCTTTGTGTGTGGAGTCACAATATGACATCACACTTATTGGTTTTAATGTCGCCACGTATGACGAAATTCAAGGTGATGAAGAAGACTTGGAAGGAAGGCTTCTACAATGCCTCCAAACAACACCCAATGATTTGGAGGATTATAAATTAGCAAAATATTTGTTGAGGAGATTGCAGTATGACTTGCAACGAGTGAAAGGTGCAGAATTGGATGCTTCAGAGGTTTCAGAGGATTTTATGAAACCGAAGATCTTGAAAGAAATAGGTTCCGGAGCAGCGGGCAAAGTGTACAAATCAAGTTGGATGGGACTTCAAAGTGCAACAAAAATAATGAAAGCTTTTCCAAACTATCTCAAAGAAGCCAACATCTTAGCAGGCTTGAGCCATCCGAACATCATCAAATTCATTGGTTGTGGAACTAATGAAAGCCGTGAGGACAGTCTTGATGAAACAATGGAAGACTCAAAAGAACTATATTTAGTTATGGAGTGTATGGAGATGAGCTTGGGCAATTTCTTGAAGGAGCAAAAGAAAACCTTATCATATGTTGTTGCAATTGATATAATGTATCAAATTGCAAAGGGCATGTGTTATCTTCATGACATGTATGTTGCCCATCTTGATCTAAAGCCAGACAATGTGCTTCTAAGCTCCATGACAATTGCAGGAGTAGAGGGAAATTGTGGCCATGGTATTGTCAAATTGATGGATTATGATGCTTCCAAAATGGAGGTTCAAAGAAAACCAGAATTACAAGAACGTCCTATTGGTACACTAAAGTATATGGCACCTGAGATGATGAAGGAAAACAAAGAAGACCCACCTTGTTCAGTACGTCCTTTTGAAGCTGATGTATGGTCATTTGCTATGACATGTTCAGAGATTCTTTCTCTTAAGAAACCATTTGGGGACACTAAGAACATGAAACACATTTTACAAAAGATAAAATATCATATCAGGCCAGACCTGCCTTCCAATTGTGAGGAGCTCACCGTGTTGATCGAAGAATGTTGGGTTGTAGATCCTTCACGAAGGCCAACATTTTCTAGTATTTGTAAACGACTCACAACTTTGAAGAAGAAGTTCATGATTGGAACGTATTCGAATGACATACCACGGTTTAAGAAAGACCAGTCTATGACCAAGAATATGGAAAGGAAATCGGAAGCCTTGAAGCATGTCGAAAACATCCCTGCTACAAAGAAGGTATGAACTAACTCTACTATAATGTGCTAATTGTTTACCTATCAGATCTCATGTTTTCATTGTCATTAATTTAGTTTGCTTAAGATTGGATTTTGATTATTGAACTCGTAACAAAGGATCCTAATGTATGTGTTCTTCGTATAGGTGGATGAACCATCAACACAAAATGCGAAATTGGTTGGTCTTGAAAGCAAGCTTGTTACAATGAGATGTCATCTTAAACAAGTGAATATCTTGGGTCTCATTGGTATGGGCGGAATAGGGAAGACCACCTTGGCTAAGGCTGTATTTGATGATGTGAAATCCACATACAATGCATCATGCTTTATTGAACAAATGAAAACCAAAAGTTCATATGAAATCCTATGGGAAATTTTACAAAAACTTGAAAGCTTGGACAAAGAAGACAAACCTAACAAGGTGGATGTGCAACAAAAGGTGAGGGAGTTGTTGGCCAACAAGAAAGTCATTCTAATATTGGACGATCCACTAGATCAAGTTCAAGTGCGTGATATAATTCCAACAGATGCTCAATTTGTCAACAAAGGCACCAATATTATCATAACAACCCGTGATTGGGGTTTAATGAAGGATTTTGTGGAGGAGAATGGTAAGATAGATGTTGGCAAATTAGATGCAAATGCAGCAAAAGAACTCTTTAATTATCATGCTTCTTCGGATGAAGGACAATTGTCACCACAATTCTTTGATATACGTGACAAAATTGTGGAAGGTTGCAACGGCTTGCCTTTAAGCTTGAAAGTCATGGGTGCATTCTTGCAAGGAAAGGAGAGGATTCGAAGTTGGGAACGGGCTTTCCAAAGGATGGAAAGAGGTAGATGTTTGGATGGTGATGAAGGGCTTTGGAGTACTTTGAGGGTTAGTTTTGATGCATTGAAAGACGAAGAGAAAAAGTTGTTTCTAGACATAGCATGTTTCTTTCCCATAGGACATCGAAAAGAAAGAACTTTGCTTAAATGTGCATCTCCAAGTGAGGTGCTTGATGTGTTGGTGGACAGGTCCTTGGTCAAGATAGATGTAGACGGATTCCTAGAGATGCATGACCACCTACGTGACATGGGACGAATGATGGATGAGAAGGAGGAGGTGCATAAGGGTACTCGAATTTGGAAAAAAAACATGATTCCTTTAGCAAATGGACAAGCAAACAAGGTATTCTATATGTAAGCAATTTGAAATAGGTTGTTTCTAGCGAGATTGAGTTGCAAACATGTAATTCAAAGGGTTAATTTCTAAGATGTTCAAACATATGCTAGATGTTTATGTAATATGCACTAATGTGGTTTATATTTGTCATTGTTTGTTAAGGATAACATTTGATTTGTATCAGTACTTTGTTTAGAAAGATATGGTTTTGACATTTTCAGTAAATTCCAAAAACATATCTATGAGAAAATTGAAGGCATTTTAATAAATGAAGAAATTTCGCCAAGCCCTTTCAACATCCACACAAGCATTGTACAAATGCAATCCAGCTCCCTACGTCTATTGATTTGTAGGTCATTGACAACATTACCAAAGGGATTGGGGAATTTGACTTCTCTAACAACATTGGATTTGGACCGTTGTTCGAGCTTGACAACATTACCGGAGGGATTGGAGAACTTGATTTCTTTGACAACCCTCAATTTGTCCCATTGTTGGAGCCTGACAACATTACCAGATGGATTGGGGAACTTGACTTCTTTGACAACCCTTGATTTGGAAAGATGTTCGAGCCTGACAACATTATCTGAGGGATTGGGGAACTTGATTTCTTTGACTACCTTGTATTTGTTCCATTGCTCGAGTTTGACAACACTACCAGAGGGATTGGGGAACTTGACTTCTTTGACAACCCTCGTTGTGAAAGGATGTTCGAGCCTGACAACATTACCGGAGGGATTGGGGAACTTGACTTCTTTAACAACCATCGATTTGGAAGGATGTTCGAGCCTGACAACATTACCGGAGGGATTGAGGACCTTGACTTCTTTGACAACCCTTGATTTGAAAGGATGTTGGAGCCTGACAACATTACCAGATGGATTGGGGAACTTGACTTCTTTGACAACCCTCGATTTGGAAAGATGTTCAAGGCTGACAACATTACCGGATGGATTGGGGAACTTAACTTCTTTGACAACCCTTGATTTGGAAAGATGTTCGAGCTTGACAACATTACCGGATGGATTGGGGAACTTGACTTCTTTGACAACCCTCGATTTGGAAAGATGTTCGAGCCTGACAACATTACCGGATGGATTGGGGAACTTGATTTCTTTGACAACCCTCGATTTGGAAAGATGTTCGAGCCTGACAACATTACCGGATGGATTGGGGAACTTGACTTCTTTGACAACCCTTGATTTGGAAAGATGTTCGAGCCTGACAACATTACCGGATGGATTGGGGAACTTGATTTCTTTGACAACTCTCGATTTGGAAAGATGTTTGAGCCTGACAACATTACCGGACGAATTGGGAAACTTGATTTCTTTGACTGCCCTGTATTTCTTCCATTGCTCGAGTTTGACAACACTACCAGAGGGATTGGGAAACTTGACTTCTTTGACAGCACTCGTTGCGAAAGGATGTTCGAGCCTGACAACATTACCGGAGGGATTGGGGAACTTGATTTCTTTAACAACCATCGATTTGGAAGGATGTTCGAGCCTGACAACATTACCGAAGGGATTGAGGACCTTGACTTCTTTGACAACCCTCGATTTGAAAGGATGTTGGAGCCTGACAAAATTACCGGATGGATTGGGGAACTTGACTTCTTTGAGAACCCTCTATTTGGAAAGATGTTCGAGGCTGACAACATTACCGGATGGATTGGGGAACTTGACTTCTTTGACAACCCTCCTTTTGGAAAGATGTTCGAGCATGACAACATTACCGGATGGATTGGAGAACTTGACTTCTTTGACAACCCTCGATTTGGAAAGATGTTCGAGGTTGACAAAATTACCCGATGGATTGGGGAACTTGACTTCTTTGACTACCTTCGATTTGGAAAGATGTTCGAGCCTGACAACATTACCGGATGGATTGGGGTACTTGACTTCTTTGACAACCTTCTATTTGGAAGGATGTTCGAGCCTGACAAAATTACCAGACGGATTGGGGAACTTGATTTCTTTGACAACCCTCGATTTGGAAAGATGTTCGAGCCTGACAACATTACCGGACGGATTGGGGAACTTGACTTCTTTAACAACCATCGATTTGGAAGGATGTTCGAGCCTGACAACATTACCGGACGAATTGGGGAACTTGACTTCTTTAACAACCATCAATTTGGAAGGATGTTCGAGCCTGACAACATTACCGGAGGGATTGAGGACCTTGACTTCTTTGACAACCCTCGATTTGACAGGATGTTGGAGCCTGACAACATTACCGGATGGATTGGGGAACTTGACTTCTTTGACAACCCTCTATTTGGAAAGATGTTCCAGCCTGACAACATTACCGGATGGATTGGAGAAGTTGACTTCTTTGACAAGGCTCGATTTGGAAAGATGTTCGAGCCTGACAACATTACCGGAGGCATTTGGGAACTTGACTTCTTTAAGAACCCTGTATTTGTTCCATTGCTCGAGTTTGACAACACTACCGAAGGGATTGGGGAACTTGACTTCTTTGATAGCCCTCGCTGTGAGAGGATGTTCGAGGCTGACAACATTACCGGACGGATTGGAGAACTTGACTTCTTTGACATTCCTGTATTTGGAAAGATGTTCGAGCTTGACAACATTACCGGATGGATTGGGGAACTTGACTTCTTTGACAACCCTCGATTTGGAAGGATGTTCGAGCCTGAGAACATTACCGGAGGGATTGGGGAACTTGACTTCTTTGACAACCCTCGTTTTGAAAGGATGTTCGAGCCTGACAACATTACCGGAGGGATTGGAGAACTTGACTTCTTTGACAATCCTCGATTTGGAAGGATGTCCGAGGCTGACAACATTACGGGAGGGATTGGGGAACTTGATTCATTTGACAACCTTCAATTTGAAAGGATGTTCGAGCCTGACAACATTACCGGAGGGATTGGGGAACTTGACTTCTTTGACAACCCTCGTTTTGAAAGGATGTTCGAGCCTGACAACATTACCGGAGGGATTGGAGAATTTGACTTCTTTGACAATCCTCGATTTGGAAGGATGTCGGAGGCTGACAACATTACGAGAGGGATTGGGAAACTTGATTCATTTGACAACCTTCAATTTGAAAGGATGTTCGAGCCTGACAACATTACCAAAGGGATTGGGGAACTAGACTTCTTTGAGAACCCTCGATTTGGAAGGATGTTCGAGCCTGACAACATTAGCGGAGGGATTGGGGAACTTGACTTCTTTAACGACCCTCGATTTGGAAGGATGTTCGAGCCTGACAACATTACCGGAGGGATAAGGGAACTTGACTTCTTTGACAATCCTCGATTTGGAAGGATGTCGGAGGCTGACAACATTACGGGAGGGATTGGGGAACTTGACTTCTTTGACAACCCTCGATTAGGAAGGATGTTCGAGCCTGACAACATTACCTCAGGGATTGGGGAACTTGACTTCTTTGACAACCCTCGATTTCAAAGGATGTTCGAGCTTGACAACATTACCGGAGGGATTGGGGAACTTGACTTCTTTGACAATCCTCGATTTGGAAGGATGTCGGAGGCTGACAACATTACGGGAGGGATTGGGGAACTTGACTAATTTGACAACCCTCGATTTGAAAGGATGTTCAAGCCTGATAACATTACCGGAGGGATTGGGGAATCTGACTTCTTTGACAACCCTTGATTTGGAAAGATGTTGGAGCCTGACAACATTACCGGATAGATTGGGGAACTTGACTTCTTTGACAACCCTCGATTTGGAGGAATGTTGGAGATTCACAATATTACCGGAGGGATTGGGGACCTTGACTTCTTTGGCAACCCTCGATTTGGAAGGACGTTCGAGCCTTACAACATTAGCGGAGGGATTGGGGAACTTGACTTCTTTGAAAACCCTCGATTTGGAAGAATGGTCGAGCCTGACAACATTAGCGGAGGGATTGGGGAACTTGACTTCTTTGACTACCCTCCGTTTGTCCCATTGTTCGAGCTTGATAACATTACCAGAGGGATTGGGGAACTTGACTTCTTTGACTACCCTCTGTTTGTCCCATTGTTGGAGCTTGATAACATTACTAGAGGGATTGGGGACCTTGACTTCTTTGACAACCTTGGATTTGGACCATTGTTCGAGCTTGACAACATTACCGGAGAGATTGGGGTACTTGACTTCTTTGACATTTCTCGATTTGAAAGAGTGTTTGAGCCTGGCAACATTATCGGAGGGATTGGGGAACTTGACTTCTTTGACAACCATAAGTTTGTACCATTGTTCGAGCTTGACAACATTACCGGAGGAATTGGAGAAGTTGATTTCTTTGACAACCCTCCGTTAGTCCCATTGTTCAATCCTGACAACATTACCAGAGGGATTGGGGACCTTGACTTCTCTGACAACCTTGGATTTGGACCATTGTTCAAGCTTGACAACATTACCAAAGGGATTGGGGAGCTTGACTTCTTTGACAACCCTGGATTTGGATCATTGTTCAAGCTTGACAATATTACCAGAGGGATTGGGGAACTTCTTTGACAACCCTGGACTTGGACCATTGTTCGAGCTTGACAACATTACCGGAGAGATTGGGGAACTTGACTTCTTTGACATTCCTCGATTTGAAAGAGTGTTTGAGCCTAACAAGATTATCGAAGGGATTGGAGATCTTGACTTCTTTGACAACCATAAGTTTGTCCCATTGTTCGAGCTTGACAACATTACTGGAGGGATTGGAGAACTTGACTTCTTCGACATTCTTTGATTTGTCACACTGTAAGAGCATGACGACATTATTGGAGGGATTGGAGAACGTGACTTCTTTACCAACCCTCGATTTCAAAGAGTGTTCAAGCATGACAACATTACCACATAGATAGGGGAACTTGACTTCTTTGACAACCCTCCATTTGTCCCATTGGTCGAGCATGACAACATTACCGGAGGAATGAGAACTTGACTTATTTGACAACCCTTCGTTTGTCCCATTGTTCGAGGCTGACAACATTACCGGAGGATTTGGGAACTTGACTTCTTTGACTACCCTCCGTTTGTTCCAATGTTGGAGCTTGACAACATTACCGGAGGGATTGGGGAACTTGATTCCTTTGACTACCCTCCATTTGTCCCATTGTTCGAGCCTAACAACATTACCGGAGGGATTGGAGAACTTGACTTCTTTGACAACCCTCGATTTGGAAGAGTGTTCGTGCCTAAGAACATTTTCAGAGGGAGTGGGGAACTTGACTTTTTTTACAACCCTACGTTTGTCCCATTGTTCGAGCTTGACAATATTACCAGAGGGATTGGGGAACTTGACTTCTTTGACAACCCTCGATTTGAAAAAGTGTTCTAGCCTGACAACATTACTGGAGGTATTGGGGAACTTGACTTCTTTGATATTCCTCAATTTGTCACATTGTTCGAGCTTGATAACATTACAGGAATGGTTGGGGAACTTGACTTCTTCGACAACCCTTGATTTGGAAGAGTGTTCGAGCCCGATAACATTACCGGAGGGATTGGTGAACTTGAACTCTTTGACAACCCTTGATTTGTCCCAATGTTCAAGCTTGGCAACATTACCGGAAGGATTGGGGAACTTGACTTCATTGACAACCCTTGATTTGTCTTATTGTTTGAACACAATACAAAACATACTTTCCTTAGAAACACATTTTTAAATTTATTCAAAAGTTGTGGTCTCAATTGTCATCCTGTAGATACAATATAGGGTCCGACACCACTATTGGATCCTAGAAGATATGCAAGAAAATTATATAGTGGAATGATACGAATCCATGGATCACAACTCAATATAGAATTCTCTACTCATTATTAGAGGATACATTACATGCATGAAAATGCATATGCATGTTCAGTAATCCACATTTGCATAGATTCATAGCCATGCCGTTTTTGTTGAACTATAGTTTGTATTTGGTACCAATCAATATCATGACATGAACCCAAAGAGTATAGGATTAGTCTGCGCATTTCTCATAAAGGTCTCCAACAACGACTACAAACATTGGGTTTGTTATTGCAACATACACTTTGGGGATCAAATGCATTGTAAGCAACGTTAATTTTGCATAAGACAATATCATGTGAGAGAACAAGACAATTTTGCAATGGATGACCTCGGGAAGTGTTGCCACTTTTGTCCATTTCCTTGTCCAACATTCTCTAGTAATGGTCATTTTTCCTTCTTTTCCCCACACTTAGGAGTCCAACATTCTATTGTGAATTTTCTTTAATTAAACCCTTCAGATAAGTCAACACAACTTAATACTTGTCCCATCCAGACTGGAAGGTAATGTTTGTCACTTGGGAGGCACAAAACAAAAGTTACTGAGTATAATATCTATGTATAGATTGAATAAGCCCTTTGGTCTTTCTTTAGCTAGACCACAATAAGGATAAGGCTTGGGTTCATCCTCAACCACATTCAAAGGTTTTTGATCGCCCAATTATTGCATGCTCCTTCCAATTAGAGAGCGATCAAAATCCAGCTTGTAATTTTTCACAAGTGACTGATGAAGGGCCAATGACCTCTTGGGGAATGCGTCATAATCAACCATCCCTTGAGCATACATCTCATTCCAAACCATACCAAATTTTTGGTACTCAATATATTTGGTGATTCCATTGATGATGTAATTTTCTCCCTCGATTTTTTTGCAAGCCCTTTTCGACTACTTCTCTACATATATTTGAGCCGATTAATTTTTACATTTCCCCACAATAGTTCCATTGGATGGGATGAGGATCACCTACTAGAAGAAGATGCTTGTTGTTGTCATATGTTCTCCACATTCCAAGGGCTCTACCAAGAAGAAGCCACAAGGAAAATGTTGATCATTCCAATCATAAAGCAATAGGCACTAGTGAGTGCAATAGGTTTATTGACTACTACCCAATACAAAAGTAAAAATGTTGCATGAAACTTTGAAAATACAAACATTGAACTCAAATGGTGGTCATCATCTCTCCTTACAATACCATATCAAACTAACTCGACGACAATCTTCCATATATGTCCTCCAACTAAGCTTTGAAGATGAGTAATCATTTTTCAGTTGCAACTTCTAACTCACATAGTATGTATCAACATTCTTGGGTAATCCATCAAGATCATCAATACTCACTTCAAGCTCCTTAATTTGAGACCAAAAACACCACTATGTTTGAGAGAATGGGACCTCTGTTTAGCCTAGCATGGGTTAATTTCCAACATATTGTTGTCATTTGATGGTTATTATGGTCTTAGAAAACAAATGTAACCCCTACATTTGTGTCTTCAAGGATATCTTCATCATATAGTTCTACGAGAAGACATACATGAATTAAAGTTTTCCATGCACATTGTAATCCTCATTCAAAGGGATACAACATTGCCTCTCCATAAAGGGCAAGTTGGAAAAGACATTGTGGGCATTGTCTTCATGAGCATATTCTTCATAACCGAAGTTGACGTTGTTATTGTGATTGTCGTTAATGTCCCCATCTTTTGTAGTTAGTGATACATACTTATTAAGTGTTATTGGTTGTTGGCCGATATATTCATAGGATCTTTGTCATCTTCAATTATCATCAAAGAATCATGCAAGTGCAATGTTGTAAATTTGAGATATCAATGAGACGAACTTTGTATGCATTCCACAACACTCAGAATCCAACTGAATCACTAAGGGTGACTTGTCAAAATGTCATCTCACAAAATGCTTGGAAGTTCTTGGAATTTGAACATAACACAATCAAATTAACCATGATGAAGAAGCTATGTGAGGCCTGAAATTCCTTCCAAGTTCCTTTTAGAGAGTTGTCATTGTTTACACTCATTCCACCATATTTTGCTTTGGAATTACTTCCATAAAAATATCACTTTCATACCTACCTCCAAATTAAGGAAACACACTATAGGTTTCTCATCATCTTCTAGAGTTATTGGCCAATTCCACGGTATAGAGGAAAGGGCTCCCATTCACGTCGGTGTACAAACTAAACCCCGATGTTATTTTTATTTTATTTTATTTATTGGCCAACTGCCAATATTGTCTAGTATTGTATTAGAAATCAACACATATGACATAGTGTCAGCCATAAACCCCCACCCTTAAGCGTCTGTAGTCCGAGTGGAAGTCTATGGCTCACATGTTTTGATCATCCCTTAGCCTCGAAAACTCCACACTCATGCTCTAATGAATTTGAATGTATGGTGACGATTCCCACTCCGAGCAAATAATAATCCCACAAGATTGGCCGAATGGGTGTTCTACTCTAGTGCCTTCCAAGCAATGACCTTCTAATATGTAGAATGTAGAACGTTCATGTAGAACACCACCTAGAGTGTAATGCAGAGTTTGAATGCAGAATATAATGGAGACTGTAATGCAGAACACATGGAGACTGTAATGCAGAACATCAGTACAGAGCCTAATGCAGAACACTAGTGAAGAGCCTAATACAGAACATAATGCAGAGTGAAATGCAGAACACTAGTACAAAGCCTAATGCAGAGGAGTAATGCAAAGTTTAATGCAGAACATAATACAGAGTGTAGTGCAGAACACTAGTTTAGGGCCTAAATCAGAGGATTAATGCGTAATAGGATGTATAGTTTGATGCAGAACACTAGTTTAGAGTCTAACACATGGAATTAATGCAGAATAGAATGTAGAGTTTGATGAAAAACACTGATCTAGGGCCTAATACTAGAGATTAATGCAAAATAAAATACAAAGACCAATGCATAGACTAAGGCTGAAACTAATGGAAAAAAAGATGAAGTAATAACTTATACATCTACTAACTCATGATATCAAAGTTAACATAACTTAGGCAATAACATAACTCTTCAATAGGGTTCAAAAACATTTTTGTTGAATACTCATAAGGTTCACAAACCCCTTTATCCTACATTCATCTTCCTATCCTTCTACAAACTCCTTGCTCTCACTACATAGAAAGGAGGGAGAGAGTAAGCAATCCCAAGCAACAAGTAAAGTGATCCTAGTGAGAGAGGTCCTAGTGGAAGAGGTCCTAATGTGTGTGTGCTCCTAATGCATGAGAAAAGAGGTCCTAGTGTGAGAGAGGAGAAAAATGAGAGAGAGGAGAATGAGCCTCCGTGCTCTCCTCCATAGGACTACCCCCTCCAACCACAAGGCATTTTTCACCGTAGATCAAGTCATACCTATATCTAATGATTGGCATCCACGGCCGTCACCACCCTAACCCTTGATCAAAAGTCTTAGATCCAACGGTCTTCGTTCGCCAACCGTTAGATCCAATGGCCTTCATCCGTTTGGCATCCACTTCCATTCGTCTTCGTCCATTCATCTCCGTTCGTCGTCATTCACCATCCGACAATGTCCTACGCTGTTCTTCATTCGGTTGACGATGTTCTGCAGTCATTCGACGATGTTCTGCAATCGTTCGACCATGTCCTTCGCTGTCCTTCATTCATTTAACGTTGTTCTGCATTTGTTTGACGTTGTTCTGCAGTCGTTTGACCATGTTCTTCGATGTTCTAAGCAATCATTTCTCCATGTTTCTCCACACTAACATTTGACCTAAGTCTAATTTCTAAACCAATAACTTCCCTCCTACTTAGAACGCGAACCTTAACCTAACCGCGGGCGGTTTGGTTAATCAACGCGAGTAAATAAAATGCTTCTAAAAGATAATATAATGGAGAAGGTTCTACGCACACGCACGTAGTAACTTCTTCTCGGTATCCACCTACAGATTATTTCTGCTTTACCACTAGCTCAACTTTGGGATAGCACCGGTCAATGTAACCACCCGGATTCGAACCCGAGTTGGTCCAGACCTAATACCAGTCTCTTAGACCACTCGCATTCACAGGCGGATGTCTCAAAATCTAACAGCAACCTATATATTGATAATTCCAACTAACTAACTTCCTTGTTTTTGTAGGTAGTGAGCCTAAACTCAACAGTGAGCGGTTTGAATGGCTCACACTAACCAACTCACCCGTTCCTCTAACTCCAATCCCAAAACACAACTCCCATTCATCGCTTTAAACTAAATCTTAAATCAAAACACAAAAGCTTCACTCTTTTTATGATTTTGAGTAATTGAAGAATTGTTAAAGTCAAGTTTTACGAAACTTAAAGGTTAACACCACATGTGAGCATCATATTTGGCTCACACGTAGGTAATATTCCTCCCCAATAATTTCATTTTCGACACATTGACTTATCATCTTTTTTCATTTTGGAATGGTATGGGAATGTCACTAGCTTCTATAACATTTACCAAAATTAGAAATGGATCTCAACTAATTATCTTGGTGACAATCCCCCGAGAAACGTAGAGACTCCCTCAAAGGTCAATGGCATGCGAATCCCTTGAGTAACCGTCCACCTTCTAGAACTCCCATTCGTCATAAACAATTGTATGGGCTCTGTTTCCATGATTCTCTTTGTATTGCTTCCAACACCTGAACACAAAAATTAAAACATGAAAATTTGTAGAAATGGGAAAACTTTATTATAGACAAAGTGTATAGAGGTAGTGAGAGACTCCATTACAAGATGCATTTCATCATTAGTATATGTATTGGCAAGTAACCAATATCCTTACAATTAAATCAAGATATATATTTTTCGAATATGTATAGAAATTCAAGTATCATGTTCCCAAATATGGACCACAATTTTAAAACTAACAAAAAAAAGTATAAAAAAAAGTATATAGAAGTAATGAGCAACTTTGTTACAACATGGGTATTACATCATCAATAAATGTATATGCTTGTAGTTGATACCCTTGCAATTAAATCAAGCTTTTAAAATCATGAAAAGATAACTTCCTTTGTAGGGAAAACGATTAAAAAGTATGCAAAGACATGATAAATATGTAGATGCAACATCAAAATCCAGGTGTCGGCTAGTAGCCGATATCCAAGTAGACTTCAGATCGGGCTAGAAACTCAAATCTAACGAAACCAAAGTGTATTTGTTATATTCATTCTTGAAATGTTTGCACCAAGACTAATAATTATTTGTTGAAAGAGTGACATAATTTTTTAAAGTTTTAAAATATTTTGTAACAACAATAGTATCGCCTTTCAGTGTGCACTACTGTTGAAGTTGCCTCCTAGGTCAAGAAAGTCTCTCAACCTCAGACGGTATAACCCACTGCTTGACCGGTTGCACAGAAATCACGCCTTAGATATGTAGAGTAGAAAACCTTAGCTTGATAATTGATGTGGGGCAAAGCCCCTAATTCTAAGGGTGAGGAAAGATATCCTCTTCCAGGTAAACTTTATACTCTCCCAAGTTGCTCACTATTTCCTCAATTTATCACACTCCATTCTTGGATGGTCTCCAATACTTGATTATGCAAACCATGCCCTTGAGCTTCCATGATAATTGATGGTTTTACAAGGGGTAAGGTTTCCTCTTAGTTAAATAGGTTTTCAAGTTTCTTTGAATACCCCTAAAATCTTAGCTATAAGGTTATGTGTTTCTAGGATGAACTAGGTATGTATTTCCAACTATAATGTGAAGGTTAAGATATTCCTCACCTACCCTATTACTTACATGGTCTAAGTCCTAGATCCTCTTATCTCTCAATCACTTGGTCAAAGATTGTTTGTGCATTTTCCTCGGTTATTACTTATAACCTCAAGTTTGCATATTTGTCTATGGAATCTAATTTCGCTTGATTGTGATGAATTCCAACGATGATGCGAAATCTTAGGGTTATCTTTGAGTGTGAGGTGATAGGTGGTTTGACCTTCTTGACGGCCTTGCATGAATCACCTCCAACCTTTGCTTCTCACTTCAAATGATGGTCTCCACTCCTCGGGGGTTGTGTCAGTCTGAACAAGGTCAGACATAGATGAATTTGGAGTGGTGTAAGAAGTAGAAGGCCAAAAACCAAGTTGTAGGGTGGGAGGCGTGGGGGGGGGAAAGGAGCATCCAATTCCTCAGCGACATCTTTCCAGTAGGTGACATAATCCTCCATTTTTTGACGGTAGGTATCATTCTCAAGACAGCCGCTCTCCCAAATTTCGATATATTTTCTGATACCAGCACGAATCCCATCCTTCTTCTGATTTGCATCACGTGCATCGTCATCAGTTACTTCTTTGTCACCGTAACGGCCAGGAATTCCTTCCACATGCGAACGGAGCTGTTTCGTGGCAACCAATCCGGATCAAGTGCAGATTTTTTATACTGGAATACAGACCAGTTATCGTTATCGAGGAAGAAGCGAAAAATGTGCATTTCTTTAAGACCGACGAGCTCCTCGGCGTATCCCTTAATGAAGGATTTGAAATCCGCAACCTCTTGAATCAACTCAGGTATGAAGGAAATGAACTGTGATTCCATGAACGTTTTCATGAGGTCGGAGAGGACAAAGGTGTTGGTTGTTTTGAGTTGTCGGCCCCTTAGTTGAATTTATACAAGTGCATGTGATTCCCCCTTTTCATCCAAACTTGTAATTTCTCAATTAATTTGCTCTACTGCAACTTGAGTTGATTTCCTAATAAAAACTTAACTCGAACACCCTTGAGTCCTTGGTGAATTAGAACGCATGCTCCCCTTTACTTGAAGACTTCAGCCAATGAGTGTGAATGTCTGCCACCTTTGTTGAAACTAACTTTATACACCACAAGTGCCAATAAAGTTAGTGCACCATGGGTGCCAATCAATTGTTAATGCACCACATGTTCCAATAAGATTAGTGCACCGTGGGTGCCTATATAATGTTACTGCACCATGGGTGCCAATAAGATCAATTCATCGTGGGTGCCTATATGATGTTAATGCACCACGGGTGCCAATTTAAAGTTCGTGCACCGCAAGTGCCTATATAATGTTAGAGAGCAAGGACACTAATGTTGGAGTAATTGTGGCGAATGAAGTGTATTAGGGCCCTCAACTTGGCCTTCTTGTACATCGTTTAACATCTAGGCATTTTTGATATTTTCAAAATGTTTTATGTAGCTAAAAATAAAAAATAAATCTAAATAAATCATGAATTTAAAGTCCTAATTATATATCTTTGAATTTAACTTTACTTGAAATGTACTTCCTAACTACATTCCCCTTGGTATCAAAATTGTTGGATTTCCATCTAAGGCTCATTCATCCACATATTCCTCTAATCACATCCTTATATAAATAAAGGCTCATGTTCCCAAGCTTTTTGTGTTCCTGAGCCTCCACTCATTCCCTATAGCCCCTTGCCACAAATTGATTTTATAAGGTAGTCATTATGGTTAATGCACAACCATTGAATAGTATAAATGTAGCATAGGCAAGTCACATTACATTACTCAACGTGCCTATTGTCTTTTCAGTGGACCCTTGGAATATAATAGTGGGTGTTGAGTAATGCTATGCACACGGATAGCGTGTGCCATTTCTTCTTTTTTATTTCTTCGACGCTTAGTTTAGAGTTAATTCTTAACCTCTAAATGTGCAAGAAAGGCCCAAAGAAAGCTTCAAGTCATATAACTCAAATTTAATGGCACAGAATGATACTTTTAGCCAATCCCTAAAATTGGTGCCCCTTTTGAATTGTCCAATATTATTATCTACTGGAGGTTTATGATCCAAAATGATAAAATGTAAGTAAGAAATGACGTAGAAATTCTTGGGATTGAAAAAAGTCAACAAACTATGACTGTCCACAGTGTTCAAGATTGAAGTCTTCAATGCCTTTCGAACGCGATTTGGCCCTTCAAAATATACCTCTCTCAAAACAACCCTTCATAACGCAACCCCAAATTGAAAATGAAGACATCACTTGAAGTCCTCAATATAATCCGCTTGCCACAAGAACCAACAAGCGTAGGGCATTGTCACTACAAGAAGTGGAGTTAGATGGTTGATTCTTAATTCTTCACATTGTACTAGAAACATGTACCATATAATTCATGCACAAATTTAATATGAGTTTTGTATTTTATTTCTATATTCTTGGATTTAAACCAACCCTTCAGTTGAAGGGCTGAAATTTGAGAGCCCTTCAACTCTTCGCGGGGTTGTCGTCGATGAGGAGAGTGTTCTCCGGCGTTGGCCAACAACCATGGGGCACCCCCTCCAACATAGGAACACCGACCCAGAGGTTCTTCCTGAGGATCTTTAGGAATTGTGGCCCACCGCCTTCTGTGACCTTCGGTACAATCTTGCCACTATAGTCATGGAGCTCATTGCAGTGTTTTTGACCGAGAAGCAAGCAAGACATTGCGAGTTCTCGGAAAAGAAAACCGGCGATGGCCTCCGTATTGCCCATGAGCATAGAGCTCTAGACGATCACATGAGCCAAGCCAAGGACTTCACGGAGGAAGAGCCTCAAGCCGGGTCGGGCCCAAACGGTCTTGTTGTTAATGAAGGTATCGAATCGTCCACCGTAATTCATGTCTTGTGGACTACGGAAGGTGTGAACCCCTAGAGTGGTCCACCACTCTGCGGGGTCACTTTTAGTTAGGATTTTAGCATTAGAAGGTACAATTGATAGTAAATTAAGGAAGAATTAGTCCATTTAGCCTTTAGTTCAAAAAAGGGAAGGAAAATTACCGAGGATTTCGGGCCTTCACCGTGAAGGTAAAAAAATCTACTTTAGGTAGAATTAGTAAAAAAGAAACCTAAGTAGTAGTAGAAATTAGGTGAGTTAGAAAAAAAATGTTAGCTAGGAAAAAATCCTAGCTTAGCGGAAAAAAATGTTAGCTAGTAAAAGCAACTAGCTAAGAAGATTAAATTAATAGAGACGAGCTAGGCAAGGGTTAGTTTATTTATTTAGTATAGGCCACGCAAGACAAGTGGAGGCGCTCGGCATAAGAAAAAAACTTGGTGTGAAGACATTGAAGAAAAAAATAGTAAGGGGCCACTTGTCCCTTTGCCCCTTTGCCATCTAGGTGGCAAAAAAGTAGAAAGACTTTGAAAAATTCTTGTAGAGCCACCTCGGAAAAAAAAGGTGGCAACACTCAACCGAGAAAACCCCCGAGCCGAATGAGGCCATCAATCTTGAACATTGACTGTCCATATATTAATGAGGTTTTGCCTATTTTTTGCAAAGTACAGAGTTTATCAAGTGAATGATTTCATATTACGTCAAAGAAAGATGTAATTTTAAGGCATGATTTATCATGACATTCAAACCCAAATCTCAAGGAAGAGGTTGGCGGTTCGAATCCCGACTGTGAAATCTCTTCTCAACCTGACAGAAAACTTGGCAGGTGGTCAACTGTCTCTTGTGCTTTGGTGTTGGCTTGTCAGCCTTCTGTCTCAAAAAAAATCTAGGGAAAACAAAGCCAAAAAAATCAATTGGGAGCATTTTGGAATAACCTAGTAGTATGAAGGATGGGAAATGTTGTTAAATTAGTCAATTTTAGGTCAATGTGGCAACACTAGCTGCGGTTTGATATTTACTAAGATATTTAAAGAAAATGTACTGGAAAAAGTGACACTCAATGGCTGAGAATGACACTCCCATATTAGAAAATAAGTTTGGACATCTAGGGGTTGATCCTTGAAGCTAGAGAATATCGAAGTAGTCTACTCACCTCCAAACCCGGATTAGATGGATCTTGTATTTACTAATATCCCAAAACTGCAGACTGTGGTTCGAATCCCGGCTGTGAAATCTCCTCTCTACCTGACGGAAAAACTTGCCAGGTGGTCAAATGCCTCATGTGCTTTGGCCCAACGCACAGGAGGCATTTGGTATGCATGCTTTTTGATTTAATTGGGCTTAATTAGAATTAATTAGGATTAATTAAACTTCATTACATTCAATCACACTTAATTAGTTTAGATGCATATGAAAACTTTGTGAAAGTCCAAGGTATTAACTAAAATATTATAAAATACTAATCTTTAATCATATTTAACATATTAAAATTAAATCACTAATTTTAGTTCCATTTTAGAATGACAAAGAGCCTTTCAATGATAAGTCACAAAAATTATAACCTCAGTGATAATGAGGATTTTGTAATATTTTTGACTTCCAAGTTAATTACATGCTTTATTGACGGTTTCACTTCGAAAATGAAATCCCAATCAATTGCTTATTTACTCAATGGAAGTGAACATATATATATTGGATTTTGGACCTTGAAGGCGAAGTGCACTCAATATGGGATTTGTGGATAAGTGGCCTTCAAGAATGCAAGAGCAATGATTTTTTCGAAGTCGGGCGGGCAGGCAGCAGTTTTTGGTCGGGTCCAGAAAATCTGGATTTTCTGGACGGGCAGCTGCCCCTGCCCGACCCTAACACCCCGAAAAGTTTGTGGGGGGAACTTTACGTCCTCCGTCCACTATTTCCCTTCACCAATTGGGGTCCATGGAGCCTACGCTACGATCTTTGAAAATCGATTGGTTCAAGGGCTCTAAGATCATGTCGAGGCATTTAAAATTATAATTTTCACCTTTTCATATTGAATCATAATAAGTTCTGGCACAAACGTCTTCTGCTATCTGACTCCTTTTATTCCATCTGACACCAACATTCTTGATGATATTTCAGTTCTAGAAGAACAAATTCCTTGTTGTGGTGGTGATTTTATTGCACATTTGAACATATCATATACGTTTGAATTGCATTGTGGCTTTATAGTGACGCTGCTGGTCGGGAGGCGAGGAGGTTGCTTCTTCATTCATCATCTCCTTCTTGCTCTTCTTCACGTGTCCAACATCACGATCATGCTTCCAAGTGGCTTGGCTTTTGGGTGAAGTCCATGAGCTAAGTTTGAAGACAGCGGGAGGCAAGGTAAGCTCTACCTACAATGGTGGATTCGAGGAAACCATTTTTGATATATCGGCATTCTTGATGATATTTTAGTTCCAAAAGCAAGAATTGCTTGCATGGTGGTGATAACCATTCTAGGCTCCATAGCCAACATAATTTGGGGGATCTATATGACCATTTAATGAACATTTTGATGACAAATAAGATATTTATATGAACTCCAAAAATTATGAGGACAATGGCTTCGGCCTTGATGTGGATTTGCTAACCCTCTTGTACTAATTATATGTTTCACATCTTGGGAGAAGTGGCCTATTAAGATAAATTAACCATCTAAGACCCATCTACCTTTTAACCATACACCACTCAAATATAGGTGTCCTTTGAAGATGAGTGATTGAATTAGGCCCCACCATGGATGTGGAATGTCTTTACAAAGAAAGGACTTTGTAAAAGAAGAAGAGACACGTCAACTCATATCTAAGGTTATAGAGGATAATTTGTTAGTCATTCTAGGTTCAATAGTTGACTTGATTGGGGGACCTATATCACCATTTAATTAGCACAAGAATCTTCACTTTGATATTGACAAAGATATTCATATGAGCTCCAAAAATTATAAGAAAATGGCTACAGACACAATTTGGATGTGTGAGTGATCTCACACAAATTGTGTGTTTCATATTACGAGAAGTGGATGCAGAGAGAGAAATGTCCAATTAAGGCCCACTTACCTTGATTGATATGCACCCCGAGAAACTCAAGATAAACTTGGTTCTGGATCAATCATATATAAGATAGAGGCAGCTAATTCCGTTACCCCATCCTAAACCAACACATATACCCGCCTCTTAATCACCAACATCTACCTACCTTGAACTGTCCCTCATGCTAATTCTATGGTTGGGCACGCGAAGTGACGGTTTTGGCAACAAGCTGGCACGTTGCTAATCTCGGATTCTAAAAATGGATATGGTGCTGATACTATTCATTCTACCACTAGGCTTGGCTCATGATTAGATTTGGGTTGGTTTAAGGCCTTGCATGGTGGGGTTTAATGAGAGCATCAAGCTCGGTTCCCGGTATAAGGTAGGCCTGGTATGTATTTGGTAAAGGTTGAGATTACATAATAAATGAGTTGGTCCTCGGGTTCCTTACTCACTTTACTTGCCCGGCCTAGCTAGTGGAATTAGGAAGCTACTAGTTTTGACTTTGATAATTCATAAAATATTATACTTCTACTAAAATAATTTCTTTCTTCTTTGAGGCTATTTTGGGTCGAAATGCTAATATGATCCACTATTTTTTTTACCGTGACATGGCCACGGGTACCCACAATGGCTTAAAGTGTTGGTTTAAGCACCCTCTACCTTAGCTATCTCAATTCCAAGTTGCAGGTCCATTTGCCGTTTCCACAAGCTATTGTAAATAATACCAGTCTTGACGAGTACTGGGTTAGGACGTATTCGCATACATGGCCATACATTCAGGACTCTATAAATGTTACAGGTCGGGAGTAGCAAAAAAATAACATGTATAGAATTATAACAAGTAACACTTATAGAATTCATACCAATGATTAATAACATTTATAGAAATAACACTTAAAATTTCCAAAAATGAAGAACATAACGTTTTATAAAAAAATGAAAGTACAAATGATAATACATAATTCAACTAAACTAATTGAAAGAAATAATCTATATAGTAGTAACTTGACGAGATTCTTCCAACTAAACTAACCGAAAGAAAGAGTCTATAGTAGTATGACGAGAAGCTTCCAAATGATCTTGATGTGTGATAGGGCATCATTTGGTCTTTGTTCAAAGTATTTCTTCAAGGTCTCTAAAGTACGTTCAACAACACTCAATCCTACAACTTCTTCTACCACATCAACCATAACCTCATCAACATCAATTTCTTGATGTTCTAAGGAATACATATCCAAAAACTCCTCATCGGTAGTTTCATAGGGGTTGTTTAATTCAAACTCCATCTCATAATTGAAGTATTCATGAGCATTCATCACGTCACCCACCTCACTATCAGATGACAACAACGTCAGTTGATGAAGTAGAGTAGCAACTTCATCAACCTCTACCAAGCACCTAGCTTCCTCTATCTCCCTCTCAATAGAGATTGAAAGAACACCTGTGTGCCTCCAACAATTTTGAATTGTCGATGGATTGTTGATGAATTTTCGATGAATCGTCGAGAGAATATTTGACTTGTTCGCAAAGAATATGGGATAAATGTGATTACATGTTTAAAATGTATGCTCTCATATATTATTACCTTGATTTTCTCAAAATTAACACTTATAGAGGTGTAATTAACAAAGAAGGGAGTAGAGCATGTTATAACACTTAACACATAACACTCACTAGTCTTACCAATTGTGTTTTTGTAAGGGAGTAAAATTTTCTTAACATATATGAAATTATAATGCTTATAGGGGTAACACTTATAGAGTCCTGACTGTAGAAACATCAAACAGTGCTAGTACAATTCCGTTGGCATTCGACTAGCTGCATCTTGAAGCTTCCAGAAAGCTAAAAGTATCACTTGAATAGAGGAAGGAGGAGGTACTAACTGATAGAGCAAGATGACCTCGAGAGAGGGCTGGGGAGAGACACTTGAACTTTGACCCTTTTGCAAGCACCGCCATAGAAAAACCTAGTCACAACTCATGTTTTTCTAACATAATTATGGTTCATGCTAGGGTTCTCAAAAGATTATGCAAGTCAGTAACATTTGGATTTTTTAATTAAAAGTTTTCAATTTGAAAGTGAATTTTGATATAAGCATTGTTTATGTGGTCGGTGGTTTGTAGTTTACTTTTAGTGTGCAAGGAAAATGTGTTGTTGCTAATCCAAACTTAAAGTCAACTTAGATAGGAAAAACTGAAGTGAACTAGATAATTGCACATGTCTCAGATGAAGCACCAACAAAGATATCTTCATGTTATATTTTATATATGTATTTTGCATCACTTTAAAATTTCTTTTGAATTTGATAATTTTAGAACATTATGTTAGGTTTTTTGTTTTGTGTCTTGCATATTCAAGAATTTTGAAGTTGTTTGCAAATATGCAAACCATGGGGACTATGTAGATTATCTAGTGTAGAATATCTTGTAACAAATGTATTGTGCATTGAATGAATGTGCTAACATATAAATGTAAATGCATTTGTTTGTGAATGTGTACTAAAATGTGCCAAAGTTTCGGATAACAATTGATATTGATGCAAATGTATCGGTTGTTAATCGAGAAAAAATGGAGACTATCGTCCAATTACCAATATGTTTGTAATTATATTGGCCACTAGTAAAATGTTGCAAAGTATCAACCAATAGTCGATGTTAATATCAAGAATATTGGCCACTAGACGATACAAATTTGAAGAGTATTGGCTAATTGTTGATATGTTTGCAATTGTATCGGCCATTAGTTGATACCACCGGAAAAGTATCAACGAATAACCGACACATAGTGGGTAGATTTCATGTCCAAGGTTCCATTTGATTCCCATAATAAATTAGTTGAAGAGGAGATAATTTGGTGCATTGGATATTATGCACCAAATTTTTATTTTATGCATGAAACTAGGGTTGCTTATGAGATTTTCATGGAGCAATGTAGAAAATTCATCTATTGCACACGAGAATATTCAAGTGCGTACGATATGGAATGCTAACCTTGAAATTGAGAAGTGGGGGTTCAATGGCATGTGAGGAACAATGAACAGGTAGACATATATTGTTCTGTTATTTTAAAGAGTTGCATTCTCACTGGACATGGTCATGTTATGGAAGTAACGGAAGATGGCAACAAACATATCCATGTTATGATTTGCTTAAAACCTATTGGAAACTCGACGGGTCCTAAAGATTATATTGCAATTGTCTTTCCATGGGCAACATGTAATGAAGAGGTTTGTGGCGATTTGACAAAGGAACATGGAATGATTTTTAATGAAGGAAAAGTTTGAGCACCCAATGTGGTTTACATTGCTTGAAAGATGGGGAAAATTTGCGTGCTTCCAAAGACCTTCATAACTATCATATAAACGAAAAGAAGAAAATAACATCTAGAAAGAATAAATATACTATAAGTGATACTTATGGCCTACATGTACAAGGTCAATTAAATGGTGTGAAAGAAAAGAAAAGAAAAGAAAAGAAAAGAAAAGAAAAGAAACGAAAAAGCAAAAGAAAACCTCTAAAACATATGGAGATCCCCCGGACATCTATAAATTAGATAATGCATTACACAAGGGAAACAAAATGTCCGTGAATTCTAAGGTTGATAAAATTGATAAAATCTATTGGTCTTTAGATATTGGTTTGTGTGATATTTTTTCTTACAAGTAAAAAAAGATTGAAAAGTGTTACTACTTCTTATTATCTTCATATTGCTCAAAACGATCTAAAGTACAGAGGATTCATCAAAGATCACCTTGCACATATATGTTTGATAAAAATCACTAACATGTTTTTCATGTGTCACTACTAACTCCTTAGTAGCCGATACATGTGCGTCTAACGTTTTTGTCACTCTGGTCATTTGAACTTTTAATTATGTAAATTTATACAATATACCGAGGATATGGTATGGTTTGAAAAACCAAAGATCTACTATCTTCTGTTGTCGAGGAAACTGACCGCAGTTGATGTAGGTCTAGAAGTTGTCATGCAATCAATACCTAGTGAAGATGATATGATGGAGGAAGATGGCAACTATAGACCATGATTTAAAGGTTAAAATGTGCATTGGTATATTATTGGGGGTGTCATACTGTGAAAGCGTTTCGAGAACTTGCGAATCGATATCGTAAATAATCACTTGAACACCAAGATTCTTTTGAATTTGAGGTTATCTACATGTTTAATAGAAACTTGCATTTACTAATCCAATTCTCGAAAACATTTAATTTGAACATTACAAATAAAATCACTATATTCGTTAATTTTGGACTTTTTCGGCATTTTGAGACAGTTACAAATATAAGAACATGGATAAAATCACACAGATATTAGAGAATGTTGTAAGATGCAAATACTTTGAAGTGGGTGTTCATATCAAGAACCCAATCAAGAACTCATATCAAGATGGTTTGGGTAGGACGACCCAAACATTAGACCATGTTGTTGTGGTCCATATATTAATTTGAGACAAGAGAAAGTCTCAAATTAATGAATATAGTGATTAAACCTATGAAGTCTAAATTGCGTGTCTATCTAGAGTTTGTTAGATAGAAATGAAAGGACACTAGAAGCCCATAGCCATATCAAGGTGGAGGAAAGGCCCCAAAAGTTGAGATAAACATTTAAATAAAACAAAATAACAATGTTATCTACCGATATAATTGAACTTGTCATGTTTTTATTTTATTTTATCATAGCAATGGGGTATTGGCTAATGGGCTATATATATGAAATTGTAGGAAGTGAAAAATCATATTCTTATACACTTTATGGATGAATCGTTCACATCCAAATTGCCGCTTGTGTTCATCAACAATGCTGCATGGTAAACTTGGAAGGATGTATTTAATGAGTGGAAGTTTGAGAAACTTTATAGGGAGCACAGTGAGGACCATGAGATGATTCCAAAACAACCTAACACTCATATAACAAAGTATAATGTAACATTAACTTGTGGGCTTCCCGGGGGGGGGGGAGAGGGCACTCATAGTAAAATTTTGGAGACACCTGTGACAACCACTTATTTTCAAGGGGGGTATTATCTTTGGGAATTAGAGTATTAGGAGTACTTAAAGTAGATTTCTACATCTTTACCGACAACCTTAATAACATATACCTGATAAACAACCACATACGACACCCATCATCCCAACACAATCACCCGGATAAACTACTCATAAACGCCATAGTCAACCACATAACATGGTCCACGCATAAAATCACAATTCAAAAAGTCAGAGCGCATACATGCATAATACTCAATGAAATAACATATCAACTAGCAAATGATGAAGCCCTCCTAAACAAACCCACCAACACACCCAGGATACATACGGCCCATACCACACCGTATTGGCTCAATGGGGTGCCAACATGTACCCACTTAGGTGCCATACGAAACCTACCAACAAAGAACATAGGAACCAAGAATTGAGATTAGCACAATCCAAATTTACATACATAGACAAATGGACATCCAATGACCAAATAAACCATAAACTCTCTAATCAATTCTGGAAAAACCCCGGGACCACGGACGCCCAAATCACACAAACTCTAAAATTTCGCTACGCCCAATACATGGGTAACCACCGAAAACATATATTTTGGCCCAACCTTTACCCAAACCCAAACTGCACGTTATGCCCCAACAACACCATGGATACATGGCCACATCTACTATCCACATGTTCAAACCCACATATAAAGGGCTTACGAATAGCACACCATAATAAAGCAGTCCACCAAATTGTACATACGCTCCAATCAAATAAACACACAAGATATTATACACCCATAAATGCAAGACACCAAGACTCCAAACCACAAGACAACAGAGTCCCACAATGGCTACTCCAATGCACATGTACCACCACATCATGCGCATGTCCAGCTAAACTGAGACCAGACATACTATGTATAATTGGTGCTCCCACAGATAGCCAACCTCCTTTAAGGCCTACCCCATCACATACCATACAATTCATCGAATTTACCTACTGCCACAATAGATTTCCAAATAATGCACACAATGAAAAAACCACTAAATACAATACACTCATACAAACAATTAGAAGAGCCGGTTGGCAAGTTAACCCCCTCATCACCATCACTGTAGGTGTTAGAGGGGCTATTCATGAACAACCAATTAAAGAACTAGAAAAACAAAAAATACCTAAAACCGAGATTAAAACACTTATGAAACACCTACACTAAATTGCCATCAAATACCTTACATACTTAATAATTAACAAACAAAAGCTAGACAAAAAAAACCCCCAATAGACCCCCCCTGGACCTCAGTTAGACCCCTATACTCTCACATACCCTGTTAGGCAGCAGATACTACACTATTCAAAAACTATCGGAGCCCACCTCCCGAGAGGGAGGAAGTACTCCTACAGTGAAGCCTGGTTAAACATGGACACGGTAGTGAGAAACGGGCTCCCATTCACATTGGAGTAAAAGTCAAACTCTGATGTTTCTCTTATTTATTTATTTACTTAAAGTAGAAAAAATCTACCGAGCTTGAAATTTTAATATTCTATTGGTAATTAAAAAACTAGAATGCATTCACTATTAAATACCTTATTTTTCATACAAATTTTTGTTAGCCTTTAATTTTTAGCTGGGGGGGCTGCATTGTGAATTGGCATTTTAACAACAGGATTGCATTGTTGTGCAATGACTCTAAGAATGGTAGACCAAGCACGCCAATGGCTACAACAAAAGATGAGCTTAGGCTCCATGGAAGAGAAGACCATTTTTGAGACAACCGACCCCCCTGGCTCACCCAAAACCCTAAAACCACAATTCATCTACAGAATTAGACTAGATAAAAGTAATTTTCATCTATCCCATTTGAGCCTACATAGTATTTTGCTTAAGATACCCTTATTCAAGGCCATATTTCATAAATGTATAATAAAATTACACATGTTATATTGCATGGTCTCTTTTTTATAAAAGGTTTCCAACATTAATTCGCCCTTTATATTTTATATAGAATTCTTCAAAATTTTACCTCGAATGAAAATTAAATACCTTATGTTTTATTCCAGGGCGTTTCTAAAATACCGCTAGTGGTCCCCCCGGGGGTGGGCTTTGTGAGTTTGACCCTCAAGGAGGTCACTGACGAAAATCGTAGAAGCAACATATGTTAAAAAATAGGGTCTAATATATTCATTGTAGATAAATTTTGCAAAAAAAAATGTACATATAATATAGGTGGTTTTAAAATAGTGAAACATGTTTGCATGTAAAATACCATCATATATAATGGCCTCATTTATCTAGTCAATACATGTAAAATATCATGGAAAAAATTACTAGGGGTAGCAGGTCTAGGGTAGAGTCTGTGCTAGTGGATGAAAGAGGTATTTTTTGTAGAAAAAGCTTAGATGGATGATTTGGCAAGCTGGCTGGCTTGAACGTTACTGAACCAACGTGTCCAGTGTGGAGCTAATGGTCTCTACCCACGTGCTGGGAAGGAAAAAAAATGGAGTATAAGTAAAATAAGGTATTTTTAAATGATTCCCCAAAAAATTTATAATTACTGATAGGATGTATTAAAATACAGCATTTACCTTTATTTTGAAAAACACCATACCTTATGATCTTTTCTGGAAGGTAAATAGCCCCCCAATAAATAGGTGGTGAGCGCATGTGTATGCATTGGTTAAAGAGGGATTGACCTCCCCGAGTTTTGACCTTATACTATTTGCTAAGGCAATTTTGAAAAACCAGGTGGCCAGCAAATCTAATATAGCCATAAAGAATGAGATTTTTATTGTTTAATGGGTGAAAAATAAGAAGTTGGATTGTGTGATTATGAACAAGCTCATGTGGAAGTTGAAGAAATATCCCCTTCTATGTAAGAACATAGATTGGATGTCATATAAAGACGTACCTTGGTGTTTGTAATTCATGCCTTTACATGGAGAGAGACTAAATGCATATTTATCAAAATGACGTGTTGGAAATTCCAAAAGCTTTAGTGTCTGATAAAAATTAAGAGGAGAATACTACGTCTATTTTGATTTTTTGGATCGATCCATCTACATTACAATATTTGGTGGAGTCATCCGCTTATCATAAAGATAGGGTGTAGGATGTTCACTTGATAATCTATCTACTTACTTCTACAAATCATTCTAAAAAGGGTTGTTTGACACATTTCTAATGGTGCACCTATCCATCTTGTATCAAAAGATTTATGAAGATGAGGATGTATGTGAATTTTATTTTAAAAGTATATTGGAATCAAATTGACGTTGCTACATATTATGTATCCCATGGAGGCCGATATTGACTGGAATAATAAAGGTTGTCATAAAGTGTTGGAGAGTTTGTTAAACCCAATTGGAAAAAGCGTTGATTGTAAACATATGGGGTGGATGCAATGTCACGGAAATAGTATTTGGTATGAAATGAATATTTTTCTCTAACATTCAATATATTGGTTGTCACTTAAAATATTTAAGAATATTATGTACACTATAATCAAGAATTTTAATATGTTATAGAACAATAATTAACATAGTCTTCTTTTTTGTAGAGATGTGGTTGTCCAGTGCTTGAGTTTGTGCAGAGCAACGAAAGTATTGAAGATGCTCATGAGCGTGTTGGTTCTATGAATGTATTTCACACCTGAACAACTCCCAATTTCAAGGTCCATTGAAGGAGGTTTATAAACTATTCTAAAGCCATCTACCGCCTACCATCAATTTGATCCACCCATAATAGTTGATTCTTAGCAAGATATGTATGGATTTATAGAATAGAGTACACATGGTGGAGAAAATACAAGTTGAAGGACTTGAGTCTATGCAAATGATAATTCATTATAGATTCAAAGTGCGTATAGATATACATGAGCAACCAACTTCCAATGATATCGACCTATATTAGAGACGAGCAAGTGCCTATAGGGGGGAGACATACCACCCAATATGATGAAGTATCCAACTTCTTTGGCTGTTTGGAATGACGATGTGATAGTTGCACAAAGGGAAAATGTTGAAGTCTCTCAAAAAGTTTCTAGGGGGTCTAAGAAAGGGAAAATAACAACTGGAAAGGGGCATGGAAAAGGAGCCACACCTGTGATGGTAGAGATTGTTGATCCTAGTATGAAAGTGTTTAAACGAACATATAATGTAAGCATTACATAGAAAGAACTACATGATGGATTAAATCCTATTGAATTAGACATGTCTATTGGTGGACTCTCTCCAATGGCCTCAAATGAGGAGTGACAAAAAATCTAGAAACCACATATTGATGTTCTTAGTGAACCTAATAAAGTGTTCATTAAATATGTAATGTTAAGTTCATAGTGATGCAAAAATCATTAGGAATCATTTGTCGTGTATCGGCCATTCGCTGATACTCAATATTGATGAAATATTATTATTTTTCATCATTCAAGAGACAACTACAACTTACCCAATAATATAATCGGTTTAGGGTTTGTCAATAAGAAAAATTGTGAAAAAAATCACTTGTGGAGCCCTACACCCATGACAAGATCCGAGGTGATGAAAATAGATGCGAATAGATACAAACATTTAGTCATATGTCTCATGCATATATGCAATCAAGCATGGGTAGGCAAATGAAAACTCAACTACGATTTAGGGTAGGACATCAAGACTTCATCTCTTATTATTTACAGATTTTCATTTTGTTTTCTAGTCTTGCTTTAAGAAGCAAAAATTGCAATTATACATCGATTATCTTTGAATACACATGCTTTAGATTTGGTTAAAATTAATGTGATAGGTTTTGTATAGAGACCCCAATAATCAAGAGCGCCCTTACTTTTTGAAGCGCATGACCTGGTTGTTTGGATCCGATATGCGATTATGGGGTTTTGGTTTCAAAGAAGAGAATACCTTGCTTCTTGATGATTCAACATACAAAACAACTTGAACAACCCCTATAGTGTTGTTCATCCAAACACTCTTACCTTTAACAATGAAAATTGTGGTTTTTTTGTGAAAGAGTTGATACCATTTTTACATGGGCTGAAGAACTCTAGATTATCTATTCATAGATATTGTAAAATGAGGAGTAATTTTGGAAAACCACGTTGCTTCAAGGGCTTCTTTCAATGCAAACAGTTCATTGAAAATTATCCCTGAGGTAAGATTGATTATGAATTTTTACATGATTCAACTGCCAGTAATAGTGGTGTTCCACATAGTTGATCAAAATTATATCGGCTACTAGCCTAAACATAAATACGGTAGTTGGTTGGAAAGCTAAGTGGAGGATTATAATGAGAGCAAGACCTTACAAAGCGAATATGGAGCGTGGAAGGATAATAGAGGTCATGCAAATCATGATATTTGATTGGATGGTCTATATGGCCTTATCAAATTTACATTTGGCTCTCCACCTTAAACTTCTTCTTCATCCTTGGCCATTCTCTCAAGCTCTCTCTATTTGATTTTTTTCATCCAAATTGATGCTCGTTTTATTCCTAGTATGGTGTATGGAGACATTGATTGTTGGTTTAAAGACGTTGTGAGGATGTTTGCCTTGACGTAAATTTTCTAAAAAGCTAAGGTTCATCTAATTTGGAGTTTATGTGTGGAGGCTATGCTCGTTTGAGTGAAGGGTTGTTAGTTATCATCCAAATTGCAAGCACCACATTTTTGACGCCATATCTTCTGGAGTATTTAATCAAGTTATCCAAAATTTTGATTAATTGAAGCCGATGTTTTAGCTCTCCAAATTGGTAAGGTACACTCAATTTGGATCTTGTATGTAGGAGTTATATTCATTTGATTGAAAGGATATTAGCTTCCTTACAAATTGAGAGCACTGACTTATCAAGGATATATCTCTTTAACTTCTTATGAAATTTCTTTGATATTTTCAGGAATTGAAGAACTTGTTGTTAGCTCTCTAGAAAGACAAAATTTGTTCAATTTGGAGCTTTTATGTAGAAGTTATACTCATTTGAATGAATGGGTGTCAACTGCCAACCAAATTGAAAGCATTGACTTTTCAAGGACATATCTCCTTGACTTCTTATGAAGTTTCTTTAAGATTTTTAGAGATTGAAGAACTTGTTAGCTCTCTAAGAGACCAAAGGACAATCAATTTAGAGCTTGTATATAGAAGTTATGCTCATTTGAGTGAAGGGGTATTAGTTGACATTCAAACTGAGGGTGCATACTTCAAAAGGCCATATTTCTTAAAGTTTTTGGGTGTTTTTGTTAAGATTTGGTGTGAATATAATATTTGTTGTTATCTCTTCAAAAACTATCAAAAAAATTACAATTTGGTTTGTGGTTGTGACATGTGTTTTAGTGAAGGATATTTATGCATTAAATTATTATATTTATGGTTAAGCAAATCTCCTAATTTATGATTCATTAGGTGTATGGTCTTTAATTATTTCCAAGTTATCTTTCTTTTGCATTGTGTACACCCTTATCTTTATTATAGACAGATAAATGATTATCAAATGGATGTGTTATCATTAGAATGAAAGTGTACACCTTGGATAAAACTTAGGATTTGGATGGAAATTTAATAATATTTTTTATCTTAATCATTGGCCTTAAATCTAATTATCAATTCTAATCCTAATCTTAATCATTGGCCTTAAATATAATTATCAATCCTAATCCTAGACCTAATTATAAGACTAATTTTTATTTACACTTAAGTTAAGTTTATACCAACTTTAAATATAACTCTTTGCTAGTTGTCTATTGCTTGGAAGACACAATAGACGCATGAATAATTCTTAGTTAGTACAATCATATTATCCTTTAATCATATTTTCTATTATTTATTCTAAACATACACCTCTTTTGTTAGGCCCTCACTCTAGAGCCTGTAAGCGCAACTTAAAATCTTTGCTAGCTCTGACATAGGGAAAGATTAATTGGTTGATACAAATATGTTTTTGTTGATGTCAACCCATTGTCAATAATTCTAAACCATGATTATGCATTATGCATTCTACACTCTTTGGCCATTAATGGGCGAGTTATCCTATCCAACGTCAAGCAACGTTATTCTAAATGTTGCTACCAATATTCTACCCTTCATATTCATTTACATAAGTTTGAATACGCTCTTGAATACACAAGGATCGCTTAAAGACCACGGCAAATGCATTTTGAAGTTGTGCAGTCTATCAAATATCACCGCCCAAACTGGGCCGGAATGTTTTGGTGAGGTGTTCAAGTATTGGAGGTGGGCCAACAATCTCCTCGACATTTGAAGATAATGGACATAATTTGAGAAGATACCAAAGTATTGGAGGCCGTCCAACAAGCTCCTCAACATTGAATTTAATGGACATGATTTGGTAAGGTACCAAAGTATTGAAGACTATCTGACAATCTCCTCAATATTGAATATAATGGACATGATGGAGCATTCAACATATAGAATCAGTATTGGAAGATGAATTAGAACTCTTAGGTAGTTTGCGGCAATACTTAGACTAGCTATACAAGAGTGCACGTTTTGGTCACAACCACGTATAATCAAAGAAATTGGGATAATACAATACAATTTTCTTTTCTTTTCAATTCACTGAATTTGTGGCAAAATGGTTGATATGAACTCTCGACCTTTTTGTCTATAATTAATCATATGCTAGTTATATGCTTCTAAAGCAACTAAATTAAATTTTGTATTTGAATGACTGCCAAGTGTTTGTACATAGCAGTTGTTGTCCACTAATTGACCACAAAGAATTCCTAAGTATCATCTACATATAGCCTACATGATCAATGCGCAAGTATTGATAAGTGCATCAAAGCACATTAACATTGTCCAATTAAAGGCAAAAATGGGTTGAACATTCCACAAGGAGGATTGTGCAAGTCCAAGTCCTATAGACATAGCCACTAAATGATGAGAATAAACAATGGAGTATGTGTCTATCATATGGATTGGCTATGAGAACAACAATGTGAGTCTTTGAGGACTTGTTGTGGAACGTGAAATGGGTGTATGTGCCATGGCAAGGTTTTTGGCAAATGAGAGTAATAGCTCAGCACAAAGTAAACTATCATGTCAGCCGCATAAGGAGTGCGGGTGTTAATATTAAAAGCTCAAGACAACCTCAACCAAGTTTGATGTTTCATTTTGTCTCTGGAATCCTCCATATTCATACATTAATTATGCATAGCAAGGGTTGAGGACTATGGCAGACGAAGGGGATTGCATCAAGGAGGTTTTAGGATAATCACAATAAAAAATCCGCAAAAATCTTTAAAGTGAACAACAAAATAAAGATGCAAGTGATATACATGAGACAGAGGCGGTGCAAAGGAAAACAAACATGATGTGTTTTGAAATTGACTTAGTGTGGGTTAGGCAATAAGATTGGAATTAGGCAGATGTAATTCACATTTTCAAAAACACAAACTACTGGCAACCTAGTGAAATGATAAAAAACTAGCGATATATGCAGTATTGCTAGGTTGGTGCAATTGAAGTCCAAAATTGACACCACTGTGAACAAATAGTCCACACTAGCTACTACCCTCTTGTTACCAAAAGAACAACATGCATAGTTCACATGTTCTGCAACCTAACTCCAAATCCCCACCTCCAGATCTTTACAAAATGACCTCCATGTCATAACAAAACCACAAAGTTAAGGCAAACACAAATGACCACATAAGAAGACTCCAATTACAACGTCTACAACCTCAGGGTTTCTTCAATGCAAGTCGGAATTCAGTGCGTTCCCCACATCTGGTGGAACGCCATTCACATCCTCCAAATTAGCAACAAAAACATCAACACTGAGATCCTAAGTAGGTGGAACGGCAGGTAGAGGAAGACCTTGAAGGAGGGCTAGGCGTTCGAAATGCGTTGCCAAGTGGGATTCATACAAGGCCAACCTAGGCCCTCACAATATCAACCCTGGTAGAGGCGGCAAATACATAGGCCCATTGAGTTGTATTCCACATGCGAGGACTATGTGAGTCCGCAGGTCGTGAAGGTCATCAAAGGAGAGCATGGCAAAGGAATTGGACACCAACTGTACACGTAGGTTAGTGCTAAATTGTTGGGGCTCACCAAAATTTTAGTGATGCACCCCTTGTGGTGAGTTCAAATCCGATCTTATGCTCACATGAACCTTATGGCGGGACCCTGGGGGCCTGCATAGGCGGCCCCCAGATGTTGTGGCTGCTATAGAAGTTATGTTAAAATGCTAAATGGATGGATTGTTTGATGAGTTCGGAGCTATCTTACTTGGAAGGGGTGTGGGTTGGTGTGTGTGTGTTGGGGGACTCCTGCTGCAGGCTCATAATAAATAGCCCACCTTCTTTAAGTCCATGTGGGAATCGAACACTAGGCAAAAGGACGGACACCCAAAAGCATATCTATCTTCCAACCCGCGTGTGGCTCGGGTAAATTCTTCACATGGCCACACACACTCAGGGCCACTTCACACACGAGCCAAGAGCCGTGACCATGAAATTGTGAGAGCCCAAAAGAAAAGTGTCCGAAGGCCGTCCCAACACACCTCCAAAATCATGTAGTGTGGTCACGGATCCTCAAGTGTAGTGTGAAGCCATATGTGATCGGGCCCTCCACTAAATGTTATCTCAATGGATTTCTATTCATGCGGGTCCTCACACATGATACAAATAGTATAAATCAACGGTTGTGAGAATTCGGAGTGCCACGGTCTCCCGGTTTTGTGTTAGGCCTATCTCTAAGAGATGGTTTTGAAAATAGTCCAAGTGGCCATGAAACATGATCCATTCGATGCCATGTAGGAATCCATATAGACTTTACATCCATCTTGCATTCACATACTCCGTTGGTCCCTCAAGCGTAGTGGGAAGCGAACTTGGACCGGCTCCGCCTTTTCCACCAATGAGAGTGCTTGAAGTGTATTGGTCAGTGTATACGTTTGACAAAGTTTTTGCAAGTTTTTCACTTTTGACACGCAAAAACTTGCACAAAAAAAAATGGCACGTCAATTGACATGCACAATTTAGAAGTTGACACGTACTGTGACTTGTGAAGGAAAAAAACACACGTCAATTGACACGCTAGAAATTGAAATGACATGTATTATTAGGCAACTTAAGTACTATAAACTGCAACTCAAGTATCCGGAAAACATAACCCATAACAATAGGAGAACTTCCTACACTCACTAACATACTTAAGTTTAGCCTTGTTCTTGTAATTTCCTTTGTAACCGGGAAGGCTCTACAATTGAGATGGTGATTAGAGAGGTGGTGGAGGCTAAATACAAGGCCGACAAGGTCATTGTTCATGGTCTCTTGCAGATGTATTTCCACAAATGTTTTGTGCAAATATGTGAATGAACAATTTGCCCCAACAGATCTTGAAGAGTGATGCTTTGGCTTGTTAGATATTGGGTTAATTTTGAGGCATCTCAGCTTGACATTGGGATGATTTGAGGTAGACTTTGCATAGTGCAAAGATCCCCTTCAAATTGTGTTTAATGTACAATCCATTTTTACTTGAACTTGCTTGTAGATGTTTTACAAGAGTTCAATAAATTGAATATCAAATTTCCATATGATATGGTTGATATCACAACTATTAGTGCAAACATTGATATCACTATTTTAATGTTATCACATCATTTTTATTTCGGGAATGGACCTATGTTTGGTCTTACAAGCAAGAATTTGGGAAAATTCTTGAGGGACTACAAGAAATTTTCAATTGAGTCATGAAAACAATACAAGAGATCGTATTATTCATGCATTGGCAATTGATGGGCCCAATGAACTATAACAATTCATATTATTGGGTGCATCTTATGTGCAAAGAGTTGTTTATGCTTTGAATGATTGTTTCCCAAGCCTTCCAGAGTTCAGTGCAGCCAAATTTTTCAGCCCTCGTAATTATCCAAGCAATGATAGTGATTGAATTACAAATACCAAATTGTGGCTCAAAAGGATATTATTGAAGCTTCAATACATTGAAGAAGAAAGTCACATGTGTAAGGGAGAACTCCTAGAATTTACAGAAACACTTCGACATGAGTGAGAGCAAAACAATATTTGAGGCTTGGCGCATATGTGCTAGCAATTTGGAATGGCACACAAATTGGCCTAAACTTATGCAACTTTGGCAAGAAATTATACTCATTCCATCAAGTATAGCTATTTATGAGAAAGGATTTTCCAAACAAAATGCAATCAAAAGCCACTTGTGCAATAGGTTGAACTTGAAGACCCTTGATGCTCTTATGCGGGTCTCTCTTTGTGGGCTTGAAGTGGACGCAATGGATTGAGCTAAAATCTTCAACATTTAGAGAAACATGCGAGACTAAAGGATACTTACGCTCGATTGAGTTACAAATCAAGATTGTGTTTTGATTATTCATAATATTAATTTTTCTAAATAATTGTGTAACCCAAAATTGAGGTGACATTTTAGAATAAAATGTATATGTCAATTGACATTCATTTTTGTTTTTGGAAACGTCATGTGACACTTTGGATTTGAAGTTGAACGTCAAATGAAATTTGTCAAACATACACACTGCTGGTCACATGCTCTCAGTCTTGTGTGTGAAGTGGCCCTCAGTCTCCACAACTGTCTTTTGCATGCCAACTCCAAATAAAGGGTCTAGAATGCATGTAGTATAACATATCTCTGATTCAGTTTGGAACCCCATGCTCCCGGGGAAGTCACTGTCGAAAATTTAGATAACTATGAGAGAACAAATATAGGGTGACATTTATTCATGGTTGATAAAAATTATATATTTTTTGGATATACCATAGCCTTGAAGAAATGTGAGGTAGCACATTATATATAATATAGGGTCACTTGTAATACCCAAAATTATGTTTATAGTATTTCTAAAATAGCATTGTAGTAATTGGTAGGGAATTTTTTAAATTTTTACGTTGAGTTTAGGGTAAGAAAAATTTAAGAACTAGATGGAAAATGATCACAAATCCATCTACAAAATGGATGAACTCGTTGGATGAGGGTTATTAAGTGTACTTTTGAGGAACATTTCATTGATGTTTGTATAATTCTTTGGTTGTTCCTCCCACACAAAACAAGAATTCTATCATCGTGCATTGACCCCTATGCGTTTAAAGAGCTCCGTGGGCCATATTTGGTGAATCTATGGTGGATTGATGGATTTGTTCTAGGCGAGAGGCTGTGGCATCTTTTGTGATGATTGTTTCTCAATTTTCACGTAGGACTCATAAGTAGACATTTCAAATTGTCTTCACACTTTGCATGATTACATGTGCAATGTTAGTGCAACTGTGTTAGTGAACATGTTATGGACACTTTAGTGATGCTGGTTTGTTTTGGAATTTATGGACTTCTTTCAATGTTTGGATGAAACAATTAAGTACGCCATTATCAATGGGCTTAGACATGTAACCAATTATGTAAATAACATGCTTCTTGTATACATAGCTTAATTTTTGTTGCGTGATGAATTCCATTTCTAATGCTATAGTACAATGTTATTGTCCACGAAGGAAAATTCAAATAAATATAAATAATGAAGGGTCTGGAATATTATGGAGATTTTAATTTATAATTACACATAGGGTGGTAAGAAATTGAAGAAAGTAGAATTATTGAAAAATATAATGCAGTAAATGAGCTACATAGCCCCCCAAAAAATATGTGTTGTACGCTCATGTGTCCCCAAAGAATACACTAAGTGACTTCCCCGAGCCCATGCTTCTAGAAGTTAAATGACCATATAGACTATCCCAACTTTGTTCACTATTACAAGGTTAGATGGGGCCATCTCGTCCTATTTGTCATTGGAACATGACAGGGGACAACATGAATGATAAAATAAAATTTATTATTATTATAAATAAATAATTTTAAAATAACAATTTCATCCCCATCTCATCATTTGTGACAACTTGGTAATAATGAATCTAGGATGGTGTCTATGTAATGGTGCACATAGTCCAATATCATTGTAACATGTATTTTCTGGGTGTTTGTTTTGACTACCAGCCCCGCCACATACAACTCAGATATAGGTGTCCAATTAAGAAGAGTGATAACAAAATGTCCACATAAGTTATTGTGTGGCTAGAGTTTTGTGGTGTCTACACAAAGTTGAATCCATTCGGGAAGAAGGTGATATGGAAAATGTTTGTGCAGCATGTTAAATTCTAGTGGCCAAAACATGGGAAAGAATTTGTAGGGGGGAAGTCACTCCTAGGAAAAATTGCAAATGAATTCATGGACGATTGTTTATATCCACTCCATGGATTGCGCCCAAAAATAAGAGGGACAATGGTGGAGATCAAATCCACCTTCAAATCCACAACTACAACTTTTACATTAACGCAAAAAAACAGTTGTGGTTGTGTTTGTATTACATACAACCACGACCCCTTTGAATAATTGTGTGTAAATGGCCCTTGTATCCACTCTTTCCAATACGTTGCTTTCCAAATGTGTAAAATCTCAAATTCAACGATTTGTTGCTCTGGCGAGAAGAAAATGTTGCATACAAGCATACCTCTCATCCATCCATGTCAACAACCTACTATGCTCAAAATATGATAACCCTTCCAAGTTTAATAGTTAACACAATTAGAAGGGACTATGTGATGAATTAAAGAGAAAGAGAATCTTATCTTGAACTTCTGATATTTTTTTGCATCTCAACATTGTTTATGAAACTTGTGATGCATAATTTGTAACCTAGATGAGACACTTTCTGATCAAATCCAATGGCCATAATTACTCGTAGAGTCCAAAGTGACTGCAATAGGATCACATAAGGTAGATGGTGCTAATACTTAGCGCCCCACCTAGAACCAACACCCTAGAATCTTGCCCTAAAAATGTACATTGATTTTGAGAATGTCCACCACCTTAACATCATCATCATCTACCTTGAGGTATGCATGTGTCATTAGGTCACTTTTCCTAATCAGACCCCTATACTTGATTGGTGTGTGATTAGACGAGGATCAAAAAACAAACACCATAAAGACCCATGTTCAAAAGAGATTGGACTACCTCTTCAATGTTTATCAACGACTCCACACTCAATAGTGAGCATAGTTGGGAGGACCCATGTATTCAATTAAGAAATCAACAAACATGCACTTTTGACAACCATAACTAAACCATGGAAGGTCCAATTTTCAATATGATTTTTGCTGATGCTTCATCATATAGATGTTGTTGTGTAGATTTTAATTGGTAGAAGTCGAAAAGCATGAAAAACAAACCGAATAACACCCACATACCGTAGCTGACTCAACATCGTAAGTCATGCCAACTTTGGAAGCGGTTTGTTTGGGTCGACTTTTTTTTTTTTTTTTGGAGACAGAAGACTAACATGCCAATGCCAAAACACAGGAGGCAGTTGACCACCTGGCAAGTTTTCCGTCAGGTAGAGAGGAGATTTCACAGCCGGGATTCGAACCGCCAACCTCTTCCTTGAGATTTGGGTATCCCTCCACCATCATCCGGTAGTTTAGGGTCGTCTCGGACCGGTTTGGGTCGACTTTCAAGAACCGCTCCGAAGCGTACCATCCAACCAAAGTGTGCACTTTTTGGCGTGGAATCGATAAATGTAATTGAGAGTACTTACAAACTTGTGTGCTCTCGGCTGCAGTCTAAGTTATTTATTAGTCCACCAACACCTGAATAGATTCCACGCTCAACAACATGCGCCAAAACCTAAGTGATTGGGAATATGCGCAACCCTAGATTTTAAACAAAGTGTCGGCTAATTTATACGCGGAATAAATAACCGATAGCTAGTGACGACAAAGAACAAGGTTAAGAGCCACCCGGATGCACTTACGGTGGATGGATCTCAAATGGTTACTTTTCCCGACTAGCCCACTTCTCCGACTAGGATATGGAAACACGCAATTAGTACGAGATAGTTAGCAAATCCAAATCGAGGTCATAGCTACTTTCCTCATTACTTTTGGAGCTCATATGGATATCTTATTCATTATCAAAGTGAAGATTCTTGTGCTCATGAAATTGTTATATCTCACCCTCCATGGAAAAACCAAACTGGTTAAAAATAGAAGCTGGGTTGACTTTGCTAAAAATCGTGTTTTATTGGTTGTTGCATTCTTGACACCCTTTTGGACGCGTGGCTATGTTTAGCTAGTTTACTTTTTCCTTTGTTAGAAATCGAGTTTTACTACATTCTTGACGCCCTTTTGGATGCATGCTATTTTTAACCAGTTTGGTTTTTCCGTGGAGGGTGAGATATAGGCACCTCCAATTATGTTGAGTTTGGAATGGATGTCATATTTTGAACACGTAGTCCAATCTCTTTCAAAACACGTGTCTTTTTGGAATTTGTTCTTGGAACCACACCAATCCACATACCACCATAATCTAGGTATCCTTATAAAAACTATAACCGAATGGGGGTTGTCCACCTTAAGGTATGTGGTCCTAGTGTGGGAGCTTCCAACTCCATTGACAATTCTGAACGTTGGATTGTATAAGAACTTGTCTTATGCTCTTAACAATTGCAAATCAATCAAGTATCAATTCAAGTTCTAAATGCATGAGTTATAGGATGTAAAATGTGAAGATGTTCTTTCACTTTAAGTTGTTATATAGGGCTTCTCAATTGTGTTAACCATTGAGCTTAATAGAGTTACCCATAAAGCATCTCAAAGAGGGACAAAACCGTGGGTCTAATCCTTCTTTGATAAATCTTTCTATTAAGAGCTTGTTAGCTCATCTTGCACCGGAGCCTGTTTTGAAAGATGGGTGAAACTTTTGGGACCTCCTCTTTCTACCTCAACCATGTCTGGCATGGTTGAGGGTGCAGGTTTTTCAAGACTCGTTGTGTAAGGTTACTGGCTATATTTCGAAGGAGCTGTTGGAGAAAGGTGTTGGTGGGCCTGAACTTCATCACATGTGCGGTGCTTTGATTATTAATATTGTTTGGGTGGTGGATGGGTTATGATGATGTGTGGATTTGCGGGCTATCCCACGTTGTAGTGGGCATGGTCGAAAGACCGGGGTTCAATTCCCCTTTGGAATCATTTTTGTGTACATTGAATCTTAGATGTAGCCAATTTTTGATGTACTTTGGGTTGTATTCACCACATTTACGTCAACAACTTAGGAAGTAGGGGCCATGTTTCAATTCTACGTTGGCAAAACATAGCCACATAACTTGCCCCAAACAAATTATACATCGCCACATACTTAGACCTTCTAGGACATGTCATCGCATGTCGCCATCCTGGACTGCTTTGAACCCTCTAAAAATGCCAAAGTACACTCTACACTCCGTAGTATCACACCTGTGGCAACCAAAGTGCACATGATATTACGGAGTTTTTGTTGTGTTAACATGGATGTGTGATACCAGTGAATTAGTGTAGCATGTGACACTATGGAATAACACAAAGTGCAACATATTAAATGGTGTGGTGTGGTCCACTCCACTTGGCCTTCCCGGGTGATGTGACATATGCATGCACCAACATTCAACAAGTGGCATCAGAAGAAGAAGAAGAAGAAGAAGAAGAAGAAGGTGACACTCCACATATTGACACATGGCGCAATGCAAGGGTGTGGGTTGACTTCTTTGGTGGTTTTCATTAATGACAAAATTCGTGATATAAAGGAGAGAAAGGTGACAATAAGGAGTGAGATTTGAACTATGAACATCCGTTCCCTAGGGTTTCGGGATATTAGAGAGTGAGTGACATTATGGAGGTTGATATTACGGAGTTTAGGGTGTAGCTAGCCGACGCATGGGCCAAGAGCCAATGAAGACACCCATTTGATTTGTATTTATTTCTCGTTGCCATGGGATGCCTTGGGACTCGGGAGGACGAATAAGAAATCCACGCCCCGAGATTGGGATGAGATTGTAGGGAGTCTAATATGAATCCATCACTCTCCCAATCTCTTCCATGGAATCGGAGGACAGTCAGGCTGATGGGGATTAATAAGACTGTACTTAACTTACACCTCTCTCTCTCCCTCTCTCTCCCTCTCAAAATTCATCAAGGATTTCTGACAATGGCTCAGCAATGCAATCTCCGGACTCCATCACCATTTTAATGTGTGGCATTCAGCAATAAGTTAGGATGAGTTAGTGCTGAAATGAAAGAGAGTGGCAGCTCATGAAACATAATTATGTCCACTAACATAGTTATTATGTGGGTGTTTTCCGTATTCTCCAACTTCTACCAATGAAGGTAGGCAGACCCATTTCCGATACCCGCCCCAATCATAATACACAGTTCTCTAAAGCCAAGAAGTTCCACACTTGTAGCCGTCATTTTGTAATATGGAATGTTGAAATAGATGGTGCCTAGGCCGCGCCACTGAGGCGCTATGAACGCCTCCCATTAACTCATGTGCTAGGAAGATCTTGTCGCTTGTGATATGAGAGATCTAAAGGTTCCTATGCTGCCCCAGTTTCTGGCTTCTCTTCCCTCGGGTAGAGCTTGAAAAACTTCGCGTTGGATGAAATCTCCACCTCCATCCACTTATGAATCTAGGATGAAGATTTTCAAACCCAATCCTTCATTAAAAGGACTTGTGGAAGAGATGATGCCAACAGGGGGAATCGAACCCCTACCTCTTCCTTCCTAAAGGTAGAGCCTAGGGTACTAGCCATCAACTCCAAGCCCCTTTTGATGACCAACCATGAAATGAAATGAAATTTATGAACAATCAACCCCTTCATCTTGCAAACATTGATTTTTCATCCGCTAAAATTTCATCCGTTGAAGATTTTTTTCGGGTTGCCCGAGAAGTTTCATAGACTGTAGGATGGGGCGTTGTGAATGGATGACTTGGATGTGGTCTGCCCACGAAACCACACCCTCCATTCACAGCGCCTCAGTGACATGGGTGCTTAGGTGAGAGAGGAGTACTAAGTTAAACGGCTACTGATGCTTGGAAAGGTACTGACTATGCTCAAGTTTTTGTCTCTCAGTTATTAGAAGTAGGTCGACCTGTGTTGTGAATATGGGTTGGGAGAGAATCTTGCCTATGAAGATTTACTGTAAATTTCATTGTTTAAAATTATATTGTGATTTTTTTGGGTAAAACCTTGTGATATCAATATCCAACCTTGTGAAAAATTCACTCCAATGTTACATGTGTACCACACTTCTGCAAAATTGCTTAAGGTATTGGAAATGGGTTTGTCTACCTTACATTTACACAACAATACTTGTGTTGCATGAGCAAATCTACGATGAAGCATTAACAACAACCGATTGAAGATTGGACCTCCCCTGATGGTTTTTGGAAGTGTATGTTTGTTGATTCTTCAATTAAATACATGGGTCCTCCCAATTGTGTTCACTGTTTGAGTGTGTGATAGTTAATGACATTTGAAGACGTAGTCCGATTTTCTTTAGGCATGTGTTTTTATGGTGTTTGTTTTTTGATCGTCGCCTAACCACACACCAATCAAATATAGATGTCCGATTAAGGAAAAGTTATTGAATAACACTTGTATATCCTACACCAAATGTCGTCATTAGGCCGGTGGGTTTACATTAGGTTTAGGTTCAAGAAATTTTGGGTTCAAATCACCCCTCATTAGACCTTTAAAGCTTGCCCACCGTAACCATGGGCAAATTTTCTTGATACCACCAACTTTTCAGGCTTCATAAGGTGCGATGACATGCTTGTCTTGCTATAAACAAGAAAAATTATTCATTGTCCATCGATATGGTTAACATGGTCTCTCTTTAGAAGCCTTAGTTGGGTAGATGTTCCCACATTTACCCGGCCAACACTTAGGGGCATTTCACACACGAGCCAAGAGCCGTGACCATGAAATTGGGAGAGCCCAAATGAAAGTGTCCAAAGGCCGTCCCAACACACCTCCAAAATCATGTAGTGTGGTCACGGACCCTCAAGTGTAGTGTGAGGTCATATGTGACCGGGCCCTCAACCAAATGCCATTTCAATGAATGTCTATTCATGTGAGTCCTCACACATGATAAAATAGAATAAATCAATGGTTGTGAGCGTTCAGAATGCCATGATCTCCCGGTTTTGTGTTAGGCCTCCCTCCACGAGGTGGTTTTTGAAAATAGTCCAAGTGACCATGAAACATGATCCATTCGATGCCATGTAGGAATCCATGTAAACTCTACATCCACCTTGCAGTCACTTACTCCGTTGGTCTCTCGAGCGTAGTGTGAAGCGAACTTGGACCGGCTCCACCTTTTCCACCAATGAGAGTCCTTGAAGTGTAATGGTCACGGGCTCTCAGTCTCGTGTGTGAAGTGGCCCTTATAAAGAGAAGCCCTTATGCTATAATCCGTGAACAATGAGCAATCAGGGGTAAGCATGTTGGTGGCATGTTGTCATACTCCTGATAACTAATGAAGCCTCCAAAGCCGATGGTAGCCCAAAAAAAAGGTCCGGTAGGATGGGCATTAAGAGAATTGTAACAAGACTACACATCAATTTTAAAGAGTTTGACATTAATGTGAGCAACGATAAATATGTGGCACATCAATCCTAAGCCACACTAAACCAACATTATAATGCACTCGGTAGCTAACTTGGTAGAGTATGCTAAAACTAACACCCTAAAAAATACCAACACTTTAATGTCTTGCAAAATAAGCACATGATAATTGTGAAAATATTCACTACCTTAAAATCATGCTCATGTGTAGGATTTGGGTTATTTTATCAATAAAGTTTTGAACGCCTAATAGCTTTTACATGCGGAATTCAAATTAGACATACTTTGGTACATTGGGATCCCTGCTAGTTGCTACAAGAATCAAGAAAAAGTTCTCAAATATAATAATATTATCTTTGCTCAACGCTCAAGGGATGGTTTTAGCACCATCTTTACGAAGATAGACGTGCTTACTCCGGTTACTTATCTTAATTGAACACCTATAGTTAAGTGGTATGTGGTTAGGCATGGCTCTAAGAACAAATTCTAGGCTCACTGCATGAAATCTTGGTACCAAGTTCCGTGCAGGGGCAAGCCGCACTACTAACGTAAAGAGCTCTCCCACTGGCTATGCTCATGTTCAACCCCAAAGATGTAGAGAAAGACGAAGCCGATAAAGCATACAATGAATGCTCCGTTTGCTCAGGCATACGAGCTTTATTTTTTCTTCTGGTTAGAAAGACATGTGTTTAGAGCACATTAACAATGTGCTCAGAAAATGATAACCATTCTAGGCTCAATAGTCAATTTAATCGAGAGGGAGGGGGGGGAGTGGGGGGCAGGGACCTATATGACCACTTAATAAGCGTGAGAATCTTCACTTTGATGATAGATAGATAACTCATAGGAGCTCCGCTTATTATGAGGAAAGTGGCTATGACCTCCATTTTGGATTTGCCAACCATCTTGTACTAAGTGTATGTTTCATGTCCTAGTCGGAAAAGTAACCATTTATGACCCATCTACCTTAGACATGTTCCATTAGAGATGTAAAATTTCTTTGTAGGCTTTCACACATGTGATATTCAACTTAGAAAAGCTCACACCATGTTTCAATCACAACAATGGGCACGGAGTCCGATTTCCTTGAAACCCCGTGTGTGTGTGTGGGATGCCTACTATTATCTATCACTTGGGTTACTTGGATTTTTATGACCTTTGGTTTTACAAACACAACCTTTTGGGTGGAGGTTCAAGGGCTAGCATGCCTACACTTATAGTAGCTTCGAAGTGGAAGAATATGACAACTTGTTTATTCTTGACGACCTAAAGTTGGAGATGACTTAAAGTTCCAACCACTGTTTTTGGCCATGTTCTATACATGTGCATTTTGAAATTTAGATTTCGACATTAGGGTTGAGCTGAACATTTTCTTCAAATTTGTAGTAGTTGTGCCAGAATAGGTGGAGGTGTAGGAACAGAAATAAGAGAGATAAAGTGAAGGAGAGGAGATAAATTGCTCATCTGCACATGCCTATATGCCCTTTGTGGTGAACTCTGGAGTGCTCAACCATTAAAGTTTCAACCACCTTTTTGGGCATGTACATTCCAAATTTTAGATTTCGACGCTAGGGTTGAACCTAACACGTTCTTCACATTTGTAGCAGTTGTGTTGGAATAGGTGAAGGTGTAGGGATAGAAAGAAGATAGATAAAGTGATGAAGAGGAGATAAATTTTTTGTATGCACATGGGTTGAGACAACAAATACCAAGGGTTTACAAGGTGGTAAATATTATCCATCTTCAAATCCTACTCAAGGGCCCCATATTAATTAGCATATTTTTATTTGCAGTCAAAAGTTTTCAAAAAGTATCTGATGAAAAAAAATGATGTTCCTAGTTCCAACTATGTGGATGTAGTTTAAAAATTCACCTTGTACAACTTTTCTTTTGATGGTAGTTCCAAAGCAAGCATTAAAATTAACTTAAAATTTATGATACATCTTTGATTTGAGTTGGAACCCCTCAATGCTTTTAAACAGTTGTTTACCTCTAAATTCTTTCATTTGTGTTCATTTAGAGTTGTATCATGAAACATGATATTTTAGTATTATCATGAAAATAGTTCTGCAAAGCAAATATGTAGGGGACAATTTTAACTACCCCCCTTGCCCCAAATGGCACGTGTCAATATTCAAATAAACAACTCATACATGGTCTCACTATCCAAATATGAATTAATACATATTCGACACCACAAATCATAAATGTGAGTTGATTTGATGATGTCTAGAAATAACTCATCCTCCTTGAAATGGAGCATTCATATGAATGATATAGAATTTTGAGAGAACGACACTCGTATGAATGATATAGAATGAAATATCTTATTGATATTGTCACATATGATTGATCATAACATTATTCGAATCCATTATAGTGTTTTGTGGGATCGACAGTATTATGTGGAATATTCCATCATTCAGTCTGAATGATGGAATATTCCACATAATATTGTCCGTCCCACATAACACTGTTATGGATCTGAATAGTGTTATGATGTCCACTCTCCTCTTTTAAGTAAATTGCGATTAATGTAGTTTGAGTCTCACCAAGTAAAATCTTACACTTGTGTGGGGCTTGTACAAACTATCACGTAGACCTTGAAAAGTATATCCATGCCTTAAGAAAGGTGTATGTTTTCAGGCCCACATACCACTACCAACATATGAGTCATCGGAATCATTTTGTGTCACTAGAAGAAACATGCAAGTCTACTAGAATGATAGATTTGCGAATTTTTCAAAGATGCAAGATAATGTTCTAGTGGCGCAAGTCAATTACCCATTGGCTTTTACTGAACCTTAGCATCATCCTTGTTCAATGTAGTGACTCGGAACCATGTGTGATGTTGTAATTTGGACGCTTACTTACTTGGATCCCCACCAAAGATGAGCTTGGATGAGACAAAGTAAGTTAGCCATACAAGACTTGGTTTCAACTTTCATTTGAATCTTAGAAAAGAATCAAAAGTTATTCTTAAAACCAGAAGAGGGGTCCAATTGGTCTGGTTCATGTGAGAAGGAACTATCATGGCGGGTAAAAGGTTGCAGACATTTTATAGCCCATTAGCTAGTTGGGCTAGCCCATATTTTTCAGGCCTCAATCTAGCCATAGCTAGGCTAGCCCATATTTTTCAGGCTTTGATCTAGCCATAGCTGGGCTAGCCCATTTTGTTCAGGCCTCGATCTAGCTATAGCTGGGCTAGCCCATTTTTTTTTCAGGTATCATTTTTCAGGTATCATAACTCTTAGCTATTGGGTTAGCCGCTAGTCCAAAAAGTCCATGGACTAGCGGTTGTACAAGGTCTGAAAGGTTGGGATGGCTGCCGTTGAAGGTGAGAGAAGATCCCCTTACAAAGTGTCTCACCGGTGCACCAAATACTAACATGAGGACTACCTAATTTTCCGCACTTCTAAACTGAACATACTTTGGGATGTGGCTTTCGTTGGCCATATATTGACTTCGTTCCAACTTTCAATGCCACGGGACTCTCAAAATTCATGTTTTCGTGTTTTTGGACCGGTGTTGTCGTACTAATTCCGAGCTGCAACTTCTCGGTGCTCCCCGGGACTTGCTTTGATCCCAAACTCACGCGGCTCAAAGATATTGGACAACTCCCGATGCCTGCCTACTTGTAACTTGTGATGATTTCGAGTTCTGTCCATATGGCCCTAAATGCACAATGTTAGGGAGACTTTTAAGTGTGTGTTGAGTGCCGAGAGGGAACTAATTATTACATATGTATGTATGTACCTTTCATTCATCCAAAAAAAAACATCCCAACTTAATTTGTAGCACGAATGTTTTGTATGGTCTTATGAGGATGATAATCGATTCAACTCATAAAACCGTAGATTTTGAGGTCTTGAGTTCCTATATTGTGCTAGGAATTAGGGAAATCTAGACTTATGTGTGGCTTTTGAGCACACTAAGAACAATGCATGGCACGCACTAGTTTCAAATGTGAATTACATCTCTGGTTGTTAACACGTTTTGATCGCAGTTGATTGTGTTAATCGTGACATATATAGCATATCCAAAGTGGGGTTTCGACCACATTGCTTCTCAAAGTTATGCAATCATGGATCTTGTCATATTTTTTCTAGTTTTCTTGCCTTGAATCAATTATTTTGGAAATGATGCTCTCATATGGTGTGATCGATAATGCATTTGATGTTTTCATATTTGATACTTTTGAACAATTATTTTTGTTTGCATTTACGTAAATGATTTATCATAATTACTATCAAACATAGGTACAAAATATTGATATTGAAACCCTATGTTTGGTGTAAATATTGATTCAATGTTGTAGTCTGATGTGATTTCACAAGGACTTGAAAGTTCATCATCTTTGTCCAATATACAGGATTGAGGTAAATAGTGCCACCGGTGAAAGTGGTGCATTTGCCACTATCCTAGATACTGGGATAAAGGTGATGAACTTCATGATTCTTGCGTTGAATCAATGTGAAAATCAACACCAACACAAAACTTCTTCTCCCCTTGTTGTTGTTGTTGTTGTTGTTGTTGTTGTTTTGGTCCCTCCCCACCAACACGGACCCAAATGACCCAAAGAACATTGTGCCAAAAGGAGAATATTGAAGGCACCGTATTTTATGTCAACTCCGCCACTTTCAACAATTTTGACACCAAATATGGTCCTTTCATCATGCTCCTTTTGACAAGGTATCATTCGAGCCAATTTTGTTTTTGAATGTTTGAGTGGAAAAGAGCCACATTTTCTACACTACAAGTAAAATATAGGTCTAGGCAACACGACTCAAAATGGCCAAAATGGTGTTATGCCATATAGACCGGCTTGCAATGGAAAAACTATGCGTCCTTTGGACATAAATGTGCTCCTCACGAGCCAATGGAAATGACTCCAAATCATTTTGGTCATTTTGGACCGTGTCATTTAGACTTGTGTTTTCTTGTGGCGCTAGCAACTAGTGTAGTGTTTACCTCGGTACATTATAAGAATTTTGGGGTTCAAACTTTTGTGGTGGTGTGTGGCGAGAGGAATTTATGTCTCGTGGACTCTCAAAAGCCTTGGAAGTGGTACACCGTTTATGGTATTTAGTGTCACATGTGTAATAGTGTCACTTGCCCCATTTTGAGGCGTATGTCAGGTTACATTGACGATTAACAACCTCATGACACATGGCGTTCAAGTACGCTTACTAATATCTTGGGCATGAGTTTGTTCAATAGTGTTATGAGGTGCATGCCTATGTTACACAATGGTGTACAAGTTGACTAAAGATTACACAACTAACACTTGCCATTAGTATGCTCAAGAATATCTTCCCCTTGCATACTAAATTGTAAACACATGACACTTGTCATCACTATGCTCATAAAAAATCTTCCCCTTGCATACTAAAACGCAAGACTATCATCTAAAGTATCCCAATCTGCCACTCTAAACGTCATAATGTAGATATTTTTCACTAAAAGAAGTTACTGATGTTGACGAATGGAATCATATTGACAATTAGCAGGCGTGACACTTTGAGATCTCTAGGCATCTAGTTCAGGCCCTTTGCAAATAGTGTAGATGACACTAAATACCATAAACGGTGTAGACCCGTAGGCAAGTTAAGTAGATTGTTGAAAATGGGTGAAGGGTGAAATTGTGAATAGAAAGCAAGTGTAGTAAAAATTCCAATGCAGAACTCAGAGTTTAACTTATGGGCGAACGAATTTCCTGACATCATTCATTAAGTTATAAGTCCCATGCGGCCAATGAGGAATCTTCTGACACGAGCCAAGATCTCGGTCAAAGGCCACAGCGACTCATCAGGAGTCAGTAATGACCCCTAGGACACCAATTTCGTGGGACCCACATGGAGACAATTTTTATGATGGTGGGGCCCACAGTCTCGGGAACTTCAAGGATCGAAAACACCCCTTCCCGAACCTTATTTTCGGTTTCAAGCTTGGTTTAACAAACCACGAGAAGCATTCTTTTTGAGTTGGGACCGCTGAGATTTGGCAGGAAAGAGCGATGCTACATAACAGTCGCTTCATACTAATATGCTTTGGACCTGATTCTATTGTAAACTTCTTGGGTCCAACATTTTGCTCGTGATCAACGTAAAGGTTTGATTTTTAGGCTTCAGTTTGGTCTTGAACCCCTAGTGCATACCCAACCGATAAGGTATGTATGCCCTAAACCCACCTCGGGACCTAAAATCACTAATGCGTGCCAAAGTGATACAATTTAGGGCTTCAAATGTGAGACGATGTTACAGTGTGTTGGTTTAAGGTTATGTGTTGATTTCAATCATCGGTTTTAATTAATCACGTGAACCACTAGAAGGAAGTGCCACTTGCATGCGGACTTGAACCCACATGTGGACAGTTGTCCTTAGTGAGTAGAAAATGTGGCTCCCAAGTAGGTCAGTAGTAGTCATTGAAACACTTGCATACTTCAAAAACGGTAGTAGGCAATCACGTGACAACACACCGCGTATAAGAGAACAACCTTCTTTGAGAGGAGGTCTTATCCTTTGCACTGATTCAACGACAAGTTTGCACTTCTTCAAACACAGGGCCTCGAGATACTTTCACTAAAAGCACACGAGGAGTCCTCGTTCGTTGAAAAACATGCAAATTTGTCATAGTGATAGATTCGCATATCTCTCTTGCAGCGTGACACATGACGATTGCCGAGGACTCGTATGCCAATAGTGTTGCTTTCATCATGTCATGGGTCCCTTCATTTTTTGTATTTGGTTTCCTTTGCTAAGGACGAGGTACTACTAGCTAATGGCCTCAACCCTAAACTCTTTCCCCCAAATTTCCAAACTACATGTTCCCGAGGATTTGTGCGGAGTTGTGAGGGGTTTTGCGTCTCCCATCGGCCAACGACGCATGAAACAAAAAAACCATGATATTTTTTTCCGGGCATCGGACAAAGTCGTTGCAAAAATAGGAGTACACCTCCGAAACGCACCCGACCGTGCCCTTTCCCATGCATGTACATACGGCGACTTTCCTCGGAAGTAGTAGTAGTAGTCCTTGGTGGGTGCCATGTAGGATCCAACGAGGCGCCACGTGTCATAAAGATAAGAAGTAACAACACGAAACTTGGATCATCCTTTTCCCCTTCGTGTAGAAGAGAATTTCGGGCCCGGGTGTCGCCACCATAGAATTGAGATCGGTCAAATGGGGTTCGGTAGACCTGCAAATTCGGCAACCAATTTCTTCGTACGGAAGACGACGACTATTCGAGTGTACTTAGTCCCTTACTGAAGGTAACAAAAATTCCTCAGGCGACTCTTCTTCGCATCGAAGAATCACCCCCACACAGGGTGGAATCCAATTGAACGCGACTATTTTATTCCAATGTCTTCTTCCTCCTTTCAAACTACATTGATATGTGCAATTATGTTGCCTCACGTTGATTTATATCGACATTCAACACTATTTTGAGTATTTACAACCACAGTAATAAGAAAAAAATTCTATCTTTTTCTTGTCGTTGGTACACTCTAAACTCCGTAGTATCACACCCGTGGCAACCAAAGTGCACGTGATATTACGGAGTTCTGTAGTGTTAACATGGATGCGTGATACTAGTGAATTAGTGTAGCATGTGATATTATGGAATAACACAAAGTGCAACATATTAAATGGTGTGGTGTCGTCCACTCCGCTTTGCCTTTCCAGGCGATGTGGCGGATGCATGCACCAACATTCAACAAGTGGCATAAGAAGAAGAAGAAGAAGAAGAAGAAGAAGGTGACACTCCACATATTGACACATGGCGCAATGCAAGGTGTGGGTTGACTTCTTTGGTGGTTTGCATTAATGACAAAATTCGTGATATAAGGGAGAGGAAGGTGACAATAAGGAGTGAGATTTGAACTACACACATCCGTTCCCTAGGGTTCCGGGATATTAGAGAGTAAGTGACATTATGGAGGTTGATATTATGGAGTTTAGGGTGTATATAGATGAATAAAAAAATTGTTAAAAAAAATTGTAGTCTAGTTTCGACCCAAGGTGATGTGAATGGGCAAACAGGCAACCTATCCGCGGAGGCAACCGAACTGCACCTATCAAAAGTGTGCACTACAAGGATCATGGGTCGTTGCCACTACAATAAATAGGATATTTAGTGTTTGATTATATTTAGTGTTGTTACCACCCTACCTTGCTCAACACTAATTTTCAATTCCTTGACAATTAGTGTTAGACATAAATGTGCCACCTCCCTTATTATATCCTTTTTTTTAATATCCTTACTAACACTACATTCAAACATGTAACTTCCATATATTACCATAGTTGATATTTAGTGTTTGAGTTTACATTTAATGTTACTTACTTTCATAGGGTTATCAATATTTAGTGTATGTGTTCATATTTAGTGTATCAAACACTAGATATGCTATTTAGTGTAGTTCTTTGTCAACGTGAAGAAGATCTTCAGAGCTTGGACAAATGCCAAAATAACTATAGTTAACTATATTTTTTCAATACATTTTAGGGAACAACTATAGTTAACTAGAAAAATTTCAAACCAATTTGAAAAACAACTATAGTTAACTAAAAACAATTTAAGACCAAATTCAAAACAACTACAGTTCACTAGAAAAAAATTAGACAACTATAACTTGAGAGTCCCAAAATCTGTAAGGAGCCAACCAGCAAGTTCTTTCATTTATCTCAAAAAATGAAATGAAATATATTACAATAACTTCTTTAAGAGACCTTATGTGAGAATCAATGCTTGTCACCCATGCTGGCCCATCCCAAGAAGGAATAGAACCCACTATTCCTTGCAACAGTTGAACCCATTATACTCTAAGTTACTTATAGATAATGAGGTTGTGCTCATTGGGTGTTGATTGAGTCCGAGTCACAAATGGAATCAAGTCCCAAATTTTAAATTTTGAATAAAAGGAAAGGAAAAGTAATAGATGCTCTGAACTGTCCTGATACTACATTGCATGTTGCGCTCAAATTTAGTTAACTAGATATAACTATAGTTAACTAGATTTTTTGGCAGACCGAAATTAAAACAACTATAGTTAACTACATTTTTTGGCAATTCAAATCACAAACAACTATAGTTATGAAAGGCAACTAGTTAACTAATAGTTGAATTAGTTGGTTAGTTGTCAAAGGTCTGAAGATCTTGGAAATTCAAATTTAATACACTAGTAGACCTTGACACCTAAAATCTACCTGATAGTGGTCAAGAACCAATGGCAACAACCTGTGATCTTTACAGTGATGTCTCTTCTAATTACACTTATAATCCTCCTTTCAAGCATTATGAGTATTATTAATATTAGATTGTCTTAAGTTATGTTGGGATTTTTATCAAAATTTATTTAGGTAGTTGGAAAAAGGATCTCAATACATGTTAGCATGTAATTTTTCTGGGCATCGTATGAATAAATGAGGTACATTTCAAAGTGTTGTTGATTACTTGGGTGTTCTTTGAAGGGTGCACTTTAATTGAAGGGTGCCTTGGGATCGGGGAGTACATGGAGACTTTGTCACTAGCTTAATTTAAGTTAAAGTTAATTGTTTTAAACCCTGGTTTCAAAACAAACCTTGCACTTTTGAATCTTTGGGTTTGGGTGGAGGGTTGAAGGGTTTAGGGATTGCTAGATCTGCAAACTAGAATTATGAAGTTGTTGATTTCTCTTCTTGATTCCAAATTTGTCCTCAAACCTTGAATCTCACATCTCTTTAGATTGGAAATTTTAATCCTTGCCAACCTATACTCCTAAATTTTCCCATGCCACTCTTCAATTTCCTGGCTCTAGAGGTGACGGCAGTCTTGAGTGGCGGATGCTTTTAATTTTGGTTATAATTTCAACAACTACGGTGTTGATGACCACATTTGTGCACAAAACAACTTCCACACAATTTGGTAAATACTGACCTCCTTTGCATTGGTGAGGGCACTAGAAAATGTTTACAATATGAATGAGACTAGTTTATTTATCGTGCCCAACCAAACAAGACACTAAGCGCAAGGAAAAGTCTGTGGGCGCAAATTCAAAAGGACTGTCTCACTCTTCCTCTTGTTGTAAACATGGTAGTCAATGACAAGTTGACATCTATGATTATTTACAAATCTCTATTCCCAAGATTCTTTGGAAGGTGGTTGCAAACAAATTATGTGTGGTGGTTTGCAAACAAGACCACCTAGATGACATCATATGTCTTTGACAATTGGATGATGAGCCTCAATGTACGTTTCAAATCTCAAAAGTGGAAGGTAGTTTTAATTATGGACAATCTTGCTACTCATTCCCTTAAGCATGTTAATAGGGGCGAATCGTTTGATTTTCAACTGCAATTGAGCAATGTTACTATTTCTTTCTTACCACCTAATGCTACAAGTGTGGTACAACCCTTGGATTAGGGAATAATTGCTACATTCAAAGTTCAGTGTGAGAAGAAGCTTCAGAATGGGTTCTCTCTCAGTTTGATTCTTCTACTACTCACCACGACTTAAGGAAAATAGTGCCTAATGTAAGGCAAGCTAGTATGTGATGCTCTCAAGTGTGGAGAGAAATGAATCCCCAAATTATACGAAACAATTGGAGGATGTCCAAGATTTTACCTCCATATCGGAGTGTTGATTTTACCATGGATGGTGAACATGACAAATCAAGAATGAAAGAAGTAGCAAATGAATTGGCAAGTTTCATTTCCTCATCGAATCTTGGAAGTGAAGAATTTCCTATTGAAGAATATGTGCAATTGGCAGGAGGAAAAAAAAATGTTGATGTAGAGTACAACATGGTTGAGTTGGTGGATTTGGCATGGGGTAGAAAAATGCATTTGGGTTTAGATTTGAATGAAGAGCCAATGGAGGGGAATGATGTGGATGACCAGCCAACACGAATAGCCAAGCTTCCTCAAGCCTGTGAGTATGCCCAATTACTGTCAAACTTTGTAGTGGAACATCCTCAAAATTTTCAGTTGTAGATGTGATGAACATGAAAAAATTTGTGGATGAATTGAGCAAGATTTCAATTTCCAAAATCAACAAAAGAGATTAGAAGACAATAAATTCTTATTTTCGTAGTGTGTGTGATATGGTGAAGACATCATCATAGGACTTTAAGAAAAAAAAATGAAACTCCATATTGTGTGACATTGTGAGCATATTTCTTTAATAAAAATGTTTTTTCATACTTATGTATCTTCATTGTGTATACCAAATGACAATTTACATTGAAATAGGTCATTTTCTTGGAAAACAATTTGTAATTTTTTCTACTCTCTTGAATTAAAAGTACTGTATATTCTTTCTCACATGATTTAATAAAATTTCGACAGCGACCTCCCTGTGGGTTTAGGCTAACGATTTTTCTTGGGCATGGGGATAAAAACATCAAGGTACGCATTTGCTGTAGAAATTCGCACAATGTGCTCAACTTGCAAGGGGGGAAACCTGAAGCATATCCTCATTCTCAAGCCTCATGATGGCCCATTGCACAAATGTTGCAATAAGATAGCACCAACTACGATTTACCAGCCGCAAGGAAAGAAATATTTGGAATATAAATTGATGTGGTAACACCAACCTCAAGGACTACAAGTGAGAAAAATTGTGGGAGGATGAGAGCAACAACCATATCCTCTGGGAAAATGGCATAAAATTGCCAAATCTTGCGAACTCATAAGCAGCGTCACCCATCGTGACATCAAGGAAACAAGGAGCAAGTGCTAAGGGAGGGATGCAATTGGATAGCTAGAACAACTACAATGCTCATCGCGGAATGCAAAACCTCATTTTGGCAAAGGTGAGAAGGGGGCTTATGAATTTTGGTTGATTTGACGTCAACCATAACAGTAAAATATGGGAGAAGGAATGGGTGCACATCTCATGCGATGATTAAAGGGGCTTTGAGGAGACTGCAGTGATTGTGCACACTAAAGTGGTATCAAAATGTGGATTCGAGGTGATTTTGGACACAAGACTCACATCCATCACAAAAATCTATGACATGTCAACAATCTTTGGATAAAACAAGTTAGTACATGTCTGGACTAGCAACATGCCCATGTTCGAGTCCATTTTCCTAATAGCTTTGCGGGAGCTGCGTGACAACAATTCGAGAATGGACAAGTAGAAGTGATGGAAGTCTTCATACTAATTCTTGAAGTACTTCAAGTTGTGGTCTTCAAGAACAATAAAGTGTAACCCTTCAAAAACACTCCAGGGGAATGTCAACCTCTTTGCTGTCGAGATTGGTTGCCGCATGCATTTGAAGACCTTGATTTGTGGGTTTCATACCCCTTCGACACTTGTTCCTTTTGGTGTGCATATTGCACAGAACGAATAGCTTGGAGGGTGCCCAGTAGAATGCGTCGTATTTATGTAATGGCCAAACAACTTTGTCCACAACAAGATTCTTCACGTTCTCAATCTTAGGAATCCTCAATGGGTCACCAGGTGCACATCCATTGAGGTGGACTTGAGCAGGTAGGCTCGTGGCATTGGAGGTGGGCAGACTTGTGAGCACCATCACGTAGATTGAGCATCTAAAAATGATGAAGTCCACATCCTTGATATCCCATTGTCATCTCAACAACACCTTAACCCTCTAAGCTAACGGCGAGAGTCCCGGCGGCAACATAAGTGTGAAATGCGGTGACAAATTTAATTATCATACAAGAAATAATTTAATTGTATTCATAGTAATCGTGGCAGTTTTACATGCACCATCGTAAAAGACAGCCAAAGTACATTATATTGTAGGTGCGAGATAAGAGGTATGCTCATTTTCACACAACTACAGGTTGGTAAATTTTGTAAATATTACTGACGTCCATACCTATGACAGCTGAACACACAACTCAGCGGGTTAAAGTAGGGGAATTCTCTAAAGAAATGGATGAACTTAGAAAGACTAGGGTATGTACCAAAAGCGAGTACACTATAAAACAAAAATGCAAGATGACAATGCAAATTAACTACACCACCATAGCCCGCATCTGCGGCTACAGCGTTTACCATCTACTAGGCGGGGTGGCATGCAGAGGAAGCAAACAGTGACGCTAACAGGTGCACATTCTATCAGTGGGACGGCTTTGGAAAATAGCCAGTACACCCTAAACTCCGTAATATCAACCTCCATAATGTCACCCACTCTCTAATATCCTGAAACCCTAGGGAACGGATGTTCGTAGTTCAAATCTCACTCCTTATTGTCACATTTCTCTCCATTATATCACAAAATTTGTCATTAATGCAAACCACCAAAGAAGTCAACCCACACCCTCACATTGCACCATGTGTCAACATGTGGAGTGTCACCTTCTTAGGCCCTTCCCACACTAGAGGAAACTTCCTTGAACGGCACTGAGTTGCATGAATAGCATTGGTTCAAATGAGCAAGCGGTTGCCACATGAGAGGAAGTATGGGGAGTGGCAACAATGACTTTTTAGCTTTGGATTTTGCTTTGGGTTTAGGGTTGGGATCTACTTGGCAATAAAGTAGAGTGACATGGCGCAATAAAGTAGAGTGACATGGCACAATAAATGTAGTTCAAAACTTCCGGGCACTAGTGCCCGGAAGTACCCTGGTAGCACCCCGGTTTAAGGAGAAAAACAAGGAAAAGGAGACTTTTCAAAAGCTAAGTGCCATGTTGGAGGAAGTTGGGAAACTTCCTGGGCCTCTAGTGTGGCAAGGGCCTTATTCTTCTTCTTCTCCTTCTTCTTATGTCACTTGTTGAATGTTGGTGCATGCGTCCGTCACATCGCCAGGGAAGGGCAAGTGGGGTGGACCACACTAGCATAGGTGACAAGAGAACGAATTCAAATTGTCCTCACATCTCCTTTGTGTCATTCCAATGTCACATGCTACACTAATCCTATAGTATCACGCATCCATGTTAACACTACAAAACTCCGTAATATCACGTGCACTTTGGTTGCCACAGGTGTGATACTACGGAGTTTAGAGTGTATGAGTTAGTATGTACTCTACGGCCACTTAGTAGAAGTGACATCTTTCTAATGTCTTTTCTGGTCTCAACCTATCAAAGGAACATCTTTTGCAAGCTCCTTTACTAGGCAGAAATAGACAACGCCATCGCCTCTCCATTTCACGCACACACAAAGTCCTAAAGGTATGTATGTGTACATTAACAATCTTCTTTATGCACTTGCTCTTTTAGAACAACTGTGTTCATTTCTTGTTTTTGCATCGACTAGACTTGCTCTGAAACTCATTAGAGCCATGCTTGAAAGTTTGTCATTAAACGTGCAATTTATCTCAGAATCTAGGGGTTTTGGTTAATGTTGTAGTTGTGTATGCACATTCCATATCACCTTCACAGCTGCTTAGTGGAGTTCTCTGAGGGTTTGGTGTTCTGCTGAACAAAAGAGTTTTCAATCAGCTTTGAAAGGGCTTTGAAGACATTTAGGGGCTTCGTAGGCACAAAACATCTTATTATTTTGAGATCACTTGAATGATCGACTTTCTTTTGTTTGTGTATTCATGTCACAGTTTGACAGTGTTCTGGGCATTCGAGGGACATGATCGAGAATGACAAATACCAGAGTACTTGCTGAGTTCTTGGGGAAGGGACGTTGTTTATGTATAGTAGAGGTGCCTATTCCCGTTCAGGGCCCCATTGGCAATCTATAGGGTACCGGGATTTTGATCAGGCTGGGACTGAATTTCGATCATGCTGGGATTGAATTTCTATCAGGCTAGGACTGAATTTCAATCAAGTTGGAATCAATAGTGTTATGATACATGTCCTGGTTTTGAGTGCTAAAGTGAGGAGGAATGAGCGGTTAAAATGAGCAGTCATGGCAAACTATAGACATTGGTCATATGTTCGGGTCAACTTTTGGCTTTAAAAAATCACAATAATTTCAATTTAAGGAATATAATTATCAAAAAAATTGCAATCCTCCTGATTTCTATCTTCCTACACGGGATAAAATTGCACCACCTTATACTACTCCAGATATGGCGGAGAATATCTTAGGTGATCGGTTATGGGCACCTCTACTCTAATCAAACTTGAAAGAAGAAAAAAAATTGGAAGGCGCATGATTGAATACCATGTAAGTATTACGAAGCCATAGAAGGTTGAGGCATCCATAGTCGACCGAGTCCATTTAGCCGCTCACTAGGGTCATGTGATGCCGACATAGATGAGAACTATATTTTTTAGGCAAACAAAGTTAAATTTTATGTGGTGGCGGCTTGTGATTAATTACCCTCATAAGCATTTTGACAATTGTTGTAGCCAAGGAGTAGCATTGAGATGAGCGGTTATGCTTTAAAATTATATATCGACTATGTGTAACTCTAAAATTTACGCTTCAAAACTTGTAGCAATTTCCATATTCATGATTTTTGTTTTTTAAATCATTGCAGCCTCCTTAGAATCTCTTACTCTTTGCAAGAAAAAAAATTCCCGTTACTCCTAAACAGTTGCAATCTCTCTTATTTTATTGGTTATAGATGCCTCAACCTTAGTGGCTTATGGATGACTCTGAGTGTGCTTTGCCAAAGCCAATATTATATTAGCTAATAGATGACTCTGAACATCCTTTACTGAAGCTATGTAGTAGCCGACAGTTGATTTTCAACTTGCTTTTCTCTTAAAAGGAAGCTTCACAACAGGTCACTCCATACATTACTGAATGTCATTTCCACTCTAATGGCATGTCTTATGATCAAGCGGCATATGCATACTTCTAGATATATATATACTCATACAATTCTTATTTCTAAAAAAATTATTGTGATATTGATTCCAACCATATGCATGTGACCCAAAAATCAATCTCTATACCCTCCAAACTGAACCTTTGATATACACTTTATGATGCATCATTGGCTTTGGTCTACTATAGGCACTGAAATTTCAAACCTGCCGAACATCACAGTACATTGTCATCAACATGTTTTCATTTCATGCGTGTACATGGTTGTGAATATCTGAGCATCTGAGAAGAAATGACTTCCTTTTAAAAATCAACCCTATGTGCCTGTGTAATCACTTCAGTGCATTTGGAGCTGATACATAGAGATGTTCAAACATTCAAACTGCCGAATACCAGAGACAGGATGGCAAACACAGTAGAGCACCCCAGGGAGTTATGGTGGCCCCTATGCAAGTTTTTGAACACCTTAATGTAACTAAAGATTCAGGTTCATATACATAACATAACATGAACCTTGAATGAAAGTACAATAATATAATGGGTTTTTCTTGACACAAGATAATGTACTAAACCCTGGGAGTGAGAAAACTTGGGCGAATTGGAGTGATGTCCTTGGGTCTAATTGCAATAACTGCAGTGTTTCAAGTGTGCTCTTATTGCTGAGTTATGAGACTACAAATTGATGCACAACTGGGCTCCAGAGACATTCCATGGGATCCTCATTCAGGTTCCAAGTAACCTCAATGATGAACCTAGAGATTTTCTGAAAATAATGATGATAAGGAAAGTGGGACATGTCGTGCAGTGCACAATAACAAAGATGAGCAGAATGGGATGTCACCAACCCAAAAGAGCTATTGTGTCCAAAATACTTATTTGTATAACCTCTTCTCTTGCACTTTCACAAGGCATTGCAGATAAAATTCCTACTCTAGTGACTAACCTAGGCCAGGTGCATGCTGAAAATGACACACCTGAGCATGCTCTTCAATCTATAAATTAGAAGGTTCTGGAAATTCACCAATCAGTTAAGTACTGCTAAAAGATCACTAGCACGGCAAAAACACAGCCTATCTGATGTCCCCAGATTGACCTGCATGCACCAACAAACGACAACATCAATACAATGAACATCAACAAAGATCATCAACAACCCTTAACGGACCGGGTGGTAGTGTATATACAGGATACATGACAAATTGTACAAATCCCCAACAAGTATTGAAATCATATTTTATTTGGTCTATGATATTCAATCCACACCTAGTAAAATCTATTGAGAAGAGGAAGTGAAAATAGAGTCATATGTAACGGCGGTGATTAGATATACGTGGTAAATATTTGATTCTAGGTCACTTGTAGCAGTGCAAACCTCCCTTTGATTTACTTAACATGCATGTATACTTTGATTGGAGTAATGTATATTATAAAGAATGTAATTTTAGTCAGGGTCACTCTTGACACATTTAGCTAGAAATATCAAGAAGTAATCTTGACCGATCCTAATGAAACCTTGAGGCACAGAATAGGCCTCCCAGACCTTGAACCTTTTATGTGTTACACCTTGGAAGAGAGGATAAATGCAATGAAGCCATACCTCATATGCACTTGTATCTGGGAATAAGACCTGCAGAAAAATTTCAACAAAACGAACATCAGTATTGCTTGGTAAGTATCAAACACTGACACTAATGCTAATATTCAGGGTGAATGTAGCTGCATTGCACATTGAAGTTTACTCGTGATGAAAATAACACAAGAGGAGAATCACATATCCTTAAACAATGAAAGGACACAATGGATTGAAAGCTATCAGGATCTTCGCTGGTTCTTCAGTAGCCTGTTGCCACAAGCCATATACTCTGATCTAACTTAAGCATAAAGTGGCGTAGGGAGGGGCATTTTACACCAGAGCTTGAGGGCCTAAAAGACCAAGGGAGCTTGAATGGATGAAATACCTGCATGGTGTCCTACATGGCATGCAATGGATTATGTTTTATGATCTACTGGATTTTGGATCAAACCCAGGGTCTAACACAATACCGAGAGACCATGACAATTCAAAATCCCACCACCCTTTATTTTTTATAATGTATTATTGTGTAGAAGGCCACATGTGAGTAGGATGGTTATGAAACAGCATTTGGTCGAGAGCCTAGTCGCATAACACTACACTTGTAAGGCCTGTGAACACACAAATTTCAAATTCAATATTAATTTTCCATAGTACAGTCTTTGGATGAGTTTTAAGTACCCTCGCAATTTCACAGCCCAGAGTTGCCAAGAGAAGTTAGTTCTCATAAACTAACACAACAACCTACTCAGTTCAGTAAGAATCTAAGAGGGTAGCAACGGTATAGGATATAACCTTTTGGCCCTTCTCTACATTGGTTACTTCTGTTCCAGCTGCTATAATCTGTAACAATGACCACAGATTTGTCATGTCTCAATAGTCACACAATTTACAAGCACACAAATACATGAAGTTGAATCTGTCCTGGATAAGAAAACATAGAGTCCTTCACTTGTGATCAATGCCAACAGTGAGTTTGTCATACACTTCATCATAGGATTGTGATGCATCTGTAAAAAGTACCTCGCCCACTAAATATCGCTCAAATTTGACAGCTGACTTTGGAAGCAGCACACCTCCTGCAGATTGCTGCACATTGATCATATTATTTCAATCAGTTTCAAGTGCAAGTCTAGAAATTTGCCAAACGCGAGGAAGAGGATATGCCTTGTTGCATCACAAAGCACAAGTACATGCAAAAAAATTCTCTTGCTCTACCTAATCATAACAAATGGAGCCAGTGATCAATACATGAGCGAAAGTGTGCAAGTACATGTCTTAAAATAACTTCACTGATTGGCCCAATTACAACTCCTTCATAAATACATCAAAGACATTGATTGAAGAATTCACCATTCTTGTAAATATTTCATCCATGTAACATTGATCATCTCATTCACTAAGAAATCATGTGGGGCAGTTAATTTACTTACTTCTTCCACCTTTTCAAGGCGCACCAACACTCTGTCTGCCTGGGGCACTATCTATTGATACCAGAACAAACGCATGCCACACTGTTAGCTGAAGATGCAAAAGTATTACTCAAAGCACAGAATTATGTGTTGCAACATTCAACACACAGAAGAGTTTTAATTAGAGAATAATGCTGTGTAGAATACCTAGCTGTCACAATAGAGAACTTTACAAGCGAGGGACTTGCTCACCTTTGAGGTGTCCACCTCTGTAATCAGAGCCTTGATTGATAATCTTCTTGACTGAGTGCTCCTTGCAGATGTGGAAATAGACCTCAAAAGAATTCCATTAAAACCTGGTAAATGAAATGGCAACAATTATTAGGTCTTCTTGAATATCGGCAGATGACAACCAAATGTTGTCAGAATAAGGCTCACCTTTGCGTTACAACTACTGAAAATGTAAGGTACACATCACTCTACACACCATGCAACTTTCACCATACCCAAAACTTAGAGCGGATTGGGAGCCAATCCAACACTCCACATGGAAATACAGGCCTTCCGAACAAATCTTTCCTTGCCAACCCCCACTAGATCTTTTTAACAACACTTGCTTCCAGCAGAAATTTCCGAGACCACTGTGTCAAAGCAGAGGTGTATTCTTAAACCCTATGATACTTCCTAAACCCCACTTTTGAGGACATCTAGAAGCATTCCAGTTCTTGTGCCAGAGCTCTGCCAATGCAAGATACTCTAGACTTGTGGATTTTTCCAATGTAGCTGCACTCAAAACACAACAACAGAAAGATGCATAAATTGCAAATGAGGTGGAACACATTTGTCCTCTCCAGAAATACACGAAAACCCTCTGGCTCCATTCCACCCATGAATACGCTCCAACAGCCTCTGCTACAAAATTCACCACACCTCAACCCTACGAAACCTGATTTCATTCAAGGAGACAAAGTTCTACACCCCACACCCTGTGAACACTCTCTCCACACTGACCATCCACAAAACTCTGGCTCCGTTCCTCACATTAACATCCTTAAGGACCATCTCTTCCCAGAATTCACCACACCTTAACCCTACGAGACCTAATTCCATCCAAAGAGATAAGGCAAACCCCCTCCCCCTTAAAAGAAGCATATCTTCTCCATTTGCCAACACTTCGCGCATATTATGAAGTCTCCTCTCCTCGCCCAAAGGCTACTGGCTCACTGACTGAGTTGGTGGAAAGATTCTATTAAATGCATTGGGATAGGTCAATCGGTCCATTATTGCAGAACGTGATGAATTGAAAGAGAGAATGGTGTACCAGAGCCTACGGCGAGGGAAGCTCGTGGTGAGAATGCCGCAGGTGAGGAGCGGGCGGTGGCCTGCAGCTGCGAGGGGGCGTGCAAGGAGGTGACGGCGGCTGTGATGGTGGCCATTGCCATAGCTGATCAATCCTCTGCAACGACGACAAGCTTTCACAACACCAACAAACAGTGCAGATAGAAAAGATGAAGCTCTGGAGGCTTCTGGAAGGATGAAGAAGGATGTTGGATGAACGTGGGTGGATGAACGCTGGTCCACATCCACAATCCAGGATCCATAAGTTCTTCTCATATAGGTTACTGTTCTCCCCCTTTGGTATGACACGTTTGGGAAACACAAAAAAAGTCGTATTATCGAGGTGTTGTCATCTCATTAATATGACAAATGGTGTAAAGTTGTCGTATTATCGAGAGAATACAAAAACATAAGTAATATGAGCTTAAAAATATACACAACGAGTTTAAGCAATATAGATGGTATGAAATAATAATTTATAACTCCAAAAAAATATAAATATTCTCAAGAACTTTTGAAATAGGAGTCCAAAGATCTCTGGTGTTGCCTACCCAAGTTAGCAACTGTCATCTTATCTAAATTCCCTACTAACTTTTGAAAACTAATCATTTCATTAACACCAAAATATATAGAATTCTCTAATGAGAAACTAGACAACAATGATGCATGACGTTTAGCATCACTAAGCTTTATTATAGGTGGAGCAACTTCATCCATGTCCATTCTACACTACCCTAACCATGTCCATTCTACACTAGTAACCATGATTATCATCAAGTTTCCATTGATAAGTGAAGTTCCCAAGTAGTTCCCAAGTGAAAATGGATGTATTTTAGATGTACATAACATAGATGAAAGGAATTTTAGCATTAACTACCTCTTTAATATGACAAAACGGAGACTCTAAATGTCGCATTATCAAATGTCATAGTCGTATAAAAGAGGGAGTTTTGAACTAAAAAGTTTGGTCTCGCAAAAATGTGTCGTAATATCGAGGGTGTCGTATAAACAAGTGTCGTATTAACGAGGTTAGACAATACTAGGCATTTAATAGCCCAACCACATCCAAAATCATATGATGACGTCAAGGAGGCTTCTCTTGCTAAAGTGTGGAACTCTTTTCATCTCTCAGGGAAGAAACAAGATTACCTCCACCTCGAGGATTTTCTTAGATACGAATGTGAATTGTACATGGAGGAACCATTGACACCACCACAACGTAACAACATTGTCGCCTACCGCACCTCTAACCATAGACCTGCCATTGAAACTAGATGATGAAATACTATCCCTAGCTCTAGAGATACTAGAGCTATGGATAGTTGTCCACCATCCAGTTTGCTTTTATAATGCAATTGAAAATGAGACACATTTCGTGCTGGAAGAATGTCTCCTATATAACCCCGTTAGACATAAGTTTCCATCACTATTTTTGAGGGAGCCTCAAGTCTTTCTTTCAATTGGACCATCACGTTGACATTAGCCTCTATCTCACAGAGGCTACTACACTCCGCCACTGTAGCGAACTAGTTGGTTTCAAACCATCCCAATGTACTTCAATCCCATTAGCCTTTTTTGCTTCCCGACCTTTAAAATCAATGTCATTTTTCATTTTCATAGCAATTTAATAAATAAAAAATGGTTTGCTGGGTACCGACTCCCTACTAGGACTTGACACTACAGTAATATATTGTATTTAATATAGATATCAATGGAACATGTTGGGAAGAAAGGGGGGGAATAACATGCTTTATTTTGCGTCCACCAAATGTGGCCTTTGACCGACTTAAGTTTCGGGGAGTCTTGGCCACATTCATTTCACTATGAGTAAAATAACATTCACACAAGGCCCATGACTTGAAATTAAGGGTTTCGTGGCCATAAACGTCTACACTAAATATTTTATTTAGTGTCACTTACTATTTGGAATTATGCAATGTTATAACTATTTAATGTATATCTCATTTTTTTTGCCAACAAATGTCAAATGGGTTGTTCGGGCATTATAGAACAGTAACATCTTTACTTGGTAAAAAATTACATTGATAGTTAAAAGATAAGGCATTGCGTGACTCCAAATAGTAAATGATACTAAATACAATGTTTTGTGTACACTGATTATCCCAATTAGTGAGGGAGGGCTAATAGTGCGTGTGGGAAACTAGTGAAGGTGATACTAATTTTTTTCACTATGATATTAGCGTCACCAAAAAAAAATCTAGGAAGCATTGTTCATCTCAACACTATTCATAGCAACATAGTTCACTAAAAGTACCGGCACTATGGCGTTTGAGGATGACGAACCCATCTTCAACGCCATTCTCCGTCCATATATCGCTTCAAGACCTGTCATAGGCCCTCCTAAACATCCCAGACCTGCATCTGCTGATGAATCGCGCCCCAAAAAACAAAGACGCAATAAATGGGCTTGTAAGTAAGTCTTAATTTACATTTTTTTTACTTCTAGTCGATTTATCTTAGCTTTGCTTTTGTTTGCATCTCCACGTACTCATTCTAACCACTATCGGGTTTCTACTGCAGAGTACTTGCATCAACACCGCGACCTATGCCAAGACCCATGCCCATTCCATCGTGGCATGTGAACTCCAGTCCGATACAGCCTTATATTCTTCCAGAGTATGCTGAGGACTAGCATTATTCATTGACAAGCATGTGTTTGCATATTTTTTAAATTATCATTGTACAAGCACCTTAGAACACGCACTAATTTTCTTGAAATGTGGGATTAATGAGCATGTATTCATGAATTTAATAACACTCAGTGCAAATTTCAACCCACACTAATTTTGAGACTTGGCAAAATAGTACGTGTTTTGGGAGTTAGTACCACACGCAATAGTGGGGATAACCAGTGTAGTTATCAAACCAAGGTACCGTACCTTAGGGGCAGCTTCGGCACAAAATAATTCTAAAAATAGATGCCGAAAATTTTGGAATATTATTGCCATTTTTTGGCGAATATAAAATTAATTATTTTTCAAAATTGCCGAAATGTAAGAATTTTTTACTTCTCACTAGAGTTTTACTTAAAGTGGAAGCATATGTGAATTTTGAAGGAGAGAAGGTGCTCATTTTGTAATCAAGCTCACTTACATTAGTCCACAAAGAATATGGGTTAAGAAGTAGCAAGACTCTAGGTGAGGCTTTTCAAATGTGTTGTACACAAATTTTTGGAGTCCAATTGAGCATAGAAGATGAAGTTTTATAGAATTTTGTCCACCTAACAAAAGTTGAGAAATCAATCTTTCTTCCACCTCCAACACGTTTTGTGTCAAAATAAGTCTTTATGCAAAAGATATGGACAAAACATTGCAGCCGTGTAAAGATCAAAAAATTAAAATGCGTTCATAACAGTTTTTCGGAGCTCATTTGTGCATAGAAGATCAACTTTTTTGGAATTTTGTGGGTCTAAGAAAAGTTTAGAAATCAAGTAATCTTTCACCTCCAACAAATTTTATGTCATTTGAAGACTCTATGCAAAAGTTATGCGTGTTATAAAAATGAAGTCTAACTAGGTGCTTCACCTCAAAGTTTACATATCCCATATGCATTGTTGAACACAACTCCACTCTACTTGCATAAAGCACAGAGCATTCTCAACTCTTCACTCACATCTTACTTGTCATTCAATGCAAGAGAGATGTACAAGATATAAGCTTAAACAGAAAATTAAAAATGAATTTAAGCCGGATTTTTAAAAATTAAAAGAGAAAATTGCCGAAAATGTGAATATACTATTTTAAGGTGCCGAACCTACTTTTTGAACTTTAATTAAATATTCGGCAGCAAGGTGCCGAAGCTGCCCCTAAGGTACGGTAGTGTGGAGTCAAGATAACAAAAAAAAATTGAAGTGTCGTATTGTAATAAATTGAAGTGTCGTATTGTAATAAATTGAAGTGTCGTATTGTAATAAATTGAAGTGTCATATTGTAATAAATTGAAGTGTCGTATTGTAATAAATTGAAGTGTCGTATTGTTTGAGGTTAGTCCTTTCAGCAAGGAAGTCTTGTCTTCCATCCTATGGGCCACTTCACACACGAGACTGAGAGCCCATCACCAGTACACTTCAAGCACCCTCATTGGTGGAAAAGGCGGAGCCGGTCCAAGTTCACTTCACACTATGCTTGAGGGACCAACGGAGTATGTGAAGGCAAGATGGATGTAAAGTCTACATAGAATCCTACATGGCATCAAAGGGATCATGTTTCATGGTCACTTGAATTATTTTTAAAACCCGCCTCTTGGAGGTAGGTGGGCCTAACACACAACCAAGAGACCATGGCACTCCGAACGTTCACAACTATTGGTTTATTCTATTTTATCATGTGTGAGGACCCACATGAATAGAAATTCATTGGAATAGCATTTGGTTGAGGGCCCAGTCACATATGACTTCACACTACACTCGAGGATCCGTGACCACACTACATGATTTTGGAGGTGTGTTGGGGCGGCCTTTGGACACTTTCTTTTGGGCTCTCACAATTTCATGGTCACGGCTCTTGGCTCGTGTGTGAAGTGGCCCTATGACGGCAAAATCCGTTACCAATCAAACATCGCCCGGTATACTATGGATCGTGTTTAGTGTGTGCGACAATACTCATCATCAACCCATAATGTTCAATGAACATTACACTAAATTTTATCATGTGCCACATGACTTTTCTAGTAACACCTTACATTCTCCTTGAGGCTTATTATCACAGGCCACATAGTTTAACATGAATGCAAAATTAATGTGCACCACTACTATCATCTGAACACTAAAATTGATAACTTTCTATGACAAGAGGCTTTAATAATTTATAACCAGACATCACATCAATGTTAAACAGTTTGACAATATTACCGTAGTACCATAGCAGGTTCGTCCTAAAATAATTCTAAAAATAAAAAACGTAAAAATTAGAAAATTCTGAAGACAAAAAACGAAAATAGAATAAATTAGTTTTTGAAATATTTTGCTATTTCTAAGCTATTTAGGGTCATTTTTACTTATTTTTTGCTAAAAAACGAAAATTGAGAAATTCAGTTTTTGAGAGGCGAACCTTATGTTTTCAAAAAAATTAAATATTCGTTCGCCAGGTGGCGAACCTGCTATGGTGTTACGGTATTGTGGCTCTTGATAAATATGTGGCACATCAATTCTAAAGCCATGCTAAATCAAAAAGTCAATGTACATTGATATGTGCAATTAGGTTGCCTTCGTGAACAGGTTGCCTTTTTACCCATGCAAATTACCTTGCATCAAAATCAGATCACAAATACCTTTAACTTTTGTTGAGTCATTGGCATGACAACCACGGTTAAAAATCAAAATAAATAAATCTTGTATTTTGTAATTGTGGTAATAGATTTTCCAAATACTGTAGAATATCGACAAATTAGCATGGGGTGACCTAATTGCACATATCAGTGTAGTTGTGAGATTGCTGCGTGTTTTTTTCTATCTGATCGATTATGGCATATTGGTTCTGCCAGCTTCTAATCACTAGGCTCAGTCGAGGTTTGTTCTTCAAACTCTGCAAAGCCTTCAAACTTTCCTCTAACAATTCCTCCTGCTCGTGGTTGTGGGGTTAAGTTCCAAAGCGCAGCGGCAAAAAAAATAAAAATTATTAACACATATTCTCACTAAAGTTTGTTACTGTGGGCCACACGCTTTATCACAAATGTAGATTAATGTGGGTCCGTATTATCAGGAGATCAAATATAAGTATTATCTATGACATGAAGCTTTAATGTAGTTGTGAGCTTGCGGCATGCATGTTTTCACCGACGATTGGATCACGAGGCATTATGTGGGTAGTTTAGGCAGTCTGGTTTCTTTGCAAACTGTCTTCTCAAGGATGGATTGATGGATTATTAGTCCCTGCCTTCTCGGGATTCGGTCGAGGAGGTTCGTTCCTCAGGCCCCTCCACAAAGCCTTCAAACTTCTCCTCCGATTCTGCTCCAGGTGGTGGTTGTGAGGTTAAGTTCCAAAGGGCAGTGGCACCTGCATCTGCAGCTCGGGGAGTGCTGTATTCCAGGAGTGCATTCAACTGCTGAACTGCCCCAGCTGCACGGAGAGCTGGTTGAAGTGATTCATGGAAAGAGATGTTTCGCAGCGCACGCGCCGCCGCTTCTTGTGTCCATGGAGTTCCCGGGCCGGCCATAGCCACCAGCACCTCTGCTGCTCCAGCCTGTCCCACCACGAAGGAAAATTTGAGGGAATCAGAAGGAAGAAGATGTTGATGAGGATGATGAACAAATGATAGAGATATCTGTAGTGGTCGGACCGAGAGATTTTGATGGCGTCTCTATTCCTGATTGGATGCAAAGAGGTACATTATCACCCGTCACTAATGACTCTGCCACAGCCTAATCACCACGTCCAACATGTCCCGCTATGATAAAAATTACATTTATTTATTTATTTATTTATATATCAAAGTGATGATGATGATGATGATGAAGTAGTGGTCAGGCCGAGAGATTTTGATGATGTTTCTATTCATGATCGGATACAAAGAGGTACACTAGCACCCGTAATTGATGACTCTACCATGGACTGATCTATACATCCAACATGTCCCGCCATGATTATAGAAATAAATCAAAATGATGATCAACAAGGAGTAAAGTTATCCGTAGTGTTCAAGCCCAAAGATTTTGATGACATATCTATTCCTCATTGGATACAAAGGGGTACACTATCACCCGTGATCAATGTTCATGCCATGGCCTGATCACTACATCCAACTTGTCTTGGCATGAATCATGATCAATAAGTAATAGTGTTATCCGTAGTGGTTGGGCCAAGTTACAAGGATACAAGAAGGTTTCACCCATAACCGATAACAACCTTGGCTTGACCGCTACATCCAATAATGGACACATGTCACCTTGCCATCGGTTGTAGTAGACACCCGGGTTTGATGTCTTCAAGTACTTGTCTAATAAGAGCTCATTATTTTGAACCTTGTGTCGGAACCTAATTTTGAAACATGGGTGAAACCCTCTTGAACCTCCACTTTTAATCCAAAACACTTTTGAGAGAACTTTAGGATCTAAGATAAGGTTTGACCCATGGGAGCCGTCACTCTAAATCCCAGACGGCCAATGCGACGCTTGCTTAGCCCACTGATCCATAGTATGAACAAGGTAGCCGGTCTTTTATAACCCAGTTCAACTCTTTTAGCATGTCAAATTCAGCCTTGACAAACTCAGGTCACTTTGTGCGATGCAAAAGCTCCTAAAGTCACCTTAAACCCAACTCACCCAAATTTTGATCCAGAATGTTACAAACTAGGTAACAGCTACGAGGAGCTCTGTCACGGCCTGTAGTAGGCCCCCCAACCTACCGAGCCATCGGTTTTGTTGTCTAATTGATATTCCTTAGTTTACAAAAAGAATTCACAAGTTCTCCTGCATTTGATGTACAGATTCAGCAATACCTTGAACAATGACAGTGATGCAGTAAATCTTCACTTCACCTAGGTTGTAATGCAAAAGGAGTGGGTAAAAATTAACACAATATAGAGTAAATGAGAGTGTCATCAACCTCAATCATGAGGTTGGCATTGTGTAGATTGTCACAGGCAAGGCTGCCCAAAGCATGAGCAGCATACTCCCCTGCCTCTGGTGTTGGGCAGTCCCGTACAACCTGAACCCAACAAATTTTAAACATGGAGTTAAACTCCTAAGCTCAGTTCCAGACTTCCTTTAGAAAAAAATATCTGGCATGTCGTAGTACACTGAGACAAACATCTGTAACATCTGTCCCCAGATTGACAACCTTCATCAACATTCTGGACCTTTTAAGCTACCCCATGGAGGATAATGCTTGGTAAGTAAGGTATGTTTCCAACTCCACAGACGGTTGGATTGGCTCAGGAATTGTCTCATGCAGTTAGCAATTGCAAATAAAAAACGCTGACACTTTGATTTTCAAAATTGGAGTTCCAAGAGATGCAAATCTTATATGAGGGCAAAGTGGAAAATCTCTTTCTCCCTTTAAGTGATCACATAGGCCCTCCCAACTGCATTACCTAGTGAATCCAGAAGGGTGTCTACATTCTGAGCACATAGTCCAATCTCATCATAACATGTCTTTTAGTGTCCGACATTTCTCACCAACAATCTATGCCATATCCCACTCAAACACAAGTGTCCAATTCAGAAGAGTGACCACATATTAAGGCCTGCATACTTTACCTGTACTAGCAGTGGAATGGCTCCTTCATTGCCAATCTCGATGCGGTTTTGTTCGTTGACAGACATGTTACACAAAGCAGCAGCTGCTATCTCTTGTGTAGTGAAAGATGAGAACTTTGCCTTCCCATCGAGCATCTGAGTTAACCATGGAATGGCTCCAGCTGCAGCTATGGACATTTTGTTGACTTCGTTTTTTGCTGATAGGTTTACGAGTGCCCCCGCAGCCGCTTCACGTGCATCTGGTGTGCCCTGGAGTTTGCCATTGTGTTCATATCAACCAGTGGTTCCATAAAGCAAGTGCTGGAACTAAAAAAACAGGCTGAAAAGCACTACCTATAGTCTGAGGTGCAAAATTACGCCCACCACTACCCAAAGAGTCAGGTCAAAACTCATACACTTAAGCCTCTGATAATTTGTACGAAATTGTTGAACTTCATTCACTAGACGGAATACAGAGCCCAGGTTGGTGTTGGGTGCCTACTATGGCAGATGGCATGGCAACACGTGTTCATTGCTGTACTTAATGGTTAGGCCATGGCAGGGTCAACCATTATAGATGATAATGTGCATCCTCATATCCAATGAGGAGTAGACCTAGTCAGGCACTTCGCTTAACCTGACCACTATGTCCAACTAATGAAAAAGATCTAGGTTGAAACTGGTATTACCTCATGCAGCAGTGCGACAAGAAACGGAATTGCACTTGAAGCAGCTTGAGTGACCATTACATTCGTGCTCCGGCACAAAAACCGCAAGCACTTGGCCGCAAGCTCACTTGCTAGTGAACTCACATGCTGCACTTGAAATATCAGCATAGGTATGGCTCCTGCCTCAGCAATGGAACACCGACCTTCTTCTCCTCCATCTTTGGCCATGTCACACAGCTGCTTGAGAGCAGATTCCTGAAAAAAATTGTGCAGCTGAGAATCCGTTTAAGAAATGCAAAGTAAAGCCACAGTGACATACAGAACCTACGTAGCGACAAAATAGAGTTATCCGTAAAGTCTGAGGTCAAACTACAGGGAGGTTGGCTAAAAGGTGAAACAATTCCTTCAAGGCTTACATTAACAAGCTAAAAGAGTGGGGCCAGGCTTCAGAAAACCAGCTGTTTTCCAGTTTGTCATAGTGGGATCCGTGGGCCCAGCTAGCCTTGCATAGGCCGAGCCAGGATTTAGGGCAGTGGGTCCCATGGGTCATAGATCCTAGAAATCTCAGAGGTGTTTTGGATAGAAAGAGATTCGAGGAGTTTCACCCAACTTTCAAAACTCAGGCTCCGACACAAGATGCTCTGACAAGCACTTGGAAGAAAAGTCCCTCAAAGAGGCACCGAATTCCTAGCTTGGTCCCTCATTGAGGGACTTCTGCGGAACTTTGACAGGTGTGCTGATCAATCATTGCAGGCACCTTGATACAACAAAGATGTAATTTAGTTCAAATTCTTGGTGGTGATTATTGTCTGTACCTGCTCTTTTCTAGTTCCGCGGTATAATTTTGCAACCGCAACTGTGATAGGAGCTTGTAGATCAGGCAGAGTCTGACCCCACTCCAAGAGCCTCTGTGTTGGGGTCATAATATTTCCTGCTTGTATCTGGGGGATATTTTCAGGTTCAGGGAGCTTAATATTATGACCCACCGCCCATCGCCCAATGGCATGGCGCAGAGCATAGTTAGGAAGAAGGTCAGTGCTGGTGATTGCAAGTCCTGCAACAATATGGTTAAATTGATGTAGGCATAGCACTGAGCATTGAGCAATTTTTTCCTTCAATCAATCTCACCTTGTTCTTATGTAGACTTGATAAAAATGTTGCAAGAATGGATAGCAAGAAAACAATGTGTTCATCATATTGAGTGTCATGCATACATTCCCATCATAGCATTCTAAAGCAAGTGTAACATCCCTCTCTATTCTAGCTTCATGAATAAATTTCAAGAATCAAGGTTCTTACACAAAGCCTTCTTCCATCTACCAAGATTCAGTTGAAGAGGTGCGTCCCAAATGGAATCATTCTTTAGGTTATCCAAATTGCCTAAGAACTAATCCATTTGCAACGGAACCTAAATAGGCTACTTATGAATGTAATGATTAAGCAGTGTGTGATGTGAACCTCAAGTACATAAGACGTCAAGTGTCAAGTGATACATTCTACTTCAACTGGCTCAACATAAGAGTTGTAACAAGGAACCAAAATTACCAGTTACAGGACATGTGTAATGACCATCATTAATCCATTTGGTAATTGGTGCACGATCATATGTTTGTCCAGTGGAGAGGGTTACAGGGTCCACCATAAGCTCTCTTGTTATAGGACACAAGTACTCCCACGGAGCGTCTTCTCCAGCTGCAAGATATGAACGTCGGCTATGTCGTTGACATTTGCGAACTGGTGACTGGACCCCTACATCACGACAAGAGTTAGTCAAAACATGAAATAACAACTTTATAATTACCTAGTCTGTCACCTGGAATTATCTGTATGCTGGTCTCTAATATGCAGATTGTACAGCACCCTCAAAACGACAAGCGACAACTATGCCAAGTGAGTTTACACAAGCTGATGGAATCTAGAAGTTGTTTTTTTTTTTTTCACTACATAGGAGGTGTGTGGCCCTGCTGTGGGCATTTCCAATTTTGGCCTTTGAATAGAACCAAGAATTGGCTCATCTAAGAAGCAACTGCAATTCATGCAGATTTTTTACTTAAGTTTCAGTATCAGAGCTGAGATGCAGAAGTTACAGGAGATCGTAGTGAAGAGTTCTCTTTCTCTATAAGTGATCACATAGGCCCTCCCAATTGAGTTACCAGTTAAACCCAGTATGGCCAGACGTGAAGAGCAAAATTTACAGGAGGTTATAGTAGTGAAATTTGTTGACCAGACGTACCATCAAGGTAGGACTGCTGCCTCTGACCCCCTTCTTGTCCTGGTATGAATGAAATCCGCCGTTGTGCTCCAACATAAGTTACGGGGACTGTGTCTTCAGCTGTAACATCTTGTATTTTGGGAGGTGGAGGGTCACAAGTCACATTTTCCATGTTACAAGTATCCGCTGGTGGATCCATGCCAGCTTTTCCCTTTCCAGCATTTTTGTAGAAGCTCTCTTCAAAGGTTCTTTCATCATCAGCCCCTGTAAAATTAGCAAAACATTTAATGGCCATTTGAGACAGAGGTTATGCATGTGGAATGCTAAAGTGCAGTAATTAATATTTTCTAATGACAGAAACCAGGATTAGAGAAGTTTGTGTCCTGGAATGTCAACAAGCACTGTCAACAATAAGCTACCAAGAACAGTGCAATATATCAACTAAAGATTTATAAGCTGGCAATTACAAAGGCGATGGCATGATGTCAGCAATCAAATGACATTCGACACATGAATGCTGGATTAATGAACAAATAGAGACAAAGCAACAAGGCTACATCTACCCAAGTATAATTGACTACAGTGTAAATTACAAGCAGGTTCCAGCCACACAATAGACGAGAGGTTTATAAGCTGCAGAATACAAAGGTGATGATACCATGTCAGCAATCAAATGACATTAGATACATGAATGTTGTGTTAACAAAACAAAGAACAGAGAAAGCAACTAGGCTATCTCTAACCCAAGTATGATTCACTGCAGTGCAGTTCACAAGCAGGTGCCAGCCACACAATAGGCTAGAGACTTATAAGCTGGAAATCACAAAGGCGATGACTGAACGTCAGCAATCAAATGACATCTGATACATGAACGTTGTATTAACAAAGCAAATAAGAGATGAAGCAACAATGCTTTGTGTATTCCAAGTATGATTCACTATGGAGTAAACTACAAGCAGGTGCCGAACACACAATATCTACATTTGCCACTCACTGAAATTTTCAAGGGACCAATCCTCGGAACTCTCCTCTGAGGGTGTGTCCACCTCCCACAATACACGTGGGCTTGACACTGTAGCATCAACAGAAAGGGGTTGTGGACGGGTCCAGACTCCACTCACAGAGATTCTTGGTTTCCTTGGAGCCGCCATGATATCTCCTAGTGCTGCAAGCATCAAGAGGAAGTTGTATCATATGCAATATTTATATTAGAATTGTCTGTAAAATCTCCAGGTCAAGGCTAAAAAGGTGGCTTTGAGAGCTTGTACATAAGGACTCAAGTTTTATTAAGGATCAAATCAACCTGCAAAAAGAGTGGGGCCAGGAAATTGAAACGCCATTCTTTCTAGCTTGTCATACTAGGATCAGTGGGCCAAGCTAGCCTTACATAGGGCGAGCTAGGATTTAGGGTGGTGAATCCCAGGGGCCAGCCCTATTTTTAGATCCTAAAGTTCCCTCAAAGTTTTCTAGACTGAAAGAGGAGGTCCAAGGAGTTTCACCCATGTTTCAAAATTAGGCTCCAACACTAGATGCTCTAATGAGCTCTCTATAGGATAGTCCTCAAAGAGGCACAAACTCCTGATTTGGTCCTTGTTTGAGGGACTTTGCGTAAACTCTATTATTATGAGAAAATTAGAAGAAGTTTCAAGTTTAGAGGAACAATGCAAAGGGACCAAGTGTGAGACCTGCTGACTCCTTTCGTGAATCGGGAGTCTCTCCTTTGTTCACTTTCTCACACATGGATTTGAATCCAGCATTGTCATTGTTGCATTTGTGTTGGTAACTGCCACTGGCAGCTCGCCTCAAAAGCAGTTCCGAAAACAATTCTAATGGTTCACCATCAACAGTTGACACCTGACAAAGCATTTTCTGACTTTCAAAAGCACATAGGAGATCAATAGGTGGTGTTGAATAAGATATTCATGTCAATTGTTATTAAAGTGAAGATTATCTTTCTTAAATGATTATATATGTCCCCAATTATGTTGCATATTGAACCTAGATAAATTCGCAATTTCTGAGCATGTAGTCCAATCTCTTCTGAACATGAGTCTTTTTGGTGTCTGTTCTCAGATCCACACAGCACTTAACTACAGGTGTTCAATTAAGATAAGTTTAGATTACGCCTGCATACATTATTACCTAATGCAAGGAAGTCTTAGCATTAACATGAAAACAATAGTAAAACTCCAAGTTACCTCACTGCTGGAGGCATTTGAAGCATTCGAGGGCTCCTTTCTCTTGATCAGAGATCGGATCCTGTCATTAGCTTCGCGATCATTCTCATCCACAGAGTACGCCACATGTTGCAATTTGTAAGCAGCATTTACAGCTTTTTTCAGAGCCTTTCCCTCCACATTCACACCTCGTTCTAGCAGATGATTGATCAACCCCTCGGCTTTCGATCCAACCTCACCACCTGCCTGCGAAAGCTATGCATCATTTCTTTAGTTTCTGTCTGATCTGTACATTTCGGTCTTATTTTACATGTTCATGTTTCATCACCATTCTTGATCACTTTTAAAATGTAATCCTAAGTACTCAAGTTGTCTGGACAAGGTTAGTATGATGTTAACTTAGCTCTTCATCTTCTTCTTTATGTTTTAACTAACAACAGAATATCACGCATAACTGTTTCACATTCTCAAAAGTACTACCATTTTCACTTGTTTCAGAATTTCCTCATGTTGTATAATGAGGTGTAACTGAAGAGAAGGTTCTCTGCACAAGTCCATAATCTCTGCAACCCGACGTAAGCTGGCTGCCAAATCGAGAAATCTGGTTACAACCTCTCCTTCCGTAAGAACATCACTGACTTTCACTCCATTCTCTGCAGGATCACCTGCTTTCAGGTGGTGTGCTTTCTTATTAGAGTTTTTGTGACTCGGTTTTGAATCATGCAAACAATTCACTTGGGACTTACAATCCATGATTATGAGGAATTTATTCTAAATTTAATTTGTTAAGGTTTAGAGTAGTTTATGTAGATTGAAATCCTTAGGGTTAAGAGCACTAATGTCCAGATTTTCACTGACAGATCGTAATAAGGAGTGGAAATGCTTTCTTAAACTTATCCTCTTGAAGTTGAATCTTAGAAAAATTCACTTAGGACTTACAACCACGCTCCTAAGGAACTTGATTCCCTTAGGTTTTAGAGTAGTAAAGTCCAGATTTTCGCTGACAGATTGTAAGAAGTGGAATTGGTTTCTTACCTCCATTGTCTGCAGGTTGAATCCTAAGGACTTTTTTTAGGTTGAATCAGTTAGGTTTTAGAACAGTAATGTCCAATTTCGCAGACAGATCGTAATAAGAAGTGAGATTGCTTGTTTACCTTCATCCTCTTGCGGTTGGTCGAAGTTTGCAAAAATAGGGCCAAGCTCGATAAGCCGCCCGATGAGGTCCCGGAAGGCTCGTTTACAACACTGGACGTCGAGCATCAGTAACGCCGCCCACGCAATTAGATGCACAATTTCTTGCGGTGTTCCAACTTTAGGCTTCTCGTACTCCCCCTTGATCCTCAGCTCTTCAGCTGCTGCGGCCCTTTTCTTCTCATCCTCTTCACCGGAGGCTAAGTTGTTTGGCTCCCCAAACTCCTTGGGAGCTCCACCCCCTCCACCCTTGTCCATTTCCTGTAACTCAGCACATGTAATCGAAGTTTCTTGGTTTCTGGCAACGTCAAATATCTGCACTGGACAACGCAAAATTCCAGGGTCAATTCCACAAGACGGCCTAGGTATCATCACAATACAAAATCACAAGTATCATCATACATGGTTCATCGCAAACCTATACAGCCTAAATCAATAAGAAGAAGCTCTCTGCTGAAGTTGAAGCTTCTCCAATAGGATCAAATACATTTGAGAAAGAGACGGAACCAAAGTTGAAGAGAATCAATGCACTGATGCTGCACAGAAAATCATGTCAATTGAGACAATCACACTGCTGGCATCTTGCACAAAACCTCAACTCCAAAAGGAAGTCGAATCTGAACAACGCAAAATTTCAAGTTATCAACATCGTATGTATCATCATACATGGTTCGTCGTAAACCTTCATCGTATACAGACGAAATCGGTAAGCAGAAACTCTTTCTGCTCAATCTGAACCTTCTCCATAATTTAGTAGCATAGACATTTGAGGTAGAGACATAACCAGCAATAAGGATATCGTTTTGTGCAATGTCGCAGTGACTCAAGCTGAAGAACATTAATGCACAGATGCTGCACAGAAAATCATGTCAGTTGAGACAATCACACTGCTGGCATCTTGCACAAAACCTCAACTCCAAAAGGAAGACGAATCTGAGTAACGCAAAATTCCAAGTCATCAACATCATAAGTATCATCGTACATGATTCATTGCGAACCTGTACAGACTAAATCGGTAAGCAGAAACTCTTTCTGCTCAATTTGAACCTTCTCTATTAGAGGCAAGACATTTGAGGAAGAGACATAACCAGGAGTAAGGATATTTTTTTGTACAATGTCACAGTGATTCAAGCTGAAGAACATTAATGCACAGATGCGACACAGAAAATCATGTCAATTGAGCCATTCAAACTGTTGGCATCTTGCACAAAATCTCAACCCCAAAAGGAGATCAAACAAGAAGGTCACAACCATCGGAGGTGATGATCAAATTACAGAAACTTTTCACTGACTTCAGATAATTTAGCTTCTTCTGCCACATAGTTCTAAGGGCTAGAGCTCCATCACCAAAATTGCACTCTTATTACACGCCAGCGATATCTTACCAACACTTTATAAAAACATCACAAAAATCCCCAAGGAAAGCAATGTGAAGAGAAAACGCATAGTAGGACAATTCGATTAAGCTCCGATCAGTTCAGCAAGTGAGGAAGAAAGACCAGCTCCAGTTCTCTATTCTTCGGGTTGGAAAATCACCACAAAATTTGAAAACTCATTGCAGCTTGTCACTGGTTCAAAGGAAATCCTCGCATACACTATACTCTGCAATCGACCACATAACTAACCATGCATCACAAAACTATTCCTGCAACGGTATCAACACATTCTACAAATACTTTCAAGAAGAAAATTATGAATGATGCAGGCTAGGGAATGTGAATACACAAACGGGGGCAATAATGCACAATTTGAGACTCAGGTGTAAATGAGATCGCAGCAATTCAGGCACCTTTATATTAATCTCCGATCATCACAGGAGGAGGATTCAAGCCCAGCATCAGCTCGCTAGGTTCAGGGACAAGGATATGTAGGGAGCAACAATTCACCCTATGCAAATTGGAGTGATTGCCAATGGTTTGTAGTAACCCATGAGGGTGCAAAGGGAAATGTGGACAGCTTGTGATTAGTTTAGAGAAAGTTAGTTGAAGGGCGGAGAGAAGGTGAAGAGAAGGTGAAAAGGAGGTGGAGGTGAAAGGGCGGGTTGCTAGGACGTAGGTTTCTTGTCCTTTGGGTTTCCAACTGATTTCTTTATCCACCCTTTCGTCCCATGAAGTTTCAAAGAAAATGAATGGATTTTTATTTTATTTTCCCCGGAACTCGATCCCAAATGGGGGGGCCGGGAGCCGTTTTTTGAAACGGAGTTTTGTTGGGGCGAAGGTAAAAAGGCTAACTTTGGAGAGCTTGGTCCCTAGGTCAATTCCTGTTTTGTTGGGCAGAAATGTTCATTTCCAATCAACTTTGTGAAGATTGTGAAACTCGGAGGCTTTCAGGATTCAAGTTAAAAGGTTGATGAATTCAGACATGGCCTTACATGCCTTTTTCAGTGCACCGTAATATTGGATCTACCTTGTGCAATAAAACTTAGTAGAGGCAATCGACATAGCCTGTACAGAGCCACCTAGATGTACAATAGGATATTTAATGAGTTCGGTTTACAAAATATACATATGGAATGGGTAATGTTCCACCTTGTTTTGTAGAAATAACTACGAACCCTAAACACTCCCCCCCCCCCACACACACACACACACACCCCTTTCCCCTGCGCGCACCACACTCGTGCACATGACATCCCAAACGCCTAGGATGTGCAACTTGGATAGGTGACATGCATCCGGTCAAAGTATGTTAAGACACTGGGCACTTAACATAAGTATGCATATTATAACTAAGAGAGGAGGATATCAGCCTTCTGAACATCGTGAAAACTGGAGTGACCCTTCAAGGAGGGAGGAAGTCAAGCGTTGATGAATTCAGAGATGGCTTTGTCCACCCTCACATTTTCCGCTTCCAAGAGCGGGTTGAGTCGGAACAAATGCTTACCCTCGGGCACCTCCACGATCGTCACATCCTTCCCTGCCTTCTTCAGCGCATCGTAATATTGCATTTGCCTTGTGCGCAGGACATCTTGGCCGCCGTAAACAAGTAAGATTCGCGGGAACGGCACCTCCGACAGGTTGGGTGCGTCGGGTGCGAAGATGTTGCAGTACGGGTGGTCTTGATTAGCTCCTACCGGAAGACACATTAGCCACATCGCGCGCTGGCTGGCTAAAGGGAAGATTGGGTCGTTGATGGATAGTGCCTCGGACTCGCTCACTTCCTCTGCACTGAAGCCGGGAACCTCAATTATGAGTCCCTCGACGGACAGCGGCTGCAACTCGTGCATCGGTTTGAGGACCATCAACTGATGCACTATGTTGCCTCCTGCACTTTGCCCCATTAGAAACAGCCGGGAGAAGTCGGCATGCTTTTTGAGCCACGGCTCACATGCCTCGATGTCTGTGGTGTCTTGATGCTTGGACTGCATGTCGAGCCCATATTACACACAATCAGTAAGGGGAGAGGGAATTATCACATACAAGTGTACCTCTCATTCATCCTACATAAAATCCCTGAAACAGCATGCAGCCTGGAGGTTAATATTTTTAGTTGATTCGACACCAGAATTAGCTTCTAAGATCCCGAATTGATCTATTCCAAATCATTTGAGATGAATCGGCTACAAACCTATAGAGGGTCAAACTTTTGATAAGTAGGATGGGTTAAGAGGTTTGCGATAATTCCCTCTCTCCAGTAACTAATAAGGAAAACTACACACCGGTAGTAATTATTCAAACTAGTCTTCCCTACAAGCATAGGAGTCCTCAGTAATTGACCTGCATCACTGCATAATTGTCCTTTGTCGCTTGAAAATATGTACATCCTCCATCCTGATGGTAGATTTGTATATTTCTTCCAGTGACACAAGAAGATTGCTGAGGACTCAAATGTTGGTAGTGTGTGGAATGTCACTAAATTAGCGTGGGGCAACCTGATTGCACATATCATTGTAGATATATGCATCGAAGTGTCTGCAAGGCGAGCTTAGATGGAGGGTTGCTGGTTTTTCCTTAGTTAAACTCACTCTTATTCTTACAATTCTCATCATGTATGGGAGCTTCAAAAAAAGCTCCGACACATTTCACGACACTCTGACATTACAGCACTAACTCTAGAGAACTCTTATCCAACTTGGGATTGGGCACCTGATCCATAATTGATGTGTACGTCCCCATAATTGATAACTAGGTGTGGTGTCCCAATTCGTGGCATGGTCCTCAAGTTTCGTAAAGTATATTATAATTAGAAAGAGAAAATGGTTGAGTGGTACAACAACTCTGGTTTGTGACCAATATGAAATCTAATTCCCATATCACTTTGGAACGTGATTTATGCTTGTTGCTTTTGGAGCTCTCAAACTCATCATTTTCTACAGAACCAAACCTTAAAACAGCTCCCAACCTAGCTAGCGGACCCCACATGACCCAACTTGGCCTGGCCCATAATCAATTAAACCCCATCGTCTGCTAACTGGGATACAACAGTTTAGATGGCATAAATATGAGTACCATCTTGAGGAATTATATTCTTAAATAGGAATCTGCTCTTTTGAATTTGAACTCAAAGATATCCAGTGTTGGAAGAGGAAATGTGACCACCAACCCTTATTCTACATATTGAGCTTCCCACATGTGGCATGTCTTTGAACACCAGGCAATGTCTATGCATCAAAAATATTGGTTAATACTAAGATTGGTGTCTTAGTAAGTACCTGTTTCTGAAGCCACAAAAGGGCAGTATAGGCATCGTCGTAAGCTGCGGGAAGGCGGTGTTCTGGTGCAAGTCTATAGCTCGAAGAGACCACCACACACTTTGCCTCTCTACAAATTCTTGTGCAATCGTTCACAGCAATAATGGCACCTGCAATTAATTATTCAGACATAGCCCATCTCATGTATTTGGGCTGCCCAGCATAAATTTATCACAAATTAGAGTTATTTCCCATAAACCCATAAGGTGAAACGTCAGGTGAGGTTTCTATATGCGGAGTTTAACAGCTTGTTACTTAATTTAATCATCGATCTGACGAGCTAGCGAGTCAGACTACCAATCAATATAGGGTATCATCTACATCGAGAACGTTGTGTCCTCTGTTTGAGAATATCATGTCGTTTATTGAGAATGTTGAGCCCCAAGTTTAGACCAAAAACCGTCTCTCAAAGTTGTTGGCTCCTGGAAAACAAGGTTTTACGAGTTTCACCCATCTTCCAAACGAGCTTCTAACATCACAACCTTCAAGTTCTTAGCTGGGCAGTCCAGTACATGAGTACAACAACAGAGACTTTGCGGACACCTTTTTTAGGTATACTCTAGTTCCTTTTTTGAGTCTGTCACTACCACTGTCAGGCCCTCCCTTACCAAACCTAAATCACTCTCAAGGACTTGAACCCCCTTGCCAGCTAGACTTCTGTGTTAGAGACACTTCAAATGAGAATTAAACTCCTGGGCACTATAATGTCCAATGTGCAGAGCAATCGAGCAGTAATCTTCATGTAAATCTGATGTGAAGCTTCCTGACTCAAGCCAGTGGTCATTAAATTCACAAAGATTACTGTCTCCACATAACCACAACACTGCAGAGGAAATCAAGCCAGATGACCACCTTCCAATTTCTCACCACAAAAACACTTAATAATCATGATCCAGTGATGAGGGATTGCGTGGTAATTAAAACTGTGGTATCAAGATCCCTCTAGACATGCATCAAACGTAACCAACAAGGGTAATAGAGGATCGTGGAAGAAAAGGGATCAGCAGCAGCGGCAAGTTGAGATCACCTGGCTCTGAGATGCAAAATCCGCCGCCGTGGATGAAAAGCACGACCGGGAGCTTCCTGGCGTTCTTGTCAGTTGTGGTCTCGGGAACGAAGATTCGAGCCCAGATACCGGTTTCTCGATCAACTACCACGTCCTTGGAGGCTACACCGTGATCGAAACAATCGGGGGAAGGCGGCAGACTGGGAATTTTATTCCGGACGGCCGTTCCATCTGCTTTGCGTATAATTGCGCCACGGATTACCTCCAGATCGCCCTCTTCGATCTTGTACTCACGGTCCATGGCAGCTGGAGCTCGAGTAATTAAAATCTGCTAAAAAGTAAGTTAGCCCAGGGTAAGTAGGTGATCTGAAGATGAAAATTCCTAATTTAAAGCTTGAATCGCGAGAATGAACCTGCACCTGTAATCTTACTCGTCCTCAAACCACGAGGAAATTATGACTAGAATGAAGTACATACGTAATTCTCAAAGTTGGTTTTATATGCAACTTTGTCTCATCAACTGTGATATATATATACATATGGATACTGGTCCTTTTAAAATAGACATGTGCCCAAACAGTGCCAACACAAGAACTTTCCCATGGAGCGAAGCTACCAAGTAGATTGCAGCGAAGAATCTGAGAGATCCCCTCCATCCCTAAATTTTTTATGAGTGAGCTGCTGCCCCTGTGAAGTTTGAACCATTCTTTTTGCTTCTTAATCAATTCCCATGCCAAGGGGGAGGGGGGGTACGTGGCAAGCTATTTTATTTTATTTTTTCCTAATTACACTAAATATGATATTTAGTGTCACTTACTATTCATAGTTACATAGTCCTATATATTCTTACTATTAATGTAATTCTTTACCAAAGTAAAGTTGTTAATGTTCTATAATGTCCAAACAACCAATTTGACCTTTGTTGGTAAAAAAAATGAGATGTATAGTAAATAGTTATAAAGTTGTGTAATTACAAATAGTAAGTGACATTAAATATCATATTTAGTGTAGTTATCCACTTCATATGGGCCCCTACACTACTAAAAATGTGGGAATTTCACAACACGACGATTCAACACGAAGTGATTAGAATGACATAAGTCCAACTGCCACGATGTATTTACTACACCAAATATGATATTTAGTGTCATATGGTGTTTAATGTCAATATGCTAACTTTTTGGATAACGCCTCTTATGAATAAGTGAACAAATATTGTCTTGGATGATGAATGAGTTCATCCACTGGCCAAAACCATGCCTTCTCTTGTTAGCAAATTGTGATATAATATGGTCATGGATGATTGAATATTGGATGAAAACTCACTTGGTAAGTGACAATAATTGCAATTGTAATTAGGTAGGTCACTCTGTAGGATTTTTTTGTACCACGTACGGTTGAGGGCTATTTGTGTGAGGGTTATTTACCTCCATGGCATGATTTAAAAGCTCCTTATAATTACTTAGTTCTCTAAAATGACCTATTTTATTTCACCCTATCATTCTTTATATTCCAATATTATTGCACTTTTTGGTAGTCTATATTCCTTGTAAATAAATAATAATAACTCAAAAGTGGGCACATTGGAAAAGTGGTGCAAAAGCATGGCAACAAAATAGACATGATTCATACATACCATTGCAAAACCATACATATGCAACATTTCAGAGAGACACAACATGCAACTACAACAACACGAAGCAAATCATTCCAAGAGTATTACATGAGTGGAAAATGCAACAAGAAAATTAAGCACAACTTAAAAACTACTTACAAGTCTACAAATTTAGGGTTCAATATCACATTACAATTATGCATCACAAAAGAAGGCTTCATGTGGAAACACAACAAGAGTGAACGCGTGTTCGCAAACACAACACCCACTTATGGCAGTCTAGCCCTAAGCCACAATGCGTTGTCAACCTATACATTGCGTTCAATGACAAACTTGGACAACTTCTTTGAATCATTCCATTTCCATCCCTTTTGGGCATACGATGTTACAATTTTCATCCAAATATCATGAAACATGCATGCAAATCTAAACCTACTCAACATAAATCCTAAGGTCCTTATCTCAAATCCCTATATTATTAATAAAAAATGATATGATGCGCATTTAAATCTTATCTATCTTACTTGTAATGAAATTATACAATTCTTACAATCCCTAAATTATGTGGAAATATTTTATAATAATTATGTCAAATGAATTTAATCCTCCTATATTAGGCCATGTGTCGTTATTAAAATGCACTAAGTAACCTACCCGGGCACTGTAAATCTATAATCCTCCAAAAAATCGACAAGGAATGACAAGTAATGGTGGGTTAATATTTAGTGTTGGTGACATATACCAACATTTACAATGAGTATTGAGCAAGACAATTAGAATTGGCGACACTAAATATCATATTTAGTGTAGTGTCTCCATTGAAGTTTTGTCTTGTAGTTGGCCCAACATGTATATATGCCACCGCTTATAAAGGCATCCTTCACCATTTTGCATGCCGATATATTTCGGAATTGGTTCATAGGGATAGTTCGTACCAAGCTTCGTGTCTTCTTTCTCGGCTATGTTTTGTTTTAAAGGACAAGGAGAATATCAATAACACATACCTCATACTCATTCTCACATTTCATGGCAACTACTATGACAATGGCAACATCACTACCACGATTGTTTCGCAAACCGAAGAAGGCAACATAACGTTTGTGCATTTTCTCTTTCTCATCAAGAAACACCTTCCTTTGATGACAATTTGCATGCAAAGTGCACACCATGAAGAGATCAGGCATGGACTTGCCGAAGCTTCTCTTTCTACAATTAAACAATCAGTATAGGATTCAGGCGGACGTTTAACCTCCCCCTACAAGCTTTTCGGGGAGGTAGACACGGGCAGGGGCAGCCCCCCACAAAGAAAATGAGATTTTGTGAACCCGACCGAAAACTTCTGCCTGCTCCACCCGACTTTGAAAAAACCATTGTCCTTGCATTCTTGAAGGCCACTTATCCACAAATCTCATATTGAGTGCACTTCACCTTCAAGGTCCAAAATCCAATACATATGTTCACTTCCATTGAGTAAATAAGCAATTGACTGGGATTTCATTTTGGAAGTGCAATCGTCAATAAAGCATGTAATTAACTTGGAATCCAAAAATATTACAAAACCCTCATTAGCAATGAGGTTATAATTTTTGTGACTTACCATTGAAAGGGTCTTTGTCATTCTAAAGTGGAACTAAAATTAATGTTCTTTTTCATAACATTTTAGTTAATACCTTCTACTTTCACAGAGTATTAATACACATTTAAATAATTAAGTGTGATTGAATGTAATTAAGTAATTATATGCTTTATTGACAATTTCACTTCGAAAATGAAATCCTAGTCAATTGCTTTTTTGCTCAATGGAAGTGAACATATATACTGGATTTTGGACCTTGAAGGTGAAGTGCACTCAATATGGGATTTGTGAATAAGTGCCCTTCGAGAATGCAAGGATGATGATTTTTTCAAAGTCGGTCGAGGCGGGCAAAAAATTTCCGGCGGGTCCAGAAAATCTCAATTTCTTTATGGGGGGCTGCCCCTGCCCGTATCTACCTCCCCCGAAAAGCTCGTAGGGGGAGGTTTAATGTCCGCCTAGGATTCATAGAACCTAACCTGAATCTCTCACCATGTGATGTGAGAAAGATGGGCAAGTGAATGTCAAAGTCAACAAAACATGAAATATCCTAATGTCTCGAGAAGCTATGAAACACCAAGGAGATAAGCAATTATAATCCACGTTGTCTTCAAATTTGGGAATGAGAAGAGTCATCATAACAAATAATGGGAAACCAAATCATAGAAATCATTCACCTTAAGTCCACAACAGACAAGCCCGAGGAAGCTACACTAAATAGGATATTTAGTGTTTGATTATATTTAATGTTGTTACCACCCTACCTTGCTCAACACTAATTTTCAATTTTTTGATAATTAGTGTTAGAAGATATGCTAGAATTCTCCTTTTATCATTGTTATTTTTTTCATATCTTTACTAACATTGAATTCAAACTTGTAACTTCCACATATTACTATATTTGATATTTAATGTTTGAGTTTACATTTAATGTTACTTATTTTCATAGGGTTATTGATATTTAGTGTATGCGTTCGTATTTAGTGTGTCAAACACTAAATATCCTTTTAGTGTAGTGATGTGGGATTAAGTTATAGAACGAGTAAATCCTCCTCATTTCTTGTTTCACCACTTGATTAAGTGATGGTGCCTATCATATAATATTTAATTGTCGCAAATAAACAAACACGATGCTTGTAAACTAACCAACAGATAGTTGACATGTGTCTTGAAGACGACACGGAATCAATCTCTGGAAGCCTTCTATTGATCTTTAAATTGGAACGATTCGTAACCCAATAGAGGATGACATACACCAAACCATGAGCAAATGCATCTTGAATGTCCACCATCACATTAGTCCATGTTGTGGCATCTTGGCAATCGTGCCATGTCATAGCATATGCAAGGACTATAGGAAAAGTTGCTATGTAATAGTATCCCTCACATGTGTATTTGTGTTGGAGCGTATGCCTTTTTAACACCATTTCTCTCAAAATATCCGTTAATGTTGCTTGTATGATTGATACTTGGCCATCATCACCATGGTTGATAGTAGTGATGGGCCCAGACTCCAACCCCTGGGAAATCCCTGATCACAACAACCAAGTTCTTGACGAAGTTCATGCACCTCTCCCTGCTTCCATGCTGCAATCCACAAATACCACAACCACGACCTCAAGCGCTGCACCTAGCCAAGCTCATCCAAAAAATGCACCGCACTTAAATGTATACACAATTACAAATACGTAATTTTCCAACTTCCCACTTCAATAAACCATGTCCGTGTTGCATATGGTTGTTGCATTATATATTTAGATATTATTATTAATTATTGTTTTAATTCATTCATTTCATGTGTCCATATTTTGCAAATCTCTTTTCATGCTTTCCATCAATAAGGTTCATAATTTTACATATTCTCAATAATCAACGATTTAACTCCTCTCAGTTCGTATTTCATAATTTAACAATCGTTCCCCATGGTCTTCTAGGATCACATGCAATGTTTATGTTGGACAATCCAGCATGTCCGAGCTTTGATACAAACAACATGCTCGATCTCCACCTACGAGGATGCGTAAAGATGTGCTCGAATATGGCCCATTTGAAACCAACTTCAAACTAGATGTAGCTTATACAACAAGCCAACGATACCTTACGGATCGTATGGAGAAAAAATGATAAAAACCCAAAGTAAACCATGTTTACAAATATAATATGTTAGTTGGACGTCCTTCTTCGTATCCATTGTAATGAATCCTTAGAAGGAGGAAACACCAATAGCATTGTGGATATATGCTACATGCAATAGTTTGTTTCTTCTCACTTTCCATTTATATATTTATAGCTATCATTGCTTCTGATGCAACTTTGTTTATTTGGATGCAACTTAAGCTCACTGGGAATAAAATACGCGACCACGTCACCATTTTCTCCTTGACCGTCGATTTTGCCAAACCGTAAATTCACCAACATTGATTCTCAAGCTCCATTTTGATGAGCTACTATGGGTTCCGAGCTCTTCCACATTCTCTTTAGCTATAAGTATCATGCATGGATTCATGTTTTTGTGTTGTTTGCATATGGAAACAAATTGTAAGTTATGTCTATACACATGCTTGGAGCAATTGGGTCGGCCTCAAGAGGATAGAAATTACGCAATTAGGTGACCTAGGGTGATGTGGGGAGAAAAATTGGTTTTTGTTTGAGGATTTGTTGATTTTGTGGTGATTGACACAGTAAGTCATGTGGTTGTTTGTTGTGGATGGCATTTGATTCAATTATAACTATATTAAATGAATTTAACCTATAATGAGTACCTATATTATAAATTGTTTCCTTTCGTTACAATTCATTTCATAACATTATTCAAATCCATAACAATGTTATATGTAATATTCTCAACATATTCCTCATGTTCATACTGAATGTGAGGAATATTTAGGAATATATGCATAATATTGTCAATCCCATAAAACATTGTTATGGATTTGAACGAAGTTATGTTTGTTAAAATTAGGTAGAGTATGTGAGCCTTCCCCTCCCACCAACATGGGCCTTTGACCCAGTGGCTCGTTTCAATTTTGGTATGTGTATCATCAACATGACTCCCAAATGACTGAATATGCAATTGTAAAACAAAAGTATAGAAATAAAACTTAATTTCTTATGAACTAAACGGCAAGTATTTTACTTTATTAAAAGAATTATACAACACAATCATATTATTTATAATTTGTGTACATATGTCATAACTCTTCATAAGACAAATGTATCAAGAATGTCCAATTGTACGAACGTGTTCTTCAACTTTGTGCCAACAATTTTTTTTCATAAATCTATGCTTGCAAATCTCACTTTATAGCTGATCTTGAGAATACATAAAACCCTACGGATATTTGGACATGAATAGGATAATTAGGACATTAGGGGTTAAGGGTTAACACTTGGTGTGACCAGACCTTAGGAAAGGTCACCCGTTGGATGAACAAGGACATCCCAGTTAACGGATGAACAACCTCCAACCGGACGACATCCGTTCACTTGGCGCCAAATCCACACGAAAAAATCTCCCGCCAATTCCCCCTAAGCAGCTTGTGTCCGTTTGCAACCAAATGCAAGAGACGGCGGGAGGGCAAATTTAGAGCCAATGGAGTAACGGCCCTCTCTGACAACCAGCCTCTAAGTGTCCACCGTGTCACTAGCGTCCCTAGCGTCCTACTCCCTAGCTTAGGGCTCAGCGTGTACTTTTCCCGGGTATCTCAAACCCGTCGCAAACCTCGTCGTAGGTGTCCCAAGTGTTCCAAGTGCCCCCAATCTCCACAAAGAACCCTGTCGCGCAGCGCTTGGGGGGGGGTTAGAATTTCCCTGCTTTTTTAGCAATTCTGCTGTTGTCGCAGTTTCTGGAGGTTTATTGAGAATTGTGGCTCGTTAGAATTGATAGCATTCTCAAGCAGAATTGCAGTGTCTTATTTCTGGAGTGCTTTGTCGCATTTTTTTGTTCTGTTTGTTCTCCTAGGTTGTCGGAGGAGATTTGAGCGCTGTGGTGGCCAGTAGAGGTTGATTGCGGAAGAGAATTGTTCCGACGAGGTTATTGCTTTACGGATATCAGTGATTGCTGGCAGAACTGGATTTTGTTGTGGTTATAGGTGGCTGGTGCCGAGTAACCGAGCCCTGTGGCGGCGATGGAATGTTGAAAGCTTGTGTAAGAGGTGATTGCATTTCAGGGTTTTGAAGTTCAACTGTGACGGGAATATATACACAGTGGAGTAGAAGCTTAGAAAGGAAGTGTGATTAAGGTTCTGAAGAATTCGCTGCTTCGATTTGGTGTAGGTCTCGGTCTAAGGCCTTTTCAACTGAGCTGATGAAGCTATAGCATGTTAGTGAGATCTGATGCGGAGTCGCGAGTGAGGAGTTGTGAGAGTGTCTAGTCCTTTGGGTTTTTTTCCCTTTCGAGCGAAGAATTCTATATCAAATGGCGCCGGCAAAGAAGTCCGCAGAGAAAGGTGCTCCTCAACGATCTATTCAATCCTTTTTCTCCAAGAATCCAGCCAAGTCTCCGATCAAATCCACTCCAGAAAAGAGAAAGCCTTTAATCATAGGGGATGTTGATGCATTGAAACAGGAGACAGAGCGTGTTCTTCCAGTAGTAGGGCATGTCGAAGTGAAGACGCCAGAGGCAAAGCAGACTTTAGGGAACAAGAAGAAGGCTTCTCTAGTCGTTGGCCATGTGCAAGTACCAGCGCCGGAGGTGAAGTCAAGTCCTGGGAGAAAGAAGACACGTGATTTCGGATCAACTGATACTGGAAAAGTCAAGGCCAAGTTGGATGACATAATTCTTGAAGATGTGAGCACTCCTCCAAAGAGACGTCGATTAAGAAAGAGTAACAATGACAGCAGCGACACGAACTCATTTGCAGCATCTCCAGAATGCACTACTAGTGGCAAGCGGTTGCAACCTATTCCGACACCATCTCCAATTGACACTGCTGCATCGGCCAAGATGCACAGAGCTTCAATGCTGCTCTGTCAGTCCCCGGAGTCTCGTGTGCGCGATAGTCCCGAGTTAGTGATCGGGAAGAAGCTGAGAGTCTATTGGCCACTCGACAAAGCCTGGTATGCAGGCCAGGTAAAAGCATTCAATGCTAAGCTTGGTAAGCACGTGGTGGTCTATGATGACGGGGAGGAAGAGAATGTCCTTCTTGAGAAGGAAAAGGTGGAGTGGATCGAAGACGTTGAGAATGGTAAGGAAATCATGTGGTCAACGCGGAAACGAAGTCAGCCTCAGAATCTCACATCAGGATCTAAAAGATTGAAATCTGATACTAAAGATGTATCAGCTGACAAAGAGAGTCTTAGTCAAGAGGAAAATGGGGAAAGGCAGACAAGGGGCCGAGCGAGGCGGCAAGTCATTTACGAAGAAGAGTCTGAAGCCAGTGACGCTGTCGATGACGATGAAGATGATGCTGACTTTCAAGTTGCGTCGGAAAAAAGTGAAGGTGAAGCTTCTGATCCGGCCGACGACGGGGATGAATTGAGTGATCTCGAAGACGAGGACAACATTGATGATCAGAAATCATCACGAGATAAACGCAGGAAATCGCAACCTTCAGGAAAGGCGAGTGCCAAGAAGGCAGCAGGACAGAGTACCGCAGGCAAAACACTTTCGTCGGCTCTCAATGTGAAAGGTTCTGCATCTAAGAAGGATTCCTCCAGCGGCAGGACGTCAATTTTTGGAGGATTGGAATCAGTTCGGAGTTCTGCAAAAGATCCCGCATCAAGTATGTTCCAATTTTCTTAAAAATCAAATGTCTTCGTATTGTCTGCTACAAATTAATTGTCTTCACAAGAAGTCGTTCCACTGATTTAAGCGTCTGATATGGCGTTCTTTGCCAATAGTTTTCTATCTGTATTTTCAGTCATTTCCTCAGTCATTTCCACATCTTTCGTCTATGTTTGGTCAAAATTGCACAAACTCGATGTTCAAATAGTAGGACCTTTTTTTCTTTTGGTATTCAGTGAAACTTTTACACTGTTATTTGCTAAGCATCTTATTTTCCGAGTTTTCCAACTCCTACCTCTTGTAGTCCTTCAAGCAAACGTGGCATCTGTGCCATTTGAATTATTAGCATATGTCTCTTACAATATGCTGATTCTGAGTTTGCAGAAACTCAGCTCAATTTGGGTAATGAATCCTCACTTGTTGGAGAAGCAGTCGATCGCTTTGGTGGCCGGGACGCTCAAAAATTCAAGTTTCTCGGCAAGTATGTTATGTGTATACCGGACTTGTAATCCAACCTCTGATATTCTTAGTATTTAAAGTCTCCAATAAGATGCTTCTTTTCTGGTTATGGCATGGAAGAATCATATTCACAAACATCTTGCCGCGTTCTTAACACCATCCTAGATTTCTTAATTATGCAGCATAGAGGTGGTATGCAATCTTCACATCTTCATGCACATGTTCTACCATGATGTAGAGCATACGAGAGCAACTGAATCGGGAGCATGCATTAGTCATACATATGTAATCGGCATTGCTTAAACCTGTATTTTATGTCTGATTTGGTTCTGCAAATCGATGCTGCCTATTGAATTTAGGTTCTATGTATTGGCATGTGCTTCACCTTTGTCAATATTATGGTTCAAAAGTTCAATGAAGAATGTTGGCTTGTGGCCATTGCTTGCAGGGATCGCAAGGATGCTGCTGGTAAAAAACCCACAGACCCAGCATATGATCCTAGGACCCTTCACCTGCCTGCAGACTTTTTAAAATCATTATCAGGAGGCCAGGTAATACTTGCTTATTAGATTATATTTCTTGAATGGTTTATGGTCTAATTTTCCGATCTGCATGCCAATTTCTCTCTGCATATTGTTCATGTGGTTGTTGTGGGTTTTGCAGCGCCAGTGGTGGATGTTCAAGGCCAAACATATGGACAAGGTGTTGTTTTTCAAGGTGAGATTCTTGAGGTCAGACTGTAATATTGGATCGTGAAGATCTCTTACAGTGACCATAATGTAGGTGTTTCTCCTAGTGTGAAAAGTTCAAGTGGTTCCTTAGGTTGTATGCTGTTCATGTCAATTTCTGTATCCTTGTGCAAGGACCTCCCTGTGTATTCAATTCCAAAAGTATTTGTTACTGCCAGTTGAAGCTGCTCCATTCAAATAGTGCCGCCAAAGTTACTGATTTTGAGTTGCTTCACTTACACACCGTAGCTCACCTGTTTTTTGCTAATATGGTCGACATTGGTTTCTGCAGATGGGGAAGTTTTATGAGATGTTCGAAATGGATGCCCACATTGGTGCAAAGGAGCTAGATCTGCAATACATGAAGGTGTTCACAACGCTCTCTGAAAGCTGGTCAAAAAGTGTGGAAAAGTGACTTGTTGCTTCTTTACCAGTGGAATTCTTTATGTGGCTAAAAATTCTACCCACTACTCGGCGTGAATATGCAACCTTTTTCCTACATTTGTTGGAAAGTTTTCCCTGTCATTTTGTGGCCTGTTTCAAATGTGAAATTGCTACATGTGCAGGGCGAGCAACCGCATTGTGGCTTTCCAGAGAAGAATTTTTCTGATAATGCAGAGAAGCTGGCTCGCAAGGTGGAATTTTATAAGCAATGTCTCATGTTAAAATGACCACTGATATCTGCTTGCTGTCGACAATTTCTGAAGTAATAATTTCTGAGTATTCTGGTGTAGAGGGTATTGGTAAATCTAATTCAATTTGTCAATTAATGAGTGGTTTGATAACTTGTATTACAGGGATATCGTGTGCTTGTGGTGGAGCAAACAGAGACACCTGATCAGCTGGAAAGAAGACGCAAAGAGACTGGCTCCAAGGACAAGGTATAGAGACCCATACATCTGGGCAATTAAATTGTAGGTACTCCAGAAAAGTTGCATTTGTTGAGATGAACATGACAAACTGAGACCTCTCCTGCTGCAGGTGGTGATGCGTGAAGTGTGTGCTGTGATTACAAAAGGCACAATAATTGATGGAGATATGGTAACATCTAGCTCGGAAGCATCAATCATATTTTCTGTCACAGAGCGTCCCTTGGATAGCGATTCATCAATGATTGGTTTGTGTGTAGTAGATGCATCAACAAGCTGTTTCCAGCTTGGACAGGTACTGAAGCTTCCTTTGGCAAGGCCTTTATTATTTAGAAATTGCATTTAGCTTGTGATTTTATGTTTTGGTCTCTGGTTACTGGATCTCTTGATATTTGATATTTGAGTACTCAATGCTTGAGTATTTGTCAGTCTTCTGTCATGTTGTGGAGCAAAGCTTGACCTTGTCCTTTGCTCTGCAGTTTGAAGATGATGCTGCACGAACGCACCTTTGTTCTGTATTGACAGAACTTAGACCAGTGGAACTCATAGTACCTAGGGGTACACTCTCCGCTGCCACTTCACGAGCACTTCGTGATTGCACTAGGCAACCGCTGCTGAATGAACTGAATCATGGAGAATTCTGGGATGCGGATCAAACTGTTAAGGAAGTGATGAAGGTGTACTCCCATCTCAAGTGTCCTACTGGAAAGGTGACTGCTAATGAAGAAGACATTCCAGATGTTCTTAGGCACGTGATGGGTTTGGGAGACGAGGGAGAATTGGCTTTGTCTGCTTTTGGAGCATGTGTGTTTTATCTTCGTCAAGCACTGCTGGATCAGACATTGCTGTCCCTTGGGCGAGTCGAGCTTCTCCCCGGTTATAACAGAATCTCTGGAGACTTTCGAAGTATGAAAGTTCAGCAGAGGAAAGGTGGGACTGATGCAGCAGTGCACAAAGTAGAGCCATACATGGTACTTGACGGTGCAGCATTGGAGAACCTGGAAGTTCTGGAGAACCGTGATGGTGGAACACACGGGTATGTTCTGCATACCAAAATACACTGATCTGTTGTAGAAAAGTAAAAGGGATTGTACTTTGTCCTGCATATTCATTCAAAAGTGTGTCATTGATCCTCTGTAACCAAGATCAGATGCCCTTGTATATACAATACAGCTGATGAGGAAATTGTTCAAGCACTCATGAGATTCTCTTCACAGAACACTGCTGGCAAAGTTGGATCATTGTACGACTCCTTTTGGTCGTCGACTGTTGAAAGGATGGCTTGCAAGGCCACTGCTCTTGGTAGAGTCCATTCAACAACGCCAAATTGCTGTAGCTGATTTGAAGGTGAGTCAAACAGCCCTAGTCCCTATGTTGATTCAAATTAATACAAGTTCTACCTCTAACTCGATTTGATATTATTTTCTTTTTAGAACCTTTTTCCCCTTATTTAGGTTTCCCCAATATTAGTGCCTTTTCCAGTGTGCATCATTCCAGTGTCTTGGACCTTCTGTATTTGATGAAAGGTCCCAAATACAAACTCGTATTGGAAGATGAAATATTAAGCCCCATTGAATAGGTCCCAAGGGAATCTGTGGACGCTTCTAGTGTGCTAATAAGTAATTTTCAGCAGTAACATCTCAATGCTAGAAGCAAAATTTATGCAATGCACTGTAATCCAAAACTTATGTGAGACTCCAGTGTCCTATTTCTTGGAGCATGTTCATCGGGACTGCAAGGTCTGGATTGTGAGTATTAGAGGTACTTAAAGCTGTGTATGGTGACAGGGAGTGGCATCAGAAGCAGCGGCACTTTTTAGGAAGGAGTTGGCTGGTGTGCCTGACATGGAAAGAACGTTGGCTCGACTACATGCAAGCAGGTTGACAATTTTGAACATTATTGACTTTCTGTGAAATAGGTACTGAGGGGCGATGTAAACACACAATTATTTGGGGTATTGAAACATAGTTGGATCATGAAGGCTTGATAAAACCATCTTGGTTTCTTTAACATTTCTTCTGTAATGGTGTTTACTTTTGGCAGTGAAGCAAATGGGAGAAATGCTTCAAAAGTGGTCATGTATGAAGATGTGGGTAAAAAACAGGTACATCAATTCACAGCAGCCTTGCGAGGTTGTAGGTCTATGCTTCAAGCTGCTGCTGCATTCGAATCCTGCCTCCCAGAGCTTTCATCAAATCGGTTGAGGGACCTGCTTACAACCGGTAGGCAGTATATGTTTTTTGCCCCAATGAGTGACTGCATACTGTAGAGAACAGTTGTGGCAAGTCTCATATTACAATGTTACAAATTTCAGTGATATCTGATGATTTGTTGGTTCTTTCTGTGCACATTTGAGCAGGTAAGGGCATCCCAGATATGATGTCAGTTATAGAGCATTTTGAGACAGCGTTTGATTGGGCCGAAGCTGAGAAGTCAGGCCGGATAATTCCCCATGAAGGTGTGGATGATGACTTTGATGCTGCCTCTGGCATCGTAATTGAAGTAGAGGAACAACTGGCTGCATACTTGGAAAAGCAACGGAAGCACTTTGGCAACTCCTCGGAGGTTCTTGCAATAACTATGTCCCCTAATTATTATCTTGGATTCTTACTTTGTTCAGTAGATGAGGATTCTCTTACTTCGATATCTCAGCCTGGCTGCTAGGGACATTGCGTTTCTACAATTCTTTCTCCAATGTACTGGATGGTTGTGCAGAGTTCATTGTCTTCTCTCCACTTCCGAAATCAATATGTAACTTTTCAACTTATGTGGATTTCTCAATTTAGTACATCAATTTGATCAGTCAATTCTAGAAAATCAATGTACTTCCTGTTCACTGTACACAAGACACATTTATGTTTTGGGTGCAGATTGTGTACTTGACTGTAGGAAAAGAAGCTTATCAGATGGAAGTGCCCGATCGTTTTCTTCCCAAGGTGCCACGAGAGTTTGAAGTGCGTTCTTCACGAAAGGTGAGCCCTATCCATGTGCTTCTGATGTCTTGGTTCTCTAAATATAGATCCTGTGAGTGGTTAATGTGAATGTGGTATTGTGTAGTGTCAGGGTTTAAATGTAAGGTCCTAATTCAACTTGGTGCTGTTAAATGAGGATAAGCAGGTTTTTATGCCCATTTGTTGACAAATGCTTCTTGAATTCTATGCTAGGGTTGTCGGAGATACTGGAGTCCGGAAATCAAAAGCTTGTTGCAAGAGCTGGCTGCTGGACAAGAGCAACGGGAAAGTGCATTGAAGGGCATTCTGATGCGCCTTCTGCACAAATTTTGTGAAGATTATTCCATTTGGCTTTCTGCTGTGAAAAGCATTGCAGGTAATAATATTTGATGCAGTAGAGTATCAGATGAACTACCTGTGGCAATGATTGCAATCATCATATCTATGATGAATTCAATCGTTTCAATTTGTTGTTTCCCAGTGGATGTGGATGAAGTCTTCAAATCCCATACATTTCAGTAGAAGTCGTGGTTCATGGCTCTTCCATCGGAAGATGGTCTCTTATAGTGTTTGTAGACAAACTGAAAAATGTATTTCCAATCTGCACATGATGGAGTCTGAGTCCAGCCAAACCTTCAAATTTTTTTGTCATATTCTGCTTTATTAGACTGATATGGGTATTGAGGCCTTAGCCGTTAGGTTATCTTTAGGAACCTTGCCAAGTTATTTCCTTCCATGTTTCCTGTACAGAAGTAACCGAATTTAATTTTTACCTCACAATTCAATGCTGTAACAAGACCTACGATAGGCCAGTCATTGTCAGGGCTTCGCTGTGTTTCTTTTCACAATATTACAGTAGTAAATATTGTGAACTAAACTGGAAACACATGTTATGTAGGCTAGTCATTCTGTGGGCAATTGACAATCTTCTGCAATATTGTAAATACTTAAGCTTTTAATGGTTTTGTACATATGCAGAGGTGGATGTGCTTATTAGCATATCAGCAGCTGGCTTGTATGCGGATGGAGCAACCTGTACACCCAAATTCTCTCAATCTGGACAACATGTTCCGTGGTTTAATGCTAAAAGCCTTCGCCATCCAACAATTGGGGGTACCCTAGCTGGTGGAAACTCTTTTGTACCCAATGATATTGCTCTTGGTGGTGAAAAGCATGCACCATTCATTCTGTTGACAGGCCCAAATATGGGGGGGAAATCAACCCTTCTTCGCCAAGTATGCCTTGCAGTTATTCTAGCCCAGGTATCTACTTGGTGCTCAATCTTGCCAACTGCTTTGAGCAGAAAGTAATTCCATCCTGCTAGAAAGATTCTTTTCTCTATTCATCCTAGGAAGTTGCAGCTTGTCTGGAATCTGTGACTCGCTCTAACAAGTGACTGATTGAAACAGGTGGGAGCGGATGTGCCAGCTGCAGAGTTAGACTTAACACCTGTGGATCAAGTCTTTGTCAGAATGGGAGCTAGGGATCACATTATGGCTGGTCAAAGCACATTCCTTGTAGAGTTGCAGGAAACAGCAACTATGCTGGTGAGTTGTATTACACTTGCTGTGAAGGGATATATGCCTTGTTTATCCATAATCCAAGCACTGGTCGGATGGTATTGACTTTCATGTGGTTGTAAACTTCACAGCGCTCGGCAACAAGAAACTCCTTGGTGGCCTTGGATGAGCTTGGTAGGGGAACTGCAACTTCAGATGGACAAGCCATAGCGTAAGGAACATCTGTCATTGGTCCTCCTTGTGCTTCATGAATATAGTGGTAGATCAAAAGTGAGGATTCCACTCAGGTTTTGACCATGTCAAATCTAACCTTGTGCATTTCATGACAAGATGCAAGTCAAGTGAATTTGGTGACAAAGTTTACTGACGGTTCTTGTTTTTCATCTATGCAGGCATGCTGTGTTGCATAGGTTGACTCAGGAGGTTGGTTGTAGGGGCATGTTCTCTACACACTATCACCGTCTGGCAACAGATCATGCCTCAGATCCCACAGTAAGATTTTTTTCTTGCAGATATGCACAGTACATTGTTGCGAATGACTATTATTGCGAATGTAGTTTGAAGATCCCTAGGGACAGGGAAAGCAATAATGCATGAGAGTCCTGATGGGTGGTTACTACTTTGGAAGATTCACATTTTGGAAGATGCAGAGCCATGCAGAGTCCTCCATGGGTGGTTGTTTTGCTTGCTAATGAATAATGGACTCGTTTGATGCAGGTGGCGTTGTGTCATATGGGCTGTAAAGTTGGCAGCACTAAAGGGGGCACTGAAGAAGTGACGTTCTTGTACACATTGTCACCTGGTGCTTGCCCAAAGAGTTACGGTGTCAATGTGGCCCGCCTCGCAGGCATGCCAGAATCTATTCTGCGAAGGGCTGGTGCACGCTCAGCAGAACTTGAGCACTTGTTTGAGCATAGCAACGGCTCTCAGAACCAGTCAGTTGATGCACCAGACCCATCGGTTTGTAAGCTCCTCAAAAACTTGGAAAGTCTACTGCAAGAATCAGGGACTGACAGCAATACACTTCTGCCACTATGGAAAGAAGCAACACGTATTGTCACTGTTTCAGCATGTTAAAGTTCAAGGAGCGTGTAGCAGCAACTATTTCCAAAGGCAGCAGCAGCAGAGACTCTTGCCACTCCCAGGAGGCAGTGGACTTTCCTTCTTTTCTGATGATGGTCTGTCTATATTGGGATCAAGAGTTGGTGCCTTTCTGAAGTTGAGCAACTCAGTATTGCTAAATGAATGTCCAAATTGCTCAACTTAGCACCGAGATCATCCGAGAAATCTCTGTATATGAAATGGGGTAAATTCTAAGGGATGAGGATGCAAGGACATCCCACATTGGTGGAGACGAAATAGACTGGACAGGACTTTTTAGGCCTCATTTTTGGCATGATATGAGTAACCCAATTCATTGTAGAGAGCATTCTAGAAGTTTATATGGCTCGACCTGTATTGTATACATCGGCGACATTTGTAGATAGGTCTAGATGACCATGATTCTTGGACTGTTTTGATGTCAGTTCCAAGCATGGCACGAATATGGTATCTCATTCATCTTTTAGAGGTCCAATGCTGATCTTCAATTTTGTTGCAGATGCTTAGTGGGTGTCTTGCCTGTTCTGGCTTTTGCGAACTGGGAACATGTGGCCGATGGAGAAAGCTTTAGACTACTGGTGAATATCAGATGTCCTCGATTGCTTTGTTTCCAATATGTTGTCCAGAATTAAAGCGAGAGGTCTGTTGGGTGAGCAGAAGTGACGAAGCAGGTCGCTTGAACGGAATTCTTGCTTTGCAATGGATTTTTACGGAGTTGATCGGGGTACATTCCTATATCTCGGGGCGAGGATGTAAGGGAGGAAAGAATTTCTGCAATTAAGTTAAAAGCGAAAAGGCATCCTCGCGCACTGCTCTTGATGGCCTATCAAGCTCCTCCCACAAAGACCACGTTCGGCTATTAAAACTTTAGGGTTCATCCGACGGCCACAAGTGGCCTATCTGGGCTTCAACCGACGGTTTGTGGGCTATTTCGGTTGGTCGTTCCAAGAACAGACGCTTTCAGAGAGAAAGAGGGAGGTACACACAAGAACAAATCCTTCCATTTTTTGGTGGGGGAAGAAACATGATATGGGTTTCGAGGTACAGCTCACTGGAATTGCTTCCAACATTTCCAGAAGTGAAGAGTCTGTTCAAATGATGTCTGTTCATTATCAAATGATGTGTTCTTGGATGTTTCTTCAATTGGAATGATATTCGGAATAGAAACCCTAGAGAACATGGATCTTAAATAAGTCGAGTATTGTAGAGAGCACACAGCTTCAATATCTCGGAACAATTATCAAAGTTTTGGAATACGGCAAAGCTTAAGTCACATTTGATAATGTTACCAGCTTCCTAAGATTGCATTCTTTGTGGAGTTGGCCATGAGAGGAGGCCCTGACAACAGTAAACGATTGCATCTGAGGATAACATGAAGGTCTTTCCTTACTTGGCTCGAGATCATTGTTGTGAATTTAGTGGTGTGTGTAGGAACACAACCCTAGGTCCAAGCCATGGCAGCAATAGCAGAAACCTGATTTATGCACTGGAGTTTGCAAAAATGTGATTGGATATGGCGGACGAAAAGAAGGTAGTAGACATCTCCTTTCCCTCGCCAGCAAGGTGTGCTATCCTCTTCCTTATGATTTTGTTTCTCAAGGTGGCAAGCGGCCTTGACAGTGGGAGTAATTCGGATAAAGACAACTGAAATGCAAGTGGAGACAATCATAATGTGTCCCAGTTTTGTGGCACGCCCTAAGTGCAACATGAAGAAATATCACGGCCCCCTGCCTGCCCTGGTAAAGTTTTTGCTGTTATGTTGTAAGGCCGTAATCTCAGATCCTATTCACTACACAATTCACAAAAATATCTGGAGCTCTTGCTCACATTTGCCTGGAAGTGAGGGACATCAAATGGAAACAAGCAATGCAAATTAGAGTAAAAACTAGGGATGGGTGAAGTTAAGGATTATGAAAGTTAGAGAAAGTGCAGGAGCTACAATGGTGTTGTATGCTGAAAAATGAATTTTGTTGCATAATTCATGTGAGAATCTGGTGTCATGCAACTTCTCTTTTGTAGATTGGTTGCCAGGAATGCTCGTTTCGAATGCTCGACCAATGCTCATCACGTAATGCTGTTGTAAGCTCATCATCCTGCCTGAAAGCTGTAGGCTTCACTTAATGCTGTTCCACCCAACCATCCATCCCCCTTGACCTAATATTGTACAACTCAAAAAAAAATTTAACCACCTAAACCATCTCCTATGCTGCAGTCACCTTCCTTTTCTTCTTGGCCGGCTTTGTGACTGCTCCGTACGCTTCTAATCGGGAAGGAGGCAAAAATGACAGAGGCCCTTCTTTCTTCTTTTTCCTCCTCTTCTTACTCTTCTTTGGAACTTCCGGATCTTGGCCCTCAATTGCCTCAACGTCACCTGTACTCTTCATCTCATCAACAGGGCTTTTTATTTTCGGATCCTTGCGTTCGACCACCTTCATGGGCTCCACAATTTCTTCCTTTTTAACACCTTCCTCCCTTTTAACACGTTCCTCCCTTTTAACACCTTCCTCCTTTTTAACACTTTCCTCTTTCTTCTTTTGTTTCTTAACGTCAGATTTCTTCTTTGAGAATTTACGTGCAGAGCTTGACCCGTCGAGAAGCGCTTGCTTCTTCCTCGCTTTTTGACTTAGCACCGAATACTTTGGCGCCTCCCACTCCTCGGCACGATATGGAGCCAACTTCTTAATCGAAACATGTTGGTTCAGTTCCTTATCGTCCGCCTCAAGTATATCCTGCATATCTAACCCGTACGTATTTGCTTTTACTTGGCGATACCTAAACCTCGTCGGCAAATCACCAATAACATCTTCGTAGTCGAGCTTGTAATACTCCTCAAGGTTCTTGTCGAACGCAACTTTCTCCTTGAATGACATCTTCTGCTTCTTTCGCACAGCCGCAAACCCGCTCTTCTTCTCCTCCGTATCCCAACCCTGCGCGAGCCCGAGCTCCTCATCCTCTTTATCAAAGTCAGGCTTCTCAATAATCCCCTCCTCTTCGTCTTCCTTGTCTGCGAGCTCCGCATCTTCTTCATTGTAATACTCGTCACCAAACGCCTCTTGCATCTTAAGATCGTACTCTTCCGGGTTGAAATCCTCTTCAATGTCGTCTTCCAAAGCTGCCAAGCCTTCCGCAGACCCTGCCACCGACCTAATTTTCTCGAGCTTCTCAACAATCTCCTTCTTCTTCAGATTTTTGAGCCGCTTGAGCTCCTCTTTCCTCGCCTTACTCTCCTCCTCGATGCGCTCAAGCTTCCTTATCCTTTGCGTCTTGCGCGCCTCGTTCTTCTTCCGGACAGAGCCCTCAATGACCCTTGGATTGGCCATCACTTGCGCGCCCGCATTCTCTTGGAACCGGAAGTTGTAATCTGCCTCGTACTTGTCTTGGTCTTCGAGATAAGCTTCGTCCTCACTCACTTCACCGACAACCTCCTTGTACGAGGGAATACGGTCTCGATCTTTGTCCATCCATCCTTGGTTCAAAAGATAATTCTTCAAAAACCTGTCTTGTTCATCCAAGTCGTCCTCCTTGCCAAAGTAGTCCTCAAGGCGTTTTGAGATGTCTTGGTCTTTTTTCCTTTTCTCTGCCTCCTGTATTGCTTCCGCTGTCTCCTCTTCATCCTTCAAGAGCTCCTCTCGTGTCCTGTGCCTTACTTGTAGTAGGTCGTCTGAAAATCATACAGGGTACATGATAGACCACATCAGTACATCAGGACGAGGCACATAGAGTCTTCTGTCAAAGGGAGAGATGACATGTAAAGCATAAGTGTGCTAGAATTCAAACTCCTAGGATAGTAAACATGTGCCTGATACAAGATGATTAGCGAATTCATATCGAGGTTGTAGCCATTTTCTCCATAAACTTCGGAGACCATATGAATATCTTATTCGTCATCAAGGTGAAGAATCTCAGTCTTCTGAAATGATCATGTAGGTCCCCCAATTAGTAAACCACTGAATCTAGAGTTTTAAAAATTGAGCACGTAATCCACTCTCTTGAGAACACGTCTTTTTGGTGTCAGTTGTTAAATCCAAACCTAACCACACATCAATACTGTTAGGTGTTCAATTAAGATAAGTATTCGAATTAGAACCAATTGCGTTAGTACAAGATTAGTAATGTGTGAAGACATGACTTATCTTGTCTCTAGAAGTTTCTCACCAACAACAATTTGACCAAGAAGTTATCGTCAACCCCCAAGGGCTAACATTAAATTTCAGATTGGTCCAGAAGGCTGGACTGAATGCAATTGCATAACGTATGTCTTAATCAAAGAGCTATGCACTGGCTGCAGCATGTTAAGGCTTACAAAGTGCGATCTGTGGACCTATTATGGTGGATGACTTCTGCTCATAAATTATATAGGTCAAGACTTCAAACTGAGGACAATCACAGGGAACACATCATCTGACAGACTGCACTAACTAGCCTACCTAATAAAATTGTTGCTTCAGTAAAGACTAATTCCAACCCATTTGATTGTTTACCTATCTTCAAGTCGATAGAAAGATACAAAGCAACCAAGTTTCGGCATTCTTGAAGAGAATTTGGTCATTGAAGTTACAGTTTGTGGTTTCTTACTTACTTAGGAAGGGCAAGGTCTCAAATGTAGGAAATATTTTTTCCAATTAGAAGGCACCATAACCCTATTGTGCTTATTGATTATTCATATCAAAGAAGACAGGCTGCATAAATGCCAAAATTTGATACCATGGACAAAAACTAAGGAAAGACACACAACAGGCTAAGTAGAAGAGGAAGATAGTGGAAAATAGCTCTGAATGCAAACACCCCAACAGGAAGAATTACTAAAAAATAACTATATACAGTAAGCGCATGCACAGAGGATATTAATTGTTAACTGGAGGGTTGTACCACTAGAAATGTTGCTCCTGACTTTTTTAAAGCCACATATGTAACCTAATTGAGATTTTCATTTCTGAACCACCAATAATTCAAAGAGAGAAGACAGAGGGGCACTACAATACCTCCTGTACAATCTCTCAAGGTGGGGAATTATTGATTGAATCAGATTGCAAACTTCCCATGAATTTAATATAATGAGCGTGCAGAGGTGAAAATAATTATTGTTACTCAACAAAAGTTGCAGAAGTTGCTCCTGAATTATTTATCCGCACACATGTAACCTGATTGAGAGCATTTTCTGTAAAACCGCAATTTTAGATTGAAGACAGAAGGGCAGTACAATTCTTCACATACAGTGTCTCAAGGCGACAAAATAACATTCAAATCCTGATGACTTTCTGTGCATTTTATGCAATGAGCATACAAAGGTGAAGATAGGAATTGTCAAGCCAATAACACCACTACAAATGTTGCTCCTGAATTCTTTATCCACACATGTAACGTAACTAAGAGTTCATTTCTGAGACATTGCACACTGAGAAAAAATTCAGGGAGTAGTGTAATTCTTCAAGTACATTGTTTCAAGGCAACAGAATTATAATCCAAGATTCAATTCTGATAACTTTCTATGCATTTTAGGCAATGATCATCCATAGGTGACCAAGAAAATTCACCTTCTCCGATTCATGTAACGTAATTGAAAGTTCGTTTTTGAAGCATTGCAGACTCAGGGAGAAAAGTCAGAGGGGCAGTGCAATTCCGCATGTACAGTATCTCAAGTAGGCGAAATTTGAAATTCAAAATTCAATGGCAACTCTCTATACATTTTATGCAATGAGCATACAAACATGGCCAAGAAAATTCACCTTCTTCGGATTCAGCATCGGCCACCCCACGCAAGAAGCTCCTCTTCAGCTCCTCTTGCTCATCAGCATATGTGACGACCCTAGGCGGTCGTTTCAAGGGCTTATCCTCACCATCATCATCTCCATCACCGTCAAGCAACTGCCTGGCCACAACATCCTTCAAGTACAACTTCTTCTTCTGCTTCTCAACTACCTTCACATCAACATCCTCCTGCCCCTCATCCTCACCCTCCTCACCTACGTCATCGTAAAACTTCGCTTCCGGGGCATAAATGGCCGGATCCTTCTTCTTAATCCTAACCAGAGTCTCGAAAATCTGCGTATCTGTGCGAGCTGGCAGCAACCCGTCCTCGTCCTCCGACTCCGAGTCATCGGAATCGGAGCCTGCCAACCCCCGCTTCTTAAGGTCTTCCAGCCTGTGCAAATCCTCTCGCTTCTTGTTATGCGTGAACCGCCGTGCGAATTCTTCGTTCACTTTCAGCTCCGGGTTTGTGTCTGCGTCGCCATTGCCATCTTCGTCGTCGAGAAGCGACTTCGAGAAGCCGCCCCCCGCAACTCCTCCTCCTCCTCCTCTTCCTCTCCGTGGCCTCGGCATAGCTACGAAGCTCTGAGACTGAGCTTGCGCAACCTGCAGGCCCCTTAAACCCTACAAACCCTAAAAGGCTCAGGAGCTCCTCCTTAAACCCAGAAGCCCTCTTGATACCCGGAAAATGGTACCTATACTCATTAGACACCATCTTGGAAACATCCGTCAGCATGGCCGAGTGGTTAAGGCGATAGACTTGAAATCTATTGGGGTTCCCCCGCGCAGGTTCGAACCCTGCTGCTGACGTTTTTGGTTCCAGTCTTCGGGAATTCTAACTGGAGGCCTCACCATATGGAAAGCAACGTCCCACTCAAAATGGCTTCACCCTATGTATATCCCCAATCCTGAGTTCCACTATCCTGCAAAACATGAAATATGGCTCCAAGAAGTTGCGAGTTTGCCTTGGAGTTGGCTCAACGAAAATGTTACTAACATTTGATTTGGATGTGGAAACATCCATCCGCATGGCCGAGACATTAAGGCGATAGACTTTAAATCTCTTGGGGATCTCCCTTCTTTGTAAACCCTATTACATACATATGAGCTTGCGGCTATGATCAGTGTAACCCTACTACTAACATTTATTTTTTTGTTTTTGGTCTTAAGGATTTTGACGTGAGGTAAGCAAACCTTGATTGGACAATCTTTTAGCCTTCACCCTATGTATATCCCCAATCTTGAGTTCCACTATCCTACAAAACATAAAATGTGGAGCCGAGAAGTTGCGAGTTGGCCTTGGAGTTCGCTCAACGAAAATGTTACAAACACTTGATTGGGATGTGGACACATCCATCAGCATGGCGGAGACATTAAGGCGATAGACTTTCAATCTCTTGGGGATCCCCTGTCTTTGTAAACCCTCTTACATATGAGCTTGCGGCTATGATCAGTGTAACCCTACTACTAACATTTGTTTTTTGTTTTTGGTCTTAAGCATTTTGACGTGAGGTAAGCAAACCTTGATTGGACAATCTTTTAGCCATGCACCCTTCTTTCGTAGGATGCAAAACACGCAACTAATGCGAGACGATTGCTAATTCCAAATTGTTTTCGAAGCCATTTTCCTCATAACTTTTGGAGTTTATATGAATATCTTACTTCTTTTCAAGGTTGAACCGCATAAGATAAAGAAAAGTAACCAAGGAAGGTATGCATATCTTAAAATGTGACCCAATGAAGATCAAAGTCCCACTCAAAGTACGTTAGCGATACAATGGACAAAGTGGCGGTGTTGCAATTATCACCCCACCATTGTCCAACATGGGGACCATGTTAAAGTGATGTGACCATAATTAGTTCATATGCACATGTGCAACTTGCCATGACGGCATGGTTTGGAGCTAGTGGCTTCATACTAAGGTTGCACTTTCAACTTCACATAACAATAAGACCATTGGATCATGAAGTCAAAGAGCTCACTCTACTACCATGTTTGAATGAGGAAAATGCCGGTGAAAATGTTCCACTTAGAGTTCACATGCTCCTAGGATCTACAATCAAAGTAAAGATGTCATGACTTGTATTAACATTTCAAGGTTCACATGCGTTCATAATTCACATTGTGTGCCTATTTGGGTGTCAAACGTCATTTTAAAGAATAGACCACCACATTTAGACAACCGTGTCCTTGTGTTTGAAACTTCACCAATGAAACACATAATCTATATATGGAAAATGGTATCATAGTGGTTAGGCATAGAAATTTGATGTACATGAAATTTTGTCACGAACATTTCATGACTTCTAAGGAGTGTAGTTCCAACTGAATATTTATTTAGTAAAAATGTGCGAGTTTCATAATTTGACAAAGAACTTTTTTGTTGAATATATTAAATCAAGAGTATTGTTTATGCTTTACATCACCATGACTTGTTCCACCACCCTACAAATTTCATATAAATTGTTTGAATTTTGAATTGAACAATGCCAATTTGCATCACAAGCAACTAGATGAACCACACGAGGCTTGCAATGGAGGTGCTCATTGTATACATACCGCTATAAAAACAAGTAATTTGTTTTCATTTTTAAGATGTACATAGTCACTGAGATTACATTCTTATGATATATGTATATTGCTTGATACTTAGTCAATCGGAATAACAAAGGTTCTATGTTTTACCTCTTCTCAAAATCCATTCAACAAGCCATGGTGACCTCTCTCATTATTCATCCAACAATGTCACAACACATGGCGCATTTAATATATGGCTAGATAAGTTTTAAGGTTATCTCCACCCAAAAAAATGTAATCTACTAATAAGCCAAAATTAATACTTTCCGTATAGACCCTGTGATGGATATAATGAAATGGCTCTTCGTTTATGCTTGTTTCTTCATAAAACCAACATATAATGTTGGTAACTACATTAAATATTGTATGCAATGTCACTTACTATTCAAAATTACACAATGCTATTTTTCTACTACTAATGTGTTTTTTTTAACCAAGAAAAGATGTGAATGTTCTATAATGTCCAAACAACCAATTCGACCTTTGTTGGTAGAAAATGAGATGTAATAATAAATAATCATAGCATTGCATAATTCCAATAGTAAGTTACACTAAGTACAATATTTAGTGTAGTTGGCATTCATGCATCTTGGTTTGTTACACCAACCCGTGCATATGAATTAATGTCATAGGCCAACCCTGAGTTGTCCACTCAAAATGTCATTAGGTACAATGGGCCGTTTTGAAACGGTGAATACATCAGCACCCACCCTCGCCATATATATGATTGTTTAGACATATTTTCTTGACTCAAAGTGTCACGCAATGCCAATCGACTGCAATGAGAATAAATTGAATTTGGGCAACCGCCTAAATCGATAAGGTAACTATGGGCATCAATATTTATAGATTATAATAATTGGTGAGGCCAATCCAAAATCAAATTGAATTTATGGAATTAGACATTCTAACATGACTCAACAAACATGACAAAAAAAAACATCAATACCCCACATACACGTAGCCCACACTATACCATATAGACTAGCCAAACCTCCATCGAGCACAACCTAACATGTATTATGAGAAACCTACAATCATATATTAAAAAAAAATAATCGACTCACTAAAATAAAAGCCTCTAGATTTACATATATATGCAGAAAATGCCTTTCCAACAAAGAAATAAACCAAAAAACTATCTAATCACTTTTGGAAATCCCCACGCACGACAAACGCACAAATCACACAACTACTCAAATTATGATTCGCCCAATACATGGGCAACCATAGAAAGAACATTTTTTGGCCACAAACATATACCAATTCCAATTGCACATTATGTCATAATAATGACAAAGACACGTGGCCACACCTACTCTCCTTATGTAACAACAAATTTCTTAAAGGCTTAAGAATTGCAAGACATAACGCCGCGACCCACCAACACTATAAGAAACCGGCGTTTTTGCTCCTGTTTTTACAAAAACACGTGACGTTCTGGAAGACGTCACGTGTTAATCGGAAACATGCGACATTTCCGAAAAAACATAGATTTCTGGACGAGATTTCAGTTTGTGTCACCGAAAACAAGGCAAAAAATTTCAAAAAACATCTTAATGTCACTTGCAACGTGACATGTCCTCAGCGACGTTCAACAGAACATAAGACGTTTTTTTGGTGACGTCACCAGGAATGCAGGTTGTCCACGTCAGCAGCTTTGTTTGGGACCACTTCGGGCAGCGACTGCGCAGTGCTGGGGGGGCTACCCAGCAGTGACAAATGTTGAAGAAGGGGCAGGTGCTTCCTTTAGGCTTAAAAAAAATGTGGACACTTTTTGATGACAAGTGTTGAATTAAAAATAGCTCGTACGGACTGCTGCATCGTAGAATTGTTGAAGTAAATTTCTATGTCTGAAATTAATATATATTTTTTTTACTTTGAAGCTCATGAAGTGATGAACATGGTAAATAAAAAGGACAAGGAAAAGGTGATATATAGCTTCGAAATTTCATCTAAGTGGGCCTTTCATATTATGAATCCATTTTTGTGGGCCCAAAAAATTAGGCCATTGAATTGGGAGCACCTATTGCCCACCCTATAATTTTAAAAGACACGGTTACCATACAATTGGACCATGTGCTCATATAGGTTTATAATCAACACAATTGGAGAGGCCTATGTCATTGCAAGAGAGAAAAACAAAAAACTACGTTGACCTCTATCAAAAACTAACGTTGACCTCTATCTAGGGGTTCTTTCAAACTTTTCATCTTTATAAGTGCTCGGTTTTTTTTAAAGAGTTTTGGATAAAGTGGACCCTTTCCTTGCACTCACATGGTTTTCAAGATTTACATTCAATGACCCCCCTATGGGAGATCATTGTGCTTGGCATTGAGAAACCGCGTGAGTTTAAATATACACCTTAAAATTTATTGAAAGGTAACAATTCAAATATATAAAGTGCTAACATAAATTCTAGTTACCCCCTGAATGCATGGGCCTTATTTCCAAAAAATAAAAACATTGATTATGAGTAATTTTTGTTTACTTGAAGGAGCACAAATTCCAACTTACTTTTAGTTCATCCAAATTTTCATTTGTGGTAGGACTCACATGTCTAGATACATCATAAATCTACATGTGCTCAAAACACCTAAGAAGTTCAACCAAAAGTTGTGGAATCTTGATTTATGAGGAATTCATTTAATTTGAAACTAAAAATTGCTACATGGAGTTCACCGATTTATTTTTAAGACACCAATGTCATGGTAAGAGGATCTTTGTATGCATGAGTTATTATATTTTAATACCATTCTAAACCATATCAAAACTAGGGCAATTTTGTCCAGGTTTGAAGGTCCTTCCTTGATATGTAAACTTGAATGGTATTGAAAACAAACTAATATATACCATCAAATATTCACCTAATGATATAACAAAAAGCGAACTATAGATGCCCAAATGGTATAAAAAAAAAGATACGAAACCAACACTGCACTAAGTATTGTATTTGATGTCATATTGCATTTTATGTTGTTGTGGTAAATTTTCTAATGACACTTCTTATGAATAAAGTTTACAAATACTGTCATCCCAGCTTACTTTTAGTTCATCTACTTTCGCTATATTTTTCATTCTAACATTTATGTGATGAAATAATGTCATGGATGACTGAAATTTGGATGAAAACCACCTGGTAAGTGACAATAACTGTAACATTGTAAATCTATAATGCCCGACTTTCTTTACAAATAATGTTAGGTTCACATTTAGTGTTGGTGCCACTACATGGGCAGTTTGCAATTAATATTGAGCAAGACAAATAGAATTGACGACAATAAATAAAATATTTAGTGTAGTTAATTCGCTCTTGCCTTTGAACATGATATGGCCAACATGCTCATATCATTTACGTTGCTCAGTGTAAATTCGAAGGGTTTCGGTGAAGGTGGGATGGTTTGTGAGTTTGTGGGTTAAGTAGATGTTTGCAGGAATTTTTGGGTTGAGGTTATGCCCAAGAATTGCGTTTGTTTGTTTGTTTGTCTGTATGGGTTGCGAAGATGGTCAGAATTTGTGGTTTGCGGAGTTTCTTATGAAGTTTCTCAAAATCTATATTTAGAGTGGTTGTTAACTCCACTTCCCTAAATATCTATTTATCTATGACGTTCGTAGATAGTACTTATCACAAACGGTTATAACCGTCAAGTTACTCTAATGTTCATATTTTCAAGATTTCGCTATATCCTTGCCGTGGCTACATTATATGTCATTTATAAGAATTTAATCAATGCTTACATACTCGATTGATTAAATCTTATAATGCTTTGATTTTGTATCTTTCCACTAACAGAATGTACATGAAATCCTTTCTTCCTCATAATTGCTAAATATTCTCATTAGCATAATTGTCTTTAACAAAATCTTGTATACTTCTACTATTGGAATGTATTCCTAGTCCTATATACTTCACAATGCTCAATAATATCTCCTTCTATACTAATATAATAGTCCTTTAGTCAAAATCCTAAGTTCTGCTTCACTAAACGCGGATGGTCCTATAACCGTGGGTACGGGACCCTATAACCGCGCGTCGTCCTTGTAATTCCGTGACATTGGACCTAAAGCCGTGGTTGAACGTCTCCCCGAAGCTCCGCTTCCCTCCAACCTTCTCCAGTGCTTCCTTGGTGAAGCTTCTTCAAGTTTCCTTCAAAATTTGATGCTCCTCTTGTTGTTTTCCTTTTGTTGTTGGGCAGTTGAGTGATGTAGCATTCAACATTTTGTTGGGTAGTTGAGTGATGTAGTATTCAACAAAAACCCTAAACTCTGTCGCTTTCATAGTTCTGTTGGTTTTGTAGGTTTCGGAAGCCCTGTGTCTTCCACGTTTTCCACGTGTGTGTGTGTACATGCTCATCCAAGTATTAGGCTTTGTTTTGTTGCTATTGACTCAATGCTTTTGAACTCAAGGTTGTGCACAACTAACCTTTTAATTTTGAGATGATTCTACATTTAAAAAACATACCACTATAAGAAACCGGTGTTTTTGCTCCTGTTTTTACAAAAACACGTGACGTTCTGGAAGGTCATTAAGTCACTAAGTCCGTCCAAGCTTCCTCAAAGGTGAGTACCAGTACTTGGAATTGAGCCCCCTCTCGTTTACAAAGGTAATTCGCATAATTTTTTAAAAATTGGGATCATATGGCCTTGTCAGTATTTAAAACATGTCCACAAATACTCTAATGCTTTATATGGATGTTGTTGGAGTGATGCAGCCGTCCACTGCCAAGCGATCACCAACATCGAAGAAGTAATGTTCGTTCGTCATGATATTGGCTACCATGTCAATGATGACATGGTCTTGTTGGTCGCGACATCCGCAAAAGCAGAGGACGTTCATTGGAGTGTTGTCAGCAGCATCTTCGTCTGGCCAGGTTTGGAGCGATGGTCACTGGTAGTCACAAGTTTTGTTTTCTTGGAGGGGGGTTGTTTTGGTGAGGAGGTCGTAACACCGTATGTTCTTCCGTGGCTTCCCAAAGCCATCGATGTTCAAGTTTTGCATAGCAGAACTTGTATAGAGGGAAGTCATTTGAAAGACTTCGTGCTTATTTCACAAAACTTGCAGCACATCGTTTTTTGTATTCCCTTTTCTCTAATGCATGATAAATCTCAGTTTCCATGTCATGAAGTTAATTCCATTGCAAGGTTTTTGCTTTCTTAGCCATAATCGTTTTGATTATGAGTTCACTGTGCACATTCTTCTATACCGTTATTGTATGAAATTCAAGTGTATATTTGTATTCAGTCAATGATTATATGATTATTGATTCGTCTCTTCCTATAGATGCATCATATGTAGCTACATGTATGTGCATTCAATTTATTGTCGCATACATAGGTGGAAGGTACGAATTGAACCATGAATACGTGAATATATGACGTCTCTGCCAATGGCATGCTTATGTTCCTACAGGCTGAAAATCCATGTTAGCCATCACGGGAGCTCCAACAATCTATTTCTAAGTCTGCGTTATCTTTTCTGTCAAATTCAATGTCACGGACAATGTTTTGCGAAATGGCTAAACCAAATAATGCGTTCAATTACATGTCACTAAGGATGTATATCAAAACGTCTGGAAGTTGCCAAAAAAAAGACACCTTGTCATCAGAAACAACCCTAAACCAATTTCGCATGATATAACGATGTTCGCTTTGATGTCACGGACGACAAGTCTCCATTATAAGTGACGTCACTAATAACATACACCCTGTCATCATCTGCTATAAAAAAACCAATTTTGCATGAGAAGAGGACGTTCTCTTTGATGTCACTGAAAACAAGGCTCCGTTATCGGTGACGTCACTGAAAACATATGTACACGCACACAGTTTTCTTAAACTGACTGACGTGGCAGCTGACGTGGAAGCGGCACGTCACTTTTTCTCTCAGCCACGTCAGTTTTCGCGCCGGTCCACGTCACGTCCTTGGGCAGTCCGAAGGAAAAAAAAGGGCCTCTTATGCCCTGAAAAAAGCTGAGTTGGCACCGTCGACCCCTCCACGTGTCCCACTTTGGGGACTTGAGAACACCCTGATTACACGTGACATCATGCGAAATTGGTCGTGTTATCCGTGACGTTCAAGACATTTCTGACATGTTCCATACGTCACGAAAAAAAACAGATTATGGATCATATCCTCGGCGACGTACTACTTGTTCAAAAGCACGTTACAGCGTGTTTTGGTGAATGTCACCAAAATCATTGTTTTCTTATAGTGCAACTCACCAACTTAATAAAATGAAATGAACACACCAGACACTTAACACTTACTAACGCCGGCAAACAACATGCTAATCAACGAGACAACACCATCCCACCATGGATACTATGATGCATGTGCCACAACACACGATGTGAATGTCTCGCAAAATTGCGACCCGACATTGTATACATACACATACAAACAAAACGACCCCCTGATACCCACACCGGACCTAACCATACAAATCATAGAACCCACCTTCACACTTGACAAATTTATTGACTCGGGGAGGTGACTATCAAAATTTTAGAAAACCACATGAGCTAAACAAAATAGGGTCAATCTAATTCGTTTAGGGTAAATTTTATAATTCCGTTAGATCTACCAGGACTGTAGTTGAATGTGTTTGTGAACACAATTCAAGTATATGTTTTAAATTTTTTGTATTTAGCTTTCTTGTATTTGAATGCAACATTGTTTTTTTTGGAGTAGGTAGTTGTGCAAAATTTCATGTCTTGTCACGATTGATTGTATTTCTTGTTTTGTTCTATCCGTGTTTACAACTTGTCTATTTCAGCTTGTATATTTTGTTATCTCCATGTTTATTGGTAACCCTTTAACTAGTATCCAAGTGCTATTGGTTATGTTTTGAATGGTACTTTGAATGGTTTAGGATTGGTATTACTAATTAAAACCAAATGAATGACAATTTGAATGGTATGGAATGTTTGTTGCTCACATAGTTGATTTTGCAATGCTATAGTATTCCATCCACTATTTGATACTTGTGCGATTTATAAAAACATATTGTGCCAAATTTAGCCTCTCTAAGAAATTACAAATAAATATAGGGTGCTAAAATATATGTCAATGTAGCTTTATATCTACAAATAGGGAGGAAAAAAATATTGAGAGGTGCATAAATACCCCCCCATTAAATACCCCATTATTGCATGTGGTTACGAAACGTAAGGGGGTGTGATCGCCCCGAGTTTATTGAACAAGCCATACAAACAAAAGAAACCAAATACAAGCTACTAATATACACAATAAAAACACAAGGTTGGAAAACAAGACCCCTTTCTACCGCAGGAGTAAGAGGCGCAATACACACAAGAAGTATAGAACTCCTCAAAAAACTACAAATCTCAATGGCACTAATAAAAGGAACCATGAAAAATATTCACCAAATTGCTATTAAATATCTAACATACCTAGTACTCAATAAGAGGAAACTCGATAACAAACAAGAACCCATACCCCCCCACCTCACATAACAAAAGGATACTAGGTAACATGACCCCTACATACAAGGGCCCACCTACCGTAAGGTAGGCAGTAAACCCCATCATGCACCAAGGGGACTCTTGAGCATGATATGGCCAACGGGCTCAATTTACGTTGGATTGATTGACGTTAAATTTATTTCTTTTCTTTTTTGTGTTTTTTTTTCTAGAAATGGTTGCTAAAAATAATAGATATAAACGGTTGCATATCATTATATCTTGGATTCCTTCATGTACTTGATTGTATTTGCAGCAAAGGTAAACTTATTACTATGATATAATAATTTCATTAGAAAAACGAATGTACTTCAACAAGGATCACTCTTCTAAGAAATGACAAAAAGATGAATTTATGCACAACTCATTTTCAATTTGCCTTTGAAGCCCCTAGGGGCCTATTTTGACTTGTAGGGTTGAAACCAATTTCACGCTTGATGAATGTCCATGTTGTTCAAACCTAGTAGGCAATGAACTTGGGCACATCTCTTTGATCTTTTAACGTGGTTACTTATAAGATCTTGGTTCCCCTTAGTATAAATGTAAGAAAACCAAGTAGAAGAAAACATCCCATTGGTTGGAGATAGAATGGAGAGTGAAATAGACAGACATAGACATACATGGTTGGGGTTTATTTTGATTACATCATGTTTGCACCCTCTTAATCGTTGGCACATGTAAGGTTTCACCACGAGTTTTTTGATTGTGCTAACTATTGTAGCCTATTTGGAGCATAAATTTTGTTGGAAGATTTTTCTCTTGGACTCAATGAAGATCAACATCGACTATGTATTTGTAGACCATTGTTTTGCATGTATTATGGTCCAAATTGGGATCAATAAGGATGTGTGTTCATTGAGTTATCGAATTCTAGACTTTCTTTCATTACCATACCCACTCACATAGGCACACCCAAAACCAACAATATATGCTCCACTATCTTACATTTGATTCCCCCGTGTGAAACGATTATGATACATAGTGTTGTTTTAGGTACAACCTCCAATATGGAGTGTGGATATAAGTTCCACCCGGGTCACAATAAGGTTGCATGTGCGGGTATTAAATATGCAACCCAACTGGTAACGCACCTTTCAATGCCCCAATTGTATTGGAATACCTTATTTACAACTCCATCATATAATAATTTGCTTAATTCACATCTATATTTCAGCATGTAGAGCTAGGTCTTTCTACCAACTTGACCATCATGTCGATAGTAACCGTTATCTCACAAAAATTGCAAAACTTCGTCACTCTAAGGAATTAACTTTTTTTTATTCCACCTTGATGTACTTCTTGTTCCATAAGACTATTGACATCATGGACTTCAAAACCATGTTCGTTTCGATTCACTCAATTTAATTTCAATAGTGGTGTTCATATCCACTTGTTGTGTGCTTATTAACCATTTCCTAATCCCATGGTGTCACATATTACCGAGGACCATTTACCGATGCTTAAAAATACCACGACCATCCGGGTATCGGCGTCGAAGGTATCTTCAATATACGATATACCCGCCTAACGCTGCTGCAGACAACTGACGGGTGTTGCAGACAGTCTCTTCTTCAATGTCTGCAATAGCTCCCTCGCTTCAATCTTGTCTGCAATGGCTCCCCGGACGGATCCCTCGCGAATGAATCGTCTCCGGATTGCGAAGTACCTCTTTTCTCTCACTTGGATCCCTTCTTTCTCTTTTCTCACATTTCTCTCTCTCGCTTTCGTGTTGACAAGCAGGGGAAATCAACAGCTGCATCTTTGCGGATAATTTGTTATGTCTCGGGAGAGTGTGGATGCATCGACGTAATTGGGAAGTAACAGAGACACGTTGTAGAAAGCCGCAACCAATTTGAGCTCCTACGTTCTGGTTGAATTTTGGAAAATAACACAATGGCCCCCGGGACTAACAAGAAGATGAAGAGCCGCAGAAGCGAGTTTTTTGGTATCCGCCACCGGAAGGATTCCACAAAATCCGTCGTGGAATTGCGATTACCTGGTAACAAGGAGAAAATCTGGAGAGCTATGGACAACTTAGAGTCGGCAAAGAGGTTTGTCAAATTGGTGTGTCTGTACACCAAGAGGGAAAAGGCTTTCCCTCCTCACCATCCCGATCTTCCTCATCTTCAAGCTTTCCGCAAGAAAGAATTCGAGGTCTTCATCTGGGAGGAGTTCCAGAGAGGTGAGGCCACCGAGCCCCTCCAAGGTACGGTGCTCTCTCAACCTCAGGATAAGATTTGACATGCTTTGAAGAAAATAGCAATGAGGGTTAGTACTGTTTTAGGGTTAGGAAAGGGTTTGGTTGATGCCGAGAGTTTGCATAGAGCTTCATGCAAAAAGACTCCCGAATCCAATGAAACGAGATGTTTGGACTCTCAAGGGTGGATTTTAAATTTACATGTTGCAGATTCGGAGGTCGGTATCGACCACGGGAAGAGGGTAGGACCGATGATGGCAACCTGTGCACCGGAATCCGGCTGTGTGCATTTTGAGGTGGAGCCGAACTCTCAACATTCTGGTCCTCCACAGGAGTTTGGCCTTGGAGGGGATTCACGTGCAGGTGTAATATGTGCAGAGGACAATCCGCAGGCAGTAGAGGTACAGTACAATTTTGTGTTTGCTTTGCACAATTTGATACGATTCTCGTCATGGACGGCGCAAACTAAGATGTGCACTAGGTTTTGGTTTGTAGCAGCTGTGCGTGGATCGGCTACGGTACGTCATTTCCACTCCCTATTCGAGAAGAAAGGCTTGGCGATCTGGGCTCTTTCAAGTACTGTGGAATGTTTCTATTCCCTTAATGTGTGCATTTGGGGGGGGTGCAATGTTATGTTGCGTTTGAGTTACTCAAATATATCTGTCTTGCAGCTCAACTCGCGGGGTCTGCGCCCAGAGCCAAATTATGGGCAGCTTCAACGTGAGAACCTGGAGCTTCAACGTAAGAACCTGGAGCTTCAACGTAAGAACCTGAAGCTTCAACGTGTGAACCTGGAGCTTCAACGTGAGAACCTGGAGCTTCAACGTGAGAAGCCGGATCTTGAACATGCGCCGGTGCCATTTGAAACACAGCGAGATGCAAGAGGAGGTAAGGAGGCAATAATGGTTGCAGAAGAGAGCAGGAGAGAGCGAGAGAAAAACAGAGAACTTGCACAGGACCCTTTATATACTGGTCTCCGCACCTCTGTTTTTTTTTTTTAAATGGTGGGTCCCCTTTAGAGTCGGTAAATGTTATGTCGGTAAATCTTTCCTCCTGCCAGGTGGCACCATTCTGATGGTCCGACAGAACGGGTCAATCCTATTGACCGACAGGAAGGGGCCCTTCTGGTGACGGCCGGGTTCGGGGGATGATGACGTGGATTGTCTCTTGATGTGGCAGGCGTGGCACCCAGGGCGGCCCAAGGAGGAGCCGAGCAGGAAGCACGTCAGGCCTATGTGGACTCACCTTACCTTGTAGCCATTCTTACTGTTGTGTGGTCTGGACTTACGATCTGCTCCCCGTTGGAGTCTACATTTTGTTTGACTGTGGCACTTGCGGTTCGTGAAGACTGAGCACAGACGGAAGAGTGTTACTCCTCAGAGTTACACAACTGGTGGACCCACAACTGGACCTTCAAGAGATTGTCAGAAAGTGTATGGGTAAGCTTATGTGAGAGTATGTCAAATGTATGTTTTTATTTTTATTTTTATTTTAATAATTAGTTTTTTAAATTCCTTATTTTAGATGTAGTTTTCCATTGTCTCTTTTCCTTTATCGTTTCTTCCATAGTTTCGTGTGAATATTTCTTGATTCGTTTATCTTGAAATTTTCCCTACTTGGAGTCGACTTTGCATCTGTTTTTTGGTGCGGAATTTCTCATTTTCTTTTCTCATTTTTATTTATTTTATTCTACATAATATTCATTCTTTTGAAATATTATTCAATTTTCATAATGTCATTATATTGAAACCATGTTTTGATCCTACTTCTTTATTGGCTCTATCCCAAACTTGGGATAGAGGCATTGTGGGAACACCACTACACTAAAATGGATAATTAGTGTTTGATACACTAAATGCAAACGCATACACTAAATGTCAATAACCCTACGCAAGTAAGTAACATTATTAGTAGGTATAGGGATTGGAGAATATAACATGGGGTGAATGTAAATGAGTAGAGTAGGAGGTGAAATATAGACCGGGAGGATAGAGGCATTCAATTGGACAAAGTCTCTCATAGCAAAGTTGCTTGTCGGGGGGAAAGCTCTAAGAGAACTACAAGAATAATGCCCTCTCAGCTAGCCATGTCGCCCCTACGTTCCCCTAACATGTTCCACTTGCTATGGTTGTGGGGTTTAGGGTTTTGGGGAGTTTCGAACTTCAAAGCGCAATGTAGATGAGAGCAAGAGTTCGTTTGAATTTATGTTTTTCCCTTCTTCCTTTCTTTATGAAGGTGAGGTTTTATTTTTAATTCAAGTTCCTTTTTTTTATTCCTTTGTTTAATTTTTCTTTCTTGTTCTCGAGTATTTATTTGGTGGGACCTTTATTTCATTGTTGTTTTGTTACCACTTTCTTTCTATATCATTAGTTGCCTCCCCCCCCTCCACTGCTTCTTTTCCATTTTCTCCCAAGTCTTCCATTAACTCTTGTAATGCTTACTTCCATTCTTTCCAATTTTTCTTACCTGTGGCAATATCTTATCTTTGCTTCTTTTTTCTAAGTCCGGCCTTTCCATTTTCTATGCTCTCTCATTCATTTTTTCTTCTTGAAACGATATGTGTTGACATTTAATTATATTACATGATTATATACAATCCTTACTCAGTAATCATTTTCAAAATCTATTTTCTATTCTTCAAATTCCTTCTTGTGTTTATTGGCTCTGTCCCAAACTTGGAAGAGGTATTATGGGAACACCACTAGAGCAGGCATAGGGAGTGGAGGATTTAATGCAAGAGAATAGACTAGAGTAGGACATGAAATATAGACTTGAGCTAATATAAGGAGTGGAGAATGCAGTATAGGGTGAATGCAAAAGAGTAGAGTAGAGTAGAGTAGAGTAGAGTAGAGTAGAGTGTGAAATGTAGATCCTAAAGTTAACTCACACTTAAGATAAGGCATGGGGAAGAGGTAGCGTGAATGTAGGGTGAAATGTAGAGTCATTGATGAATAGGATAGAGCCTCTTGTAGCAAAGCTACACTAAGTAGTCCTATTACTATGGACCACAATAATTTGCTAGAGCCCACATTAATTTTCATAATAAGAAATAATGTGGGCCACATTAATTTCTAACCCACGCTAAATCTCTAGCGGAAGATTCTCATTTGGTCCTTGCACAAACGATGTCCTAAAAATGGAAGATGTCGGTCTTCTCCACTTCAATGTTGCTTTCCTTGAATTTTGGTGGGAGTTGTGCCAGGATTTGCAGCTATGCTTGGAAATGATGGACTTGATGCATCATTGGCTCCGAATTCATTTGAAGGTGGTCCATCACATACAACAGGTGAAAGTGTTCATACACTATCCATGTTTTTCTTCTAAAGGTTTTGGAGAATTAAGAATGTTAGTTACGTTTTTGTTCTCTGACATATGCTTTTCATCACTTGTAGAGAGGATAATTGCAAATCACTAATGTCCACAAAGAGTACCTCTAAGTCTAGTTTGCAAATTAAAACCCAATGTTACATAGTCAAGAATGAAATTTAGTAATCCACAGGGGAAATTTTTCTTGTTTCCTTGCCTTTTCTCCCTTGCATACTTGACAACTGGAATTCAATCAGCTGCTTGTCTCCACCAGTGTGTGCTAATTTGTGACATTTTGTGAAATGACGACCTCGATTCTCAAAAACCGAATATTTTGTCTCAAGAAAGGAACCGGATCACTAACTTTCCCAATCAAAGAATCAAAACTGGATGAAATTTCCCATCTTTACAATTATTGATAAAGTTGAGGATGAACGTCACATTCTATCCAAGTAATTTTATGAAGTAAGAATATTCCCCTTGCAGTGATCGCCACTTAGGCTACTGGAACAAAATGAATAAACAGACAATGCTCTCCACTCGTACCAGTGTTGTGATGAGCGGCTTGATCTCAAAGAGGTTCACATGGTGGATGACATGCAGGATCAACAGCCTCGCTTGGATGTGACGACTTTCTTGACTTTCTTGTACTACTGGATACTCCCGAGTTTGTTGAGGACATCTCAGAGCTCGACCCGCATTCTTCTCCTCATGCATGGTTTGCTTGAGCCCTTGTTAATCAAAGCTCTGCACTCTTAGTGGCTCACCGGTATACGTGTTGTTTACATATAGATGTGGTTTGCAGCAATTTGGACCTCTACTCTAGGCGCTCATTGGAAGAACAATTGTACATTCAGAACAGAGATAGGGGTCGAAAGACTGTAATGTTGTGCTTGGCTTGAGTTTTGTGTTACATATATGTCTGTTTGTAGGAGCTCACAACCAAGTTCTGGTTTTGGGACTTTGTTCAACCTCCCATGATATTCAAATATATTGAAAGTGTCTACAAGGATATGTCTATAATATGGAGTTGATCCAAAGTCCATGTTTTGAAAACGTCTACATTTTACTTAAATATGAGTCATACTGGTTCATATTTTGGAGCGTATCAACAATTTTTATTTATTTTGTGTGAAATGAGGTTAACATATTAACCCTTTATTTCTCTGAGTGACATGAGGGTCCATCTCTTGGTGTACTCTAGACCGACATCTCATGTCATCATTTAGGCTCCTCACCAAGCATGATTCTCAAAGTGTCTCAAGAATTCATATGTGCAAGTCATGTGAGATATCAGTTCAATTTGAAGGAAAACAATGTTGTGAAGTGGATTTGACACTCGTATAAGGTCACTAAGAATAAAGAGAGTTGTTTCTTGTAAGTTTGTACGTCGGGGGTGGACTCTTCATTGGAAACGTGAATGACGTGCATGAGGTACTGCCTCCGATTTATAAAAACCTAGAACCCAAATGCAAATCATACCAAAAACAAGACATGATAGTCATTGAGGACTATCACCATATGACAACAATGGATGAAAACATAACTTGGATGAAATTGACATATGTATTTTCAATTTTCTTTTAAAAAAAAAACCTTGGACCCTCCTTTTGTACATCTACCTTTACTTTAAAATTATTGATAGCCTTTTAAAATGTACACACCAGAGGAAAATAATACATGTCCCTTATGTATACTATGTACGCTAATGTCACGAATAATACCCCTCCTTACACTCATGTTAATTCATACATGGTTTGAAGAGTCCAACCCTTGGGGGTTTCTACTATCTTCAACAATTTGGGTAACATTCCAAAAACAAAATTGCTCCAAAGACAACATTTGAGTTGAATATGAGAGACATAACTTACAACGATTAGTCAATGCATTTTAACCTTCCCCCCCTTTCCGTTCCTCCCTCCTCTAGAATAAACATGTAAATTGCAACCTTGGAAGTACAAATCATGCACTTATGTATTGTAGGACCTATTAATAAGCAAGTTCAACATATTTGATAGTGTAATGCCAATGTGTTGTGGTGACACTTTATTTTCTATAGAGATTATGATTAATAGAATAACGTCACATGGTTTTTGGCTTCAAATTTGAATGAATATATGTGTTCAACATGCTCATGCTTATCATGTACAATATTCAAATTCTACACATGTATTTTAACTTTACGCATGGTAGCACCATCTCATCATCCAAAATTAGAATAGAGTAAGGTAATCGCTACCATATAGGGCTACATGATTCAATACTGGAGTGTTGAAAATGTAATTTTTACGTGGCAGCATGTGGGGTCCCAAACAATGTGATAACGACAAGTTAAGCATGTAGTCCAATCTCTTTCCCAACACATGTCTTTTTGAAGTCCATTCTTAGATCCACATAACCACACACCATTCAAATGTAGATCCGATTGTGATAAGTAATGAGTAGAATTGTTTTAAGACATGGGGAAGAAATGTGTACCAAGTTTGAGTTCACTTGCAAGTGGAGCTTCTCTCCTTGTGACATGGTTAAATGAATCCACAACCAATAGGATTCATGAGTTTAATTTTTCTCCACTTTAGTGCCTTCATTCATAAAAATATAAAATAAAACCCACCTCAATGTTGGGGACTGATGTTGGAGTTGGCATCATCTGTTTTGGAATACCACTCAAGTATATATAATGAGGAATTCATATCAATTAACACGAATAAGGTACAAGTATTTGAGGATAATTATGTCTTTTTAATCCATTTTGGTCTACCATAGTACCTTTACCAATTTGGCTATTTATAATCAAATACATATTATGTTATATATTTGTAGCTTCTGCAATCCCTAATTTAAAGGAAAACAATTTTTCCCCACATTGGTTTTTTAGATTTTAGAAATATAATTTCCAACATTGTTGGTTTTCATAAAAATAGTTTAATTGGTGCTGAAGTGGTAAAGGTACTACGGTATGCAACATTCAAGATCCTTCGTGCCTAGGTAAAAGTACCCTATTTCCAACATGGAATTTAAAGTGGTATTGACCCGAACAATTACTCGAATATACACAAAGTCTCTCATCTTGTGATACCCACCAAGTATCAATATTCGCGTTGTATTAGAAAATTAATTATGGTAAGATATGTTCTTTGATACCATTACTGATATTGTAAATTGATATCATCCATTATCCATTCACATGTGTACCAAATCTACCTTGCTTGGGACTCCCTAATCAAGCTGAAATATGGTTCATTAACACTAGTATTTGCTTTTCTTTCATGCCAAAAACATTTAGCATAAAGAGAAAGAAATAAGGAATCCATGTCATGACAAAAGTAAGGTATTCCCCATCCACATGGCTCAAGTGCAAACTTGTGGGTATACTAGATAAAGTAGAAATGCTCTTGAAGTTCATCACTCTCTTATACATGTGCACACAAACCGCCTTCCATTTCTCAAAAATCTAAGTGTTGCATGGGTTAACTTCTTTGAGAGCCACTATCCCTACTTGTTATGTGCAACTTATCCACATGTATGTTCAAGTTCACATAGTCATCATAGCTTCCTCCTATGGTTATAGAACAACTTGCGATCGATAGGAGATTATTTTATTTTTAAATAACCAAAAGTTCTTCGCTTCTAGTGCCCCTAAAAAACTGACAAGGCCTATCTTTTTTGCCACCTAAACTTCCCTCATATCTTTTGTGTGTCATTTAAGTATTCTAGAGATATTAACATTGTTTCAACCCTTGACAAACTGGGTGACCACAAAGTGGTTGACTTTTGGTCAAAGGGCCATATCATTCATTACCAAACCTTTGCTAGAGATACTCCTTTCCCAAGATGTTTAAGTTAGGTTACGATGCACGTATTGACTATTGGAATTGAACAAATGACCTAATTTGTAGATTCTACATAGTTGAGAGACATAGAAATTGGAGTGCCCCAAATGCAAACCAAGTTCTAGGGATGCTTCAATCATGTGCCCTTTTGTAACCTTTGCCTTTAATTCTCTTACCTACTAATCAATCCATACTATGTGTACCACAAATTAAACTTTTGGATGAAATGTTATGCTTACAATCTATTCCTTTTCAATGCAAAAATTCATAACTAATCCAAATATCGTTATATGATGTTGAAAGTTTGCTGACAACTTCAACATACATACTTATGTAAGATTTTACTTTAAGATTTGTGCTCCCTCAAAATTAAAAAAATCAATCATATGTAGTGGAGGGTTTCGGGATTCTAGCTGGAGGCCTCACACTATGGAAAGCAACGTCCACTTGAAATGGCTTCACCCTTTGTATATCCCCAATCTTGAGTTCCACTATCCTACAAAACATGAAATATGGCGCCAACAAGTTGCGAGTTTGCCTTGGAGTCGGCTCAGCGAAAAATAAAATAGGTGTACAGTGGGGTGACACTGAAATGTGCACCTTGTGCAATTCCAGGGATAGTGCCCACACTGCTGCCAACTTTGACACCCTTCCGAGCGTTGGAAAATTGTTATTTATACATGAAATTTTAGACACAAAATCATTGTTATGTTGACAACATGTGGACCAAATTTCAAAGCTTGAAGATTGATAAAAAAAAAGATATTCAAGATTTACTAACAAGTGGTAGCTGTAAGAAATGTTTCATAGCTGCCAACTTTGACACCCTCCCAAGGATTGAAGAATTTTTTTTTTCACATGAAATTTTTGGAGTAGGAACATCTTTATGTTGTTTACACATGTGAAAAAAATTCAAGTCCAAAAGACCCACAAAAAAATGATATTCCAAATCTACCAACAGGTGTAGTTGTGAGAAACAAAGGGGAGAATCGTTTCACAACGTCCAACTTTGACAGCCTCCCTAGGGCTGAGAATCTATTATTTCAATATGAAATTTTTGTCACATGATCTTTATGATGTTGATCACATTTATGAAAATTTTCAAGGCCAAAAGATACACACAAAAATAGTTATTCTATATCTACCAACATGTATAACCAATTCAAGGACATGGTGAAAATATTGAAATATCTTTGACACCTCATGCTTCCTCATTGAACTTATCCTTTGGACACAATGCCTAATCATAAATGCATCTAAGAAAAATCAGTAACATCCAAATGTAAAAGTATGGAGTTGTCTCATCAAGAAGAAACCACTTGTATCATACACGCATGACGAAGTTTCCCCCTCTAAATATCAATTGAGCACATTGTGTATACTTAAGGGAATGTTGCTGTAATTTGTGATCATTGGATGTTGGAGTAATGGTGAGAGCAGAGAGAAAAAATGTATTCTGTGTGAGACATGGAGTGATGTGATGCATGAGTACTGGATCATCTGGAGAGCATTGATTTCTCAAATGCATGGTGCCATGTTTTGATGGCAGGATGAAGATGGGCTTTCAATTGTCTGTGAGCTTCATTCTTGGCAAATCTAGCTGCTTAATATTCATCTAAATGATCAATTCTGTGAGTTGCTACAAATTCCATCACTCTAGATACGACCTAGCTTAAATATGAGAACTCGTATCAGCGTCAAAGTGAGAGTTTAAGGTTCTATTAGGCTAGTGTCAGTCATAAACCCCCACCCTTATGCATCTGTAGTACGAGTGGAAGTCTATGGTTCACATGTCTTTTACAACTGGGTGTTTTAACTTCTTCGAGTGAGAAAACCCGGACTTTACTGCCGTGACAAACGACCAGTCACTTCGGACAAGCAGTAAAGTGTGGTCGTAGTCGTGTCGGACAAGACGTTCCCAATGGTAGTGAAGTTTGGGTGCTCCGCATACTTTACTTCATGAAGTTATGTCCTACTTTACTACGTCTCGTCAATATAGGTAAGATAAGACACATGTCCATATGACTAAAGCTAGTGGACTCATGACACTGGCACCAGTCATGTATGGTATTTGCACTTCGCTACAGGGAGTCATATCATGTGTAATGCATATACATATACTTCACATTACTGGTCAACGTTAACAACATGTTTAAATTGATTATGTTTTCAAGTAGCGGTGATTAGTTGAATTAATTTTCCCACATTATTGTTTCAAGTAATCACGCACAATAAAGTGGGAAGTCAATAAGTTGTGTAGTAAGCGTCTGTGACTGCTAATGGTGAATAAACATGACAATTGCATATATTTCTTACTTCATGCCGTAACATCTACTTTACTGAGTGGAGTGATGTTTACATCAACCAGTGGTTTCTGGCCTATGTTGTGAGGACACTAGTTCAGGGCTTAAAACATGGGATTAATGCAGAATAGAATGCAAGAGATTAATATATAGACCAAGGCTGGAACTGATAGAACAAGAGATGAAGTGATGACTTATACAACCACTAACTCATGATACCAAAACTAATATAACTTAGGCAATAACATAACTCTTCAATAGGACTCAAAAATCTTTTTGTTCAACACTCATAGGGTTCATAAACCCTCTTTATCCTACATTCCTCTTCCTATCCTCCTACAACTCTTTGCTCTAACTACCTAGAGAGAAATCACAAGTGACAAGTGAAGTGATCCTAGTAAGAGAGGTTCTAGTGGAAGAGATCCTAATGCAAGAGATCCTAATGTGTGTGTGTCCCTAATGTGTGAGAGAAAGAGAGAAGTCACAAGTAACAAGTGAAGTGATCATAGTAAGAAAGATCCTAATGCAAGAAATCCTAATGTGTGTGTGTCCCTAATGTGTGAGAGGTCCTAGTGTGTGTGAGAGAGAGAAGAGAATGAGCCTCCGTGCTCTCCTCTAAGGGACTACCCCCTCCAACTCCAAGGCATTATTCACCGTAGATCAAGCCATACCTACATCGAATGGTTGGTACCCACGGCCGTCACCACCCTAACCCTTGATCTACCTCCAAGATCCAACGGGTGGCATCTACAGCCGCCACCCGCCCTAATCTCATCTAATTCACGTCATCCTCCGTTCGTCTCCGTTCGCCCGTTGTCATTTGTTGTTTTCCTTCATACTAACTACTTGACCAAAGATAATTCCTACTCACTAATTTCCTCTAACTCCAATCCCAACACAACAATCGCTCATCACTTCAAACTAAATCTTAAATTAAAACACCAAAGCTTCACTCTTTTTATAATTTTGAGTAATTGAATAAATGCCAAAATCAAGTTTTAAGGGATTTTTGAGGTTAACACCACATGTGAGCACCATATTTGGCTCACAGCTAATAAAAGAAAATTCAACATATTTCAGATGGCAATTTCCGATGAAATTCGTGGACGTATTATAGGTATGAGTGAGGGAGGCAGTACTCAAGTTCAAATTGCAGCCACTATCAAAGTTTCCGTTAGAACAGTTAAGAGGTTGGTGAATTTTTTTAGAGAAAATGGAACTTACAAGCACGAACCTTGTGGTCAAAGTCACACTCCAAAACTTAGTGATACAGATGTGCGTAGTATTTTGCGTTTCTCAAAAAATAATCGTCGCGCGTCAATAACAGAGATTGCTAGTGTATGCCCTACTCCAGTGTGTGAACGTACCATTCAAAGGCTCTTACATAGAAGTGGCATTTTCAGTCGAATTGCAGTAAAAAAACCTTTTTTGACACCTCGTCACATATATCAAAGGTTGTTTTTTGCTCAGAAGTACCGCGAATGGAGCGCAGAAGATTGGGAGCGTATTATTTGGATGGATGAATCTACCTTTGAAATTGGGAAGAATTCGAGAAAAGTTCGTGTTTGGAGAACTGCAAATGAGCGGTATTCATCAAATTGTATAGTTTCTACTTTTAAAAGTGGACGGACTTCCTTGATGATTTGGGGCACATTTGCTGGAGGCCAAAAGTCAAAACTTGTTTTTATGCTTAAAGATCGACGTTCCGCAAAGGATTTTGTGGAAGTGGTTTACGAAGGGGAATTATTTCATTTCATGGTTAAAGTTCCAAATGCAGTGCTCATGGAAGACGGCGCACCCGTCCATAGTAGCAAAATATGTGAAGAATGGAGACAACAACGCCTTCTTGAAAAGCTCAATTGGCCTGCAAACTCTCCCGATCTCAATCCAATTGAAAACATGTGGATGATTCTAAAAGATGCAGTACAACGTAACAAGGCATGTCCTAGAAACATAGATGGGTTGAAGGTAGTTCTTGAAAGAGAATGGAAGTCAATTAGTGAAACAAAGCTCCTTCAATTATGTCATTCTATGCCCTCTAGGTTACAAGCAGTGATTGATGCTAATGGAGGACATACACGTTGGTAGATATAAATAACTATTTTTGTGTGTATCTTTTGGCCTTGAAAATTTTCATAAATGTGGTCAACATCATAAAGATCATGTGACAAAAATTTCATACTGAAATAATAGATTCTCAGCCCTAGGGAGGCTGTCAAAGTTGGACGTTTAGAAACGATTCTCCCCTTTGTTTCTCACAACTACACCTGTTGGTAGATTTGGAATATCATTTTTTTGTGGGTCTTTTGGACTTTAATTTTTTTCACATGTGTAAAAAACATAAAGATGTTCCTACTCCAAAAATTTCATGTGAAAAAAAAAATTCTTCAATCCTTGGGAAGGTGTCAAAGTTGGCAGCTGTGAAACATTTTTTACAGCTACCCCTTGTTAGTAAATCTTGAATATCTTTTTTTTTTATCAATCTTCAAGCTTTGAAATTTGGTACACATGTTGTCAACATAACAATGATTTTGTGTACCAAATTTCATGTATAAATAACAATTTTCCAGCGCTCGGGAGGGTGTCAAAGTTGGCAACAGTGTGGGCACTATCCCTAGAATTGCACAAGGTGCCAATTTCGGTGTCACCCCACTGTACAATGGACAAAGTGACGGTGTTGCAATTATCACCCCACCATTGCCCAATATGGGGACCATGTTAAAGTGATGTGACCACAATTAGTTCATAAAAATATGCACATGTGCAACTTGCCATGACGGCATGGTTTGGAGCTAGTAGCTTCATACTAAGGTTGCACTTTCAACTTCACATAACAATAAGACCATTGGATCATGAAGTCAAAGAACTCGCTCTACTAGCATGTTTGAATGAGGAAAATGCCGGTGAAAATGTTCCACTTAGAGTTCATATGCTCCTAGGATCTACAATCAAAGTAAATATAACGTGACTTGTAATATGATAAAATAAGCAGGGGGCATTTCAAGGTCCACATGCGTTCATAATACACTTTGTGTGCCTATTTGGGTGTCAAACATCAGTTTAAAGAATAGACCACCACATTTAGACAACCGTGTCCCTGTGTTTGAAACTTCACCAATGAAACACGTAATCTATATATGGAAAATGGTATCATAGTGGTTAGGCATAGAAATTGGATGTACATGAAATTTTGTCATGAACATTTCATGACTTCTAAAGAGTATCGTTCTAATTGAATATTTATTTAGTACAAATGTGCGAGTTTCATAATTTGACAAAGAACTTTTTGTTGATCATATTAAATCAAGAGTATTGTTTATGCTTTACATCACCGTGACTTGTAACACCACCCTACAAATCTCACATAAATTGTGTGAATTTTGAATTGACCAGTGCCAATTTGCATCACACGAAACTAGATGAACCACAAGAGGCTTGCAATGGAGGTGCTCATTGTAATGCCTTCCGCTATAAAAACAAGTAATTTGCTTTCATTCTGAAGATGTACATAGTCACCGAGATTACATTCTTATGATATCTGTATATTGCTTGATACTTAGTCAATCGAAATAACAAAGGTTCTATGTTTTACCTCTTCTCAAAATCCATTCAACAAGCCATGGTGACCTCTCTCATTATTCATCCAACAACGTCACAACACATGGCGGAATAATATGGCTAGATAAGTTTTAAGGTTATCTGCACCCAAAGAATATGTAATCTAGTAATAAGCTGAAATTAATACTCGTTGTATAGACCCTTTGACGGGTATAATGAAATGGCTCTTCATTTATGCTTGTTTCCTCATAAAACCAACATATAATGTAGGTAACTACATTAAATATTGTATGCAATGTCACTTACTATTAATGTATTTTTTTACCAAGTAAAGATGTGAATGTTCTATAATGTTCAAACAACTAGTTTGACCTTTGTTGGTAGAAAATGAGATATGCAATAAATAATCATATCATTGCATAATTCCAAATAATACATAAAGTTACACTAAATACAATATTTAGTGAAGTTGGCATCCATGCCATCCCGATTTGTTACGCCAACCCGGGCGTATGAATTGATGTCATAGACCAACCCTGAACTATCTAGTCAAAATGTCATAAGGTATGGTGAGTTGTTTTTGGAACGGTGAATACATCAACACCCACCCTCGCCATAGGTTGTCAAAATGTATATATGATTGTTTAGACATACTTTATCAATTAGGACCAATACTCTCAAATAATCATATATATATATATATATAATTAATTTTTAATTTTTTCTCGACTCAAAGTGTCACGCAATGCCAATCGATTGGAAGACGATATCCTACCCCCTATGAGCCTTTCCAAGAAGGCAGATACAGGCAAGGTAGCTGCCCCACAAAGAAATTGGGACTTTCTAGACCCGACCGAAAAATTATGCCTGCCCTGCCCGACTTCGAAAAAATCATTGCCTTTGCATTCTTGAAGGCCACTTCTCCAGAAATCCCATATTGAGTGCACTTCACTTTCAAGGTCCAAAATCCAATATATGTGTTCATACAAAATCCGATATTTTGTGACTTACCATTGAAAGGGTCTTTGCCATTCTAAAACGGAACTAATATTAGTGTTTTTATTTTTAGTATGTTCATTTTATAATATTTTAGTTAGTACCTTCTACTTTCACAAAGTATTTATACACACTCAAACTAATTAAGTGTGACTAAATGTATTCATACACAAAGTATTTAGGTAATCTATACTTAATTACATTTAAAATGAGATATTTAGGTAATTTCATTTAGTATTTAGGTAGAAAATAAGATCTAGAATAAATAATCATAGCATTGCATAATTCCAAATAGTACATCTAGTTACACTAAATACAATATTTAGTGTAGTTGACATCCATGCCATCCCGATTTGTTACACCAACCCATGCATATGAATTAATGTCATAGGCCAACCCTAAATTATCCACTCAAAATGTCATCAGGTACAGTGCGCCGTTTTTGGAACGGTGAATACATCAACACCTATCCTCGCCATAGGTTGTCAAAAAAATAAATGAAAATAAAAATAAGTATATATACATATATATATAGACATATGTATGAGTGCTTAGACATACTTTATCGATTTGGACCAATACCCTCAAATCATTATATAAATATCTATTTATTTTAGTATAATTTTATTCACTCAAAGTGTCACGCAATGCCAATCAATTGCAATGAGAATAAATTCAATTTGGGCAACCGCCTAAACCGATAAGATAGTACTACGGGCATCTATATTTACGGATTATAATAACTGGTGATGCCAATAGATACCGTGTATATCTACACATGAAAAAAAATTGATAAAATTTTGACTCATTTTGGTGGTGTTTTTAGGAAAAAGTAGATTTTTTTGTCTCGCACGTGGTATTCTACTTGACAATGGAGTGACCCCCCCGTGGGTTATCTTTGAGTCGAGGATAAAATCAGACTTTGAAATGTCGCGATATAACGAATATCGCGTGTCATGCAAAATTTGAAATGAAAGCATGCAGACATTTATCTTTGAGTCAAGGATAAAATGAGACTCTAATATGTCGCCGAAAATCGCCAAAAAAAAGAGCACGGAAAACCCCTAAAAATCCAAAAAAACATGTCTCGGATCCGAAACATGTTTTTTTGGATTTTCAGGGTTTTTTTCTTGCTCTTTTTTTCGACGATTTTGGGAGCATTAGCCTCTCTCTTGCTACAATCTATGAGAGTAAGAGGAGGTGGGAGGTGATCAAATCCAACCCCTCAACCTTTAAGAAAATTATGAAGCTTCAAGCTTGAAGGTTGAAGCGTCAACCTTGGAGCTTCTTCATTCAAATTTTGGAGCATACAACAAGTATGAACCCAACATTTGAGTACCTCTAATCACACACATTAATACAAAGCCAAGCTAGGTACACAAACAAGTGCAAGAAGGTCGCCAAAAATCGTCGAAAAAAAGAGCAAGAAAAAAACCTTTAAAATCCAAAAAAACATGTCTCGGATCCAAGACATGTTTTTTTGGATTTTCAAGGTTTTTTTCGACGATTTTGGGAGCGTTAGCCTCTCTCTTGCTACAATCTATGAGAGTAAGGGGAGGTGGGAGGTGATCAAATCCAACCCCTCAATGTTCAAGAAAGTTATGAAGCTTCAAGCTTGAAGGTTGAAGCATCAACCTTGGAGCTTCTTCATTCAAATTTTGGAGCATACAACAAGTATGAACCCAACATTCCAGTACCTCTAATCACACACACTAATACAAAGCCAAGCTAGGTACACAAACAAGTGCAAGAAGGTTGCTGAAAATCGTTGAAAAAAAAACAAGAAAAAAACCCTGAAAATCCAAAAAAACATGTCTATGACCCGAGACATGTTTTTTTGGATTTTCAGGGTTTTTTCTTGCTTTTTTTTCAACGATTTTGGGAGCATTAGCCTCTCTCTTGCTACAATCTATGAGAGTAAGGGGAGGTCGGAGGTGATTAAATCCAACCCCTCAACCTTCAAGAAACTTATGAAGCATCAAGCTTAAAGGTTGAAGCATCAACCTTGAAGCTTCTTCATTCAAATTTTGGAGCATACAACAAGTATGAACCCAACATTCGAGTACCTCTAATCACACGTACTAATACAAAACCAAGCTAGGCACACAAACAAGTGCAAAGAAGGGGAAAAAATCGACTGGAAAAAAAGATGGGAAAAAACTTTGAAATTCCCGAAAAATTTGTCTCGGATCCGAGACAAGTTTTTTAGGAATTTCAGGGTTTTTTCTTGCTTTGTTTTTCGACGTTTTTGGGTGCATTAACCTGTCTCTTGCTAGAGTCTATGAGACTAATGGGAGGTAGAAGGTGATCAAATCCAAGCCCTCAACCTTCAAGAAAGTTATGAAGCTTCAAGCTTGAAGGTTGAAGCATCAACCTTGAAGTTTCTTCATTTGAGTTTTGGAGTATACAAGAAGCATCAACCCAACATCCGACTACCTCTAATCACACACACAAAGACTAAGCCAAGCTAGGTACATAAACAAGTGGAAGAAGGGGAAGAAATCGACTGAAAAAAAAACAAGAAAAAATCCAGGAATTCCAAAAGAACTTGTATCGGATCCGAGACAAGATTTTTTTGGAATTCCTGGATTTTTTCTTGCTTTTTTTCGACGTTTTTAGGCGCATTAGCCTCAAATTTTGGAGCACACAGCAACCATGAAATGATCATCTCAACTATTTCTAATCACACATACCAAGACAAGAGGCACACAAGACACACAGAAAAGTGCAATGAATGGAAGAAAATAAGTTAACAAAATCAAGAAAAAAACCATGAACTCTCAAAAAAACTTGTTTTAGAACTGAGACTCATTTTTTTGATATTTCGGGATTTTTCCTTGCTTATTTGTTTGTTATTTTTATGAAGATTATTATTTTTGTTGTTGCACCCTATGAGCCTAAGAGTAGGGGGAGTTGACCAAATCCATCCCCTCATCCTTCAAAAAACTTTTGAAGATTCAAAAATTGAGCTTGAAGACTAAAACTTGATGTTTTTCTATTCAAATTTTGGAACACACAACAATCATGAAGTGAACATTTCAACTGCTTCTAATCACACATACCAAGATAAGAGGCATACAAGACACACAAGACACACAAAAAAATACAATGAAATGAAGAAAATGAGTGAAGAATAAATCAAGAAAAAATGTTGAACTTTAAAATAAACTTGTTTTGGAACCGAAATTCATTTTTTTTTAATTTTAGAATTTTTTTTGTTTCTTTCGTTGTTGTTTTTATGGAAATTATTCTCTCTCTTGTTGCACCCTATGAGACTAAGAGGAGGGGGAGGTGACCAAATCCATGCCCTCATCTTTTAAAGAAATTTTGAAGATTCAAAAATCGAGCTTGAAGCCTAAAGCTTGAAGCTTCTTGATTCAAATTTTAGAGCACATAACAACCATCAAGTGAACATTCTAACTATTTTTAATTTTGACAAATGAATCTGGCACATCAATTGTTTAAATTCCAAATGTTGTCAATGTTAAATTGGAAACCACTGATGATAGTATGTTAGTGTTGGCAGATTTTAAAGTTGTTATTTATGTTACTGTTGACCTTTCTAATACATCACCATTTCCATTTAGAAATAGAAATTCCTCCCTTTCAAAACATCCTATGGATCTTTTAAAATCCCCTTACAGTCTTTTGTACATGAGGGTGGCACACCATGGTTTACCATCACAATGCCCTCTGCTACATCATTTTTCGTCATCAATAAGTATGAATATTGTCGACGCATTGATACAAATAGAATTTAGAAAAAAATCCAAATCAAATTTTGCATCCATTGATTTTGACAGCATTGAGGTGTGAGATGTCAAATACTTGTCTTCTTCTTTTCACGGTGACGTTTTGTTTGCATTGCCCCATGTATCACTTGGAGTTCCAAGTGCCTATGGTTGTTCGATGGATGGAATGAACAAGATGTGTGACGGACACCCTTGGTGCACCGCCAAAATTACAAATATCCAAAACGATTTTGAATTATTCTTAAGAAGTTCTACTTGTGCATGTCATCTCCAATGCCATAATGACTTTTATAATTACATGCATCACATTGCGGGCAAGCGCAATAACACCGAATGGGCCGAATCAATTCCTACCTCATTTCCAATGGGTGTTGTTATTCCTAAGAATTCCATATTGG